>CM032128.1:10025000-11487500 GCA_018894105.1 Jacaranda mimosifolia | reverse complement strand
CTACCTTACCACACTTATAACAGGCACCATATTTATGAAATTTCTTTTTTATGGTCCTATTAGAAGGTCTAGGTTCTCTATAATTACCAGACTCTCTATAACGTTTCATTTTTTCTTTCTGTTTTTCTCTAGTCTGTTTATGAGTTTTCTTCCTAGATTTCTTTCTATAATTCTCATTATCATGTTTTTGTGGTTTATTATTACTAACCTGTTTTGGGTTTTCCATCCCAAACTGTCCAAAAACTGACCTAATTGTTTTCTTTCCGTAATATTATTACGCTTAATTTGTTGATTCAATTTAATCTCATTACAAAGAGCTAATCCTTCCTGAATACAAGTTCCTATTAATTTACCATATGTAAATTTACCATAGTCTATATTAGACTCATTTTGCCTAAGGTTTTTTCTCACTCTTTCGGCAAACAAAGAAGGCAACCCATCTATAAACTTGGATTTCCAATGGTCACTATTTGACTCAGGAAGCTCCATAACTCTAGAAAGAAAGGTGTCTTTATACCACCTAAAAGATGTAAGACTCTGACATTTTAAACCATTCAATAAAGTTCTAATATGTTCAGAGTTATTAGTATATCTACCAGTAAAATGTTCTATAATAGTAACAATCAAAGTATAAACAGCATTCTCAGTATTATTACTGGTTCCTTCCTGTTTAACACTATTAAGAATTTCCTCCTTACTATTTGGAGAAAGATAATTATCCCACCAACCTTTAAGTTGGCCAGTAAAACCTGCAATAATCATTTTTGCAACAGTATTATCACTATTACCATTAGTCTTGCAAATAGTACAATACATTAACATACGATGCACCAAATTATAAATATGGCGTTCAGTAAAACCATCCAAATTCCATTCATAGATACTTTTACTATTATAAGAATTGTTAAGAACTAAATCTTGTTCTTCATGCAAAACATCTTGTGGTGTAGGCCTAGGATAATAATAAGTCCTCATTGTGGGCCTATCTGCATAATTCTGAATCTTATTAATCTCATCCCTAACTTTATTATTATAATCATTCTCATCTAATTCCTTATTAAGAGTAGAAATTCTAAATTCAGCAAATTTCTTAGTTATTACCTTTTCTATATCAGAAACATCCCTAACAATGAAATTATCAACTTCAGGAGGGGGCTGAATCGAAGGCATTGCAATCTGATCAGGAGAAGGATGAACAAATTGTTTATCAATTTTTTCTTCCAAATTATTAATATTTTTATTTAATTTTTCCATATTAACAATTATATTATTTAGTCTTTGGTCAAGTTGGTAAATATTTTCACCAAGCACATTTAAATATAAATTTGCATAATTTTGCTGTTTAATTAAAACATTCATATTACGAGTAGTAACAACAGCTGTATCATTTTCAAGCATCTTATAATATTACTAAAAACTTAATTAAACTATTTTAGATATCTTGTTATTTAATGATTATTAAATATAAAACTCAAAAATAATTAAATTATATGGTCTAAGTTTATAATTTTAGATTTTTAAAATATTTAAGGTGATAAAATTATATCAAATAAATCCTTACAAGTTCAAAAATATTACAAATAGGTCCAAGAGTATTATAAATAATTTTTTTTCTTTATTTTATTTTATTTTTTTTTTGCAATTTTACAAGGCCGAAAATTTTGTCTCTTCACACTTTTCATTTGCATTATATTAAGGTTTCAAAAGTTAGGGATCTCTTGGTAATTTTCCTAACAATGAGGATTTTTCATTAATTACACTAAATTTCAAGGGTATTTTTTTTATAATTTGCCTCTTTGTGTTATTTTAAATTTGAATTCTGAATTGGCAAGCATAAATTAAGTATGAGTTAAAAATAATTGATGAGGGTGAAATCCGCTTGAAGTTGGATTAGATAGTAATTTCCGAAGGGTTCGACCTCTCTGGTCGATATATGAAGGTAATTAGGCCGAGTCCTGCAATCACGAGCAAACGTCAGGCTAACCGAGATGCCCTCGGCTTAGGCTCTCCGACGCTTAAGTTAGTATGAGGTTGAGTAGGTAATGAGCAGCAGAGTGAGGGCTTTGTGTAAGTAAAATTGCATACCTTAGAGGGGCTAGAGTTAGGGTATTATAGCCTTCTCCCAGCAAGGATTTGTCTGAGATGCCATTGACATGTTGTAATGGTTTTTGTCCTTGCTTGGGGGCCGTTAAGTCATCTCCCACCCTTGTACTATTCCAAGTGGCCGCCTTTCCAGGTTTTGGGGACAGAATAGGACACTGTACATAAGTCTCCTCTCTGGTGTGGCAGCATGGGCGGTACTAGGGCGGCATGCACCATTAATGCGGAGGCATGCTGCCTGTCAGGGCATTTAATGCGGCAAAAGAAGTTACACGCCTAATCGACCTCTCTAGTCGACCTAACATAGGTATAACGCGAGGCTTACGGGTTGGACGAGCAGTGCGATCGAGGTATTGATCATCGGCCTAGCCTTCGAACGGTGTCGATCTGCATGGTCGACCGGGGTCACCCGACGTCGGTAGCATAATTGGGTCCAGTGTATGAGGTGGGCTTGCGATCTTTGGGCCGAGCATATTGAGCTATCCCATATCATGAGTCCCCCCCAACTTTCGAATGCTGAATGATGGAATCTACAAGAAGGATTAGGGAATAGTTAATTGAACGGTTGCGTGGGCTCATCGACGAGGGTTTTTGAAAGTCAACCCAGGTTTTGCGCATTAAATGAGTGGTTCATCGTGTCGCACGTGCCGCAGAACGGCAGTTACAGTATTATAACAACCGCTTGGATTCCCGTGCTTGCGCGCCTATAAATATGCGCTGTTAAAATAGCCAACTGCCTTTGCATCTGGTTGAGCATCTAGCCAACTGCTTTTGTTGCTAATATTTTCTATTTTTAGTTCATCAACTCAGTAAGTTCTTTCTTTCCTTCTCCTTAGCATTCTTGGATTTATTATCATAATGTTACGTTTATCTGATTCTGAGGGTAGCTATAGGGGGGATAGCAAGCTTACTCACTCTGACCGGCCTAGGGGTTCGTCAGAGGAGTCGAGTAGCTCATCACGCGATAGCTCGAGCAGCGATCGCGGGGGTGATGGAGCTGGACCAAGTCAGGTTCCTCTGTCACGGGGTTGATATTCACCCCCGACCATTACAGCGAGGTAGTGTCCACCATCACTCCTGTTGATTTAAGGCGTATTAGGTAGTTGTATCACATTCCTCCTGAGTATGAGTTATTAATGCCAGGGGCTTTTGGTCGAATGCATCGATCCCCGGCCGACTGCATCACTGTGTTTAAGGATGCCTTTAGGTGTGGTCTTAGGTTTCCTTTAGGTGATCAGATAGTCGACTTGCTTAGAGGCCTACAAGTGTGTATAACCCAACTGCTACCAAACTGCTTTTCAACCATTTATAGCTTTGTTGTTTTGATGTACCTCTTTGATCAGCCTGCCAATTTTGATAACTTCTCCAATCATTTCCTCCCCCCGATGTCCCGCAAGTCGATTAGCACCGACGGGTCAGGTTTCTATTACCTAACTGCTCGACCCCGTGGTAAATTCCTTGTAACCCCAGCCTCTTCCTATGGACAAGAATGGAAAAAGCATTATCTATTTGTTCGAGTTGCTAGGGGGTTCAATATTTCGAGGGGCTAGTTGATGGGGCATGTCGAGATGCTGGGTAACCTGACTTCGACCTAGCCTAATACTTTCGTTCGGGATCAGGTCGAGTTTGGCCAAATAGAGGCCTCGGTGTTTATCGAGGAGAAGAGTTTGGTATTGGCTGGGTTGTCGCCAGCCTATTTAAATTTTCCTGTAGACGATCGACTAGATAGACTATGCTGCTTAGCGTTTGTTATTTTTTCTATTTTTCTGTTCAGTTTTAACCTTTGCTATTATGTTGTTTGGCAGATCGCGACGAGATCATAAACCACTCGAGAGCTAAAGCTTTGGCCAAGGCCGAGAGGAACAAACAATGCCGCCTGGCGACCGTGGCTCGTCAGGGAGCTGCAGTGGTCAAGGCACCTTAGCAAAGGCCATGACATCTTCGTCGTCGCCAACTCCCTCACCAGCTCAAGCTATAACCATTGCAGGCAGCAGCCCAGCGGGTCGACATAAAAAACCTATAGTGGAACAGGTGGGACTTGCCCCAAAGAGGACCGTCGCTGAGAAAGGAAATGGTAGGGCCATGGGGTCGGGCCAACCCTCAGGCTACGATCTGTTCAGGCAGTGCGGGGATGATGTGCTATTCCATCTGCTAAAACTGCCCTTGTCGAGGTTCGGTATGGAGCTGAGCATGACTGTGCACATTCACTGTCGATGGAGATGGTGGGGTAGATTGGAGCCACTCCTCTAAAGATGCTGATGGCCGGGTTTATGTCCAACCAGAACAAGATGATGGGGCTGAGCCAGGATGCTACTCTTCGAGCTCTGGCTTATCACTCCAAGATGGTAAGGCTTGGGTCGAGTATGTCATATTACTGAGCTTTGCTTTCTGGTCGAATATTGTATTCTTATTCTAATTAATAATGTTGTCTCTCAGGTCGGCCAGCTGGGATATCACTTCTACAGAAGGTTAGAGCTAGCCTTAGCCGACCGTGAATACCTGTAAACGGGCGGGGACGTAGAGACTCTGAAGGCTCAGCTCGAGTCTTCGCAAACAAGAGTCAAAGTGTTGGCGAAGCAGATCGAGGAGCTCAATGGGCAGCTCTAAGTGAGGGATAGCCAACTAGTTGCCTCGGTCGAGGAGAGGACCAGAATGGACAAGCTACTGAAGCAGGCTAGGTTGGATGGGTAAGTCGCCTATACCTCTGGTCGATCCATTAGTCGGAGTGCCGCCTTCGATGAAGCCCGAGCTGAATTCTACCAGAAGCTATCGCTGATGCGACGAGAGGCAGTGCGACAGTTCATGCTGAGCTCGGCGTTTCAGGATGCGAGCGTTGTGTTTTCGCTCGACAATGCCCAAAACTCGTTCGAGAAAGCCCTTAAGCAACTGTATTTCCTAGGCTATTCATTCCGACTGGAGGATAGGGAACGCCTCAGTCACCTTCTCAACAAGTAGTTGTAGCCCTATCCGGAAGACGAGAAGGGTGCTGAGGCTACTGTGGCCGAAGGAGTTGCGGAGGCTCCCACCAGCCGCACTGCTGATAGATGAGGAAAGAAGGCAGGTCGAGATGGCGAAGTGGTTGGAAGTGATTGCTAAAGAATTTGACTTCACCAACGACTTTACGTTCGAGGTCAAGGATGGCCTGGTCGCATGGCCGAGTATCTTCCTCCCCTAAATGGGCGTTTTCTGGCCGATGTGGCTGGACCTTCTCAGCCGGCGACTACTGTTGTTCCTGTTGCTTCGCCATGGCCGAGTCGGTTCCCATTCCTATCCCTTCGAGTGACGAGCTCTAACAAGCAATCAATGAGGGCGCTCAAGGTGCAGGCGACGAGGGCGCCGAGTCAAGTTGATGCTGCCTAAATGATGTATTTTTACTTTTACTTTGATTGATGTATTCAATTTAATATGTGTAATGGATGTTTTTTATATTTAAATAAGGTGTTCTTTTAAATTTTCCAACTTTAATTGCCTTTATTCAATTACATGAATAAATTTATAGTTAAATGTTCGTAGTGTTATATTTTGCAAGATTAGTTCAAGATCCTCGTTGAGTGAATTGCGACTTAGATGCAATTTAATAAATCGGATACTCATTGTAATTTAGAGATTTGTTCAATCTAGCGATTGCGTGGTCGACAGCGACTTATGCGTTGATTTCTTAGTTAAGCGAGATAATTAACAACAAACTTTGAATAATTTAGCAACTGCGGGGTCGACTTCAGATAATGAATGATAAACTTCAAATAATTTAGGGACTGTGGGATCGATTGCAAACCATTGCATCGATTGCTTGGTTAAACAAAATAATTAACGATAAGCTTCAAATAATTTAGCAACTACGGGGTCGATTGAGTGGTCTTGGCTGCGAAGCCTTGACTTGGTGGCTTGAAGCCTGCTTGGTCGACTACGGGGTCGACAAGTTGATCTCGGCTGCGAAGCCTTGACTTGGCGGCTTAAAGCCTGTTTGGTCGACTACGGGGTCGATAAGTTGGTCTCTACTGGGAAGCCTTGACTTGGTGGCTTGAAGCCTGCTTGGTCGACTATGGGGTCGACGACAAATGATCAGTTTGTGCAAGTTGGTATTTTATAGAATGTGTCATAACTTTTCATTGCTGCTAGGAAATACAACGAAGGCCGATGGCCGTTTTACACATAGAATTTCTTTAGTTTACTGCATTCCAAGGTCATGGTAGTTCGTTGCCTCGCGTGTTTGCTAAACGGTAGGCATTGTGCTTTGATATTTTGATTACATAGTAAGGTCCCACTTATTTTGGGTCAAGTTTTCTGTACATTTCTCGACACCTCGACCTTCTTGAGGACAAAGTCGCCAACTTGGAAACTGCGGGGTCCAATTGCTTTGTTGTAATGTTCTGTCATTTTTTATCAGTATCGCTATATTGTGTTGTAGGCTGTGTGGCGTAACTCGTCGATGGTGATTAGGTTAAGGGCCTTTTTTGTTGCATTTCTAACCGGATTATAGTGAATCACTCAGCTATGTGCTGGACCAGTTCGGATGGAATTACTGTTTCAGAGCTATGGACTAAGCTGTACGAGCTGTGGGCCGTGGCTGTTTGAGTTGTGGTCCTATATGCCCACAACACCCCTGGGAGGTCGTCTGCCCAACTTGCCCTTGTACCTACTATTCGAGCTTTGAGGTAGTCGAGAACTGTTCTGTTCGTGACCTCCGTTTGACCATTGGCCTGGGGTTTCCTACCGACGTGAAGTGTTGGCTGATTCCCAAGACCTCGCACTATTTTCTCATGCTCCTACTCTAGAACTGAGTTCCATTATCTGAGATCAGGACTTTAGGCAAACAGAATCGACAGATTATGTTTTTCCAAATGAAGCTCTTAATGGCCACGTCGGTGATTTTCGGAACTGCTTCGACTTCGACCCATTTAGTGAAGTACTCGACCGCTACAATGATGAACTTTTGCTAACCCAATGTCTTTGGGAGAGATCCAACTATGTCGATACCCCACTGGTCGAATGGCCATGTGATCTGTACGTTGACCATCGACGTGGCTGGTTGGTGCAGTATGTTCGAGTAGATCTGGCAAGATGAGCATTTCTGACGAAGTCAACTAAGTTTTGCAATAAGGTGGGCCAAAAATAACCGTAACGGACAACTTTGTAGGCTAAGGACCGGCCACCAAAATGGTTGCTGCAGATGCCGGCATGAATCTCATGTTGCACTTTGTTTGCCTCTTCGGGTGTTAGGCATTTAAGTGGGGGTCTTGACATCGTCCTCCTGTAGAGCTGTCCATGGTTGTCGAGAGCAAACTTGGCTGCCTGCGCTCTAAGCCTGCGGGCCTCTTTCTCGACGTCGAGGATGGTCCCCTAACTCTGGTAGAGTTTGATCGGGTCTTTCCAGGAAGGAGTTGTCTCTTCGACCCAACCGATGAGGTTATGATCGATGGATTGGATACATGGTTTGCTAGCCACTAAGAATGTTATAGTTCTTTCCTTGGTTCTTTTCGTCGAGCTGGCTAGCTTTGAAAGTGCGTCTGCCCATTCATTCTCCGCTCAAGGGACCTAGCTCAGGGTGAAACTCTTGAATGACCATTGTAATTATTTTACTTCAGTCAGATATTGGCTCATTTTAGCCTCATTAGCTTCGAAATTGCCTTCGACCTACTCCACGACTAGCTGGGAATCAGTGATCACTACCAGCTGCGTGACACCTTGAGTTACTGTCATGTTCATTCCAGCAATGAGAGCTTCATGTTCTGCTTCGTTGTTGGTGATCGGGAAGTCGAGCTTTATTGCAAAATCATACTCATCAATAAGTGGGGAACGAAAAGAAACACCTATTCCGCCTCCTGATGAGGTTGTCGAACCGTTGACGTGCAATGTCCACACTGAGGAGTTCTCAACTATTTGGTCCAAGAGGTCGAGTCTTTGGGCCACAAATTTGGCCAGGACTTGTGCTTTTATGGTCGTTCGCGGCTGGAATGTGATGTCGAACTCCCCGAGCTCGATAGCCCATTTATTAAGTCGACCTAAAGTGTCAGGCTTCGACAACACTTACTTTAATGGTTGATTCGTCAACACCACGATCGTGTGGGACTGGAAGTAAGGTCGTAGCTTCCGTGCTGCTGTAACGAGAGCGAGGTCAAACTTCTCGATCTCCAGGTAATTGTGTTTTGGCCCGTGTAGGGCCTTACTGCAGTAATACACCAGTCGGTGAGCTCTGTCTCTCGTCAATGCTAATACTAAGTTGATCAAGGCAGCAGAGACGGCCAAGTAAAGTTGCAAAACTTCTCCCAACTCGGGCTTAGCGAGCATAGGTGGCGAGGATAGGTATTGCTTAAGCTCGATGAGAGCCCGATCACACTGTTCAGTCCACTGAAACCCCAACTTTTTAGCATTCCCGAGGATTTTGATGAAGGGTAGACTCATATCGGCCAGTCGTGCAATGAATCTGCCGAGGGCTATTATCCTGCTGACCAGATACTGTACATCTCGAACAGTATAGGGCAGGGCAATGTCCAGAACTGCCTGGATCTTAAGCAGGTTTGCCTCGATCCCTCTTTGGCCGACCATGTAGCCCAAGAACTTGTCTTCTCGAACCCCGAAGATGCACTTATTGGGATTGAGTTTTATACCGAAGGCCCCTAATATAGAGAAAGTATGGTCGAGGTTGACTAGGTGGTCCTCAGCTTTTTTTGTTTTTACAATCATGCCATCGACGTAGACCTCCATCGATTGTCCGATCTCATTTTTGAACATAAAGTTGACCAATCTTTGGTATGTTGCCCCTGCATTTTTTAGCCCAAATGGCATGACCAAGAAGCAGTATACTCCATTGGGGACGACGAAAGAGGTCTTGTCCCTGTCCTCGGGTACCATGAATATTTGATAATAGCCTTGGAAGACATCCATCATGCTCAACAATTTGCAACCAGCGGTGGAATCGACTAATAAATCTATGCGAGGCATGGGGTAAGGATCCTTAGGGCAAGCTTTATTTAAATTAGTGAAATCGTTACACATACGCCATTTTCCCTCATTCTTAGGGATGAGTACGACATTACAAAGCCAAGAGGGGTACTGAATTTCTATAATACATCCTATCTCTAAAAGCTTGCTGACCTCCTCCTCGATGATTTGGAACCTCTCAGCATTGAAAGTTCTTGTCCTTTATCTCACTGGTTTATGGGTAGGGTCTATGTTGAGTTGATGGACAATAACACCCGAGTCGATTCCTTGGAGATCGGTAGCTTTCCAAGCGAACGCATCGATGTTTCGTCGAAGGAAATCGACCATAAGGCATTCCAAGTGGTTGCCCATATCGCTTCTGACCCGGGTGGTCTTGTCGGGGTTTCCAGGTTCCAGCTCTATTATTTTGAACTCCCTGACAGGCTCAACTTGGGTGTCTTCCAACTTCCTTTTCTTAGATGAAGGTCCTTCCTCAGGTTTTGTTACAGGGGCATCCCCCGAGGGCTTCAGTTGAGATCGCTTCTTCTGTTCGTTGGACTCGATGGAAATGGTATAGCAGCGCTATGCGTCCTTCAGATTGCATAAAAGTTCTCCTACTCCTGCTGGGGTCGTGAACTTAATCTTCATGTGGTAAGTGGAGACGATAGCCCTGAAGTTGTTTAGGGTGGGTCGACCAATGATGACATTATAGGCAAATGGAGCGTCGACTACCAAGTAGTTGATCATCCAGGTTCTACTTTAGGGACCTTGTCCAAATGTTGTGGAGAGGTTAATAGATCCTTCTAGGATGATTTCAGACCCCCCAAATCGGACTAGCAGCGTTTCGACTGGATCAAACTTTAATTCCCCCAATTTTATTCTGTTCAAGGTGGACAAGAATATAATGTTCATGGAGCTGCCATTGTCGACTAAGATCTTTCTCACCTCGAAATTGGCTATTCAGAGTGTTACCAGGATATGGCAGTCTATTTTTCTGTCGACTCTCCTGTTCTCCATATGGTCGAGGTCGGAGTCGGTGAAGGAGATTAGCTCTGCGCTGGTTGAGAGCTGAAAAATCGTCTCGACCTTGGCAGATTTGGTCGACTTTAGTTTTCTTTGAGTCTGCTTCCTTGCGGACCTTGAATGCCCCCCGGTAAGACCTCCCGCGATCATGTCAATAACTCATCGAATAGGTAGGTGGGGTTCCTGGATAGATCTTTTTCCTTTGTCTTCTCTTTTCGAGCTGGTCGACCTTTCTTTACAAGGAGTCCGGTCGGTTTTGCCCTTTTTGTGCTTGGGCTGCTCGTCGACGTATTTTTTCAGATGGCCCCGCTTGATCAGTCTTTCAATCTCATCAAGCAAGTTGAAACAATCTTCTGTGTCATGCCCTTTTTGCTTATAGAAGCGGCAGTATTTTTTTGATTTTTTCATAGCTTTTATTTCGGTAAGCTTTCTGGGCCTTTTGAGAAGGTTGTTATGCTGGATAGCAAACAACACCTCCTTCCTCGGGAGGTTGAGCAGAGTGTAGTCATGGAAGCTTTTGATGGGGGATCGACGTCCCTCTCTGACCTGACGGTCATCTTTCTCCTTGTTTTTCTTCTTCTCGACCTCAAGATTGCCATATTTCAATTTATTCATTTCTTCTTGAGTCATGTACCTTTCTGCGAGGTCTAGGAGCTCCTTCATCGACCTAGGCTCTTCACGTACCAATGTATTGGCACATTCCTTGTGTCTAAGGCCCAAAAATAATACGTCAATTAGGAACTCGATCACCAGGCTATCGATCTTTAACACCTCCGTGTTGAATCTGGTAAAAAAGTCTCGAAGGGATTCTCCTTTATTTTGTTTCACTGTGTGCAAATGGGTGTGAAGGAGCTTTGCCTTCCTCCTAGTCACAAATTGGTGCAAAAACTTGTTGCATAACTGGTTGTACGAGTATATCGATGTCGGTTCTAATTTCATGAACCAGTCGAGTGCTATCCCCTGAAAAGTCACCAACATCTCAGCATGGATGTACTCACTGTGCCCGTGTAGCTGCATCATGTGCTAAACTGACGAGCCATCATATTGGGGCAGGCCAGTAGAAATCTTGGTGTCGACAGCAATGCGCTCGTTGATGATATCCTAGACGAAGGGGGAGTCTCTCTCTCTTCGGAACCTCTGCGGTCTCTCTTGATGGTGAAATTTCTCCATGTTTCTTCTCGAGATCTTTTCCAATCGTCGGTTTAGCATTGGACCTGGTGGGACACTTCTTCTCATTCCTCTCTGTCGGCCTGGGATGTATTTCTGTTCGGGTGGGGTCTCGAGTGCTGGACCTTATCGCGCTGTGGGGCTCGAATGGGTAGAACGCCGTGGTCAATAGAATCTGCAACCTCCTCGCGGGACAGGGGTTGGGCCATGTCCCTTGGAAAACGGCCTGGGCTTACTTTGCGCCTCGAAGGGGGCCTTTTGAATTCTGGTCGCTCCTGGTTTTCTCTTGGTTGTCTCTCCTCCGGGGCCATGGGTTGCGGTGTTGCACTGGCCGCTGGCTCCGGTTGGAAAGTGTGTCAATTTAGAGCCGCAGATAGTTGAGCTGAAATCTATGCTGAAATCTACTCGCTGATGAGCTGTATCAATTGGGGCATGGTCAGGGTGACCACTTGTTTTGGCTGGGCACTCGACCCGGGGGCGCCAACTTCTTGCTGAGGTCCAGGAAGGGGAGAGCTGGATCTCCTATTTTCTTCTCTTCTTGAGAGGGCTTGCCTGGTGTTCACCATTTTCGATAGCAGACTCGCAGTTCCCACAGACGGCGCCAAATGATAAGGGTGAAATCCGCTTGAAGTTGGATTAGATAGTAATTTTTAAAGGGTTCGACCTCTCTGGCTGATATATGAAGGTAATTGGGCAGAGTCCTTTAATCATGAGCAAACGTCAGGCTAGTGGAGATGCCCTCGGCTTAGGCTCTCCGACACTCAAGTTAGTATGAGGTCGAGTAGATAACGAGCAGCAGAGTGAAGGCTTTGTGTATGTAAAATGGCATACTTTAGAGGGGCAGGAGTGAGGGTATTTATAGTCTTCTCCCAGTAGGGATTTGTCTGAGATGTCCTTGACATGTTGTAATGGTTTTTGTCCTTACTTGGGGGCCATTAAGTCATCTCCCACCCTTATACTATTCTAGGTGGCTGTCTCTCCAGGTTTTGGGGATAGAATATGACATTGTACAAGCGCCTCCTCATTGGTGTGGTAGCATGGGCGGTATTGGGGCGGCATGCGTTATTAATGCGGAGGCATGCTGCCTGTCAGGGCATTTAATGCTGCAGAAGCGGTTACACACCCAATCGACCTCCCTGGTCGACCTAACATAGGTATAGCGCGAGGCTTACGGGCTGGACGAGCAGTGTGGTCGAGGTATCGATCAGCAGCCTAGCCTTCGAACAGTGTTGATCTGTATGGTCGAATGGGGTCACCCGACGTTGGTAGCATAATTGGGCCCAGTGTATGAAATGGGCATGCGGTCTTTGGGCCGAGCATATTGAGCTATCCCATATCAATAATTATTTGCCAAACTCAAGTCGATTTAGTGACAATTGTCTTATTTGAATTCAACTGGTGAACTATTTTAATTGTGGCTCAACAACTTCTATTTGCTAGAGTCTTTTCACATCTTTAATCACGAAAATTGCAAAAATTGTAATTTTTTTATTCAACTGAAAATTTTTTGTGGTCTTAAATTATTTTTCTTTAACTATTGACATGACACACAAATATAAATGTAAAAAACAATTAAGTTTGTTTTGCACCTCATAGTATATAAAGAATAATAATTTATTGTTTGATAGATTTATAGAGAATGATCAAATACATATGCATCTATTTTCAATTTAATCTTAATAATATATTGGGAAATGTGTCAATTCTGAGCTTGGATGGCGTGCATTTATGCAATTTTAGAGTTGAGGGAGCAGAATTAAATGCGTTAAGAAACTTTTCTATTAAATTATTATTTTTTTACACCATGCACATTAAAAATTTATCAGAGTTACAATTTCAAACTTCACACATACAAATGTGACGGTTATATTATTAGACCAATTACATTAATCGTCGTGGCCCACCGTCCTTGCATGCATAAAAATTTATATTATTATAACATTAGTGCTAATTATATTGATAATAAAATACTTAATTTTTACCTATATGATCCAATCAACAATATAATTAGCATATAATTGAACCCTAATATCATAATTACATAATATATATACACATTTATGTTTATATATTATTTAAAGATTAATAAAGTACCAAAGAATAAAACAAAAAAGGCCAAAATTATTAATTTTAACTTATGGTACAAGTGTGAAACAAGATACAAATAATAATACATTATTGAAATAAACAAAAGACATAAAGAGCATAAATTATATTATTTAAGTTCACAAGTCACAACTTCAAAGATTCAATTTTGGGCTTTTGTGTGGGTATTATGGCACTTATATTTTGTAACTTGTATATTGTTTTTTGTAGTTTGGATTTTAAGCAGAAAAAAAAAATGCAGATTTTTAATTGTAAACATGAATAAAAGAGAAATAAAATAAAATATCAATTCGCTTCAAACAAATTGTGGCGATTCAATGGTTTAAGCAATTCAACCATCGGTTCAAATAATTTTCTCAAAATAGAGCGATTTTTAAAATTATTATTTTTTATTAAAAATTGAACTGGATAACAGGCGGTTGACGATTCAACCATTTCGACCGCCTAATCCAATATGATTTTTTAATCAATGCTTCAGGCTGCTCAGAATTACTTATCTCCATATTCTTTTTTCTTCTATTTATTATTAATACGATTAGCATTAATGATGTAATAATATAATTTTTTTTGTGTATGTAGAGACGACATGCTAGACAACAAGTAAATAGTTGATTCTAGAAAAACTACCTTGTACCAAACTGCACAAGCGAGTGGAACCCACGCACCATACCATGGGGTTGAACTAGAATAATGAAAAAGCTAAACCCCACTTTCAAGTTTCAATTAATAGTTCATTCGATCACTTTTGATTCATTAAACCCCAACCTTTATCATACTTCCCAGTCAACGCCCTTCCATAAATTAATAATGGGACTGCGAGCCGAGTATAAACCACCCCCCACACTCACACGAAATAAACAGGAAAACCAAAAATTCTGGGTTTGTTTGTTTACAAACTTTTAATTTATTTTTTAATTTTTAAAATTAAAACAAATAAATATTATACATTCTCCAATTTCACTTATAAAATATAAAATTTATCTCAAAAAAATTCATACTATTCACACTCTAAGTACATTCCTTAAAAATTCAATCAATTATTTCATTATTACAAATATATACACATACTACCACTCATGCAATCTATATATATGCATATATAAATAGTTTTAAAATACTAATTTCACTCCACAAACTTAATAAAAAAGTCATTGATGTGATATTTTGTCCCCTCAAAATACAAACAAATAAACTATTTCCTCCCAATTTATTTTCTACCAACCTCTCAAAATAAAAACAAATATTCATTACATTTCTTAATTCCACATCCCAAAATTTATTCTCCCAAAAATTTTGGAAGAATATCCTAATTTACATCCAAACAAAGCCTCTGCTTGGAAAATACAAAATAATGTAAGAAAAGTATCCACCTAGCCTTGATTCCCAGTCCTCTGTTTTTATTACCTCAATCAAATGCTCCCCCTGCCCCACCCCCAACAAAAGTCAACGGCCCTCTCTCTCTCTCTCTCTAAATTTCACCCTTTCTTTTTCTGACTCACAATGCTAATTTTTATTCCAGCTGAAATGAAGTCTTGAACGGAAAAACCAAAGACACCACTGCTCTTTTTATATTTATTTTTCTCTCTAACCAATATTTTCTTTTTCTTTTGTTTTTGGAATAAAGATAAATAAATGGGTAACGGAGTGGGGAAGCTGACAGTGTGCTTCACCGGAGTGAGGCCCACCGCCGATGAGGCTGGCCGACGGAGGAAGGATATGGTCGGCGGTATGGTCATATCCGATCCCTTAGACGATTTGGGCCACTCCTTCTGCTACATACGACCTGAATTGAACCGGCTTTCGTCCTCCAAGGTCTACTCCGAGGCCGACGATCCCCCGACGACGACGTTTAAGTCGATTTCCGGTGCCGCCGTCAGCGCCAACACCTCCACGCTGCTCTCCACCGCCTTACTAGACATATACTCCCACAACAGCATCGACCGTGCCTCCGCCTTCGAGGGCTCCACCTCCTTTGCGTCTATTCCGCTTCAACCCCTTCCTAGAAACTCATCTATACATTCCGGCCCGTTGCTTAATTCGGGCCCTCTGGAGAGGGGGGTTCATGTCCGGCCCGATCGAGAGGGGGTTCATGTCCGGCCCTCTTGACCGCGGGATCTTCTCTGGCCCTCTTGAAAAGGGTTGCTCTGATCAGTTCCAAAGAAGCTATTCCCATGGCGGATTGGCATTTCGGCCTAGATCGAGAAAAGCGTCGTTGCTTCGGGCCCTTAGGCGGGCCTTTTCGAAGGGGATTACCAGAGGTCAATGCTCCATTGTTGCACCCATCAAAGGCGTTATTGCGATGAAGGAAAGCGATTGGTTAGCTGGCTCGGAAAAGCAGAATGAATTGACAATCAATAGTTGTGTGAATTTCAGCAGCGAGTGTAGCTTAGATGATGGTGATTCATTGGAAAGTCAGAATCTGCAGTGGGCTCAGGGAAAAGCCGGAGAGGATCGGGTTCATGTGGTAGTCTCTGAAGAGCATGGATGGGTTTTTGTGGGGATTTATGATGGATTTAATGGTCCGGACGCACCAGATTATTTGTTGTCCAATTTGTATCCAGCTGTTCATAGAGAACTCAAAGGTTTACTTTGGGATGATAACAATAATAATAACAATAAGTCTGGCAGTTCATTGATTGCCAATTCCTATCCTGCCATTGAAAATTTGAGTTTGGAAAAAGAGGATTTTAATTCAAGTCAGGATTTCAGTGAGGAGGTTTCGCGTGATAGGACTAAGGATGGTTGTTCAAGATGTGTAGAGCAAGAGAGCTACCCTTGTGCTAATGGTGATATAAATGGGGACCTATGGCATAAAAAAAGGAAGGGGAGGAATCCAAAGAGTAAGTACCGGGGAGTGGCAAAGAAATGGGAGGAGAATCAACGGAGGTGGAGGTGTGAATGGGATAGGGAAAGATTGGAGCTTGATAGGAGGTTAAAGGAGCAGTTAAATAAAAGAGGTCAGATGCTACCAATCATGTGGATGTGCTAAAGGCTCTCTCCCAAGCACTAAAGAAAACCGAGGAGGCCTATCTGATCTTGCTGATAAGATGGTAATGGAGAATCCTGAGTTGGCTTTGATGGGTTCTTGTGTTCTAATGATGTTGATGAAGGGTGAAGATGTGTACGTGATGAATGTGGGCGATAGTCGAGCTGTTTTGGCTCGGAAGAAAGAGCCTGATCTTTGGAGCCAGGACTTGGAGAGAATCAATGAAGAAACATTGTATGATCTTGAGGCTTTTGATGCCGATGGGTCCAATGCTCTACCTAGCTTAACTGCTTTGCAGCTCACCATGGATCATAGCACCTCCATAGAAGAGGTAAAAAAATGCCCCCTTTTTGTGCATGTTTTTCTGGTTGTCCATTCTAGTATTTTTGGATCTAGATCAGTTCTTTTTGTTTGATTATTTTGTTGCATGTTATTCTGCTTTTTTGTAACCAGGAAATTTCAAGAATTAAAAATGAACATCCTGATGATGCTTCTGCTATGTTCAATGACCGTGTGAAAGGTTCGTTGAAGGTCACTCGTGCTTTTGGTGCTGGTTTTCTCAAGCAGGTATGTACTAGTCTAAAATTTTCCATTCCACTTTTGTGATTATGTAGTGCAGGTAAATAGAGGAAATGTTGTTGTTTTGATTCCTTTTTGTGCATGAGAAAAAGCAGATTCCTCAATTGACCATGAAATTGAAACTTTCTTCCAATGAGTAAACAAAAGGAAGAAGAGTGATATTTTTGTGCGAACAAAGTTATATTTTCAAGCCTTTCTGTGGTAGGATACAGCTGCTTTTGCTTCCATATTTAGAAGCATATTCTTCGTTGTTGTGGACAACACCAAGGATATTTTAGCTGATAAAGCATTTTTAATTTCACTGTCATGTGATACACAACTTATCCTGCAACTCAATCCTAGTAGAAAGTTCAAAATGAGTAATGTGTTTCTTTTTTAGTTTATGTATACCTTTTTCTGGGCCGGAACAAAAAGAATGTTGACGATTTAATGGTAGCAATAACTTAAATGCTTTGCCTATAGGAATCTTGTAGTGGAAATTGAATGGCCGTCCATTTGCTGAAAAGTAGATTATCGAAATGTAGTGAAGCAAAAGTGTAGCCAGTTAGAATCTCTTAGAATAGATTACATGACATTCTTATATTTATCTCCCCTAAAAAGGCTTGGTTGGTGACTTTTCATGCTCTAGAAATAGTCAAACTAGTGCAACTCTTTCTGGAATTTCTGATATATCTTTTGATTGGAGAAAACTATCTTATTTCACTGATTCATCTAATTGTTAATCCGTTATTACTGTATGCAGTTGACATGATTGATGCTAATGTTTGTTTGAATTTGAATCTTATTTTTGCAGCCTAAGTGGAACAATGCACTTCTAGAGATGTTCAGAATTGACTACATTGGAACTTCTCCATATATAAACTGTCTGCCGTCGCTTTACCATCACAGGTTAGGGCCAGGAGACAGGTTTCTCATATTGTCATCAGATGGACTTTACCAATACTTCACAAATGAAGAGGCTGTATCAGAAGTTGAACTATTCATCTCTCGGTCACCAGAAGGAGATCCTGCACAGCATCTGGTCGAAGAATTGCTATTCCGTGCAGCAAAAAGAGCTGGTATGTCTCTGTTTCAGAGGTAGAAATAAAAGTTCATTTTCTTAGCATTACTATAAGATGTTCCTCTTTCAGGCATGGATTTTCATGAATTACTTGAAGTACCACAAGGGGATCGACGTCGCTACCATGATGATGTTTCAATAATTGTTATTTCCTTGGAGGGAAGAATATGGAGATCATGTGCATAATTAGGAAAAACAATAGTAGAATAATAGTACTATTATTCTCAAAAGAAATCCAGGTATCCAATTTTGTTCTCTTCCTATTCCTGATCACCTTTCAATACTAACAACTAAGCTTTGAGAATTAAAAGAAACTTAGTTGGCTTTTTCTTGTCTTGGGTGGTAGGAATTGTAAAGGTGACAAACTGCTCATCGTTCATAAACTGTCATAGATAATTGTAATTTTTCAAAATAAATGACACCTTCTTGGAGGGCTTTTTTGTTTATAAAAATTGCTTTCCCTCTCTCTAATTGCTCGTATGTGGTAACAGTGTGCTTCTTCTATTGTGCTTCATGAGTTGTAGTTTGATCTTGCAATTTGTTAAATTATGGTGGATGACAAATAATGGAAGCAAGAAAAGGGATGGAAATTTAGTTTTAACTGTGAACAATTATTGCTCTTTATGTTCCTTCCCTGGTGGTAGTGGATTATTAGAGTCAAATGGACAATAATAAGACCCAAATTTAGTCGGACCTAGTTAGGGGCGTGCAACTGGTTTTAGTCGATCAAATTGAACAGTTTGATCGGTTAATTGAATTTTCTATTTTTCTACAAAGAAAATAAAAATTTTCAATTTTAATTGGTTTTAATTGATTCGATTTTGTTTAAAATCAAAATTGACCAGTTACAGTCAGTTAAACCAAAATCAAACAGGCACAGATATCATTTTTTTGGCTATTTTATATAAATTATTTTTTGGGGGGAGGAATATATATATATATATTTTTGGTTGAAGACTTGAATATATATATATATATATGTATACTGTTATATATAGCACAACGATATGGGATCTGCAATTCTCCAATTTTAATCAAATTCTGAATTTTAGAATTTTGAGTTTTTCAATTTAATTAAAAAATTCTCGTTGATTGTTGGTTATTAACTCGATATTATTTTTCATTTAAATATATCTAAATTTTTGGAATCATTTTCTTTATTGGAACAAATAATTCTTTATTTATCTCTAGTATCAGAATATAACTGCATTCTAACTACAAAATCTTTTTCATCTCTACTCTTAATACATGGATAATTCCTTAATCATTCAAACTTTATAGTTCGATAAGTTTTACATATTTTTTTCTTATTTTTAATAACTAATTTATATATACACTACTATATATTGAATATTTTGGAAGTTATTTTACTAATATTCTCAATTCTCTAGCATTTCTTTTCCTTTGCCTTTTTGCGTGTGTCATTATTTCATTCTACAAGTTATTAATTGTTTGCTTGATTTTTCTTTCTTTACTGTTTTGATTTCATTTTATTTGTTTAATTTTATTATGCTACATAATGGAAGAGACTTTTTGGATTTCAGTGCTTATAATTTTCTTTTCAATCATGATAAAGTATATCATCTAGCTTTTGTTTGTTGTCAAAGTTCTATACCTTTTATATCGTTTTGTTTATTGCTTAGTTTAAGTTATCAATTTATTTATTTAATTTTTTTTAAATTCCCTTTTTGATCATTTAATTTTGTAATTTTACAAGATGCGATATGTCCATTGTTTTTAATATTTTGTAATTTATTTTATTTTTAGTAGCTATTTTTTCTCTTTAGTCATTGATAAATTCTATCATTTGATTTATAATCTTATTTAATTTATTTTACATTTAGTATCTTTTTATTCATTATTTCAATCAAGTAATCCATTAATTTATTAAATTTTTCTTTATATTTTTAAGCTTTCTTTTTTGTTCTCTAATTTTATAATTTTATAGGATAAGATTTTTTTATTTAGGTTTATATTTTAGATTTTTTTATTTTTTGAATATTTATAATTTTATAAGTCCATTAATTCTTTTTCATTAGATATGCAATCATATATGTATAAATATATATAAAAATTTATATACTACTTCATCAATATATATTATTTAATTAAACTTGTAATGCCCCCATTCGATATAGCACCTAAGTCGAAGCGTCACTTAGTTCAATCTTAAATTGAATTTACAATTCAATCAATAAACCTAAAAGATTTCAAACTTATCAAAGCAACGAAAATTTCAAACTTAATTGACTCAACAAACCATCAAGTACATACCATGATTTACTTTTCTTACATTTAACAAAACATTTACGTGCCTTAAGTTATTAACATCAACATGACATATCACAACGTCTCGAGGGTATACAAAATATCCCAAAAGAACCCATAAGCATATATAATCGTTTTCTATTACAAAATGTGTTCGCCCATCCACGCCTGGAGTTCCAATTCATCACTTAATCATGTTTGAGAAAATCAAAGAAATACGGGAGGTAAATCCAAAGGACTTAGTGGGGTATAATCTTAATCACAAGCAGTGGGGATCTGTTGAGGATGAATCAAATCAGTAGATCACAATTTAACGTTTAGAACTAGAACAATATCAAATACAAATAACAGTTTGAGCAGATAGGAATCTCTCGTTCCTTATCGCTCCATGAATAGTGTACAAATGATTAGATACGGTCAAAATAAACAAGCTCGAGTCATATGCCGTTCAACGGAACATACTTGACATGCATATCAGAACAATTCTTATTCCAATCACTCAGTCATATCCAAGCGTGATAGTTTGACTCACAGAAGATGCCTAGGAGTATCCTTAGCACGTAAATGAGACATGGTAGATACCTAGGAGTATTCCTAGCATATTACTGAGACACGGTAGATACATAGGAGTATCCCTAGCATATCACTAACAGACGGATGATACCTAGGAGTATCCCCAGCATATCACTGACAGACAGTAGATACTCAGGACTATTCCTAGCATATCACAGACAGACGAACGATACCTAGGAGTATCCCTAACATATCATAGACAGACGGACGATACCTAGGAGTATTACTCCTAGCATATCACAGGCAGACGGACGATACCTAGGAGTATCCCTAGCATATCATAGACAGATAGACGATACCTAGGAGTATCCCTAGCATATCACTGACAGACGGAAGGTACCTAGGATTATCCTTAACATATCACTGATAGACGGTAGATACCTAAGAGTATCCCTAGCATATCACAGGCAGACGGACGATACCTAGGAGTATCCCTAGCATATCACAGACAGATGGACGATACCTAGGAGTGTCCCTAGTATATCACTGACAGATGGACGATACCTATGAGTATCCCTAGCATATCGTTGATACCTAGGAGTCTCCCTAGCATATCACTAACATATGATCAATATCAATCAATTGAATTTGCTCACAAGGCAACAAATAACATGTACAGAAATGCCAACAAGACAATACCATCCGATTAACAAGTACGATTAAGCCATCATGACCATATACAAACAGACAGGTATGTCGGCAAGGCATACAATAACAAGACAGGACAGGAGCAAGTACATGACAGTAACAAGTACCGATTGAGACAAGTACAAGACAAGATAGAAGGAAGTTCAGAGCGCCAAAACGGACAAGAGCAAACTCATCAGAGTGCAAGCAAGCAATAACCCTCATAGGTGTATACAATTCAAATAACAGATCACGAGCAAGTACACACTCAAGTACAGATCTCAATAAACATGAGCAAGTACAGTTCAAGCAATTTTAAACCCTCAAAGGGGTTTTTCCGCAAGAATAGATATAATAATCCAGGCCAAAGTGGCAGAACCTCACCTTTGTAGTCTCAGAAATGTTGTCGCCACCTACTAACCTGCGGAATCCACTTCGTTGTCACCTTACCAAAATAGTATATTTACAGTAAAAAATCCTCATTCGACCATATAATCGCAATTACACAAACAACGGCCTAAAATCAATACTCAATCAGCTAAATCGATAGCCTCGATAAAGACATGCTAATAGTGCCGATCTCGTTAAAGAATATATAATTGGGCCTTAAATCATCCAATTGGTCTTGCCATGACATACTAAATCGATAATGATGGTCCAATATCCCTTAAAAATCTTAATGTATCTCAAATTTATCACATGATAATACAAATTCAAGTTTTGTAAACTTATAATAGTACATGCATGATCCAAATCTTGGTTCTGTCTCATCTCAATTAACCTAAGTATTGCTACTTAGGTTCCAAATCTATAGAATTAGGATTTAATTGCTTGATTAACTTAATTATTATTCCAAAGTTATCATATATATAACAAGATCCCGGTCCATTAACTTATATAATTATATGCCTGTCTTAGTTTTCCAAATTAAATCGTGCGTATTCTTCATTTATATAATACATAATAAGGTTTGGAGGCATATACATACACATGCATACAACTTTAACACAAGTTTCTTGTTTTCACCCAATATCTTTTTATGAAAGCTTCGAATGCATGATCAGCTTGCGTGCATGTGTTCCTTGTGATGAGATAAAGATTCTGTCCTGTCGTCGCCGTCGTGCATCGTCCGCCGAAGATACACACCACCACTTAAAGTAGATGCCTTTTAGCTAGAGCAATCCAACGCCCTAACCAATTTCTTGTTCAGCCGCCGAATTGACTGCCAATTGGCTGGAAAACTGTTAGCTCGCCACCAACGCCGCCATGCTATTTTCTTCTAATTCCATCGCTGCTGGTGGTCTGTTCTGAAATTTGAAGCTACTGGCGTGCTCCTTGAGTTGAGGGCTACAAAATCCACATCTGGGTTGCATCTAACAGTCGTTGGAAAGTGGAACCCATTGAACTTCGCCGTGATTGGATTTTCAGTCACTTTTTTTGGCCATTTCACCGGTCTAACTGGGAAGAAATGGGTATATTTGTGTTCTTTGTTCAGAGAGAAACAATTTAGTACCAAATATGATAGGTTTTGGTTGCCGGATGATGGAGTTTGCCGGAGAGAGAGGAGAGGGGTTTCAGTGGGGAAGATGATAGAAATAGGGGGTTCAAATGCAAAATGCCATTTTATAGAATTGAACTTTCTTTATTTGCAGATTGACCCCCAAATATTTTAGTCAACTTTTAATTGGGTCCTCCAAGGTTTCCCAACCTTTCATTTCAGCTCCAAACTTACTTAGTGCATAAATTTGAACCCTTTAACCCAAAATACTCACTGTGCAACCCCAAAAGTTTCCAAGTTTGGTTCAATCCAATTTCCTCAAATTGTAAATTGACCCCCAAACTTCTCATTTTCTTGCAATCAAGTCATTTTCATCTATTTTTCGATCCCTAAAATCCGACCAATAAAAATCTTAATTTTCTTAATTCTTATTTTCCAAAATATAAAAATTTAAGGGTGTTACAATCCTCCTCCTTAAAAGAATCTGGTCCCCCAGATTCTTACTTGAGTTCTAGATGAACTTCGATTAACACTGGTACCTGTAACATTCTGGTTTCTTGTTACTTCAATCACCTATTATTTCAATACTTAAAATGTCCTCCATTTCAATTCTGATAGAGTGCGTGCTCTTAGTTAAGACCATAAAACCATTATAGCAACAAAAAATTAATAGCATCACAAGCTCATACTTACATATTATTCACATTAAAGAGTAGTCAAGTTCAAACTTAATATGCTAAATGTCTTAACTTATCGTACATTTCCATGCAACTAGATGCAGATTCACAAAAACTTAAACATACTAGGTATATACATAACCTATACGCCTACTGCTCCTTAAACTCCATTTGGGTTATGAAGCCAAAATATACAGTATCAGACTTTCCTTCGACATTCAAGAACTCAGCTAGAACCTTCAGCCACCTATTTCCCTTTTTCCGCTGATGTTGGACCTCTTCTATTGGGACAATTTTTCAAGTAGTGTTGATCACTACCACTGCCCACGTATCTACCCTGTTTCTTCCAACATTTCGATTCCTCGTGGCTAGATGCTCCATAAAATCCACACCGTTTTTGTGATCTCTCTTGAGTCAAATGTGCCATCTCGCCAGACTGAGGGGCTTGTTAGGTAGTGCTTCCCACTTGAAGCCTTTTCTTCCGACATTACTTTGCCCATCATGGTGTATCTTTTCCTTTCGGCCCCTACTCTTAATCTTTTGGATTTCCTGTAGCTCTGACTCAAGTTGTAGTGCTCTGCTTATTGTCGAATTGAGATTTGGCAAATCAAAAGTGACCAAGGCTTGCCTAAGCTTTGGCTACAACCTTTCTATGAATCGTCGAGCCTGTCGACCTTCACCAGCTTGTATATAGGGAGCATATTGTCTTAGTCGGCTAAAAGTAGCCTCGTACTGACTAACAGATTGTGCACCCTATACAAGATCTATAAACTCTCTCTCTCTCTCTTGCTTGCTTCACCACTTCTGGCATATATTTACTCATGAAGTCTTGGGTGAAATTCTCCCTAGTTTGTTGGGTTCCTTTAGCCACCCACTTCCGATCAATCATCTTCCACCAACTTCGGGCAGAACCTTCCAGAAAGAACGTGGCAAATCGAACCATTCACTCACTTGAATAATGCAGTGTCTCAAAAATATTCTCTAAACTCTCAATCCATTCTTTGGCTTTTCTATCATTAGGGTATCCTGGGAACTTCATGGGATTGAAACCAAGAAACCATTCTAATGCTTGATCTTTAGCCGTTTTATTAACAATTTCTGCTCTAGCACCTGGTTGTAGATCTTGTGGCAAAATTCCCGGTTCTTCTAGATACACGGGTCGATTGGTTGACTATCTGAAGGGTTTTGTGATACCTCTTCTTCTTGCATAGCTTGTGGGTAAGCAGGTGCCTCTTGTCTTTGGAACTTGTCGATCACCGACCTGTCGCCCAAGAGGTCTTCCCCTTTCGCTCAGGAAGTCTTCCCTGATATCCAGCTCCAGGAGGAACAGGTATACCAAAACTTCCTCGAGATGCCATCAATTTTGCTAACTCCTCCAAGCTTCTAAGGATAAAATAAGAAGAGTTAGATGAAATCAAACCAAAGTCAAGGATACATAAGTCTAATCATCCTACAATATACGACAAAATCCCATGGATATCCTATTGTACTGAACTCATCTCCTAATATCGATTGATCAATTCATCTTCATTCCTTAAATCACGCAGAATCTTTTCAATGCAAAACACAACTAAAATTCATACTCAAACTAGCCTAATCAAAAGGTCAGTCACAAATCTCAATAATACCCAATGCCTAGGTCATCGACAAACGTAGGCTCTGATACCACCTGTAGCACCCCCACTCGGTATAGCACCTAAGCCAAGGTGTCACTCAGTTTAATCTTAAATTGAACTTACAATTCAATCAATAGACCCAAAAGATTTCAAACTTAACTTATCAAAGTAGCGAAAATTTCAAACTTAACTAACTCAACAAACCATCAAGTACATACCATGATTCACTTTTCTTACATTTAACAAAATATTTACGTGCTATAAGTTATTAACATCAACATGACATATCACAAAGTCTCTAGGGTATGCAAAATGTCCCAAAAGAACCCATAAGCTTACACAATCATTTTCGATTACAAAATGTGTTCGCCCATCCACGCTTGGAGTTCCATTTCATTACTTAATCCTGTTTGAGAAAATCAAATAAATACGGGAGGTAAGTCCAAAGGACTTAGTGAGGTATAATCTTAATCATAAGCAATGGGGATCTGTTGAGGATGAATCAACTCAATAGATCACAATTTAACGTTTAGAACAAGAACAATATCAGATACAAATAATAGTTTGAGCAGATAGGAATCTCTCGTTCCTTATCGCTCCATGAACAATGTACAAACGATTAGATACGGTCACAATAAACAAGCCTGAGTCATATGCAGTTCATTGGAACTGACTTGACATGCATATCAGAACAATTCTTATTCCAATCACTCAATCACTCAGTCTAATCCAAGTGTGACAGCTTGACACACAGAAGATGCCCAAGAGTATCCCTAGCACGTAAATGAGACACGGTAGATTCCTAGAGTATCCCTAGCATATTACTGAGACACGGCAGATACCTAGAAATATCCCTAGCATATCACTCACAGACGGTAGATACCCAGGAGTATCCCTAACATATCATTGACAGATGGTAGATACTTAGGAGTATCCCTAGCATAACAGATGGACAATACCTAGGAGTATCCCTAGTGTATCACTGATAGATGGATGATACCTAGGAGTATCCCTAGTATATCATAGGTAGACAGACGATACGTAGAGTATCCCTAGCATATCACAGACAGATGGACGATACCTAGGAGTATCCCAGCATATCACTGACAGACGGACGATACCTAGGTGTATCCCTAGCATATCACAGACAGACAGATGATACCTAGGAGTATCCCTAGCATATTATTGACTGACGGTAGATACCCTGGAATATCCCTAGCATATCACTAACAGATGGATGGTACCTAGGAGTATCCCTAGCATATCAAAGATAGAAGGACGATACCTAGGATTATCCTTAGCATATCACTGACAGACAGACGATACGTAGGAGTATCCCTAGCATATCATTGAAACCTAGGAGTCTCCATAGCATATCACTAACATACAACCAATATCAATCAATCGAATTTAACGATAAGGCAACAAATAACATATACAGAAACGCTGGCAAAGCAATACCATAACGATTAACAAGTACGATTAAGCCATCATGGCCATATATGAATAGACAGGTATGCCGACAAGGCATACGATAATAAGATATGACAGGAACAAGTACATGATAGTAAAAAGTACCAATCGAGATAAGTACAAGACAAGACAGAAGGAAGTTCTGGGCGCCAAAATGGACAAGAGCAAACTCACCAGAGTGCAAGCAAGCAATAACCCTCATCGGGGTATACAATTCAAATAACAGATCATGAGCAAGTACAGATCTCAATAAACACAAGCAAGTATAGTTCAAGCAATTTTAAACCCTCACAGGGGGTTTTCCACAAGAACAGATAGAATAATCGAGGCCAAAGTGGCAGAATGTCACCTCCATAGTCTCATAAATGCTATCGCCACTTACTGACCTGCGGAACCCACTTCATCGTCACCAAACCAAAATAGTATATTTACAGTCAAAAATCCTCATTCGACCATATAATCGCCATTACGCAAATAACGGCCTAAAATCAATACGTAATTGGCTAAATCGATAGCCTCGATAAAGACATACTAATAGCGCTGATCTCATTAAAGGAATATATAATTAGGTCCTAAATCGTCCAATTGATCCTGCCACGACATACTAAATTGATAACAATAGTCCAATATCCCTCAAAAATCCCAATTTATCTCAAATTTGTCACATGATAATAAAAATTCGAGTTTTCTAAACTTATAATAGTACATGCATGATCCAAATTTTGGTTCTGTCTCATCTAAATTAACCCAAGTATTGTCGCTTTGGTTCCAAATCCATAGAATTAGGATTTAATTGCTTGATTAACTCAATTATTCCAAGGTTATCATATATAACAAGATCCCGGTCCACCAACTTATATAATTATATGCATGTCCTAGTTTTCCAGATTAAATCGCGCTTATTCTTCATTTATACAATGCATCGTAAGGTTTGGAGGCATATACATACACATGCATACAACTTTAAAATAAGTTTCTTGTTTTTACCCAATATCTTTTTATTGAAGCTTCAAATGCACGATCAGCTTGCGTGCATGTATTCCTTGCGACGAGATAAAGATTCTGTCCTGTCGCCGCTATCGTCCGCTAGAGATACACACCATCACCACCAGTAGATGCTTTTCAGCTAAAGTAATCCAATGCCCTAACCAATTTCTTGTTTCATCATCGAATTGACTGCCAATTAGCTAGGAAATCGTTACCTGCCACAAATGTTGTTGTGCTATTTTCTTCTAATTCCATCATCGCCAGTGGTTCATTCTAAAATCTGAAGCCACTGGCGTGCTTCTTGAGCTGAGGGCTACAAAACCCATACTTGGGTTGCGTCTAACAATTGTCGTAAAGTGGAACCCGTTGAGCTCCACCATAGCTAGATTTTCGATCACTTTTTTTGGACGTTTCACCAGTCTAACTGGGAAGAAATGGGTATACTTGTGTTCCTTGTTCAGAGAGGAACAATTTGGTACCAAATATGATAGGTTTTGGTCGCCGGATGAGGGAGTTTGCCGGAGAGAGAGGATAGGGGCTTCGGTGGGGAAGACAATAGAAATGGGGGGTTGAAATGCAAAATGCCATTTTATAGAATTGGACTTTCTTTATTTGCAGATTGACCCCCAAATATTTTAGTCAGCTTTCAATTAGGTCCTCCAAGGTTTCCCAACCTTTCATTTCGGCTCCAAAATTAGTTAGTGCATAAATTTGAACCATTTGACCCAAAATAATCACCATGCAACCCAAAAAGTTTCCAAGTTTGGTTCAATCCAATTTCCTCAAATTGTAAATTGACTTCCCAAACTTCTCATTTTCTTGCAATCAAGTCATTTTCTTCTATTTTTTGAGCCCTAAAATTTGACTAATAAAAATCTTAGTTTTCTCAATTCTTATTTTCCAAAATACCAAATTTTAGGGTGTTAAAAAACTTACATTAATTCTATGTGAAAAATTATGAGATGATATTGCCCACAGAAAATACAGTCATTAATTTTTTAAGTTTATAGCATCAATAGGCATAATTTAATCAATTTTTATTTTTTTTCTTTACTATCATAGTTTTGTATTGAGTTGGTTGATTTAATAAAAAGTTAAAATAAGATAGGATTTTTTAAATTTTTTTTTTTTTGTAAATTATTGTTTAATTCTATATATTTCAACTTTCAACCTAATACTTTTTTTTTTTAGTTTAAAGAAATCTTAAAATGTTACACTTTCAAGTTTTTTTCAATGAATTTTTAGCCCATTAATCTTCTGTTATGTACTTCTCGTATATATATATATATATATGCAATTATCTTTTAGTTTTACCGTAACATTTTCTAATAATCTTACTCATAACTTTTATCTTTAGAAGTTTTAAGCTTTTTTAACTTATTACTAAACAATTTTAAAATTCATTTTTCCATAATATCATGTATTTAAGACATCATATTATTTGATGTCTTTACATGTTCCAAGCTTTTAAATATTAAAATTTTAATTTGTTAGGGTAATATTTTATTTTATTCATTAGTTGATCATTTTTTTATAATATTTTTAATTATATTTATAATTCAAAATAATATTAATATATAATATTTTTAAAAAGTTCATGCATAGCACTAGAACAATACTAGTATATATATAAGCAATATATATTAATAGAAAAGATAAATCTAATTTCGGTTTGATTTAACCAAATCAAAATCCAGTTGAAAATAAGTGCAAATGGTTTTTGATTCGGCTAAATTGAACCGAATAGGTTTTTATCAATTTTTCCGATCCATTCTAGTTAATTGAACCAAAAAAATCAAATCGAATTGAGTTGAAAAGTGAATTTTGTTAGTAAAAAATGACCGAAAATCAAATTGAGTACAGTTTGATTTGATTGAGTTGGACTTGATCTTTGATTCGGTCTTTGATCAGTTTGGTTAATTTTTTATATTTTTTCATACCCCTAGGTCGAGTGGGTGACACAAAATTATGTGCAAAACTAGATGCCATAAGTTGCTCTAGTTGTGTGGTGATATAGATAGCCAACTGGGGTCATGTAATCCTCACTTAACAGCTAACCAATTACAAATTGGGTAGTAAATTCAATGTAGATAGGGAGGTTGGAAATTAGATTCATTAGTGAATACAGAATCTGACTGTCATCTACTCATTTAATATTGGACCAAGATTTCAAATAGGTTCTAACCTAAAAATTTAATTTCCCTGGACGAGATGGGATGCTAGATATTAGATCTCAAATTCTATAATATCGAACATAAAAAATATAGGGCAACTTAATTAAAAATACCTAAACTAACTTTTTATTTGGTGTTGAGTTCCTACCCAAGTATTTCTTATTTTCAACTCTCTATATGAAGTTTGAGTTTAGCCTTCACTCCTCAACCATTTAAAATGACGAAAATGACCTCACTTTAATTTTTCCCCTTTATTCCTAAACTTTGATGTCCCAATAGCTTGTCTCCCTCTTTCTTTCTCGTCTGTGTTTTTGTTTATCTCCCACGATGAACACAATACTTCTCTCTCTCTCTCTCTCTCTCTCTCTCTCTCTCTCTTCTACAATTGGCTACAACATATTAGCAAGAAGCAAGCCTACTTCTGTCTCTATTGTTACGCAGTAAAGTAGCATTGTAATCTTTGGCGAGCAATAGTTATTTTAATTTTTTTAACCTGAAAATGTCGGGTAGTGGGGAAGAACCTCAATTTCAACTGTTAGGGAATTGTATGTATAACGGGGAACTCTATATCATTTTCATTTTTGAGAACATGACTCCAGTGTGACTGTATCTCCAACTAGAGAAAAAATGGAGTGAAATTTCCCCTTAATTCCACACAGTACAATACCTTTCTTTTCATCAAAATTGTACATGACTTTCAATGCTGATGAGGATGTGTCCAACTTGATTTGCCTACATTTGTGTTTTAAAGATGACCTTAGTTGACATGATGGTTGCTTGAAAAAATGAACCTAGTCGACGGGGAAGGCAAAATAGCTATACAAGCAGGTAAATACTTGATACCTTCAAATTTTTATTGCATTTATTGTTTAACATACTTCCATTGTCCGAATTTGTACCTCTCTGCATTATTAATTATATGCAGTTGTCTTACAAAATACTTGTTCTTATGTGTTAAACACTGAATTTGTTCATTTCAGTACTTGCAGTCTTCTACGTTGAATACTGAATATGTGTGTTTTAGTACTTAGGCCTTCTATATTAAATACTAAATTTGTTTATCTCAATACTTCGGTCTTCTACATTAAATACTGGATTAAGTCATTTCAATACTTCAGTCTTCTACATTAAATACTAGATTAAGTCATTTCAATACTTATCTCTTTCATTTAAGTATTTAAATTGTTTATTTTAGTACTTCTTCTATGTGAAATACTGATATTGTTTACTTAAGTACCTAGTTATCTATTATTGAATACTGAAATTGCATTAGTTGATTACTTATGTACTGATCTTGTAGCACTTTATTGACAATTATTATGTATTTGACTATGTTATTTCTTTGCTATGAACACATATTTAGGAATGAAATAGAGGAGGACATTCTCTCCACCAGTGAGTCACAATATGATTTAGCATTATAGAGGAATTCAACTAATGCTTGGAGTCATTGCATCCATGGGCGAAGCCAAACGTTCTAGGATGCTGAAGAGTTTAGAACTAAACTTAAAAACTATGTTGTTGCTACTAAAAGGTCCTTTACATATAAGAAAAATGATTCCAAAAAGGTTATAGCAATTTGTAGTGATAATAATTGCCAATGGAGAGAACATATGCTTCAAGGTATGAAGTTGACAAATTCTTTGGTATTCGAAAATGCAACCTAAAACATACATATAATGAGGGTAGTCTTTGGATTACGGGACATCCTAGAGTTGATTCTGCTTGGGTTGCTAATGTAGCAAAAGAAAAATTGGGAGGAGAGCTCTATTACTGACCTATCAACCTGATGAAAGATATTCATATAGAATTTGGCATAGAAATTCCATACCATAGAGCATGGTTGGGTAAGGAAATAACTATAATGATATTCATAGGGCAGACAAGGGATCCTTTGATAAGTTGAGATGGTATTGTAGGGCTGTGAAGGAAACAAATCCTAAAAGTGTGTGGATTATGAGATTGACCCAGTGACCTTAAAATTTCAGAGATTATTTATCTATTTCACAGCTTGTCTGGTCAGCTTTCTCAGTAGATGCAGACTATTGATTTTCTTGGATGGCACTCTCATTAAGAATAAGTATAAAGGATGCTTACTTAATGTTGTCACCAAGAGGATCCCAATGATGATTTATTCACATTAGCATATGTAGTTATTGATGCTGAAAATAATACTAATTGAGAGTGGTTCTGTTTGAAGTTGAGGAGCATTTTGTATTCTCACCATAGCACAGGGTTCAGAAGGTTCATTTTTTTCTCTAACTGACATACTGGGCTTCTTAAAGCCATCCCCATGGTATTTCCTGGTGACCATCATGCATATTGTTTGAGACACTTGGTGGACAACTTCAAAAAGCAAGTAAGATTTTTTTGTATTTTATTGAAAACTGAGTTCTGATCTAAATTAATGTCCAAGTAATAGTTCAATAAATCTAATGATCATATAATATGAATTTCAGGTAATGAAAAAGTACCCCCTCCACAAAAAGAAATACTGGGCATCTATTTTCATGAAAGCTGCATATGCTCCAATAAGGCAAGAATATATTTGGCATATAAACAACATAGTGGAGTCCCTGCCTCTTGCTAAAGACTTCATCATGCAGTTAAAGCCCCAATGATGGGCAAATTCTTTATTTGCTGGTGATAGATGGAGAGTAATAAACAACAATCAGGCGAAATGTTGGAATAATTAGATTAAACCGGCACGATTTATGCCCATTGCAACTATGGTGGTCATATACACAAACAAATCATGGTTATGATGCATGATCGATGAGAAAAATCTAATAAACTTATTGGAGTATTGTGCTCGAAACAGGAGAAGAAACTAGCAGAAAATTATATGGCCTCTTCTACACTAAAAGTGGAGAAATCTAGTGGTTGGAACTTTAAGGTCACTAATCATGACAAATCCTATGTTATAGATTTGTAGAGTTGGAGTTGTTCATGTCGGGCATGACAAGTTAATAGAATACCTTGCAAGCATGCTTGTGTATGTATTCAGTCTAAGTCACTCTCAGTGTATGACTTTACTGATCAATACTATCGAGTTGGGATGTATCAACAAGTGTACAAACTTTTACGTAATCTTATACCTACTTTTGACAAGAATACATTCAAAGTAGAGGAAAAACCAATCATTTATGCACCTGATGTGAGACCTCAACCAGGTAGTAGGAAGACACAGAGATTTTCATCACAAATTGATGTTCAAGCAGTCAGGTATAGGCATTATGGTAGAACTGGGCATAACCGTCATACATGCAAAGAAGCTACGACTAGCTAGATTAGCTTGACCTTGCTAACGTATTTACTTACCATTATGTTGCATATGTATGCTTGCAATACCTTCTTATCATTAATGTGTAACTAATATCTTTTTTATGTATTATTAATCCGTAGGAAGAGGGTGCATCAAGGAGATATAATCATTGTAAGAAGGATTGCACGGTGCTCAGAGACTAATGACAATTGCTAATTTTTGCTTTTTGAAGGACATGTTAGATTTATACTATTTGGAATATTATGTAATAAAATTAGTTGATAGGAATATTTGGTATTGCATGTAGTGTAATATATCGTATTTTTTCTATCAACAATGATATTGGATATCCCAAAAAATTTACCCAGTTTAGGCATATATGTACTTCATAACTGCATTTATGTACTAAAACTGCAATAGTTATGTATCTATAATCAGGGGTTCTATACTTGCTGTTCTAAAGAATGAGTTCAACCTCAATTCAAGCTGTGGAGCAACCCATGAGTGATATCACGTGTCGGAATGTTTGGTATTGTATGTAATGTAATATATCATGATTTTTAGATACTACACCAAATTTGTTGGATACCTTAAATGTAGATAAAAATACCTTTTCGGTTAATAATAATATTGAATATCCCAAAAAAGTACCCAGTTTAGGCATATATGTACTTTAGAATTGCATTTATGTACTAAAACTACAATGGTTATGTACTTATAGTCAGGGGTTAGTACTTGCTTTTCCAAAGAATGAGTTTAACCTCAATTCAAGCTGTGGAGTAACCCATGAGTGATATCACGTGTTGGAATGGTAGGAGAACACAAAGACCCATATCCCACCACTTGTGTCATTCCTACTAGTATAAAGCATTGACGCATGAGACAAATGAATTACAATGGCACTCGCACCTACACCATCGAACCTATCATCACTAAACGAGTTCTGGGTGCAATACTTCATGGTCTTATGATCGTGCAATGCACAGATTAGGCTGAACAGAGAACGATCCCTCATGTGCTCAAAATGATATTGAAAATATAGAAAAAAGTACCTAGTTTTGGCCCTTATGTACTTGGGGACAAGGTTTATGTACTTAGTTTGTATACGTTTTATACTTGTGGTAAGGAATTCTGTACTTGCTTTTACAAAGAACGATTTTGACCTCAATCGACGCGTGAAACAACATATTCGGGACCCTATAACATCATATGCATGATTTATTGAATAAATGGTTTTCATAACACGTGTTGAAATGGTTGAGAATTGTTCGTACTAGTATAAAGCATTGACACATAAGGCAAATGAATCAAAATGAGTCTTGGGTGTAATACTTCGTATTCTTATGAACATGTAAAGTCCAGATTAGGCTGAATGAAGAGTCATCCCCCATGTGCACATAATGATACTAAAAATCCAGAAAAACATACCCAATTTAGGTATTTATGTACTTAGAAATTGGGTTTATGTATACACTTTGACAATGTTGTGTACTTGTGGTAAGGGATTATGTACTTACTTTTCCAAAACCTGATTTTAACCTTAATCGATGCATGAAACAACATGATGGTGACCCTATAACTTCGAATTCATGATTTTTCGAATATGTGGTCATGATAGTATGTGTTGGAATGGTGGGAACACAAAGATCCATATCCTACCCCTTGTGATGTCATTCTTCCTAGTATAAAGCCCTTACGCATGAGGCCAATGCATCACTCCAACAGCCCCCCCATACACCACCAATCATATCATCACCAAATGAGTTCTTATGATCATACTTCGTGGTGTTATGATCTTGCAATGTCCAAGATTAGGCCGAACAAAGAACGATCCCTGATGCACTCAGAATGATACTAAAAATCTAGAAAAAGTACCCAGTTTTGGCACTTATGTACTTGGGGACAGGGTTTATGTACTCTATTTGTATATGTTCTATACTTATGGTAAAGGGTTCTATACTTATGGTAAAAGATTCTATACTTACTTTTCCAACGCATGATTTTAAATTGATGCGTGGAACAACACAATGGTAACCCCATAACTTCAAATGCATTATTTTTCAAATATGTGATTATGATAGTATGTGTTGGAATGGTTGGGAACATAAAAACCCACATCTCACCACTTGTGGGGTCATTCTTCGTAGTATAAAGCCCTTACGCATGAGGCAAATGCATTAATCTGACACTCCTCTCCTATACCACCAACCCTATCATCACCAAATGAGTCCTTATGATCATATTTCTTAGTCTTATGATCGTGCAATGCCTAGATTAGGCTAAATGGAGAATGATCCCTCATGCGTTCAGAATGATGCTAAAAATCTAGGAAAAAGTACCCAATTTTGTAATTATTGTGCTTGGGGATAGGGTTTATGTACTCCATTTGTATACGTTCTGTACTTATGGTAAGGGATTATGTACTTGCTTTTTCAAAGCACTATTTTAACCTCAATCGACGTGTGGAACAACACATTGGTGACCCCATAACTTCAAATTCATGATTTTTTTGAATATGTGATTGTGATAGTATGTGTTGGAATGGTTGGGAACACAAAAACCCACATCCTACTGCTTTTGGTGTTTTTCTTCCTAGTATAAAGCCTTTACACATGAGGCAAATGCATTACTCAGACACCCTCCTCCTAAACCACCGACCCTATCATCACCAAATGAGTCCTTATGATCATACTTTGTAGTCTTATGATCATGCAATGCCCTGATTAGGTTGAACGGAGAACGATCCCTCATGCGCTTAGAATGATACTGAAAATCCAAGAAAAAGTACACAGTTTTGGCACTTACGTACTCTGGGATAGGGTTTATGTACTCCATTTGTATATATTCTGTAATTGTGGTAAGTGATTCTCTACTTCCTTTTTCAAAGCATGATTTTAATCTCAATTGATGCATGGAACAACACATTGGTGACCCTATAACTTCAAATTCATGTTTTCGAATATGAGATCGTGATAGTATGTGTTGGAATGGTTGTGAACACAAAGACCCACACTCCACTGCTTGTGGTGTGATTTTTTTTAGTATAAAGTGCTTACATATAAGGCAAATGCATCACTCAGACACCCCCTCCTATACCACCGACCTTATCATCACCAAATGAGTCCTTATGATCATGATCGTGCAATGCCCAGATTAGGCCAAACGGAGAACGATCTCTCATGCGCTTAGAATGACACTGAAAATTTAGAAAAAAGTACCAAGTTTTGGTACTTATGTACTCAGGAATAGGGTTTACGTACTCAATTTGTATACGTTCTGTACTTGCTTTTCCAAAGCACAATTTTAACCTCAATCGATGTGTAGAACAACAATAAAATATTTTGATCATACTTTGTGGTAGATGATCATGAAATGGGTAGATTAGGTAGAATGGAGAATGTTCCCTCATGCCTTGAGAATGATACCGAAAATCTAGAAAAAAGTACCCAGTTCCGGCACTTATGTACTTGGGGACTATGTTTATGTACTGATTTTGTATATGTCGTGTGCTTGTGGTAAGAGATTCTTTACTTTCTTTTACAAAGAATGATTTTGACCTCAATCGATGCGTGGAATAACCTAATAAAATATTTTGATCATACTTTGTGGTCTGATGATCATGAAATGGGCATATTAGGCATAATGGAGAATGTTACCTCATCCGCTGAGAATGATATCGAGATTTGGAAAAAAGTACATTGTTCCGGCACTTATGTACCTAGGGACTATGTTTATATACTGATTTTGTATATGCTGTGTACTTGTGGTAAGGGATTCTGTACTTGTTTTTACAAAGAATGATTTTGGCCTCAATCGACGTGTGGAACAACCCAATAAAACATTTTGATCATACTTCGTGGTCTGATGATCATGAAATGGGTAGATTAGGCATAATGGAGAATGTTCTCTCATGCGCTAAGAGTGGTACCGAAATTTTGGAAAAAAGTACTCACTTCCGACACTTATATACTTAAGGACTGTGTTTATGTACTGATTTTGTATATGTTGTGTACTTGTGGTAAGAGATTTTATACTAATATAAATAATACTTCATATTTGGTCAAGTATACTGAGCATACAAATAGAAATATTGTACTTAGGTAGACTAGTACTGAAACTTTGTGTGAGAATACAGCAAGCCATGATCATGTCCTAGAATCGTAGTAGCTATATGCACCCGATATGCATCAATGGAACATAAGTTTGCATAGTCCTAAAAATTGTTTTGGTTCCTTGCATAGCATTCAACCTAAAGACAACAATAAACTTTGCAGTTCATGTCACCAACTTGTTGGTGGCAGTAGCCATATTAGAGGACCCTTTTTCTAGCATCCTACCCTAATGGATGCCTGAGGTATCCTGCTATAAATGTACCCTGCAAAGTGTAATAATAACATCATTTATTATATGTTGTGTACTTGTTTACATGAATAATTTTAAAAGATAAGGCACTTACATAAACTCTTGCTGTCGTTTTTGAATACGGGACCAAGTGGAGTTCATCTGTGTAAACTTTTTTGTAGTTGTATCAAAAATCAATAGGAACTAATGAAACTTATACACAATTGGAAAGATAACAAACCGTTACCTAGTTAGGGCATCTATATTCAGCTGCTCAAGCATCTTTCGTGAGCTCACACTCATTTCCTCAAGAAACATTGGATATTGTTGTGGCTTTACTATACGTTTCTTGTTTAGCATCTCCAATATGTTCAATACTGCAGTCTACAAATTGTATTGGTATTAGTAGTCATTTTATCATGTATAGTGTTGAATGTTTTAAAAATTATTTACCTGAACAATGGTAGACATACACCACATTTCATGTCCATAATATGCATTGGAAGAGCTGTTGCAGAGTATCTTCAAGTAGCAATCATTCATATCACCTTTCAACTCCTTTCCAAATAACAAATCACACAAAACCTCTCATCTTATAACGTGATTACGTCCATCCCAAATAATGACACTACAAAACAAGTCATTATTAGTTAAGAGAACTTTAAAATTCTTAATATCTATTCATATAAGTATAAGAGAATTATTACTCCAAATTAGGTTGAGACAAAAACAAATCAATAATGCTTTGTTGTTTGTCAAGAATGTCATTGCGCCCTCCCTAATCTTTTCTCGATCGAAATTCACTTAGGCGAATTTTAACAGCAACATCTCTGTACACAACGATAGCACCCTATGGGATATATATAATTTGCATTTTCTACAACAAATTACACAAATAGTAACAAAAATCTTCATTACCATATATTTAAAATCCGTTACCATATACAATGGTAACGAAATTTTTGTTACCAGAATATCATGAGCTAAAGCCCGTCGCCAATAATAAATGGTGACGAAACTTTGGACTTCGTTACCAATTGTTCTAGTAACAAAAGTTATTTCGTTACCACAAAAGGGGATGGTAACGGAATATATTGTTACAAAACATATTGTTGTCGTAACAAAAGTGTTTTAGTCACAATATATTAAGTAATTGTAATGAACATGCTTTGTTACCACGAAAAGTAATTTTGTTATGTAATATATTTTTGTTAACAAAAGTTAATTTAATTACAATTATTTATTTGATTAAATTTTGTTACCAATAAAATATGTAACCAAAAAGGTTGTTACAGTAACTTAAATAAAAAATTAATTATAATCTAATGATTTTGTTACCAATAGATAAATATGACAAATAATTTTGTTACCAAAATAATGTTCAATCTTTGTTGGTAATATACTTGTAACAAAATGTTTGATTACCTTTAAATTGATAAAATCAAAATTTTGTTGCAAATAGTTAAAACAACAAAAATATATTGTTATCAATACTTGAAAAACATAGGCTTGTGGTATTAAATAAATATAGGGAACAAAATTTGCTATTACCTATAAATTTTACCAAATAAATATTTTGTTACAAATAATTTAAATGACCAAATTATTGTTACCTAAAAATTCTTTTGGTAACAATAATATAACACGTATTCGTTATAATACGTAAAGCATATATTAGGACTGCAAATATGGTATAGAATGAGAACCACCATCATGTACAACATGCATCCCTAAGGAAACATTCAACACACTATGCAGCCGAAACACCATCCTATGCAATATTCATCCCAAAAACAATTTACACCATTAAAAATGAGCAATTAGAACATCACCTTGGACTCATTAATACTCTAGTTAAAAAAAAAAGGCAAATAATATGGCACAATATATCCCCAAAGTATATTATCTAAGATTTCCAAATTTAATTAAATTATCATTTTGTGTTATATTTTGGGGATATATTGTGACTCATTAAGATACTCTAATATCTTAAAGAATAAGCAAATAAAACCAAACTATGTTTAAATAAATGAGTAGGAAAAATAACTTATATGCGACTAACTTAATTGAAGCAGTTGCAAACCATAATAGCAAAATCAACTTATATTTCATTAAGTTTTTTGTAAACTGTTACCATATCAAACTCTAAAAAAGATCCCAATAGACAGTTGTAATGCATACAATAAACAAACTAACAAAATTTCAACAAAAGTAAAAACACTAGAAAAATACTAATACAATGGAAACAGTTAGTCATCATTTTTTTGAAAATTAGAATCTTCCAAAAATTGTTCTTAATGCATTGAAATATTAAACATCTCCAAGTACTTTTGAATTTAGTGAATCTTAAATGCTCTTTACATGTGTACAGGTAGTAAGCAACAATAAATGTGATAATATTGATCTCTAGGTTTTATTTGACTTCCCTTCGGTGCTGCTTGTTAATGCAGTTTATCTTGCAATGCAAATATGAGCTGTTTCAACTCATTCTATCCGTCTTTCAATTGTGCTATTTCTTCACCTTGCTTCTGGCATTGCTTATTATATATATAAATCTAATCTTGCCGGGTTTGAATCTATTCATGCTGGCTTTGAATTATTTCTTGTTGACTTTTGATGAGCTCCATTGCAGATTTCAATTCATTTTCTGTGTTAGCCAGCTTCTCCTTGGCTGCCTGAAGTTGTATGGTCTCATATCTTGCCTTTTTTCTACCTTTAGAAGGTACAACTCCAAGGCCCGTGCCTCTCACATAACTAGTACGAGTGCTGAGTGAATCTCTCATTATTTCTCTTTCAGTAATTTGGTCCTCCCCATCTTGGATTGCTTCTTCCCTCTATATTTCATTTCATCCTATTACATACATAAAAGGAAAATTTATTAATTCTCTTTATAGATATAAATACATGAATTGAGGAATAGAAGGCATATGCAATATAAAATTCAAACTCTCATGCTTGGGTACCGCTGCCACATTCATGTACTCTGTAGTGCCTTTCTTCATATGAGTTTGTCCAAAGTTATCCACTTTGCTTTGGTTTTCCTTGTAATTAGAAAGAGAGATTTAATGTAGAAGATTCTTGTAGTGTAGTAGTAAGGGAAATGTATATTCCAAACTCATTAATATCTTACCATTTCCATTAGTCATGTTGTGAATGATTTTGCACTTAAAGGTATGAGAGTAAGGCATTTGTGCTCTATTTTTTGAATTGATCTTGGACCATTCCTATGTTTGCATACAATAATGTTAAAAGATTTCAAAACTTTTAAGTAATCATGATGTATCTCACATAGTTTGAGATGATAGAAATGGAGACGAGAGGTAGCTATACTTATCATGGAGAAAGGATCATTATTTAGGTTAAAGCACTTTTAGGCAACAGGTTGTAAAAGAAGTTGACTTTTGTCTTAACACTAAGTTATGCTTTCTTACACAAAATCGAGTAGGGGTTTTTCTATACAGCCAACATTGAAAATATAGTGATGCTATTGAAAGTGCAATCCCATTGAGATATAAAATCTCAAGCATGGATAAAAATATCAAATTTTTATAATCCTCTAGCACTAATCCATTTTCAACATAAAATAGCTGTGTATGATCTTATAGAAACTAGAAGTTCTAGTTTACAAGTTTGGTCAGGTCTTCCCTTGGGTCAGGTTTACTAAGAACTTCTTCAAACTATGGATCATCAGCAAGAAAAAAGAAGATGGTGTGTTTAGCTAGTAAATCAAGAGATACATTAACTGATTACAACTAGATTATACTACTACATAATTCAGTTTTTTCTGCTCTTCTTAAATTAGGTCATAATTGTACAGACAACTTAGATAGTGCTATATTATGTTTCTGTATGATTAAGCATAGATACAGATTACCACAAGTGTTAAGCAGGTCATAATTATTTTCCCCATTCAATTAAAAGTCTATTGCATAGTTGCATATATACAAAGTTTTGTCAGCATATAAGAACAGAAATATATGATCAACTGATTAATTATAACATAATGGCCAAAACAAGAAATAAGGCCAACATTATAAAGGACAAGGAAAAGTTAAGGACTCCAAGAAATCAAGACTTATACAGTCAAATCATCTATCATAGCTGGCTCCTATGTTGTCACAACACATACCAAGAAAGTATGCTTTGATTCTAATGCTAGAAGTTTCCACTTCCAAAAATTATAGTCCTCCAAAGTGTATTGCAAGCAGAAAAATGTTGACCTCAATCCATTTTCCATTCAATAAATATCTTCATATTAGTACCTAACTTTCAAGTCTTCCAGATTTCATCATTAGACCCACATCCCACAGAGGGAGAGACGAACATGATCACGGAGGATGTATTCTTTCAATGCTTTCAAGGAAGCATATCAACTTATCAAACGGAGAAAGAGAGAAGGCCATATCAAATAAATTGCAGCTGTGAACTGCATAAGTGGAAAGATGCTAATGCCAGTGTTTGTTTTCATCGCAAGAACATTTTCGTCTCGAATAAATCATGGTACAAATGCTCCTTGTCAGTAGAAACTCCTCAATTTCTCCTTTTTCCCAAAGAATAAAGAGGAGAACACTGTCACACCTCATGTTTGGTGATTAGGTAGTTTCATAATTAAGAACTTCTACCACCTAAAAGTACTTTGAGATTTTCTAATGCATACATAAGAGCATAAACACATGAACACAATAATCCTAAATACTTTTACCAATCAAATTGAAAATATACTTCCCATCTTGTTTTTTTCTTTCAAAAATTACTATATTCAAACAAAATACAAATAAACAAGTAATCTCAAACAAAAAATCATAAAAATAGAACAATTTATATGGAGGGAGTTTTAAACATACCTCCCAAAAGTTGTCCAAACTTGAACTTATAATCTACGCCTCACAAAACTTAGCTTTCTTCTATTTCTCCCCAAAAATGTCTCAAATGGCCCAAGTTTCACGCAACCCCTAACAAAGACGCAAACATCCAATGTCATTTATAAACAAAATCTTAAATCCAATTAAGAAAAAAAAAAAAAAGGAAACAAACCTTCAATATGCATCCTAAAACCCTCTAAAAGATGGGTTTCTACATCTTCTTCAGTAAGCCAAATTTTTTTTCCAAAAAGTTCCTTCAAACTTGGTGGGTTTGCTTTCATTGCAAAGATGGTCTTCTCTTTGAGCAATTGAACTTCAGATTCTTCAATATTTACATAAATTTTATCATGTATGAGAACCCATGAGTTTTCTACGGTTTCTTTGAATAAAAACTATGGAGAAAACTCTTACCCAAAGTATGAAGGAGAAGATGGACAAAGTGCGAGACGGCAATTTAGGGACATGTTTCTTTTCTGCCTCTATGTCTTTCTTTAATCATAGAAAAGCCTAATTACTTCTTTTTTAAACAATTTTTTTATAGTAAATAATATTATAAAAATTATTTTCTGTGTAGTTAATTATAACATTATTTTTTAATTTTAGATAAGTTATAGTGTATCTGTGTTTAGTTATGAGATTGTAATTAGTTATAATATAATTGTTTAATGGAGATTAATTAAAGAACAATTTTATTATAATAAAAATAAAATTCAATATCAAAATCTGGAGATGAAGATGAAACAAAACTTTTTTTTATCATGGGGATAAAGTTATGTTTTTATCAAATATAAAACTATATCATTGACTTTATTATATAGTAAAATTGTTAGTGTTTCAAAAAAAAAAAATAGAATTTCTGACTATTTATATTCATGTTATTCAAGTTGATTAATTTCATACCAATTATAATCAATTGAGTATAGAAAATGTTTAAATAGATACTTGATCGAGATCTCCTTACCCATGACAACTTATATTCGATACTTTTTCCAATTTATTTCATTTTTGGCGTATTCATTACTGTGAATAGGTCATATTTTAATCTAAATCCAACCATATTTCATTTGAATTTTAGAAATTTTAACTAATTAAAATATCCAATAAACATTATCGGATTTTTTATATCCATGGGACCAAATATGATATTATATATGATAGATCCTATATAATATTAGGTTGACTTTGAATATAAATATTTACGATTAGATTCAAATTTGAATGACATTGATTTGATTTGAACCCAACTTGTTTAAAGTTCTATGCTTCTCATCCAACTTGGACCATTAATAAGAAGTTGATTTATACTTTATAATTCTCATTTATACTTCAGTTGAGTTTTATTAATAACTTATTGTTTTAATTATAAACTCTAAATTAATATTTTTCTACACTATGCTACACCAAAATGGCTATCGTTATATTATGATTTCATATAATAAAGGAATACATACATAGTTTTAATGTGTAAACTTCAGTGTAAACTTTAGCAACATCAATGATAAAGTAGGTTTAATTAATATAAATGTTTAATAAATTGTCATTTTAACTTCAATAAATTATAATTTTAGAGAAATATATTTCTTGAACTTTTACATATAATAAAAATTATAATACTGAAATTTTTATCTTTTAAAATCAAATTAATTAAAAATTGAACTTCTTTAAAATTCATATATAATTTTCCTATTTTTTTTAGTTTTAGAAAAATATGATAATAAATTATAATAAAGAAACAATCAAATTCTAAACCTCCAAAATAACATCATAATTCATCTTATAAAATAAGATAAAGAAAATAAATTTTGTATAAATTGTTTATACACAGGGAGGGGCCAAAAGTTGGAGGAAATTTTTGGGGGGATCCATTTATGGAGGGAATCAAGCTTTTGGAGGAAAACATATAAATTTGTTATGTGGAGTTAGTAACAAATAAAATTGTTACCATTTCAATAGAGAAAAATTTTGGCGGGAGAAAAACATAGCAGCTAGGGCACTAATTAAATAATATTTCCATTTAATACTATCACAAATAAAATTGTTACTATTTGTATGAAGTCAAATTTTAGACTATATTCTTATAAAAAAAAGTGGGACTATATAAAGTTATGGTGGGGACATAAATTCACTACTGCCTAAATTTACATTATTTATTAAATTAATGTGAAGCCTAATTTTTATAGAAAGCCCACTTCATCATTTTAATAAGAAAATACAGAAGTCCAATTCTTAAAAAATATTGGTGAAACCCAATTGGATTACTCTATAAATTAATGTGAAGTTCAATATTTAAATAAAGCACACTTGATTAATTTACTAGAAAAACAATGAAGCCCAATTTGAGAAAAAGTTTGTAGGTGAAACCCAATTAAAATTATTCTATAAATTAACCCAATTTTTAAACAATTCCCCCTTGACCAATTTACTAAAAAATTGGTTAAGCACAATTCTAAAAACAACTTGATAAAGCCCAATTAGATTCTTTCATAAATTAATATGAAACTCAATTTTTAAAAATTCTTATTTCATCAATTCACTTAAAATTTAGTAAAGTCTAAATATTAAAAATAAGTTGATAAAAATCAATTAAATTATTTTATAGTTAATGTAAACCAAAGATTTTAAACAAAGCCAAATTGGTGAAGCCCAACTCTTAAAAATAATCCAATGAAGCCCAATTATCTTATTCATCAAACTAATTTAAAGACGCATTCTTAAATAAATAAAATTCACAATTCACTAAAAACATAGTCAAGAACAATTTTTAGAAAATATTGGTGAAGTCCAATTAGATTATTTTATAAATTAATGAGAAGACCAATTTTTAAACAAAGTCCACTTGATTAATTTACTAAAAAACTAGTGAAGTGTCATTCTTAAAAATAACTTAGTGAACCCTAATTACATTTTTCTATACACTAATATGAAGCCCAATTTTTTTGAACAATGCTTACTTCATCAAATAACCAAAAAGTTCGTGAATAGAAATAAGTTGGTGGAATGGAATTAAATTATTCTATAAATCAATGTGAAGACTAATTTTTAGGCAAAGATTGCTTCAACAATTCACGAAGAAATAGAGAACTCCAATCCTTACATATCAATTCACTACTTTAAATTTATATGAAGTCTAATCTAAAAGAATCTCAACCCCCCAAATAATGGAGAAATAGGTTAGGTTAAACACTTAAATTGACTTGTTAATAAGAACTTGCCCAAGCCTAATTCAGAATTAATTAAAAAATTGATTAATTCAAATTAAAAAAGTTGTAATGCCCAATTCACCAACTTTTTTATTGCCTTTAATTTGCATCAAGAAATTCCAATTTAAAAAAAAAAACATTTTCTATTTTAGATAAAAGAAGCCCAATTTGAAACATAAAGGAAAGCCCAACTGAAATGTTTGGTCTTTCTTTAATTTGCGCGAGTTTTTAGGCTCAATTCAACTTTTATGTGAAGCCTAATTCATTTTCAAAAGGAACTATATATTTACGTGGAATAAAATTTGAAATAAATTTAAGAGTTAAATATATTTTTGAGAGAAAAAATAATTATGGCGAGGAATTTAATTTAATTATGAAAAAAATTGGTAACTAAAATATTGGTCACCATAATAGTAGAACAAACTATGGCCGCAAGACATTTTGGAGAGAAGTAAATTTAACTTTAGTAACTAAAATATTTGTCACAAGACATTGTATCTGCAACGATTTTGCCAGCGTTACAAAAAGTATGAGCTCTTGTTACAAATAAATCTTCAAAAATGGCGGGAAACATTATTCGTAACAACATTTTATGTTGGTAACAACTTTGTATGTAGTTACAAAAGAGCAACTATTTTTGGTAACAAATATTACTTAAAGGTAACAAGAATTTTTCTTTGTTACCCAACATGAGCATTTAGGTAACAAATTATATTATTTCGTTACAATTAAATACATATGATAATGTAATTTTGTTTCGTTACCAAATTATTTGTTACATAAAGTGCATTTTGTTGTAGTGTATATATTAAAATAAAAACAGGAGGCAGTATTCTTTTTCAGTAATTTTAGCATTTAAAAACTAATTTACAGTACTTTTTGTTCACACTTCTGGTACTTTTACAAAGAAAGCAAGTACTAAACATTAGATACCATAGTATTTAAATTCACTTTTTCAGCATTAGTCTTCTCGCTTTCAGTATGTTGAGCCACTTCTTCAGCATCATCAGTGTTATTAGTTGTACCTTGCCTCACCTCTGCAACCTTTTTTTTTTTGAGGCCTTCCTACCACTGCCATGGCCTACGGGTGCCAACTTTGGTTCTCTTTGGTGATGTGGTGTGACAAAGTCTTCATCTTTTCTCTTTTTCTTCCGACCATCTCTTGTTCTCACACCTTGGATAATAGAAGAGGTATAATCATGCTTTTTCTTTCTCTTTTTTTTTTTCTTGTGGAATATAATTTTCCTCTACTTTATCCCCCCTCAACAACAACATCAGCATCACCAACAGCATCACCATCATGACCGTTATGACCATCATCACCACCACTCAGAATCTCAAACTCATCAACAACAGACTCCAGGTGTGGTTTTTCATAACTGTCTTGAGCACCAGCAGTAGCATCATCATCATCACTGTCCTCTTCATCTTTCTCATCTTCATTCTCCTTCTCTTCTTCATCCATTCTCTCCTAATCGCCTACTTTCCTCTCCAAAATTTCAATTTTGTGCTTCAGCAATTCCACCTTTTCATTTCTCCCCCTCAACTTAGCTTCAAAACTTAAAACATCATAGCTTGACACAATAGGAACCTATATGAAGAGCACAAAATTATTAATGTAATAACAAAGTAAACTTCAAGTAGTAATTATGTGCATCTAAATAATTACCTACGTTGCAGCGACGAGTTTCTCCTCCTCAGGAAAGGGATAGATAGACACGATCTGTTACAATAGGAATTTACACATTTCTTTCAAATGTCAAACTCATAGGAAGTCATTCTAAACATAAACAATAAACTCTTACCTTTTTCATTTTAATTTGCTTCAAAGATTTCTCGGCATCAACCACATTTTTGGGGATCATGCTGTCAACCCATCGAAAGAACCATAGGCATTCACGCAAGCATTTTGGTTTCCCCAGAGAATGAATGTGCTCATGCAACCATCCCTATCATTCACAAAGCAAAAAATTATAGTTATTTACAGTAAATAACAATAATTTTATAATTTAAAGCTTCAAAGACACTCATCAATAGACCCACTGTACAACCATCAAAATATTTCTTCCTCTACACTTCCTCCCTTTCACCTCCCACTTGATTTCTCAATTCTTGAACTAAAAAATTGTATACAGCCTCCCCCCATGCATACAACCCGACATTGGATAGATCAACATAAGGGATGATGAAACGAGGCGTGCAGTAGTTGCTCATTGGAAACAAAATACAATTAAAAACAAAGAGTATATGTAACCTATCAAATTATTCAATATCTTCATCACTATGTCTACCCACAAAATTTTGTAACCTTTTAAATATTTGTACACGGTTACCATTCAATTTTTTTTTCAAAAACAAGTGATCAACAATGTTTGAGTTCAACTTTAGATTAACAGTGACAGGTTGCCCCACATGTGACAACCCCAATATTAAACAAAACTTTGGACCCTGAAAAGGAATTTTTACGTCTTCACCAAAGACAAATGAAGTTGTTCGTACATTGAATTGTCTAATGATTGCTTGCGCTCTATTGAAACTATAATAGTTCAGCTGTGACATATTGTCAAATATATAGAATGGGGTTTGCTTAAGGGCGTGCCTGTGTCAGAACCCAATTTTAGGTTTCAACTCCTTCATTGCAGTACAAAAGTATCCCGGGGAGCAATGACTGTATGCTTCTGATTCCATTGCTACCAATACAGAAATCATGTAAATAAATAATTTAAATATCTCCACATATACTTACATTTAGGGTTTTCATACTGAAATTGTAAACAAAAATACTAAAATAGAGTACTTTTGTTCCAGATATACATGGAGACTATACTCAATAAATTAATATTATGTTTTTCTTCATGAACAATAGCAAACGGCTAAACATGCTTTAAACCTTTCAAACAAACCATATTTTGAATATAAGTCCTAAAAATTCAACTGCCAACATACTCTATATTAATCGTATTGTGAATCAACTCAATCATTACAAAATTAAGATATTGTTTAACTCAAAACAACTTTCATAACAATTAAAACAGATAATTTAAGTACAAATTAGACTAAATCAAACTTTAACAACAACATATTAGGGTTTTTGAATATTATTGATTTTAGTACACACTATATTTAAGTACAAAAAACATGAACTTAAGTACGTTTTCATCTCAAATGCATATATAAACACAGGTTTCAGGTATATTTCACGAACATATCACAAATATACTTACAGACCTAGCATGTTATCAGAAAAAACCTTCTATAATCTGATTGAAGTGTGTGAAATGAAACAAAATCGATGGAAGAAGAGAAAAAGATCAAAACGCACCTTTTAAACTCAAACACTAGATGGGAATGCTTCACCTTGCAGTTCATAGTGAATGATTGCTTCAGTCTAAGACAAAAAATTGGAGGGAAATTGCTTCATTCCACAGTAACAAATGATGTTGCTGACTTTAAAAAAAGAGGAGAGAAATTGTGTAAGCATGGGCACGATTTCATTCACAGTAGTGGCAGAGAAAGGGTCGCCAGGTTTCTTTGCAATTTTTGTTCAAGTGGAGGACATTTAAGTAATTTTTTAGGGAGTAGAGAGTGATTTCTAAATGAAGATTGAGATTGGGGAGTTCAAACTAAAAATACATGGGTGGGGACTTAACACTAAATGAAAATTGAGTTTGAAAATTTTTACCTAATTAACCGAAAAATATGCACTACTGTCATTGAATTCCCTATTTAAAAGTAAGACATTATTCTTTTGACCAAAGAAAGAATTTGAGCCTTGTGGACCGCACTCCTTCATGGTGCAGCGCCCTAGAGGACAGGACTTTTTTGTGAGCTTATATATCTTTTATAATATATAGTGAGGATGGATAAATATTTTAAAGTGTTCAATAAAATTTTAGAATATGAACTTATAAACTTAAAAAATAATATGTTAAAATCATTAAGCTCATTTAGCAAGTATCTAGATTCTAGCACACTATTTGATTATATAGATATAATAGCTAATATGATGATATTAATTTGTATGATAAATATTTTAGTAAGCATGTTCTCATATTCATGATATATATGCATACATTAATATTATTACTTATGTTCATATGCATACATTAATATTTTTATTTGTAATTTAACATAAAAGATATTGTACTTTAATGGGTTAATTACTCATACCTCCTTGAGGTTTGGTTGAATTATCCAAAAATCCATAGATTTACGATAATTACAATTATTCCCTAAGACTAGATGGCTAGACGTTAAATTTAATGTAACTTGTAAAATGTATGTTTTACACTAAACTAAAAAAAATTAAAAAAATTTAAACAAAAAATGAAAAGAATCAAAATGACATAAAAGACCTCCCTTAATGGAATCACCAAAATACCCTAAAGCCATTAATAAAAAATATATATTAAAAATTAATAAAAAATATATATTATTTAAAAATAACCTCTAGCCATTTGAATGGAACAAATATGTGTGGACGATAATTATTTTGTGTTATGAATGGAAGGAGATTATAAGTCATTGAGTACCTTAAAAAAAAAAAATTCAATTTTACAGCAAATGCCTGGTTAAGGTCAAATATATCATTTGCAAGCAAGTGCTATAGTGGGAAAAAATATTACAAATATATACGGATAGCAAGATGCATTTGCAACAATAAGCACCTTTCCTCCTCAATCCGCAATAAATCAACAGGGATTAGGCGTCCTGTCTATTTGCTTGGTGATTTGGATTAGACATAATATATATGATTATGATAAATAGTGGGTTATTGTGTATTTTATCTAATATTTGTTTGCATATTTTAAATAGCTTGATATCCAACTTTGATTGTTTGCTTGGTATAATTAGAGGCGTAAGTGAGTCGACTTCGAGTCGAGCTCGAAACAAATTGTAGGCACGAGCTCGAGCTCAAGTCCAAAATACTAAGCTTGAGCTCAAGCTCACGAGCTTAGTATCAATCGAGCTCGAGCTCAATGAAATTTAATTATTTTATATTATGTATAAAATATTTAAAAATAGAAAAAAAGTAAACTATTAATATAAATAATTATTTAGTTAATATAAGAAAGTAATTAAAAATAAAATAAATAAATTATTAATATATAATAATTATTTAATTTATATATAAAAATACTTTAAAATAGAAAAAAGCTCATGAGCTGACTCAAGAGCTTTTGAACAATTAAATTAAGGCTCAAGCTCGGCTCATTATAAAGCTCGAGCTCGAGTCGAGCTATAATCGAGCTGGCTCTTGAGGCTCATGAGTTGGCTTGACTTATCTTACACCCCTAGACATGATTATTCCATTTGATAAACTACAACTTATTTTCAACTTAGGCTGGAAAATATATTACACCTCAAGGCCTTTATATGCAAACTAAGTTTGGCTTTAAATGCATGCCAGACCATAACTGTATCAAGAACTTTTAAAAATGAACCAAATATTAAAATTCAGTTAAATTATATTTCTATTATACAATATCAAAACAAGCAAACAAACTCTTATTATATTACTATTTAAGTCCATAAATGATGCAAATGAAGAGTCTTTTGCGCAGTTTTGAGAAATTTCGAGCCTGAAATAAATTAATTCTCTCTTAATCTTTTACTGAGTAATAAGCCCAAAATACATGTCACCAAATTATTATGGGTAGGCTGGTAAAAGGAATTGGCTTTAAATTAAAGTTTCCTATATATATATATGTGTATGTGTGTGTGTGTGTGTGTGTTATACCGAATGATATACACTAGATTTAGAATCCACATATTTGATAGTGTAATTTATCACGCCTACTATAATACTAAATCAATGTTGGGGACCATATTATGAAGTAGGGTTAATTATATTTATATACCTTATAAATAGTTAAATTATCAACAGTTAACCACGCTCTTTTATAATTACAAAATATTTCCTTTAACTTATAATTTTTACCAGATTTACGAGTTTTGGATGAGAAATAATATATGTCAATTTTTATTTATTTATTTAACTTGCTATTTTGACCTTAACTCAATGGTCTTTGTATTTTTCTGGTCAAAATACCATTGGTGGGTTTTGAAATTTAGATGAGATTTAAATATAACACTTTGTAGATGGCTTAATTTTTGGCCAATTGGAAAATGACAAGTGTAAATAATATTTTAGTTATTACTTTAAAATTTTCTATGTATGTATTGGAATTTATTAAATTTAATTTTGAAAGATAAAGAGTTAATTTTACTTAATACTATAATATTATTTTATGCACAAATCAAATATCAATAAGTGCCAAGGTGAAGTATCGTGCCAATCAAATCAAGTCTGTGGGCCTAGCAATCTCGGGCTAACTAAATTGTGAGTCATGGCGCATCTATGTACAAGGATCAGTCAAGTCAAAATATTGATGTTATTTCTTAACATGTGTATCAGAGAGATAACTATCAAATAAGTCCAAGTCATTTAGGATCTCCTATTAAACACCTCTGTAAAAGAGTGTCCAGAGACACATTCTCATATTCACATATACATATTCTCAAATTCAAGTTCCAAGTCTTCAAGGTTCAAGTTCAAGATTCAGGTCTTCAAGCTTCAAGTTTCTGCTGCGACAAATTAGTGCTACTGCAAAGGTCCTATACCTTTTCAAAGCATCAAGTCATCTAGTCCTTTGATCTTGGAGTCAAGGTTTGAGTTCAAAGAAATTTCGTAGTGTTTTTTTATCAAGTCAAAGGATACTACACTTTATATCCAAGAACAAGCTTCAAGCCCTTGGATCATATATTGGGAGAAGAATCAGAGAATTAGTTTTGTTAGGGATTTATTTTCTATGATAAATTGTAATCCTCTTTTATTCTTTAATATAAATTCAATTTGTCTATTATATTTCTGTGTCTTGTGACTAATTTTTACAGACAACAAAATTTGTGTAAACAAATTTCTGGCACGCCCAGTAGGATTGATCCTACCCTTCATCTCTTTCTTCCGCTTGAATTTTGAAGATATTTGCAACCATTTAATGGCACCTAAGAGGAACCAACTTGCCTTAGACAAGAAAGATGCTGCTGACCCTGCTATTAATGTTGTCAATCAGCCTATAATTGAGGGCAAAAATACTAATTTCACTCCATCTGATGATTCAAACTCTTGAAGTCCAAGGAAGATAAATCCAAAGACATCATCTTTTGCAGCCAACAACTGGGGCGACAACTGGGAACTAAAGGTTTCCATCTCCTTAACCTCACCACTCGTGAAATCTTTCTCGCTAGAGATGTTACCTTTCATGAACATGTTTTCCCATTCACTAACTCATCTTTGTCTAACTCTATTCCTCTCCCTCAAGCCCCTTATTCCACATTTTATGATGATCCACAGCCTTCATCTGCTTTGTAGACTTCTCATCCTCGACGACATTCTGCATGATAATGTATTTGCATGGTACATGTAGAGCTAGAATGGTTCTCCAAAAGCATTTATTTCGACCAATTAGTTGGGCTCTAAGAGCTTGAGGTTGGATATCGACCATGGAGATTAGGTACTCTTCAATTAATGGAGATTAATTGAATTGGGTAGATTAGTTTAAAGGAGTTTAAACTAAAATGAATATTTGATATTCAAAAGTCACAAAGATTTGTGAGCCCATGCCCAATGAATGGTAGAACTTAATAGGTCACACATAAAAGCTATCTGCATTTCCTACTGATGAAGGAATTTTTCGAAGTGTTAGAAAAATGCTCCTTAAGGACCAATTTGAAGTTGGTGGAAAAATTGAGGTAATTTTGGCTTGATCAATTTAATTGTTAAATTGATCAACTAATTTAAGGAGTTAAATTAGACCAATAATTAAGGAATTAATTATTTGGTGCAACATGACCATCAATTGGTCAAGTTAGCTTAAAGAGTTAACTATGACTAGCTTAAAGAGTTAAGCTAATTGACTTAAGAGTTAAGTCAAAGGTTAATTAATTAAAATAAAGCATTTAATTTAATTAATGAGAGGAATCCATTTTGGAAGGAAAATTCAAATGTAAGGTTCATTTGGTGTGACATTTTCATTAATTTAAAATTAGATTCCAAATGAAATTGAAATGAACACAAAATTTAAATTCACATTTGAATTGCAACTTACCAACTTGCAAGGCAAGTTGGCGGTCCCCCTTGAGGAATGGTGTGATGCCACCTTGGCATCACACCATTCTCACTCTATATATAAATATAGAGGGAGAAAGGGGTAGCCATTCATGTTCCATGTGAAGAATTAGATTTTCTTACGTTTTCCCTCCAAATCTCAAGTATTGCCTCATGTGTTGAAGCTTCACTTCCTCTCTTCTTCTCCTACCTCAAATCAAGCCTCCATCTCTGCAAATATCCTTTGTATTTTCCAGATAATACCAAGGAGGTTAGGATCTAGCATTGGTGCATGGATCATACTATTAGAGGTAAGACAATTGGATTGCTTGCTTTTGGAAGATCCACTGTCAGGCTAGTGCGCTTGGCGAATTTTTTCTAGCAGTTCCCTATAGCGTTTTGAGCTGAATTTTTTATAGTTGATTCATGAAGGAGTTGAAAAGATACTGTAATTTGTTTGAAAATTTTGGAGAAGTCTGGATTTGGCAGAAGTTGCATCAAATCCACTGTGCTGCTGTGTGACAATTTCTGGATTGAAGAAGTATTCTTCATCATTTTCTTTTTTTTGAGCAAATCAAGGTAATTCTCCTTCCTAATATGAATCAATAGCATGATTAGATCTTTGTTAGCATGTTGTAGCCTAGTTTATTTTAGTTTTTATTATTGGATCCTAGTGCTACAAGTGCCTTCAAGTGGTATTGGAGCCTAATTCATGCTTTGGTTTGGATTTTTGAATGATTGATTCATGTGATGGATAGATCAAAATCACCAAATTCTCGATTCATTTGATGGATTGGAGTGTTTGCATGATGTTGTGTGTGACACCTTGATTGATGAATTGAAAGCATGCTAATATGTGTTTTAAGGGTTAATTCATATAATTAGTAAGTTTTAATTCATAGTTTCTAATGTTGAATGTTGATTTAGTATTACTTGATGTTTATGTTGATATAGCATGTTGTTGAAGAGCTTAAAGAGTTTTGGTCATTTTTTAATCTAATTTGATTAGAGTTTGTTGGAGATTTTTGAAGAATATGATTCTTACTTTAACTTGTTTTTAGAAGCATGATTGAGCATTTGAAATTCTATTTTTAAAAGGAGTTTTAAATATAGAATTTCATCTATATTGTGTGAAATTTTGTTTAGAAGAAGTTGTACTAAATTTTTTGGTGCACAAAAGGTTGAGCAAAAATGATGTAACTTGGCCATGACCACAAAACAGGGCTAACTGCCCTACCTAGCTGGGTACTGGCCGGCAGTGGGCGCGCTAGGCCCGTACCTATAGCACAGTAGTGTGCCCAACTTGGGCAAGCAGTGGCCAGTTTTGGTCTAGGTGAGTTTTCCTTCAAATTTTGGCTCTTTTTTGTGATCAAAAGTGCATTATTTCATACATGATAGATGCACAAGTGTTGTGAAAGTTCTCAAAATTATGTTTGACATTTTTTATTGCTTTTAAAACTTGTTAAAGTTAATCTCCAATTTATATGCATAATTGTTATGCTAGCTCTTACCTGGCCAATTATTTGTTTATGAGATAAGCATTTAATTATTAAAATTGAATTTTAGATTTATTTATTGTTTATTTAATTGTTGAATGAATGAGGATTATCACGAGCCTGTAATATTGATTTTATTTGTTTCAAATTTTTGAAATGGGTTGTATTAAATTGGGGCTTGCATGCCTCTGAATTTCTACCTTGTAAATGTTATGAAAATAGAATAACTAGGAATGAGGATTTCTTTCTCACGTAAATGTTGCATTGGAGGTATGGACACTTTTGAAGACCCATGAATGTATGGAACACACTCATGTAATAGTTATATTTAATCAACCAACTTAAAATCAACTAGGTGGTGCACCTATGACTCTAAGTGCACCACTTGGTTAGGCTCATGGTCATCCCACCCTAGGAGCATGCTAGGCGCATTTACTTATTTATGCTTTTCATATCCTATTGATGTATGAGATGTATGGTTAGGATATAGAAAACCTAAATAAGGTGATAAAATGATGAGATCTTTGCAAGCAAAAACCCTCCACTTAGAATGTCTAAGTGCTTTCAAATATTAAGTTAAAAATGGATATAAATTAAAAAGAGTTTTTAATTAATCCATGTCTTTTACCAATAGTATATGGCATGACGATGCTACCATCTTTGTGTGATATACATCTGGTCATGGGGGTCACACATAGGTGAAAAGTTATGACCATATACTTAGCATATGATGCATATTTGAGGCCTCCCATGCATTATAACTCGGTTACGAGGGATGTTGTGGCGTCGTCTCGAATCAAAGTTCAATTGGTAGGTTCGACTTAACACCAAGTAATGTAGAGGTCGTCCTTGTAGGGGATCTATATGAAAAGGTGAGGTAATATATATCAAGAGTTGCATAGAGATGCAATTAGCAAAAGTTGCTTACCTTTGGATTGTTCGTGGATATACATCCGGTCACCGGGGTCTACTTAAAAGTCCTTAGGATCTTGATTCTCACTAAAAAATAATATTTCCTGAATTCTTCTAGGGGCGAAGAATTTGATAAAATAGTGGGAGAAAAACATGCTTGAAAGACCATGACCATTTTTTCAATATCAAAATTCAATCATATGCTTATCTTTTGTTTTTCGCCTCTTGTAGATTTCTGAAATCTTCAAAAAGAAAATGGCTAAAAATCCACTCGCTGCATTTTGGAAACCAATAAACTAACTGGGCCAAACTTTTGTGATTGGTTGAGAAACCTTATGATTATACTTGACTCTGAAAAGAGGACCTATGTCCTCGATCAAAGTCCGCTAAACACATTGGGTGATGACCCCACCAATGAGGCCCATGAATTGTTCACTAAATTTGTAAATGATGATCTACAAGTGAGATGCCTCATGATAGCTTCCATGACTAATGAACTCCAAAAGACTCACGAGCGTATGAGATATTCATGTGAGATCTAGAAATGCCTACAAGAGTTATACAGTGTGCAAACAAGACACAAAAGGTTCGCTTTGTCGAGAAAGCTTTTTAGGTCAACGATGGTTAAGGGTTCAAGTGTCCATGATCACGGGCTAAAGATGATTGGACTCATCGAAAAGCTTGGACAACTTGATGTGATCATGGATAATGACCTCTACATGGATTTGATCCTTCAGTCATTACCCCCATCATTCGATCAATTCGTTATGAACTTTAATATATCCAAGTAACAGGTTACGATTAACGAATTGGTGAACATGTTTGTGACCGCTGAGGTGACTATGAAAAAAGAGAAACCTCTTATGCTTGCTTCCTTCTCCAAGTTGAAAGGCTTTAGAAGTCCAAGAAAGGGAGGTAAGAGGAAAAAGAGTTCTTCCTCCAAAAGGAAGCAACTCGTGAAGAGTTTTAGGGGGGGAGGAAAGTCAAGAAAAAAGCTAAAAGTAACGCGAGTTATTTCCACTGTGGTGAAAGTGGACATTGGAAAAGGAATCGCAAAGCTTACCTTGCAACCCTTGAGAAGGGTATGTATTTTATTGAAGTGCATTAGACGACTAATTCTTCATAACGGGTATTTGATACTGTATGTGGTTCTTACCTTTGTAATATGTTACAGGGGATAGAAAGAAGAAAGAGTCTTTGTGAAGGGGATATGATCCTTCGCCTAGGAAATAGAGCAAGAGTCGCCACCATGTTCCAAGGTATAATCAAGTTAGACTTAGGGAATACTTGATCTGGTTTATTATGTACCTAATCTAGTTAAGAATATTATTTCAATTCCTATTTTTGACAATGAAGGATATGATTTTTCTATATCGAATGGGATGTTGAAGGCATTAAAGAATGGTTGTTTGATTGCTCAAGGTACATTAAATAATGGATCGTACATATTTGATTCTCAACCTTCACTAATGCACATTCAATCAAGTAAAAGAAAATTAGATAACCAAGAAGATGCCATTTTATGGTATGCAAGACTTAGGCATATTTCTAAAAACAGGATAAACAAGTTAGAAGCTCTCAAAGCACTAAATGTTAGTAGCATTGAGAACCTTCCTACTTATGAATCTTGTTTGAAGGGAAAAATGACCAAGGCTCATTTTATGGGACAAATAGAGCGCACCAGAAGTTCTTTCGATTTGATCCATACGAATGTATATGGCCCATTAAGAGTTAGTGCGAGAGGAGGCTATTCCTACTTCATCACCTTCATCGATGATTATAGTCAGTTTGGACATGTGTAACTTATGAAGTACAAGTCCAAAGCCTTTAAAAAGTTCAAAGAGTATATGAGTGAAGTGGAAAAGTAAAAGGCACTTAGTATTAAATCTCTTCGATCGGATCGAGTGGGAGAATACTTAAGTATCAAATTCTTGGATTATCTAAAAGAGAATGAGATTCTCTCTCAATGGACTCCACCCGGCACACCCCAACACAATGGAGTAGCCAAAAGGATAAACCGTACCTTATTGGACATGGTCATTCCATGCTGAGCTTTTTCGATGTGCTCATATCCTTTTGGAGATACGCCTTAGAAATGGCGGCGAAGCTACTAAATGTAGTGCCTTCAAAGTTGGTGCTAAAAATGCCACATAAGATGTGATATGGCAAAACACCCTTTTATCATTATCTAAAGGTTTAGGGGTCTCCCGCCTACTTTACGTGAGACCTGACAATGGGAGACAAGTTGGATAATAGATCTATCTTGTTCAAGTTTTTGGGATACCCAAGAGAGTCTATAGGTTATTACTTTTATGATCCCTCGGAACAAAATGTGTTTGTTTCGAGGAATGCCTACCTTTTGAAAAAGCAATTTTTTAGATCAAAATCGTGTTGTTGTTGAACTTGATGAAGTCCAAGATGACGATCAAATCTCACAAGAGGTGGAAACAAACAAGCAGCAAGAGCCTCACACACAACTTAAATCAGACCGAATCAAGAAGCAACCCAAAAGGTTCGAATTTCTTCATGAAATGGGCCAATTGGATAGTGACCAGAAGACCTATGAGGAAGCTATGTTGGACATAGACTCGAGACATTGGCTTGACGCCATGAGATCCGAAATGGACTCCATCACTCCAACAAAGTATGGACTTTGGTAAATCCACCAAAGTGAATAGTTCCTATTGTTTGCAAGTGGATCTATAAGCGAAAGTTAGGAGTCGATGAAGAGGTAACAACCTTTAAGACATCACTAGTAGCAAAATGTTATATTCAAAGACCTAGTATCGATTTTCAGAAAATCTTTTCACCAGTCACAATGCCTAAGTCCATTCAAATTTTACTTGCCATAGCTGCATATTATGACTATGAGATATGTCAAATGGATGTGAAAATCGCTTTTCTCAATGGAGACATTGAAGAAGAAATCTATATGGAGCAACCACAAGGTTTTACATCAAAGGGGAGTAAGCACAAAGTTTGCAAACTCCAAAGATCCATATATGGACTCAAATAGTCGCCCCGAAGTTAGAACATACATTTTGACAAGACAGTCAAATCATTTGGCTTTGTAAAAAATATATATGAACCATGTGTGTACAAAAAGGCTAGTGGGAGTAGCGTACAGTTTATTGTGCTTTATGTCGATGACATCCTTCTCATCGGGAATGAGGTTGGAATGTTAGAGTGTACTAAAGCATGGTTATCTACTCAATTCTCGATGAAGGATTTGGGATAAGCATCCTACGTATTGGGAATACGTATCTACAGAGATAGATCGAGAAGGATTGTGGGGCTTTCCTAAATCCCATACATTAACAAGATACTAAAGAGGTTTAGTATTGAAGAATCTAAGAGGGGATTCCTTCGTATGGGATGTGGCATTCGTCTTTCCAAGTCTATGGCTCCTAAGACTAATGACGAGAGACAAAGAATATCCCACATACCTTATGTACCCGCCATTGGGAGCATAATATATGCAGTTTAATGTGCAAGACCGGATATGGCACATGATCCAAGTGTTACAAGTCGTTTTTAATCTAATCTCGGTGAAAGTCACTGGATAGTCATAAAAGCAATCCTTAAGTACTAAGGACTTGTTTTTGGTATGCGACAGTGAATAATTGAAACTTGAGGGGTTTTTGGATTCTAGTTTTCAATCTGATACAGATAACCTAAAATCCACTTCTGGATTTATATTTTATCTCAATAGCGATGTAGTGAGTTGGAAGAGTTCCAAACAAGATACCATGACTGACTATACCATAGAGGCAGAATATATTGTAGCTTCAGAAGTTGCAAAGAAAGGTGTTTGGATTAAAAACTTCATTTAAGAGTTGAATGCAGTGCCTAACATTGCTGAGTTAGTGGTTGTCTTCTGTGACAACAACGGGATGGTAGCGCAAGCTAAAGAGCTAAGATCTTATTAGAAATCCAAGCTCATATTGAGGCGATATCATCTTATCTGAGAGATTATTAATAGAGGCAACATCCGAGTGGAGAGAGTTACCTCGAAAGAAAATATAGCAAATCCACTGACTAAAACCCTATTGCAAAAGGTCTTTGATGGACATCTTGAGAAAATAGGTCTCAAGGCCATGGGGAATTAGCTTTGGGGCAAGTGGTTGGAATAGTGCCCTGCAAGCCAATTAGATTGGCCTTGTAAACTATTTCCTTGTAAGACAATCTTGATTGAATAATATTCTTTATATGTCCATCTTTACCTTATGCTCATTATTACTTCACTAGCATTTGGTTGAAGCCCTTAGACCACACTAGACTACGAGACTTGGTCACACACTGGTTGGTGATCATGGAATAAGTCTTACACAGTTGTAATCTTAAAATCTTCCAAGTTATAGGATCTTATGAGACATAGCATCTAAGATTCAAATAAACTTGCACTAACGATGCATAAATCCAAGGGTTGGATGTTGCTCCATTCCATGAGCAATCCTATATGAGATATGGATGTAGTTAATGGGTGCTTGTTAGAAAATAAGGCACTGAAGGCCCGCCCGAAGAATCCACTAGATAGCCTTAGTGGTAAGTTGGTAGTGGCAAGTTTTCTAGCTTAAGTTAGCGCATATAATTATTCCTCTGACATGAGGATCCCCGGTAACCTTATGTTTAGGTCCTCATGCTTTGAGTCTTCCTTGGTCACCTAGTGAGCCGTTCAGCTAGACATTGGGCATGAGCTACTTAGACATGGAGGTTTGAGATCCATGAAGAAATCCAACTCTTTATTGTTGTAAAGGGCGAGTGCATCTCCCATGTGCTCTATAATCATCGATTCCAAGAAATTCTTGCGCAAGGTAGTATGATAATTTGGAAAAAGAGTTTTTGAAAGATGAGATCATATAGAGGAATCGAACATTGGGAATAGAAACATGGAATCGAGGCTAATAGGGATCCAACAAATTTCTTGCCCTAGGCCGTTTTCGGGAGAAAGGAGACAGAAGGACTGCATTTGCATGGTATGCATAGAGCTAGAATGGTTCTCCAAAAGCATTCATTTTGGTCAATTAGTTAGGCTCCATGGGCTTGAAGTTGGACATCGACTATGGAAATTGGGTACTCTTTAATTAATGAAGATTAATTGAATTGAGTTGATTAATTTAAAGGAGTTTAAACTAAAATGAATATTTAATATTCAAAAGTCACAAAGATTTGTGATCCCATGTCCACTGAATGGTAGAAACTAACGGGTCACACACAAAAGCCAATTGCATTTTCTACTTCATGAAGAAATTTTTCTATGTGTTAGAAAAATGCTCCTTATGGTCCGATTTGAGGTTGGTGGAAAAATTGAGGTCATTTTGGCTTGATCAATTTAATTGTTAAATTGATTAACTAATTTAAGGAGTTAAATTAGACCAATAATTAAAGAGTTAATTATTTGGTGCAACATGACCATCAATTGGTTAAGTTAGCTTAAAGAGTTAAGTTAACTGTGACTAGCTTAAAGAGTTAAGCTAATTGACCTAAGAATTAAGTCAAAGATTAATTAATTAATTAATTAAAGTGTTTAATTTAATAAATGAGATAAATCCATTTGGAAGGAAAATTCAAATGAAAGGTTCATTTGGTGTGGTATTTTAATTAATTTGAAATTAGATTCCAAATGAAATTGAAATAAAGACAAAATTCAAATTCATATTTGAATTGCTACTTGCCAACTTGCAAGGTAAGTTGGCAGTCCCCTTTGAAGAAGGTGTGATGCCACATTGACAGCACACATTCTCACTCTATATATAGATATAGAGGGAGAAAGGGGCGGCCATTCATGTTCCATGTTAAGAATTAGATTCTTTCACATTTTCCCTCCAAATCTCAAGTATTGGCTCATGTGTTGAAGCTTCACTTCTTCTCATCTTCTCCTACCTCAAATCAAGCCTCCATATTTGCAAATCTCTTTTGTATTTTCTAGCTAATACCAAGGAGATTAGGATCTAGATTGGTGTGTGGATCATATTGTTAGAGGCAAGACAATTGGATTGCTTGCTTTCGGAAGATCCATTGTCAAGGCAATGCGCTTGGCGAATTTTTTCTGGCACTTCCCTATGGCATTTTGAGCTGAAGTTTTTATAGTATATTCATCAAAGAGTTGGGAAGATACTGTAATTTTTTTGAAAACTTTGGAGAAGTCTGGATCGAGCAAAAGTTGCAACAAATCCACTATGCCGTTGTGTGATAGTTTTTGGATTGAAGAAGTGTTTTTCATAATTTCCTTATTTTTGAGCAAATCAAGGTAATTCTTCTTCCTAATATGAATCAATAGCATGATTAGATCTTTGTTGGCATGTGTAGCATCCTAGTCGTACAAGTGCCTTCACATGTCATCATCAAGAGGTTGAGGAATAGTCATTTCAAGCAAGTTAAAAGGATTGGCCTCATTTATTGAACCAAACTATCTTTCAAAGTAATTGGGATTGGTACTTCAAGATTTGCAAGCTATAAAAAAAAAGAGAGAGAGAGAAGAAGAAGAAAATAAGAAGAGATTAGTACAAATGATTCAAAAAAAAAAAAAAAAGAGATGCGTGATATATAAAAGAATAACTTTACATATTTTGCTAGTTCATCCAAAGGTAAAGAAGAATTGGGGACATCTGCAAACAAATTTGAATTACTACCGATGTTATCTAAATCCAAAAACTTTGGTTTCTTCTAGAGAATGCATTGATGGCTATAGTTGTCATTTGAGCAAGAAAGTGCAGAAATCATTTCACTTCCTTCCATTGGAGCATCAATGGATATAAATATGGGGGATGAAACCTCGAGTAAGCTACAATGTCTTTTAGAAGACACTTTGGCATGGTAAACAATATTAGACTCCTTAGGCTCCAAATTCCCTCATTCAACTTGCCTTAAAACAACAAAATTTTGAAGAGATGAGACTGCTGAGTTATTTTTGGGATCTTACATTAAAGCTTGTTTAGGATAAGATGGATTCCTTCTAGGATGCCTAGGCACAGATGCATGTTGTTCAACTCTCTCCCCAAGTTGATTGGATCGACCTGAATTTGATTCCACATCTCTTTGAATGACTTTGAGAACAATTTTAGTACATTTTATTTGTGAAGCCTTCCAGTGTTTCTCCCACCAGTCCGCATATTCCTTTGTGGCCAATGGAAATGAAGAGGTATTGCCAGGAATGATAAGTATGTAAGATGTGTTCAGTAAGGTACATGACTGCCAAAGGTGAACAAGCTCGTGCAAATCACAAGGATTTCTTTCTTTAAGTTGCCCGGGATGTGTTGACAAAATCCACATTGTCGACTGAATTGATGAGGATTATAAGCTTAAATGATATGCTCTTTTCCACATCAAATGTCAAATAGCTGGAACGTAAAGCCACAAAAAGGTCTTTATAAGTATTTAATATGCATGGACCATCTATTACTGTGAACTGTTTGTGTGGAAATAAGCATAGATTTTGGACGATTGAAGGGTTGATACTGAGGAACAAATCTCGTGCCTCTAAAAGATCAAAATATTTGGCCATGTTCTCCTTCGCATATTTGACCATCTTAGCTCATCTTACATCAATCTTAGATAAAAAAAAAAAAAAAGAGTGTCAAGGTAGTGCCATGTCCAACTATGAACTTAATGAATGGGAAAGATAGAAGAAGTTCTTGAAGACTTGGCGAAGTTGATATATCCCTCAAACCATGGTGGATGCTCACTAATAAAGGAACTGTAAGAGAAAAGCAATCACCATTTGCCATTCCACTAGAAACCTTGAAAACAGTGACACGGATCATATTGGCTTTGCAATGTGGTACATCAAAGTTGCATAACTAGTATAAAAGGAAGGCAGCCAAGTAGGTTTCCCCTCTAACATCTTCTTCAACCTGCAACATCATAAATGGCTCATCAAATTCCTTGGTGCAAGGCAAAAGTGATACATCGATTCTTCCACATGGATTGTGAGAGACCTTTGGCTCGGTGGACCTCTTTAAGGAAGACCTTAAAGAGGGCTTCGTGTATCTTATTGGTCCTTTAAATTAAAATCTAATCCAATCAGAAATAGGAACGCCATCAGAGTCCTTTGGGAGCATATGATAAGCCAGGAATAGATACTTGCAGCTTCGTGGTAGAGAAATGGCATGTTTGTCATCATCAAGTAGCTCATTCACAGTAGGGATAGCTTCATCATAGAAACCTCCATGGACAGGCAATCCACTAAGTACACAAAGATCCCATAAAGAAACTGAAAATTCGCCAGTAGCAATATGCAAGGCACTTGTGGAAGGGCAACATAGTTCAAGAAAGACTTGGAGGATATTTTTTATGGCAGACATATGTGAAAAGCGATGCATTGGCTGCTGCGTGGATACTAGATTAACAAAGAGCATCTATATAATGGCCTAGCGCATCATCTTTCCATCCTTAATAACCTGTATGAAAATATACTTTGCCAAACCTTGATGCGTGAATTCTCAATGAGCGTCCATTAATGTTAGGGTGATAACCTGCAAATGAAAATTCTGAGCCAGAGGCTTTGGCATCATGAAGAGAGGACTTCAAGAAAAATATCCTAGAACAAGATGTAATGCCAGAACCTGGATCAATTACTTCCTTGGTTGCCTCTTCGGACAACTCTTAGATATGCATGGAGTTTCTAGGAGGTCAAAGTATGGAATGAAGGACATCATTGGCTGATTTATGGATAACCAATCTAGTACTTTTAACTTTGAGGGTGTCTTTGTCACTTCCAATGATAATATGTGGAGATGGTTCTGTGTGATCCTCAATATACATCATCATGAGTTGATGAAGATAGAGTTTTCAAGAATGAGCTATATTTCCTAACTTGCCAAAAAAAAAAAAAAAAACCCAGGAAGAGAAGAGAAAATTTAAGGAAGTATCACAAAAAAAAGGAGGGGATGAAGAAGAAAATAGAAATATATAGGAACATCCCTCAATTTGATGAATCACCTTAAGTCTTCAAAATTTGTGTACTTGCTATTTGTTGATGCCTTTAAGGAAAAATGATTTTCTATTAATAAATGTCGAGGGAGCCTAAGCGATCCTCTTTTATCTGTGTTAATTAATTGTTGGAGTGGAGAACTCTCTAAGTATTTTCTTGGAACAGTTGGTGTACAGGAATTAAGAGGAGGAAAATGTCATTGATTGAGTAGAGAAATTTTCCACAACAATTTTGCAACTCAGTTTTCAACTATACTCGGTGGGTTTAACTCTTTGCCAATATGCTATTTTATAGTCTTTTTCTTTTTTTCTTTTTTCTTTTTGTTTTTCCAAGTGTATCTAGGAGATTAAGTCTTTATTTAAGTTAATTTAATCTCTTGAATCACTTAACCTTACCAGATAATTAATAATCTGGCTCTTAGCAAAAGCCAATCCGTGTAAGATGAAGAATTCTACCTCCATTGACATTGATTATTTGCGGTCGGCGAATCGATTTTCCTTTGCAAGATGGAACCATGATTTGGTCTTGCAATTGAATTTGAATCCATGTGGACCACATATTTAAGTGAGGAAAAATTAAAGAAGTCCGATTTGTTTGGTAAAAGTGAAGATCTGCTTGGTTATATTTGTAGTTGGCCACACTTGTATATAAATATATATATATATATATAAAGAAAAAAATGGTAAAAAAAAAGTTTGAAATAGATTTGATTACTGTCGACCTTAGTGCTTGACACATAACTTGCTATTTGGCAGAAAAATGTGAATGATGGGAATTAACTCATGTATAAATTCAATGAGAAGAATGTCTCACATACTTCAAGTCTCAACTCATTTGTGAATTATTGGTATATTCTTTGTCAACTCTTGAAGTGGGCGCATTTGTAGACGGCTTATTTTTGGCTAATTGAAAAGTGACAAGTGTAAATAATATTTTAGTTATTAATTTAAAATTTTCTATTTATGTATGAGAGTTTATTAAATTTAATTCCCAAAGATAAATAGTCAATTTTAATTAATACTCTAATATTATTTTATGCACAAATCAAATATCAATAAGTGTCAAGGTGATGTATCACACCAATCAAATCAAGTCTGATGGCCCAACAATCTCGGGCTAACTAAATTGTGACACGTGGCGAATCTATGTGCAAGGATCAATCAAGTCAAAATATTTGATATTATCTCTTAGCATGTGTATTAGAGATATAACTATCAAAGAAGTCCAAGTCATTTGGGGTCTCATACTAAACACCTATATAAAAGAGTGTTCAGAGACACATTCTCATATTCACATACACATATTCTCAAATCCAAGTTCCAAGTCTTCAAGCTTAAGCCTTCAAGGCTCAAGTCTTCAAACTTCAAGGTTCTATTGCAACGAAGTATTGCTACTGGGAAGGCCCTATGCATCTTCAAAGTATCAAGTCATCGAGTCCTTTGATCTTGGAGTCAAGGTTTGAGTTCAAAAAAATTTCGTAATGTTCTTCCATCAAGTCAAAGGATACTAAAATTTATATCCAATAACAAGCTTCAAGCCCTTTGATCATATATTGAGAGAATAATTAAGGAATTAGTTTTGTTAGGGATTTATTTTCTCTAATGAATTGTAATTCTCTTTTATTCTTTAATATAAATTCAATTTGTCCATTATATTTCTTTGTCTTGTGATTAATTTTTGTAGACAACGAAATTTGTATGAACACACTTATATAGATAAATGAGTAAAAATATGAAATATTGTTCTTGAAATATTAATTTATATAAAACAAAATAAAATAAAGATTATTCAACTACTTTTGCTTATTATTATTATTTTCTAATTTCCCTATTCATACATCTCTAGCGCAACCTATTAAATTCCATTCTTTAAGGGCGGACGATAATATCTTTTTAACATACTGAGTAAGGAAACGTTCCCTGAGGTACCACTCTTCAGCCTCAATATATGATGTCACCAGCTCATTTTCCCAACAATCGAGCCTTCACTTTGAAAATGGCCATAATGGTACTAAAGACTTCCAAAGAGACATTGGCTAGTTAGTTTTTATGCCCCTTCATCTTATGTACCCAGGTTAGCACCCTGGCATTGCCATCTAGCTCTATCTTTTGTTATCAGCTCATGTTATTAGTAATTTCAACATATTAGCTCGGTCAATATGACTCACCGTGATAATAGTCAATGACATGGCCACAGTTCAGCAGCTCATCACTTGAACCCTCGATGCTTGTAGCTCGGCCAAGGCAAGGTAGGGGATTAATGTAGGTTAGGTCCAAATCATTTATTTACGTCAAGCTTTTCACTATCATCATTCCTTGTAGTTGCATTTTTTATTTCATTGGTTTTCATTCTTTTTTCCCTGATTATTATTGCTTGCCAGCTGAAAAGTCACACCTTTCTTCTTTTTATCACCCATTTTACCTTTGTTTTCATTCTTTCTTCCTTCCATTTTCTCTCTATAAAGGTAGTTACTTTGCTTCGACAAACATTTCTCTAGTGATTTTTTGGTTTTGATAGATATTTCTTCAATGATTTCTTGGCTTTAACAACCTGTTCCTCTCTAAAGGTTTTTAATCTCTTTTTCTCCCATCCTTTTTTTTATTTTTTTATTTCAAAATTTTACATCATCTTTTTATTTTTTTAATCCATGGCCTTCCCTACTCCCAGTCATGACCCTAGCAACATCCTTTCTTTTAAGTTAGCCTAAATTACAAGTACTGACCTCTAACCTCTCAATAGTAGAGCCTCCTCAAGGAGTTCTCATCCTTGAGACTCCGCTCAATTAAGTGTTTGCTTGACGTTTAGTTTGTTCTGCATGCATGTTTTTCTCATAGTTATATATAGTTCTTTGTCCGTCGTGCTGGATGTTCCATTCGATGTAGGCTTGAAACTTGATCGTGTAGATATATATCTCACCAAACTGAGGAGGCAGCAACAATGATATCACGATTCAAGGAAGAGGCCACTAGATTCACTTAGAAGCATTCATAGAAGAATGAGGAGTTTGTGAAGTTATTGAAGGAGTTGGAGCAACCGAAGGCCCGTTATGCGAAGAAATAAAAGACTAAGATGAAGCTCTTAGAGACATTTGTTGGGAATATGCTCATTGGTGCTGCTCGAGATGATGCAATCAAAGAATCCAAGTGTTCATATGAACTCTTCTAGTAGTGAGGCAAAGGCAACAATGATATATGAGTAGATCATTCAAGGATGTTGCCACGTGCTCAGCGAGACTAGGTAATATTCTGTTAAGGATTTGTTGTTGCTTGACCCTAACATCCCAATTAATCTTTCTACTAAGGAGTTTGGTGGCACTTTGGAGGTTGACACTTATTCCATGTGCAAGATCCTACTAATATAGCTCGCGGAGAAAATGAATGCTTAAACTAAGAGTTTTTGTTTAGTCTTTATTTTTTATTTTGTTTAGCAATACTTAGTATTTTTCTTCTACATAAGTAGTAGTTCTGCTTGTTCTTAGTTTGGTTATTCTTTCATGAGGCTAAGTGTTGGTCGGATGCTTTTTGTGTTCTTTGGTATTATGAAAATTTTGTTCTCTTTTGCTTAAGAAAGTTTTAATTGCATGAATTTCAAGATTTGGTGTGTTCTCAATGTTCGATTTTCACATAGCATGAGAGCTTGAATGGGACGTTGAATCCTTTCTTATCAAATTTTACTACGAGCCTCTCTTAAAAGATTTTACCACAGTTGTGCAATGTGGCATGTGAGTGCAATGTGAGCCTCACTTGGGAAATCTTACCATATTACTTTATCGTTTGAATTGAATTTGACTATGAGCCTTGTTAGTAAGGTCTCAATGCAGATGCTAAGTATTGCGATGATATTTAGCTACAAAACTTGTCCAAGAGGTCTTATCATCAACGCTTGATAAGTTGGCCATGTACCATGAGAGGGGCATGATAATGGGCTTTGGTGGTACGCCTATATACCCCCTGGGGGACCTTATAGTAGGCTTATGTGCAGCGATCATGTACTTCTGGGAAACCGTATAGTGGATTTATGATAAAATAGTTTAGTTGAGGGTATAGCTACTTACATCTGGAGAGGATTTATGATGGGCTTATCGCGGCAACTACATATTTCTAGGGGAGCCGTATAGTGGGTTTACTTCAAAATAATTTAGTTGAGGGTGCAACCACTTACCTCCATTAAGGATTTATGAGGGCATGTGCACGACAACCATGCACTTCTAGATGAGCCATGTAGTAGGTTTATGCCAAAATCATTCAATCAGAGGTGCTGCCACTTACCTTTAGGGAAGATTTTTGGTAGGCTCACGTGCAGCTACCACATATTTCTAGAGGAGTCAAATAGTGGGTTACACTAAATCATTTAATTAGAGGTGCTGACATTTACCTTTAGGGAGGATTTATGGTGAGCTTTTGTGCAGCTACCATATACTCCCGAGGAGATTTATGGTGGATTTATACCAAAATCATTAAGTATTCTTTGCGGGCCTTATGGTGTAAGGTGTTGTTCTAAACAAATTACAATTCTAGCCAAGAGTGAAGTAAAGAAGAATTCATTAAAATCATCAAATAATAAACAAAATGTGACATCCTCGTATGAGTTGGCTTTATTCAACTCTAGCTAGAATGACATTTAACCAAAAAAAAAAACAATACTTCAAAACTTGAAAAATATAATCCTAACTACTATCATAAATCAAGTAAGGAAATGAAGAAAGCAAAAAAGCCTTCAGTGGCATGCTCATTCGTATTTAGGTTAGCTCCTGGCATAAGTATCACCATGACGTTAGCATAATGGACCATGCCTTTACCCTTGTTTCTTCTCTTGCTATCTTATACTTCCTTTGCCAATCAGTTCCATTAGTAGAAGCCTTTATGTTCTTCAAGATGCTAGCATGGCATTTCCTAGCAGCGCGTTAGTTGCCAATAGCTTCACATGTTCCACTTGGTGCAGAGAATTTTAGCTTTATGTGGTAAATTAACACCACTACTCGAAATAAATTTTGGATAGGCCTCCCTAGGATGATATGTTCTATGAGGATGGGGTTTTTACCACTAGGAACTCCACTATTTTCATAACTCGCTGAAGGTGAGTGCCCAGGAAGAGAGCTAGAGGGACTTCTTCCAGTACTTACATAGTTTCGCAAGTAAATCTGACTAAAGGAATGTTGACCTTTTGCAGCTGTGCTTTATCTATTCTAAGTTGGAGGAAGGCATCGTGAAAGAGTATGTCAGCCGAGTTGCCATTGTCCACTAGTATCTTCTTCACCCAAAAATTGGCATGGGAGGTAGATCATCAATGCATCATTGTGTTGTCCTTTTCTCCAAAGGTAATGCTGGCATTAGCAAATACACATTATAATTCTAGTGGGGATATGTTAGTGATGATGATGACGAAGATGGAGGATCTAGCGATGATATTGAAGTTGAATTTGATGACGATGATGAGACTAATGAATTTGAACAGTCCAACAAAAACTAAATTATGTTAGTGGTATGTCATGTTTGTTTGAACTTGTTTGTTTTATTCAGTTTAATTATTAATTGTTTTATGCATTTCACATATGTAGTTAATTAATTTGTCATAATAATATTATTATCAATATAACATCTGATCACATATGTAGTTAATTAATTTGTCATAATAATATTATTATCAATATAACATCTGATTATGCGGAGGGATGTTCCATTCGAATCCTCTACCCTGCCCCCATTGCCACCTCAGTTGTACCAGCAACTTCAGTCGCATGAGAGCACTGAGTAGTAGCATTAGCATTAGACTGGCACCAATCAGAATTACCATGATGATGCTGATGATTATTTCGAGTACAGTAATGATGTTGTTGGCCAGTAGATAGGATGCATTTTTATATTTTATTTGTAATGAAGAATTACTATACCATTTAAGATTTATATTCATAAATTTATATATTTTTTAAATTTTTAATTCTAATTTTTCATAAATTTGCTATTTTATAGTTTTATCATATTTTATATGCAAAATGTATTAAAAGGTTGCAAGTTTAATCAAATAAAAATTAAAAAAAATGCTTAATATATTTAATAATTTTTTTTATGGAAATATGAGGAATTTTTGGTGGAAATGAAAAACAAATTTTAATAAAAATTTTAAATTTCGGCATAAATTCAAGGAACCTCCATTGGAATGCGTAATAATTAAATATTAGTTTAATAACTTTCTAATGGAATTGCATTTCAAATCCACTGGAAAGGAAGGAAAAACTTAATTAAAAAAATTAAAATAAAAAGTTTGTCAAAAAATTTTCGATGGATTTTTCACTCAGAATATTGATGAAAATTAAACCAATTTAAATGATCTAATGTTCTTCTCAAAAGTGTCACCATTCCATCAAAAAAAAAATTGATGGAATTTCTATCAAAAAATTAACGGAAACTAATATGCATGAGACATTTTCTAACGTAAAAATTTTACTTGAAATTTGTTAGGATTTGGATTTTTCATCAAAAATTCATCAAAAAATTCCAGCGAAAATGCCGAGTTTTTTTTGTAGTGCAATAGAGAGCACCAAGATAAAGATGCTCGGTAATGGTGTTAGGTTTCTTTCCATGATTCAGCCAAGTTCAAAGTTCTTTTTCTCTAAAACGTAATACAAAAAGTTCTCAACTCTCAACTTTTTCAAATGATTTTTCATGCCCAGTTCGACTTTGGGGTTACATTTTATGGTTTTTTTCCCCTTTAGTAGGCTTCGGCCTACTTGGATCTAGATGTATTTCTTCGTGGGTTTAGTTAAGAGCTTTGGCCTTTTTATTCATTTATTATTTAATTGATTGGGCATTTTTAATCTATTTTACTTTTTTACCCTTAGAAACTTAATTTGTCATATTATTAATAATTAATGACTTATATATTGAAAATTTTGTAACAACGAAAATTGTCATTATGATTTTTAATGAGATCTCATTGTTACTATTCGTGCATTACTAATGCTTGATATTTTTTTGTTATAATATTTTTAAAAATCATTACTGTGATAAAATAATTTTTTATCAATAAATATATGTAATTAGTGGCAACTTTCATGCTATCACTTAATAGTGGGATTGTCTAAAAAATGTTTAGATGGTAAAAGTTTAATGTTAGGTACCTATCTCTTTAAATGCCAAGTGTATTTATTGAATTATATAATTATTTTAATAAATATATAAAATCAATATTTTATGGACAACCTATTCAACATGTTTCTACATAAATTATATTTTTTTTATTTTCATTTAAATCTTTAGTGAATTAATTTTCCATATCTCTTTTCATTTAATATCCTACACCTTTTGCTCTCAAACTCGCAGAATAACTACTAACTTTTCTCTATCTTTTCCCCAAAATTCATTTGTTAACAATCAATTGTATCTGTATCTTTTTTCCAGATTGGTGAAATAATTTTTTCAATTTTTCTTTCAATTTATCCTACTTAACTATTTGTTGTCAAATTGGTTGGTTATTGTTCCTTCTCAAACATCACTGGAACTTGTATATATCTTCGTTCCATTGTTTTTCATATTGTAGGAATGGATACTTGCCTTTGGAGGTTTTGGAGCTCTAATGTGTGTTTTTTTCAAGTAGCGTTGTTTTTAATGCATTGGTCAAGGTTTGTACACAAATTAGGGCAACTGAAGATGCATATAAGGTGATTAAGAAATTGAGAATGAATAACTATTGAATTCCTATTCATGCATGGAATAATTTTCTGAACCATTTGTTAAATTGGGTGCCCCCTCACTACACACACACCAACACAGGAGTGTGTGCAGTGAGAAGGCATCCCACTGGGTGCCACCCACCATCAACAAAAGGTTGTTCAAGATAGGTGACAAGGGAAATTAATGAGTATGACGTGAAAGACCAATTTACCTTCGTGATTTGCTAAAATACCTAAACAGGACGAAGATTCGCGCATTTTAACTCGGGTCTTGATCCGTCCCAAACCGACTTGAGTCATGAAATGGACTACTGATTGTCGATGGATCCTAGATCGAAGGAACGATAATCTGCCACCTTGATTCGTACTGAAAAAGACAACACCATACCTATAAAAGGTAGAAATTACAAAGTAACAAGTCACATCATCTTCACCATCTTTTACTTGAGTTCATATTCTTACATTCGAGTTCTTATTTGATCACCTTAACTTTCCAGTAATTTAAGCATCGGAGGGCATTAGTTGAGGCAATCTCAACTAGCCTGATGTGCACTCTTGTCATTAGGTCAGAGATCCCATTTACTTTTGTGGAATGTGGTTCAATTCGAGATCGAGATTGTGAGCATGGGCATTTAGGTCATTAAGCTTGAGATCAAGACTTCTAGATCCTACATTACTAGAGATGGCAAAATTACTTATCCCCGCGGTGAGGCAGATTCGGGGAGAATTTTCTCCCTGCGGGGACAGGGACGAGGATGGGGACAATTTAGTCCATGAAATGCTAAATAGGGTGGGAGCGGGGATCATAGTCCCTGTCCTCGCGGGTACCCATTACCCGTTTAAATAATTAACCTATTTTTATTCATTTTATTTCATCCTTTGCATTCTGTTCCCAGAGTCTGAGGCACCCCCACCTCTTTAGAGGAATTGGCAAATTTTTATGCATTTTTTGAAATTTATATTTATGTATTATTTATCTTTTAATATTTTATTGTAAAACATAATTAAATATCATGTGTTATGTACTTATGTTTGACAATTTTTTAACTTTGGAAGTAATTTACATTATTGGAAAAATTAAGTACTTTTCTTTTATTTCTAAAGTTTTTTTTTTACGAATTTAATAAATTTTTAAATAAAACGCGTGGGTACTAGTGGATACCCGTCTCCCCACGGGGAAGTGGGGACAGGGGGAATTTTCACTTCACGAGGGCAGGGGGTGGAGGGCTATCCCCGCCCCCGCCCCATCCCATTGACACTCATCTACATTACATTAGTTGGCACCATCTGTGGGAACTCTAATTTGATTCGTCAGCTATAGGAGCAAATAGTTGGTTATGGAAGAAACTCCGGGACTCCAATCCCTATATCGCCAATATCTCCATCACCTCCATCTCACCCATATCCTCTACGACGCTCACTGTCATAATACCTCAAAGTGCTAAAGTGGAGTTAGGGTAGGGAACATTAATGCAGGACGTCAGTGGGGCGCAAGTCGTGCAATTAAACAGAGTAGATCTAGAGCAGCTGGTCTTTGAAATGAGCTAAAGGTTCTAGGAGGAGCATGAACGTAAAGCTTGAGTTGCGGCGGTAGGTTTAGTTCAGACAGCCTCGCCTCTAGTAAATAGACCATTATTTTAGGATAGAAGATCTGGACCATCGTTGGCGGAGGGTGTGCAAGGTCTTAGGATTTCAAGGGGCGAAGAGATGGCCAACTCAGATAAAGTAGGGAGTAAGGCTACTTGACAGCCAAACTACACATCCAATGTTTAAAGAAGAGAAAACACATAAAGGAGAGAACCGATAATGCTATACCGAGATGACCCCACTTACAAGTGATCCCAACCTTTGCTTTCAAAGGAATAAGTTAATGAGATCAGTGATCAAGTTGAGTAGCTAAGTAGAAAAATAGATAAACTTAAAAAGAAAAGGGCCACAGCATTGCAAAAAAAGAAGTTTTTTTTGCTAAAATACTGGCTAAATTAGTAGCCACGCATTTCAAGCTTCCTGACTTGCCAAAATGCAATTGAAGCAAGGAGTAGCAAGAGCATGTGACAACTTTCGAAAACATCATGAACCTATATGGGCAGTCTGACACCATGAACGCAAGGATCTTTGTGACTACACTATGTGGGAGAGCTCAGGAATGGTTTTGGGGCAGGTCCCCAGGATAGTAATATCGTATGACCATTTCATAAGAAAATTTTTGTATCCATTTGCCAGTAAGAAGAAGGCTGAGAGGTCAGCGACATACTTGTTCGTCATACGACAAAAGGGGGATGAGACTCTGAGAGGGTTCATGAATAGGTTTAACAATGAGATGCTTGAGGTATAGGACCTACGCATTGATATGATCACTAGCATACTCATCCATAGACCCAAAAAATGACCTTTAGCATTTGCTCTAGCAAAGGATCCCCCGACGGACATGGAAAAGCTAATGGAGATGGTCCAATGTTACATTCATAAGGAGGAGGTGAAAGTTATGAAGGACCATGGGTAGACAAAAAATACCCCTCATAGATCTTAAAAGATTAGGGGCCACCCAAGCTTAGATCTAAAAGAGATCACCATTAGTCTCATCCAAGAAAATACAACCATTATGTGCCATTTAACACCACAAGGTCCCATGTACTTATGGCTATAAAGGGGTTGAAGATATTGCAATGGCCAAGAAAGATGTGAGACATCCCAGCAAGGTAGAACTCGAATAAATATTATCACTTCCGCAAAGGCCGTGGACATGATAATGGCGATTATCATCAGTTGAAAGATGAAGTAGAAAAGCTCGTTAGGCAAGGCTACTTGAGGGAATTTATAGCCAAGGCAGGTAGATCTAAGGAGCGAGAACCTAGCGGGGAGCAAAGAAAATAGAGGAACATATCTCAAAGTAATCTCGTAGTCGAGAAAGAAAAGCTAAAGAAGTGACAGATGACCCGGTGGGAGATAATATGCCAAGAAGAGGGGTCATACATATAATAGCAAGAGGTTCAACTTTGGGGATTCCTATAGTACAGGAAAAGGAACGCCAGATCCTTGAGGAACTAGGTATGACAGAAAGTAGGGTTTGTAATTGAATATTACTTATCAATCTACTATCAATTTTGATAGCAGGGATGCACAAGGGGTTGTTGGGTCATAGAACGATGCTATAGTCATCACTATGACATAGCTAATTACTCAGTTCATAAGGTTATGGTAGATAATGGGAGTTTAGTAGACATTATATTCCTTAAGGTCTCAAGGAAGATAGAGCTCGCGATCATGAGAGTCACCTTAGTATATACCCTTTGACAGGATTCAGTGGGGCTAAGGTCTGGCCAATAGGAATTATTTATCTCTCGATCTCCTAAGGAATGGAGCCTCACCGGAGGATGCTCAGGTTGAAATTTTTAGTAGTCGATGCACCGTTCGCAATACAAAGTGATCTTGGGAAGACTATGGCTAAACCAATTTCAAGCAATCGTGTCAACTTTTCATTTAAAAATGAAATTCCCGATAAAGGGGAAAGTAGGGGAAGTATGCTATGATTAGAAAGAGGCTAGAGAATGCTACCATGTGTCTCTAAAAAAGAGGCTCAAGGCAGAGAACTCGGGCAAAGAAAGTAATTATCTTTTCTATAGAAGACCTGCCAGATTTGAATCTCCAAGAGGAAAACAAGAAGAGGCACATAGAGGAATACAAGATAGAGCTTGCAGAGAAGTTCAAGGAGATCGAGTTAGTACCTGGGAACCCGAACAAGGTAACGCAAATTAGAGCTCAAATGGCACCTGGATTGAAAATTTTGACAATTGAGTTCTTAAGAAAGAACGTAGACATTTTCACGTGGAAGGTTTCAGATTTCAAGGGAATAGATCCCAAGGTGATTTTGCATAGATTAAAGATCGACCCCCAAATCAAGCCTATTCAACAGAAAAATAAGAACCACAGGATGATGAAAAATCAGATTATTGAGAAAGAGGTCAAAAAGTTGCTAGAGGTTGGATATGTTGTTGAGATCAAGTTCACAAATTAGATGTCTAACGTGGTAGTGGTGCCGAAAATGGAAGGAGAATGGAGAATGTACACGGATTACTCAGACTTGAACAAGGCCTATCCAAAGGACCTTCATCCTCTCCCTAGGATCGACTTACTGGTCGATTCTATAGCCAGATGTGCTCTTTTTAGTATGATGGATACCTTTCAGGGATATCATCAAATCTTCATGATGGAAGAAGATAGGGACAACACTGCTTTTGTCACCAAAAGAGGGATATTCTGCTACAATGTTATGCCCTTTGGATTAAAGAACGTAGGGACAACCTACTAGAGGTTAGTGAACAGAATGTTCAAGGACTAGATTGGAGTGAGCATGTAGGTCTATGTTGATGACATACTAGTAAAGAGCATAAAAGAGTTTGACCACTTGGCACATCTGGAAGAAGCTTTTATCATGAGAAAATATAGGATGAAACTTAACCTGGCAAAATGCACATTTGGTGTCAAAGGATGAAAATTTCGGGGCTACCTAGTCAGTGAGGGCGGGATAGAAGCTAATCTAGAAAAAATCAAAGTGATAACTAGTATGACCTCACCAAAGTCAGTAAAGAATGTGCAGAAATTGACTGGCATCATTGAGCCGGTTTATTTCGAGATCAGCAGTCAAGAGCTTACCATTCTTCACAATTTTAAGAAATATGAGTAATTTTCAATGGGATGCGGAGTTTGAAAACGCATTTCAAGAACTCAAGAAGTACCTAGTTTTGCCGCCCTTGGTCATGAAGTTGGTTTTAGGAAAAACTTTATACTTGTACATGGCTACATCAAAGCACACAGTAAGCTCTATATTAATCAAGGAGGAGAACATTGCAAAGAGCTAAAAGTAGATATTTGGAGGTTGAGAAGTTGTCTTTAGTGCTCTTGGTGGCAGCAAGAAAGTTGAGACCTTACTTTCAATCCCATAAAATTATTATCTTGACTATTCATCCATTGAAACAGGTTCTTGCACAATTGGATGTCTTCAGGTGGTTGGTTAAGTAGGCAGTAGAGTTAAGGGCGTTCGACCTAGAGTATTAGAATAGGAACTCCGTCAAAGCGTAAATCTTGGCTAATTTTGTGGTCGAGATGACCAAGCAAGACCCTAAGGTAAGTAAAGAGACACGGATGATGCATGTGGATAGGTCAGCCACCTCCCAGCATGGTGGAGTCGGAATTTTCTTTTGAGGGCCCAAATCAGTGGAGCTCGAGTTTGCAATAAAGTTGGCTTTTGGGGTAACAAATAATGAAGCCAAATACGAAGTAATGATCATTAGGTTGAAGATAGCTTTACGCTTGAACATTAAGAAATTAAATGTACACACCGATTTGTAGCTCTTAGCACTTCAGATCGAGGTATGTTTGAGGCTCGAGAAAAATCCATGACAGATTACCTAAAAAAGGTAAAAGAACTCATGTCAATGTTCACGTTTTGCCAAGTACACTAGATCCTTAGGGAGGAGAATGAAAGAGCATATGCCTTAGCAAAATTTGGCAGTTCAACCAAGGGAACTCGCAATGCATCAATTACCCTGTTAGTAGCCGAACATTTCGAGTTGGAGGATGACGCTTCTAAAAAAGAAGTGGTAATGCAGACATAAGTAAAAGGAACTTGGAAGATAACCTGATTCAATACCTCCTTGACAGGATCTTGCCAGACGACCCGAAGGAGGTAAAAAGGGTTGTATTTCAAGCAAATTAGTTTGCCATCATTAAAGGGGAACTATACAAGAGGACTACTGAAGGGCCATTGTTAAAATGTTTGGGACCTGAAAGAGCTCAATATGTAATGCAGGAAATCTACAAAGGTAACTGTGGCAATCACTCTAGATAGAGGTCCTTGGCCCTCAACATCCTCAGGTAAGGTTACTTTTGGCCCACTATGAATCAGGATGCTGCTAACTTCGCCAAAAAATATGAGAGATGTCAGTTTTGTGCCAATCTTCTTCACCAGCTAGTAGTACGATGGAACTGATCTCCGTGTCTTGTCCATTTGACCATTGGGGCATGACATATTAGGTCATTTCCCACCTGTTAGAAGTAAAAAAAAAATTCATTATAGTAGCGGTGGAGTATTTCAGTAAGTGGGTAGAGGTAGAGGCATTGATTAAGGTCACTGAAAATGAAGTTATGAACTTCCTGGGAAGGAATGTGGTATGTAGATTTGGGATCCCAAGTAGCGCCCCGCTTGGGAGGTAACTGCTTCGAGCTAAGGTACTACTCCAATCTATTCACATTAACTCAAAACAAATTACGCACCCCCCAAAATATTCAATTAAAATAGTTCCATAACAACCTATAACTATTCATTCCAACTTATTATTACATTCTGTTATATATATATATATATATCATTCTACAAGGGATGCAAAACTATTATACAATTACTAACACCACTAGTAATTGAGCTCACCTTAACATTCCTAATATATAACATTTACCATCCAAGATCTGAATACATAACCATATCAATTCAACAGTCTCATATTATGACTTAATTCCATAAAGTAGCAAAACCTCATCAGTATAACTAGCTACTAGTAACACATTACTCCTAATACATAACATTTACAGTCGAACTACATAACAAATAACCTAGCAAACACTACTTTATATAATAGATGCAAAAGCCCTACATAATTAGATTCTCAACTCAATTAAACCCAACAAAGTTCAAATTTAGTATATGATCATTTACATATCAAGTTAAACAAGCCTGTACAACTGGTGACCTATCCGCAAAACTATATACACTATATACATATGCGCAAGTAGAACATCTATCGTCTATTAGCACCCACTAAGAAAAAAACCAAGAAACATACTGGAGGCGTAAGTCTTAATGATTTGGTGAGGTAAGCAATAAATAGTTTAGATATGAATATATTAAATAAGAGAAAAGGGTAATGAGATACTTTGAGAGGAACTAAAATAAGTAAGATACTCATAAACATTTCACGAGGCCAAGTACAACTCAAATGTCAACAAAACTGTTACTAATAGACTCAAATAACAGAAGTGTAGAAATAAATTAGCAATAGAAGACAAGACAAAAACATATCATATGAAGCTGTTGGGGAAGGTACTCTAACCTTAGGACTCCCAAAGATAATATGGAAGTAAATCCCTTATCCCTCCAAGTTCTGAGCGCTCAACACACACACACCCTCTAGCATGGTCGATCGCATGCCGATCCCTCGCTCACAGATAGTTAACCTTCAACTACCTATGAGACAGGATCACTAGTGGGTACTAGTTCTAGAGATCCCATTGTCGGTCCTTTTCGCCCCACTGTCTTTCCAATCCCAATCCCGAGCCGAAACTTCTGATGGTGTCCCTTTGGGTTTGAACTTTCCATGAGCATTCCCATAGGTCTTATTAACAACTAATCCAACAACAATATAAGTTTTCAAATAAATGATGTTATGACAAGAAATAACTACATGCAATGAGTTTAGAAAACAATCACTCTCTCGGTTTGCAAGATCATCTCAAGTAATAATAAACATATCAGTGACTCAAGCATATCGAGACCATATCATGAATCAACGTAAGAATTATCAAATCAGTCATCGAAACTGAAATGACAATGAAAGATCAAATAGGATTTCAAGTAACGAATTCAAGAAATAATAAGTTAATCGATCGACAAAACTGTTCCAATAACAACACAGATCAACGAGTTGAGTAAATGATAAAATAATCGATCGGAAAGACCATTCCAATGACATTTCGGAAAGATAATATAATTATCTATGGAATCAATCGGCAAGGCTGGAAAATATTGAAAATCAAGGTAAAAATCAGAACTCAACAAAGAGACTTGAAATAATACTGGTAGACCCAAAATAAGGGTACAACCAGTCAAATTATCTCGATTATAGTTCAAAGAGGATCAAATAAGGTCGAATATGAATTTCAAGGCATATAATGATATCATAGTTGAACATATATGTCAAGGAACAAACAATCTTACTGATGCTCACATATATATACATATATATGTTTTTCCCAAGAAGAAAGATGATCATAATTATAACCTCATCTCGAGTCCTAATGCCCACCAAAAGCCTTGTACTGGTCTGAGATGCCTGGATTCTCGTCACCTATTTTCATTCAAAATGCCATATAAATATCAATGCTACAGTATAGCTTTTATTAACAATAATTATGGCTAATCAACCCCTCTTTCTAATTACTCTAACCTACTTATTCTCTCGATTATCATTCTATCTTCTCTTCATACTGGAGTACTTAGTTATATGGTCTACTTCCTCGATCACCTTATTCATATTACCAAATTCACTACCTATTTGGCTCGTTTAGGCAATTAGAGGTTTATTACGAACATAGTTTACCATTTTGACTTCTTACACATGCCAACTTAGCCAAACATCATTAATTAAATACTTTATCAGTTTTGACTTATTGTTTCACTTCCATAATTAATATTTAAATTAATATTCTTGGTCCATAACTAATTAAATTTAGCCCACATCCATTAATATAACATATATCTTCAAATTTTTTGAATCTTTTTACTGTTTTACAATTTTAACTTTCCAAATGCATTAATTAACTTAATTGATAATAATTAACCTCTTATTTGCCATGTGAGTCCACTCATCATTTACAGTTCAAATCTTATTCAACCACTTCAACCCATAGTCATCAACAACTTGTATTTACATAAGAAATTAGCCTAGCAATTTAATCAGATTAAATTATGAATCGAATTAACCGATTAATCAAAATTTTACCAAATTGATCGAGTTTAAGACCAATTAAAAATCCAAAACTAGATTCCATGCCCTCGAATCGCCGGCCTAAAGATTTTATCTTGAAGCTATCATATCGCTGTTGCCGCCGGCTGCCAAACCTTCGCCTACGCCACCGCTGAAATTGGGTGACACTAACTGATGCATTTCTTCACACAGAGCAAAAGTCCTCTTTCAATTTTTACTTTTGTCAGCAGATCATCGGTCAATTTGAAGATGAAGGCTCACAGCGTCGTAGTTGGTTGCCGCATGTTCTCACTTCAATTTCGCTCACTCTGGTGGTCCGTTTTTGCAATTGAATATACCAATGTGTTCCTTTAGCTAAGCCTTTCAAAGCAATTGTAGAAAACGATAGTCGGAATCCTGCAAACCATCACCACCGCATGTGCCACCATCAGCCTTCAATTTTCTAGTGTTCTACCAATTGTTTCACGGCAAACTTGGTGCCTCACATTTGCCCCTCTGATTTTTCAAAAATACCCTGCAACTTTCTTTTCTTATATGTTGGCCCCTGCTCAGTTTTTAATTATGCAATTAAGTCTTTATTTTATAAAATTTTAGTCTTCATAATTTTTAATATCATGCCAAAGCCCTAATTAATTTCAATATGTTTTATTAAAGCCTATTCTGATTTTTTTAGTATTGTTATTATTATTTAAATCTTAATATTATAATTCAATTTGATTCCAACAAAAAATTCATACCCACGGTTAAGGTGTTACACCAAGGATTCTAATCTCTGATAATGGAACTCAATTTCAGGGGAAGAAGATAATAAGTTAGTGCCAGGAGCTAAAGATTAGACAACATTTTACATCTGTAGGGAACCTGAAGGCTAATGGACAAACAAAAGTAACCAATCGTGACTACTTAAAGAACCTTAAGGCTTGACTGATCAATGCAAAAGGATATTGGGTAAATGAACTCCTGGGGGGTCCTTTGTGCACATCATACGACCCTAAAATCAACCACATGTGAGACCCTATAATGTCTAGCATACAGGAGCAGGAGTTGTAGTCCTTGCTAAAAATGGCGAGCCTATCAGAAGGATCCTAGAATATGATCCACAAGCTAATAGCGAAGTATGAGAGTTCGAGCTCGAGGTGATCGAGGAAAAAATTCAAGACTACAAAAATATTATGGCAAGAAATTACAATTGAAGGGTTCGTTAGAGGAATTTCCATGTAGGAGATTGGGTTTTGTAAAAGGTTGAGGCTCAAAGCATGTTGGAAAGTTGGACCCAAACTGGGAAGGACCTTACTAGGTTGTCAAGGTAACAAAGCAAAGATCATATAGGCTGAAGAAGGGAAAGAAGTTTCCAAGGCCATGGAACGTACATAATTTGAAAAAGTTCTATGTTTAAGTTAAAGCTTGATTTTATAAAAACTAGCATATGCTTGTACCTCTGATGATGTTTACTTTGCAAGAACTTTATCTCCATTTGACACAATTTATGCTTTACTCTCTTATATTATATAGCGATTTAAAGTTCATTTGAACTTCGAACAAATGAGCAAGATCTCATCCAGAGGAGATCTGACCAAGATCTAAGCAAGATCTTATCTCAGAAAGATCCCGTTAGATCTGAGCAAGATCTTATTCGCAGAGATCTCACGAAGATCTGTGCAAGATCTTATCCAAGAAAGATCTCATTAGATCTAAGCAAGATCTCATCAAAGTCTATGCAAGATCTTATCCCAGAAGAACTCACAAGATCTAAGCAAAATCTCAAACAAGAATCTCACAAGATCCGTACAAGATCTCAGTTAGAAGAGATCTCATAAGATTTGAATAGCATCTCGGACTTGAACAAGACCCTAACTGATGTAGACCTCACAACATTCGCGCAAAACCTCAACCAAAACAAATTTCAACCAAGCAAAAAGGACCTTCATCAATATGAAAAAGATACGCAAAACTAAAAGGACATCAAGATCTAAAAAAGATAATCGAATGCTCAAAAATCTTATCGGCAGCAAACGGGCCCATATACTTCATTAAATTGAATTTTGACTACATTAAACTAAATCTTATAGATATTTGCTAGCATCCCAGCTCAAGTTAACAATCTAAGCAGGAAAGATCAAAAGATCTCGAGCTAAGACTCAAAAAATAAAATTGAAGGCCTAAATAAGAAGTAAAATCAAAAGGCTGGGAATTCATGCTTCATGGTTTCAACCCTCCAACACTAGCAGTAGTCTTAGCTACTTTCTCATTACCTCCAGCAGTGGTAGTGGTAGTGGCAGTAACATTAGTAGTGGCAAGGGACCCAATCGCAATCCCACTATTACTGGATGCCTTTTGAGTGGCATTTTCGGCTTCTTCAAGGTCCAGGCATGCGAACTTATCTTTGGGCTCTTCCTTCGCAACCGAGGGATTGGTAGAAGGGTAGTCCTTCAAATTAGCACCTTTAAAGGGATCAAGCCTTTTCAAGTTAAATCCTTCTACGATCCCTCATAGTTTGGTCAGTTGAGCCTAACACTTCAAGAACCCAATAAAGGCATCCTCCATGGCTTTGTCCTCAACTAAGGTCTAAAAAGTCTGGGACTTCCTGAAATCTCGAGCACTCTCTAGTCTTGTCTTTTGGATTAGTTCTTGATACTCAGTGGATTTTTTGAAGACATCACGACCTTGTGTGCATCCTTGCTCATAGGACGCTTTCTTCTTTGATGCCAATGACTTCTTCATCTTAGCTAGCTTCAACTCCGATTGCTTGATCCATTTGTTGTGATCCTCAAGTTTCTCCTTCTGGAAAGCCAGCTCATTGTCGATAGATTCTTGGGTTGACTTCGAATTGGCCTCGAGCTCGACCTTTACTTCTTTGAGCTCCATGACCTCCTTATCCTGAGCCATGAAGCAGTTCCTCCAGTACAAGTATTCCATGGTGATCTGGTGGAGATAAGTGATTCCATATAAAGGAACAAAGAATTGGGTATTATCGAACATGAACTCAAAGAGTATAGACAATAGATGATAAGGCATACACGCATCATGGCATGAGAGTCATTCTCCTCTAACCGGAAAAATTAACTGGTACGAGCATAGCCTAGTTTTGGATCATCAAGCATCCCTTATAGAGTTTGAAAAAGATCTCTCCTAGGCGTGACTTTTGAATGGAGCTAGCTCTGGTCAATAATCTTCCAGTTGGGGATCAGAGTTAGGCAAGAAGGATCCTTGGGAAATTATATATTGGTTGTCTTGTAGTACTTATGTGCCTAAGCCAGAATGGCTTCACGACAAGCATAGATCTCAATCTTGTGAAGGGAAGCGAGGCTAGTTTCAAGCTCCGTTCGAGCTTGTTTCTCTAATTGACTCATCATAGAGATCTTATCCTTAGAGACTTTCTCAGAAAATGCTCTTCTTGGAAGGGCCCGAAGATGAATGCTTGCAGCTCTTGCTTTTAGACCCATGCTTTCATTTCTTTCCTTTATCTTATAAGGTCCATTCGGTCGTGACAGTAAGCGCAGGGAGGGCAGTCTAGTATGAGCTCGGGACCACGCCTTCGAGCTCGACAACTTCAGCATTGGAGGGTAGAATAGGGTCATGCCGCAAATGTTGTTCGACCTCTACCTATTGAGAGGGCCCATCCGTATGGAAGCTTGAAAGAGTTGGCATAGGCCCGAAAAATTAGGCCCTGGCTAGCAAGGCTTCTTTTTTAGCCTTCATCTTATTCATTATTCTTAGATCCTAATTCGATATGACTGGAAAAGAACAGAGGATGTTAGACCTATCCCCCCCCCCCAAAAAAGAGGAACAATAGAACAAACTATCATTGAGAGATTTTAAAACTCGGATGTTGGCTAGTGAGAGACCAATGATGTTGAGCATTTCTTCTGTCAGAAGCTCGTCAACCTTCTATAAATAGTCAATCAGGAGGTCCACGAAATCCTCCCCCTAGGTAACTTCATCCAAGATAAAGGAAGTGGGAGTTGGTGAGAGGTCATATTCTCCTAACCTAAAGAAGAACAACTGCTTTTGCTTGACCTCAATTGACTAAGGTTGGAAGTCTTCCAGAAAGAAGAGCTCGAGTTCAAACTCATTTTTATATGGAGATGAGCCTAGTAAGGAAGAGGTAATCCCTCTAAGCAATTAGACAGATCACGATCTGAATTAAGAAGACATTCTGAAATAAAGGAGAAGGAATAAAATGAAGTTATGAGGATGCCCAAGGGAGTATTTATAAACAGCAGGAGGTGGCGGTTTATTTACCAAGGCTGCATCAACGGTCAGGATAGATAGCATCAAATTGGATGGTCTAGAGTATTCGATATCTACTTTCCACATTGAATAGGTTTATTTGCCAAAGCTGAGAAAAGAACCAATGCACTTTGAAAGCGAGGGAGTTAATGATGAGGAAAATTAATGAGTATGATAGAAAGACAAATTTACCCCCAGGATTTACCAAAATACCTAAATAGGATAAGGGTCCAAGCATTTTTACTCAAGTCTTGATTCAACCCGAGTCATGACTCGGACTACTGACTGTCAATGGATCCCATATCGAAGGAAAGATAATCTGCCACCTTGATCCGTGTCAAAAAAGACAACACCATGCCTATAAAAAGGAGAAATTACATAGTAACAAGTCATGTCATCTTCACCATCTTTTACTTGAGTTCATATTCTTATATTCGAGTTCTTATTCGATCACCTTAACTTTCAGTAACTTAGGTATCAGAGGGCCTTAGCTAAGGCGATCTCAACTAGCCTGACATGCGCTCTTGTGATAAGGCTGTAGATCCCATTTACTTGTGTGAAGTGTAGTCCAGTTCAAAGTCGAGATCATGACAGGGTCATTTAGGTCATTGAGCTCATGATCAAGACTTTTGGGTCCCACACTACATCAATAGGTGATGTTGATAGGTTTTGAATTATGTATAGAGAAATGATTTTATAGGACTATTACACAGAATGTGAATACTTTTAATCTGATGATTTGTGCTCTTTGTAAAGAATTTAAATTATCTGAAGCTTTTTCAATGTTTTGCGTGATGTTAAAGAAGGGGATTTTGCCTAATGTTGTTGCATTCAATATGCTTATTGATGGAGCTTGTAGGGAAGATGACCTCGATTTAGTAGTAAACCTTATTAGAAAGATCGGAACTCTACATATCCCCTAATAATGTAGTTACATCTTTATAAGTTATTAATATAATATATATATATAAATATACATATATATATGTTGTTGTATTTTTCAATATACACTTATTCTAGTCTTACTTAACATAGATGATTTTTTTTCAACTCATTTATTTGTCATACAAATAACAATATCATAAGACATATTTAACTTTGCAAGACACTAAATTGTATTTCAAAATAAATTTTCAAATACTGAGGGGATAAAGTATGCTAATAAGCTAAAATGTAAATAAATGATGATTTACAAACTAAATATAAAATATTAGTTTTTAAGTTCAAATTTAATAATGGATTAAATTAAAAATAAATCAACATGTTAAACTCCTTTTTGTAGATGAAAATGATTTAATTGGACATTTCTAAAAAGTTCTAATAACCGACGAATGAGATGTATTTAGTTTCATGAATCAAATACATATAATTAAAACCATAAAAAACCTATATCATAAATTACAGGTTACTACAACTAGATAATTAGGTAGTACGTAGTTCTAACCTGGTCAATAAGTTGCAAGTATTCTCATAAATAACATGCCTAATGTTAGGCTCCTTATATGGGGTGCCTAACTATAAACTACCCCCACTTAATATGTTGTCATTTCTTTCTTTTTTTTTGTATTATTAATTAATTGGCATATAAACTAAAACCATACGATTTTACACTTGCTTATCAAAAAACGTAGAACTACCTTTACTTTTACATAAATGAAATAAATATAATAACTAAAAGATATATGAATATTTGAGATGGCAACAACTTGCCTCCAAAGTATATATGATCATTTCTCATATTTCAGAATCATGGTAAAATCTCTCAAATCACTTATGCTAGGGTTTCATCTTTATAGTCATTGGTGTAATGTCTTATGTTTGACAAATATATAATTAGATCGCATCATCATAAAATTGGAAAAGAAAATGAACAATCATTTTATCTAAATCACATAAAAAAAAAATTCTAGCTAAATTACCTTAGAATATAAAACATAACATTTTCAAAAAAGACCCAAAAAAAAAGTAAAAAAAAAAATTATAAAGCAGGTATATCTTTATAATGGCTATTTTATATACATCAAGTATTTATTCTATGGTGGATGGAGAATAATATTACTCTTGGTTTACTAATGCCCATTGGATAACATTCCCTATTTTTCTAACAACTTTGGATAGATTGAAAGTATTATATTCGGTACATGCGAGAATTTTATTATAATAAAACAAGGGCCATGAATATGAATTGGGATTAACAGTCATACTGAAAGATAGAGATTGATTGAGATCCAAATATTAAAATCAAAATAAGTAAAATTAAAATCAATCATCTCATCCCAAGGATCATAATCATGCACTAAATAAGGATTTGAAGGTAGAAAATTTACCTTTGTACATTGAAACAAAGGATTTGACAAGATCACTCCAAAGACTCTTCTATTAGATGATCTACAAACTCCAATGGTTGGATCCAATTGCTCCCCTTCCAATGCTCCAAAAATCGGCAAATTTGGTACACCAAATCACCTCTGGAACAGCAGCTTTGTGATAAAAAATATTAAAAAACTCAGCTTATAGATCGCCCAATCGATCCACCGAAATCGGACACAAAATATTCCACCAATGAATTTCTAAGTTCTCCAAGTGTAGAACCTCTAATGAAGAGTCCACACACCTAAGATAAGCTTTTAATCAACCTCACTTTTGCTAGATAAAAAGAGGAAGATGGTGATGGTAAGAGTGACGTTTTTCTAGGAGAGATGGAGGAGAGAATTTTTTTTGTGTGATTATTCAATACATGAATTGTATCACACTTTTAGAGGGAAAATGTGAGGGATGCCAACTAGCTCAAGATGGCCGGCCACGTGTTCTATTTATAGAGGGGATGGAAGCTCTTGGATGCTTCCATCACACCCTCCATGCATGTTGGCCAACTTGTGTGTGCATTTGCATTTTAATTAACATTTGCATTTCATCTCATGAAATGAAAGGCTAATTGACTTAAATTCAAATGGACTCTTCCATTTGATTTCCCTTCACAATACAAATTCTCAATTAAATTAACTCTTTAATTTAATTAACTTAACTCATTAAGTTAATTAGAGTTAACTTAGCTTCTTAAGTTAACTTGACTAATTAATTGTCATATGGTATTAATTAAATTAAGGTACTAATTAAATTAACACCTTAATTTAATTGACCTAATTTAACTCCTTAAATTATTTTAATTAATTTAACACTTAAATTAATCAAGTAAAAAAAAATGACCAATTAAATTAGTCAATCATTTTCTCTCTCCAAAAACGCCTAGTATGCTCCTTAGAAAATTCCTCCTATCAAATAAGAGTTTCCTTATACTTTTCTATGTGACCCATTATGTAACACCCAAAATTTTAAATATCATAAAATTAAAATAGGAGAAGGATTTGATTGTTTAAAATTATAAAATTTAGGTGGTCAAAGTGAGCAAATTAAAAATTTAAGGACTTCAGAATAATTAAATTTGGACACAATTGCCCATAAACAGAAATGTTAGGGGTCAGTGTGTAAGAAATGAAAGCTGGAGGACTTAATTGAAACTCAAGGACCAAAGTGTAAGGCAATGTAAACTTTTAGGCTCAATTGAAGGCTGTCAGAAATCTTTGGGGTGAAAGTGAAGAAGCCAGAAAATACATTTTATATATAAAATTAAGGACATAATTTTTTTTTAATTCTCAAAAATTACCCAAAGCATACCCAACCTTCAAATTGCCGGACAATGGCCAGAAAACACTAGGGGTGTTCATTCGGTTAAAACTGACCGAACTGAACAGTTCGGTCGGTTAACCAAAAATTTTGATTTTTAAAAACCCATTCGGTTCGTTGCAGTTTCGGTTTTTAACCAAAAAAATTGATTCAATTTTGGTTAAACTAGTCACAATCGGTTTTTTCAGTTTCAGTTAAAATCGAAATCGGAGAAAAAAAAATTGTTTTTTGTACCAAAAAAGTGTTATAAAAATTTATTCGATAAAAGTAAGTTTGTTTAATTAAAAATTTGAATTGGTTTACTTATTCTCTTAGTACCAAAAAATTTATTTAATAAAAATATATTGATAAAAATATTTGTTTTTAGGTGAAAATATTGATTCAGATTACTTTTTTTCTATATTGAAAATATTTGTTTTGATAAAATTATAATTTATCTATTCTAAAAAAATACATTTAAAATATTATAAATTTAAGAAGATAAATAAATATTTTAATTATTTTATGTTTATAAAAATTGTAGCATACACATTGAGTGTGCTAAAATTGCTAGCTTATAATCGCCAAGGCGCACACGATTTTTGCATATTCAGACTTTAACTGTTAAGATTGAGTAGAGAATTAAATTTTAAACTCAATCTACTAAAGTTAAATAACTAATTGATCCAGTGACATCATAACATAGATTGCGGATTTGTAAATTTTGTGAAAAATACAATTATAACCTTATTAAATCATTATTTCTAAAGGATAATTATGAAATATTGATAAAATTTGTATCCAGACTATCTTTTTTATGTTGAATTCTCCAATTTATCAAACTATATTGTCAATTTTTGTTATTGAAATAATTAAAAGGACAAATTATGTAAATGAACAAAAATAACTTCTATTTTAGACACAAAAAGGTCTTTGTTTTTATAATAATATAGATAAAAAAATTATTGGCCAGCAGATGCAATATACTATAGTACTACACAGGAATAGTTGAATAGGATTCAATCCCTTATCCCTTAGTTTGCAATTTAAGTTAAAATTCTAATTTTGCTCATCAACATACCCTATATTATATATAAGTTTAATTAATTAATTGAAAGTAAATTTAATTTTATTTTAATATAACATTTTTTGTTGTTTAAATCATAATCATCTTTTTTTTTTATCTGTAATGTGTATTAATTCATATAATAAAAAAATTATGCAATTGTACCATTTGAGTTTAGAAAAAATATCATTTTTTTTCTCTTTGTATCATAACTATTCATGTTTTTATATGTCATATATTAATATCTATATTATTTATAAAATATAGGGTTTTAATAACTATTTTGATATATTATTTACTTATTTTTTTTCTCAATTATTTCACCTTATCAATAATTTCCTTTTATTTATCCCAAAAAATTAAAAATACATTAACATTTACGTTATTTGAAAATTTATATTTATTTATCTTAGACTTAAAAATTTTAATAAAAAATGTGAAATAAAACTAAAACTAGTAGTGATTGAATAATAAAATTTTATATATTAAAAAAATAAAAAATGGTTTTGGTTTTTTCTGTTCGACTAACTGAACCAAACCGAACCGGTTTTCTTGGTTTTTCGGTTTGGTTTTGGTTAACCGAATAAAAAAAATAAAAAAAATAAAAACTAAATTAAGTTTTGGGTGGTGGAGGAATTAAGGCAGTGACGCGTGAAAGCTAGGGCAGGCAACCTATTCAAACGACCAATTAACAGCCTAAACAGTTATGTTTTGCAAAATTGTTTTGGGGGTTTTGTTGGGCTCAGCGAGATGCACAAGTTTGTGGTGGTGGTCCTCATCTCCGACAACAGAGTGTGGCAGTCCGACGGCTCTTGGGAAATCGGCACAGATTTAAATTCCGAACTCATCTAAACTATTTCTAGCTTGAGATTGGATCTTAATTCAACCTAATTGGGTAAATTTCTTATCGAATGTCAATTCGATTGATTTTTACTAATTCTAATTCAATATTTATTAAATTAAGATTATTGAAATATAATTTCATTTGAGAAAATGATTAATTTTGTAAGTCTTGAACAAAATTGATTATAATCCTAAGTTTGGTAAATTAAGAAAGATTGATTTATAAGATTATATTCTTAGACCCGATAATATAGTAGGTTGTGAATGAAATATAGTTAAACTTAATCTAAAAATTAAGCTATATGAATGTTAGCACGGGAATGGATTATCCAACTTGGATCTGAGAGACTCATAAAACCCAACTAATTTAGGAACTTATACCCTCGTCATATGCTTCGAAATAAGTGAAGTGATGAGTGGAGTTTGTTGGGGGTAGCCACTCAAGAATTACTAGCTCAAAGCCTTAGAATAAGACAACCAAGGCCATGCTCATGGAATAAGATAGCGTAAAACATTCATAAAATGGGTTGGATAACTTGAGGATTTAGTTGGTCCGAGAATCTAAATCTATTAAGATGGTTAGAGCTTTAAGATAATAAAAATATGAATGATTGGACTCAAGTAAGCCACGTCTCGTAACCCTGAGATATCATATATCTAAAGATTAAAGTCATTTAAGATAAGATATAATTGAACTGAAGTGTTATAGGAACAAATACGTAGTGAATATTGGGACTCTAAATGAGACCTCAGTGATATAGATCGTATCAGTAATCTATTCATCAACTAATTAGTCAAGGATTACCACATTTAATCATCTTAGGCATTTAGATATGAAATAGAGATTAACGGAATTGTTTCAGAATAATCTTGAGTTTGATAAAGACATCAACTATATTTATACTTAAAATTTAGAGGATTAATAGGATGGTAACTCGGGTTATCTTATGATAGTTCTTGGTTTGACTAGGAAGTTAGGACCTGAGGCTCCATGCAATTAGGAATTTCTCTACATTTGCCAGGTAAGTTTATATTAGCTTTCTCTACGGGGGAAAGAACATACATATTTGTATTATGCCCTTGCCACTTGATTATATTTGTATTGAGATTCAGTGGTTGATGTTTGTTCGATCCATGTTGTTTTTCAACGCGTATGTTGGACCTGACAGTCTGTCTAAGCTGTTCATCTTGTCTGTAATTCTTGAGTTGTCATTATTCAAATTCTCAATCTTACTTAATGCAATTTCTTCTCTTATGTATATATATTAGTAAATATGTCACTTCTACTTGACAATTTTTTTGTTAAAAGGTTGTTCACCTATGCCAAATTGACATTCGATTCTTATACTGCTCTTGTTCAGCTTAATGATTTCTTTTGTTAAAAATTATTGTTCATGTATACCATATTGACCTCCAATCCTTGTATTGACAGTACTTGGAATTTTCTTCTTCTTTACCTATGGTTCTTGAGCTATTCTTATATGAATTCTTTACCTATTTTGAGTTGTTACATCCATGAACTGAATATCGTATTTACACAAGTTTTAATAAAATAAACTATTTGTGAAAGTTCACCACACATTGCCTCTTTCACCGACTACGACTCCTGTTTGATTATGATTTATGTTGTCTTACTTGAAAATGGCGATTGTGTTGGGAAAGCTAAAAATTGAATTTCAAAATATATTTCTCTATCTTCGCTATGTCTATCTTGGAATGAGCCTGATGTTGATTTGTTGATTACTTGTTTATATGGCGAATTGATATATTTACTGAAATGTTGTTGGGCATGTTACTTGTTACACATGAAAGTCCTTGATACCCTTGAGGTGGACCCTACAATTGGGCGGAACAGACCAACGGTGGCTAGTCTTTCAGCTAATACCCATACAAGCTATATATATATAATCCTGTTTCATAGCCAGCCGGAGGTAGCTGTTTATGAACAGGATGAGGCATGCGGCTAGCCATGCGTCGTGCGTGTTTACATGTCTGAGTAGATCACTCAAAACTTGGAAGGATAAGGATTTTCATATTTTCAAAAGTGGAGTGACAAGGTAGGAGAACTACCAACAGTAAGATTATATGAATAATTGATATGCTCGATACTTGTGCTTTGAAACTCTAATATTTGACAAAAATCAAGTAATTGTTCAATTGTCATGTCAACCCTTTTGGTCAATTTGAGATTTAAATCTCTGTAACAATGTAACGAATTTTGTGAAGGCTCATCACTGGTATGGGACAATGGTGAGATTGATCACTTAAAATTTTGATTGAAATGTCCTCTCACAGTTTCTGAAAATTATAATACTCCTACATGTTTCTAGTATACCATGTATGAACAGTTGATATTCTGTTGCTATTGCTGGAAGAACTCACTAACTCATTCGAACTTATAGTTCTTTTATTATTTTCTTTCATTCTTTATTCCAGATAAGAATGAATGACAAAGGTAAACTAAATTACGCGGCATATGAGGTAATGAAGCTAATGGGTGTATAGAGATAATTGTTGCATTTGTTGGACTATTGACATAGATGCAACGAATGGATTGGAAGTGCTAAGTATGATCTACGACATTCTTATTACAAGTGCATCTGTTGGTGAAGATCTCTTGTGGAAATTAAATGTTTTGGGTTTTGAAATACTTGTTATCTCTTATCCAAAATACTTGTGGTATAGAAAGAGTAGCACCTTACAGGGAGCAGGTGCCTCCCAGTCGAAGCGCTACACATTAGGTTCATCTATTAATTGGACATGGGCTCATAACTCATTGTGATATTTTGAGTATTGAAATATTCACATTAGTTTAAACTCCTTTAAACTAATAATTCTTTCAATTATTCTCTATTAATTGATGAGTACTCAATCTCCATGGTCGGTGTCTAGCAACAAGCCCATAGAGCCCAACTAATGGGATGAATGAATTATATCATGATAAACTATTAAAGCTTACACTTACCATGCAAATATAGTCCTTCCATCTCCTATCTCCCAAAAGAAGCTTAGGGCAAGATATTTGCTAGCTCCCTAATAGCCTCACTAACTATGTCTCTACATTCAATGTTCGATTTTCCTTTATAACCCCAACTTTGAAAAACACCTTTTCCAAATTGTCATACTGCCTTACGCAAGGATTTCTTAGAATCAATCATTATAGAATACATAGGATATGCACTCGGTTGTCACAACAACAAAGAGATGGATCTCATCTTGGATCTCACAAACCTACATACTTAAGCAACTCATGCCCAATCTCAACCCCGTATAACCCACTATGTGGTCAAGGGAAAAGTCAAAGCATAATGACCTAAACAAAAGATTAATATGGATCATCAAGTTCAAGGACCAATTATATACACTATCGTAAGCTTGAGAACTTGCCACTACCGACATGCTACTACAGCTATCTAGTGGACTCTCTTGGTGGGTCTTCAGTGAACTTGTTCTCTAACAAGCACCCACTAACATATATCTATGTCTCACATAGATTGCCCATGAAATGGAGTAATATCCAACCCGTTGGAATATGCACATTAGTGCAAGTCTGTCTGAATCTTGGATGCCTCATCTTATAAGATTCTATGAATTGGAATACTTTAAAATTATGACCATAGAGACTTGTTTCAGATCACCATCATAAGCGTGACCAAGTCTCATAGTCAAGTATGATTTAAGAGCTTCAACCAAATGTAAGTGAAGTATATTAAGCATAAGATGAAGACGGTCATTTTAATAAGAATATCATTCAATCAAGATTGTATCACAAGAGGAGTAGTTTTACATGCCAATCCAAATTGGCTTGTGGGGCACTATTCCAACACGTACTAAACATGTAGAATTAAAATTAGCTACTCTTGATCTTTTTCTGTATTTTTTTTTCTTTGGAATAAATTGACATGGATACAGAGAATCCTAACAAAGGAAAAATCAAAGATATAAACTTCATTTACCCCTAAGGAAACTTATCAAAAGAAAAGAGAAATGATCATAAAAAAAAATATCTTTAAATGAATTACAAAGTAGAACAAGTAAAAAGAAATTTTAAAATTAAATTGAAGTAATATAAATGTAAGACTCAACACCATGTAAAATTAAGATCTTGTAAAATATACAATTCAAACAAACAAAACTTGTTATACTATGAGATAAATCTTTTTGCTGTATTAAATTTAATTTAAACAACACCTGACAAGTTCATGATATAAAAAGTTGTTCATTGGATTTTTCACAGGAGAAGTGATGAAGAATAGGCATGCATATTTCTTGTGATATACATTTCAACTTTGACTTTCGCCCCTTGCAAGATTGATACCTAATATATTCTATTATTTACACTTTTCTAAAGATTAGTTAACTTTAAGAGTTCATATTGGAATAGGATACTAATCTCCATCATATTAATTCACAGAGAAAGTCAACTAATTATTGTGCAAGGGATAGATACCAATGCGAGATAAAAACAGCAAAGGTATTTGGCTAAATTTATTTAAAAATATATTAAAAGTTTTATATTTTACAATATATTTTTAAATTTATAAAATATCATATCTCATTATTTTAAAAATTAAATTCATGAATTGTTTGGATAGAATAAGATTTTGGAACTTATAATTACAAGATATTAATAATGATAATTTGGTAATAAATATAATTAAAATTACAAGAGTTTATTAAAAGGGTGTTTGGGTGAGTTTAGAAGTTTCTTAAAACATCTTATAAGATGTTTAAGAGCTTATAAAATTTTAGAAAGTATTGGACCATCTTTTTTAACAAAAAGCTTACAAGATCCTAAAATTAGATGTAAGGATCTTATAAAGTTTTTTAAGAAAAAACAAGGAGATCCTAACTTATATTTCTCAAAGATCTAACAAGCTCCTTCAATTTAACCATTTTACTTACAAAATTACCATTACTAACATCTTATGAGCTTTAAGATCTTACTTTATCCAAATACCCCAACAACTTGTTTTAAAAATAAGATTTAACATCTTATAAGCTCCAAAAATATTTTATAAGATGTAAGAACTTATAAAATCTTTTAAATAAACTTAGGCAAATACCCTCTAAAAGTTAAAATAAATTACAAATTCCTTACATTTTTTCAAAAGAATTTATAAGATTCTAAAATTATATTTTGGAAGCTTATAAGATCTATTTGTAAAACTTTTACCAAACACTTTATAATACCTTATAAGCTTTAAAAGAACATCTTATGAGATGTTTGGGAGCTTATAAGCTCACCTAAACACCTTCTAAATTGCTTTTTAATGGCATAGTCTTTATATATAAAAAAATAAATGCAAAAATAATTCCTAAAAGTTTTGAGGAGTGCAACTAGGCCTTTGTCAACGTAAAGTAGTATTTATCAACTCCACCAATGCTTGCCAAGCCTATGGTCGGAGAGGTCTTGTACGTTTCATTGGCGGTTTCATTGGCAGCAGTCAACTCCATTTTGGTGTCGACACAACACGACACACACATGCCAGTCTATTGCATTGGCAAAGCTTTGCAAGGCTCAGAACACAACTATCTAGAGATTTTCCCTTTGCCCTTGCTCTAGTCACAGCAGCCAGGAAGCAGAGGCCATATTTTCAGTTCCAGTCTATAGTTGTCCTAATGAACCAACCCTTGAAACAATTACTATCAAAACCGAACACGTCGGGAGACTAAGTGAGCCATTGAGTTAGGAGAGTTTGATGTCACTTTCCAACCTCGAATAGCTATAAAAGCACAAATGTTGGCAGACTTTGTGGATGAGCTCGTTGACCTCCCAGTGAGGTTGAACCAGACCTACTTATTTGGTCTCCGCATATCAATGGTTCAGCGACTTCCATAGGAAGAGGAAAAAGTATTTCTCTATGCTCTCTCACACTGATGAGTATGACTTTGCTATTAAACTCGACTACTCTATCACCAATAATAAAGCAAAATATGAGGCCCTTCTTGCCGGTATGAGGATAACCATAGATTGAATAGTTAGCAATTATTATAGAGACTCAACTGGTTGCTGAGCAATTCGAAGGGAATTTTGAAGCAAGGGAATCCATCATGAATAAATATCTCACTAAGGTCAAGAAATTACAGCAGCGTTTTAAGAAATTCTCCCTCAGTCAAGTCCTAAATCAAAGAATAAGAGAGCAGATGCCTTATCCAAGTTCGCCAATTTGATGAAGGATACCAAGAAGATAACCATCACATTCTTGGTCTCCGATAAGCCTACTATAAATGGTCACAACCAGAACCAGATTTGGAAAATCCAAGAATCAGTTCCCACTTGGCAAGACAAAATTAAAGCTTACCTAAGGGAGAGTAAGGTGCCAAATGACAAGGTAGAGACTCAAAGGGTGAGAGGTCTAGCAGCAAAATTCGCCCTCGACAAGTATGGTCAGCTGTATAAAAGATCGTCAGCTGTATAAAACATCCCTTTCGGGACCCCTATTAAGGTGTTTGGCATCAAAGCAAACCTTTGAGGTTTTACAAGAAATCCATTCAGGCATCTACGGTAACCACTCCAAGGGGCGAGCATTGGCCCACAAAATCATCAAGCATAGATGCTTTTGGCCGACCTTACTCAAAGATGCAATCGACTTTGCTAGGAAGTGTCCATCTTGTCAAGTACATTTGAACATTCCCTATCACCCGTTTCAACTTTGGTACCCATTTAGATCATGGCCATTCGACTAGTAGGGGATTGACATTGCCAGCTCATTCCCAAAAGCCACCGACCAGAGGAAATATATGATAGTGGCGGTCAAATATTTTACTAAATAAGTTGAAGCAGGGGCCAGTTCTGAAGATAACCGACACAACAATTAGAAGCTTCCTATGGAAGAACATCATCTATCATTTTGGTCTTCCAAAGGTATCAATATTAGATGATGGCACCTAATTTCAGAGTAAGAGGACGAGAGACTAGTGTGAAAATTTGGGGATCCAATAACACTTCACCTCACTTGGCAACCCTTAGGCGAATAGGAAAACTGAGGTCATAAACAAGATGATTTTAGACCATATCAAGACTCGGCCTGAGGGATCCAAAGGAAATTGGGTGGATGACCTCCTAGGTGTCCTATGGGCGTAGAAAACCTCTCCTAGAACTGCCATGGGGTACAGCCCTTACAGTCTGGTCTATATTTCAGAAGCAGTAATCCCAATAGAATTGATAAACATACAGCTCGAGTGATTTATTACACCCAATTAGGAATAAAGCTGAAAGACAATTCGACCTCAAAACAATCGATGAGCTACGTCAACAAGCATACTCAACAATGCAAAGGTATAGGTCAATCATGACCAAGCATTACAATAAATGTGTTTGACCAAGAAGCTTTCAGGTTGCAGACCTCGTTCTCAGGGAAGTCAAAGTTTAAAAAAAATATTGGAAAACTTGACTCGAAATGGGAGGGCACATATTCAATAGCCAAAGCTACAAAGCACAACTCTTACCAACTAGTAGATATGGATGGAAATGAGCTTCCTTGACCATGGAATGCAATAAACTTGAGAAAATTCTACGTGTGAAGAGACTTTAGTCTCGAACCAACTCTTCTATAACGTGTGAGATCTACTCAAAAAATGCACTTTTGTAATTGGGTTCCAAACGAATAAAATCGATTTATATTCAACCAATTGCTTAACTTCAACTGCACTCATAGCTTCTAGCCTAATCGTTTTACAAATGAGAAAATTGTTTAAAGTCAACTCCGTAGTCGACTATTTTCTTAGTTTCAAACCAACAAAGTCGACTAAAGTTAGACCATGACTTCTAGCCCAATCATTTCATAAATGAGAAAAACATGAAAAATCAACCCTGTGGTCGACCATTATCTTAGCTTCAAGCCAACTAATAGATAAATGTATATCGACTCAAAGATTCCACGATAACTTGGTTTCAAACCAATGAAGTCCACTTATATTTGACTGTGGCTTATAGACTAATCATTTAATTATGATGAAGTTATTTAGAATTGACCTAGTAGTAAAGTTACTTCAAAACAACCAATTATTATGGGCATGTTAACTTGAAATCTTAGATCGATGAAATAAATTCACAAATTTACGCATTCATTTAAAATCGACTTTGTAGTCGACCATTAGCTTGGTTTCAAACCAACTAAATATTATGCGCTTGCCCACATAAAACCACATACTGATCAATGAATTAGATTGAGATAAAATCTATTTATTCATTCATTTAAAGTTGACTTAATGAACGGAAGCGAAAGCAATATAAAGGCATGCCAATGATATACGACCAAAAACTTGGTATTATAGAAAAATAAAACACCCAAGTTATACAAATCATTCAAAACATTCAAAACATACACAATGTTACATTAGATCGTTCGCCATGCCTCTCAAGGAGGATCAAGTTGAATAAAACAATAACTAAAAAGAAACAAAAGCACTATCAGCTTAAGCCCGGTCCTTCTTCTCTAGCACCTTGAGCAGTGTTTGCTACCACCTCATCCACCACCCTGTCGAGCTCGTCCTCAGAGTTGGCAGGCACGATCATTGGGGGACCCTCGACCTCTTGGTCTACTCCAGAGTAGGGAGCTCCTGCAGGTCAAGAAGGACCAACCTTCTCTATTAGGAATGTGTGACCAACATCAAGGAAATATGTTGCGGCGTCCTCTGTCAAGACGGTGGTGTCTACTATGATGTGGCACCTTGAGATGCAGCCTCTCGTCAGCGCGGCCCTTTCCCGATGCTTCTTCACTTTTTGTTTTCGGGCCATGGTCTATTTGCATGTTCAATTCATGATTTCTGCTTGATCTAAAAGAAAACACAAATACAAAATGTTGATCAGAAACTATAAAAAGAAAAAAAAAAAAAAAGAAAGAAAGAGAGAGAGAAATCAACAAGAACAACGCAACTAGAGATATGTCTACCTAGTCGAGCATTAGTTGGTATATCCAACCGAGCAGGCTACAAGCCTACTAACACCAAGTTTCTCTCCTCTGTGTATCCCGATGCCTCCATCTTTCTAAACTTGACCAAATATCAAAGAAAGGTGTTATTCCAAGTTGGGTTTTCATTCCCAAGCATCTTGACCCAACCCCCCAACCATCCCCTCAGAATATTAAAACCAACCCCACTAGGGGCCCAGACGAAAAAGTACTTTTTTTTCCAAGTTTGGCCATGGGATGAGAAGGGGATCACAAATATTTTTTGATGAAGACAGGGTAGTGAGATAATAAAAGTTTGACTGTTCAGTGCTGCCTGAATTTTGGGACATAGAAACATGGAATAAATTGCTAAAGTTTATTAATGAAGGTGGTTGGTCTGTATTAACTTTAAAATAACGAAGCAGTATATGATCAGAAAGCAGTTCGGTAGTAAATGGGTTATGCAGACCGAAAGGTCAGTGATGAGGTCAACTATAGGCTACGCTATTAGAAACCTAAGCCCAAACTTTAGGGCATCCTCGAACACTATTATATAACCCCTCAGGGGTCGATGCATCATTTTGCTTGGTTTAGGCATAATTAATTCGAACTCGGAAGAAATGTGATATATATACCTAATCAGCTTTAGGTCACAACTAGTAACCTCAGAAATTATGTCACTATAGTGGTCAGTTGTGAACAGCCTACCCCAAGACACCAAAGATCGACTCGCCTCCTCGGACGGTCCAGTTTCCCTACCAGCACCAAACCTCATCTCACTCGAGCTCTCAGAGGAACTCAACCCATCACTATAGGATTCGCTAGTCCTGCTAGTCAAATCATTTACCCTTTTGATCAACTCCCTAGATGACCGAGTTTCCTCATAATCATTTCCCCTACCACTAACATCCTCGAAAACTCTAAGCATGATTACTATTAAATAACTAGTTGAACAGAAGAAGAGCTAAACTAGGCAAGTTCGAAGCAGTAAATTTTTCAAAGCTCAACCTCTCAATGGCGCTGTGAATGTGGTAAATGAGAGAAAATTTGCTATTTATAGGGTTTACTAATGCATTTATTTGGCTGAAACCTTGGTTGATATTCGAAATCCCCAAGTCGATGCGTATCTATTACAATTTTTTAGACTAGCTACTCCCTACTCCTTTTCTTTGCGAACTCAATCAGGACTTGGGAGTGGGGGGACTCATGATATGGAAAAGTGAATTGAGCCCAATAGGCCCAATAGCAATCGACCAGGCCCAAGGATACATTGGGCTAGTTAGCTAGCATGAATTATCAGCATACCTTCAGTCGACCAGAGTGAGATCAATTAGCCCAAGTATGGTCGGTAGGCCTTCAGGCATAGAAGTCTTTGGACCCCAGGAGGATCAATCAACTAGAGCATGGCTAAGAGACCCACAATCGAGGAAACAACTCAACCAGAAGAAGTCGATTAGAGAAACAAGAGGTATCTTCCTGCCACCAGTCACTGTCACATTAAATACTCCACAACCACCATTCTGCCGCATTAAACACACTGACAGATGGCGTGCCTCCGCATTTGTGAAGCATACCTCCACCGTATCACCAGCATGCCACCACATTAAATGTAGAGATCTCTTCCATATCCCAAAAAGAAGGGGGATGCGCCACTTGGAGAAGGTTGGCGAGCCAAGAAAGACCTAAAGGTCCTTAGTCAGAGACAAAAGCCCTCTCTGCATGATCGAGGGTTTTATAGACATTTTAACCTCTCACAAGAGACTATAAATACCCCATTACAACCCCTCATAGCGGTTGTTCACTATAACTTTAGTCCTCACTCTACTGCTTTATATTCTAGTTGATTTATACTGACTTGAGCGTCAAAGTGCCTTAGCCAAGGGCCTCCTCAACTAGCTTGATGTGTGCTGATTGGTTGCATGACTCGACTCGCTCCCATCCAAGTATTCATGTTCAATCTATATTATGGTCGATTGCAGTGGGCCAGAGCCCAATCCATTTACTTTCAGAATCAATCATCATCATCAAAACTCCGAATCCTTCCCGCACGACAAACACACAAACCTCTTCTATGCTATTATTAATAGTAAAGGCTGCTTTGAAATTGTCTTCCTCCGTCTGCCACTAGGTGGCAAGTGCCCCTTTTTCTTCGGTGTCCGTACTGCATTTTCTTCCAATGAATACAACTGCTCATTCATTGTTTGAATTAGATTAGGAAAAGGGATCTTCTTATTCATGAGGGCTTCTGTGCTCTTGTTGTACTAGGTCGCTCATTAGTATCTTATCAAGAAAATGTCAATCCTGGGCAGCATCAGTAACGGTGGCAGTATGAATGGACCTATTTTCACTGAATTCAAGAAACAGGCTTCTTTCTTCCTCAAGGAGAAGATCAAAACAGCAAGATTGGCTTTTACCGATGTTACACCAGCAGAAATGTAAGCCTCTCTAACTATCATGCCTTCATGGAGTTCGTGTCATATTTGTTTTGAGGTTTTGTCTGAAATTTTCCTTCCTCAAGTGTAAGATATATGGGCACTAATCAGTATTCCATCCCTTCTTTTTTCCTCCTCTTCTCCCCCATTTTAAGACTGACAGAAGAAGCTGCAAGCGGGAGTCCACAAGGGCCAGATGCCCGAACCCTGAAGATGATATCAAAGGCAGCTTTTGAAGTGGATGATTATTGGAGAATTGTAGAGATCCTGCACAAAAGGTCCAGCTGGATACCATATTTATTGCCTTATCACAAATATTGATGCTTCATCTTCTTTATGGTTTTGTTTTTGATTGAATCTTTTAACATGTTGTAGATTAGTAAGATTTGATAGGAGAAATTGGAGGGCATCATACAAGGCTCTGATTGTGCTGGAACACCTGTTGACTCATGGGCCAGAGAGAGTTGCAGAGGAGTTTCTATGTGATAGAGATGTTATAGGAGAAATAGAAAGCTTCCAGCACATTGATGAGAAAGGGTATTTGATTGTTCTGCAGTATACTAGTGTTTCCCCTGATCCTGATCACTTTGTTGTATTTTACTAATGATAATTTTACTTTAGGAATCACAAAAGGAAGTGGAAGCAATAAATTTGGGCCAGGATTGGGCCAGTATATATGAAGTAATTTGCTTGTCCATTTGCAGATTCAACTGGGGTCTGAATGTGAGGAAGAAATCTGAGAGGATATTGAAGCTGCTTGAGAAAGGCCCTTTTCTGAAAGAAGAAAGAGATAAGAACCGGAGAACATCTAGAGAGATTAAAGGATTTGGTAGCTTCAGCCTCAGGAGTTCATCAGGGCAAGAAATACAGCAAGGATCATCACCAAAAGCATTGGGCAGATGCAACTCAGAGTTCAATGATCACACAGATCAACAAGATTTCTTTTTTTCAGTTTCAAATGAAAAAGTAATGAATATCAAAACAGAAACAGAGAAGCCATTGCTCCCTACCAATCCAAAAATGGAGAATTTAAGCCCTGAAAGTTTCAGATGTCAGACAGCTAGCAAAGAAAACTTAGCTCCAAATGAGAAAGTTCCCCTGTTGGGTGAGCAAAAATACGAGTCAAGGGTAAACATGTCAATGGGAGATCATCATGCTCATCCCTTTGAGGATGATCCTGATAATTTAACAGCTACGTCACTGCTTTGAACGTCTGCGGACGAGCTTTAGGCATGTGTGACACCCCAGTGGATTTCTAGTCCAGTGCCTCTATTTTTCAGTTCCACAACGGTCAAACAAAATATAGGGCGTTATTGCTGTTAGTTTTCACTGTTATGCGTGCCTTATCAGTCTTATTACATTTGTAGCCCACATATAATGTAAACTTGAGTATAGGCTTGGCTGCACAGTTTGCATATGGTAAAGTTGAATGAGCATCAGTTTATTCTTCTATAGTTTGTGTGTGTTCATGCTGTGAATAAAACCAAAGGTCAAGTTGTTTTTAAGGTTTTTCCCAACTTTTAAAGTTTGCTAGTTATCATAACATGGGATGCTTTATGAAAGAAGACCTGGAATTTAGCTTTGAGTGCGTGTCTGGAGCACATTAGAATCCATTCAAGCCAAGCCGAATCAAATCTTGATTATTTTTTGGGGCTCGAGATCGAATCAAATGAATCAAGCTTGAGTTTGATGAGCTAAGGAAATTGAGACTCGAGCTTAGCTAGAGCCTTTGTTTAGGCTCGACTCTATTCATTAGGCTTGAACTTGTCATCAAGCTACCAGCTCGAACTCGAAAAATTAAAATATTTTAAGAAAAATTCTAAATTAATATATCTTATTATTATTTCTATATATAATTCAAAAAAATATAGGATCTCAAGCCGGCTCACGAACTTGCAAACAAGAATTATTTGGCACTATTTGACTCAAAATCTATACAAATATTTTTCAAACTCAAATTCGAGTACTTTTCGAGTTGGCTCGATTCATTTCCATCCCTAAATTAGACAAGCTTGCGGTAGACCTAACAATAGAAAATTATGAGGCTTTATCTAATTGGGCTAATTACCGTTCATATTGATCTTTTGCAAAATTTAAAACCCTATGGCACACAATAAAGAAGCTCCAGTAGGCTCCCCTCCAGGCCCAATATAGCCTTTACCATCAACTTACGACTTACAATTGGGTACATTAAAGACGTTCAACGGAGGCGGGCTACCGAATAGGATACGGTCCCACACAAGGTATATATATTATATATAAAGAAAAGAGAAAAAATAAAAATAAATAAATAAAAGAAATAGAAGTATTCAGGCATAGACCTAAACCCATTAAAAACAGTGCAATGGTCTAGCGATACCAAAAATTGTTCCTATATCATATGCCCAAAAATTTGTTCATTATGCTAATACTCAAAATTTAATCAATTAACCTAAAAATTACCAAATGTAAAAAAAAAATTAAAAAAAAACTCAAAATTACTTAAAACCAAAAATCAATGTATATTATTTATAAAATTTTCAATATATATAAGATTAAAATATTTATTAATTTTTATATAATAGTATCTTTTTCAACTATATATATGTATTTGAATATATTATATGAAATAACACTACTTGGAAAGATTAATAATGGAAAGAAAACAGTTAAAGAGAAAAGATTATATAATATTTATGAGGAAAAAATAGAAAGAAAAATCATAATAGAGGGAGAGGAGAGAGAAAGAAAGAAAATCAAAATTTTGGCTTTTGCTTTTCCAGTATATCAAAAATTAAATGTATAAATTAACTAATTTTTATTAGAACATTAAATTAAATGTATACACTATATCAAATTTAAGTACTAACTTTTTATATCATATACCAAAAAAAGTTGTAATATATACTAAAAAATTAGTTAGTATATTTGAAAAATCAAATTGAATAAGCCACACCCAACCTACAGACCCAATTACTCTTTATTTAAGTAGAGTATGATAGAGTATAAGATCTTATTGTGTGAATGTTTTAAGGAAAGAATAAAATATAAAATTTTATTATATTTTCCAATACTAGAAAGGTGTATATGTGCAATGCACGCGACTTGTTAATTTTTTTTTCCTTTTACATTTTTTTGTTCAATAAATCATTTTTATTTATATCATATTCAAATGCTTATCAAATAGATAAATAAAAAATAAAATATAAAATATAAAATATGATTTGAAGTTGTAAAATAATTGACCCTCTAACATAGGTTTAAGAACAATCTAAGACAATATGCTTGTTATTGTATGGGATTTAAAACGTGTATGCAACCTATCACATTTTAAGACTTCCTTACATTCCAATGTCTACATTATTTCTCTTAAATATAATATTTTACCAATATCTGCATTGTTCGAATCCCCAATACAAAATGTTGAACCAGGCGATTCTATCTTTTCCCATGGAAGCCCTCCTACAAATTTTTTTCCTTTCATATTTTAGGCTTCTAAAAGTATAAAATACATATATATATGGCCTATTTTTTATGTTAAAGGCCTAATAGAATATAAGGTGTTTAGTTTAGAAGTTTCGTACATATGTTTGTTTTCAAAATTAGGCCTAAGAAAAAAAAATAGGGCCCTTATTTGGAGGTCTTATTACAATAATTAATAAATTGAATTTAATTAATCAAAAAATATAAATTTAAATTGTAGTACTTTTGGTTCTCCTAAATCTTCTCTATCTTTTTATTTCCTTTTCTTTTACTTATCAAAACCCTATCTACTTCTTTTTCAATAAATATAAATTTAAATTGTAGTACTTTTGGTTCTCCTAAATCTTCTCTATCTTTTTATTTCCTATTCTTTTACTCATCAAAACCCTATCCACTTATTTTTCAATATTAATCACTAAATAACTCTTTTTTAATCATAATTACTAAATAGCATTCCAATATTAATCGTTAAATAACATTTTCAGTTCTATTTCATTATAAATCAAAGTATTTTTTTTCCTTGAATTTCTTTTTCTTTTGCTTTGGCCAAAGAAGTTTTTTAGAATTGAAGCTAATAAAATCTTACCTAAGGTCAACAATATCTCAAAAAGTTAGAATGAGTTAGCTACGCCATCAATTAAAAAGAAAATAAAATACTAAAAGAAATCGATTATAAATGTTAATCAATAATTTTGCATCTCAAGAAAGTCATAAAATAAAATTTAGATAGTAGTATCTTATATGAATTTTTTTTTTCATAAAGTACGAAATGCTTACTCAAAAGACGCATGTGTTAGAAATTTTAATAAATTTATAAAATTTAATTTTTTTATTATATATTAAAGGCCCCACCTTTATATTTCACCTTAAGCCTTCAATTTTATTGAGTCGATCATGATGTTGAATAGGGATGTAAACGGATATTAAACGGATTGAATACACTATTTTCATATTCATATCTGTTTAACTTTTCGAATATTCGAATACGAATATGAATACGAATTTGACGAATATTTAAAAATGATATCCAAATTCGTATCTATAGGATATCGGTCAGATTCAGATATATCCGTATTCGATTATAATTATTCAAATGCATTCATACTTTATTAAAATTATCCATATTTGAATTATTGTTTTATATTCACATTTGATGATAATTATTTAGATATCCATTTATGAATATCCAAATACGTGAATCTATGAACCTATAACAAATATATATTTTAATTAATATAAGCAACCATATAATTTCATTAAAACGAAAGCAATCAAACAAATAGCATAATTTTTAATTAATAATTGACTTTATAATTAATTACTAGTATTAATAATGGCATTTAAATATATTAATTATAAAGTCAACCAACAATAATTATATTGATTAACTTTAGTCTTCAATTTTTTCTCTATATTACAATAATTTTGAAATTTATTCTTTTTTCTTTCCAATTCTTCAATTATAATTTATATATATACATATACAGATGATGAGATTTCTATTGAAAAATATAAATAATATATTATTTAATAAATATGTATTCGAATTGGATATTAAACGGATCGGATACGCATTTACCATATCTGTATCCATTTATAATCGGATATCTACTAATCAAATACGGATAATATTTGCTTTAAAAGGATGCAGCTAAATTTTGTATAAACAAATACAAACGGTAAACGAATTTTTGAATATCCATTTACAACCCTAATGTTGAAAAACAATACTTTTTCTAATTTTGCCACCCCTTGTGTCTCCTTTTATGGCGATATCCATAATTCTTTATTGTAATTCAGTTTTGAATCTGATAGGTTATAGCGATAGTAATTAATCTTGTAGTTTCCGGTTTTATGTCATTAAGTTAAAGAAAGAACAATAGAATTTTTTCCCCAAAGGAATTGCTACAAGATCAATAGGAGAAGCTTGATCTCTGTATAAATAAATTAGAATTTACAAATATGAAAATTTCATATGAAAAATGTTTAAAATTTTGATAAAAAGGAATATACAAATATATCCACATTAGTTTAAACCTGTAAATTTTTAATTGTATAAGTGCTTCACGGATTATTTTTTGCATTGCTTAAGCTTTGTATATTTATAGCAAAAGAAAACAAGTATCTCTTCCTAATATAAAAGTAATAAACAATGAATAAACTATAAAATAAGATATAAACCTATTTATTATTCTCCAACAATGCTTGCACTATTTGTAAAAGTTACCTGAATAGGTTTATTCTTTTGAATTGTATCATTGGATGTTTTAGTACCTTTTTTCTTAATGTGTAGGTGTCATCCTAAATCATCTCTTGGGTAAAGAAGTGAATATTGCAGTAGGTCGTAGCATTCATAAAAATGTATTATTTTATGTTTATGACCTCAACGTGCATAGATAATAATATCTTGTTCCACAAATATATTATGATTCATTCGATCAAAATTGTGGAAACTTGATAAGCATTTGGAGAATTATAAATTAAATTAATTTATTTCATATTTCTTTTTATATATGGAGCTAAATATTGTTCATTAAAAGATAATTATTTAACCTTCCAAAGGTTTTTGCATATGAATTTATCCCCACAAATTTTACAAGTTTTCTCATAATTGCTTCTGATAAATCTGATTCTTTTAGTATTTTCTACTCTTAAGCTCATTTTTTGTTTTAGCAAAATACAATGAAAGTTGGCATGCCTATTTTCTTTTGGAAATTAATCTTGGAAGATCATGATTGATATACAATGCATTGCGTTCAAAACATATAACTCAACCCTTGTAAATGCAAGTTCTTTATCTAATTTCACATCAAATGAAATAAAAGAGAATGTGCAGTTTAATACTCAAATATTTTTTTAGAAGTTCATAACCTCTTTTGGTAGAGAAATAAACAACTTATGGAATTCATTTGACATTTAAAGCAAGTTTAATCTTTTCCAATGCCACATGTAAAATGTGCGAGGCTCTTTTAAATCTTGCAGCATTGCAGTGGATGTAATTAAGTCTTCGAGCACACATGATCATAAATTCTCAAACCTAATCAAAAAATGAGACTCATATTTAACATTTTAGGATATGATAATATTTGCCTGCATATATGATATTTATTAAAAAATCATAGAGTACATATTTATTGAAAAATTACTAACATTTTGATTAATAAGAAATCATCTATGCTCTTAGAAGGTATGAATTAATGAATGTTTACAATTGAATTCTTTATGAATTAACTCTTTTTCATTCAAAGCCTACATCGAAAGAGAGTTACTAACTTATTGATTTTTATATTTTTCTCCTTCAATAATTTAATTGACTTTCTCATTTTCTTGGACTCTTTAATTTTATTTATATATTCATGTCTCTCTATAGTACTCAGTGAGTCAGTATAGCATGTTTCCTCTTCATCTTATCTCATCTTTATTGTCAAAATAAATTTGTTTTAATAATATTATTAGAAAATTATGCCATATATTTAAAATATAGGTGACATTTTCTAAATAGCCATATATGATGATGTTAAATATATATTTGAATAGCTAATACTACATCAATTAAATACGTAATTGATTCAAAACAATTTATTAATTCAGTACCATTTTAAAAGCCCTTTATTGAAAAATAAAACAATGAAAACATGTTAATTCAATAATAAGTAAAATAAAATATATCTTAAAAAACTTAACATTTAAAATGACATGATTTATATGTACCTTTTACAATATAATGATTGATAGTAGCAGACTATTGAATTCTTTTATTTTTGGGTGATATTTGAAGAAATTTTTATTTTTTAATTTATTTTCTATCATTGTCAATGAATTAAATTTGTGTTAGTTATTATTCCATACTTTTAATTTAATTTCTATTTTAATTTTTTGTTAATTGAAAAGTTCTTTTTAATTTTTTAAATAATAAATTTCATTTGTTATTTTATGAAAGAAAACTAAAAATATGATTCAAATGATACAGAGTGATTTATAAATTGGTCTCCTCTAAACTTAGATAAATAAATAAAATTATATTATTTATTTAATCTATATTTTTAATGGAACACTTGTTTTAATCTAAAATGAGGGGCGAAAAAAAGGAAAAAAACTTTCTCATGTGTTCGATTTATCTATAATAATTTTGTTCTCACTTTCATCTCTTCTCAATTAAGACAAAAATAGAGAATGTTTATGTTGGGTCAATTTTAAACCTTTAATATCATTGTGTAAAATAAAAATATTATATTATTTTATAACTTTTTTTTTTGGCTAAAAAAAGTGTGAAATTTATTTTTTTAAAATTTTGCTAGTTTATAAATCTATAAGAGTTGGATTATGTATTAACTTGGCTATTAATATAATAAGTACCTAAAGTGTTAAATGAAATTCACTGTTTGAAATAAATGTTTGTATTTTATTAATTATTTAATGTTTAGCAATATAAAAAATAAGGACTTTTGACTGTTGAATACTATGTATTTAATGGGGTATACACTTTGCACCTAGGGTATATATTTTGGAAGGATATGGATAGACACATAATAGCTAATATATATTTTATCTAGTGAAATGAATTTATTGATATTTTATATATCTATAGAAAATCTTTCATTATGTCATATTAATGTTTTATTAAAGTCAAATAAATATTTTTTAAGCTTAATAGTTTGAATTACATAACTATCAATTCAATAACACAATACTTTTTTGAAAAAACTCAAATCTTAATTAAATATGATCAAATTCAAGTCAATTATATAATGAGTGAATTATACTTGTTATGTCTTTGATGTATACTTTAACAGTGTTTATCATATGATTAGTTAAGTCAAGCAAAACTTGGTCTTGACAAGGTTTTCCTCATCCTTCATGAAGCCCCAAATAAAAAAATAAAAAAATTTAATTTGACCCTTCAAAAGGTTATTTGATAAAAATAAATTTTAATGATATTTTTATCATATTGCCTTTTAAAATAATTATTGAAAGTTAGTAATGCCACATTATTATTTTAATTAAAAAATCATTTATTTAAAAAGCCTATTTAAATAAATAAAAATTTTAGTTGATTCTTTTTCGCGGCTTCTAATAGGACCATCAACTATATATTCTTTTTTTCTTTTAACCCACTTTTTGTCTTCTAACTTAAATAAGGTTAAGAAATTTTCTCGTATTTGTGATACAACATGAAAGTATATTTTGCTATTAATTTTCAAAAAAAAAAAAAGTGTACATCAGTATATTTAAGAATTAACCAAAGTATGTTTTATAAATATGTATATAAATACACAAATAAATGAAAAGATAAAAAAATTAAATAAACTTTAATTATTCCTTTTCATTATCATATTAAATATAATATTACATATGAGTTTGACACTTATTCTAATATATAATAAATATTTTTCTCTTTTATTTTTTAGGAAGAATCCATATTTGTACGAATGCATTTATGGAATATCATTCTTTTTCTTTATCAATTAAACATGTGATTATAAGACATAATGTATTCTTTTACATTGTCATATTAAATTTACTATTACATTTGAATTGAACACATTTTGATATATAAAAGATATTTCTTTTCTTATTTTTGAGGGAGAGCGCATAAAAAATATCTATACAAATGTATTTATGAAGTATCATTTTTTCCTCACCAGTTAATTTTTTCTTAATTAATTTTAGTTCAGTTATTCTTTTCTATGAATTTAATTAAAATAAATTTAATCTAATCGTATATATTGAATGTGAAAAGAGGGAGAGCATTGAGCAAGGAGTACCACAAGCAAGGTTCTGATTTGCCTCTGTTCCCTTCCCTCTTCTTTATAAATCGAAGTATAGCATGTTTGTCGAACTTTAATTTTCCTTTACCTTACTCTTGTTGCTCCGAAAAATTTGAGTGCTATAGATCTGTTGGACTAAAGGGACATTTAGCATATATCTCGTTATTGATCATATTATTTTGCATAATTCTAGTTAAAAATATATTTAATTTGTAATAAACATAATAAATACAGTGCTTTATAGTTGATGTTAAGAAAAAAGACTTGACTTAATTAAGTATAATTATTAATTTCTATGAGTCTAAATACAATGTATACACATTTGATGTGTATACATTATTAAAGTTGAGAAGACTTGATTTAATTAATTATAGTTATTATTTTTTACAAATTTAACAAAACTAAACTTAATTTAGTTGAGATTACCATTATACTATGCATATTAAATGTGATAATTTTATTAGAGAAGAATCTTTTTATCCTCACATAAAAGAAAAGAAAGCACTATACTCATTCATACTTTTATAGATAGTAGATATAGATATAGAATAGATAAGCCTAAATAGAGAGCGATATCTTACCCGTTGCCAAAACTAACTAAAAGATAAAAGGACTAGGGCTTTTTGGTAGGTATTTTTCCGAGAGGAAAGATATTTAAAGCAATAGACACTCAAGTCTAACATAACCACCATGCTTTGGCTATAGCTGATTCCATTGCTTGGAAGAAGCTTCAACCTGTCTTGACAACTGTATTGCTGTCCAAGTTTAAACACAAGTACACAAATGCAAACTAGTATTTATTGCAAGGCTGTGGACCCCCCTTTTCAGTTCCATGTTTTGGCAATGATAGGCCCCTTCGCAGGGAGAGAGAAAGCAGGAACTAAAGCAATGGTTTTAAGCACTCAGAAATACAGAATGAGTTAGAATAGCAAGGCTCTAACAAATATATCCTCTGCGCAATTTAATAAGATAAATAAGAGACAAGGAAAATGAGGAACTTTGTGTTCAACTGTACAAGTAATCAGATTCCAATTGCTCCCTTTATTGTTGCTTAGAAGACAAATATTAAGTTGCTACACTGCCTATTTGTGAGAAGGTATGAAAGATGCCCAATGACTAATCCTTGCAATAATTTATGAACAACTACATTGTTTACATGCTACGTTACATAGGACTGGACAAATCATGATGAGGTTATTTTAAGATTTGCAATCCAATCTTGAATAGCAAGCCTCAGGGAATGGTTGGGAGTTAGATTAAAGTGACTTAACTTCAAATTTGTCATAGGAGAAGTTTCATGGCCATTTCCCAGCCATCCGCGCAAGGCCTCTCCCTCGTAGGTGAACCCGTCGGCTGCCACCTGAGGGTCATGCATTATTTCCTGAAATGAGACCAATCTAACATGAGCACTTCATAACTCTTTTAACTCCTGTGTAAGAAAATCCACTGTACAAAAATTACACAAGCCACCAAAATATCCGCAGGTTTACCATGTTATATGTTCAAAAAATGTAGTCGGCCATGAACCTAAGTGTTTAAATAGAGATGAAGCATTTAGCATGTCTCAGCAATAATTCTTTCACCCAATACAAAACAGTTTAAGTTGTCATATGATGTGATGACTGAACTATAAACAACTAATTTTACTTGAATTTTCAAGATGTAATAATTTGATTTGGGGTATAGTTTATGCCAGAATGCCACTTACCCGAAGAATCGGGCATAAGAAAAAAGATGGTACTGTTTGCTCTTCCAAGAAAGGCAGATGCTCCAACTCCTTAACAAGAGATGGAGTCAGTTCGGGTCTATCCCGACTGCTCAGTTCACAAAATTGCAATCCCAACTCCACCAATCTCCGAGACACATATGTCGACCACTCTCCAGCAGATAAATCCAAGATGGATGCTACTTTCCCATTTGACAATGCCCTGCGCACCTGACCCACTAATCCTCCCTGGGTTTTTCCGGCGACTAGCTGAAGTACGATTACCCCAAATGAATAAATGTCAGACTTATGAGTTAGTGCTCCAGTTCTATGAGATTCAGGATCTGTATATGAGGAAACTCCACTAGATCCAGAACAACGACGAAAACTAGGGCACCGGAAGTTTTGGCTGGTTGTAAGCATGTGATCCCCATAATCACTTATTTTGCACCTGTTTTCAGGATCCAGGAGAAAATTCTCAGGCTTCAAGTTTCCATGGACAATCCTTTTTGGACTGAAAGAATGCAAGAATAGAAGGCCACTTGCAATATCGGCCACAATACGCGCTCTGATCTTCCAGTTGAGGGCACAAATGTTGTTAGAAAGGTGATTCTGAAGGCTGCCACCCGGCATATATTCGTAAACAAGCAGCCAGGATTCTGGACATGCTCCAATTAATTCCACAAGATGAGGATGGTGTAGTTTGCCGAGAACTTGAACCTTCATGTTCCAAAGGATAAAGGGTTTGAAAATAATAAAGTAAAAGGGGCAAAAGTGATTTAAATGCTGAATTTTACATAATGCAGGTTGGGGTGGGGAGAGGATTTACCGCACTGTGGAACTCTATTTGCCTCTGCATATTGTACGAATGGAGCTGCTTTATAGCAACTGTCTTTCCCAACATTTCCCCCTTGTACACAATTCCGTACCCTCCCTGCCCAATCCTGAAATTCTCAGAGAAATTGCATGTAGCAGCCTCCAGATCTGACAACAAGAACTCTGGCAATCCAGAAATATCTCCCGTCAACCCAATACGTTTGCTCTCATTTGCATCTTCGCATTGTTCGTGACTTCTCCATCTATCAAGCCATCTCGTGGCTTCAATCTTCCGCCACTGAAGTTTCTGCTTCTCCTTCCGCAAAGTTGCAATGGAAGCCTGAATAAGCTTCATTTCTCCAGCAGCTTCTTCGTGTCTGCGGTTTGCTTCTTGTGCACGACTATCCATGAGAGCTATGTTACGCATGGTCTTCTGTAGCTGTTGAGTTATTTTCTCTCTTTCTTCTAAGAGCTCTTCTTGTCTTTGAATTGTAGTTCTAAGTGCACCCTCAGCCTCTTTTCGTAGTTTTACTTCATGAGAATGAGCCAATTCCAAAGCTTTAGCCTAAGAGATCATGGCAGGATTTCTTTTATCAAATTGATGACCACAATTATAAAACTCTAATAAAATTTTTGAGGGTTCATTTTTTCTAGTTATCAATACTTTCTAAGAACCCCCATAAGAACCTTCACCCTTGACAACAAAGGTTTATTGCATCATCAACTGTGATGAAATCTATTATGATAAGATAAATGAGATATAGCAATTTTAATATCACCTTATGAAATGCTTCCAGAGCCTTAGCTTCCAATTGTTTTTGCTCTAGGAGCTTTAGATATGCTTCACCTTTCGATTCATCAACTTCCCCTTTTAGTTCTCCAAGCTGACTGCATAAGCACTCTTCCACAGTCTTTGCACTTGAAATGGAAGATAATCTTGGTTCTGCAGATGTTGCGTATCCAGTGCCAGAGCTCAAGCTTGTTGAAGAAGATACACTACGGCTATACAGTGGATCACATGTACTTTTAACACATTGCGAAACGGTGGATAAAGTTATTTCAGTCTGAGATGACCCTAATTTTATCCAATTTTTATGCTGAGCTGAACTAGGACAGGAAACTTTATGATGAAAAATAACCTCACTCTGGCTAGAACGTAATGAGCAAGATTTTAAGTTGTGTGTATGGGCAGTAGCTAATTGACAGCTTGGCAGACAAATGCCTGAGCTTGCAGAAGCTTGTCTTGTCCAGATCAGCTTTCCTTTGTTGACAAACCACATCTCACAATAAGAAGGGGAGTATTTTGCAACATGGCAGGCCTTGCAGGAGCTCTTTTTCCCTTTCATGAAACTGTGTCAATTATTAAGCATGACTTTAAGGAAAAACATCTGTCCCAATCCTTATCCACACACACACAAAAAAAAGGGGGGAGGGGGGGGGTGTGGAAAGGGCACAAACAATCAAAATAACATTTATGGGAGCATTAGGACAAGGACATAACCAAAGGAACAAAGGGAGTAGTACCCTAGACAGAGAAAGGAAATAAACCAAAATAATTCATTTACAGAACTTAAAAAATGTTAGTTTCATACAACAGCAAAGTGGTTCATATTTAACAGCAGCAAGTTTTTCCCACATTGAAAAGGAGAACAAAAGTCACAGGGATGTTCCCTTTTATTCTTCATGAAAAGGGAAGAAATAAGACTTTGTAAAATTGTTTGGGAGTTTAAATGCAAGAAACTGAAATCCAGTGGTGATAATTCAACTCTCAAGTCTGATTGCAACTAGATAATATCAAGGGAGTGTTAAATTTCTTAATTCAGAATGTACCACAGTATGATGCACAAGCACAGCCATGACAACACAGACACAATGAGATAGATGGAATGACATAGCTCTCACACAACTGTTCAATATCTAAAACGTTTTTGTGTCATATAATTATTATTTATGTACATGCACATACACAGAGATATTCAATTGGCAACAAATTTATAAGACATCGGTGCCAGTCTTAAAGAAAAAGAAGTTCATATTAAGGATGGTGTTGCAATTTTGCTAGTGTAATTTCCATAATGGGTATACCTATAAATAAGAAAAGAAAAGAGTTCTACTTCCATAGAAAATGTAAAAAGTATAATTGTGAGTGCTATAACTCTTGTTTTTAGGTAATTTTAGAAAATTTTGATTCTTTAGTTAATTCATTTATCAAGTATATACTTCCTAAAATATATGAGGAAATACCCCATTTCATCAATTATGTGTCCAACATGAATGTGTCAGATTTTAACTTGTGCACATGCCAAGTGGCATGCTAGACACGTCAGTGGTGTATCATTATATAACCAATACCATAGCCAATATGTGTCTAACACAACAAAAACGATTTTTGTTAGATCAGTTCACTATAGGTAATACTATAAGATACAATGATGTTTGTCATATAACTTTTCTAGTGAAGATAATCACAAAATTTATGTGTCACGAACAACTCCATTTATCTTTACACACTTAGGATTCAACTACATCTATTACGCATGTTTCTTTTTTTCCATTTCTTGTCATCTCATTTCATTGCCGGATAATTCATTAAACACAAATCCAACATATTTTGAGCTTATTCATCAAAATAAAATGTGGATATGTGAGAACAACAAATAAAAAATGAAGACGGATTGCAGAAGTGAACTATGGACCATTAACACCCCCCCAACCCCAACCAAAACAAAACCGAGAGGGGAGAAAAAAAAAAAAAAAAAAAAAAAACCAAGTAACTTCTTTTTCATGGATTCCAGGAATTCTAGTATAATCTTCAAAAACTGAAAAGCAAACCCCACCCCCTACCCCCAACCAACCCCACAAAAAAAAAAAAAAAAAAAAAAAAAAAAAACCACCACAATTTTGGATGCAGAACCAACAACTTATTCATGCATTGCAATAATATGCACTGGAAATATCTAAAGAAGGATTTCAAGAAGTGGAAACAGAATCAATTAACACTTTTAGGACTTGAACAGCCAGATCATATAAAATGAGATCATCATGAAGTAGATGATTAGCGACTTAGGAGAAAACTGAAACATACTCTGGTATAGCTCCAAGAACAAGTTTCCTGATAGTGTGTAGGTTTACTAAATTCACGATTCCTTTTTGAACTTCATCAGCTTCAGTTGTAACAATGCTTGCTTTAACCTGCATATAATAAACCATTAATCAGGATACTTCATTGCCATTCTAAAATGGAATCACTTGTAACTTGAGTGAAACAATTAATTTAATAGAAAAAAGGGTAGCCCAAAAGTTTTTTAGGGTACAACAGAGGGCTGAAAGCTAAAGTACAGATTCACTTGATGAGAGAGCTCATGATGGCAATTAGATGGGCTAGAAACTGCAATACAACCCAGTGTCTTGAGATTATGAAAGTTTTAGCTGAATAAGCAGGATTCCCATGGAAATTATACATTATCACCATCTGAATTGTGGCTTGCATCTCCAATCTTATATTTCTCAACAAGCTTCTGATAATAGCATGGATGTTGTTCTATAGATCTGTAAGATCAGCCTCACCATTAAAGTTCCAGATGACAAATAAGTCATAAGTTCAACAAGCAACACAAGGCCAATAAAACAGGGAAAAACCAGTTAAATGGACATAATCTCTTGATTTAGAGAACCAATTTTCACTCCTAGACGAATCAAATAACAGAAAAGAAGTGGAGCTAGCCCTCCTGTTTTCTTCATGGAGTATTTACTTGGTATTGTTAAGTTATACTTACTATATAAGCATAATGTTAAAAGAAATAATATCTTGTCGGAGGTCATTAATGTTAATTAGAGAAAATCTATATGAATATATATTTTGGTATTTCATAATTTCATTAAATATACTAAACTTTGATAGAACTATCAAATACACACACACACACACTCACACTAAACTTTGGTTGCAAATGCTTCCTGCATTTCATAGTGATTGTCGTGTCTTCACTTGGCACAATTCTTTCACTGAATATTCAAATTATCAGATAGTCAAAGTGACTGAAACTTAATGTGGGGGTGGCGATTTATTCATTGTTACTTATACATAAGATAAAGCAGCTAAATGCAAATCAAGTGGCAAATTAATTTGGAATGTTTTTGCAACCCACTTGGTTATGTTTTCATTTTGATTTTTTATTTTCATTGTTTTTAAAAATTGAAATGGTAGTTAGAGAAAGTGGTTTGGAAATGAGTTTGTATTTAGATATGTTGTCTAAAAAATAATGATCATATAGGTTTAGAAGATTGTAAGTGGAGAGAGATTATAAATGAATATAAAAAGAGAAAAATTATAGGTCATTGGGGAATATGTTTTGAGATAAAAATGAGTTGTAAATTTGGTAAGAATGTAGAGAAGTAGATGATGACTGATTTTCAAATTATGAAAATTTGGTCTTGAAAACAAAACCAAACAGGATATTAGTGATTCAATTTCACAAAATGGACATTTTGGCAAAAGCTAGTTTCACTGGACGAAGAGTTACAAAAGTAGACAGAAACACAGTTCACGACAGTTAATCTGATTCATTCCACCCAAATATTTTTTTGTTCAAAGCAGCCAGTGCACCTTAAAGGTAAGCAGAAAGGGAACTAACATGCAAGGCCAAAGAAAAGGAAATTAAAAATATACATATATATCCCAAATAATGAATCAGAGATCCATTACTTAATCCATCATAAGATATAAACTAACTAGATTAGAAAACAAAACTACCTCACTCTGTATAATGCACAGTTGGATATGAAAAAGGATTGGGATGAAATATACCCTTGATCGGCTGCATGCCGTCACATAACTAGATAACAGCTTCATTGTCTCTTCTCTCTCCTCATTTCTAAATGCTGCCACCATTTCAGGATTTGCTTGACTAGCTGGCAAATTTCCTACTGCATGACATTTAAAAGCAACATGATATGCCAATAACAACGACAATAATAATAATTGTAATAAGAACAACAATGAAGAACAGAAAAAGAAAGAAAATCAAGCAGCAGTTTTTGATATCTATTGTTTCATCACTTGCTAATGCTAAAAACAAATAGAAAAAGAACAAGCAACTAGCATAACTTCTTAATGTGCCTGAATTTTCTTAATTATATTTTTAAATGGAAAGCTCTGATTGAATAATCCTAAGCAAGCATGACCTGGCTAGCTATTATGTATCCCTATGTCCTTAATATATTGCTCTCATTTACCTTTTAGGATGTCCAAAAATAAAACTCATTTCCTAAACTTTTCAAATATATCATCTCAATGAAAGTAATGATGTGATCCACTTCCTTTCAACCAATTCATAAGGGCAATATGTTGAAAGTATACAAAATTTACATTTTCTCAACTCTCACTTCTAATTCTGTTAACCACATAACTTTAAGACAGCAGGAGTATATTATCTTCACCAGCGAATAAGTTTATAGCTAATATTTTCACCTAGTATCATTGCAAGGTTATCCACTATAATCTAACACTAATGCTATACATATAAGTTATCCTTTTTCTAACTTTGAATAATACAATATTAACAGCCAATGACAAGTCCATTTTTTTATAGTTAGTCAAACTATATAAAGAATCAAAACAAACTACATACTATTGTTTTTGTTCTTTACGGGCAAGTGTCAGCTATAGCTATTTTTGGATTGAGCGAACATATCCTCTACCAATAATCATTTAACCTAAAGAACAGACAAAATCATCATTAGTGTTTCCTGCTTATAAAAGTACCACACCTTAAGCATATAAATAAATAATTTTTCTAACAATTAATAATCTCCCAAGATTGTTAACTATATGTTAGAGATTGAATTATGGGTGTGTGTGTGTGTGTGTAAGAGTCTTACATAGAGTTGGAATGAGCGGCGAAGGACGATGAACATGAAGCAAACAAATTTCCAGTCCTGGAAATGTACTAAAAGCCCACTGCAGCAACGCCACCGTCTTCTCCACCGACTTGCCCACTGCCACATGCACCGTGCGCTCACCGCCTCCCACTGCTGCCTCCGGTGGCAGAGGACTCACCGACCGGTCAAACCCATGCCGGAAAGTCGTCGTTGGTGAGAATCCAGAAAGGACATCTTGAGCGGGACGGTGAGGCTGCGTCATAAGCGCCGCCATTAGGTGATACCCGGCAGAAAATTATTGATATTCCGGCGAATAATCAGTGCAAAAACAGTTTTTCTACCTAGCCTATTCCCTGCTGTGGGGAGAGGAAGACTTTTCTTCGGTGGGCTGAGAAAATTGTGAGACCGACTGAAGTAAGATTCACGGAATGATAGCAAGTTTTTCAACAATTTGTTGGAAGTTACTTTTTATTGGGGTCTAAAGTTGCCTTGACTTTTAGTAGACCTTGATTCAGACAGATTCTATGTAGTGGATATTCAAAATAAAGTGATTAAGTGTTGACTTGTTGGCTACCCAAACTAAATAATCTAAGAAAATTTTCTTAGAGAAGTGTGGAAATAAAAATGCAGTCTAAGGAATAATTTGCAGGCTCAAAATTAATTGATCGATTTCATGTTATATTTTCACAAAATAAATTTGATTTACGTTTGTTTAATATACAACAATGAATGTTAGTTTTAGACTCTCTTTTTTTTATTTAAATATTCACACACACTATAAAAAATTTATTAAAATTCAAATAGTATATGTGTGAATACAATATCATTGATTTAATAGGCGATTTTGAATGAGGTTTTGACAAATAGGCATAGGCCTTTGAAACTAGAGCTGTATAATAAAGGCTTCGATACTATAATTTCTTCAAAAATTATTTTATGAAATTAAAGAAATAATTTGAAAAATGAAAAAAGAACATTGAAAATGTAAGAATGCTCGAGAAAATAAACAAAGCATAGGTTTTCTTTGTTTGTATTTTAGATTAATTGTGAAAAATATTTTGAGAAAATGTACATTGGGAAGTAGGTATGGAGAATATGAAATTTGTTTATCCTTATTTGAGGGTTGTGGAAATGAAATTATTTGTTTGGAAATATTTTGAGAGGAACACTTTTTACTATAGATGTTAAAGCAAACATTTTTTTGTTAAGTTAGTGGAGTGAAATTGTTTTTTTTATATTTATTAATTTATACTTATAGTTGGTTGATTGATGCACGCATATAATTTGTAATGATTGATATATGAGTTTTGACTTTTGAGTGACATCTAAGGAGCATTTTGGTAGAATTTTAACTATTTTGAGAAGTGGAATTGGAGAATTGCCAACATGTTTGGTATTATTTTAAGGGGTCAATTACATCCACCTAATTTGAGGTTTGGCGTAATTACCAAAAAACTCTCATTGTTTTGAAAATTATTTTTACCCCCATGAACTTTGTCGCCGTCCAACATTTTCACCACAGTCGTTAGTTGCCGTTAGAATTTTGCTCGACCGCCATTAAAAAATTTGGGTGAAATTTCAAAATTGCCCTTATGGTCACTGACTCCATTTTTTACCTGGTTTGACTTGTTTTAGAGGACAAAAATACCTTCAGGGGTGATATTGTAAAATTTTTTAATTGGTTAAGGATGTATTTGTTATTATTCTTTTTTTTTTTTTTTTTGAGGTCTTAAGTGTAATAAAACAAAGAAGAATCCAGGCTAGTTGTTTGCTCTGTTGCCTATATATATATACACACACATGTTTCTTTGATGTTCTTGCCAAAATAATATGGCTTCATGATAAAGCACATCATCTAGTAAATTGGGGGCATTGAAATACAGAAAAGAAAGGTGCAAAAGGCAAAATTGTGGGAAGAAAATATCAAAATATTTAGGACCAAAATTATACTTAATAATACTAAATAAAAAATATTTAATACAATTAATTAAAAATATTTATTGATTAAAAAATAAATAAATAAAAAATTAAAAAGAAGGATAATAAAGAATTTATTAAAATTTATTCTTTAAAATTATTTGTAATTAATATTTTTTAGGACTAAAACATAAAATTAGCATTCTAAGTTACATACTCAATAAAATATATTAAATAAAAAACATTAACATAATTATTTGAATGTGTTTATTGATTAAAAAATAAATAACCAAAAATTAAAAAAAAAAGATAAGGAAAGAATTTATTAAAATTTATTCTTTAAAATTTATTAAATAATAATAAAAAGAAAGACCCATCTCAGGCAAGGAGCCAGCTGCTGGCCATAGCTAGGCCAGTCCCATGGCGACGGCAGCAAGCGGCCGGCGATCTGGCCATGGCCGAGCAGCATCCCGAGAGAGGGGTGAGGGTTGGGGGGTGGTGGGTGATGGGTGGTGTATTTTATATATATATATATATGTGTGTGTGTGTGTGTGTGTGTGTATACATGTATGTTTTTATTGTATAGTTACATACATATGTTTATATAGGTACCTTATATTATAGTTAGATAATGATTAAATTTTTTTTTTAATTAATTATTTTATTTTTTTTAATAATAAATAAATTTAATTAAATTATTAAAGCAATTCACTCTTAAAATTATTAAAATTATGTTGTATAAGATAATATATTTAAATTTTTATTTCTATTTTTACTTATTTTATTTATTTATTGCTAAATTTTAATAAACTATTTTATATATGTTTACCATTTTATCATTATTAAATATGTAACTCAAAGTTAGTAGAAATATATTATCTAAGGTTATAAATTTAAATTTTAAAAAAATTGAAGGTGATAAAAATATATCAAATAAATTCTCATAAATTCAACAATATTACAAATAGGCCCAAGGGTATTTCTTTCTTTTGATATTTCTATTAATTTTTTTATTTTTTTTAATTTTATTTTAATTTTTAATGGAAAGGCATTTTGGTTATTTTATACTTTTCATCAGCATTACATTTTAATTTGAAAGTTCATGGGGGTAAATGTAATTTTCAAAACAATGAGAGTTTTTTGGTAATTATGCTAAACCTCAGGGGATATGGATGTAATTCTCCCTATTATAAGTGTTGAAAAACATTTCAAAAAAATGCAAATAAACAAAGCGTTAATTTATTTGATTATGTTTGCCACCAATTTTGCTACCTAACAAATATTAAAATATGGTTTTCACTTCGTTTACGAGAGGCTAAGTGAAATATATTATATTTGTGCAAATATAATATATAAGAGAAGAACTATTAGTATAATAATTTAGAGGGTGTTTGGGTAAGTTTATAAGCTCGTTAAAGTATTGTTTAAGAGCTTATAAGATGTTAGAAAATATTTAGTATCTTTTCAAAAAATGAACTTATGAGATCTTAAAATAAGATATTAAAACCTTATAAATTCTTTCATAAAAAGTAAGGAGAACTTAATTTTTTTTGAAAATCTTAATAAGTTCGTTTAAGTTTTAATCATTTCAATTACAAAATTTTCATTATCAATATTTTATAAGTTTTTGTAGCGCCCTGCCCAGGAGGTATCTGCTTCAGGCTGAGGTGCTACTCCAGTCTTATTCACAGTAACATAATCCAATTACGCACCTCCAAAATTTTAGTCCAAAAGCTACATCAACCCAAAAATAACTCATTCATCTTACTTTTAAATTCACTATTTTACATCCCACAAGGAAATACAAAACCATCATACAATTACTATCACAAAGTATATAACTTTCATCTGTATCAGAGCCACACACAATAATCACCAGCATAAGACATCTCAGGCTTCAGCTTACAAATATAATTCATCGCAAAATTTAGTCCAGATCTGGTATGTCTGAAGTTAATAATAAAACCATGTGTTCTGATACATCTAGTAGCACTCCAACTGCTACCTGTTACAACCTAGTTGGAAAAAGGAATCGAGAACACGAAAAAGGCATAAGTTCAATGGACTTAGTGAGTGGGAAAAGGGGTGTAGTTATTCACAAAAGCATAAGATCAAGAGGAACCAATAAAAGAGTTCTAATTCAACGGATAAATAATTAGGCAAAATAATAGAAAGAACTAGAACTACAGAAGTTATATTAACGGGATGGAAATCCAATGAAAGTAGACATGGAACATGTAAAACCTTGTATAACAAAACATTTACAACATGGAGCATTTGATAAATAGATTCAACAAGAAGCAAGACTTTGTGATATGAAGCAATAATGTAACAAAGCACACATTACACCAAATTTAACATACCGTTGCAATTCCGTCCTTATTGCTCCCAAAATAGAACATAATGGTAACAATTGGTAACAAATGGTACACGATGTACAGTAATCATAACAGATTTCCCTTATTACTTTGTTACCCAAGCACTCGGCTTGGTACCTAAGCACTTGGCTCGGTATGGCATGGCCGATCCACATGCCAGATCCCGCCACTTACTAGACAGCTACCTCCAACTATCCGCAAGTTAAGATCTTGGGTGGGTACTAGCCAGGAGACTAGCCACTGTTGGTCCATACTGCCCGGTTGTCTTTTGAGCGGTAGTCCCAAGCTCATCCCATTATTTGGAATCCCTATTGGTGGTCACATCTCAAGAGCGTCCTCAGGAGACTTAAACATAGTGCTAGCAAATAAAATGTATTCAAATAACCGTTCATTAACATATCCATGAAATAATTCAAATGGTGCTATTAGTAAAACATTGGCCGGCAAGGCCATATAAACAGTACACAAAACAATTTAAACAATAGTGAAAAATGTGATTTGGTCGACAAGACCTAAAATCAACACGATAAAGGGAAGGCAGCAGGGCTATAGGGTATACGGGAGAAATAACATGCAACACAATAAGAGTTTTGGGCTCTAGAATGAGTACAATCAATTTCAATATATAAACATAGGGAACTCAAGCAATTGAGGAACATTTACTTCCCAAAAGAAAGATAAGCTTAACCCACACCTTAAAGCTTCACAAAGGTGTTATCATGTCTTATGGTCCTAGAGACCCTAGCTCTTTATCTCCTATTCCAACATAACATATTTAAATGTCAAAACACATGTACCACATTCTTTAAACAATAACTAAACCTTTTATGCCTTATTATCGGGTGTTCCTAATTATGAGGTATATCCAACTAACCTGGGTTTCTGCCCCATTTTTGGATATAGGTAACTTAGGCTAGAATACTCTATTTATCCAAATTATTCTGACAAAATCATCATCTATTGTCGCTACAATATTAATCAGGGGTTTGTTTGTTTCGAGTCATTGATCATTTCTTAAGTTAAATGGACCCGAGCTCTTGTATAATAATTCAGCCAAATTATAAGAAATTACCATATTCCTTAATAATTAATCCTTACAACATTACATAAAATTTAGGGTTTTGATTATAACAATTAACTTAATTAACAATAATTATGTTCTAATTACCAATTTGGGCTCACTAGTACTGGACATAACTTATATATCTAAACATTTCAGCTTGACATCGTAAATCTTATCTTGATCATTTCAATCCATAATTATAGTTCGGTGTGATTAACTTAACCTTTTAACCAAACTAACTCATAAGACATTTGATTATGATAGTGGATTTGTCCAATTAACTAAGATTTACATCAGAAATTAACTTAACAATTTAATTAGTTCAATTCGGGAAATATTTGGTCGTTCAAACAGGATTTTAGCCAAATTAAACATAATTTAGAGCAAATTCATGATTCGAGATTGGCATGCATACGTTTAGCTTGTTGCCTCGAAGAACTGCCCGGAAGCTGCTAGACCGCCGCCCCATACCGCCGTGCGCCGCTGTCGGAATGTAATCGTGATCCTACCAAACTGTGTGTTTCCTTGCACTAAACAAAACTTCCAAGTCAATTTCATTGTCAACCACCACTTCGCTGGTCAATTTGAGAAAAATTGCCCTTATTTTCTTCAATTACTCCTCCATCCTTCGTCGGTTCACTAAATCGAAGGCACCACCATTTTTCTCACGCCGAGACCATTTGAACCCATACCTTGGTTGCATCCAACGGTCTCTAGAATAGCCACGGCTAGCGCTATCTGCCACACCAAACTTTCTTTCCAATTTTTGATTGTTCCTCCGTCCATTTGTGGTGGTTCTTGGCACCGGCATGTTCCTCAAGCTGAGAGGAAAGTGGCAATATATTTTGTTTCAAGGTTCGCTGGCGCCAGTGGAAAATTGCTGGTGAGAGAGGTGAGAGGTTGCATGTGAAAATTTGAGGAAAATGGGGGTGGGTCGTGCTATTTAAAAAGTAGTTTCCATAAATTACAAATTTGACCCCCAGAACTTTCCTTCAATTTTCATTTGAACTCCCAAGAGTTTCTGTCAACTTTCAATTCAGTCCTCAACTTATTAGTGCCTCATTTTGACCCAGTTGACCCAAAAAAATTATAGATTGACCCCCAAAACTTTTAGGTTCTTTACAATTAAGTTCTCCTTATTTATATTTTGAGCCCTAAAAATTTTGTCAAAATACATAAATCTTACTTTCTAAAATACTAAATTTAGGGGTGTTACAATCTCCCCTTTAAAAGAATCTGGTCCCCAAATTCTCATATTCAACTGGAACAACTTCGGTTAATACTGGCACATATATTGGTTTCATTCCCATGTTGTCTCGATCAAATGTTGTTTTATCCTATTGTCACAATATACTTCATCTAATCCCCAGTGACGTTTATTTCACTAAGATTTTTAAGAATATCTTCTTTCTAGTTTCCCAACATATCCATTCTTACCAAGGCATGTGGTGTCACCCTATATTTCTAGGATTGACTAATAATTTCATAACCCGTGGTTCCGTCATGTTTCTCTTGATTTCCACGATTGAACTTATAGGAAGTAAATTAAACTATCCCGAAAAGAAGTTTTAAATCTCTGGTAATCTCATGAAATCACTTAATGCTTTATGCTTATTTTCTAATTGAGTAAGTTTTATGCTCATCGCCACATATCATTCCCACACTTAAAAGGCTCTCCATTTCATCCTAATATAGTGTATGTTGTTATTTAATAAATCAAAAAACCACTATGGCAATTGTCACACCCCAAGCCCACAAGACCATTGGACGAGAAAGTTGCCTCCAAACCCACCGAGTGCATCCTAAAATTGGGTAATGATCAACTTGCCTAAAGGGATATCCAATATATGTATATGAGTTCTTTAGCCAAAGCTTATATACTAGTCATTCTTTCAATATTTAGTTCATGTGGGATAAGGTATTATAATCACCCCCTCCTTAAGAACGTGACGTCCTTGTCGCGGCGTGACATAGATCCAAGATCAGTCATCTGGCGTTGAGACTCTAGAGGTGGCTCCTGTGTGTGTAGCACTTTATCCCGCAAGTTCAAGAGGTGGCTCCCACACACATAACACTTTGCCCCGTATAGCATTTAGCTCCTAATATTTTGGCTAGTGATGGCTCTGATACCATTTGTCACGCCCTAGGCCCACGAGCCTGTTGGATGCGAGAATTGCCTCCAAACCTACTGAGTGCATCCTGAAATTGGGCTATGATCAACTTGCTCAAAAGAGATATCCAAAGGATGCACATGAGTTCTTTGGCTAAAGCTTATATACTAGTCACTCTTTCAATTGTTGGATGGGGTATCACAATAAATGATCATTAACACCACAAGTTCATATTTACATGATATTTACATTAAGGAGTAGCCAAATTCAAACTTAACATGCATGATTTTTTTATAACAAGTCATACATTTCCATGTAGCTAACTGTAGGCTCACAAATTATACATACTAGGTACAGTCATAAACAATCCATCTGTAGCTCCTAAGATTCCATATGAGAAATAAGGCCAATAATATGTGGATTAGACTTTTTTTCTGATGTTCAAAAATTTAGTTGAAACCTTCAACTACATGTTTTCCTTTATCCTTTGGAGTTCATTGGCTTGACTTCCTCAACTTACTTATTCTCACTTGTGCACTTTGCATTTCAACTTATTTCCAAGGTCAATCACTAGTTTCTACATCTGAGATCAAAATTTTCTATCCTTTTGATACTTATATCTATCCTTCATTCATTTCGCCTACCTTTAACTATGGTACCCCGTCCTTGGGACTCAAAGTGTTTGTTAATGCAAATCGTATCCAAACTATACCTATTGGTACATTTATGTTCCTTTGAGAGTTTCTTTTTCTCCATCCTTAGGTGGCATCTCTATTTCATTAAAGTAGTCACTTTCTCATGAACAATTGTTCTTTTTGAGATATAGAAATATATGATATTTCCATAGGTTTCCCAAAGAAAGGTAAGAATGGCACCATGATTGGTTATCTCTCTAAATCCTGAAACTCCTTCTTTTGTTCAAATCAATGATCTTTCTTAGTTGATTTCACTAGGGAGCCTATTATTTTGGGAGATGCCCAATATACACCTTTAGCATTAATTGGATGAACCCAAGGAACTTTTGCACCCTAATACATTTTTTTGACATATTCGATTGCCTATAGCCTTAATTCTGATAGAATTAATCCCTAATGTTCATGATGCCAAACACAGATGTAGTGTAGTAAATTCCTAGATTCTAAGTAATTTAAAGGTTTCCACAAGATCCTTATAGATCAATCCCAACAACATTATCTTAATTTATAATGTCTGCACTACAAGTACAGGACAATTCTTGGCCCACTTTCTCCTTGAGTTTCCCATTCTATAGTATCATTTCCCTATCTTCAATTTTAAACAAACCCCAAACACATGCATTAAATTAAATAGCTTATGAGAAAAAGACATCCCAATTCTCAAACTTGATGAGTCTCGTCGATCTCTTACTATTATTCTAATGATTCTTATCAGTGATGCAATATTCCTTCCAAAAGTAAGCAGATACTCATTTCCTTTGTTTATCAAGTTTACTCTACACTCCAATTTTCTCGTTATTCTTTAATTCATACTCTTATGTTTTACTTATCTAATCCTTTTGGTGATTCAAGGTTAAAGTTTTAGAAATTCCTCGAGGCTATCCTTGATATGGTTTATGTTGTACTCCCAAAATTACTATCCTCATTTGTTCATCAATAAGGTTATAAGGTCCGCCCTTCTACTACAGTATTGCAGTAAGTTTTATGCCACAAGTCTTCCTATCCTCTAATCTACTAGTAGAGGGAAGCAAGGTCTAACGTCATCTTCAATTCTTCCCACGAGATACTTCTAATTAAAACATCTTCATTGCGATTTTCGGGCATATTAGTTTCATTGATTGATGACCACCCGTTATGATTTAGTAGATATAGGATCACCTTCACATTTTAGGATGTTTTGGCGGTGTCATACCCTGTCGTATTGTGATTCATGGCCTGATTGGACGAGTTTGAGTTCGATTAGCCAATAGTGTTCATCTTAAATATTAACAATATCAAAATAGGTTGTTGTCTCCTAGAGAATATAATGTGTCTAAACGCAAGCTGAGATCCCTTAAAACATCAATCAACATATATGATGTATAGGTTACAATCAATTCACATACAAGATTCACATGCAATACTACCATTGTACATATAAATTTGTGCTTAGTAGTTCTTGAGAATATTTAAACTATCAGTTGACTTTGCTGACATTTGACTCATGGTGGTAGAACTTACTAAATCTCATATATCGTTGATATAACCAAACGTTCATCATATTCCACTCACTGAGCTAAACTAGTCATTAGTATGCACATATGCACGTCTTGACCATCTCTCTAAACCCTAAACCTTATGATTCTTTAGTTTCCCTTGTCAATGCTAGGGTGCTCATTCTTATTTCAAATATTGGTCCCATTCTCATTTGCTCCTTTTATATCCTCCAACTTGGGGACTGCATTCTGTAATGTCACTGATCTTTATCCTTTACCCACATTCCTACCTGCCACGATAATAACAACATCTTCTATATCTTCAAACTTTTAATATTATTCTTTATAACTCCACTATTGTCGACAATCATTCCTTAGTCAACATTATCATTTAATTCTCACCATACAAATTCATCCAATATTAACCTATCCATATGACTTTTAAACCATCAAATGCAACTTTGTTCAGGAGAATCCTCAACTTATAAATCTAAAATCTCACAAAACATGTCTCAACATGAAATATTTCTCCAAATTTCACCTTTTCATAATTCAAAGAATCTTGACATCCCTAGATTATTGGATCATACACTAATCGTTCTGGAAACATATCTTTTCATTATTGATTATTTTCTTAATTTTCATAGCCCATCTCAAATTCTTATCATCATATCCCTTGTCAACATAAACATACTATTTAGATTTCAACCGTATACACAGGTCAAACATCACAAACCTTAATAATCATTCATTTTTCAAATACATTATTACCTGCAATAATCCTTTTCCCTGTATATCCATACAGCCTAATTCTCATCCATAAGTAAGTGACAAGGATTTGTTCGTCCTAGGTAATCACTTTCTGACCACTTCATATCTTCTCAAAATGACTACAACTTCCACGAATGTTGCTTGCACCGTGTTGATTCTCAAAGTAACTCTTTTCACAATAAATACATTTTTTTTCCCAACATGGTCATCCATTCATCAAATTCAACCGTAACAGTTATTGCTCACATAATGCTATAATTCCAAACACCATCATCCTTACCAATAACCATATGTTTATTGCCTGACATATCAAAAGTAAGAGGTTATACATTGGTTGGCTATCTCGATCATAACCTTTCACTTCCTTAATGTCGAGCATTATCTCAAAGGTTCATATCCTATTTGATTCCACAATCAAACTTCATATTTTTTTGCCTAAAATTTTCACATTCCAAGAATCATAACTTGACATAGCTCAGGTATTCTTTAACTCGAGTATGCACATCTAAAGTATTTCCAAAATCAAGCTTATTCCCTACAATCCGAGAATTCCACACTCCGAGGATCATATCCTAGTATAGCTAAAGTTTTCCTTTACCCAAGCATTTACATCCTAGATGGTTTCCAATTCAAGTTTAATATTTAATGAACCCATCGATTCCAATTGCATAAATCATTCTCATTTGAACCTAGGTCATCGAAACCTAAACTTTGATACCACCTCTATAGCGCCCTGCAGGGGAGGTGCCTATTTCAGGCCGAGGTGCTACTCTATTTTATTCACAGTAATATAATCCAATTACACACCTCCAAAATTTCAGTTCAAAAGCTACATCAACCCAAAAATAACCCATTCCATCTTACTCTCACAATTTACTATTTTATATCCCGCAAGGAAATACGAAACCATCATACAATTACTAGCACAAAGTCTACAACTGTAATAAGTATTAGAGCTATACACGCATAATCACCAGCATAAGGTGTCTCAGGCTTTAGCTTACAAACATAATTCATCGCAAAAATTAGTCTAGATCTGGAAAGTCAGAAGTTAATAATAAAACCATATGTTCTGATACATCCGATAGTGCTCTAGCTGCTACCTATTACAGCATAGTGGGAAAAAGGAATCGGGAACATAAAAAAGGCATAAGTCCAAAGGACTTAGTGAGGGGGAAAAGGGTTGGTAGCTATTCACAAAAGCATAAGATCAAGGGGAACTAATAAAAGAGTTCTAATTCAATAAATAAATTATTAAGCGAAATAATAGAAAGATCCAGAACTACATAAGTTATATTAACATAATGGAAATCCAATGAAACTAGACATGGAACAGGCAATACCTTATAGAACAAAACATTTACAACATGGAGCATTTGATAAACAGATTCAACAAGAAACAAGACTTTATGATATGAAGGAATAATATAACTAAGCACATGTTATACCAAATTTAATAGACTATTGACAACTCCATCCTTATTGCTCCCAGAATAGAATATAACGGTAACAAATGATAATAATCGGTTACACTTGATAACAAACGGTACATGGTGTACAATAATCATAACAGACTTCCCTTATTACTCTACTACCCAAGCACTTGGCTCGGTATGGCATGGCCGGTCTACATGCTACATCCCATCACTAACTAGATAGCTACCTCCAACTATCCGTAAGCTAGGATCTTAAGTGGTTACTAGCCGGGAGACTAGCCGTCATTGGTCCATAATGCCTGATTGTCTTTCCAGACCTAGTTTTGGGCCCATCCCATCTTGTGGAGTCTTTACGAGCAGTCACATCTCAAGAGCATCCTCAAGAGACTCAAACATAGTGCCAACAAATAAAATGTATTCAAATAATCGCTCATTGACATATCCGTGAAACAATTCAGACGGTGCTGTCGATAAAATATTAGTTGGCAAGGCCATATAAATAGTACACAGAACGATTTAAATAGGAGTGCAAAACAAGATTTTGTCGACAAGACCCAAAACCAACATGATAAAGGGAAGCCGACAAGGTTGTAAGGTATACGGAACAAATAATAGGTAACACAAAAAGAGTTATGTGCTCCATAATGAGTATAATCAATTTCAACGGATAAACACAGGGAACTCAAGCAATCTCATGTCATGAATCTGATTTGATTATGATAGTGGATCGATCCAATTAACTCAGATTTACATTAGAAATTAACTCAATGATTTCATCAGTTCAATTCAGGAAACATTTAACAATTCAAACAAGATTTTTATGCAAATTAAACATAATTCAAAGCAAATTCACGATCTGAGATTGGCATGCATGCGTTCAACTTATTACCCCAAAGAAACTGCCCGAAAGCCACTAGACCGCCATTAGAACGTAACTGCGGTCCTACTGAACTGTGTGCCTTAAGCCACCACTTCACCGGTCAATTTGACAAAAACTGCCACAACCCGCTGCTGGACCTCGGCCCTATTTTCTTCAATTACTCCTCCGTCCTTCATCGATTCACTAAATTGAAGTCACCACCATCTTCTTAGCGCCGAGACCGTCAGAATCCATACCTTGGTCGCATCTAACAGTCGTCGGAATAGTCGCGACCGCCTTTGTCCATCGTGCAAACTTTTCTTTCCAATTTTTGGCAGTTCCTTGGGCTATTTCTGATGGTTCTTATCACCGATGTGTTCCTCGAGCTGAGAAAAAGGTGTCAGTATATTTTGTTTTGAGGTTCGCTGGCGTAGGCGGAAAATCGCTAGTGAGAGAGGCTTCAATTTTCATTTGAACCCCCAAGAGTTTCTGTCAACTTCAATTCAACCCTCAACTTATTAGTGCCTCCTTTTGACCCAGTTGACCCAAAATATTTATAGATTGACCCCCCAAAACTTTCAGGTTCTTCACAATTAAGTCCTCTTTATTTATATTTTGAGCCCCAAAAATTTTGTCAAATTAATATTTTGATTTTTAGATCTTACTTTTTAAAATATTAAATTTAGGGGTGTTACAGTTTCAAAATTTTATTTTGGTCAAATACTTCAACAACTTAATTTAAAATAAGATTTAATGTCGTATAAACTCCAAAAATATTGTATAAGAGATAGGAGTTTATAAGATCTCTTGCATAAGTTTAGCCAAACACCCTTTTACCTCTTACTTTAGGCATAAGTTTATGAATTAACAATTGAGCATCCTTAAACATTCTACAATAAACATTCTACAATAAACAATTGAGTGGCCTTAAACATTCCACAATAAACATCCCCAAATGTCGTAGAATGTTTAATTGGATAATCTATCTATTATATTAGAACAACTTTGCTAATCATAATTGTATTATTTTTGACCAAATTATATTTCTTAGAATTTTGGTTTTTTTAAGTATTTATCTAAAATTGTATTATTAATTTTTATATCATGGAATAATTTCAAATATTCACAATAACATATTTTTATTTCATCATAAAAGTTCAAAATATCCATAATAATAGATTTAATATTTTATCTCATCATATGAATTTAAATTCCAAATATATTTCATTATTGAATTTGCATTTCACTATTGTTTTACACATTTTTTTTTTATTTCTCTAGATAAAAAAAAATCATTATGTGTGTTTTGTAGTTGAATAATGTACCCAGAATAGTACGTCATCTTCAAGTGTATCATTTTGCAAAGTAGTCAAAATTATAATCCAATTTTTCTATGAAAAAAAGATTATGCATTTTTATACAAATTTTATTTATTAGATTCAACGAAAAATATAATATTTATATTACTTGGTTATGTATTTTATATGAAACTTACTTAGTTATACTTAGTATGTATATTTCAATTAACTAAATATTTACGTATACTCATAATATTTTATAAAAATTCATTTCTCTATCAACACATAAATAAGTATATATAAGTATATCACTACTAGAAAATAGGGTATTTGTAATGAAATTTTAGCAACAAAATTCCGTTGCTAATTTCAACGGAATACCAACGGAAAAGCAACAAAATGCCAATCCCCCTAAAAAAATATTCATAACAACAGAATACCAACGAGATAGCAACAAACTTAAAGAACTGTTGATATTGAGACGAAAAGATATTCTGTTGCTATTTCATTACAAATAGCAATTGAATAACAACACAATAATATGAAGATATTATTTTTAATTTGAAAAACAATAAAACCATTGCTACTTCGTTGCTAAATATAATTGATAAAATTCCATTTCTATTCTATTGCTATTAGATACAGAATAACAACAGAACAATTTGAGGATTTTATGTTTTATTGAAAAGATAATATTGCCATTGCTATTTCGTTGCTAAATTGTCATGAAACAAATTTCATTGTTATTTTGTTGTTAAATAGTAACAGAAAAACAATAGAAGTATATTCTAATACAAAATGATTAATTTATTTTTTCATATCAAAGTATTTGATTTTGGTGATAAGAAATTAAAATTTCATTAATTATAGATCTAATTAGATGAGTTACTTAAATAATAGTAGGTTTTGTGGATTTTAGTTTTGTTAAATTTTTTTCTTAACAAAATAATTATATCAATTATCTTACTAAATAGTTATAAATAAAAGATGTTGATAAAGAAACATAATGTGAAATTAATAAGTACAAAAAACTTGGCTATAATTAATTTGTAAAATATATCAAATATAACATCAAATAAACAAGCACTCGTGTTCAACTATAGTTCATTTGGAACATATATGCATCAAATTTAAGATTTGGATCTAATTAATTATATTGTTAAATGAGTTAATTCTTTAGGAGTAAATATAGTGATATTTAATTTTATTTAATCTTATGTCAAAAAATTAATTGTAGTTATTATTTAGACTGTGAGTGACACGTGGTGCTAACTCATTGAATCTTGGCAGCTCAATTTCATTACTAAATTCCATCAGCCATATTCTAGTATAGGATGGAATTAAGCAGGTGTTTCGCTAAACTTATTTAAAAGGTATTATAAGCTCCTACATCTTATAAGATATTTTGGGAGCTTATAAAATATCAATTTTTTTTTAAAAATAATCTCTTAAAAGTGTTTGAATAAAATAAAATTTTGAAATTTATAAGATGTTAGTAATGGCAATTTTGTAATTAATATGATTAAAATTATATTTTAGTAACTTATACTTTGATAATTTTAATGAGTAAAATTAATTTTCATATCTTGTAATGATGAAAAATGATAGACAAAGTAGGCACATTCAGACTATCTTATGATTGTATGTTTAAAATTGAATAATTTAATTAAACAAAAATATTAAAGTTAATTGTTCACCAACAATGGTTGCACATTTTTATTCCAATTGACAAATTGAAAAATTTATCCAAATAAAATAGTTTGATAACTTAAGTTATGTTTAAAAAAAAAAACTAGCTTTTCACATCTAATTATTTTTTTTATTTTTATAGGTATAATTACTTTATTTCCAGTTGAAAGTATATATTTTTGAATTGTATTTCTATCTTAATTAGATAATCGTCTCCCCAACAACTTAAAATTTCAAATGTATATAAATTTTTAAATAATTGATATTGAATAAATCTAACAATGAAAGGAAAAAGACTTAGCAACCATGATTTTCTTTTACATATTATAATTGGATTGAAAAACTTTATAACTAGTCCATTTTTTATAAGAAGGATAAATACCAATTTTTATGTGATGTTGTATAGAAATGGATAGGTCCTTTCTAGGGGACAACAGTATACCAATCCATTTTTCTTTGGAATACATACAAAGGATCTCTTTTTCTTTTTAAAGTTTTATGAGTTTGTGATTTTTTGCCAATGATTCTTTTGTTCCTAAATTCTTTATAGGACTCGGTATTTATAGTTTTTAATTTTGATGGGCTCTATTAGGATTTTTTTTGTCTCTCTTTATGGGCTTAGCTTGTCCTTGGGATATCCATTCCTATTAATTAGTTATTTAATTTTAGGTGTGGCTCTATTTTTAATTAATTTACCAAATTGTCCTTATATTCAATTTTAACAGTATCATCAAACCCCATATTTTTGATAGGGAGATTTTGATTTCATATAAAAAATATATTATAAGTTTGGTTTGTTAATTTTTTTCTTTATTTTAATTTATTCTAATAAGGTTGTTAATTTAATTAAATTTTATTGATTAAGTTAGATGTGCATGGGCGTGTACTTGGGTTTGTTGAGGACTTGGAACAGCCTCATTTGTATTCATCTCAGGACTTAGGTGAATTTTCTAGTAAAGCCGTAAGGATCAAAGTGTCGGGAATGAGGAGGCAATGCAAATTGTGATCAAGGCTAAATCCAACTTTGAGATGAAGGATCAGAGAGAGTAAGTTTGCAGTGAGCATCCGTCAAGCTCCGTTGCTAGGCATGCATTGAGAGTGCACGCTAGGGATCAATGTTGGGGTACCTGCTGGGTGCCAGCATTGGGCGGCTGCTTCAAGCCCTTTATTGGTGGATAGGTTAATCCAATTTATGTGTTTACAAAGGTTGCTCTCCTTACTAGGTTGTTGTATTTTCTAGGTCTGGGAGTTTTAGTTTGGCAATGGCAGTTTCATCCTATGCATTAATTCTAGTGTAATTAGATCTTAGCGAATTTGGCGTGACTTATGATGGTCTTGATGCAAGTGAGTCATTTCATGTAGTGGGGATTAGCACACTTATGCATCTTCAGTTGGGAGTACCTTTTGTCAAGTATTATTGAAAGGGCTCTCAGTGATTGTAGTTTTTGTGAGCCCCATTTGCCTTCCTTTGATTGATCATTATATCGTGGATTTGCCATGTTGGCATCATTGTTCAGTTATTCTGCCATGTTGGCAATTGATCGTTCAAAATATTGATTGAAAATGATACAGGAGAATTGTTGGGTCGAGAGCCTTGCCAAGTTGTTATGCTTGTGCTACTGTTGCTGCCAAGCTGTTCTGCTTGTGCTGTTGCCGAGCTGTTATGCTCGTGCCATTGAACTGTTATTGATTGATCAACTGTACTATTATGGAGGCACAAGGATAATCTGATATGCATAATTATTTTTATTTGATATGCATAGTTTGTTGGGCTTGCACTCTTAAATTATTTTAGCTCGTGGAGCAATAAGGCTGGAGTGAGTTTCCAGTGTGGATTGGGCTGAAGCCAAGCCAACTGAGCCATCTGTATTTCCTCCCAACTGTGATCGATTAAGATGCTCTATACCTCTTGAGCAGCATCAGTCTAGATGATCCCGGGCCTTAGGCTAAGTATTAGCTAGATGTAGGATAGCTGCTAGCTAAGTTGTACTGTTAAAGTCTGCGCCTCTGCTCTGAAGGTTAAGATATTGTTGAACTTTCTTTTCTTAACATCAAGCTACTTGAAGGATTCATCATTCATGGGTTTTGTTTCTTTCGTGATATTAGGCATTTTCAATAGGATAGGTGAGGTTGCCTTTAGCATGGTCTATACACATGGCATGGTGGATGAACATGATGAAGAGGTGTTGAAATTATGTTCTCCATTCCCACTGACTATAGTGGCTATTGAAGAGTAACAAGTGTCTGTCTCGACACTTAGTTTATATTCGTCATTTCCTATTTCTTTGTTTCCTTGTGTTGTTGTTAGATCTGTTGGAATAGTGCCCCGCACGCCAATTAGATTGGCCTTGTAAATAATTTCCTTGTAAGACAATCTTGATTGAATAATATTTATTATATGGCCATTTTCATCTTATGCTCATTATTTACTTCACTCATATTTGGACGAAGCCCTTAGATCACACAAGACTATGGGACTTGATTACGCATTAGATGGTGATCGTGGAATAAGTCTTACACAGTTGTGATCTTAAAATTTTCAAGTAATAGGATCTTACGAGACAGAGCATCTAAGATTTGGATAGACTTGCATGAACGATGCATAAATCCAAGGTTTGGATGTTGCTCCATTCCATAAGGCCCACCCAGAGAATCCACTAGATAGCCGAATTGTCAAGTCGGTAGTGGTAAGTTCTCTAGCTTACACTAGTGCATATTGTTAGTCATTTGACCTGAGGATCCATAGTAACCTTGTGTTTGGCCCTTATGCTTTGACTCTTCCTTAGTCACTTAGCAAGCCACTTGGGTTGAGATTGGGCATGAGCTACTAGACATGAAGGTTTGTGAGATCCAAGATGGAATCTAACTCCTCATGTTTGTGAAGGGCTAGTGCATCTTCTATGTGTTCTATAATGACCGATTCTGAGAAATCCTTGCGTAAGGTGATGCGATAATTTGGAAAGGTGTTTCCAAAGATGAGGTCACTAAGGAAATTGAACAATGAAAATAGAAGCATAATATCGCGGCTATTAGGGAGCCAGCTAATATCTTGCCCTAGGCCTCTTTCATAGAGATGGGAGACGGAAGGACTGTATTTGCATGGTACGCATAATGCTAGAATGGTTCTTCAAGAGCATTTATTTCGGCCAATTAGTTGGGCTCCATAGGCTTGAGGTTGGACATAGACCATGGAGATTGGGTACTCTTCAATTAATAAGATTAATTGAATTGGGTCGCTTAGTTCAAAGGAGTTTAAACTAATGTAAATATTTGATATTCCACAAGTCACAAGGAGTTGTGAGCCCATGTCCAATGAATGGTAGAACCTAATGGGTCACACATAAAAGCCAATCGAATGATCTATTGAAGGAAGGAGAATTTTCTAAGTGTTAGAAAATTCATCTCGGTCGATTTTGAAGGAGGTGAAAATTGGAGTCATTTTTGGCATGATCAATTTAAGAGTTAAATTGGACAATTAATTTAAGTATGAGACTTAATTAGCAAAAGTTGCTTATCTTTAGATTGTTTGTGGATGTCTCACGAGTCGTGGGTTCACTTGCAAGCCCTTAGGATCTTGATTCTCACTAGGAAGTGAGATTTTTCGAATTCTTGTAGGGGTGAAGAATTTGATAAAATGGTGGGAGAAAAACATGCTTGAAAGACCATGAACATATTTTCAATATCAAATTTCAATCACATGTTTATATTCTCTTTTTTGCCTTTGAGGATTTGTGAAATCTCAAAAATGGCTAATAAACCTCTCAACATTATTTTGGAAACCAATAAACCAACCGGGCCTCATTTCCGCTATTGACTAAACCTAAAAAATTGTTCTAGATTCCTAAAGGCGGATAAATGTCCTATACCAAGGTACTCCTAATCTCATGGGGATTATTGTAGATCAAGAGACACGTGAAAAGTTCACAAATTAGGTTTAGGATCATCCTATCCCTTAGTCTCATGATGGCATCTATAAAACTTTAAAAAAGCTCAAAGATACATGAATAGTACATTGGTTAAAATTTACAAGAGTTGTAAAGCAAACGAGGTACGAGAAGTTCATATTATCAAAAGAGATTTTTTCAAGCTAGGATGGATGTGAAGTCAGGTGTCATCATCTGCGGTCTAAAGACGATTAAGCTTAGAGAAGCTTTTTCAAACTTGGACGTAGTGATGGACAATGACCTCCATGAGGATTTGATCCTCACATCCTTGCCGAGTTTTATTGATTAAGGTGTTGATCTAGAAAGGAGACTACCATGACAAGGGCAAACTTTTGACACTTGTTTCCTCCTTCAAGTCTATGGGCCCTAGGGGTGCTAGAAAGGGAGGTAAAAGGAAGAAACGTTCTTCCTCTAAAGGAAAACAACTTCTAAAGGCATTCGATGGAGTCAAGAAGATTATAGAGGAAATAGTCGATATTAATTGTTTCTACTTTGGCGAGATAGGCCATTGGAAGCGGTATTGCAAGGAATACCTTGCAACCCTTAAGGAGGATTTGTACTTTATTGAAATGCATTTAAGGATAAATTCTTCTTCATGGGTATATCACATCACATATGGTTCTTATCTTTGTAAGTTATAAAGAATAGAAAGAAGAATAAATCTAAGTGATGTGGATATGATCTACCACCTTAGCTGGAAACAAGAGTTGTGACCAAAGCCCAAGCCGTATAATAAGTTAGACTTACGGAATTCCATGCTTGTATTGGACCTTTGTTATAATGTACCATGTATTGTTGAGAACATTATTTCAATTTTCATTTTGGATAGCGAAGGATTTGATCCTTCTATATCAAATGGAAATTGAAGGCATTAAGAAAGGAGTTCTTTAGTTGCTTATGATACACTTGACAAAGGATTGTACATATTGGATTCTCAACCATCACTGATGCACTTTCAACAAAGTAAGAAAGTTAGATATCCAAGAAGATGCCATTCTTTGGCATGCAAGACTTGGGGATATCTCTAAGAATAGGATGAGCAAGATGGAAGCTGTCAAAGCACTAAAAGTTAGTTGCATTGAGAACCTTCCTACTTGTAAATCTTATTTGAAGGGAAAAATGACCAAGGCTTCTTTTGTAGGTCAATCAGAGCGCTCCACAAGTCCTTTGAATTGGAGCCATACGGATGTTTGTGACCTATTAAGAGTTAGTGAGAGAAAAGGTTATTCCTACTTTATCACCTTCACCGATAATTATAATCGGTTCGGACATATCTTATGAAGTGCAAGTCCGAAACCTTTGAAAAGTTCAAAGAGTATAGGAATGAAGTGGAAAAGCAATTGGCACTTAGTATTAAAAACTCTTCGATCGGATTGAAGGGGAGAATACTTAAGTACCGAATTTCTTGGATTATCTAAAAGAGAATGAGATTCTCTCTCAATGGACTCCACCCAGCACACCCAACACAATGGAGTAGCCAAGAGGAGAACTGTACCTTGTTGGACATGGTATGTTCCATGATGAGCTTTTCCAATGTGCCCATATCCTTTTGGGGATATGCCTTAAAAACGGCAACGAAGTTACTAAATGTAGTACCTTCAAAGTTGGTGCCAAATATGCTGCATGAGATGTGGTATGGCATAGCACTCTCTTACCACTACCTTGTGGCTTGGGGGTTTTCGATTTACATAAGATGGACAGTGGGAGACATGTTGGATAATAGATTCACCTTGTGCAAGTTTGTGGGATACCCAAGAGAGTTTATAGGTTATTACTTCTTGGTCTCTCGGAGCAAAAGGTGCTTGTTTCGATGAACGCCACTTTTTTAGAAAATGATTTTCTATTGGATAGAAATGGTGTTGTAGTTGAACTTGATGAAGTTCAAATTGATCATCAAATCCCATAAGCGGTAGAAACAAATAAATATCAAAGAGCCTTACACACAACTTCTGAGAAGGTCGGACTGGATCAAGAAACAACCCAAAATGTTTGGATTCCTTCATGAGACGGGCCAATCGGATAGTGGTTCGAGACCTATGAGGAAGCTATATTGGATATAGACTTGGGAACATGAGATCCGAAATGAACTCCGTGTACTCCAATAAAGTATGGACTTTGGTGGATCTACCAAAGGAAATAGTTTTCGTTGATTGCAAATGGATCTATAAGCGAAAGCTAGGAGTTAATGGAGATGTAGTGACCTTTAAAGCGCGACTAGTGGCAAAGAGTTACACTCAAAGACCCGGTATTGATTTCAAGAAAATCTTTTCACCGGTCACTATGCCTAAGTCCATTCGGATTCTACTTGCCATAGCCGCATATTATGACTATGAGATATGGCAAATGGATGTAAAAACTGATTTTCTCAATGGAGATATTGAAGAAAGAAATCTATATGGTGCAACCACAAAGTTTTACATCCGAGGGGAGTGAACAAAAGGTTTGCAAACTTTAGAGATCTATTTATAGACTCAAATAAGCATCCCGAAATTGGAACATACATTTTGATTAGAAAGTCAAATCATTTGGCTTTGTCAAAAAGGTGTATGAACTATGTGCGTATATAAAGGCTAGTAGGAGTAGTGTACAGTTTATTGTGCTTTATGTCGATGACATCTTTCTCATTAGGGAATAATATAGGAATGTTAGAATGTCCTAAAGCGTAGTTATCTACATAATTCTCCATAAAGAATTTAGGAGAAACATCATACGTATTAGGAATACATATCTATAGAGATGGATTGAGGAGGATGCCGAGGCTTTCCTAAACCATGTATATTGACAAAATACTAAAGAGGTTTAGTATGGAAGAATTTATTTGGGGATTCCTTCCCATGGGACATGGCATTCGTCCCTCCAAGTCTATGGCCACCAAGACTAAAGACGAGAGACAGAGGATGTCCCACATGCCTTATGCATTTTCCATATGGACCATAATGTATGCAGTTCAAAGTACAAGACCAGATGTGGCACACTCGCTAAGTGTTATGAGTAGGTTCCAATCCAATCTCAGTAAGAGTTACTAGACAGCTGTAAAAGAAATCCTTAAGTACTTCAGAAAGACTAAGGACATATTTTTGGTATACGGTGGTGGAGAATTGAAACTCAAGGGATTTTCGGATTATAGTTTTCAATCCGATGTAGATGATCTGAAATCCACTTCTGGATTTATATTTTGCCTCAATGGTGGTGCGGTGAGCTGGAAGAGTTCCAAACAAAACACCGTGGCCGACTATACCACTGAGGTGAAATAATTTGTGGTTTTGGAAACCACAAAGGAAAGTGTTTGGATGAAAAACTTCATCCAAGAGTTTGATATAGTACCTAGCGTACATGAGCCCATGGTTATCTTTGGAATATAGCTTAGGACTTGAGCTACGATCTCACAAGTGATCCAAACACAATAAATGCGTTATCAATTGATATCATATTGATAGAGGCGATAACTGAGTGGATAAGGTTGCCTCAAAAGAGAATATAGCAAAACCACTATTAAACCCCTATAGGCAAATGGTCTTTGAAGAACATTTTGAGAAGATGTGCCTTAAGGCTATGGGGAATTGGCTTTAGACCAAGTGGGAGATTGTTGGAATAGTACCTCACAAGCCAATTAAATTGGCCTTGTAAACTATTTCCTTGTAAGATAATCTTAACTGAATGATATTCATTATACAACCATCTTCATCTTATGCTCATTGTTTACTTCACTTGCATTTGGATGAAGCCCTTAGATCGCACAAGACTATGGGACATGATTACGCATTAGATGGTGATCGTGGAATAAGTCTTACACGGTTGTGATCTTAAAATTTTCAAATAATAGGATCTTACGAGACAGGGCATCTAAGATTCGGGTAGACTTGCACGAACGATGCATAAATCCAAGGGTTGGATGTTGCTCCATTCCATCAGCAATCCCATATGAGATATGGATGCATATTAGTGGGTGTTTGTTAGAGAACAAGACACTGAAGGCCCGCCCGAAGAATCCACTAGATAGCCAAATTAGCAAGTCGGTAGTAGTAAGTTCTCAAGCTTACACTAGTGCATATTATTAGTTCTTTGACCTGAGGATCCATGGTAACCTTGTGTTTGGCCCTTATGCTTTAACTCTTCCTTGGTCACTTAGCAGGCCACTTGGGTTGAGATTGGGCATGAGCTACTTGACATAGAGGTTTGTGAGATCCAAGATGGAATCCGACTCCTCGTGTTTGTGAAAGGCGAGTGCATCTCCTATGTGTTCTATAATGATTGATTTCAAGAAATCCTTGTGCAAGGTGATGTGACAATTTGAAAAAATGTTTCCAAAGATAAGGTCACTAAGAGAATCGAACATTGAGAATAGAAACATAGTATCGAGGCTATTAAGGAGCTGACTAATATCTTACCCTAGGTCTCTTTCATGGAGATAGGAGACGAAAAGACCGTATTTACATGGTACGCGTAATGCTAGAATGGTTCTTCAAGAGCATTCATTTTGGCCAATTAGTTGGGCTCCGTGAGCTTGAGATTAGACATCGACCATGGAGATTGAGTGCTCTTCAATTATTCAGATTAATTGAATTGAGTCGCTAAGTTTAAAGGAGTTTAAACTAATGGGAATATTTGATATTCCACAAGCCACAAGGAGTTGGGAGCCCATGTCCAATGAATGGTAGAACCTAATGGGTCACACACAAAAGTCAATCGGATGATCTATTGAAGGAAAGAGAATTTTCTAAGTGTTAGAAAATTCATCTCGGCCGATTTTGAAGGAGGTGAAAATTGGAGTCATTTTTGGCTCGATCAATTTAAGAGTTAAATTAGATAATTTAATTTAAGAGTTAAATTAAGATTAATTAATTAAGAGTTAATTAATTGATGCCACATGACCATCAATTAGTCAAATTATTTTAAGGGTTAAATTAATTTTGACTAGCTTAAAGAGTTAAGCACTTTGACTTAAGAGTTAAGTCAAAGAATATTTAATTTAATTAAATTGGAGAGTTTATTTTTGAGAATATTATTAAATGAAGGGTTCATTTAATATGGAATTAGAATTCATTTGGAAGACATTTATTAGATGAAATGCAAATTCCAAATGATATTCAAATTCACATTAACACTAATTGTTAGTGGCCACCTTAGAATGGACACTTGGCACCCTTTCCTTGAGGATGGTGTGTGACCACACACCATCCCACTCCTATATATAGATACAAGAGGAGAGGGGGCTCCTAGATGGTGAAGAAATGCAATGTGTGTATTATTCTCCCAACAACTTGGTAATGGGCATGTAATAGTTAGAATCTCCACATATCTCTCGAACCTCCTTCATCCTCCCCCTCCATACTTGGCCATCTTTCCTTCATTTCTCTGAAACGATCTTCATCCATTTTTGTAGAGTAAAGGTTCATCCATTTGGTGTGTGGACTATATTGTTGGAGGCAACACGTTTAGGTTGCTATTTGCTCTTGTTGAAGCAGTTTCTGGCAGCCATTTGCACTGAGTTCTGGGATGACTTATTTTGTTCTGATTGAGCCTAAATTTGACTATAGCATCCTCAAGGTGTTGAGAGAGTGCACTAAAATTTTCAGCCCAAGTGGAGGTGTTTAACTAAGGGAAAAATGGTAGTGATTCTACTGCGCCAGTGAGAAACTTCTTCAATGGTTGAAGAGAGTTTTTCTTGCTCCTTGAATTTTTTGTTATCACCAAGGTATTTCCATTCTCTAAATCTAATTCCTATGCATTTCTTGATCCTTGGGGATGTGTGTGGGCTGGTTCCATTCATGGTTTTTGAAAATATTTGGATCCTCGTTCCACGCACACCTACAAGATCATCAATTTTCACTTCTCTACTTTGTGGACTAGATGCTCTACTTTAGTTAAAAGGGTCATGACAATGAGGGATTCACTTTAAGAATGAGGCTGTTAGAGTAATCTAGCACTAAGGTTAGAAGGAGGATGGGCCCTTACTTTCTACTTAATACTTAGTAATACTCATCATTTTTTTAGTTGGATCAAATAGCTTTTCGGTGCCCTATATTTTTTTTAAATGCACATGGACAGACGTTTATTTATCATCACTAGAGTTTATCCTCTTTTAAGTTTCAATGAAGTCCTCTATCCCATCTACTCACTTATGTGGATACTTAGCCGATTGAATGTCCATCGATTTGCTTCATAATGTTTTGCATTGAACGCCTTTGCAGTATACTCAGTGCATCTTAGGACTTTGAATAGCTTGTTTATAGGAAGCAAGTATTCCTATTTCACGATTTTCGGACATAGTATGTTTTATATATTTGGAGTATGTTTTCTTTTAAGCATTCGTACTGAGTAGTGGGGGGAGGGCTATCTATTACACCCACTAAATATCCATCTTGGGCACCCATGGGGCATCTATCCAGGTGCCCAAGCTCTTCTTAGGTGCCTATGAGGTGCCGTCTTGGATGCCTATAGGGCACTTTTGTCTTGGGCACTACCAGCGGGGGTGCTCTACCTTCTTCCCTTCTTTCTTTTTTCTATATTAGCCTACATTTTTTCTAAGCCCATTGAAGGTGTCGTACTTTCATTGATTACTTGAGGACTTAGGGAAATTGTTTGGGGAAGTTGCGTAGATGTTTAATCGATTCTGAGTTTTAATTAACTGTTGCAGTAGCGAGTATAGTATGTAGTGGAATTATTATAGAGAGGTGTAGAGCCCTTCCTATTATCAGCGTTTGTTCACCTATTGCAAAGTGAAATTTCTTCAAAGGAGAATAGTTGATCTTATGCCTACATTAAGCTATCAATGACATTAAACTTCAAGTACTGAAGTAAAAAAAAGATGTATTCATGGGTCTTTTAGGAGACTTCATAATAAACGTAGAGTAACTTAATGAGTCGCCAGCTTTAGAGAATTTCCTTTATTTGTCTAAGTGCTAAGATATCGCCACCGTCCTTTTCATGACAACTCAAGGCGGTCTTCTTTTACTTAATCACGTAGATGCCTTCCAAAGGGCCTTTAGTAGGTTTCTTTAGAGAAGTTGCCATATACTCCCGATGAGCCTTTAGTAGGCTTTTATAGAGGAGTTGCCATGTATTCCCGAGAGAGCCTATAGTGGGTTTTTTCAAAGAGGTTATATAGTGGACTTTTTTAGAGAGGTTGCCACGTATTCCCCAGGAAACCTATAGTGGACTTTTTTGGAGAAGTTGCCACGTACTCTCTATTGCGTCTATTGTGAGCTTTTTCAGAGAGATTGTTATGTACTTGAGAGAGAGCCTGTAGTAGGCTTCTTAGAGAAGTTGCCATGTACTTTTGAAGGAGCCTATAGTGGGCGTTTATAGAGTTGTTACCACACACCGCCTAGAGGTCTAGTGGGATTACCTAGGCGATCATGTGCTCCAGGGAGGCCGTATAGTAGGATTATGCCCCATGGCTACCACATACTCCTCACACTCTTGTGTGGCTTTATAGTGGGTTTACACCTAAGTGTCTTCGAGAATGATTTGTAGAAGGACATACATTGCTACAAAGTTTAAGGTTATGGAAGAGAACAACAAAATACGAAGAATATACATTCATTCAAGTGAATATTGATAGCAAAAAGAAGCATGTTAAAAGATAAATTTTAGGATAAATAAGCAAATTCGAAACTTATATTGCAAAAAAGTAAAATAATATACAAGTAGTGCTATAGATAGCAAGTTTAGGCGACGTTGGAGGAGGTTGCCATTCATTAGATGTGGAACTTTCCTAAATTGGATATGTTCTAAGTTCTAGGTGCTTCTCTACCTTCCATTGTCAGCAATTTGTATGCTCCTACATTGGCAATCTTAGTTACTTTGTAAGGACCTTCCCACTTGGCATCTAGTTTACCGATAGGTTCCGATGCTTCTACTATTCTCATTACCAAGTTGCCGACTTGGAAGTTTATAGGACTTACTTTGGTGTTGTAAACCTTGGCCACCTTTGTTTTGTATCTCTCAGCACGGATATGCACTGCTTACCTCATTTTGGATAGTAGGTCGAGATCAACTCTTTGGAATTCGTAGTGGCATCATAATTCTTAACTCTTCGGATAACTTTTTCCACTTCTGTTAGAGTCACCGCTTTTGTTCTATATACAAGATTAAAGGAAGATTCACTAGTGAACGCTCATGGAGTAGTCTTGGATAACCATAGTACTAAAGGAAGTTTATCTATCTATGCTCCTTTCGCATCTCCACATTGCATCTTAAGGTATTGCATGATAGTCCTGTTTGTGACTTCTGCCTATCCATTGGCTCGAGGATTGGCTACTAACATAAAGAATTGCTTGATTGAAAATTCCTAGTGCCACTTTCTAAGTTGTGCTCCAGTAAGTTGGGTCTCGTTTTTAAAGACTACTGCTCAGGATATTCTAATTCTACAAAATAATATTCCTCTAAATAAATCGTATCACCTCTTTGTCGAATATTGTGCTAAAGTTTAGCTTCTACCTATTTTGAGAAGTAGTCCTCTACTATAATGAGGAACTTTCTTTAAACCAGGGCCTAAGAAAGGGTCCTAGGATGTCCATTCCCCATTGAGCAAAAGGGTAAGAGTTGCTGGTGGGCTGTACAAGGGTGCCAAGTTGATGACTCAAGATAGCATGATCTTAGCATGGTTTGCAGTTTTTTACCAAAGCTTAAGCGTCCTTTGGCATGGTCGGCTAGAAGTACCCTAGTCGAAAGGTCTTGGAAGCTAGTAACTTAGCTCCAGAGTGGTTCTTTCACAAAGCTTCATGGATGTCTCTGAGCACATACTTTGTCCTTTTAGGTGGTAAGCATTTCAAGTAGGGCTGTGAAAAGCCTCTCTTGTACAAGTCTCCATCTATCAAGATAAATCAAGCTGCTCGCACCTTTACTCAGCGTGCCTTTTTTAAGACATTGGGTAGGTGGTTGTTGATGCAACTACTTCAGAATAGGAGACATCCATGTGTTGGGGCTGGTGTCTACATCTATTATCTCAAAAGTGAGTTCAATTCTATCTCCAATAGGCTATTAATCCACACAGTCCAGAGCCAAGAACATGATTCGCGTGTTCATTATGGTGGTCATTGAACTAACAATTTTGGCTAATTAGCCGGCGTTCTCAAATTTTTTTGCATAGAATCTGTGCAAGAGTGAATTCTTCAAACATCTCTTATATTATTTTTAATTAGTTTAGATATTTGGCCATGCTCCCCTCTTTAGCTTCATAGTTCCCGTTGATTTGATTTATCATCAGTTAGGAGTCACTGTAGGCAGCTAAGTACTGTTCTCCAACCATATAGGCTAGCTTTATCCTTATGATTAGTACTTCATATTCGACTTTATTGTTTGAAGCCAAGAAGATAAGTCTTACTGCATACTACATCCTTTCATCATAAGGGCTTTTCAAGATTACTCTTGCTCCACTGCCAATTCATGTGGTCCATTCACGTAAAGGACCCAAGCAGGGATAGAGCACTCTACGTTTTCTCTACTTCTTTCTACGAGAAAATTTGCTAAAACTTGTGCCTTTATAGTAGGTCAAGGGCGATATACGATCCCATATTAACTCAGCTTCACCATCTATGTTGTGAACCTCCTCAAAGCCTCTGGCCTACTAAGTATCTTTATCAGAGGGTAGTTGGTTTTTAGACAGCCTTTACCACTGCCAAGGCAAGTATCTCGATGGGGGCATACCCTATTTTAGGACCTTGTAGGAGATAGCTAATGTAATACACTAGTTGTTGTCCTTTTCCTTGCTTGCGCACTAGGGTAGTGCTGATCACGACATCAGTTGCAGCTAGGTATAACCTTTTTATGGCTTCCTTAGTAATGGTGGTGATGTTAGGTACTCCTTTAATTGCAAGAAGTCTTTTTTGCATTCATTGGTCGATTTGAAAGCTTTGGCTTCTCGTAGGATCTTGAAGAAAGGCCGTCTTGTCTCTATGGACTCAGAGATGAAACGACTAAATGTGGCTAAATAGCTTGCCAACAACTGCACCTCCTTGATATTGCGTGAGGTGACATATTTAATACTACTTTGATCTTTTCGAGATTAGCTGCAATCCCACACCTAGATACCATGCATCCTAGGACTTGCCTCCATATACCCCAAAGGCATACTTTGCTAGGTTGAGCCGTAAGTAAAATCTTCTCAGGATGTCGAAGCATTCTCAAAAGTCATGGAGGTGGTTATCTTACTTGCATCTTTTGACCAATATATCATCGATGTAAACTTCCATGCTCTTTCCGATCATTCCTTCAAATATGTGGTTAACTAGCCATTGGTAAGTAGTTGTATTCTTAAGCTCGAACAACATGACATTATAATAATAGATTGGGCGATTATGAAGCTTGTCTTCTCCCAGTCCTTTGGGGTCAAGCAGATCTGGTTGTATCCTTGGTAGGCATCCAATAAACTTAGCATCTCGCATTCCATAGTGGAATCTGCTGGTGTGTCAATATACTAGGAATGGGAATGGGTCTTTTGGGCAAATCTTGTTGATATTAATAAAATGATACACATCCTCCACTTTTCAATGGCCTTGGGTACCACCAATACCATGTTAGCTAGCCACTTCGAGTATTGAATTGGTCAGATGTACTTTCTTTACAACAGCGTATTCACCTCTTCCTTGATTATTTGATACGTTCCGCTCCAAAGTTTCTTGTCTTCTACTACACCAATCATATGTTTAGGTCTACTCTAAGGTGGTGCACAATGATATTTGGAGATATTCCCTACAAATCCATCACACTCCAAGCAAACACGTTGCAGTTATCTCTCAATAAGCATACCAGTTCCTTCTTGAAGTTTGGGTCTAGGAGGGCTACTATCTTAGTAGTCCTCAAAGGATCTCCATGGTAGATCCCTATGGTCTTGAGTTATTTTTGTGCTCTAAACTTTGATTTCTTAGCCTTCCACTTCTTGCTCTGAGACTCGGTGGACATGAGATTGTTGGTGCAAGCGCCCTCCTCGTCGGCGACGAGTGTGGGTCATGGTAGTTGTCACTCATTTTTCCTGCATTGAGATGTCACTCGAGTACTAGCGACTTTTGCCATGGATCTCTTCTGCATGACCCTTTAAGTTCCATAGAAGGTGCCAAAAAGTTGCTGCACAAAAATAGAACATTATTCTTTCTGAAAAACAATAGTATGTCGATTTGTTTTCCTCTAGAAGGGTTTTTTATCAAAAAATTGTAAAAAAAAAAAATTACAAAAATACCGCCCTTTTTGGGGGTATTTCAAAATTATAGTAAGTTGCACTCGGTGAGTGCAACTTTCAACAGTAACTATTTGTTATTACTTTTGCACTCACCGAGTGCAACTTACAATAGTAACCAAATTTTGTCTCATAGCCGCCTTTTTTGACCAGAATAAAAAATTTTCTTTCTTTGTGTATAAATTCTTTTAGGGCTTGTTCTCCTATATTTTGGAGAAATATTTTTCAACCCCCCAAAAATTTCAAAATGCATACACATTCCCCAATCTTTCTCCCAAAATACTACAATTTTTTACCCAAAAAACCCCATCATAATTCACTCAAAAAAATCCTACACCATAAAAAGCACACCTATTCTCTCATTTTCTCACTCCATCTTTCACATCAACCATTCATTACTTCATTTATATATACACACATATGAAAAATTAAAATTTTGCTACTTAAAAAATTAAAAAACTTATGTTTACCTAAAAATATTAAATACCTTATTAATTTTTAAATAAAAAATTCTTTCAGAAGAAATGTTAGTTTAGTAGTAATAAAAACCTTTACTTGTCAAGGATGCAACGGATTTTTTCGTCGCAAGAGGGGGAGTTTTTTTTTTTTTTTTTTTAAATTTCAATTTTAAAGACTTAATTTGGCCTCCTCCAAGACATTTTCTTTTCATTTCATATCTCTCAGGTTCACTCCCTTGGAGGAGGCCAAATTAAGTCTTTAAAATTGAAATTTCAAAAAAAAAAAAAAAATTCCCCCTCTTGCGATGAAAAAATCCATTGCATCCTTGACAAGTAAAGGTTTTTATTACTACTAAACTAACATTTCTTTTGAAAGAATTATTTTAATAATTTTTTATTTAAAAATTAATAAGGTATTTAATATTTTTAACTAATTAATACATTAAATATTTTTAGGTAAACATAAGTTTTATAATTTTTTAAGTAGCAAAATTTTAATTTTTTCATATGTAAATATATATGTGTGTATATATAAGTGAAGTAATGAATGGTTTATGTGAAAGATGGAGTGAGAAAATGAGAGGACAGGTGTGCTTTTTATGGTGTAGGGTTTTTTTTGGTGAATTATGAGGGGGTTTTTTGGGTAAAAAATTGTAGTATTTTGGGAGAAAGATTGGGGAATGTGCATGCATTTTGAAATTTTTTGGGGGGTTGAAAAATATTTCCCCAAAATATAGGAGAACAAGCCCTAAAAGAATTTATACACAAAGAAAGAAATTTTTTTAAAATAAAAAATTATGGGTACTATTGAAAGTTGCAATCGGTGAGTGCAACTTACTATAATTTTAAAATACCCCTAAAAAGGGCAGTATTTTTGTAAAAAAAAAATTTACAATTTTTTTTATAAAAAACCCCATCTAGAACATAGGTTACAATTTTTTTTATAAAAAACCCCATCTAGAACATAGGCAAAGAGATCATTTTCTTCTCAATAATTCTTTGAGCTTTTTATTTTTTGTCAGTGATTTCTTCTGCAAATTCTCTATACGACTCAATATTTATAATTCTTAGTCTTGATAAGCTCAAGCCCATTAGGACTTTTTTTTCCCTTTTTATGGGCTTAGCTTGCCCTTTGAGCTCTCCAACCCTATTAATTAGTTAATTAATTTTAGGTTTGACTTCATTTGTAATCAATTGATGGAATTGCCTTATAATCAATGTTTAGCAATATCATTATGAAATAGCAAATCATTATCATCTTAATGGAAGAGTTTAACATTTGATAAATTTATAATTTTGTGTTGTTGATATATAAGTATAAACTTATCAAAAGTTTTCTCAAATTTAGTTATTACAAAATATGAGTGATTACCTCTCTCAATTTCTATAATTTCTCAATTTTATTTTTATATTATCAAAATTTTCAACTAAAAAAAATTTAATTTTTCAACAGTTTATACTATAATGGAAAATCCATTCTCAAATGTTTGGAATAAATTTCTTCTAGGATACGTAAATATATTATTAGTGAAGTTGAAATTTTCAAAAGATTGATAAATGAACACATAAATAGCCAATAACATTAATTTTCACATTTTACAGTACATTTGTTTGCACATTTTTTTAATATTTAATGTATATAAATTTATTTACACATTTTCTTTTTAATAAGAATTTAGAAATAAATATTCTACATATATATAATATTTGATAATCTTAAAAATGACCAAACAAGTCCACAAATAAAAATATATAATTCTTACTATTTGACGAAATAATTAATATTTTAAATCCTTTAATGTTATAAAATTTTTTACTATAACCTCTGAATTGTTAACTAGATCTTACTAAAAAAAAATTTATATTTCAAAAAAAAAAGTTTGCCTATATATCATATTAGAATATATATATACATATATACTTTTATATATGTAATTTAAATTATATTAAATAAAAATATTTTGCTCCAACTTTTGTTACCTTTCCTTATTAATCTTTTTAAATTTTTTAAATATTAAGAATTTACATTGTATAATCTGTAAATTTAAAGTTAATAATTTTTTATACTCTACGATTTAATTAAGTTATATAAATTACCTTAAAATTTTAACATTTTCAAATAAAATCTATATTAATTTTATGTTATTAAATAATAAGCTTTCTTCACTGAAATAATAAAGAATTTTCTATTATTTAATTACATGGAGTAAAATGAATTTTAATAAAAATAAAACATTTGAATCATTAAATCTATTTTTAGTGCACTAGACATATAGTGAAAGATTTTCTAAATATAAAAAGACATCTCCACGGTGAGATAGTTAGGCCGATTGAGTGATCGAGACGAACACCCAAATGTCTCGTGAACTAACTCACTAAGCATGCGCTATGGGTTCTAGCCTTGTTGTGGGGGTCCGTTGGCTTAAGACATGCGATCGTGGGGCGACGCCGCATAGCAGGCAAGTTGTGGTATGTTGCTAGCAAGCGGGAAATGATGTCCAATGCTTCATGCGGGATTAATATAAGATGATGGCACATCACATAAGCCTTGGACTTACATGTGGCCCTACTCGGGCGAGGCACAAACGAAGGACGCTACGGCACGGCCTAAGCACTTCGAGCGAGTGATGAGCACGAGGATTGAGTTGTGGGCACGCGAGTGACCCTCAATGCCGATACGGAGTGAGATTGCTCCTTTGCCATTGAGAGATGCACACCCTGAGATTGAGAACACGCATGATGGCTAGTCGGGGACCGTTAAGGAAACACGCTCGGTGTGACAGACGCGAGCCTCCGATGATTGTGGGCATCCGGAATAGGCGAGTACGCAGGTACCGGGAGGCTTTCTGATGCTTATGCTTGTAAGCTACTGGGCTGAATCGAGTAACGGGTCATGAGAAAGACTCGAGATGGATATTGGCGGATCGAAGGTTGGGTAGAACCTGAGATGCCACACGGACAGACTGTTGTTCTGCTGCATAAATAGAGTCCGTCAGTGACACACTGGGATTGGCACTCGGCCCAAATAGATTTTGCGTAAAAGTATCTATAAATAAATTTAATAATCAAATATGTCGACAAGTCCATACGATATCAATAAACAATTCAGATATGCCAACATGGCCAACTAAAGCTATAACGGATAACAAGAGTGATGGCAAGGCCATGGATTGTACTGAACAATATTAGAAGCAAGAACTAATAAAACAAACCCTTACGGGGGTTTACAAAACAAGCAATAGATAATAAACAAGATCTCAAAACAATTTACAGGTTTCAATAACAAGAACAAGTATGGTACATAAGCATGTTAAACCCTCACAGGGGTCATTCACAAGAACAAATAGAATCAAGGCCAGAATGGTAGATCCTCACCTCTTTTAGTATCAGAGAAAGCTATCACAGTATGCCGTCTATAGGTTCGCGGAACCCACTTCCACTTATAGGTACTCCTTGCTTAGGGATCTCAATCGTAATCAAATATATATCAATACATCCCAAATCCTATTCTTAGCAAAGACACAAACTAAATTAGGAATGTACAACATATGCATTATATATATAACAAGGTACAACCAACTAAAGCTTAATTCTTAACCCTCTATTACCCAAATGGCTTATCTAGGCCTTGAAATTACGAACCAAGAGCACCACTGCGATTGTCGGAATGATAAGAAGAAACTGTTTTGGGGTCGCTGGAGTGCCGCCATCTGCCGCCACCGAAAAATCTTGCGATCACCACCCTGAGAAGCTTTCCAACCTCTTGATTCCAAATATCCAATCAGATTTAAGCTTTGACGCTGGGAACTACCTCAAAATCTACCCTAAAGTTGCTACCACCACCTTACGTCGCCTTCTGTTTCTCTTCGATTTTCGTCACCGCTGCTACACCAATCTCCCATGCAAACCCACTACCACGATCCTCTCTCTCCACTCTTCCAAACCATAGCCTTAGACTTGAATTTTGGCCGTCGAAAAATCACAAACCCACCAACCCCACTATGGACTCCCTCTTGGCCTCTCTCGCGGTGGCTCGCTGGAGGGGGTTTCAATTGGGTATGGTGGTGTTGCCATGGAGCTGGTGAGGAGGAGAAGAAGATGGTTGGTTTGGTTGGTGAAAATGGCTGTCGGTGGAAGCTCGCCGTGGGTTGGTGGTCGCCGGTGGAGAGAAGAAGAAGAAGAAGAAGAAGAAGAAGAAGAAGAAGAAGGATTTGCAAATTTTTATAAAATCCAATTTTTAATAACTGCAATTTAGTCCTTAGTCTATGTTAAGTTAAATCAATTAAGTCCTTAAGTAATTAAAATAGCTTATAGGTCCTAGTTGACTAGAAAAATACCATGCAAAACCCCTAAGTTTTTTAATTTATTCAATTAAGTCTTCGAAAATGACAAATTAGCCCCAAGAAATTTAAATAAAATAATAATATGAAAGAATAATTGAATTTCATCAAATATGGAAAATAATAAAATTTTAAATTCTATAACCATAAAATTTTGTGATGTTACAGTTATGGGATCAGTTATGGCATGTATATAGTACTTTTGTTGTGATTGCTTAAGTTGAAGTCCGTTGATGTCTCTGATAAGTTTGAAATGTTCGTTATGGGCCTATTGTTTGTGTTATGTGTTAATATTTAAGTTTGAACAAGTGACATCTCAGCTTGGGGGTTCTCCTGAGTAGGGTGCTATAGTTTATGTGATAATATTTTTATGTCAAATGGGAAAAAACATAATTTTTTTACCCTATCATTTTTTATTTTGAAATGGCATGCTGAGGAAAGAAAAATATTTATCTTCGTATTGAAATTTGACTGTCAATTGGATTTTGACAAAATCGAACTTTAATTAGAATTTGAATTGACTATTTAAGATCTTTATCTAATGTACTAGTAAATATTTTTATTTAACTATTGTTCTTGTAAAATTAATAGAGAATTAAATTAATAAAGTTTTTTCAATAATAATTTTGAGTTAAATGAATAAAATTAACTAGCAATAATTTTATGACCCAATCTTACCTATTTTCTAATTTATGCAACTAAAAAATATTATTTTTAATTTGGAATTATATCATGAATCAGATTTTGAGAGGTCAAATTTATTTCGAATTTGAATAAATTATTTAAGATCTTTGATCACTACCATTAATTATTTTATATGAGTACTTTTTAATGGGGAATGAATTATTATATGCTTGTGAACAACTAAATTTTAATTTGAATCCAACCCAACTAATTAAGATATTTAGTTAATTTAATATTCAATGTTTTTTATCCAAATGAAAAGACTATGCTCCAAAAAAATAAATTTTCTCTTCTCGTGATAACTGAATAAAGTGATTATTATAATAGAACTTCTATTTGATGTAAAGCTCTCCCACTTATAATTGAACAGAGAGGTGAATTGAGAAAGGACTTCTACTCGAAGTAAAACTCTTCACATATAAGAATGTGTAGAAATTCAAAGTACAAGAACTCAATTATTCAAGCACCAAAATAAATAATTTTTCTTGAGAAATTGTTTGTTGTTCATGAATGAATCCAAGTACTATTCCCAATTGGTGTGTTTTCTTAGTGTTTTTCTTGATATATAAGTATTTATTATGTGCCCAATACGATATATTTTAAGTATTCTAAATTAAAGTCCATGTACAATAGGGTAGAATGGATTGAGGTTTTAATGTATGTACGTCTATGTTTGTTCTATGTATATACATGTTTTTTTTAATCACTTACTGATGTTATAAATATAACAATTTTTTTTTCCCCCAATTTAGATATCAAACAATGTTGTAGAATCAACAGGTCATAAAAAATAATAGTTAATTTGAGATTTCTCTAAGGTTTTCGTGTCTCCCAAATTTGTTGATACTACGTAAAAGCATTTCTCTTAACAAAAGAAACATTTCGGCTGGATTTCCAACCCTTACTTTTAAATATTTTACAATAGTAAAGGCTTTGGGATGAAGTAATATGACAATTGTGTGACTTCTTCAAAGTTATATGTTCTGTGGCTTACCATGAAGCTTACCGTTATAGTTGCAATTCTAATGTATGTATATCTTTTTTGTAATATTTTTAGATTTCTTTTATTCACTTTCTACTACATTTTTGATAGCTAGTCTCAGCATCAGATATGCATGTCGAAGAAGAAAACACAATGTCCAGAAATAGTTTCTAATGTTACTTATTTATCAATAGAAATCACTTGGTAATCTTTTCTTTTACTTCACAATGAAATAAAAGGCATCGTTATTGAGTAGTTTGTGAACATAATTTCAAACTATTATTGTTTATCTTCTACAATAGTCTCTTTGATTTGCCTCCCTAGCTTTAGTGTATACGAACTAAATCTTTGATAAAAAAGAACAGTTAGGGCCCCATTATGGATAATTATAAAGTTGTTGCAGTTAACAAATTTCAGTTAGCGGAATCAAGCAGCAAAGAGGTAGACAAAGTAATGCATCCTGTTGTCAAGCCTACAAAACCTTTCCTCAGCTTGTTAAAAGTGAACCAAAGTGTTGCACCTCATTATGTAAGTTGGTAATATTCAAATGAGGATCATCATAATGTTTAAAATATAGCAAGCATCAAAATTACCTTATGAGAATCTTAACCCATTCTGAGGCTTGCTTCTAGTTTTTAAACTACTTTGCCTTTGGAGAAAATCAACGCTTTCTCATCTTCACTAGTTATGAATTAAATCTACAATTGATTATTAACATGAATCCGAATAACTTTATAAGTTTATTTAGAAGTCGGTCTAAGCTTTTATCAAATTGATTGTAATTTTAGAAACAAGTTGTGAGTCAAGTTTTAGTTTCCAATGGTAAGGGAACTTCATACCGTCAGATTACTCTTTACAATAAACTAGCAAAAACACAGTCAAACAACAAACCTTTTTAACACTTGCTAGTTAAATTTGTCAACTTCATGAGTTACTTTCCTTTAGTAAATTACCTGTAGCAATATTATTTCTTTATATTGTTAATAAATCTTTAATTTCATATCAAATAAACTATTTATTTAAAATATAGAAGAAAATGAAAAACATTGCTCATAATAAAAGTCTCTTATATTAGGTATTAATAATGAAACAAATCTTTTTGATATTAGATTCATGGGTTTATTTATCCCACTCATTAAGAATTTCTATATTAAAATTTAAGAATGAGTTAACTACTTAGCAATTATTTTGGATGCCTGGAACAACCTAAGGAGATTGGTTCTCAATGCTTCTATTTGAAGAATACCATTTACACTTGTCGTCATATTTTTTGAGACGAAATGTTCCACTTAGAATAGTATCTAGTAACTGTTGTGGTCAAAGCATGTGTTAATTTATGGAGTATCATAAATGTACCGAGGTCTTCTAAGGATTCCTCTTCCTCCCTTTATATTTTATTGTTTAATCAGATTACACTTACCACTTTCTTTGCCTTATCTTTTCACTTCACTACAGAGCATAGTGGCTGAATCTGCGTAGGAGAGAAAACTTCATCTGAACGGGCAAGCATGTCCGTAGTTTTATTGATGTGGGATGCTCCATCACAGCTAGAGTTGGTTACCTATTTTCCTTGGTGCAACAACTGCATGTCATAATTAAAACTAACTCCAGCTTATGGTTTGGTGCTTCAACCTTGAGACAAGTCAAGAATTTGTATTCTACGACACATTGAATTGATGACATGATGCATAATAATGAAACTTCAATAAAACATGACATATATTCCCCGTCTCCTATTTCACTCTCGAATATTTTCAAGTTATGCATATGCAACAAAAAAAAAAAAAAAAATGCAGATGTGCCTCAGGTCGGGGAACCATGCAGCGATGGACACGAAGCTTTCAATGGCTCAAAGGTTGCATAACATGGATACATTTTGATCATTTTCGTAGTCTCTTGTCACACTCTGGCCGTCTATTTCAATCTATTTTCTATCTACATACTTTGCCTTTGTCCATTAATTCCATTGAAATAACATATATTAATATCAAAATTTTCATGTTTTACATCTCTTATCTGGTGTTAGATTAGTTTGCGAAGTTGCATCTATTTTTTATCAATTCATTTCTATAATTGAAATAAATACTCCTTAAACTATATTTATATTTATTAATTTCTGTTTTCATAATTAAATAACTTTTTATCCAAACTAGTTATCATTTCCTTAGATATTTTAGTTGTATTAATTTTGTATTTGGTGGAAACATCTATTTTGATATAATATTTTCATGCTTCATACATCGAGTAATTTATCAACGAATTATTTGTGGAGAAATATTTTGTCATTTAGACTTTCATATGCTATGTCAACTAAATGGAAATTCTTTATTATACTGGGAATTCCCAATAACATATGAATTTCAATTTTTCGGGAAAAATTAAATTACAAGCAACATAAAAATATTTTTGAATGTCCAATGCCACTAAATTTCTTTTTGACATGAGATATTTCGAGAAAATTTATATATCATTTTTTATTGCTATATTATAGCAGGATTTTCAATTCCATTCATTTTCTGAAGTTTTGTATTGAAATAGCCAACAAAAGAAAGAAATTTTTTTGGTTCCAATTAATTTTTCTGAAGTTATTTACAGCAGTAAACAATCAAAGAAAGAAAAAGAAAGAGTGGAATAGGCCATGATAATAAAAAAATAAAAAAGAAAAAAGAAAACTACCATCATTCAACTATGGGTTGAATTTTTTTGAAATTGAAAAAATAATAAGAAAACACTTTAAGTTATTAATCAATTATTTTAAGGGTATAAACAATTAACAAGTATTGTTGCAACTATACCAGCCAAACATAGGCAAACAATTTGGACTATGATTCTTACAATCATCAATAGTTTCTCTTTTTCTCTCTTTGATTTTTATTTTGATCAATATGAGCAGCATGGAGTTCTTATTGGCGATGATTGCTATAGCGAAAGCCCCGAAAACAAATTACCTCACCATTTCTGCGTAGAAAATTTAAATAATCTATGTGGGTCTTTGCAAGTTTTTCTGTTTTCCGTTGCTTCTGATGATACAGTTGTAAAAAATAAGAAGATGACAAAAAAATCAATTTTCGGGAAACCATTCTCTTGTTGTACTATTGATCAGAGACATGGAGAGAGAGAATTTCTTAAACTGCGAACTGAATTTACCTAAAAGAAGCTCTACCAAATTCACACCACGACCACCAATTCTCCACCAAATCTTTTGTAAATACTTCCACACCAATTATGACTTCTCCATACCGTTCCTAATTACTGCCCTTACTTCAGCCTATTCGTCATTCACGTCAAGGTTGGAGATGAGGAGATTGAGGAGTTATCCAATTGAACATGGTTGGCAAATAGATTAGGGATTTGAAGAATGAATATATGATATAAATGATAAATTCCAAAATTAGGACTTTTCTTGTTTTTAAATTATTATTTTTTATAAGCATGAACAAACTAAGGCTGCCGAAGGCAAAGTAATAACTTGTTGTGAAGTTAGCAACAACTTATTGTACATAACGTTTATCATTTATTCAGGAGATATCTTATATGAATAGTAGAATTAGACCTCACACAAAAACATCCATGTTAGTAATAGAAAAAGAATTGTTACACATCTTAAATGCTATCAATTGAAATTTTTATGTGGTCGAGTGTTGCAACAATGGTTGATAAGATACTTAAATAACTATATTTGTTAAGGTTAAAAAATATAAAAGGTATTAAACAAATACGAATAATCCATGTAATCAACGTTGAGATATTAGGTTCAACACATTATTTTTATGAAAGTCTTGTGATGATGATTAGCATATACAAATGACTATATTTTCTTAATGTTATTGATGTAATGAAAAGTTTATTGTTATGAATTGGCAATATTTGACAAATGAGGATAAATAAGTGTTGTTTCTTCCAATCCCATAAATTGAAAATACTTATCTTTCTTTTCCCTCACGATGAAAGTTTCAAATGTATTACTACTTGAATAAATTTTTTGATAGGATTGAATTTTGTGTGTGTGTGTGTGTGTGTGTGTGTTTTTCAATAAAAGTTCATACATTTACTTTCTATTTACAATTTTCTTTTGTGTATTTTCTAACTATAATGATATTGTATTATAAATTTTGTTTTAGTTATACAATAACACAAAAACTATGATCTAATACCTATATTAACAGAACACATGGATATTTATTATAATTAATTAACATGGCAAAACTAATTGAATTGATTATTAAATAAGTTGATATTTATTATGAAATATGTCAATAAGTAATTTAACTGTACATATACAATATCAATGAAGTTACGTGTTTATTGATAAATATCAACTAGGTTATAGGCAATTAAATATTGACTCAAAGGTTTTAAGAAATACATGAATTTATTGTTTTAGTAATCTAATTTTTTTTTATGAAATTTAAAGACAATGGATACTCAATGAAATGATAATAATAGCTCTAGATACTCAAAATTATAATCATGTTATACTTCAAGATAACACTTAAATTTAATTGTATAAATATTTAATCTAATTCCTGATGATAACATTTTAAAAAATTATCAATTAAGACATGTAAAGAAAATAATTTCTTTAAATTTGAATTGCATCTATATCAATGATCACGATAGATCTATAAAAAATACTTCAAATATGTGTATTGTGATCATTTTATTAATCATTTCTATTAATCATTCTCGTGTAACCTTAAAAATTTTCCCTATTAAATACATCAAAATTTTAAAAAAATAAAATTATCAAATCGTTTGAAATAACCTTTTTCTGTTTTCAAGAGAAAACTTCATGACAAATCTTTAACATTTGTATCTTGGGTGAAGTAAAAGCATTGAGATTATCCAAACTATGAATATATTGTATATGTCTAAATATCTTAAATTTCTGTTTTCTAGAACTCAAGGCATCTGTAACATTTAAAAAGAAAAAGAAAAAAGATGAAATAAATATTACAAATTGGATGAGTATTCATTTAAAAGCTCAATTAACTAATTCAATTTGTTCTAATGAGACCTTATGAATTATACTTTACAAACAAATTTGAATCTTAACTTTTGATATTTAATTTAATTATAACATAATTTTGTTATTATTTCTATTTTATAAACTATTGTATCCATGCATTACCACAAGATTATAATTAGAACTTTATGAGGTATAGATATAATTATACTAAATGTACGCTTTATTGTTATTTAATAGATATTATTTAACATTACTATTTAACTAGTTGAAATAATATTTTGAAAAAAAGATACATTTTTATCCATTAAAAATAATAAGTTATAATCTAATTATTTTGGTAAAAGAAATACAATTAATTGTAAATTTATAAATTTTTATTTTATTAATTATTAATAAAATAAATCTTTATGCCAGTGTTGTTATATATAGCATAGTGGTATTTGATCATAATTGTGCAAATTTGACCAAAATTTATACTTTAAAATTTTAAAGTTTTTTTTTTATAATTAGAAAAATATCATTGTTATGCAAAAAAATTCAAGATTTGTTTAGCTTAGTAGCAACTTAATTCAAATTCAAATTCAAATTAATCTACTTTTTAATAATTAAATATCTATTAACTACTAGATAAATTATTAATAACTAATGGAATCTTTCTTCTTTAATAATTAAGATAAAATCATTGTATCTCCATTAATAAACTACTTTTTTCAATCAAATTCAGAAAAATTTCAAGAATAAGAATTACGTGGTATTTGAATATGAAATGTTCATTCCATTTTCATACTTATTCAAATTCTATAGAGCCTGGTTGGATATCCCCTAGGCCCTTAGAGATTTGATGTTTAGGGAGTGGAAGGTAAATGTATGTTATTATCATCTATTTACTTTTACAAATTGACTTAGCTTGCTATCTAACTTATTTCATTTTCTTTCATAGAGATATGTCTGTTGGGACCCCGAGAACGAGAGTCATTTTAAGAGGGCCTTTGATGCTAAAGGGGTCCACCAACTGAGTGACATGTATGACCATGCTCAAAAGACGGGCAAGAGGCCAGAGTGGATTAGTGGAGATACTTGGGATGCCTTGCAGAGGCACGAGGAATCCTAAGATTTCCCAAAGAAATTTATGCAGACCAAAAAGCATGGGACTTCTGAGATCGATAGATTCCCCCATACAGGAAGGAGTATATCCATCGGGACACATGCCAAGCGTTTAGTAAGTTTCCTAACGTTTAGTCTTTACTAAACTTAGTCTACTTTCTTAATGTTTGTTAAATTGACATATGTTTACAATATTTACATGACATGGTTGATGGGGAAGGGTTGGTGCCCTTCCCATTTGTTATTCATTTATTTGGTTGATAATATATTATCATTTATTTGGTCATGTTGAGCTTTTTTTTTTTTTTTTTGGTAAAAATTGATTTTAAGGGAGGCTCTGCCAAATTTTTTTCTTAAATTTATTGTAGTTTAGTATTACATATATATAAGATATTTATGTTTATTCTTGTTTTCTATGTAGGCTCAGGAGTTGCAGAGGCCTCTAACAATGGAAAGGTTTTGCTTGTACCTACCAGAGGCAGGCCGAAAGGAGTTGGGTGGACAAGAGTGGCGAGGAGAGCTGTTGTAAGTTTATTACAAATGACATAAAATCATTTTAGTTACATTATATTTCATTAATTTTTTTTAATTTTATGCCTTGTAGGAGAGCTTTCAGCAAAAGTTGTAGTCCTAGTCTCAGCCAAAGGGTGTTGCAAGTAGTGCAGAGACCCAGCAATCTTAGGATGAGTTATGGACGCAAACTATGGGTGGCCCCAACAAGAAGGGGCGGGTTTATTAACTGAGCTATTAGCAGTCTCCCTCTTACACCAGTGTGCCTTAGGAAAAGCCTAGTTCATCAACTACAACTCAGTTGGAGGTACGCTTGGAAGCCTGTCCGCAGGCTGGTTTGTAGGATATGCGGAGCATGTTCATTGAGCAGTTCATCGCCATACAAAATATGATCGCTTAGCTGGTCATGTGGAGGGATACTAGTGAGGTTTCGGTGGCCCACCCCCACTCCCCACACCTTACCACCAATGGCTTCCGCCGCAACAGGGCGAGCATGACCACTAGCAGTAGTAGGATGACTACTTCAACTTCGGTGATGATGCGGCTGACGGCCACTAGATAGGATTTTTTTGTGGGGGGAGGGGTGTAATGAAGAATTTTAACTTTTACGACTTATATTTATAAAATTATATTTTGTCTTAAATTATTATTCCATCTGTATTATAAGTGTATGTTATTTTATATACAATATGTATCAACATGTCAAAGTGTAATTAAATTAAATTTGTAGAAATTATTTTTTTAAAAAAAATTAAAGGAAAATTCGTCTGTCTTTCGAGTGAAATAATTATAAATAAATAATAGTTTTATTAATTTTTCAAAGGAATCTGTGGCGCCCCACCTAAGGTGATCCCTAAGTTAAGGTGCCACCAGTTCAAACTTAAGTCATAATTCAAGAAATAACCACAAAGCCAAAATTTAACAAGTCTCAAAAGATAGCAGCTTAACTCTAAACCTAGAAGTTTACTTCATAGAGTGCAATATGTACATACTAAATGCCTCAAGGTCAAATCTTATAGTCAAACTTCAGACATTGCATAACATTCTTTAAGTCTTAGAGTCATGATTAGGTGTAGTCTATATGTACATACATAGCACCTAATCTATTACAAAATACTTCTTTCCACGACAAAACCCCAAGCCCTCAGTCCTCATTCAATCCTATCTGGGAATAGAATAAAGAATAACAAAAAAGGTAAGTCTTAAAGACTTAGTAAGGGAAAAAAGGACAAACAGTCAGAGAGAAACTATTGAAGAAGCAGTCATTCATAACAGATTCAATAAGGAGCAAGACCATAAAATTAGAAGTAACTATAACATAACACATATGATACCAAATTTAACAGACTGTTGGCAATTCCGTCCTTATTGCTCCCAGAATACAAATAGTAGCAAACGGTAACAAATAGTAACAAATGGTAACACGGAGTACAAATAATCATCAATAGATTTCTCTTATTACTCTGCTACCCAAGCACTTGTCTCGGTAAGTGGCTTGGCCGGTCCACATGCTAGATCCCGCCACTTACTAGACAGTTACCTCTAGCTATCCGCAAGTTAAGATCATAGGTGGGTACTTGTAACACCCCTAAAATTCGATATTTTTGAAAAATAAAGATTTAGAAATGAAGATATTGGTTGATCGGATTTTAGCACTCAAAAAATAAATGAAAAGGACTTGATTGCATGGAAATTGAAAGTTTTAAGGTCAAATCGCAATTTGAGAAAACTCCATTGGATCGCATTTTACGAATTTTGGGATTTGCATGGAATTATGTTGGGACAAGTTGGTGAAAGTGAGGCACTCGCTTAGTTAGGGGTTGAATTGAAGTTGGTGGAAACCTTGGAGGACCTAATTGAAAACTGATCATAAATTTTGGGGGTCAATCTGCGAATAAGGAAAGATCAATTCTATAAATAATGGATTTACAATTTAACCCCCCATTTTCATCATCTTCCCCACTGAAACTACCGTGAACCCCTCTCCGGAGAACTTCCTTATCCAAAAGCTAAGGCTATAAACTGTTCCAGCCATCATATTCCTCTCTCACGATGAGCACGTTGGCACCAAGAACAACCCAATCTGACTGGTGAAACGGCCAAAAAACTGAAGTCGATGAGAGCTCACGGAGGAACTTGGCGAGTTCGCCGTTTTCAGTGACTAAACTTAGGATGTGAGTAGTGGGTTTTGATAGGCTCAGCTAAAAGGTCAACATGGTGGCTTTAATTTCCCGTTTCGGCCACCGACGGCGATAGAATTGAGCAAAAACTGAGGTGGTGGAGCTGGAACTTTCAGGCAAAAATTGAAGGCTTTCCCGGTAGTGTTTGATGAAATTGATTGAGGGGTTTAGTTAGTTGACCTAAAAGGCATCTTTTGGTAGTATTGTTGGCCATCTCCGGCGGCTGCAGCGGCGGCGAACAGGCAGTTTTCTTGTCTTGTCGCAAAGAACGCATTGACGAAGGTTGATCGCGATTCCGAAGCTCCAGTAAGAAGAAATTTGGTAAAAATGGAATTAGGTTTAAATTGCATACATGTGTATGTATATACCTTCTAAATCTTACGATCCATTGTACCAACGAAAGAATACGTGATCTAATCGGGAAAATTGAGACATGTATATAATCATATGAGTTAGTAGACCCAAATTTATATTGTTATATGATAATCTTGGGTTAACTAAGTTTATTGAAATGTGAAAACCCTAATTTTATGGATTTGATACCTAAGTGGCAATAATTAGATTATTAAGATGATTGGACTATTATTACTGATTTGGGATAATGTTATGAGGTTAATTATGTAATTAAAGACCAAATTACATCCTATTACTGGATCCTATAAAACCCTAAAACTGTCGTATTAGCCGAGCAGTAATGATTTTAGATTGCTAATGGTGTAACAGTAATTACCAAGGATTATTAGACTTTAATGGAGATTTTGGCTATGATTATGCTATTTTGGTTAGGTGACGAAGATGTAGGTCCTGCTGACTGTTGTTGCCTTTTTTTGAGATTGCGGAGGTAAAGGTCTGCCAATCTGGCACTTTTGTACCTATCGATTTTCTTGATAAACAACTGTGAGGGTTGATACTTGACTTGATTATCGCACTCTATTATTTGTTGTACTCTTGTGAGGTTCTACCAATCAGTACTTGCTTTGTATGAGCTTATTCCATAGCTATCGTTGAACCCAATTAAGTTCTATTGATTTGATATCTGCCTTGATTTTCGTTATTATTGCTGTTGATTATCTAACCCTGTGAGGTTTCCCATAACTCTTGCTTGTATTATGTATCGCTCAATTGCCTGTTACTATCTTGTTACCTTTAGCGTTCTATATCGTTATCTGTTGCCTTGTTGGTAACTTATTTGTACGTTATAGTGTTAAATGGCCGTGTTGGCTTGTCCGAATTGACATTATATTGCCTTGTCCGCATTTCTGTATTATCTTGAACTATTATATACTGTTATAGTTACCTCATCAACACTTGTTTAACTGGTATCAGCGGTGCGCCATAGGGTTCGTATGGGCATCTGCACAAATTGTTAAATGTATGGAGATATGTTTGGGCCAAGTGCCAATCCTAGCGGAATGCTAGGGTATATGAACATGCTAGGGATACTCTTGGGTTTCATCGATGTGCTAGGGACACTACTAGGCATCTACCTTGTGTCATCGATATGTTAAGGATACCCATAGGCATCTACCGTGTGTCAACAATATGCTAGGGATACTCCTAGGTATCTATCATATGTCAGTGATATGCTAGGAATACTCCTAGGTATCGGCAGTGTACCAGGGATACTCCTGGGCATCAATGATGTGCTAGGGATACTCCTAGGCATCTACTGTGTGCCAAGCTATCATGCTTGGATATGTCTGACTGATTGATTGACTGACCGATTGACTGAATTGACTGATTGGTGTGTGCCAAGGATACTCCTAAGAATCTACCGTGTATCAATCTGCCACACTTGGATATGTCTGACCGACTGAATGACTGATTGACTAATTGACTGATTAAATCAACTAATTGGCGTATGCCATCAATACTCCTGGGCATCAGTGATGTGCTAGGGATACTCCTAGGCATCTACCGTGTGCCAAGCTATCATGCTTGGATATGTCTGACTGATTGACTGACTGACCGATTGACTGACCGACTGACTAATTGACTAACTGATCGACTAACTGTCTGACCGATTGATTGACTGACTGGTCGACTAACTGTATCGGATTGTTGTAAACTATTCATAGAGCAATAAGAAGGGAGAGATTCCTATTTATTTATCTTGTTTTATCCTGAAATGTTCATACTTAATTATTAACTTATGATCTGTTAGGTCTATTATTCCTCGACAGATTCCCACTACCTACTATTTCGATTATCCCTCACAAAGTTATTTGGACTTACCCTTGTATTTCTTTGACTTTCTCAAACAAGGTTAAGTGATGAGCTTGAACTCCAGGCATGGATGGGCAAACACATTTTGTAATGAAAGACGTTTGTATATGCTTATGGGTACTCTTGGATATTTTGTATATCCTAAAGATGTTATGATATGTTAGGTCTGGATATAACATATGCAGTGTGTGTTTATATTATGTTGGATATTATGGGATCAGTATGGTTTGTATATATACTTTTGTTAAGGTTTGCTTAAGATGAAATCCACTGTTGTATCTTACAGTAGGATAGGTATTTGTAGCTGTTATGGGTTCATTTGTATGTTAAGTTATAACCTTAGTGATATTGTGATATGACAGGATGAGATTAAGGTCTATCGTATGTATGGGATGATGAATGCCATGGAATCATTTAATGCATATAAACTATACTTTTGTGAGGATTGTTTAGGTTGAAGCTCCATGCTCTCTGATATTACTATATTAAATTTGAAGCATGTCGTAAGTTTATGATCATTGTGGTTTATTGGGGAATTGTGAAAAAATTTATAGGCCTGTCGAATATGATGTTTGCATGCTACAAAGATTTTTGATGGGCTTATTGACTGTATTTGTAGATTTGATTTAAAGTTGAATTGAGTGGTGTCCCGACTTATGGGCAATCCCGAGTGGGGGTGCCCCAGTACTAGCTATGAGACCAACAATCGTAAGCTCATGCCACCGATCGTCTTTTCGGACCTAGCCTTGGACCCATCCCATCCCATGGTGACCCTATGGGCGATCACATCTCAAGAGCGTCCTCAGGAGACTCAAACATAATGCCAACAGATAAAACGTACTCAAATAACTGTTCATTAACATATTCGTGAAATAATTTAATTGGTGCCGTCGGTAAAACATTGGCCGACAAGACCAAAAATCAACATGATAAAGGGAAGCCGGCAAGGCTATAAAGTATACGGGATAGAAATATGTAACAAAATAAGAGTTCTGGGCACCAAAATAAGTACAACCAATTTCAACAAATAAACACAGGAAACTTATACAGTCAAGAAACATTCATTTCCTAGAAGAAAGATAGGTTTACCCCTTACCTTAACTTTCAAAAAGAAGGACATCCCTATCCTACTGTCCGTCGGATATCGGCTCATCGTCACCTATTCAAATAAACATACTTAACATCAGAATGCTTGTTTTGATATTTTAAAGGATAATTAAGCTATTTATATTTTAATATCGATTATTTTGCAATTAATACAATATTTTAAGGCTCGATTCCAAAAATATCATAAAGCAACATGCTAATTACACCATTAACGTTATAATACCTACAAGGGTCATATTTTTTCCGGTTAATGAATCAATTCAAGTTCCTATTATGTCATTTATCCTTGCAATGTTCACAAAGTTGATTATAAAATTACGACGATCATATCTACTATTAATAATACAATTTTTTAGCAATTGGGTCTCATATACACAAAATTAGGGTTTAATTACCTAGTTTAGCTTAATTATCAAGATTTATATATTATATTACAAATCCAGATTCCACGAATCATATATCTAATATTCGGTCCCATTTCATGTTCTTTCCTCATTAGCAATACAAGATTTGATAAATAAATTAGGGCAATAAATATCAGTCAGTAATAACCCCAATTTCAATAATTTATCAAAATCCTAATTTTAGAACTCAATGACCAAAAAGAAATACAACACACGTGACCACCGCGATGAGACAAGTAATCTATCTTAGGGTCACCGTGCGCCGCCACCAGATTTGGGTACAACACCACCGATTGGTGCATCTCGGAGATTTCAATAAATGCCCAGGTTAATTTTTCATTTTGCTGCCGAATTAGATGTCAATTGAGGGAGAGCTCCGATCACACAACGCTACCACCTCCGCCACCGCGAGTTTTGTTCAATTCCACCACTGTCGGCGGTTAAAACTGGACGTTGTGGATGCCAACTTGCTCCCTGAGTTGAACTCCTCAAGACCCATTCTCCGAACTTCGACTTCCCCGCCCGAGCCACTGCGCCCGACAACTTCACCACGACCCCATTTTTAGCTTAAATTTTCGGCGCCTTTCTGATCAATGATAAGTGCATGTGGTATAGTTGTGACTATTGTGCCGGGAGAGAGACGGTGGTAGGTTTAGTTTGGGGTGTCACCGTCGCTGAAAGAAAATCATTGGAGAGGAGATAGGGATATGCAGGCGGGAATTGAAGAAAATAAGGGGGAAATAGTATATAAAATGCAATTCCTGGAAATTACAGATTCCTCCCTCCCCCAAAGTTTCTTTTAGCTTTCAATGAAGCCCCTCTACAAGTGAGTGTATTTGATTAACCCAGTTGACCAAGAATAATCCCATTTTGACCCCCAAAACTTTCAAATGTTCTTCAATTAAGTCTTTCCCTATTTACATTTTGACCCCCAAATTTTTTTAAAATAATAAATAATGATAATAAAATTTTATCGATTATATTTTTAAGGGTATTATAGACCTCTGCCTCTCAAAAGAATCTGGCCTCCAGACTATCACCTGACCACTAGAAAGGTTCAAGATATTGTTGGCACATGAGATCTTCTCGTTCCCAAGTCGCCTCTTTTATGTTGTGATTGTGCCATAATACCCTTACTTGAGGAATCCTCTAATTCCTAAGATCTCAAAATTTTTGATCCAAAATACGAATCGGTTGCTCTTTGTAAGTCAGGTCACTTTCCAATGGTATGTCTTTATCTGAAATAACGTGGGAGAGATCAGAATGATACTTCCAAAGTTATGATACATAAAAAACGTCATGTATTTCTATTGAGCCTTGGAGAATGCTAATTGGTCGGCTGCTGGTCCAACTCTTTCACATATTTCATAAGGACTAACATACCTCGGGCTAAGCTTTCCACCCTTTCCAATCCTTCGGATCCCTTTTCTCATAGATACTTTAAGAAACACTTCGTCACCAATTTCAAACTCTAAATCTCTCCCCCTTTTGTCTGCATAGCTCTTCTGTTGATCTTGGGCTGCTTTTATTTTTTGTTTAATCAATTTGTATATTCTGAATAGTTTCTTGTATCAATTCTGGTCTCAAGGTTCCTAATGATTTATTAGTGTTGCTCTTGTGCTCTTCGAGATCCCAAATTAATGGGGATTTATATTTTTTCCATACAGGGCTTTGTACGGGGCCATCTTAATGGTAGACTGAAAGTTGTTATTATAAGCAAATTCTATCAGTGGAAGGTGTCCATCCCAGCTTCCACAAAACTCCAAAATACAAGCCCGTAACATATATTCCAGTATCCGAATTACCCTTTCTGACTAACCATCAGATAGAGGGTAAGCAGTAGAGCTGAATCGTAACCTCATTCCTAGAGTTCTTGCAAACATTTCCAAAGTCTTGAGGTGAACTTTGGGTCTTGGTCTGACACAATACTGGTTGGAATTTCGTGTAATCTGACCATTTCCCTGATGTATAATTCTGCCAGTTTCTTAACCCTGTAATGTGTTCCTACTAGTACAAAATGAGCAGACTTAGTTAATTAGTCTACTACCACCCAGATGCTGTCATATCCACCTCAAGTTGTTGGTAGACCTATTACAAAGTCCATAGTAACTTGCTCCCATTTCCGATCAGGGATTGGAAACAGTTGTAGCAACCTTGATGGTTGCTGATGCTCTGCTTTCACTAACTGGCAGGTTAAATATTTATGCACATAGGCTGTAACATCACTTTTCATTTTATTCCACCAGAACTATTTTTTCAAATCTCGATACATCTTCATGCCTCCTGAATGTATCGTAAATCTTATCTTCTGCGCCTTTTCCAATAGTCTTTCTGTCATTTTTTTCAGGCACACATATTCTCTTATGAAATAAAAGAGTTCCTTGACTGCCTGTATTGAATTTGGATTCTTCGGAACTCCCAACTTTTTCTCTTTGTTTCAAAATCCAATTACCATTAGCCTAAGCTTGTTGGATTTCATCATACAATTCTAGCTGCACATTTACTCCTACAATCAAGGCTCGTTGTTTCATTCTTGATACAGTATCTGCCCTTAGACTTTTTGATGCTCCTGTTCGCAATATGTGGGCCATCCCGACCTGTGGACCAGAACATCTGCCACTATATTCGCCTTTCCTATATGGTAAATGATAGAGAAGTCATAATCTTCTAAAAATTCCATCTACCTTTGTTGTCTCATGTTCAAAATTTTCTACGAATATAGATATTTGAGACTTTGACGATTAGTGTAAACTTCAAATGTGGCTCCATAGGATAGTGTCTCCACTTTGTTAATGCAAAAATCACTACAGCTAGCTCTAGGTCATGAGTTGGATAATTTTTCTCATGTGATTTCAGTTTTCTAGATGCATACACGATAACTCGCCCCCTCTGCATCAGCACACATCCAAACTCTTCTTTAGAAGCTTCTATATACACAATGAATCCTTTTAATCCATCTGGAAGGGCTAAAATTGGAGTTGAAGTCAATATGTTCTTCAACTCTTGAAAACTCTTTTCACTATCCTCGTTCCAGTCAAACGGCTGATCTTTCTGAGTTAACTTAGTCAATAGGCCAGTTAATTTAGGGAAATTCTATACAAATCTTCGGTAATAGCTGAAAAGAGCCAAAAAGCTACAAACTTTCATCATATTTTCGGGCCTCTTCCAATTAACTATTGTCTCTATCTTAGAGGGATCAACTTCTACCCCCCAACCTGGGATATGATGTGTCCTAGGAAAGCTACTTTTCCTATCCAAAATTCGCATTTACTAAACGTTACATATAGCTTATGCTCCCTTAGAGTTCTTAGAACCGTGTGTAAGTGCTTAGCATGCTTCTCTTAGGTTTTCGAGTATACCAAGATATTATCAATAAATATGACCGCAAACTGATCTAGATATGGTCGGAAAATTCGATGCATCAGATCCATAAATGCTGCTAGAGCATTCATCAAACCAAATGGCATTACTACAAACTCAAAATGACTATACTAGGAATTAAATGTAGTTTTCAGGATATCTTCTTCCTTAATCTTTAGCTGATAATACCCATGCCTCAAATCCAACTTCAAGAAGATCGTTGTTCCCTGCAGCAAATCAAACAATTCCTCCACGGAAAGGGGTATTTGTTCTTGATAGTAACTTTATTCAACTCCCTGTAGTCAATGCACATCCTCAGGGATCCATCTTTCTTTTTGACAAACAACACCAGAGCTCTTCGAGGAAAAGTGCTGAGTCTAATGAATTTCTTTTCCAACAACTCATGGAGTTGATTTTTCAGCTCTTTGAGTTCTTCGGGTACTATTTAATAGGGGTTTTAGAATAAGGCGTAGCTCTGGGAAGAGTGTGAATGACGAACTCGATTTCTCAATCAGGTGGTAATGAGTCCAGTTTTTCAAGAAATACATCTAAATAACCAGCCATTATTTCCACTTCTTACATTCTGGCCATGTCTTGGGGTTTATTAATAAGGTACTCTAACAATACATGTCTTCCTTCTCTCAAAATTTTCCTAGCCTCTACTGCAAATCTAATGGGTATAAAAAAAGTCGTATATATAGAACAACGTGTTAGTATTGGTACCTTGTCCCCAATAGTGATGCACTTAGTGTAACAATTTACTTGTACTTGGTGCTAGTACAGCCAATCGATCCCCAATATTAGATCATATTCCTGAATGGGTATTTCTATAAGATCGGTTGGATATTCTTTATCTGCTATCTTGACTAGACATACCCGGTACATCGTACATGTTATTAACCCTATCCCTAAGGATGTTTGTACCTCTATTTGATATGCCATGGTTTCAGCTTGTATGTTCAACTTATGAGAGAAAGGTACAAATATAAAGGAATTTGTAGCTCCAAGATCATACAAAGCATTACCATTAATTCAAAAAATAGAAATCATACCTTCAATTACTTCATTAGGATCCAACACTTCCTCTCCAGTTAAAGCATATGCACGAGCTCAAACCTTCGATTTCTCGCTGGTTCCTACCACCTATTTCTCTTTTCCTGCAGGTGTCAATTTTTTTTGTTAGGGTAATATCTGATAAAGTGTTGATCGCTACCACAACCTACACATTTGCCCTACTTTCTCCAGCACTCGAGCTCCTCATGGCCTAATCCTCCATAGAACCCACATTTCTTTGGTGTTGTCCCTCAACCAAATCTGCAGCCCCGCTAGCCTGGTGTGTTTGTTGATCGGCACCCCCAATCTGCAATTTGGCTGTTTCTTTTTAGAATAACTTTGTCCACTAGGGTGCATTCTTCCTTTTTGACCTTTATCTTCAATTTTTCGAATTTCCCGCAGTTTTGACTCAAACTATTGTGTTTTACTCATTAATTGGCTAAAACTCGGTAGATCACATGTGGCAAGGGCTCGTTTGAGTTCCGACCTTAATCCTTCCACAAATATGTGGGTTTGTTGATCTTTATATGCAAGTATGTAGGGTGTATACTGGATTAGTCGGCTGATAATAGCCTCATACTGATTGATTGATAACGTTCTCTATATCAAATCCATGAATTCTCTCTCCCTTGCGTGCTTGGCTACCAACAGGACATACCTGTCCATAAACTCCCTGGTAAAGTTTCCCTAAGTTCAATGAATTCCTTCTGCAACCCATTTAAGGTCTAACATTTTTCACCATCTGTGTGTAGGACCTCCCAATAGAAATATAGCATACCAAACTTTCTGCTCGTCCAGGTAATGTAGAGTTTCAAATATATTCTCCAAGTCCTCAATCTATGCTTTGACTTTTCTGTCATTTGGTTCCCCTAGGAACTTTGGGGTTGGAAGCGAAGAAATCGCTCTAATGCCCGGTTTTTAGTAAACTCTTAAGCATTTCCTACTCCACTACCTTGATCCTGCTGTTGACCAAATTGCATAAGTCTTTGCCCCATTTGATTTATATGACCTGCTGGTTGATCAATTAGAGGGGTTTGTGTGACTTTATCCCCTGGCAGTAGTTGTTGAAAGATGGGTGCTCCTTTCCTAGGAACATTTTGTATGTTGGCCTATCTAACGGGTGGTCTTCCTAGCCGTCCTGCTAAATCCAGAGAGGGTATATAAGAACCCTCGTGTGACGCCATTCTTATAAGTGAGATTAGATCTAAGATATTCTTTAATCTGCAATTATAAAGTTGTACAACAATGTCTAAAGTTATCATCAATACTTTTAGATCCCTTAAACTTGTGTAAATGTGTTTAGCAAAGTTAAGTAAAATTCATTGTAATAGAATTCTATTCATTCAACGACCAATGATAAAACTTCATTATCATTCCAAGTTAGCATTAGCAGTTGTTACATTAGTATATGCAAGGTCAAAATTCCAAAATTTGCTAAGCTAACTATATGCCTAGTCGTCGACAAAATCACGAGGCTTGCATTAGGGCATTACCCCATGAGTTTAGCTAACCTTAACCCTTCTTATCTAATCTAACGATCAGAGCTAATACTATAACATACATACATATTTACATGTACAACTGCACCTACAAGGACCTCTAACTCTAATCTTCCACATCAGTAATGTTAGATTCGGTATTTTCATCTTCATCCTCTTGATCTTCCCCATTCAATTCTATATCCATATCATCATCTTTCTCGTCAAATTCCTAAAATTCATCTTCTATATTAATCTCAGGTAGTACCTCAACAGAGGGCTCCTGTACAGGATCCTCATCAAGGTCCTCCTCAAGTTCTTCCACTAGTAACTTCTAGGGTTCTTTTCAGGTACCTCCTCGATACGGATACCCTGTATGTATCACGAATTTAGAAAAGGATAAACTCCGGAGAGTCCGGCCTCTGATGCTATACCAACTCCTATGATTTGGTCTATGGAACTTCCATAATGTGCCATCATCATTCTGACTTCATCTATAATCATATATGTCGTATTGACAATTTTTCGATGGTCCGACTCCAATTTCCTAAAGCTTTCCTCCATTTGATCCCGCACCATGCAGATTTTCTCCATTTGACCTTCAACTATTTTTACTTTTTCTCTTTCCCACTCCAGTTCGTCCATAAATCTTTCCATAGTGTAGCTCCTAACCTAAACCACTGTTTTCAAATGATATATCTCTGCTATCTTAGCCCTCAATGCCTCATGCATGTCATAAAGTCACTCCTCATAGTGTTGACATAGCTCCAATAAACTTTCTTTTTCTTGTTTTAAAATCCTAATTCTCTTTTCCAAAGATTCCTTATCTTCATCTTTCATAGGTTCCTTTCCTTTCCTATGTTCTCATGTCATCCTACAATATATAAAGTTATTTCGTTAATCCTATACTAGTCAAGTTCATTATCAATTCTCTTAATCACATAAAAACTTTTCAACATATACAGAGTACCCAAGATTCAATTTGCAATCTAGAGTTCAATGTTCAATTTTTGGAAGTAACGATTACAAACTAGTCGACCTTCCCAGGTATAATCTCCTACCTCTTAATATCGAACACTATACCCCAAGAGTTCATATCTCAACTAACCTTCTATCCCGGAGGCTAGTTTTGAATCCCAATAATACTCATTTCCTAGGTCATCGGCAAACCTAGTCTCAGATACCATCTCTATGGCTCCTCACTTAAGGTGATCCCTAAGTTAAGGTGCCACCAATTCAAACTTAAATAATTTAAGAAATAACCATAAAGCCAAAATTTAAAAAGTCTCAAAAGATAGCAACGCAACTTTAAGCCCAGAAGATTTCTTCATAGAGTGCAATATGTACATACTAAACATCTCAAGGTCAAGTTTCATGGTCAAACTTCAGATATTACATAACATGCTTTAAGTCTTAGAGTTATAATTGGGTATAGTCTATATGTTCATACATAGCACTTAATCCATTACAAAATATTTCCTTCCACAGCAAACGTCAAGCCCTCAGTTCTCATTCAGTCCTCTTTGGGAATAGAATAAAGAATAACAAAATGGGGTAAATTCTAAAGACTTAGTGAAGGAAAATAGAACACGAAGTCAGAGGAAAACTATCAAAGATGCAGTAATTTATAATAGATTCAATAATGAACAAGACCTTAAAATTAGAAACAACTATAACATAACACATATGATACCAAATTTAACAAATTGTTGGCGATTCCGTCCTTATTGCTCCCAGAATATAAACAATAACAAACGGTAACAAATAGTGACAAACGGTAACACGGAGTACAAATAATCGTAATAGATTTCTCTTATTACTCTGCTACTTAAGCACTTGGCTCAGTAAGTGGCATGGCTAGTCCACATGCCATATCTCGTTACTTACTAGACAACTACATCCAGTTATCAACAAGTCAGGATCTTAGATGGGTACTAGCTGGGAGACCAGCCACCGTCGACCCATGCCATCTGATTGCCTTTTCGGACCTAGCCCCGAGTCTATCCCGTTCCATGGCGTCCCTATGGGCGGTCACATCTCAAGAGCATCCTCAAGAGACTCAAACATAGTGCTAACAGATAAGACGTACTCAAATAACCGTTCATTAACATATCTGTGAAATAGTTCAAATGGTGTTGTCGGTAAAATATTGGCCTGCAAGACCATATAAACAGTATACAGAACGATTTAAATAAGAGTGCAAAATGAGATTTCATCGGTAAGACCCAAAATCAACATGATAAAGGAAAGCCGGCAAGGCTATAGGGTATACAGGACAGTAACATGTAATGAAATAAGAGTTTTGGACACTAGAATGAGTACAATCAATTCCAATAGATAAACACAGAAAACTCATACAATCAAGAAACATTCACTTCAAAGAAAAAAGATAGACTTAACCCTCATCTTAACTTTCAAAGAGAAGGCTATTCCTGTTCTACTATCCATCGGATCCCGGCTCCTCGTCACCTATTCAAATGAACGTACTTAACATCAAATGTTTTTTTTTGATATTTTAAACGATAATTAAGCCATTTATATTCTAATATCGGTTGTTTTGCAGTTAATATAATATTTTAAGGCTCGATTTTGAAAATATCGTAAAGTAAAATGTTAATTACACCATTAACATTATAATATCTACAATGGTCATATTTGTTTTGGTTAATGAATAAATTTCAGATTCCTATTATAACACATATCCTTGCAACGTTACACAAAGTCGATTATAAAATTACGACGATCAAATCTACTATTGATAATCCAATTTTTTAGCAATTAGGTCTCATATACATAAAATTAGGGTTTTAAAGTTCAATTAATCAAGATTTACATATTATATTACAAATCTGGATTCCGTTAAGCATCATATATCTATTGTTCGGTCCCATTTCATGTTTTTTCATCATTAACAATACAAGATTTGGTAAATAAATTAGGACAATACATATTAATCGGTAATAACCCCAATTTCAACAATTTATCAAAATCCTAACTTCAGAACTCAATAACCAAAAACCAATACCACCTACGTGACCACACGACGAGACGAGCAATTTATCTTAGGGCCGCCATGCGACGCTGCCAAATCAAGGCGCAACCACCATCAATTGGTGCGTCTCAGCGAGTTAGGTAAAATGCCCATGTTAATTTCTAGTTTCATTGCCAAATTGGACGTCAACTGAGGCTCTGATCACACAGAGCCACCACCTCCACCACCACAATTTTTGTTCAATTCCGCCACTACCGGCGTTAAAACTGAAAATTGTGGATGCCAACTTGCTCCCTGAGCTGAACTCTTCAAGACCCACTCTCCAAACTTCAACTTCCCCGCTCGAGCCATCGCACCCGTCTACTTCGCCATGGACCAATTTTTTCAACTTAAATTTTTGGCACCTTGTCGGTCAATTATGGATGCATATGGTATGATTGTGACCATCGCGACGAAAGGAAGATGGTAGTAAGTTTAGTTTGGGGTTTTGCCATCGCTAGAAAAAAAATGTCAGAGAAAGAGAGGGGTGCGTAGACGAGAATTGAAGAAAGGAGGGGTGGAATAGTATATAAAGTGCAATTCTAGAAATTACAAATTGGGCCCCCAAAGTTTCTTTCAGCTTTCAATTAAGCCCCTCTACAAGTGAGCGCATTAGATTAGCCCAGTTGACCAAGAATAATCCCATTTTGACCCCCCAAAACTTTCAAATGTTTCTTCAATTAAGTCTTTCCCTATTTATGTCTTGACCCCCAAATTATTTTTAAAATAATAAATAATAATAATAAAATTTCATCAATTATATTTTTAGGGGTGTTACAAAAACAATTGGAAAAGCGACAGAATACGATAAAAAATAAATAAAAAATATAAATATTCCATCGAAAATCTAATGGTAGAGCGTCGAAAAAAATTCTAACGGTAAGGCTTGACAAAAAATAGATGAAAATTTACTTGTTTCACATGGTCAAATTTCGGTCACAAAATCAACTCTTCCGATGAACCACTTTAGTTAGAAAACGGTCGCAAAGGAATTTGCGATGATGGTTTTTCCGACAAAAAAAATTTCTTTGTATGTCCATTAGAATTTTTTTGTTCCATTGGAAAACTCTATCAAAAATGACGAATTTTTTTGTAGTGTCCCAAATTCGAACAGTAAGTTTTCATATGGGTTGCTTTTGTCGAGAGGTCCTTGGAAAAATAGATATTTTTTTGTTTAGGATGAAGGTTGGGACATCCAACACGAGTAGAGTAGTTCCCCTTCTTTAATCCATCTATGTCAGACTCATTGCGACCTTCGTAGGAGTTTTATGAAGGCAGGTTTATTTAGCTCTCCTTTTGATGTCACTTATTATTTTCAACAAGTACTTAGCATATTTTGCTTATTCTTGGCTCATACATTTGTGTATATTTTTAGTTGTTTGCATTTTCATTAGTCATTCACATATGACTTAGACTCTATTCTCCTACGTTTTCCCCAGAAAAACTTCAAAATGAAGGCACATTCTCCAAATTTTATCCCAACACGCTCAAATTTTATTCCCAAAAACTCCCTCCCAATTCACCCAAAAAACCCTACACCCTAAAAACCACACGTACCCCCCATTTTTTCACTCGACCTATCATATCACTCATTTATTTATTTAATAAAATATTTTTTTTGTTATTACTAAGTAATTCATTTATTGAATAACATATTAAATTAATTAAATTCATGTATTAATTAAATAATGTATTAGTTATATTTAATATTTAATGTATTAGTGAAATATTACATTTATCGTAAGATGTTTTAATTTGAAATAATAAATAAATTAATCTTCTTCAAAAAATATTCTTCACTAAATATTAATCTTCACATTAATTTAAAATTATAATAAAAATTTTGATTATAGGGTGATATTTATTTAATAATCTATTAAGTTTAGTAAATTAATATTGATGTACTTAAAGTAATTGTTGAGAGAATTAATTAAATTTAAGTAAAATTTATTTGATTATTACTAAGTAATTTATTTACTAAATAATGTATTAATTAAATAATGAGCTGGAGTAATTAAATAACTTATTAAATTAATTAAATTAATTTATTTAAATAACTTGTTATGTATATATTAATTATGTTTCATATTTTACGTATAGTTAAATATTACATTTATTTGTTTAATAAATAATTTAAGATTATGTAATTTCATATAATATAATATTATTTATTTTTTTAATTTGATGAATCTTTATTAAGTCTTATATATAAATTATTAATTAGTTATTTTGTTTAAATAAATAACTAAGTTTTATTTATACATAAATGGTAATAAATAGTTAAATAATTATATTTTAATTAATAAACAGTAATTAGTTTATAATTAATGTATAATAATTAAATTTTTTTATAAGTCGATATTAATAATTATGATATAATTATGGTATAAGCTGATTTAAGATATAATTATGATTTCATGAATAATTAATATTTATTTATATATATTTTTTGTTCCTAATAATACATCATTTACTAATGTTAAATTTATAAAAATATAAATTTCAAAATAAATAACTAATTAAATTAATTACATTCATATTTCAATCACTACAAACACACACACACACACACACACACACACACACATCATCCAACTATAAATATACATATATATAATACATAAAAAAATCACTTTCACCCTACAAACCCAACAAAAAAGCAATTGATTTAACATTTACAGTAAAGTTTGTCTCTCCCCAAAACATAAAGAAACAAACAACTCATTCTTAAATCATTTTCTATATTTTCCCAAAACAAAAAGAAACACTTGGCACATTCTCCGAATTTTCTCCCAAGAACCTATTCCCCATAAATTTTTTCTAGAAAATGGCAAAAACATAGAAGAACAAGCTATTAGTTTTCCTTTAGCTCTTTGTAAGAAAGAAAATTGATTTTGCTAGGCTCCATGCTCGAAGAGCGGAAGGAAGAGTGCCTGACAGGCATGTCTTGCAATAGTGTTGCAAGAAGACATCATTAGATGGATGCAGTTCATGCCCCCCAAGTTGGTAGCAATGTTTCAAAAATTGGATCGGACCGGCAGGGTCGATTGGGAACTGGCCAAGGTTCCAGTCTGGTTTGATAGTTGAAACCAGTTTGTTAAAAAATCGGTGCAAATCGGTGAAAAAAGATTGAACCAGTCAACTAGTTTGATTTTAAACCGGTTACTAATCTTTTTTTTTTTAAAAAAAAAAACTAAAAACTAAATAAATAAAAACCCTAAAACTAAAACTTACCAACAAAAAGTCAAAAACCAACCACCAAGTGGCAAGCAACAATAGGCTTCAAATTAGGTTTTCAATCTTCTTCTTCCCGTTTCTTTTTTCTTCCATTTTCTCATTTAAATCCTCTCCAAATATCAAATCCCAAACCTATATCCAAGAATTAGGATATTTTCTAGCAAGTCTTATTTCATAATTTGACATTTTAAATTAATGTATGGATATTATTATGGAGTAGAGTTTGGAGAAGGTTTCATGATACTAGGCAACTTTTAGTTTTTCCCCCCCTTATATATATATATATTGCATTTTTTATATTTTTTATATATTTATATATAATTATGACATCACACCTATTGAACCAGTGATTAAAACAGTTGAATCAATCGAACCAATAACCAATAAGGCCACCGATTTAGCCGGTCCAATTCTCAAACATTGGTTGGCAGTTGAGCAATGCGTGGACTCCACTGGCTCTAGCGATGGGTCCACTTGCTATTATTCACTACAATAAATTACAGTCCTTGTAGCAAAATTTTTGATAACGATGGTAAAAGTCATTATAAATGCTTGATTTGTTGTAACTAAATTGAGATTTCATTACCAATAAAGTCATTTGGGGTAACAAAAGAAAATTCTTGTTACTTTTAATTAAAATTTGTTACCTTTAGACTTTGATGTAATTATTCATATTCATTACTGAAAACAAAAATTTGTTACTGATAATATTTCCCTTCATTTAGGAAGTTGTATTTGTAACAAAATTTTCTATTTTTCATTATATTGGAAAATTTGTTACAAATAACTATATTGTAACAAAATATTTGGTTACTAAAATTAAATTATGTTTCCTCCAAAAATTCGTTCTTTCCAAAATTTTGATTTACTAATATGGTAGCAATTGTTTCCGTTCCTAATTGTGGATGACAATTAAGTTAATTCCCTCTCATAATTCGTTTCCTTCCAAAACTTATTTTCCTCCTAAATTTGTTGTATATTTATTCCTGAAAAATGATCATTCCCACCAAAAACTAATTGGGCTTCACATAGAAAGTGAATTGGTAAATTGCTTTCATTTTAAGAATTACATTTCAGATTAAGGCTCAATGTTACGTGAAGAGTTGTTGTACTGAGCTTCACTAGGGGTGTAAATGGATATTAAATAGATCGGATACACTGTTTTCATATTCATATTCGTTTAACTTTTCGAAGATTTGGATACGGATACGGATTTGACGGATATTTAAAAATGATATCCAAATTTGTATTCGTCAAATATCGGTTGAATTCGGATATACCCATATTCGATTATAATTATTTAGATGCATTCATATTTTATTAAACTTATCCGTATTCGAATTATTATTTTATATTCATATTCGATGATAATTATTTAAATATCCATTTACGAATATCTAGACACGTGATCTATGAATCTATAACAAATACATATTTTAATTAATAGAAGAAACTATATAAACGAAAGCAATCAAACAAATAACATAATTTCTAATTAATAATTGACTTTATAATTGATTATTGTACTTATTATTAATAATAATAATAATGGCATTTAAGTATATTAATTATAAAGTCAACCATCAATAATTATGTTGATTAACTTTATTCTTCAATTTTTTCTCTATATTACAATAATTTTTTAAATTTATTCTTTTTTCTTCCCAATTCTTCAATTATAATTTATATATATATATACATATATAGATTATGATATTTTTATTGAAAATATAAATAATATATTATTTAATAAATATATATTCGGATCGAATATTAAACGGATCGAATACGCATTTATCATATCCGTATCCATTTATAATTGGTTATCTACTAATCGAATACTGATAATATCCACTTTAAATCGATATGGATAAATTTGGTATAAACGGATACGAATGCGAACGATAAACAAAATTTTCAATATCCATTTACAGCCCTAAGCTTCGCTAACTTTTTTTTAAGAATTGGGCTAGCCCAAAATCTTTAAAATTTAGTGAATAAGGCTACCTTTAAATTGAGGTTTACATTAACACAAATAATTGGTTAATTGAACTTCATCAACTTATTTTCAGAATTGGGTTTCAGTAAAATTTGGAGTAAGTTGACTAAGTTGGGCTTTTTTATGAAATGGGCTTGACCAAACTTTTAATAAATTAATTGGTGAATTGCATTTTTTTTTTTTTTTTAGAATTGGCCTTGAACAAAATTTTAGTGAATTAGTTAGTAAGGTGGGCTTTTATTTAAGAATTGGGCTTGAGTAAGTATTTGTGAATTAATAAGTGAGTTTGGCTTTTCTTTAAGAATTGGATTCGAACAAATTTGTAGTGGGCTAATTTGTAGTGTGGGCTTTATTTAGAGTGTTGGGCCTGAACAAATTTTTAGTGAGTTAATTGATGTGTTAGTCTTGCATTTAAGAATTGAGTTTGACCAAGGCTATGTTCTTCTACATTTTTCCAAAAACTTTTCCAACCCCCCAAAAAAATTTAAAATGGAGGCACATTCTCCAATCTTTTTTCTAAAATACTCAGGCCTTGTTTGGGAACATTTCCCCATAACAAAATTTTTTCGGGGAAACACAACCAAACATGCCCATTTAATTTCTCATTTTCCCATCCAAAAATTTTCCCAAAAAGCCCCTCCCATTCCTCAAATATTACAACTTTCAGCCTTCATTTTGCATTCCCCAAGCCCAGCTACTATTTCACTGTTCTTGTCCCCTCCTTTTCGCTTTCTTCCCCCTCCCTTTCTCTTTCTCATTTCTCCTTATCAGGTCTAAAACTCTCCCTTGTCTTCCCCCACAACCCCATTTCGCCTCCTTTTCATTTAGATTTGTGTGGATCAGAAGGATTTTATTGTAGAATCTCCTACTGGGAGGCATGAATCTCCTTTTGGGTTTCATACTACAACTGTTTTTATCTTTCATTTCTTCAATGTCATATTCAATTCTCAATCCAGAGATAGGGGCACCGATGCGTTATTAGGTTTCATCAGTACTAGTAGTGTGGTAGATGTCTTTCCACTTTCTGTGCTTTGTAAATTAGAAATATAAACAAGGAATCGGATGGGTTGTTTAGGCTTGATTTTATAGGTGTAGTTGGATGTCAAATCCCATTCAATATCTTAGATGGATATAGTGGAAAATAACACATCGGTGGAACTGTTGTGTCGCCATATCGGGGTTTTTTGCTTTTGCAGCGGCTTGCGCATGTGTTTATGTTTGTAAGTTGTCCTTGATATGAGCACGGTACTTGTGCTAGATATGTTCTTGTTTGGAATTGGTTTTTTGGTTTTGTGCTTGACCCCATTTCCTTAGGTAATTTTTGCAAAAAATCTTTCGCTTTAGACGTGTATAAGGTGTTCCTATGTTATAGGGATCCTGTTTTTGTGCCTAATTTGTTATTCCAGTATTTGACAAAATAGTTTTTGTCCGCCCTATTCTAAACTATTGGTTGTTTATCTTTAATTGGCATGGATTTAGTGATTTTATTACAATCAATTTTTGGCATAGTAGGTGTTATTCGAGGCCCTTGTAATGGTTGGAATATTAAATGTGATTGTGTGTCTCGGTTGGATTGTTCCTAGTTTTGGTGAGGTCTACATCTCCATTTATTCGCTCAAAGGGTTAGTTATTGTTTAGCATGTTTTGCTTTCTTGGTTAGAAATATTGGATGGATTTTTTATGGCAAGCGGCCTATCTATTTATGTTATAAGTGTGAATGTCGTATCAGATTATATTTGGAAATTCGATTTCGTGTATTCCTGTTCAAAAAATGTCCATATTATCTAACTTATTAGGGAAACATTGCCAAGCGTTGCCTCCACTGTTGTTAGGCAATTAAATTTTACTATATTATGTATGAAACTGATTGTATAAAAGATTTTCCCATATCTTGTTTGTCTGGACTCTCTGTGTGGTACAGTGACCTTCTTAGCTCTGCAGCATGGAAATGTGGTGTGGATTCCCTTCATCTAACTATTTTGGTCTTTCTGCAAATTGACATACATTCCTCTTTGCCATTTTGCATATGCTTTCTGCATTTTTTGTTGCTTTTGTAGGAGTTGTCATTTCCTTTTACTATTCCACCTACTCCATTACTAAAATGTACACTTTATTTAACCCTCTCACCCCTATAAATGCACCGGTGCATCCCATTTTGTTACACACTCCCTGAGTCACATACTACCACATGCCAATATTCTCACAAGTCTCATATTGTGAAAGTGAATCTATCAAAACGGCAGGTATTTCCAACCATTCATATACACAATTGACTGTAGTCTCATTGTAGTTCATTTATATATAGCCTTTTCTATGAGTAACTAGTCTCATTCATTCAGAATCTTTTGTAAGTGCTTCCGGGGACAACTTCTCCATCTCTGATATTACTTCCAAATCCCTGTCCACAACTTTTGTAGAATCCCCAGTTGAAACCTGTTCTAGCTCATTAGTAAGTTATTAAATTTACATATGTTCTTATGTTCTTCCTGTGTTGTTGTTTGATGTTGTCATGGCTTGAATTTTATTTTTTTAAAATGTGTCATATATTTGGCTTATGATGTGTGTCATTGCCTTTATTACCATGCTTGTTGATTTTATGTGCTGTGTCGAGGATATTTGGGTGTATGGTATGTTATAATGTGCCTTGCACATTTTTTTAATAGCATGAGCAGCATTTGACCCTTTAGATTGGCTAGCATCACGCTTGCGGTTTCTCCATACATAAAATGGAGAAGTAAGTCATTCACCTATGGTGACTACTTAGGCTTCCATTATTGAAGGAATCAATCATTTGCTTCACTCAGTGTTGGCCCATGCCTGTCTTACTGGTATTTGCAGCGTCTAATGTTGTTTACCTTAACACATCTTGGTTACTATCCATGTGCTAAATGATCTGGCCTAATTTCTAAGGGGCTGGAATCATTTCCATTCTGTCAATGTTTATCGCCTCCATCATTTTTGTAATTCCAGCTGCTTCTCTACCCTACAGTTAGTGTAGCATTTTCCCACAAATGTGGTCACTCCCTCCTTGGTATGTTGTCATCCCTTTTTCCTTTATTTGCATCCTATGCAAAAGATTTTTTTTTTTTTTAGCCATATAGCATAGTCTGAACTCCCTCGATGCATTGTTTACTCTGAACATAGTTATTACTATAGTCATTCCATTTCTGGCTTTGGTTTCTGTTCCTACTGTATACCTACGATAATAATTATACTTATGTTATGACCTCCTTTATTAGTTGTCTCTCTTGTGGGATATATGTTGTGGGAAATTATCCCTATTATTTGTAGCCATTTGCTCCCCTCTATCCCTACCTTGTTTCAATCTTCTTACCTGCATAGTGCATTCAAAAAGGTTCAAACAAAATGGCCATTTGGATGTTGATTGGATAGGAGTGATCACAGGAAATAAAGATTTAAGGGATGGGGAATTTAAGTAGATCACATTAGTTCATGTTGGTGTGGTTCCAAATATCTCCAGCCATATTTTTTATGTTGTTTTTCCCCACCTATGTATTTATACCAGCTTGTCTTGGAATCATTTAGTATTAGGGAAGAGCTTGAGTTCCTCTGTGTGAAGGCGAGTGATACCACAGTTAATGGCTTCAATAGTCTCTACATCAAACTGTCGCATTCTGACAAGTATTTGTATATTGACACTATTACATGTGATGGTATTGAACAGAACATTATCAGTTATTGTATAGTGAAAGTGTTGCCATAAAATGTCGCCGATTTACTTCTTATGTTTGATATGTAAAGTGGTAATTTGTTAATTCATTCTTCATTTAACAACATAATGTATTAGATATGGTTATTAATATTTTTTATTATGGTTTTGTCCTTTTTTTCCTATGGATAAATTGTGCAGTTGCAGTTATTTATACACATGCCTTTCAGAAATATGTGAAGTCCAAAAATTCAACATATAGGGTTAACTTATGGAGACCATAGTATATTGTCTAATTCAATTAGTCTTCCATATTAGGAGGGTAACTTATAGAGATCCCATTACACTAAGAATACGCTCCATTTCATCATGTTCCAGTACAATGAGTAGGAGCTAAGTGGGATGAAGAAATTGTAACTCTTATTTAGTGAAATATAGTGCAACCCCTAATTGAAAATGTTTATACATACTAAATCCATGAAATTTGTTTTTTTATAATTTAAAAAAAAAAAAAGAAGAGAAGGTAACGTTACTTGTATATTTATGAGTTATAAAACAAAGCACAATGGAAACAAAATATTCAATCAGAATAAATAATATAAATTACTTATACTACATATTTTAAAATTTTATACATACTGACAATAAATTATACCAAACAAATGTAAACAAGTTATGCAATAATTTGGAGGCACCTACAAACTATGTTAAAAAAACTCCTATACTAAGAACAATTAAATACACAATAATATGTGAATATGTGTGTATATATATATACATATGATTAGAAATTTATATGCAATCCATATGTCACCCGAAATGATATGGTCCGTGTAAATATAAGAAGAAGAGTGACAGCTATTTATTGTATATAATAGGTTATATAATAAAAAAAATTATATTTTAATTAAACTTATAATTACAAAATACATAAATAAATCCAAATTAAAGGAAAGGAAAAAAAGATATCTACCCAAAGATATATACTAAAAAACAATAAACCGTACATAATAGCAATTTTACTTCTTCATTACTTAGTAAAAATTTATATGATATACAGGAAATATATTACATACATATTTCTTTATGAATGACTAATTTAATACGTATTTAAAAAACTATATATATTATTTGTGTATAAATTTTATGCTTAAATATAAAGGAAACATATATATAAAAAATATATATTCAAAATATTAATAATATATATAACAATGGATTAAAGTAGTAAAACAATATAATAAAATATAAAATCAACTAAAAAGAAGAAAAAAAAGAGGTACCTTAAATAAGAGACATATTTCTTTCGACCTATTTAATCAAACACGAGTTGATATATATAAAAAGTATAGGAGTTAAATTATATAAAATAATATTGTTAGTAGTATTTAGATAAAAACAAAAAAATATATATTACAATTGCTGATAAATATATATAATAATGGATTACACCAATAAATCAATATGATGGAGTATAATAAAATCACTTATATTAAATAATATAAAATAGTTATTATAAATAAATATAAAAAAATTTATTAAATATATATATATTATGGCAAAAAATATTTGATATTGATCATATTTAATAAATTTAACATGATTATGCCCATTATATATTTTCATGTATTCATATAGATATATATAAATATAATTTTTTTTTTTTTTTTTGTAGAAATATATTTAGTTGGAGATTTTATACTAAATATAAATTTTGAGATGCCTCAAATAAATGAATAGGGTCAACACTTTCATTTATTAAATCCCTTGTTTATTTCAAATTCTTATTTTAATGAGGTAAATGATAATTTAAAGCATTTAATAAGTTAAGGGGTACTAAGTATATAAGTCAGTTCCAATGTCTTTCACAGTGAATTGTTGATGAGAAATTCACTTAGAGTATGGAAAATAGTTTTTTGGGCTATACCCATAAAAATGTGTGCTCACGACATGCGAAGTAATTTTAGTATTCATCCCATTAGCAGATGAACTTATATGTGTTTGTCTTGCTTTTTATAGTGGCTATTTCATTATTCTTTAACTAAGTCGGAAAATCTATATTGCATTAGCTTTATTTAAATTAATCAGCATTGTTCTTCATTCCTATGGATAAATGTTCGAATTTATGCACTTCACGGTATGCATGACTGTACCTATAGTGCCATTTATCATATAATCTTGCATTTTGCTAGTGAGACATATGTCATATATTTACTTTGACATTGATCACGCTTTCATAAAAATGTAAACTTTTTGGGCATGTCATACAAAAAAACTTGTTCATAGATGGATCCTCACGGTCATCCCCCATCATATGGGGCTAATGGCCAATACAGTACCCAATCCGAGGGTAGTAGGTTGGGATACGTGTGATGGCCATTCGCTAATGAGAAATTGTTAATTGAGTTTGCCTATGATGAATACCAAGCTGGTCAACTTCTTTCCACCACGTTCTCAGCATACACGTGGAATAAGATTTGCCACAGGATGAATGTGGAGGTACAACCTGCATATATGTATACTGTCAAGCAGATTAAGCAAAAATGGAATAAACTCCGTGCATCATGGCGAATGTTTCATTCACTGATAACCAATGGTACAAGCTACGAATGAGATTACAATCGAAACACGATCACGGGCAGCGAAGATTGCATCGCACACTGGCTTGTGGTATACTTATGTTTTGATATTTGTAAACTTTTAATCAATTACTAGTATATTAATGCGATATTTGGTGTTTTAGGAGCACCCAAACCATGCCTCGTTGATGGACCGTGGCCTACCATGTTATGATTATTGTATTGAGATGTTCTAGAAAAATATTGCATCAGGTTCCAATGCTAAGTCTTTTGCTCAGCCCCATCTAGCCGCAGATAGTAATCTAAGTGGGAGCGATAATGTAACTAGAGGCAGTACAAATAGGTCAAAACGCTCAGCTTCATGACATGACAACTTTGACGACACAGTAGGTACCTAGGTGAGGGTTCATCACAATGAAGTAGGGGCAAAGAAGGGAAGTTCTATGCTAGGGATAGGCAAGATCGCTTGGAGGATGTCTTAAACAAATGGGATGGCATGATGGACACCAAGTCCGAGAGGATAGGGCCTAAAGCCCATACCTCAATTGCCGAGTGTGTTGCTGCATTGAGGCGCATTGAGGGCCTACAAGACCACTTGTTTGGAAGGGCTATTAACGCTATTCAAAGTGCGACGATGAGAAATTTTTTCCTACAACTTGATGATAGAGAGAGGTGCATCTAGGCCAAATCCCTAGGCAATTAGGCCCATCCCCACGTCCCTGCTAATCTACCTTCGGCTTTTATTTGTTAAATACTTATGTTGCTTATTTATGTGCTCAGTTGTTGTCAGTTTACTTCATTCCTGCGTTTGTTTGTACAAACTTAATTGTGACTAACTTAGGAACTTGTAATCCCTTGGTGTATGAACTTTGATAACCCCCCCAGTTTATGTAGTGCTATCGCTTGAGAATTCACATTGCGTGTCATGCCTTTTTTGTTCCCATAGATGGCTAGTGGATCGAGCTCGATGCCATCACATGATGAGGAGTTGGAGTTTAGTGAAGAATCACCTGGCACACCTAGCAGTGATGTATCCGATGGTGCTGACGATGTATTATTCATTGCGAATGTCTTGTTGCCTAATTTGTACATTGACAAAATGCCATGTAACACATCTGTGCTCTGTGGTGTAGATTGGGTTGGCGAGATAATGGATGGCCATCCTGACCGATTCTACGATAACCTACGCATGATGAAGTCCACATTCATGAGATTGGTACATGAATTAACCAGTCATGGGCTTTTACCTCAAACGCAACAGTGTTGGGTATCACCCACTGATGAGGTGGTAATGTTTATGCAGACAGTTGGCTGTCATCAGAGATAGATGAATACCATGGAACGTTTCCAACACTCCTTGGAGACGGTGAACCACGATATACGTTGTGTGATTAAGGCACTGAATATGTTAGTACCTGAGCTCATAACTCTCCCAAATTTTAACGAGGTGCCCAACAAGATTCAAAATAATCCCGACTTCTTCCCGTATTTTTAGGTATCAAATCCTTCAAAAAATAGATCTGACTATGGAATCTATCTAATAACAATTTGTACCTGAATTGTTTGCCTTTTTATCCTTAGGGTGTGGTGGGGGCAATCGACGGCACATTAGTGTGTGCATGGGTACCCGCTCGCAGATAGAATGCATATTGTTCCCGAAAAGGGAACATCTCCCAAAATGTGCTTGCCATATCCTACTGTGACCAAATGCTTACATATATGTGCGCGGGTTGGGAGGGGAGTGCCAATGATGCACGGGTCTTGCTGAACGCAATCCAAAGTGACCTTGCCTTTCCCTTCCCCCCACCAGGTATCATGGTTTGATTCTAATAACAGTACATATTCATATCTATGTGTCGTACAAAGTCTATATTGTTCAACTATTGCCTAGACTACACTAACACATTTAGATATTCTCATTTAGGGAAGTATTATCTCGTCGATGCTGGCTTCACTAACTATATGTGTTTCTTATCCCTATATAGATGGTCCTGGTACCACCTCTAACAGTTCGATGGTACCCCTATATATAGTGGGCTAAGGGAGCTGTTCAACTATCGACATGCTCGACTGAGGAACACCATAGAATGGACGTTAGGGATTCTTAAGAAGCGGTTCCCATTTTTAGCTTGGGGTATGCCGAGCTACATTGTCATTGCATGTTGTGCGCTGCATAATTTCATTCGTAAGTATAGTCAAGATGACAACATTTTTTCAACCCCAGACCCCAAACTTGACCCAGATTGGGAGACCTTCTACCACCATGGTCACTCGAGCCAATAGGAGATACATGTACAATCTGAATTTTGGGATGGTCTGGCACAATGGCTGTGGGTCGACAGGCATTGATCAGTTTATATTGAATACTTAAATCCACAATATCATCTTGTATGTGCGTTGCTACTCCTGTACTGTTTTAGAACTACTTGTCATCACTTAATATTTTGAAGTGATAATTTCTGTCGCAACATTATAATAATACATGATTGAATATCTGTATGTACCATCATGTGTCACATGTACTGATATCTTTGTATTTCTTTTTGCACTATACCGTGATAAAAATATTATTTTGTAATTTATGTAATGAGATGTGTGCTATGATTTTGCTGAAGGATGAGTAGGTTCGATCCTCCCATGTGCGCATGCGGTGCCAGTCCCGTGCGAGTCCTTATGTCCAGGATAGAGAGGAGCTACGGACGTTACTTTTTCAGATGTCCAGCTTCCCTTGAGCACCCACGCAGCTTCATATGGGTAGACAGTGGATGTGAGGAGGTAGCAAGTATGTATAATCAGCATCGACCATTTGGCACTGCCTCATTGCATGGTACTTATAGCACATCTACATCCACATGTGGCTCTTCTGGGATTGCATCGTCGAGTGGCCCTCATTGCGATGAGTATAGCTCTGTGCGCACTGATCAACACACACCACCCCATTTAGCACACCATACGGGGCCACTCTTGCTATTGCCTTTATGTGGATGCTGTATATGTATTTTGTTGCTTGTGTTGTTCTTCCTACTTGCAGTCTTATTTAGGATATTATATGTATGACCACCTGCTTTGGGTGGAAACAAATAGGTTCATGTAGTAACGTAGCACTTATAATTACCATTTCGTATGGTTCCGTAACGTACTCAAATATATTATATATGTTATTTTTTAATCTTCATTACCACTGGGTACGGTCCTCGTACCATACAGGTATGAGTCGAGGTGCATCGGTAGACAGTGCTAGCACCGACACTGCAAATGTATGGGACTCGACGTGGAGGAGAGCTTTATGCATATGCTGCTGGACGCTAACACAATTGACTCCCTAACGGATGAACGGTACTTATAGATATGCATGCCCAACATAGCTAACAAACTTGGCCGGCACTTTCAGCATCCATACACGACTGATTTTGTAAGGGAGAAATTTAATGAGCTTAAGGAGCTCCACGACATAATGAAGGCGATCGTCAAGAATCCTGACGTCTTCTACGAGCTGTCAATTAGTGATATTTACGTGCCTACTATTATGCGACCGGAGCTCCAAGTGGAAAAGATATTGTGCACTACTATCTTCATCTTAATCTTTTGTATGGTTATATGTGTTCCATAACCAATTTTGTTATTTAATGTGTGTGCAGAGATACCGACTTGCAGACCGTTATCGGCGCTATGCGGAGACTAGATATGACCTACTATCTAAGATATTTACACCACGTGGAAGACCACAATGAACCGGCAATCGCCCGGGCCAGCATAACAGACGCGACGAACTATTATTAAATCAGCAGGAACACCATATCACCCAATTAGGTGCAGACGCATCACGTAGTTCTTTGTGCTTGCAGGGGTCATCAAGGCCCAACATCCCACGTAGAGGTGTCAAATGAGCCGGGCCGAGCCAGCCCGGCTCATTTAACAAACGGTTAATGGCGGTCCCAAGCCGAGTTGGGCCGGCTTGCAGGCCGTTCACAGTCTGGACCATGATGGGCTGAAAATTGAAAAGTCCAGCTCTGCTCAAAATCAACTCACTATATTGGTGAGCCGGTTTATATATGAGCCGAGCTAGGTGGGCTAGTTCCTTTTTTTTTTTTTTTTTTTTCTGAAAATGAATTTAAATTTTTGAAGTTTTTATATTTATGTGATTATTAATGTTTTTTTCAACACTTATACTTTTTTAAAAGACTTAATAATTTATACTTATGTGATTTTTAATATTTTACAACACTTAAATTTTTATAAAAACTTAGAAATTTATACTTATATTAAATTTTTTTATCAGTTATATTTTTCCAAAAACACCACCAAATAAGGTGGTGAAGGGTTTGGCATGGACCCCTCTACCCGTCATTAATTTAGAAAAAATAATTACATAGATGTGGATTTGATCAAACCTCTAAATGAAAGTACATAATAATAACAAAAAAAAACTTTGTAATATCAAAACATCTAAACATGTCCAATGATAAACTGATCGTTCACTCAAATGATCTAAATCGCTCGCGGATTGAGATGCGATGGTGATGCAGTTTCAAGCCATTCTTCATCGTCTTCTTTAAATTGAAGCAATATGGTCTTCACCTTTCTCAATTTTTTTTTATAATTTATAATTTTTATAAATTTATAATTTATAATTTAAAAATTAAAATTTCTTAATTATTGATTTATACATTTATAAAGTAAAAAATTATAAATTATACATTCTTAATTATAAATTATAAATTTATAATTTTTATAAATTAATAATTTTTAAAAATTAATAATTTTTAATTTTTAATTTAAAAATTATAAATTCTTAAATTTTTAAAAATTATAATTTATAATTTAAATTAAAAAAATATTGCAGGCTAGACCGCGTAGCCCGCGAGTTGGCTCGTTTAGCCCGCGAGCTGGGCTAGCCCACGGTCCTTCACGGTCCGCGGGCCGAGCCGATCCCGAGTTGCAAAATTTCTGCTCGAGAAGGGGTTTTCAAGTGAGTCGGTCCAGCTCATCCTATATTAAAAAATTAAATGAGCCGAGTTGGGCCAATTGTTTTTGCGAGCCGAGCCGGGCTAGGCCAGTCCGCCCAGCCTGTTTTGACACCTCTAATCCCACGTTCTTATTCGACTCAAATTAGAGCAGACATGCCCGTTGGCTCAGACAGTGGAATTAATAAGGGTTCGAGAGTTAGGTCTATCACGTCATGGTCTGAGATTGTTTGACAAATTGGCACAAGACTATTGAGACAGCATGGCTCACCTCACACGAGCCAAGTTAGTACGAGTCTCACATCAGACCGACCACCTACATCATCTTGAATTTGCTGTAATCTGAATGTATTATTATTATGTATCGTACTGGTTGTACCCTGGATAACTTTATGTACTAAAGAATATTTGTTGGTGTTGGTAATGAGTATTGTACGTGATGAATAGACATATCATATATGATTTAAGTTTTATTTGTTGACTACTTTACATGTATCACAATATTAACACTACGACCATAGACTATGTCAGGATTATCCAATGGGACACCACCGACTCATAATGTGCTTGTGCATCGTATATTTCATGATCCCCACTGGAGGCTTTAGGAGGAGGCTATCCTAATTACTTACTTGATGAATATTGTACTCTCCCATGACATCTCTAATAGGCAGGTCCTCATAGATGAGTGTTCCCACATTGCACGCTATCTGTCTAGGACGTTTGGGAGGGTGAGAATTGTTGATGAAGTTAAGATGAAGAATCAGCAGTTGCGTGATCGATATTACACATTTGTGGAGTACATGACTATACCTGGGGTACAATACAACGGTGACACCATGGTGGTGCATGTTGACACACAGTATTGGGCGCATGTTGGGAATGTAAGTTAAATTTACCATTTTTTTCCATTTCAATTAATATACGATACATGTACACATAGCTCACATTACAAATTGAAACATGTGATGTACCTCGCTCATGAGACTATCAGGCAGAGCTATTTTCATGTATTCAGAGAGCCCTTATACCTCCCGCTACGGTACATATTCAACGAAGGTTGTGCAGCCGACCTATTTGATGGTGGGATAACATGAGATGCATCAGCACCCCCCACTGGCACGAGGACATGTGGCAAGTTCCATAATTACACGGATACGTGATGGCTCTACCTCATAGATGAGTCCACCTCCCCTGATACCATGATGTCATTTCTTATGTGTTATGTACCATTTACAAACATATATAATATTATTAGAACACTCCCATCTTTTAATTCTACGTGCGATATGGACGAATTCTACGTTAAAAAAAGCTGGTGTTTGGATTGATACACGCTTCCTATACAATACAAATACAACTTCCTTTTTAATCCAACACACTCAAACGTAATATACAAGCTTATATTGATAATCTTAATAATAGTAATAACAACAACAACAACAATAGTAATATAAATTAAAATAATAACACTTACTAATTTTATTGCCACGGTTCATATTCATGTATACGTAATTATTAATTTCCTCCACACCATATTGAAGCACAATTCGATTTTAATTTTAATTTTATTTTTTTTAGATTTCCGTCACATTTCTTTGTCCAAGTATCTATAAAGACAAGTTGCTTTTCAATCTAAGACACTCATATGTACCGTATAAAGCGTAATAATAATAATAATAATAATAATAATAATAATAATAATAATAATAATAATAATAATAATAATAAAACGTAGTAACAATATTAATAATAATAGTTAGGATAATAATAATAATAATTAAAAAAAATTCAACTAACAAACAAACTCATAAAATATTATAATATAAACCACTTAATCATTACATCAATCGTTGCAAACTTACAACATAATCATATATCTTCAATACATATACATACATATATACACAATATTTTTTATTATAAATAAATTAATCTTCTTCAAAAAAATATTCTTCATTAAACATTAATCTTCACATTTATTTAAAATTTGATTATAGGGTGATACTTATGTAATAATCTGTTAAGTTTAATAAATTAATATTGATATGCTTAAAGTAATTATTGAGAGAATTAATTAAATTTAAGTAAAATTATTTGATTATCACTAAGTAATTTATTTACTAAATAATGTATTAATTAAATAATGAGTTAAAATAATTAAACAACTTAGTAAATTAATTAAATTAATTTACTTAAATAACTTATTATTTATATATTAATTATGTTTCATATTTTACGTATAATTAAATATTATGTTTATTTATTTAATAAATAACTTAAGATGATGTAATTTCATATAATATAATATTATTTATTTTTTTAATTTGATGAATTGTTATTAAGTCTTATATATATATATATAAATTATTAAAAAATTATTTATTTTAATAAATAACTAAGTTTTATTTATAAATAAATTGTAAGTAATAAACAATTACATAATTATATTTTAATTAATAAACAGTAATTAGTTTATAATTAATGTACAGTAATTAATTTTTTTTATAAGTCAATATTAATAATTGTGATATAAGCTAATTTTTTTTATAATTAAAATATAATTATGATTTCATGAATAATTAATATTTATTAATATAACCAAATAATACATCATTTACTAATATTAAAGTTATAAAAATATAAATTTCAAAGTAAATAACCAATTAAATTAATTGCACTCATATTTCAATCATCACAAATATATATATATGTATATACACACATCATCCAATTATAAAAATACATACATATAATACATAAAAAAATCACTTTCACCCTACAAACACAACAAAAAAGCAACTGATCTGATATCTACAGTAAAATTTGTCTCTCCCCAAAACATAAAGAAACAAACAACTCATTTTCAAATTATTTTCCATATTTTCCCAAAACAAAAAGAAACACATGGCACAATCTCCAAATTTTCTCCCAAAATCCCATTCTCGCAAATTTTTTTTCTAGAAAATGACCAAAACATAAAAGAACATACCCCAATTTTTTAGTGAATTAATTTGATGAATTAGATTTTTAATAAATGGGCTTGACTAAATTTAGTGAATTAATTGATGATTTGTACTTTTAAAAATTGTTTTTGATAAAAAATTTAGTCAATTAATTGGAGAATTTGATTTTTTTTTTCTTTTAAGTATTGTGCTTGATCAAATTTTTAGTGAATTAATTGGTGAATTGGGATTTTTTTATAGGAATTGAACATAGATTAATTTTGAGTGAATTAATTGATAAATTACGCTTCATTTTAAGAGTTGGGCTTCAATAAATATTTAGTAAATTAATTGATCTATAGGCTTCCTTTAAAAGAATTGAGCATCACTAACTTGTTTTCCAAAATGGTGTTTCACCAAAACTTTTAGTTAATTGGTCAATTGGATTATTTTTAAGATACATGTTTTCAATTAATGTAAAGAATAATTTAATTGGACCATGTTGTTTTTAGAATTGGACTTCAATAAATTTTTGGTTAATTAGTTCACGAGTTGAGCTTTTCTAATATCAACTTAATTTTATTTATTATTTGACAAAAATATTGGTGTGCAACTTACAAATATGTAAATAGGTACTATTTTGATTTGACCCATCAGTTAATAAAAATATAAGTTCTACTTTTGTTACTATTAAATTTATTAATAATTTGACTAACTGAACATCTGTTTTTTTTTTTTTTTTTTTTTTTGAGTTAATTGAAACTTCAATTTTTTATATTATATAAGAAAATGGCATTCTAGTACGTTTTTCGCCAATTATATTTTTAATGTCAAGTTTCAAAATAATTAGTTATAATAGAAAATTGTGGACCAATTTGGATTGTATATCAACATATTATTTTATAATATAATTAAAATTTAATTTATAAATTTATAAATCATTTGAATAAATATTTATATAAAAATTATAAATATTTCTTGCATTCATCAAATCATTTCCTTTCTCGAAAGCCTGTCTGTCATATGAAACAGAAAAGAAAACTCAAGGTGAACTGCCCGATAAAATTAATGGATATCTTTCTTAAAGTTGGAGAGGAAACATTTCAAACATTTTCAAACAGGGAGAGTCCATAGATTTGTTGTAGAATTGTAGTTCCACGCGAAGTTTTCACTAGAAATACTATTTCTTTTTTTACACTAAACAAATAATTTTTGCTGTAGATGAATTAGATTAATTTTATTCAGAATTGGGCTTCATATTAAGTGCATAATGGTACAATGGGTTACACATTTAATTTAAATAGAGATGACAATTTTCAATACGATACAATAACTCGATACGAGTTCAACACAAAAAAATTGGATTTGGGTCAATCCATTTTGGGTTCGGGTCCAATAAGGTCGACACGAATAAGAACCCGAAGAAAATGGGTTGGGCTTAGTTGAATTTCAGGTTACACAAATAACTCAAAATTTGATTTTGAATCACACGACAACCCGAACCTATATGAACCAACTCTACCCAACTCGAATTAAACAAATAAAATTTAAATTTTTTAGGAATAAAAATAAAAAATAACAAAATAAAACTTGAAAATTTGAACTTTAGCAATATCAAAATTACTACTTTGGTATTTTTCGATCTTATTTATTTTCACAAACTTATAGGATGTATGATTATAATTTTATATTATTTCTAATGGTTATTTTTTGGTATTCAAGCGGATATGAAAGTTATTTTGCAAAGAGTTGACAAAACACTACTTTGACTACTGAATTGTCCTACAAATTTTTCTTAGGCATTATGCAATGCAAGATTTTGCATATATAAATAAACAGGAATTCTTTCTATTGAGAAGTTATAAAATATTCAAAAGACTCAAGTAAGTTTTTATGATAAATTGTGTGTCCAATTAAAATACTTGTTTACTTATTTGTTTGACAATATATTTTAATTGATTTACGTGCTACTTAATTGAATCAATATAAAATAAAGAAATAATGTCATTTTAAGAAGTCAAAAGAGACAATTTGATTGATATAAAAGATACAAAAATTAAAGAGAGTAAGTGAATAAAGCTTGAAAAAGTATGCTAATTTTAAAAATAAGCCACTTTATGATTTCAATATTTTTGTAATGCTGATAGATATTGCAAAATGAAAGGAACAAAAAGTCCTAAAATCAATATATTATGTGGTTCAGTTAAAATTTTTTTAGAAAGCTGCTATCGTGAATTTATGATGAGAATTTCTTACTCCTATTTTAATTTATTAATAATTAAGAATAGATAAAATTAAAAAATAAAAGTGCTAAAAAATTTTGAAAAATTAAAATAAATATTTGAAATAATTATTTTAAACATGATTGGCAGGTTGGATTGTGTGAATTTGAGTTGGCGAGATGACCTAATAATAATCAGGTCCACTCGAACCTGACCCGATACGATATGGGTTGGGTTGGGTTGGGTTGGGTATTTTCAGGTTGCCATCAGGTTGGATTGGGTTAGAGTTGAGGAAATTAATATTATATTCCTACTTCAACCCAATCCGAACCCACCCGACCCACCCAAATTGCCACCCCTAAATTATAAATAATTGGACCTCTATTGAAGATTTAATATTTTAATACTATATAAAAGAAAGGTGTCTTAAGAATTTTAAATTTTAATACTTGGACCCTAACAAATTATTAATTAGGCTCGTCAAATTTGTTTTTACTTGTAAATGAATTAAATTAAAATTTTATTTAGAGTAAGATTATTTTAATTTCCACCAGAATCAACACTCTCATATAAGTGAAGCTTACTATTATAAGGTGTGGTGCGCCGTGCACTAATTGTTAGGTCTAGCTGAAGAATGGTAAATTGCCGAGTAGGTGTAATATTTTAAAAATGGTGATAAAAGTAACGATAATTGCATACCAACAGGCAACAATCACGTCACATCAAAATAGTACACAAAAATCAAGGTCAAAATAGTAGACAAAGCTTGCTACAGTTTAATAATTATGAATTTCAATTAGAATGGATTAATTAATATATATATATATATTTCACATTAAATCTAGGTCCAATTTGATTGGGTAAAAATAATTTGCATCATGAGTTTATGATTGAATAAAAGAAAAATATTCACTTGTATTAATATTACCAAATCATTCCAAAAAATTTAAAACCGATATACCATTTAAACAATATTATAATAATGTTATATAAAATAATTTGCATCATGAGTTTATGATTGAATAAAAGAAAAATATTCACTTGTATTAATATTACCAAATCATTCCAAAAAATTTAAAACCGATATACCATTTAAACAATATTATAATAATGTTATAGTATTACCCAAATATACATGATTAAAGATTATTAGAAAAATATCATATCTTAGATAATTAAATAAATATAAATGACTAAAGAATATTATTATAATTACGTAAAGAAGACTAAATAAAGAAAAATATAACAATTAAATTATCTATTAGATAGGTTAAAAATGCAAAAGGGCAAAAAATACCACAAAAAGCAATGTGACAAGCAAGATGGGGGGTAACACTGTTTGAAAATGGAGCAAAGTCCTTTTCAAAATATAGTAGAGTGTTGGTTCATTTTTTCAGGAATGCACATAGAGAAATCTTTCAGTTTGAGAAATTTGACAAATTATTTCATGTGTCCCATTTCTCTTTAGGACTTGATATTTATAAATTTTAGTCTTAATGAGCTTAGATCCATTAGGATTTTTATACTCTTTTTATGCTTCGGCCTATTGACTTAATTAATTATTGGGGTTGATTCATTAATTTTTAGTCAAATTATCAAAATATTCTTAGGTACAATTTTAGTCACATTATTAAGCCCTTTATTTTTGGTGAAAAATTATTAATTTTACATAGAAAATATAATTTAAGTTTAACTCATGAAATATATCTTAAATTAGTTTCAATAATTATTTTAGAATTAGGAGCTTGTGAGTTCTCATCTTCCATCGAATTCGAGTTTGAGTAGACTTCAAAGTCTTTGAGTCTTCTAAGAGGTGCTCCATAAAAGTGGCTTTCCCTGCCAGTTAGGGAGTTAGTAGAAAAGGAGAGGAATTTCATTTTGGCTAAGGAGGATAAGAAGAGAAGACAACTTTGCTAGGAATGCTAAGATGAGTCCTCAAGATAGAGTCTTCTTTATACCTTGGACTCTTTGACTTATTTCTTTCTTCTTGGTTCATGCATTTGTACATTCTATCAGAGCTCCTATAGAGTTAGCGAGTACTTTAAGCTTCTTAATAGAGTTAAAAGATGTTTATGTTTATCTCTCAATTGAGTTCAGAAAAGGAGTTTTCAACATATCAATTAGATGGAGGTGGAGAAGGAGCCAACATGGTGGCCACGTAGTCGATCGATAGTCTCCACATAGCAGTGGAGTTGGGCACTTGCGCGACACTCGTGGGGCATTGGCCTTAGGTGATCGCAGACCACCTTGGGTGGGCACCCACAAAAGTTCATTTTTTAGTTCCTCCAGCACTCATGTGTTGATTTGTGCTTGAGGGGGTCATCCTACGTGTGGTGTCCTAACGTATCTCGATTCTCCATTTAGGATGTGGTCAGTCCAAGCTTTAGAAAATTTTGAGGAATTTCCTAGTTAGAGTGAGACTAAAGAGTCGTCTTTATCTTCTGGTTTTGATTTTGAAGAAGAGAGTTCTTCTTATGAGGAGTCTAAAGGTGTTCTTGCAAGGGAGAATAACTTTTCAAAAGCAATACGAATTACGTGTTTACTTGAGCCGAAGGAGTTAGATATTTTGAGAAGTAGAATTTGTGTTTCTAATGAATTTAAGTTTTTCCTTCCATTCCCTAGAGTATACTTCGTGATTTTTAGTAGTGATTTCACTTGTGAGTTCTCTCTTCCTCCTGACCTTTTTTTGCTAGATATAGCATGTAGCTTTAGTGTGTGTCTAAGCTAGTTCGGGCCCAATTTTTTGCATTTTTGATAAGGTAGGCCTGGCACTAAGGTGGGTTCGGGTGAGTTTTCCTTATATCTGAACCCGCCTGCACTTGAAAAATATTTTAAAACCCGCACCCACTCCGCCTTGCACTACACCTACCAATTTTTTTTAAAAAAATTTCTAATTAATCATAATTTGATAATTCAACTATAATCTCATAAAATTATACAAAAAGTAGATCAATATGAAATTCAAATATATCAATCAAAAATTAAAATATAAAAAATCACACAAATATATAATATATAATATATAATATATTATGATTATATAAGTATTCGAGGTGGGGCAGGGCGAGGCAAGTTGGTCCCAAACCCGAACCTGCCCCGCCTCGCACGAAATTCATATTAAGCCCATCGGCCCCCGACCATGCAGAATGGGTTTTCAACCCGCCCCGTGCGGAGGGAATGAAATGGGTACTCGCGGATTAAGTTGAAATTGCAAACTCTATATGAGGTTTAGACGCCATCTGAGTGAATTGAGTTTGCCAATATCTTTAGATAGCTTCCACACCTTATTTAGGATGCGTAAGGTGTCGAATGAACCTTTCTTTCATTCTTTTCCTAAACCACACAACAAGTTTTTGTGTGGGTAACCTTTATCCAAAGGTTCTTAGAAGATAGATTTTTCTTCGTCAAGGATGAGGGTTGGAATGTTATTCACAAATGGAGTAGTTTTCTCATCTTGATTTGTCTTAGTCAAGTACATTGCAACCTTTATGTGAATTTTGTTGAAATGGGGTAGTTTGATTTTTCTTTTAACTTTACTTATATATTTCTAGTTAGTACTTAGCATATTTTTTCTTCTGGCTCATGGTTGTTGCTTGTGCTTATCTATGCACTTTTATATGTTCATGAGCATTGCTTGTACATTAACTTAGTTCACTTTTTCTTTGTTGATAGGAAAGAAAATTGACTTCATTAAAATTCACACTCAGAGAGCAAAATGAGGAGTAGAGGAAGACGTATCATAGAGTAGCATCGCAAAGAGACGCCACCGAGTGGGCGCCAATCTAGTCCCTAGAGTCGGTGGCCAAATGAGGTCCGCGCCCGACCAGCTCAGCAATGGGGCTCTTGCTATAGGTGATGAGGTTGAGGTATTACATTCCGACCCTACAGGAAAGTGTGCTGACGGATCTGCTACTTGTTTGCACTCTACTTATCTTTTTCATTCTATCAAGGGCAAAAGGCTCTTTCTCTATAGTTTGCAGTAGAATTGTGGGGTGGACTCCCACTTTGATGTTAATGAGGTCACGTTTAGTGCCTATCGCATATAAGGTGTACTGTGCACATATAATTAAGGGAAGTTGGAGTTATTCTCTTTTTCCTAATTTGTTGAGATTGTTGTTGGAGACTTTGTTTGAGTATGAACTCACTTCTTTATTATGATTCCTCCTCCTTTTTGTTGTTTTCTCTATGATTTCTTACTTTGGAGCATTTTTGCATCTTTTCAATGTAGTGATGAAACTTGATTAAGCAGATGTCCCGCCGTACAGAGGGAGGCTCATATGTGGTGAAACACCTCAAAGAAGAGGTTGCTGAAGCAGTTAAGCAGCTTAGTCAGAAGGAGGAGGAATTCGTTCAACTACTTAAGGAACATGAGCACTTGAAGATAAAATATATGAATGAGGTGAATAGTAGAGAAAAATTTAAGAGTTTCAATGCTAGGAAAATCTTCATCAATGCTACTTGCGAAGAAGCTGTCTGATGAATTTTTTTGAAGCAGTAGAAGCAGAGGTGATGGTGATTTACAAATAGATAATTCAGAATTATAGCGGCATTCTGGGTGAGACCAGATAACACTCTCATGAAATGAGGTTCCATTTGCTTCTTGTAGAAAGCATTAGCTCTAAAGGAGCTGCAGTTAGATTGACACCTAGAGAGGTACTCAAGGTGATTATTTAACTATTCGACTTAATTTGACACCTTATCCTGTTCATCTTTTTCATTGGGATAATAACTTCTACTATATTAATATTGAATTCTCTCCAACCAGTTGTTTGTGCCTGTAGATCTACTAGATGAAATCAACCACCTTTTTGTTTTGGTTGATGGCCCAATGATGCTTTTCCATTCTTTTCCTATGAACATTGTTGTTATGACGATGGATGAACATCCTCATCAAGGTGTGGCTCTCGCGGTCGTATAGCAAGCTAGGATGGCCTTGGAATGGTGCTAGATTTTGAAAATTGTTGTGTCAACTTTTTTTACTTAAAGAGTTGTAGCTACCTAAGGAGTGCAACATTTACCTCCTCACCAATGATCTATAGGAGCTTATTGATGAAAAGGTGCAACTGCCTACTCTAGTAGGTTGCTTGGTAGAGTAATAGGCCTATGGACATCTTCAGTTTGAGGGGGTCGGTTTGGGACATGGTTCTTTGTTAAAAAAATGGTTCGTCTTGTGCTCACCATATTATCCTATTGCGAATTCAAATAACCTAAAAGGCTCCAACTAATGATGTAGTATGGAAAGGTAGAATATGTGATGGATTTGAATATGTCTAATAGCAATATAAGGTTGATGCTTGACCTGGAGAGTGTGGCTAGAAGCTGCAACTACAATAAGCATGTTGAGATTGAATAAATTTTGAGAGATAATAAGGTCAAAATATATAGTTGAGAGAAATAAAGTAGAGAGTGCATATATGTAGCCAATTTTGAAAGGAGCATTTACAATAGTGAATATTTGGGGTCGAAACTATTAGAAGACCCCTATGACACTTAAAGACACTTACTATTGTCATATGGTCATCCAATGTCTTTCTCGTTGAGTGGATGACCAAGCAGCTTTCACCTCCAAAATGATGCATTAGTGTTTCTGCGGGAATGTGTACCTGAGTGCATTTAATGTTGAGAGACAAGTTGACGACTATAAGTATGTGGATGAGGGCAATTGTTAGAAAGCCTGCCATGCATTTAATGCAGTCACCCAAACCAAGAGGTTGGAAGTTGAGCTTTGGTTGCGATGGTCGACCTAAAGGTGGTCGATCCCACATAATAGTTAGGAGTGTGAACGGATATTAAATGGATCGAATACACTATTTTCATATTCGCATCTATTTAACTTTTCGAATATTCGGATACGAATTTAACGGATATTTAAAAATGATATTCAAATTCGTATCAATCGGATATCAATCGGATTTGGATATATTTGTATTCAATTATAATTATTCAGATGCATTCATATTTTATTAAACTTATCCGTATTTGAATTATTCTTTTATATTTATATTCAATCATAATTATTTAGATTTTTATTTACGAATATTCAAATATGTGAATCTATGAACCTATCACAAATACATATTTTAATTAATAGAAAGAACTATATAATTTCATTAAAATGAAAGCAATCAAACAAATAGCATAACTTCTAATTAATAATTGGCTTTATGATTGATTATTAGTACTTAATAATAATAATAATGGCATTTAAGTATATTAATTAAAAAGTCAACCAACAATAATTTTGTTAATTACTTTATTCTTCAATTTGTTCTCTATATCACAATAATTTTTTAAATTTATTCTTTTTTCTTGCCAATTCTTCAATTATAATATATATATACATATATGGATTATGAGATTTTTATTGAAAAATATAAACAATATATTATTTAATAAATATATATTTGGATCGAATATGCATTTACCATATCCGTATCCATTTATAATTAGATATCTACTAATCGAATACGAATAATATCAGTTTTAAACGGATGTGAATAAATTTTGTGTAAACGGATATGAATACGAATGGTAAATAAATTTTCATATATCCATTTATAGTTCTAATAATTAGCTTACTCTAGCTGTTGAGATAACAATTGCTTTGTATTGTCGATCGACCTAAAGATAGTCGAGCTCTACATGGTTGAATGCATTATTTAGTCTCTGTACAAAATGTGTGATTGACTCCTTAACACCAGCTCGATTGGAGGTTTACCTAACTTCCACATCATGGGTCATTTAATTTTGATATTCTCAATTTGAAATTCATAATAATTAAAATTATCCAAATAAGTACAATTGATTTATTATTATGAATTTGAGTATGGTATACATGTGGAGTACTAACAACTGACGTTTGTGTATGTAATTATTCACTTAAAGTAAGGGAAATAAGTACTTTCATCATTTAAATTTTTTGCTTAAACACTCGACTTCTAATCCTCTATTTGGTTTCTTTTCAAAGGCATTTTTTGTTTTTTTTTTAAATTCAAAAAGTGAAAAGCTAGTTATGAGTTTAGGTTTGAAAATTAAATATTGTTTGAATGTTTTGTTTAAAATAAAATAATTATGTGTGGTTGAAAATGAAATGTATTTGGATGTTGTTGTGTTTTTGTATTAAAAATTGTGCAAATGAGAATGGGAAAAATAGTGTGTGAAAATGGAGAGAGAGTAAAAGTATATTTGGAAAAATATTTTGAAAATAAAAATATTTATAATAATGAAGAAAAAATTGATAGTTTTTTATTTTTATTTTTTGGAAAAAATAGAAAATAAGGTAGAAGTGAAAACAAAACCAAACGGGCACTTAAAAGTTCAACGCCAAACAGTTTGCGCACTATCAACTGATGGATACTATTTTCCTTGGAGTTTTATCCATTCATTTGTGCCAGAGCATACTTCGTGTACAGTATGGTAAAGAGTGCAGATATCAATCAGCTTTAGAATGATGAATAGGTGACAATCGACCTGTTTATTGGTGCCAAACGCTAATTTTGAGGTACACTTGGGAGTTTGTTGGAGGGATTATTAAAGATTTGACATTTTGAAATAACACTTGTCTTGTTTTTGTCCCTCTTCTTCTTCTTATTGCATCCTCGCCACGTGGACTAGTGACTCACAAATTTTATAAGAATGTCGTTTCCTTGACAATAACAACCATTAGACGTAGCTAGCTAGCTAGCTCTGCTGATTGAAAACTTGGCAATTGGTTCTCCAGATGCATAACCATCCATTCCATTCCACGCAACCTAGATTGCTTCCTGATCTCAATCAGGCAGGCGCAGGTCCCATGTTCCCAACCACCAAAGCAGCTATCACATCATACTTCTTAAAATTTTTAATATTTGTTTACATTTTTATCATTTCAATTAGTGATACTTGATTGAAATAAAATTTCAAGAGATAGATATAGGATTATCCTCTAATAATTCTATTTGAATTTTAATATTTTCATATTATATGTCGTATAACAAGTTGAAATTGTGTTTCATATGTTTCACTAGATACTCTCATGGAGTGAATCATATACATTTACCAATGAATTATATACACTTATCTATAAGTAACAGATAAAAGAATAAATAGAAATATAAAAGACCACTCTCCAATTTGTCAACTAGCTAAACAGTGATGCAGGAAAACTCAATGATTAATATTAATAAATTAACAGGAGATGCATCTGCATTTGGACATGCCATTATTTTGGGTCCTAAATAACATTATCTGTGTTTCAATTGTATATTAGTTATACCAACAATACGCAGCATAATATAACAATAAGGAATCCAAATGAGGGACAGTGATAACATGATGACAAGATGCAACAGAACCACTCCTTAGTCCTGCAAATTATTTATTGTTTGCAAACCTTTCTTACAGGGGACAAAATATGGACAACAATAATGGTTTATGGCATTCATTAAGTGACCTCAAAGTCTTGCATCACTGATCACTCACTCGAGTCATTGAAGGTTTCATGCATATTACAAGTTAATTTGACTCAATAGCAGGAAATGAATATGGTTTTTCATTTCAAGGTTGAAAGAATCTGCTATTTCAAGTAACCAACCACAAAAAATCCCATTCTTTTCCAAGCGTAGGTAAAAGAAAGCATGCTACATATGACAACAATTTTGATCCGCAAACATTCAACTTGTTGACAAAACCCAAATCTGCAAATAGGCTTTTGCTTATTTTTCACTCCAAAGCAGATGCAAGAGCTATGTTTTATATACATACACACACAAATGTTTCTATGTTCTATAAGAAATTCTTTGTTGACCGCAGGACCTCAAACTCAAATGCTTGATTTGCCAGTTGATATTCTTGATACAAAAACATCGTGCTATGTATTGAGGCTCAAGGCTTATCAAGCCATCCATTCTCAGCCATGAACCTGCCTGAGCCACGGCCCATTTTCTGAAATGAGCCTACTGCTGATAAACCCTTAAAACTGCCGCTTCCTCCCTCACTTGAGTTCCGAGACCTCCAAGATTTTCGAGGCTTTGTGGAGTTGACATCATGGTCTTTTTCGTTTCCAGTTTTGACCTTAGCAGCAACTAATTTGACTATGTTACTCCTGCAAAAAGGGCAAACTGGTATGGACGGGCAAGCAGTTGTTGGGTTGGGCTTGTTATGGCAGCACAAGGCGAGTGTGCATTGAGCACACATCCGATGGCCACATTCTCGAACTTCAATCGTGCATATTTGATCAAAACATATGCAGCAAAGATCTGTCTCACTTGCCTGCATAAGGTAGTCTTAGTAAAATCCTATCATGCCTTGGAATAAATTCACAATACCCAAGATTGGCATTGTTGTCAAAAATTTTCGAACAAATATAGCCTAATTCTAGAGAATGCTGAAACAAGGAAAAGCCAAGGTTGAAAGAAATGGCCTTAGTTTGAATAACACAAAACTAATCAATGCGAGAAGAGTAATCTAAAGAGAGGATGGCAAACTACCTCAGATACATTATCATCAATCTCAGAGTCAGACCCTAATGGAGACGGCAATGAGTAAACCGTTCCCTTTAATATGGCCTTTTCCCTCTCCTTGTTAGCCTCCATTAAGGCACGTTCTAAGAGAGCTTTTGCCTCATGATTGAGCTCACTTATGAACTTCAAAGGTGATGGCCAGACAAGAGGCTCTGCAGATGAAGGATTCAGCAACGCTGCACATGCTCCATGGTGATTCCTTAAAGCTACTGTATATGGTATTCTCCTAGATCATCTCAGCAATCTCAGACTTACAAGCATACACTTTCTGAAAATTTTGTCTATTTAATAAATGGGTACTAGTAGTAAGAAATAGCAGGGCATACATGAGTGAGAAAGAAATGGAGTCCTCATGCATCACAGTTATAACAAGTACAGAAATTAGATGTTCAACTACTAGCTTTCAACTTCTTTTTCAATTATTGTTAGCAAAAAAATCAAATTCCATGAAGAAATCCATTAAGCAGAAACTCACCAATAGAACGACTTTATATAGCATTGAGCATGTAAAGGAAAAATCCCATGGGTGCTTTTCAAACTATTGACTCTGCTTTAATTATCATATTAACAAGAAAATACCCTGACGCATCTCTTTGAAGTCTATCGGCACCCCAAGCCAGCAATTCTCTTATGCAGTCAAGAGAACCACTTCTTGCAGCCAAATGTAGGGGAGTACTACCTGGATAGCTGTAGAATACGCATCGTCAAGTGGAAACCAATTTCACGTACGCCAATGGAAGAGTAAAGATAAGCAATGACAAAATTACCCATATCCACTGGTTGAAGCACAAACAAGAGCTCCATTGTCCAACAACATATGAACGCATTCAGGGCGTCTTTGACGGGCAGCTAAATGCAATGGTGTTGCTCCTTTACTATCTCTAACGTTCGCAAAACGGGAATACCCCCTATAAATTTTGTTTTCAAAACATCAGAGCATGGCTAGAACTGCATCGTAGAAAAGGAAAATGTCCTACTAATACTAATTCCTACATTACAAAGTCAATCTAGAAGGAAAGCCTACCAAGAAGCTGCCACCTGGGAGGTGCGGGCTGCGGAGAGAATGACTTGAAGGCAATCAGAGTGACCGTAGTAAGCAGCATAGTGCAGGCAGGTTCTTCCATTAAGTGAATCGAACATTAAAATCTGACTCAAAAAATCAGGTTAGCCACATACTAATATTCAGTTCATTACTTGATTCTGAATTTTCGGATCATTGCCGGATACCAGAATTGACATCAATGTCCGGATAACTCAATAAATGTTCTTGCGTACAAATTGATAATTGAAGAAGGAAAGTTCATTCGGAATACATACATTGGCACCAGCTATAATAAGCTTTGTCACACAGGAGATCTTGCCATGCATTGCAGCTAACATCAATGGAGTCTACATATATCACAATCAACAAAGATCAAAGGATTAAGTCATTAAAGAAGGAGTAATCAAGATCAAACACTTTTCGGACAAATGAAATAAAAATCCAAACTTTCCACACAAGCATTCACTATGTAAACTCAAAAATAGAAAATAAAGCGAACCTGCTTTTGTCGATTCAACAAATCCGGCTTCACAGATCGGTCCAAAAGCAATGAAAGAACCTAAAACCCACAAAAGAGAAACCACATACAAATTAAAGAGCCAGAGAAAAAAAATCATACGTCCAAAGTAAAACAAGAAGTTGTATTCAAGAATTCCACCTCGGTCTGGCCATTGGCAGCAGCAATATGCAAAGCTGAATTGCGATCATACACAGTGGAGTGATGAATAAGGGTCGAATCCCTTTCTAAAACTGCCTCAACAGTCTCCAATTCCCCCAACTGCACCGCACTAAACAGTCCCTGCTCTTCACTGGTCCTGCAGCTTAGCCCCTGACCCATTATTCTCTCTCTCTTTTTTCTTTTTCTTTTTTCCAAGAAAATTCTACAATACGTACGATATTTTGTATGTATAGGTGGTGCTGCAGCTGCCCTTTGAGACATTCACCACCGTGGAAGAGGTGGTGGCTGAAAGCGCCAGTGTATTGTATAGTTTATGAGTATATATTTATGTCGAGGGGGAATTTGGATTTCGGAGTTGGAGCTGCCCGGGAAGGGAAAGGATGCTGACAGAGTCAGGAAAAGCGTGTGACAACGGGCAGAAGTCAGATATTTTGCGGGCAATTGGATTCCCCAAATTATTTATACCATTTGATTGTTCAAACAAATGGGCAAGTCAATGCTTTGTGTCAAGTGATTGATGTATTGCTCGTTATCCAAATTCCAGGCTTTCACACGAAACTTTGACAAAGATCACAATGCTCAAGTGACACCAATTTGGATATTGAATTTTAATGAAAACAAAATTAAGAAGTATTTAGAATATTGAGTAAATTTTATAAAATTTGCAGATTATTTCTTAATAATTTATTTTTTGTAATCCAAGATCCAGAGATAGTTTAAAATTTTTAAATAAAAAAATTTATTAAATTCAATGAGTCTTTTTTTTTTTTTGATAAATTGGACAAATTGCATTAGCCATGAAACTGACCTATTAAACTCAATGAGTCTAAAATATAAATTCGTTAACTGCCCTGCAAGTTTTTTATTGTTTCTAGTGGAATGGTATTCAGTAAGTATTTACTCTAGTGAATAATAATAATAATAATAATAATAATAATAATAATAATAATAATAATAATAATTGTTGGAAATAATTGCACATAAACAATTAATATCCACATAGAATCAAGATGGATGGTTCAATGTTATCTTTTGAGTAGCAAAAGTTTTATGAATACCATCCTGGATCAAAGCTCGTCAACAAGCTTTGATTGCACATGGACTCTAAGTTTCTTGATTCGATCATCTTCCAAGTATAAACTCTATGCAGGGACGGATCTAGAATTGAGAGTATGGATTGTGGGGCCAAAATTTATAAAAATATAGAAGTTTAAAATTTTCATCGAAGTTGAACACAACACTCTTTTATACCATAAGTTTCATCAATGAACAAATTAAATATCAAAATCTTTGGTAATATCATTCTCATTATAAGTAGCTAAGCAAGCGGCTAAAAATTCATCTTTCATTTTATTTATGAGCCTCTTTTTTACAATATTTATAGTAAAAAAATAAATAAATAAATAAATTCTTACTTGTAGCTATTGAAAGATAAAAAAATTCAATTGTTTTTTAAAAAAATATTCACTTATTTTTGTCTCTTTGTCTCAATCTCGTTGAAATAAAAAAGATAAATTTTGGTTGTTTTAATTAAATTAAATTAATTAATTTTAATTTTTATCATTAATTAAAAATCAATCAATTTGATTCAATAAATTTAAATAATTAATTTTGTATTTAAGGCCCAACAAAAAAAGTTAAACTTTTTAAAAGTTAATATTAATTAAGAATTAATTACCTTAGCTAATATTAAATGATTTATTCTTTTAAAATTAAATTCAAGTTAACTATTATTAATTTTTTTTAATGTATGAACGCATGCACACACGCATGCACGCAAAGAAATCACAATAAGTTTGGGGTGGGGTTGGGGGGCAATGGCCCCTGCTTGCCCTATGTGAATCCATCCATGACTCTATGTCCTTTAACTTCGAATGGCTTCTTCTATCTCTACTCACCTCGTGGGGTAGTTATCAGAGCTTTCATAATCTTACACACCTTAAACCCTCAAAGACAATTTAGTGATACTCCAAAATAGATTGAGAGAGAAGAATTATAAATATAGAGAGAGTGTATGGAGAGAATAAATACTCAAGTTGTGTATAAAACTCTTAGGAAGAGGGCTTATTTACAGGTGAATCTTCCAAAAGTCCAATCCAATTAGGAATCAATATGGATAATGCTTATCCCACACAAAGAAGACTTATCCTCCTAGATATGGATGATTACTATAACACACAAGGGGGAGTTATTCTCCTAAATATGGATGGGTATTATCTGTCTACATTTCTTCACAAGGAATAGTTCTAATCCAACAAAAACTGCTATTCTTTCTAGAAGTAGATAAGATCCATTCAAATATAAATGTGTATTGGGTTAAGGGTCCATCCAAGACCTGCCCCAATTTGCAGCAGCAGCAGCAACAACAACAACAACAACAACAACAACAGTAATAATAATAATAATAATAATAATAATAATAATAATAATAATAATAATAATAATAATATCTTTATTTTTTTTGTTAAAAATAAGTTCAACCAATGCAGATTTTGTAATGCTTCTGTAAGTAAATATGGAATAAGATATGTGTGTTTGCTATTTATTTTGTCTGTATATCGATTCTCAATCCATTCCTATTTTATTTCTATTATTTTTTATTTACAATAGTTTTCTTTAAAATTTAATTCAAAATTATTTTTAAAAAAATTAAATCATAGAAATAATATTCTTTTCAATTTAGTAAATATATTTTTCTTCTTTTACTAAGATATGCTATATGTATATCTCCCCTAATGTAATTTTTGGTAAAAAAAATATTAATTTTGGTAATGCCCATATGATGGATAAAAATTGAATATAAGGATAATTTGGTAAATTAATTAAAGATGGCAAATGAACCTTAAAATAAATTAATTGAGCAAATAGGTTAGAGAGCTTAAAGGACAAGCCAAGCACACAAAGAAGGGCAGAAAAATATTAATGGGCCAAGGGTCATCAAGGCAAAAAATCTATAAATATCAAGTCCTATAGAGAAATGAGACATAAGAAACCATTTACAAAATTTCTTATAGTAGACGAACTCTTGAGAAGAGCAAATCTCTCTGCGCATTCCTAAGAAGACAAACCGACACTTTGCTATTTTTTGAAAAGAACCTTGCTCCACTTTCAGACAACATCATTTTGCTGTTGTTTATGGGAAATCAAGGGAAAAAGAAGAAACTAAGAATGCATGCAAGATCAAAAGCTCAACCCTAACAACCAAGTGGGCCCAACATAGGAGAATGTGGAGAGTCACCAACTTGGAGGACCACTTCGATCATAGCTGAAGCAACCCCCTAATGCACAACCTACACTAGAGGAAACACATGTACAATATGTACCTCATCCAGGAGATGCTTAATACCCTAGTAGAGAATGGTACTACTCAAACTGCAACTAAAGCAGTAGCCTAATATGTTGAGGAGTGTTGTCCCCAAAAAATGTTGCAATTCTTGCATCAAAATCGAGGGGCTTTTTCATCTCTAGAAAGGACTAAGTAAAGAGAAAACCATGAGTATGACATCACTACTCTTCCTTTGCCCCAATATTAAGACACGTACCCCTTTCTCCAAGCAGACTCTGCTCAGTGCATGATGGCTAACACTAGAGTCCAAACATGTTCTTTGGAGCTGCACCATTTAGCTACCGTTCTTACTTGGCATAGCCCATTCTCTCCAACCATCGTGGTGGAGGCATTCCCTCTTGGAGCAAATATAGTCCAATTATTAGAGTATGATGGAACTGTAGACCCTCATGATCACTTACACAATTTTCTCGTGAAAGAAAAGCTCTACAACTTGAGCGAAGTTGCATATTGCAAGCTATTTTGTACCATACTCATCAGGATATCTTGGCGTGGTTCAATATAATGCTGATTAGATCCATTACTAGATAGAAGGTTGTGATGCAGTGCGTCAACAAGAACTTCTCCATCAACCGTAGATACCCCAAAATAATAGCATATCTATTCACCATCAAGTAGAAAGACTGAGAGTCTTTGAGAATTTACCTTATCCGCTTTGTCCAAGCAGTGCATGAGATCCCCTACATTGGCTAGGAGCTTTAGCCAAGCATTATCTAATAGAACCTAAAGTTTTGGGAGTCATCAATTATTGGGAAAACTGTTACTACTCTAGAAGAGCTCTTGGTGGTCGTAGAGAATTACATCAAGATCGAGGAAGTTGTGACCGCTTAGGATGGCAACAAGCTTGAGGCGCACAAAGAAGGAGTCAAGGCTGACAAGAAGCTAAATGAATTAAAATGCGGTCCCTCAGAAACAACCCTCAGATATACTCCGGTGAGCAGCTTGAGAGCAGAAATACTCCTAATCGCTAAGCAATAAGATTTGGTTAAGTGGCTACCAAAAATTGTATAGAATTAGAAGAGGTAGAAACCCTCGATGTACTGCAACTTTTTATCATAGCCGAGGACACACTACAGAGAAAGTCGCAATTGGAGAGGTGAGATAGAGAAGTTGATCTAGCACGGGTATCTGAGAGAATACATACGCCAAAAAGTGGAACAACCCCAGAAAGTGACCTAAATCAGAGGAAAGTGACGATCACTCAGGCTTACCTAACAAAGAAATGAGGTCAAAGAAGTCATTCGTATAACATGAAATCATACTCAAGAAAGTATCAGAATAGAGAGATGCTATTATTAGCAAATCAGTCCATCCAGTAAGAGTAGGAGATATCCCCAATTAACATAACCACACCCTCTCTTGGGCATCTTACAATGTTTTTTCTTTCCCTTTATCTCGTAAGCGAAGTGTTTAGGCAAAATGTTACATCATGAATAAAAGTTAGTTCCATTACATTATGAAGTTTTCTATACATTCACTGCTCCTTGATGAACAACAACTACTAACAAAAGTAATAGTTTCGTCATAGTCCTTAAGAAACTCTTTCCACAGAACAACCTTTTAGCCGGAGTCTTAAAGTGGCTCTTTCCAGGAAGAAAATCTTCATGTCAGAGTTTCGAAGTAGCTCTTTCCATAGAACAACCTTTTCATTGAAGTCCCGAAGTATCTTTTTCTATAGAAAAAACCTTTCCAATAGAGTCCGAAAGTGGCCCTTCCATGGAATAACCTTTCTATTGGAGTCCTAAAGTGGCTCTTTTCATGGAAAAAAAAAAACTTTTTGCTAGAGTCCTAAAGTGGTTCTTTCCATGGAAAAAAACCTTTCCGCAGGAGTCTTGAAATAGCTCTTTTCACGGAAAAAACTTTCCGCCAGAGTTCTAAAATGGCTTCTTAAATGGAAAACCTTTGTACTAAAATCCTAAAAAAACCCACTATTGGATCCCTGAGTATGTGGCACCTAAAAAAACTGCACTATCGACTCCCTTTGGGAGTATATGGCAGCCCTCTGAAAAGGTCTACTATTGGCTCCCTTTGGAAGTATGTGGCGTCCTCTAAAAAAGTCCATTACTAGCTTCATATAGAAGTGTGTGGCTATTGCTCTAGAGAAAGTCGCTAAGGAACAGTTTGGAAGGAACCTATGCCGTTAAAGAAAGCCTACCATAAGTCCTCACGAAGAGGAAAGTGGCAACATATCAATACTTAATAAATATCCAAAGGAAAATCTCTAAGTTCTAGCTCTACATGCTGCACACTTATTCTGAAGCCTACCAAAAGACCTATAAGTATGCTAGTTCTCATCTCGACACTTAGTCTATGCTCAACCTAAATACAAAATTAACTTTCCTCCTTTATAGGACTTTGCTTGACACAAGATAGACTCACACCAACATAACGGTGTGCTCCACGCCTCCCTAAGATAGCTTCATCACCTGCTACACTTGAAGCTACTTTAACTTCATGAATGCACTAAACTACCCATGGTACTTTGTCACTTAAATTTCTCTGAGTCCCTAAATAGCTATTGAAAGCATTGCAACATCAATAAATTTAATAAAAAACAACATAAACAAAAGCAGTTATAGTAGGGAAAAAGATGCCCCAATGACGAGGCGCCCAATGATTAACCCAGCATCGAGCGCTTAACGGATGCCTCAATAGGCATCCGGGATAGTGGTCTAAGCAGCATTAGGCTCCTTGATCAAGAGCCCCGGCATCGGACGCCCAGTGGGTGTTTACTCCTTGCATGGGCACCCTAGTTTGACTTCTCACGCTGGCGCTTTAGTCTAGTACCTCATGCAGATGTTCAAGATGCAGTTTTTTCCCTACACTTAATAATGGCATTCTTATGCCTCCCATTACTTAATTCTTAAAATACAAGTACGCAAGGTTAACAGTCATTTAATTAGCTAAGTGCTTGCGTGAATGCGAAATAGATGGGAATAAAGCTACTCTACTGAAATCAAATAAGAGAGATAAAAGGATGTTCGGCCAACACTTGACCGTTAAAAGTAAATAACAATGCACTACTCAAATTGACTAAAAGGCACCAAGTAGCATCAAGATCCTAAAAGAAAATTTTACTTGCTATCGATACCACAGATATAACACCTCACTCCTGCAAAGCTACACCTGATGGTTTCTCTGTTATCACCTCTAAATCTATCACCTTAAAGAACTTCCTAGAGCCTTCATACTCCTTGGTTGTATCCTTACAAGCTGTGTTCATAAGTGTCCTCCTAGTAGAGGAATATACAAACTTCTATTCCTCTTCACCTCTTTACCAAATCTCACCTTCAAGCGCTTATTCTCTCTCTTTTTGATTTTATTGTCGAACCACTTTGGTTGCCTTCTGCTTATGATGTTTACTATTGTCATAGCTATTTCCACTCAGCGAGACCTCTGTCCTACTAAGTTCCATATTTAACTTTATGGAAAACTTTAATTTCACAGTAGAGACGACTAGATATCTCTTGAAACTCTAACTTTCGTAATAAAGACACAAGATTCCATAATATGGCAAATGAAAAAATCACTCTATGTTTGGCTAACATTTAGCCATTTAAAGAGAGATAAGAGGCACTTATATAAATCACAATTGTTGAGAGCCCTCTTAAGGATGCCAACTGAAAGATACTCTCATAAAATAATTATAGTCCTGACAAGTAGAAAAACCTTTGAAGCATAGAGTGTCATCTTCATGACAAGATCTCTAGAGGTCACACAAAGCAACATAATGAGGGCATACTTCCTAGGGGTACTTGGAAAGATCACTTCGTGAGCACTTTAAAAGTCTCCCAACATAAATTATGAACCTAAGAGATGTTGGGAACATATAACTCTACCAACAAAATTTCCAAGTCATCCGTTGAGGGAAAAACTTCACCAAAAGTTCTAAGAGACCTTCAAGATGCTAGCCTCCATAAAAAAATTTAAGTCATGATCGATGATACCACCCAGGCGCCTTAATAAATCCTTAGGTGCCAAAAATGCAATGCTTGTCATTTGAGCATGATTTCGGGCGACCAAGCGCGATATCAATCTCCTTAATGCAGTACTAGATGCCCAAGTTTGTCATTCAACACCCGACTAAGCAAGCGTTGCCTCTTGTACCTTCTGACACCATTTATGCATAACTAGCAAGCGTCATCCTTGTAGTAAATCTATGAACTCCAACTCAAAATTAGTTGGATACTCTAACTCAAATCATGTCCTACATCTCGACATCCTATTTTCAAGACAAGATCATCTTTTAAGTTGACGTTCTCCAAGAAGTTTTTGTTGATTTGAATGAATTAGATAAAAGCATATGAAGAATATGGTGAGGTAAAAATAAAGAAAAAGAGAAAAATATCACCTTGAGAAATTATCTCTTAAATCGCCAATAAGACACGCTCCTCACAATCATACCTTCAACAAATTTGTCTATCTTCTTGGATGAATGAGAGGCAACTAGTATGATGCCACCTAGAGAGCCGCTAGATAAGAAGACTGATCAAACCTCAACCTAGGCAAAGTTGACTAAGTGTGCTTGACTTAATTAATAATATGACCTTTGAAAGATCTCCCAAGCGTGAAATACCCATGCTAACTATCCTAAGTTGTTCATAGGATATAGGAACATCCTTGACATCCCTAGGATACTAGCCTAGCCCTTAGAAACTCTCCTAAGTCCTCTAAAAACTTTACAAAATGTCTAAGACCTCCTTTGAGCACAAGAACATTATCAACCATCTTACAAAATTTCTAAAGTAGATAGACTTCACAACAATGTTTAAGTCCTACGCAGATATCAAGCCTAATGTGAAAATCCTATGATGGCGCCTAGCTGGCGCTTAACATTGATATTCTCCTTCTATCTCCCTTTCTCAAAGTTAGATTCAACCTCGATCGCAACTTGAATCACGTACTCCTTCTCAACATTTCAATACTTATAATTTTACTTGAAAATTTGCCCGAGTCCTCGGATAAGTATCATGCAATTTTTTTTTAAATCATATATGATGGCAACACAAAGTTTTTTTAAGTTTACCTATGCTTCACGCGATCCCTTGTCGTAAGAGGTGACTAAGTTCTGCACCAAGAACACTCTTACAAGATGCTCGTATGTCTCCTTGCGCAAGTGTGAACACATCCTTCTAAGGGAGCTCACCTTAAACTCCCACCATCAGGCATTTTCCTAGCACATCACATTGTTATTGACGTCATAACAACACTCAAATTTTTTTAAGTCCCTGGATGACTATAGTGCATGACCTTTTTGAGTTCCTAAATGTCTGATACATAAGACTCACCTAAGTTCTTAGGTGAATACTACATTGAACTTCACAAAGTCTCTTTAACACGTGTCTTCAATTCTGCTTACCATGATCAAGCAAATTGATATTATCATTTTTGTTAATTAACATAAGGTAATAATTAAAGTAAAAGTTTATATTATATTTTCAATATGAAAATAAAAATTTCCTATCAAAATAAGGGGGAGGGCTTGATCATGTGACTAAAATTGGACACAAGGACAATTTGATAAATTAACTAAGAATGGCAAATAGACCTTTAAATAAATTAAATGAGTAAATTGGCCAGAGAGCTAAAGGACAAGCCAAGCCCATTAAAGAAGGGCAAAATAAATCATAATAGGCCTAGGCTCATCAAGACAAAAGATCTATAAATACCAAGTCTCGAAGAGAAATGGGACACAAGAAATTATTTGTAAAATTTCTCATAGTGGAAGAACTCTCAAGAAGAGTCAATCTCTCTGAACAGGTAATAATTTTAGAGTAATGCCCCATTTAGGATAATTTTGTAAAACAATTTTATTCCATTGAATATTGTTAAAGAAGGCTTCTTTTTAATCTTTATATAGTATTTAACTACTTTAAATGAAGTCTCAAACCATACTGATGCTTCACAAAAATATAGTTGGGATCCTTCATAGAAATCAACAAGTTGAGTTGGACTTTTGCTCCTAAAATGAACTTGCATAGAGTTAGAATTCAAGTTTGCAAATGATCGCTTAAGGGCCTTTTTGACTTTGATATATGTTTATATTGATGAGGCCTTGGTGGGCTTTTGTCCAATTGGGGTTGAGGTGTTCATCTTGATGAGCTTAATTTATTGCGCTCACTAGTCTCTATTTATTTAATTAATTAGCCTTTTATTTGCTTTTTTGCTTTTTTACCCTTAAGATCTTAATTTTCATATTATCAAGCCCTGTACTTTCAATTTGATTTTTTTTTCATATTATAAGTATGCCATAAATGTTATTTTACCTTAGAAATTAATTTTATTTTTTCGTAGTAATTTTACCTTTTATTTAACTTTGAAATAATTCAAAAAAATTAAAGTAAATCACATAATTAGTCCCTAAAGTTTCATTTTAGAATCACTTTAGTCCTCAATCTTTAAAACTTCATTTTTTAGTCCTTGAAGTTGATATACCATTTCATTTTAGTTCCCAAAATCATATTTTGGCAGTTTTTGGCCGAAAAATTGTCCACATGTTGTGCACATGCTTTTTTTAAAGGGCAAAATTGTCATTATCTTATTTCTTAAAATATTGGGATAAAAATTAGAGAAATTATCCAAATTCTTCACCCCAGCTTTGAACACTTAGAGAAATCAAAACAGGGGAAAATGGAATAAGGTTAGGGCTTTTCTTTTCACTTGTGATTGAACAATCAAATCCAAAAAATGTTCAAATCTAGAGCACGGAGTTGAAGAAGTCGTGAACTCGACAATGCTGCTTCAGGACATCAAAGATTTCAAAGCAAATCCCACATATGATAACACATTAACTACTTTCATATTAAAAATGAAGATCCCATGTGATTCTGAAATGTTTTTTTTTTTAATGTCATTTTCTAGATATGGTGTATTGCTTACTGTTGCTTAGTGTGTATTGTTTATTTTTGGTCAATGGGCATTCTACCATTTTTGTTAATTTATGCATGCATAGTGGACTAGGCTCTTTATTATGCTTTTTGTAGTTGCAGACAATAGGTCCTATAGAATGTATTTTGTTTGAAATTATAGGTTTGGTATATAAGTTTGGATATTGTCTATAAAAGTTTAGTTTATTTCTGGTTGTTGTGCTTCTGTAATTGCAGACATTAAGGCCCCATAGAGCTTATTTTATTTAACAAACTGTATTGTGGAATATATTAGGGTCCATATGTTTTCATTTTTATTCCTTTATATAGTCTTAAATACGCTTTTGCATTGTGCTTTATACTACAGGCACATAAATAGATTCTTTCACATTAAAAGTCCATGAAGGGGAATTCATTAATAAGATTGAAGAAAGATACATGGGGGGAGGTGAGTCAGACTATATTGACCACTGTGCTGCTTGTGACATGTGCTTAAAAGCCCTAGTTTCTATTAGGAAAATGCTTGGGTATAGGAGCATTTAGGTTTTTGTTGTTTAGAACCTAAAAGTACTATTAAGAATGGATTGGTTTTGTTTTAACTGAGTAGGATGTTAGTAGAATGGTAGAGCTCGCACTATATACTAGGGAAATTAAGGTATATCGAACAAAAATTTGTTACTCTCGATTGTATAATGAAGCTCGTGGGATAGAACAAAATAAATAGAGGGAGATATGGATAATAGCTTCTAAGATAGTGATTATGACTTGAATAAAGATGATGACATTTTGTATGATAAGAATGTTGATTCTTTGATTGAGAATAGGAGTTTAGGACAACAAAATGATTAATCATTTATAGAAAGAGATATAATGTTAGCGAAGATTAAGATAATTTTTTGTCCGAGGACTTAAAAAGCATACAAAACCAAGAAGAAGACAATGAGGATGTCTCATATTCTAGGTTTAGCCCTTAAACTAACATGGTAGATCCTTAGTTTAGAATTGGGATAATGTTCACTGATGCGGTAGAATTTAAAGAGGCTGTGAGAGCTCATGTCATAACTTGGCAAAGGAACATAAAGTCAACAAAAATGACAAACTGAGAGTTTGGGCAAAATGCATTGCTAATAATTGTCCTTGGGTTGTGCTTGCTTCTAAGATGAGAAACTCAACTAATTTTCAAGTGAAAACATTAAATAATTCACATAGTTTGGGAGAACTTTGAGCAAACATAGACTTGTCATTTGAAAAATGCTTAGCAATAAGTATTTAAATGATTGGAGATTACACAATAGGTGGAAATTAAGAGATTTTCAAGAAAAAGGCCATAATAATCTTAATGTTGAAGTAAGCAAATCTCGATTTTATAGAACTAGGAACAAAGTGAATGACATGCTTTATGGTAAGTGTAGGGATCAATACAATAGAATGTATGATTATTATGAAGAACTATAGGTTAGTAACCCTGGTTCAACTGTAGCTCTGAAAACTTGTGTGGATGATGAGACTGGAGAGGAAAGATTTTTTAGGTTGTACATTTGTCTAAAGGCATGTAAAGTAGGCTTTATTGATTGGTGCAAACATGTAGTTGGGCGTGATAGGTATCATAAAAAGGCCACATAAGGGAGTGTTGCTTACTGTTGTTGGGATAGACTTTGGAATTTATTATCAACAAAAGTGGACCTTCATTTTAGATAGACAAAAGGTCAGTCATGGTTGCTGCATTGTATGAGTTAGTGCCAGAATTGGAACATAGAATTTATTTTAGGCACATGTATAGTAATTTTAAGAAAGTTCACATTAGTCTAGCATTGAAGAATATGTTATGGAACCTTGCCAAAGCATATACTGTTTATTAGTTTAAGTTTCAGACGAAGTCCCTAAAAAGAGTTCAATGAGGCTGATACCAATGGGTTTCTGAGTTCAACCAAAGCATTGGTCTAGGTCTCATTTTAGAACTTATCCTAAGTGTGATATTCTTTTGAACAACTTATGTGAGAGCTTCAATTCAACTCATCTTGAAGCTAGGAACAGGATATTACTTAATATGCTTGAAAGGGTTAGAATGTACTTAGAAAATATACTGAAAAGGTGGAGAGAGGTTGCTGAGAAATGGGACGGAGTTCTTTGTCCCAAGGTGCAAAAATTCTTGAAAAAATTAAGAATTGACAGTAGGTATTGCATCTCATCTTATGCTGGGGGATCAAAATTTGAAGTTAGGGATATGCATGGGGGACAATTTGCAGTAGACATTGAAACACAGAGATGATCTTATGGAATATGGCAATACTACAACAAATTGCACTTTGCGTAACAAAAATTTTGGTAACAAAGGTAAAATTCGTTACATATGTTAGATTTATTGTAACAAAATTGATTTTTTGTTACAAATAACATTTTCTTTAGTAACGAAGTAAAAGTTTTGTTACCTTTAACTCAAATTTGTTACCTTAAATTTTTTATTTTCATAATTAAATAATAATTCGTTACGAAAAATATTATTTTGTTACATATAACAGTTTCCGTCATAAGAGAAGATATATTTGTAACAAAATTTGGTACCATTTGTAACAACAAAATATTTGTTACAAATAAAATATATTGTAACAAAGTTTAGTCACTAAACTTTAATTAACTTCCCTCCAAAATTCATTCCCTCCAAATATCAATTGTACGCATATGTTAACAATGATTTTCGTTACTAATTATAAATGAATATTAAATTAAATTTTTACCAATACCTGTGGGTTGGGCTTTCGTTCAAGAAATGGGCTTCACAATAATGTAAAGAATTTGTTAATTGGGTTTAACTAATTTTTTAATGAATTATTACTGAATTCAGTTTTATTTTAAAGATTGAGCTTGAAGAAATTTGAAGTGAATAATTCATTAGTTGGGCCAATTTCTTTAAAATATTGGGCTTCATAACTTTTTGGTGAATTATTCAATGAATTGGGAATTTTCATTTATGAAATAGATTTGACCAAATTTATAGTAAATTAAGTGGTGACTTAGGCTTCATTTTAAGAGTTGGTCTTGAACAAATTTGAAGTGAGGTAAATGATGAATTAGGCTTTCTTCAAAGAACTGAGCTTAATTTTTATTAATTGAGCTTCACATTAGTTCAAATAATTGATTACTTTGGGTTGACCAGCTTATTTTTTTTTTGCTAATTGGGTTTACCTAATATTTAAGTGAATTGGCAAATTGAGCTTCATACTAATTTGAAAAATTCATTAATTGGGCTTTACCAACTTCCTTTTTATTAATTGAGCTTCAATAATTCTTCTAGTAAATTAGTGAATTGAATTTCAAAATGAATTGGATCTGACATTAACTTAAAGAATTGATTAATTATGTTTTTGTAACTTTTCTTTTATTAATATGAGTTCACGGATTTTTTAGTAAATTAATGTCATTTGGTAAAGAATTAGGTTTGATATCAAATTGCAAAGTTGATTAATTGGGCTTTAGCAATTCCATTTTTATTAATTGGGCTTCACTAATTTTATATTGAATTGGTGTCATATAGAGGTGGCAATTTGGGTGGGTCGTGTGGGTTCGGGTTGGGTTGAAGTAGGAGTATAACATTAATTTTCTCAACCTTAACCCAACCCAACCTGATGACAACCTAAAAATGTTCAACACTAACCCAACATGAATCATATCAGGTCAGGTTCGGGTCGACCTAATTTTTATTTGGTCAACTCGCCAACTCAAATCCACCCAATCCAACTTGGTAATCTGATTTAAAATAATTATTTAAAATATTTGTTTTAACTTCAAACCCTATTGCGAAAAAAAATAAAAAATATATATATACACATAACTTCCTTATGTTTTATAAAACCACGCACACTGCCTCCCCCTCCACATTTGTTGCCCATTTAATATAATTTTAATATAAAAATTTGTTTTAATTTCAAACCCTACTGTGAAAATATATATATATATATACACACAAAATAACTTATGTTTTATAAAACCATGCACATCGCCTCCCCCTCAACATTTGTTGCCCATTTAATATAATTTTAATATAAAAAGATTAATTTACCCTTAACCATTTCGCATATATACAATTCAATTTAAATAACTTTTTAATATCATATTTTATTTTATTTTATTTTTTTTTTTCATTCTTTTCTTTTCTTTCTATTCTCATTTCTCTCTTCTTCCATTATTTCATATATTTCTCATTTTATACATATATATAAATTTATCATTGTTTCTCATTTCTCAGTATTTCATATATTCTCATTTTATACACACACACACACACACACACACACACACACACATATATAAATTTATCTATAAAATTTTAAATAATTTTTATTCTTATCTTCTTTCTTTCTAATTATTCATACATGTATACTTATTTTTTCTATTTATACTTATTCACATATATATAATAGACATATATATAAATTAATCAATAAAATTTAAATTACTTTTATTTTATCTATTTTTTCCTATTTATTCAATCTGAATTAAATAATATTTATAAGAATATATGTAATATAATTTTTTATTCATACTTATATACATATATATATATAAATTTCAATAAAATTTAAAGAAGATTCATCATATATTTCTCATTTTATACATATATAAATTTATCATTATTTCATATATTCTTATTTTATACATATGTGTAAATTTATTTAATGAATTTGGATGGCAATGCAATTTTGTTTCCCTCCAACTTTGTATTCCCTCCAAAATTTGGCCCATAAAAAATGTTAACAATTGTTTTTATTATTAGTTTGACATAATAATTTAACTTGATTTCTTCCAAATATTTGATTCCTTCTAATAATAATGAATTCTCTTCATTTTTTCGATTCCTCTAAGTTTTAGCTCCCCCATTTTTTTTGTATAAATAATTTATAGCAAAATTAATTTCTTTTATCTTAGATTATATGATGAATTGACATATAATTTTTTAAATTATTAAATGACTTTCTATTACAATTAAAATACTTAAATAACATATAATTTGGACTTATAAATTTTGATGCTTAAGAATTTAATTTTTTATTATAATTTATTACAATATTCTTTTAGAAAATTCTAAAAACTCCTTTAAACAAATAGTTAAATGTTACATACCTAAATACCAAAAGAAAAGAAAGAAATCTAGTTTACCATAATACTTAATGAAAAGAAAATGATCCCCGAAATTAGGCCTGTTAATGTTACATTTTATTTTTTAATTGTTGTATTGGCCAGTTAAATTTTTTTATAACTTATAGATATCTATATGTTAATTGTGTGTATGTTTTACTATATAAATTGCTAAAATGAAGATAACTTTCGTGGTTTAATATAGTGTAAAAAAAGTATTAACTTAAAGTATATTATTAAATATAATGATTATTAACTTTCATGGACCTGAGCAAGTTGTTCTTAAAATTAGTTGGTCTACATATTATATTTCCTTCAAAAAATAAGTTTTCCTCCAAAAATGAATTCCCCTATTATTTTTTTATTGCCTCCAAAGTTTTGCTCCTCCCTCCATTTTGTGTATAAATAGTATATACAAAAATTATTTATTTTATCTTATATTATAAAATGAATTATGACGTATTATTATGGGGGTTAAAAATTTAATTCTATTCTTTGTTATTATTTATTAGGACATTGTTTTTTAACAAAAAGATTTTAGAAAAATTCTTTATAAATTCTAAAAACTTTAGTCTTTATGTGTAATTAATTTCATTTTAAAAATTAAAATATTTTGTGCTGATAATATATTGATGTGGACAATTTGAATATGCATTTATTGAAAATTTTCTACACTTAATTAACGCAAATTATTTTGAAATTGGTCAACTTGTATAACTTTAATATAGTTGAAAATTTTGAAATTATTTTGAAATACTAATGACATTGTAATATAAACTTCATAATAATATAGTTATAAGTTTAATAAATTATTTTTTATCCCTATATATTTAATTAAATATTTGAAGAACTGTTAGCCTCTTTAACAAATTTGTAGATGTTGGTTGTGTGACACCCCACTCTGGGTAACCCAAAGCTGAGATATCAAAACGTTCCATTCAATAATTCTGAACCAAAAATTACAATTCAATAGGCCCATAATCAAACATTTCATGCTCATCAGAAATAGCAGCGGATTCAAACTTAAACAAACCTGTAATATACAACACATAACTAAATGCATGCCACTAGATTTCCAATTCAACTTATCAAAAGCAGTGGAATTACAACCTTACCAAACTCGATAATCTATAAAACGAAGGCCAAGATTCATGTTCTTATATAACGAAATATTTACAACCTTTAAGTCATCCCTATCATCATAACGTATCATAGATCTCAAAACCATACTTAGCAATCAGACGACTTCCATATATACATTCAACATCTGATCTATTACAAAACATTCTCTTATCCAGCATGGAGTCTAAATCCCTTGCTTAGTCCCTGTCTGAGAGAATCAAAATAAACGGGGGTTTAAGTCCAAAAGACTTAGTGAGGGATAACTGTAAGCATAACAGAAGGAATCTGTTGAGGGAGAATCAACTCAACAGACTATAAATCAACAGTCAGGCAGAACAGATCAGAATACGGTCAGACAATCGATTAGGCAGGCAGTCAGTCAGTCGCATTCAGTCATTCAGTCAAGCATGCAATCATTCAATCAGTCCGGAAACAATCAAAATCAATCAATAAACAGATTAGATCAATCGAATCAATCTAACAGATCATATCAGTCCCTTAACAGCTCGTCCCGCTTTACAGCTGGGAACAACATATCAGCTCAACAAATAATAGTACGAACGGATAACAAATGTCAATCGAAGGATAACAATCGATGCCCAGGAATAGCCCTAGCACATCGCTCATACCTAGGAATAACCCTAGCATATGGCCGACAACTGAATACCCAGGGAATAGTCCCTAGCGTATTGGACTTACAGAACGAATACCCAGGGAATAGCCCCTAGCGTATCAAACATACAGACAATTCAGAATAGTATAGAAGTGCCAATAGGGCAAACAGTAATAGTACTGGACAGTACAGATATCAGAACAAACAAAAACAGAATCAGAACAGAAATAACCCACGCAGGGGTGTCCGAATCAGATAACAGAATATCAAAGATCTTAACAGATCACAGATTTCAATAACAGTACAGTCAGTTCAGAAACAGTAACCCGCACAAGGGTTTATCACAAATACCGATAAATGAAATGAAGTGCCAGATTGGCAGACCCTCACAAGGGTTCAACAATTCACGAATAGCGGTAATCAAAGCAATAACCCAAAGTGGAAGACCCTCACAAGGGTTCAACAATTCACGAATAGCGGTAATCAAAGCAATAACCTAAGTGGAAGACCCTCACAGGGTTTCAACAATTCACGAATAACGGTAATCAAAGCAATAACCCAAGTGGGAGACCCTCACCTCCGTAATCTCAGAAGTGCTATCACGGTCAGCAGCCTACTGGTCCGCAGGACCCACTTCGTTGTTACCTATCCAAGAAGTAATATTTATAATCAAAATCCATACTTAATTCTATTAATCACAATTATACCATTAACGATCCAGAATCACTAATTTATCAATTAATACAGTATCTCATTCCTATTTCAAGGTCATGAACATAATCCTTACATAATCAATTCCTAATCAAATGCCATTTAATCTTATAATACAATCCTTAATACTATAATAAGTCCAAGTTGGCATTATGCATGAGTCCAGGTCCACTAAATTCATATTCCATAGCATGGGAAACCAACACACATATATATATATATAACATCTCAACATCCTCAAATTCTATTCTTGGCATGGATACAACTTAATAAGGAAAATACACATATGCATGCGCATATATATATATATATAACAACTCTCCAATTCTCTACCACAACTACACAATGAGACCTCGGTTTGACGAACCAACCACGCTACTGCGTTCGCCACGTCGAGAAGAAAAAACTGCCCTCAGTTCACCGGAGCACCGCCGGAGCGCCACCACCGGCCGCCGGATCGCCGCCGTTCGCCACTGCCGGAAAAATCCCAAACTTAGCAGTCTTGCTCCTCTCGAGCTCCTGAGTCCAAATATGTTATTAGTTTTTCTGTTTTGAGCTTTGAGGCCGCCGAAAAACTCAATTTTCAGTCCAAAAACCAACTTTCTTCTCAACTCCGATCACTGATTTTCTCTCCACTTCCACCGAGCCTCAGCCACATGCAACCACCCAGAACTCTTCCTCACACCTAGAACTTCCAAAATCACCCCTCAAACACCTAAACCATCGCCGGAAAAGTGAAAACCCATCACTACCCAAAAATCGGTCTCCCTCCGCCGGAAAAACTCCGTCGTCCGATGAGTTGCATGTTGGAGGAAATGGAAACAATGTTGGTGGGGTTAGATTGGGGTTTAGGTCTCCAGAGATAGGGTCACGGTGGTGGTTGACTCTCGGTTGAAGAAAAGGAAAGAAAATGGAATGGTGAAGAAGAACGAAGAAAAAAATGAGAAGAAGGAAGAAAAGGGGTACAGAAGAAAGCTGCTGAATTTCCAAAATCCAATTTTTTTCATTTTTCAATTAAGTCCCTGAATTTGTGAGACTCCTCAATTGAATCCCAAACTTTTGAAAATTACTCCCAAGCCCCTAAGTCAAGAAAATGTGTCAATTGAATCCTTAAAAATTGCAATTCTCACCCCCAAACTTCTAATTTCCTTGCAATTATGTCCTTTTATTATTAATTCTGAGCCCTAAAATCGATTAACCGAAATCTTAATTTCTAAATCCCAATTTCTGAAATACTGAATTTTAGGGGTGTTACAGGTTGAAAATTTATATTAAAATTCAAAAATATTTTTCAAAAGTTGTTTTGATTATTTTTCAAATAAAAATACCCCTGGATTTATTTGTAACTTTAACATGGGGGGTTTAACTTTAATATTATTTAAATTACTCAGAATAAATTTAAACAATTTTATTAATAATTTTTTTAAATATTAAATAATCTTTTAATTGAAGTTGGATTAAAAAATAAAAATTTAAAATCATCAACATATCTAAAGTAATTTAATCAAATTTAATTAACCATATTTATTAATTATAAAAGGAAAATAAAAATCAAATCCATCTCTTAATTAAATATGATTTTATTTTTAAATTACATCTCACTAATATTAAAAAATAATCATATTTAAAATAATTTAATTAGATTAAGTTGAATATATTTATTAAATACAAAAAAATATTTATTAACTAAAATAAATAATTTATAAATAAAAATAAGATCTAAAAATAGCATACTAAGAATAATAATTTTAAAATGTCAATGTCACTCTACCAACCCACTAAAAAAGTTATTGATATATCTTGTTCCCTTCTAAAATACAAATAAATAAATAATTTTCTCTCAATTCATTTTCCACCTACCACCCAAAATACAAACGAACAACCATCACATTCTCCAACCCCACTTCCGAAAAATCATTTTTCTAATATATTTTGACAAAATGCTCCAATTCATAAACAAACAAGCTCTAACTTAAACTAATTTCATTAAATTTATTAATTAATGAAAAATAAGTAAGTCAAAATGTGTGAGATCTAGAGTTTGAACCCAGTGAGACCTTTATGTGTGCATATATAAATAAAAAAATTAAATTTATTTATTAATCAAAATAAATAATTTAAATAAAAATAAAATCTAAAATTTTATCATAATACTATAATTTTAACAATTTTAAATAAATAAATATTTTTAATTATTTTGAACAAAATAATGTAATGATTTTAAACAAATAACATAAGTAAAAAAATATCAATTTAGGTTAATTTGATTAAAATTTATTAATTAACAATAAATAAATAAGTAAAAATGTATTACATACATACATATACATATATATATATTTGCTCCTTCTCCCCTCTTTCCCCACCCACCTCTTCCAACCAGCCCTCCCCCCCACTCCCTACCCTTAGGCCAGGCCATGCCTGGCCAGTGGCCAGCGGTCGCTGGCCGCTGGTCTGAGCCAGATCTGGTTGCTGGCGCTGGCTTGCCCCGATTTGGGCGCCATGGTAGGCTAGCGACCTGCCACCAGATCTGGCCCCTGCCATGGCCGGCAGTGAGGGATTGGGGAGGAGGGTGGGTGTTATTATATATATATATTTATGTATATATTTATATGATATTTACTTTATATATATTTATATTGATATTGTATATATATCATATTTTTTATTGATATATAAAATTTTTAATTTTTTTATGAGGATTTTGTTATATATTTTTAAATTTTTTTAATAAAGGTTGATTGGGCATTTCAAATTTTGTGGAATTTTTATAAATAAATTAAAATTTTGGGGCTGTTGGGTAATTAATTTTTTTTAATTTAACGGTTTTGCCTAAACACTAACCGAAGTTGAGGTGCTATTCCAAATGTGTTAAAAAATTTAGAGTTTTGGTCCTATAAGTGTCAACTTAAGTACCAAAAGTGCAAACCCCTCGTTCAATGGAACCAAAAATGTAATTTTTCCAATATAACCAAACACTACTTAGCAAAAAAAGGAAAAGTAAGGGCTCCATTGAAATGGTAATAATTTTATTGGGCTAGTTGCAATTTACCCCCATGTAATTTGTGAAATAAGCATCAAACTCTCATGTGAAAAAAAAATATATACAAAACAACTTTCTTATGTTTTATAAATCCCGCACATTGCCTTCCCCTCTACATTTGTTGCCCATTTAACATAATTTTAATATCAAAAGATTAATTTACCCTTAATCATTTCATATATATATGCAATTCAATTTAAATAACTTTTTATTATCATATTTTATTTTATTTTTATTTTTATTTTCATTCTTTTCTTTTCTTTTTATTCTCATTTCTCTCTTCTTCCATTATTTCATATATTTCTCATTTTATACATGTATATAACTTATCATTGTTTCTCATTTCTCATTATTTCATATATTCTCATTTTATACACATATATATATATATATATATATATTTATTTATCTATAAAATCTTAAATAATTTTTATTTTTATCTTTTTTCTTTAATTATTCATACATGTATACTTATTTTTTCTATTTATATTTATTCACATATATATATAATATAAATATATATATAAATTTATCAATAAAATTTAAATTACTTTTATTTTTATCTATTTTTTATATTTATTCATTCTGAATTAAATAATATTTAATATTTATAAAAATATATATATAATATAATTTTTTATTCATATTTATATACATATATAGTATATATATACACACATATATATAAATTTCAATAAAATTTAAAGAAGATTCATCATATATTTCTCATTTTATACATATATAAATTTATCATTATTTCTAATTTCTCATACTTATATACATATATACAAATATAAATAAAAATTTAAAGAAGATTTCTCATAGATTGCTCATTTTATACATATATAAATTTATCATTATTTATCATTTCTCATTATTTCATAGATTCTTATTTTACACATATGTATAAATTTAGTTAATGAATTTGGATGGCAATGCAATTTTGTTTCCCTCCAACTTTGTATTCCTCCAAAAATTGGCCCATTAAGAGTGTTAACAATTGTTTTTTTATTAGTTTGACATAATAATTTAACTTGATTTCTTCCAAAAATTTGATTCCATCTAATAATAATGAATTCTCTTCCTTTTTTTCAATTCCTCGAAATTTTAGGTCCTCCATTTTTTTGTATAAATAATTGATAGCAAAATTAATTTCTTTTATCTTAGATTATATGATGAATTGAAATATAATTTTTTAAATTATTAAATGACTTTCTATTATAGTTAAAAATTAAAATAGTTAGATAACATATCATTTGGACTTATAAATTTTGGTGCTTAAAAATTTAAAATTTTTTATTATAATTTATTACAATATTCTTTTAGAAAAATTCTAAAAACTCCTTTAAACAAATAGTTAAAGGTTACATATCTGAATAGCAAAAGAAAAGAAAGAAATCTAATTTATCATAATACTTAATGAAAAGAAAATGGTCCATAACGTTAGGGTTGTTAATGTTACACTTCATTTTTTTAATCGTTGTATTGGTCAGTTAAAGATTTTTATAACTTATAGATATCTATATGTTAATTGTGTGTACGTTTTACTATATAAATTGCTAAAATGAAAATAACTTTCGCGGTCTAATATAGTGTAAAAAAAGTATTAACTTAAAGTATATTATTAAATGTAATGATTATTAACTTTTATGGACCTGAACAAGTTGTTCTTAAAAATTAGTTGGTCTACATATTATATTTCCTTCAAAAAAATAAGTTTCCCTCCAAAAATGAATTCCCCTATTATTTTTTTTACTACCTTCAAAATTTTTGCTCCTCCCTCCATTTTGTGTATAAATAGTATATACAAACATTATTTGTTTTATCTAATATTATAAGATGAATTATGACATATTATTATGGAGGTTAAAAATTTAATTCTATTCTTTGTTATTATTTATTAGGAAATTGTTTTTGAACAAAAAGATTTTAGAAAAATTATTTATAAATTCTAAAAACTTTAGTCTTTATGTGTAATTAATTTTATTTTAAAAACTAAAATATTCGGTACTAATAGTATATTGATGTGGACAATTTGAACATGCATTTATTGAAAATTTTCTACACTTAATTAACACAAATTGTTTTGAAATTGATCAACTTGTATAACTTTAATATAGTTGGAAATTTTGAAATTATTTGGAAATACTCATGACATTGTAATATAAACTTAGTAACATAATTATAAGTTTACTAAAATTACTTTTCATCCCCATATATTTAATTAAATTTTTGAAGAATTTTTAGCATTCTTAATAAATTTGTAGACATCGGTTGAAAATTTGTATTAAAATTCAAAAATATACTTCAAAAGTTGTTTTTATTATTTTTCAAACAAAAATACTCCTGGACTTATTTGTAACTTTAACATGGGGGTTTAACTTTAATATTATTTGAATTACTCAGAATAAATTTAAATAATTTTATTAATATTTTTTTTAAATATTAAATAATCTTTTAATTGAAGTTGAATTATAAAAGTAAAAATTTAAAATCAGCAACATATCTAAAGTAATTTAATCAAATTTAGTTAAACATATTTATTAATTATAAAAGGAAAATAAAAATCAAATCCATCTCTTAATTAAATATGATTTTGTTTTTAAATTACATCTCACTAATATTAAAAAAAAATCTCATTTAAAATAATTTAATTAGATTAAGTTGAATATATTTATTAAATAAAAAAAATATTTATTAACTAAAATAAATAATTTAAAAATAAAAATAAGATCTAAAAGTATCATACTAACAATAGTAATTTTAAAATGTCAATTTCATTCTATCAACCCAATAAAAAAGTTATTGATATATCTTGTCCCTCCTAAAATACAAATAAATAAATAATTTTCTCCCAATTCATTTTCCATCTACCATCCAAAATACAAATGAATCACCATCACATTCTCCAACCCTACTTCCAGAAAATAATTTTTCTAAAATATTTTAACAAAATGCTCCAATTCATAAACAAACAAGCCTTAATTTAAACTAATTTCATTAAATTTATTAATTAATAAAAAATAAATAATTCAAAATGTGTGAGATGTAGAGTTTGAACCCTGTGAGACCTTGATGTGTGTATATATAAATAAAAAAAATTAAATTTATTTATTAATCGAAATAAATAATTTAAATAGAAATAAAATCTAAAATTTTATCCTAAGAATATTATTTTAATAATTTTAAATAAATAATTTTTTTTAATTATTTTGAACAAAATAATGTAAAAGTTTTAAATAAATAACATAAGTGAACAAAAAAATCAATATTAAGTTAGGTAAGCAAAGAATACAAGAGATGAGGTTTGAGATCCATATTAAGTTTTGGAGGCTTGAGAATAAATATATATGCGCATCCTTATTTTGACTTATATCAGTTGCAGGCGAGATGGTTAACAACTTGCTTCAGATGGGCGCGGGATCGAGTCCCACTTCAAGCATCTCTCCAGATTTCTCCTGCCAACTACAGTCCATCGCGCCCAGGCCAAAGATGTTGGGTCCATTCCAGCAGGCCCAAGTGCTCAGCTCAGCCCGCCGAAGCAGATAGCCCATGTTTGAGGTCCAGTGAGCAGGCCTAGAAGTTCCCAGCATAGCCCACGAACCGGTGATGAAGCGACCCATGGCGGCCAAGCCCAAGATGCCAGGCCCATGCCCAAGCGCTTAGCCCAGCGCGCCGAAGCAGAGAGCCTGCATCCGAGGCCTAATGACCGGGCCTAGAAGTTCCCAGGCCAGCCCAGGACCGGTGATGAAGCAGCCCATCGCGGCCAAGCCCAAGATTCCGGGCCCATGCTAGTTGGCCGAAGCGCTCAGCCCAACGCGCCGAAGCAGAGAGCCTAGGGCTGTCAACGGGTCGGATTTGGATCAAATCAGGATAATTTGAATCCAAATCCGATAAAATATATATATAACCAAATCAAAATCTGGGTCCTATAGGATCTATGCATGCCAATTCCATGTCCGGATCTGATAAAAATCCAAAATCCGATAAGAAAGTCCGATCCGATAAGAAAGTAAAAAAAAATTTGCATTCTTTAAATTTTTATATTATTAGAAAGAATCGTCTTATAAGATATGTTATATGAGATTTCAAGATTACCTTTTAATCCAAATATAATATTTACAAAGTTAAGAGAGCTCAAATTTAGATATTTTTTCATAACTTTTTATCATATCATTGCAAAAGTTAAAGATTTAAGGCATAATCCATGGGGGTTGTATCAAATTGATCATTATGTAATATATATTTTACAGTGCATAAGCCATTATAAATTGCGTATTTAGTTTATAATATGAAACATACGTATATATATAATTACTTTATTAAATGAATTGCTTCAAAGAAATAAAAAAATTAGGGCATTATCAATTATAATATCACATATATTGCATTCCAATCAAAAGTCTTCATTAATATAATTTATACTATATAATTATCAATTTAATAATTTATTTAATAAAATTCGGATTCGAATCTTTATCGGATCGGATTGTATAATTCTATATTCGATCCACTTATTTCGGATTATAGATATTTATAATCAGATCTTATCCATTGGGCATTTTAATCGAATAAAAATTCTAAAATTCAGATCGAATTCAGATCGGATTCGGATTAAAATCCGATCCATTGACAGCCCTAAGAGAGCCCGTGTTTGAGGCCTAATGATCGGGCCCAACAGTTCCCAGCCCAACCCACGGATCGATGATTAAGTGGCCCATCACGACGAAGCCCAAGATGCCGGGCCCATGCCAGCTGGCCCATGCGCTTAGCCCAGTCGCTAACGCTGAGAGCCGCAGTCCGAGGCCCAATGAAGGGGCCCAGCAGTTCCAAGGCCAACAACAGTCCATTGAGCCTAGGCCCAAGATGCTGGGCCTATTTCAGCAGGTCCAAGCGCCGAAGTACGGAGCCCGAGGCCTAATGAGGGGGCCCAACAGTTCCCAGCCTAGCTCACGGACCGGTGTCCATCCGGCTTTAGTGCAGTGTAGTGGATGGCCCAGTGTGTTAAAGCTTGATGAAGCGGCCCAAAACTCGGAGCCCAATCCAATGGTCTGATGCTGGCCTTAAGCCCATCGCACCGAAGTCCAGAGAGCGAAGCCCAGTGTGCCCATATTGAGCCCCAGTGGGTCCAGCCCGGATCGTCGGCCCAGCGACCCAGTGAGATCAAAAAATTGTATTATGCATTGGTAACGAAAAAATAAAATGCAACAAAATTGTTAATGTTTTAGTAACTAAATATTTCATTACGCTATAAATATCTATTGTAACTAATACACTTTTTTGTTACTAATATCATATTTTTGGTAATGATACATTTCGTCGCCACAAGTCCATCATTCGTAACGAACCACAAATTTTGTTACTAATACTTTTTGCGACGGGCTTTAGGGACTAAACTTAAGTAATGAAAAATTCATTACCAATATTTTGGGTAACGAATTTCAGTCTTATGGTAACGAAATTATTCGTTACTAAAAGTGTAATTTGTTGTAGTGAATTAACTAGTATTCTATGTATTCATGGAGTAAGTACAATTGCATACACTGGGAGAGAGCCAAAAGATTATGTTCATGATTGTTGTACTATTGAATGTTATGTTAAGACTTATGGCTGTGTGATATTCAAGTTAGAGAGCAAACTGAGTGGCTAGTTATTGGTGAGATATTGGTTGCACCAAATTTTGAGTTAAGACTACTAGGGAGGCCCAAAAAATGTAGGAAGAAGGAAGCAAATGAAGCAGCTCCTACTAGAAAGAAAACTGTAAAGTTGTCAAAGATTGGCTAAAAGAGTTTATCTTGTAGTAAGTGTCACAAAGAGGGCCATAACAGAAGGAAATGCCCCATTGTAGTGGTGTTAATTAGTGAAGGTCTAGTAGTGCTTTCAAGTGAAGAGGGGCACATTCTTCTAGCTCTAATAGTAGTTTCAAGTGAAGAAGATCAAAGTTTTCAAGCCCCAACAGTGCTTTCAAGTGCTCCGGCAATTCCTCCTACTAATTAGGCTATCCCACATCAAAAAAGGAGAAAATGTATCGTTTGTCTACAAGAAGGACACTACAGAAACATGAGTACTACAACAACTAGAAGAATTTGACAATAGACTAACTCTATGAGTATGCTTTTTGTACGCTTTTGGCCTGTACTTATATCTGACTTATTGTTGGATTATTTTTGTAGGTTTCTAGCAACATCACTACTTAACATGGAGGTATAAGTGTAAAGAATGCAGGAAGACATGAAACTATAAGTGTAAAATACAATTATACTTTTTTCTGCATAAAGATATTTCATGAGTTTTATATGCATTCTTGTATAGAATTTAGAAGAGAGCTTAAGGCCTCATGATATTTCAACATTCACAACAACCAACAAGAGAGTTCAGCTCTAGCCTATGTCAATGTAGAAGAGAGTTTAGTAGCCATTGGTGGTGTCTCTATGAAGGCAAATTTCAAGAAGATGGATAACCAATATGTTACTTTGAGATCACTACAATCTGCTGCTTCAATGTCAAGGGTTCCAAGGAAGAGAAATCATGAAGGCTTCTTAGGTGATTCCACACAACAATCTGCTACTTAAGGAGTGTTTTGATATTTGGTTGTATTCATATATTTTTTTTTATGTACTAAATTCGAACAATTTCTAGATGTGCACAGTTTATGGATTGTCGTTCTTGGATGTACTGATTCAATTTGGTTTAGGTTCTAGATTTAGTTTTTGGATATGCATAGTTTCTTGGTTTTTGGTTGGGTGATATTTAGCTTTCTGGTTGTTTTTTGTATTGAATATAATCTATGTTTTCTTTTGTATGGAAATTTTTGATACTAGATAATGTATAAGGTTTGACATTGGATAATGTACCTTATTTGATTTGGCTCTTAGTGTTTACTTGGATTCTTGGTTACTTAGTGTTAACCTATCTCTTTAGTATTTCTTTAGTGGCTTTTTAGAGTGACAAATTAGATTCTTTAGTGGCCAACAAATTACTTAGTATTTACTCTTTTTTTAGTAGCTCTTTATAGTAACAAATTGGATTCTTTAGTAGCCAATAAATTGCTTATTGTGCACTTGTCTCTTTAGTGTTTTGTTAGTAGGTCTTTAGAGCAACAGACTGAATTCTTTAGTGGCGAACTAATTTTCAAACAATTGTAGAAAATAGACCGACAAATAGAGAAATAAAATTCCAACAAATAGACCAACATCTTTCTAGAAATTAGAGCAACAAAAATAAGAACTAAAACTTTAGAAAATTGATAAGAATCATGAACATTATTATAGTAATCTCCATAAGTCATTTTTATAAAATCTAAAGCATAGAGATTAACATGCTTCAAACATATATTAGCATGAACATTAGCATATTAAATTAGCCAACAAACTTAACAAAAGATAGGTTTTCAACTATTTAACATGCTTCAAATCTTACATTTTTATTCAGCCACTTCATCAACCAAATTAGGAAGAAAGACACCCAACTTCGTACCAAAGCCTTCTTTAATCTCTATGGAGTTTTTTGGGATTTTGCACTTCAATTTCCATTTTCTTGACATTCTTCAATAGTTTAAGAATCACGTTATTTGATGCTTGCACATGGGTGGATCATGCCACAAAAAATAGCCACAACCTCCAATATTCTATAAAATGCAAACAGAAATATGTGTAAAACGGATGAGCAATTGAATCAAGAAATAGAAAGTGGAAATTTGTGTTCAAGAGAAATGGAAGAAAATAAAATCATACCCCATAATCTTCACAGCCAAAAAACCTTTTGCCTAAATTTTAATCAGTCCAAGAGCACCTCATTTTTGTTGTTTTCCCACAAAAGCATTGTAAGAAGCCATGTTTCTCAGTTGCTGCTTCAAAACATAGTGTGTTTTGCTTTCATTTTTACTATATATGTTCAAATTAGGAGAGACATTAAGTGGCTTGAAAAACTATGGCTTCTTTCTGGCTTTTCTACCTATTGGAAAAAAAATTATAGGGACTAAGGTTGAACACAAAATTTTAAATTGACAATTTTATCCTTAAAATATCAAACTTGGTCAATTTTTTTGGCTAAAAACTATAGTAATGTGGTTTTAGGAACTAAACTGAAATGATTTATTGACTTAGAGACTAAAAAGTGACGTTTTGAAGATTGGAGACTAAAGTGATTCTAAAGTGAAATTTTAGGGATTAGTTATGTGATTTGCCCTTCTTAATGATGAAATAGCTTGAAGACTCTTAAGTCCCTTGACTTGTTGTCTTCAAAAAATAACATCTTGTCTAGTGAATTGTATCTACCAAGGTGCTTAATAAGTTTGATAATTCTTTAACTTGCAAAATGACCATTTTGGGCTAATATGAGCTCTCTAGATAATTTTTACCTTTTCTTTTTACTTTTTCCCATTACTCATATTTTTCTAACACTTTTGAGCTAGTAATTTTTTGGGTAGATCAACTTGAGAGCGAGATATGTTTAATCCAAAGAATGAGGCGTTAGGTAGTGGGACCAGATTTAAGCCAGAGTCTGAAATATTGGTGGAAGTTGACAACAACCAGTGGCAGGGACTAGTCGCCTTTATGATGTGGGGGTGACACTTTTATCACCCCCATAGAGGGACTGGCTGCCCACTAGAGTGTTTGCCATTTTGGGGGACTAGAGTCATGTTAAAGTGGTTTGGCTTGAAGGGTTCGTTCTCCTTGCAATGTTCCTTCACTTTTTGAGTTTGTGAGCTCCTCATTGGGTGCGTTGGCTAGTCTAGTCTTTGATCATAGAGTTGCACATCAAGAGTGAGTTCATCGTTCCTTAGCTATTGAGTCGGCTTTTCATCAGAGTCAGAGTCTAATTCTGAGTCTAAGTTTGGAGAAGATGACTCTTTTGTGGATGGGTCTAAGAACACTCCTAATGTTAATAGTAGCTTTACTGACATTATTGATTTCCCCTGCTCGCTTACTTTGGGGGAGTTATAGATATTAAGGTATATGTTGTGATTGCTTATGGAAAAAATTATAATTTGGAAAGTGAAAATGAGAACTGAGTATGTGATTGTTTATGAGAAAATGGGTGTTTTGAAAAATGAGAAAGAAAATTGGATATGTGATTGGTTATGAGATAAAATATAATGATTAGGGTAATATGATAGGCAGAGGGAGGTCAAGTTGTGTATGGTTGTGACATTTTATTTTTTTGTTATTTTAGGTTTTAGGAAATATTTATGAGATATATTTTGGAGAAGAATAATGGTTATGATATTTATGATTTTTATTTTTCGGTTGAATATTTTCGCAAAAAATAAATTATCTTCCAACCAATAAAATTCCTTCACACATTTCATTTTAAACATTGCTAATTGAATATCATAATTGACAATTTCGCAAAAGTATATGATTTTTGGTATTTTTAATAATAGAAATAATTCGAATTGTGATTTATGCCAGTATATACAGTGATAGCTAGTTATATTTTAAGTTTTTGAAAAAATTTCAATATTATGTTATAAGTATTTAATTCAGTTAATAGAGGAAAAGTAGCCAAAGCTACTTTTATTCTCCATTTGATTATTTTTTTTACGCACTCCCCACAAAGTTTTATTTTTGAGTTCATTCCCCCACTTAAGTAAAAAGACAAACAAACCTCATGTGAATTGAGAATAACAAGAAATCCTCCACTCACACCACTCAAACATGTTTTCTTCAAAATGACAACCCCTTTCCCTCCATTTTCAGAAACCATTCCTCAATCACTGCAACTGATTCTATCTTCGACTACTTCTTTTGGTGCTACAATGACTCATACCCAAGCTCAACTTGGATGACCCGTAGAGTGGTCAAGGAAGAGTTAAAGCATGAGAACCTAAACATAAGGTTAGCATGGATCCTTGAGTCTAAGGACTAATTATATGCACTAGCGTAAGCTGGAGAACTTGCCACTACGACTATCTAGTGGATTCTCCAGGCGGGCCTTCAGTGAACTTGTTGTCTAACAAGTACCCACTAATATGCACCAATGTCTAACATGGATTGCTCATAAAACGGAGCAATATCCAACTCCTTGGATTTATGCATCATTAGCGCAAGTCTATTCGAATTTTAGATGCCCTGTCTCATAAGATTCTACGACTTGGAATATTTTAAGATCACTATCGTATAAGACTTGTTTCATGATCACCACCCAGTGAGTGACCAAGTCCCATAGTCTTATGTGATCTAAGGGCTTCAACCAAATGTTAGTGAAGTAAAATAAGTATAAGATGAAGATGACCATTTAAATATGAATATCATTCAATCAAGATTTTATCACGAGTGAAATAGTTTACATGCCAATCTAATTGGCTATGGGCCACTATACCAACAATTGTTCCTATTAATATTTTTTATAATTATTATTGAATAACTATAATATTGCATAATCCTTTTTTTTTTTTGAATGGTAGGCTTGGGTTTATGGCATATTCCTTGCGTGGGAATGAAAAATTCAGTGTGTTCATTTCCACAATTCCTTTAATGATGTTAAAGCAAGATCCACATGAAAGTTGCTGATGCAGAAGAAAAAGTCCAATTGATTACTAGAAATATGGTCACAACTTTTATTCTTTGTCTTTGTTGTTGTAATAGTTTAGTGCACATATGATATAACAAATTAAGCTATATAGTTTTGTTTGAACAGATTGTGCATATTTATCCATTCTCGATGAGTAGAAATTGTTGTTATAAATACATCAAGGAGCATCAACCATTGATGTGTACTGTAACACCCCAATCCATGGGTACAACATTTTCATTTGACTTTAAAATTTACAAATTGAATTAGAATATTTAGATTTAAATGATAATAATAATACGATAACTCCAACAAAATTGAAATTGATCTTAATAAATCATGCTTAAGATGGTAAGGGCCTTAGTGTGATTTTGAAAATTATAAGGATCGAAAGTAATGAAATAAGGACTTATATGCAAAATTTATAAACTAAATGAAGGTCAATGTGTGAATAAGAAAAAAGGTAGGGGCGAATTGAAAAGAGACGAGGTCAATGTGAAGCACTAAATAAGTCGAGGGACCAAATTAAGATCTGAAGGAAATTGTTGGGGGTTAGAATGAGATTTCCAGAAAGTTAAAAATATATACACAGGAGGCCTTCCCATTTTATCAAAATTTCTCATGCTTACCATCACCATCCTCTCCACCCAACACCTATTTGATGCAGGAAAAACTAGCAACGAAGCTAACCATTCTCTTCCCCTCGTCATAAGGAACACATTAATACAAAATTTACAACAAACCATCGAGTGAAACGATGGAAATTGGTGGTCGATGGAAATGTACGGCGGAGGTGGCAGGTCTCACCATCCGGCAGCTGAAACTCTCAACCATGGAGTGCATTTTGACGGGTTTGGAGAGAGGAACATGATGGTGCTTTCAATTTCAAGAAGGACCACAAGTGGGGGAGTAATCGAAGAAAACCTACGTAGCAGCGTTAGGTGGCACTAGGGCTGTAAACGGATGTTAAACGGATTGGATATACTATATTTGCATCCGTATACATTTAAGTTTTATAGTATCCATATCTGGCGGATATGTTTTTATAACATTTGAATTCGTATCCGTCGGATATTATCCGAATTCGTATATATCCGTATCCAATTATAATTGTTCCGAATATTCGTTTATGAATATCCGAATATCCGAATCCGTTAATTTATAATAAAATGCATATTTTTTTCTAATAAATTTCATTAAAAAAAATAATCATATAAATAACATATTAAAATCTAGAAAAAACAACAACAAACAAACAGTAAAATTAACATACTCCAAAGATCAAACAAGCATACAAATCTCTTCAAGAATCAAAAGAAATAACAATCTTCAATACATAATACAACAATCCAAAAGAAACAAAATAAAAGCTCATTTCAATACAAGAAAAATCTTCATATAATCTAACAACACGAACATGCTTGAACTTTTCATATGTTTAACACTGCAAAACATAATAAACAAACTATTAGTGGTAAAGTTTAAGAGATTATCCATTGAGGGGGAAAAAAAACTAAAACTTTATAAGAACTTACAATATACTTTACAAATAATCTCAAATAATAAAAAAAGTAAAGAGAAAATACACTAAAAGCAACCATTGAAGCATCACAATAATTGGCATCATGTACTCCAAAAGTCACACACGGCAAATGTTAATTTTCTACGCTTAACTTCAACTTGTTGAGTGTCACATGGTGTAGAATCAACATTATCAACATGTTCAGTAGTATGATTTATACCCATACTTGAACTTGTAGTAGATGGCATAGAAGCACTAGTAGTTGGAAGATCTAGAGTATGTGACATAATTCAATAATTTCTTTTTCAAAAACTCGTTGAACAATAAAAAAAATCAAACATATAAGATATTTACCAATATATAATCAAAAAGCACAATTCATTTAATTATAAATTAAAGTATTGACTATATAATTCATAATCACAATTCATATAATTATAACTTTAACACTAAAATAATTTACCTTTTACAATGCCCAAAAATGCAAAATTTCACATCTGCACAATTAAATAAAATATTACTATACTTATTAATTATAAAAATTAAAAAAATAGTGGGTGGGGGAGATAAAAAATAAAAAGTAAGATTTGGGGTGCTGGCCCCTCTCTATTACTGGCGACTAGCTGCTGCTGGCCCAGCTGGTCGCCGCCCTCCCTGTGAGCCAGCTAACTCGATGGGGCTGGCCTCCTCATCGGCCAACCCCGTCGTCTCCCAGAGAGAGCCAATAAATCTGGTGGCTCTCGTGACGAGGAGGCTAGCCCTGTCGCGAAAGCCAGCAGATTTGTTGGCTCTCGACTTTAGCGTGGCGGAGGCACCTTATCGGCACTTGGCCGGCAAGAACTGTAAAATACATGAAAATATTAAAATAAAAAAAAGAGAGGGAGAGAGAAAGAAAGGAAGAAGAATAAAGGAAGAGGAGAGAACCTAGGCAGTATGCCGGTGAGAATTGTAAAATACATGGAAATATTATTAAGAGAGAGAGAGAGAGAGAGAGAGATAGTACTTGGCTGGGGTGGGGCAGCGTGTGAGTGAAGGAGGGAAGTAAAATTGAAATAAATGGGAGGTAGGGTTTAGTGAATAGTGATTTGGTCATATTTTTTATTTTTATATATTTTTATATTTTGTTTTAATAATTTTTATTTAATTGTAGTAATTATTTTTTTAATTTTAAAACTTAATTATTCATTAATTTGTTATATATGACTCTAATTTATATCTTGATACTTAATATTTTTATATATTATATTTTAATATAATTTTGAAAAATTAATTTTTACGATGGCTATTGAATATTAACATGTAACTTTAAATATGTAGATATAACAATGTTAATCAATAAAAATATTATCTATTAATAATGCTTTGGGGTTTAAAATTTATAAAGTTGTGAGATTTTAGGATTTAGAGTTTAAGTTTTATATTTAGATAAATTTTATTAGTTTTCTAAATTAATAATAGTACAAATCTACAAAATAAAATTATGAAATGATATGTTCATCTTATATTTTATGTATATGTTAGATATTTTAAAATATTTAAAAGTTGTTTGCGTGAGTTTATAAGCTCCTCAAAATATTTTATAAGATGTCAGTGTTTCGTAATTTTTTTAAGAAAATAACTTATAAAATTTCTAAAATAAGATGTTAGAAGCTTATAAGTACTTTTTAAGAAAGTAAGCAGTTCATAACTTATTTTTAAAATCTTAACAAGTTTTCTTAATTTTAATCATATTAATTATAAAATTTTCATAGCTAATACCTTATAAGCTTCAAGATCTTATTATCCAAATACTTTAAGAGTTTATTTTTTAAAAAAATCTATCATCTTATAAGTTCAAAAAATATCTTATACGATGCAAGAGATCCAAAAACATCTTATAACATGCAGGAGCTTATAAGACATTTTAAATACGTTTAGCCAAACACCTTCTAGAAGCTGTTTGGCTAAACTTATTTAAAAGGTCTTATAAGTTCCTACATTTTATAAGATATTTTCGAAGCTTATAAGTTGCTAGATCTTTTTTTAAAAAAAATAGTTTTTAAAGTGTTTAGATAAAATAAAATTTTGGAGCCTATAAGGTGTTAATAATGGAAATTTTATAATTAATATGCTTAAAGTTAAGGGAGTTTGTTAATATCCTAAAATTAAGTTAGGAATTCATAACTTTTTACAAAAAGAGCTTATAAACTCTTAACATCTTATTTTAAGAGCTTATAAGTTTCTTTTTAAAAAAAATTATCAAACACTTTTTGATACCTTATAAGCTCTCAAATATTTTATAAGATGTTTTAAGAAGCTTATAAGCTCACCCAAACACCCTCTTAAATCATAATGTCCCCTTAGCTAGTTATAATTTTAGTGTTTTAGTGTTTTATTTTAGAATTAAAAAGTTAATTATTCTTGGTTTAGTTAATTTTTTTAGAATTATTGATTCACTTTATGATTAATTAATATTAGTAAAATGACATCAATATAAATTAATTATAAAGTAAAGCAACAATAATTTTATATTGATTAATTTTATCATTTATATATATTAATTTTTCAATTTTTTTTGACTTAATATTATTTAATTATCATCATTACCGTATTTTTTTATTAATTATTTAATTACTAATTTATACATATATTCATTTATATATAGATTATGAAATTTATTATTGAAAAAATAAAACAATTTATTATGTATAATAATATATTATATATGATAATTTTTTAAAATATTATTTATATATATTAAAATACAAATAGAATATATTATACATAATAATTTTTGAAATATTATTTATCGGATACGGATAACGAATTTAATTAAATTACAGATAATCGAATATATAAACGGATCTATCCAACGGATATGTATTCGGAGCGGATATTAAACGGATCGGATAGACATTTACCATATTCATATCCGTTTATAGTCGAATATCTGCTAATTGGATACGGATAATATCCGCTTTAAATGGATATGGTTAATAGCCCTATAAATGAATTCGGATGCGAACGGTAAATGAATTTTCGAATATCCATTTACAGCCTTAGGTGGCACTGTACTATTTTTGGCAAAATTGACTGGCCAAATAAAGGAGTTTCATGAAAGTGATTTGGGAAAACTATTCATCTTATCGAGACGCATTGGGTGGTGGCAACGCATAGTGGCGGTTCAGCGACTTCAAGGCAGAATTTTCAAGGTGGCAATCCGAGCACATGCGGGCTAGTTCTGAATCGTGAATTGACCTCAAACTTGGTCGATTTGGTAAAATACCTTTTAATCAGATAATTTGATTCCCGATTTAATTTGATTGAATTGTTAGACAAATTTTCTGATGTAAATAGGCTAATTAGACCAAAATTACGATTATGGACTGACATGATTGTATGTGATTTAAATGTAAAGTGATACTTGGATTGTTATCTGGAAGCTAATTATTGTTAAATTAAGTTAATTGATGTAATTGAGAACTCTAAATTGTGTGATGTTATGAAGATTGATTATTATTAGGAAAACATGTAAAATTTGTAAGGGTGATATAAATTTAGTAATTATGCGCTTAGAACATTAAATTCGAGATTATAGGTAAAATTCTATTTAAACGGTTAAATATCTCGCGCGCTTTAGGAAGATGAGTGTGTATTACCTTCGAAATAAAATTTATAACTATTTATATAAGCCCAAAATATGTTAATTCTAGTAAAGTAGTCTTAATGACCAAAAATTAAAAATATATTAGCATGAGTCATCGTACCTGGGCTAGAAAAAATTTGATTAAGGAGGACAACCCTCGAAATAGGAAATTTATGACATTAAGGCAAATTAATAATTTAATTACTATTATAAGAGTACCACGTAAATGTATTAATATTTATATGCATTCTATTGGAATAAGTGACAAGGAGTTGGAGTCTCCAGGACCGTAGGATGTTAATAGTACTCATGTAGATTTTTCAAGGTGAGGGTCTAACCCTTCTTTCTTCTGGAAAATGAATGATCATCATTGTTGAATTTCTTTGTTGTCTATTCATTGGTGTTGATTGTATTCATTCTGGTGCCCAGACCTTCTGTTATGTTCATAGTTTTTTGTCCTTTATACCCACAACCTTGCCGGCTGACACCGTGTTTGTTGTTAGCCTCATGTGGAAGTGTTTTCTAATTAAAGAAGTCTTGCCAACCTAGTTATACTTGTGTCTCTGAGTTATTATCTTTTGCACTCTTTGAACGGGCCTTGTCAGTCGTTATATTGTGTGAAATGCTATACTTGTGTAGCAGCTAAATATGTTCATGATCATGGTTACAAGTTTAAACTTTTATTTGTTGGAATTATGTCTTGTCACCCCTGGGGATGCCCATGGGATGTTTAGATCCAGAGAGACGCCACGAGAAGTTAAGATTGGGTATAACGAACCAACAATGACGGTCTCTCGGCTAGTACCCACTCACGATCCTGACTTGCAGATAGTTGGAGGTAGTTGTCTGCAAGTGGCGGGATCCAACAATACGGTCGTCTATGCCGCATGTCATGTTATTACTTGTTGAGCTGAGTGCTTGGGCAACAAAATGATAAGGGAAACTTGTTTATGCTATATTTGTTTCCTGTTTGACTGATATGTCCTGTTCTAGGAGCAATAAGGTCGAATTTGCCAACAACTTACTGTGATTGGAAAATGTTTACTATTATGATATGTTTTGTTATGTCATGTCTTGCTTGTTTAACTTCTCACTTCATTTGGATTCTTATTCCACCAATACACTATTTATTTGAGCCCTATCCTGTGAAGTGTCAATTTACAACTTCTGATTTTCTCTATTCTTCCTTTTACTTCACTTGCTTAATTATCCATTGTGCTATAATCCTTTTATCAGTTCTCTTAATCCTATGTGTTTGTCAATAGGTACTTTTCCCCTCACTAAGTCCTTTAGACTTACCCCACTATTTCTGTTTCTTAATTTTTTCCCAGACAAGATCTATCGGAAAGTTGGAGGCCTAAGCTTGCTACAGGAATGATGTATATAGAGTTTTATAATGAGTATTAGATGTTTATGTATTTATGGACTTTGGAATATGTAAGTTGACTTACAGTTCAGCATGCACCTATTTGGGTTGTTAAGACTTTGGCGCTAGTAATGTTGTGAATCTTATTTTTAGTTGTTCCATTCGGGTTAGTAGTATTTTTGTAAGTAGGTAGTCTATGATATCTATATATTAGTCCTGTCATATTGCCTTAGGGACGTCAAGTTTGGTTTCAATCACTTGATGTGAGTATTATGTAATTGTAAGGTTATGGTTTTGTAGTTCGTGTTAATGTGGATTATTGTACAGCAAGATATGACAGAAAATTGGTGTAAAATGGTTTTGGGTCGCTATAAACTATTTAAATGGAATGTTTTAGAGGTGCGACTTTGGTTATGAATTATTAAATTTAGATTGGGGTAGCACCTTAGCCCGAAGCAAGCACTTCTTAGGCGGGGCGCTACAACGTGGTATCAGAGCCTAGGTTTTTGAGGATCTTGGTTCATATGGGGATGATTTTTGTAGTTGGAATCGATGGGTTCATTAGAGATTAAACTTGAATTAGGAATCATATAGGGTATGATTCTCGGAGTGTGAAATTTTCGGTTAGTAGAGACTAAGCTTGACTTTGGAATTATTTGGGATGTGTACACTTGAGCTAAAGAATACCTGAGCTATGTTAGGATTTGATTCTTGGAATGTGAAATTTTTGGGTAGGAATATATGAAGTTTGATTGTGGAATTGAATAGGATATAAACTTTTGGGATGTCGCTCGACATTAAGGAAGTGAAAGGTTATGACCAAGAAAGCCAACTAGTGTATAACCTCTTATTGCTAGTATGTCAGGCATATGAATGTATAGTCATTGGTAAGGATGATGCTGTTTAGAATTGTAGTGTTATGTAAGCAATATCTGTGGAGATCAAGTTTGAGGGGCAAATGATTATTTTGGGAAAAATTGTATTTAGTGTGTAAAGAGTTACTTTGGAAATCAACGTTGTGCGAGCAATATTTGTGGAAGTTTTATATGACAAGTAAGGATCATTTTGGGAAGGTATGTAGTGGTCAGAAAGTGATTATCTTAGGACGAACAAATTCCTGCCACATGCTTATGGATGAGAATTAGATTGCATAGATACACAAGAAAATAATTATTGTAGGAAGGAGTGTATTAGGGAAATGAATGAATGATTATTAGGGATGAGTGATGTTTGACCTATGTGTACAATTGAAATCTAAACGGTATGTTTATATTGACATGGGAAATGATGATAGGAATTTGAGACCATAGGTACTGGAAATTAATAAAATAATCAATGACGAAAAGATATGTTTCCAGGACGACTAGTGTATGATCCAGTAATCTAGGGATGTCAAGCACGAGACTCTTTGAATTTCAAAAAGGTGAAATTTGGAGACATATTTCACGTTTAGACTTTTTTTGTGAGATTTTAGATTTATAAGTTGAGGATTCTCCTGAACAAAGTTGCATTTGATGATTTAAAAGGTCATATAAATAGGTTAATACTTGATGAATTTGTATGGTGTGACTTAAACGATATAGTTGTCTAGGGAATGGTCATCGGCAACAATGGAGTTTTGAGCAATCATATTAAAAATTTGAAGAGAAACGGGCAAACTAATTTTGGAATACAAGAAATAATAGATAAGGGTGAGGGAATCAACTAAACGAGAGTTGGAAGAATAAATGGGAAGGATGAAGAAGATGTTATTATCGTGGCAAGTAGGAGTGTGGGTGCAGAATAGAGATTGGTGTCACAATGGAATGTAGTCCTCTAATTTGAGGATACAGAAGATACGAATGAGAATGGGACCAGTACTTGAAATGGGAATGCATACCCTAGCATTGACAAGGAAAACTAAAGAATCATGAGGTGTGCCAATTAGAGAAATGGTCAACGTGCGTAGGGATGTAAACGGATATTAAACGGATCAGATACACTGTTTTCATATTCGTATCTGTTTAACTTTTTGAATATTCAGATATGAATATGAATTTGATGGATATTTGAAAATGATATCCAAATTCATATCCGTCGGATATCGGTCGGATTCGGATATATCCATATTCGATTATAATTATTCAGATGCATTCAATTTTATTAAACTTATCCGTATTCGAATTATTGTTTTATCTTCATATTCAATGATAATTATTTAGATATCTATTTACGAATATCCAAATACGTGAATCTATGAACATATAACAAATGCATATTTTAATTAATAAAAGGAACTATATAATTTCATTAAAACGAAAGCAATCAAACACATAGAATAATTTTTAATTAATAATTGACTTTATAATTGATTATTAGTACTTATTAATAATAATAATGGTATTTAAGTATATTAATTATAAAGTCAACCAACAATAATTATGTTGATTAACTTTATTCTTCAATTTTTTCTCTATGTTATAATAATTTTTTAAATTTATTCTTTTTTCTTCTCAATTCTTCAATTATAATTTGTATATATACATATATGGATTATGAGATTTTTATTCAAAAATATAAATAAGATATTATTTAATAAATATATATTCAGAGCAAATATTAAACGGATTGAATATGCATTTATCATATATGTATCCATTTATAATCGAATATCTATTAATCGAATATGGATAATATCCACTTTAAATAGATGCAAATAAATTTTGTATAAATGGATATGAATGTGAACGGTAAATGAATTTTTTCATCCCTAAAGGCGCGCATATATGCATATAAGTAACTAGTTTAGCTCAGCAAGTGGAATATAATGAACGTTTGGTTATAACAACGATATACTAGATTTAGTAAGTTTTATTCTTTAGGAATCAAATGTCAACTGGATCGATCAACAATTTAAATATTCTCAAGAACTACTAAGCACTAATTTATATGTATGATGACATTATCATGCGTGAATCTTGTATATAAATTAAATCGTATCCTATACATCATATATGTTGATTGAGTTTTAAGAGATCTCAGCTTGTGTTTAGATATCTTATATTCTTTAGAAGACAGCAACCATTCTGATATTGTTTATATTTAAGGTGAACGCTATTGGCTAATCAAACTCAGAATCGTCCAATAAGGCTAAAATCACGATACAACGAAAAATGACATTGCTAGAACATCCTCAAACATGAATGTGATCCTCTATTGACTAAATCATAGCAGATTATCATCAATCAATGAAACTAATATGCTCGAAAACTGCAATGAAGGTACTTTAATTAGAAATATCTTATGAGAAGAACTGAAGATGACGTTAGACCTCACTTCTCTCCTCTGCTAGTAGATCATAAGATAGGAAGACTTGTGGCATAAAACTTATTGCAGTGAGAGGGCGGACCTTATAACCCTATTGATGAGCGAATTAGGTTAGTAATCTTAGGAGTATATTAGAAACCATACAAATGATAGCCTCGAGAAAGTTCTAGAGTTTTACCCCTCGATCACTAAAAGGATCATATAAGTAAAACATAGGGGCATAAATTAAGGGATGACGAGAAAATTGGAGTGTTGAGGAAGCTTGATGATCAAAGGAATTGAGTATCTACTTAGTTTTAGGAAGGATCTTACATCACTAATAAGGATTGGTAGAATAATAGTAAAAGCTCGATGAAACTCATTGAGTTTGAGAATTGGGATGTCTTTTTCCTCATAAGCTATTTAATCTAATGCATGTGTTTGGGGTTTGTTTAAAATCAAAGCTAAGGAAATGATACTATAGAATGGGAAACTCGAGGAGAAAATGGGCTGAGAATTGCCTTTTACTTGTATTACAGACATTATGAATTAAGATAATGTTGTTGGGATTGGTTTATAATGATATTGTTGGAAACCTTTAAATTACTTGGAATCTAGGAATTAACCATACTATATTTGTGTTTGGCATCATGAACATTAGGGGTTAATTCTATCAGAATCGAGGCTATAGGCAATCGAACATGGCCAGAAAATATATCAAAGGTATGAAAGTTTCTTGGGTTTGTCCAATTGAGGATAAAGGTGTATTCAAGGCCTCTCCTAAAATAGTAGGTTCCCTAGTGAAATCAACTAAGAAAGATCATTGATTTGAACAAAAGAAAGGGTTTCGGGATTTAGAGAGATAATCAATCATGGTGCTATTCTTACCTTTCTTTGGGAAACCTAATGAAATGTTAGATATGCCTATGCCTTGAAAAGATAAATTGTTCATGAGAGAGTGATTGCTTTAATGAAATAGAGATCCCATCCAATAATGGAGAAAGAAAAATTCTTAAGAAAAGTAAATGTACCAATAGGTATGGTTTGGGTACTAGTTGGATTGAGAATCAGTTTGAGTCCCAAGGATGGGTTACCATAGTTAAAGGTAGGCAAAACGAATGAAGGATAGATATAAGTATCACAAGGACGGGAAAATTTTGATCTCAAATGTAGAAACTGGTGATTGACCTCCGAAATAAGTTGAAATAGGAAGTGCTCAAGTGAGAATAAGTAAGTTGAGGAACTCTAGCCAATGAGCTCCAAAGGATAAAGGTTCTGATTTCAAACTTTAGATGAGAACCTTAGGACCAAATTCTTTTAAGAGGGGGAGGATTGTAACACCCCAATCCATGGGTACGACATTTTCATTTGACTTCAAAATTTACAAATTGAATTAGAATAGTTAGATTCAAATGATAAAAATAATAACGATAACTCTAAAAAAATTGAAATTGACCTTAATAAATCGTGCTTAAGATGGTAAGGGCCATAGTGTGATTTTGAAAATTATAAAGATTGAAAGTAATGAAATAAGGACTTAATTGCAAAAGTTTAAAACTAGATGATGTCCAATGTGTGAATAAGAAAAAAGGTAGGGGTGAATTTTTTGGAATAGTACCCCCGTAAGCTAATTAGATTGGCATGTAAACTATTTCACTAGTGATATAATCTTGATTGAATGATATTCATTTTATATGCCATCTTCATCTTATGCTTATAATTCTTCACTAGCATTTGGTTGAAGCACTTAGATCACACAAGACTGCAGGACTTGGTCACGCACTGGGTGGTGATCATAAAACAAGTCTTATATAGTCGTGATCTTAAATCTTCTAAGTCGTAGGATCTTATGAAACAGGGCACCTAAGATCTGGATAGACTTGCACTAAAGATACATAAATTTAAGGGTTGGATATTGCTTCATTTCATGAGCAATTCATATGAGATATAGGTGTATGTTAGTGGGTGCTTGTTAGAGAACAAGTTTAATAAAGGCCCGCCTAGAGAATCCACTAGATAGTCGCAGTGGCAAGTCAGTAGTGGCAAGTTCTTTAGCTTACGCTAGTGTATATAATTAGTCCTTTGACCTAAGGATCCATGGTAACATTTTGTCCAGGTCCTTATGCTTTGACTCTTCCTTGACCACTTAGCTGGTCTTTCGGGTTGAGGTTGGGTATGAGCTATATAGACATGGGGGTTTGTGAGATCCAAGATGGGATTCGACTCCTCATCGTTGTAAAGGGCGAGTGTATCTCTTATGTATTCTATAATGATCGATTCCACAAAATCCTTGCGCAAGGTGGTATGACAATTTGGAAAAAGAGTTTTCCAAAGATGAGGTCGTAAAGGAGAATCGAACATTGGAATAGAGACATAGTATCGAGGCTATTAGATTGCCGACAAATATCTTGCCCTAAGCCTCTTTTGGGAGATAGGAGATAGAAGAACCATGTTTGCATGGTAAGCTTAGAGTTAGAATGGTTCTCTAAAAGCATTCATTTCGACCAATTAGTTAGGCTCCATGGGTGTTTACTTTATCTAGGAAGCTCTTTAGGTCTAGGTTGGTAGAGGGCTCAAGTGTCCATGATCACGGGCTCAAGATGATTGGACTCATTGAGAAGCTTGGACAATTAGATATGATCATGGACAATGACCTCGATATAGATTTGATCTTACAATCATTGCCAAGCCCATTCAACCAATTCGTTACAGACTTTAATATGTCCAAGCAAGAAGTGATGATTAACGAATTGGTGAACATGCTAGCGACTACTGAGGCAATGATGACAAATGATAAGCCTCTTATACTTGCATCCTCCTCCAAGTCAAAGGGCCTTAATGGTCCTAGAAAGGGAGGTAAAAGGAATAAGAGTTCTTCCTCCAAAGGGAAGCAATCTTTGGAAAGTTCAGGGGGAATTAGGAAAAAGAAAGAGGCTAAAATCGATGCGAATTGTTTCGGTTGTGGCAAAAAAAGGCACTGGAAAAGAATTGCAAAGCTTACTTTGCAACCCTTGAGAAGGGTATGTGCTTTATTGAAGTGCACTTGATGACAAATTCTTGCTCATGAATATTTGATACTGCATGTGATTTTCACCTTTGTAATTTGTTATAGGGGATATAAAGAAGAAGGAGTCTCAATGAGGGGGATATGATCCTCCGCCTTGAAAATGGAGCAAAAATAGCTGCCATGGTCGAAGGCATAATCAAGTTGGACTTAGGAATGTTTGCATTGTACTTGATCCATGTTATTATATACCCTCTCTTGTTAAGATCATTATTTCTATTCCCATTTTAGATAATGAAAGATATGATTTCTCTATATCAAATGGGATGTTGAAAGCATTAAAGAATGGTTCTTTAATTTCACAAGGTACATTAAACAATAGATTGTATATACTTGATTCACAACCTTCATTGATGCCCATTCAATCAAGTAAAAGAAAATTAGATAACTGAGAAGATGCCATCTTGTGGCATACAAGACTTGGGCATATCTTTAAAAATAGGATAAACAAGTTAGAAGCCCTCAAAGTACTAAATGCTAGTGGCATTGAGGATCTTCCTACTTGTGAGTCTTGTTTAGAAAAAATAACCAAGGCTCATTTTGTGGGACAAACGGAGTGAACCACAAGTCCTTTGTATTTGATCCATACGGATGATTGTGGCCCACTAAGAGTTAGTGCGAGATGAGGCTATTCTTACTGCATCACCTTCACCGATTATCATACTTAGTTCGAACACATGTATCTTATGAAGTACAAGTCTGAAGCCTTTGAAAAGTTCAAAGAGTATAGAAATGAAGTAGAAAAACAAAAATGACTTAGTATTAAAGCTCTTTGATTGGATCAAAGGGGAGAATATTTAAGTACTGAATTCTTAGATTACCTAAATGAGAATGAGATTCTCTCTCAATAGACTCCACCAGGCACACCCTAACACAATGGAGTAGCCGAGAGAAGAAACTGTACCTTGTTGGGCATGGTACGCTCCATGATGAGCTTCTCCAATATGCCTATATCATTTTGGGAATACTCCTTAGAAACAACAATGAGGCTGCTAAATATAGTATGGTCACAGTTAGTGCCAAAGATATCGCATGAGTGGTATGACAAAGCAACCTCTTACCATTATCTAAAAGTTTGGGGGTCTCCTACTTACATCAAATAGTTAGTGAAAGACACGTTGGATAGTCGATCCTCCTTATACAAGTTTGTAAGATACCCTAGAGAGTCTGTAGGTTATTATTTCTATGATCCCTCAAAATGAAAGGTATTTTTCTTGAGGAATGCCACCTTTTTGGAAAAGAAATTTCTATTGGATAGAAAAGGCGTTGTTATTGAACTTGATATAGTTTGAGAACATCATCAAATCCCACAAGTAGTGGAAACAAGTAGTGAGCCTTACACATAACTTCTAAAAAGGTCGAACCGAATTAAGAAGCAACTCGAAAAGTTCGAATTTCTTCATGAGATAGGCCAATCGAATATCGATCTGAAGACCTATGAGGAAGCTATGTTGGACATAGACTCAGTACATTAGCTTGATACCATGAGATCTGAAATAGACTCCATGTACTCCAACAAAGTATGGACTTTGGTAGATCTATTGGAGAGTATCATACCCATTGGTTGCAAGTGGATCTATAAGTAAAAGCTAGGAGTCGATAGAGAGGGTAACGACCTTTAAGGCGCGACTAGTGGTAAAAGGTTATACTCAAAGACACAATATTAATTTTGAGGAAACCTTTTCACCGGTTGTAATGCTTAAGTCTGTTGGATTATGCTTGCCATAGTCGCATATTATGACTATGAGATATGACAAATGGGTGTGAAAACCACTATCCTCAATGGAAATATTGAGGAAGAAATCTATATGGAGCAACTATAAGGTTTTACATCTAAAGTGAGTGAGCAAAAATTTTGCAAACTCGAGAGATCCATTTATGGACTCAAACAAGCATTCTGAAGTTGGAACATACGTTTTGATAAAATGGTCAAATCATTTGGCTTTATAAAAAATGTGTATGAACCTTGTATGTATAAAAAGACGAGTGGAAATAGTGTACAATTTATTGTCTTTATGTTGATGACATCTTTCTCATTAGGAATGAGGAAGGCATGTTAGAGTATACTAAACTGTAGTTATCTACTCAATTTTCCATGAAGGATTTGGGAGAAGCATCCTACGTATTAGCAATACGTATCTATAGAGATAGATTGAAGAGGATGCTGGGGCTATTCCAAACTCGTACATTGATAAAATACTAAAGCGGTTAGTATGGAAGAATCCAAGAAGGGATTCCTTCCCATGGGACATGATATTTGCCTCTCCAAGTCTATGGCCCCTAAGACTGAGGCAGAGAGGCAAAAGATGTCCCATATACTTTATGCGTCCGCTATAGAGAGCATAATGTTTGCTGTTCAATGTACAAGATCGAATGTAGAACACATTCTGAGTATCATGCTTCGCTTTCAATCAATCCCCGTGAATGTTACTGGATGGCCGTGAAAATAATCCTTAAGTACTTAAGAAGGACTAAGGACATGTTTTTAGTATACGGCAATGGAGAATTGATACCTGAGGGGTTTTTGGATTCAAGTTTCCAATCAGATGTAGACGACCTAAAATCTACTTCTGGATTTATATTTTGCCTAATGATGGCGCGGTGAGTTGGAAAAGTTCTAAAATAGATACCACCAATTCAACCACTGAGGCAAAATATGTTGCGGCTTTGAAGGTTGCAAAAAAAGGTATTTTTGATCCAAAATTTCTCCCAAGAGTTAGATGTAGTGCCCATCATGTTTGAGCCTGTAGTTGTCTTCTGCAACAACAACGGTGCGATTGCACAAGTTAAGGAGCCAAGACCTCATCAACGATCCAAACACATTTTGAGGCGATCCTATTTAATCTGGGAGATCATAGGTAGAGGCGACATTCAAGTAGAAAGAGTTGCCTCGAAAGAGAATATATCATATCTACTGGAAAAACCCCTATCGCAAAAGGTCTTTGAAGGACATCTTGTGAAGATGGGTCTTAAGACTATGGGAATTGGTTTTAGGGCAAGTGGGAGACTGTTGGAATAGTGCCTTGCAACTAATATGATTGGCATGTAAACTATTTCACTAGTGATACAATCTTGATTGAATGATATTCTTTATAAATGGCCATCTTCATCTTATGCATATGTTTCTTCACTAGCATTTGGTTGAAGCCCTTGGATCACAGAAGACTACGAGACTTGGTCATGCACTAGGTGGTGATCATGGATTATGTCTTACACGGTCGTGATCTTAAATATCCTAGGTCATAGAATCTTATGAGACAGGGCTTGTAAGATTTGGATAAACTTGCACTAATGATGTATTTATCCAAGGGTTGGATGTTGTTCCGTTTCACGAGCAATCCACATGAGATATGCCTGCATCTTAGTGGGTGCTTATTAGAGAGCAAGTTTACTGAAAGCCCACTCGAAGAATCCACTAGATAGCCATAGTGGCAAGTCGGTAGTGGCAAGTTTTCCAGCTTACGCTAGTGCATATAATTAGTCCTTTGACCTGAGGATCCATGGTAACCTTGTGTTTAGGTCCTCATGCTTTGACTCTTCCTTGACCACTTGACAGGTCTTTCAGGTTGAAGGTTGGGTATGAGCAACCTAGACATGGAGGTTTGTGAGATCCAAGATGGGATCCGACTCCTCGTCGTTGTGAAGGGTGAGTGTATCTCTTATGTATTCTATAATGATTGATTCCATGAAATCCTTGCGCAATGTTGTATGATAATTTGGAAAAAGAGTTTTTCAAAGATAAGGTCATAAAGGAGAATCGGACATTGGAATAGAGACATAGTATCGATGCTATTAGATTACCGACAAATATCTTGCCCTAAGCCTCTTTCGGGAGATAGTATATAAAATGACTATTTTTGCATGGTAAGCTTAGAGCTAGAATGGTTCTCCAAAAGCATTCATTTCGACCAATTAATTAGGCTCCATGGGCTTGTGGTTGGACATCGACCATGGAGATTGGATACTCTTCAATTAAAGAGATTAATTGAATTGAGTTAGTAGTTTAAAGGAGTTTAGACTATTGTGAATATTTGATATTCAATAAATCACAAAAGTTGTGTGCCCATGTCCAATGAACGGTAGAATCTAATGGGTCACACATAAAAGCCAATTGCAAATCCTACTTCATGAAGAGGAATTTTCTAAGAGTTAGAAAATTTCTACCATGACCAATTTTTGAGGTAGGCTAATTGATAACATTTTTGGTCATGGTGACTTGATCAATTTAATTGTTAAATTGATCAAAATAATTTAAGGAATTAAATTAGACCAATTAAATTAAGAATTAATTTAATTGGTGCCACGTGACTATCAATTAGCCAAGCTAGCTTAAAGAGTTAAGCTAATTGATTTAAGAGTTAAGTCAAATGTTAATTAATTAAATTAAAATATTTAATTTAATTAAAATGAAGAATTTATTTTAGAGGGAAAATTCAAATGAAATTCAAATTCACATTTAATTCATATGCAACTTGCTTGCAAGTTGGCGCCACCTTAGCATCACACCATCCTCCCTCTATATAGATATAGAAGGGGGCGGCCACTCACATGTGATTACAAGCAAAGTTAGATCTAATTGTTAGATTCTCTCTTTTCCTTCTAATTTTGCATGTGTTGCCTCATGTGTTGAAGCTTCACATTTTCTTCATCCCCTACCTCTATTTTTGGCCTTCACCCTTGCTATTCTCTCATTTGTCTTCCAGCTAATATAGGGAGAGAATTTGATTGTGCACTGGTGTGTGGATCTTATCATTAGAGGCAAAACAATTAGATTGCTAGCTTTTTGGAGTTCCTTTATTTGGGTAGAAACTTTGGAGCATCCATTGGGGATCTTGCTAGAATTGTTTTGAGGTGAAGTTTTCATGAAGAATCATCAAGGCGTTGGTGGTCTTTCTATCCAAGTTTTACTCAATTCCAGTTCATTTTGTTGGGTAAAAATTGCCGCAAACCTGCTGCGCCACTGGGAGACATATTCAAGGTGTGAGATCTTCCTCTTGTTTCCTTGGATTTTGAGCTATTCAAGGTATTCCTCATACCAAATCCTAATTTAAGGCATGTTTTGATCATTTGCTTCATGTGTAGTCTTGTAATTTTGGCATTTTTATGCTTTGATTATTGGATCGTACTGTTTCAGAATTGAAAAGAAACGAGGTCAATGTGAGGCACTAAATAAGTTGAGGGACTAAATTGATATTTGAAGGAAACTGCTAGGGGTCTAACTGAGATTTCTAGAAAGTTAAAAAGATATACACATGAGGCCCTTCCATTTTATGAAAATCTTCCATGCTTAACGTTACCATTCTCTCTATCCAACACCTATTCGACGCAAAAAAAAAAACTAGCAGCCAAGCTAACCATTCTTTTCTCCTCGTCATAAAGAACACATTAATACAAAATATACACCAAGCCACCACATGAAACGACAGAAATTGGTGGCCGATGGAAATGCACATCAGAGGTGGCGGGTCTCACCTTTTGGTAGCTGAAACTCTAAACCATAGGTTTCGACGAGTTTGAAGAGAGGAACATGATCGTGCTTTCAATTTCAAGAATGGACCACCGGTGGAGGATTGATCGAAGAAAAACTATGCAGCAGCGTTGGGTGGCGTTGTACTATTTTTGGCAAAATTAACCTGCCAAATGAAGGAGTTTCGTGAAATTGATTGGGGCAAATTGTTTATCTTGCTGAAATGTATTGGGCGATGGTAGTCGAGCACATTTCTAATGGCAGCGGCGATCCAACGACTTCAAGGAAGAATCTTTAAGGTGGCAATTCGAGCACATGCGGGGTAGTTCCAATTGTGAATTGACTTCAAATTCGATCGATTTGGTAAAACACCAATTAATCAGATAATATGATTCCTGATTTAATCTAATTAAATTGTTAGGAAAATTTTCTGATGTAAATATAGGTTAATTAGGCCAAAATTATGATTATGGACCGAAATGATTGTATGTAATTTTAATATAAAGTGATATATAAACTCAAATCGTTATCTAGAAGCTAATTATTGTTAAATTAAGTTAATTGATGTAATTGAGAAATCTAAATTGTGTGATGTTATGAAGATTGATTATTATTAGGAAAACATGTAAAATTCGTAAGGTTGGTATAAATTTATAAATTATGGGCTTAGAACATTAAGTTTGATATTATAAGTAAAATTCTATTTAAACGGTTACATGTCTTTTGATTTAGCTCGGTTAAAATATTAAGTTGATTACTGATGTTAGTTTAAGTTAATTGAACCAAATTGTAATTATGGATTGGAATGATCAGGATAAGATTTCAGATGTCAAGCCATAATGTTTGAATATATGAGTTGTGTATAAGTGCTAGTAGGCCCAGATTGGTAACTAGAACATAATTATTGTTAATTAAGTTAATTGGTACAATTAAAATCTTAATTTTGTATAACGTTGTAAGGATTAATTGTTAAGAGAAAGTTTAAGAAATTTCCACGAAGAGACTAGATTTATTAAGCACGAGCTTAGAATATTAAATTGAGTATTATTGATATCAAGGTGAAATAATGGCTTGGAACCAATAAACTCCTTGTTAATATTATGTTAGCGATGCTCGCATGCTTTAGGAAGATGAATGTGTATTACCTTCGAAATAAAATTTACAACTATTTATACAAGCTCGAAATATGTTAATTCTTGTAAAGCAGTCTTAATGATCGAAAAATCAAAATATATTAGCATGAGTCGTCATACATAGGCTAGATCAAGAATTGATTAAGGAAGACATCCCTCGAAATGGAAAACTTATGACATTAAGGTGTATTAGTAGTTTAATTACTATTACAAGAGTACCACGTAAATGTATTAATATTTATATACATTTTATTGGAAGAGGTGACGAGGAGCCAGAGTCTCAGGACTATAGGACGTCAATAGCACTTCTGTGGAGTTTTCAAGGTAAGGGTCTAACCTTTTTTGCTTCTAGGAAATGAATGATCATCGTTATTGAATTTCTCTATTGTCTATTCATTGGTGTTGTTTGTACTCATTCTAGTGCCCAGAACTCCTGTTATATTTACAGTTTTCTATCCCTCATACCCATAGCCTTGCTGGCTGACCCCATATTTGTTATTAGCCTCATGTGGATTTTTTTTTTGATTAAAGAGGTACCTAATTATACTTATGTCTTTGAGCTATTATCTTTCGCACTCTTTGAACGGGCCTTGTCGGCCATTATACTGTATGAAATGTTGTTATTGTCTAGTACCTAAATATGTTCATGATCATGGTTACAAGTTTAAACTTTTATCTATTGGCATTATGTCTTGTCACCCTTGGGGATACCCATGGGATGTTTAGACCCAGAGGGATGCCACAAGAAGTTGGCCAAGGACTAGGTCCTAAAAGATGACCGTACAGAATGGACCGACAGTGATGGTCTCCCGACTAATACTCATTCACAATCCTGACTTGTAGATAGTTGGATGTAGCTATCTGCGAGTGGCGGGATCAGGCATGTGGCTAGCCATGCCATATGTAATGTTATTACCTATCGGGCTGAGTGCTTCGGTAACAAAGGTGATAAGGGAAACTTGTTATGCTATATTTGTTTCCTGTTTGACTTGATATGTCCTATTCTGGGAGCAATAATGTCGGATTTGCCAACAGTCTGCTATGATTGGAAAATGGTTACTATTATGATATGTTTTGTTGTGTCAGGTCTTGCTTGTTTCATGTCTCGTTTCATTTGGATTTCTATTCCATCAATACACTATTTATTCGAGCCCTATTCTATTAAAGTGTCAATTTACAACTTCTAATTTTCTCAATTCTTCATTTTACTTCGCTTGCTTAATTATCCATTATGCTAGAATTCTTTTGTCAGTTCCCTTAATCCTATGTATTTGTTAATAAATACTTTTCCCCTCACTGAGTCTTTTAGACTTACCCCCTATTTCTTCTTCTTAATTCTTTACTAGACAGGATCTATCAGAGAGCTAGAGGCCTAAGCTTGCTACAAGAATGGTGTATATAGAGTTTTATAATTAGTACTAGATGTTTATGTATTTATATACTTTTGAATATGTAAGTTAACTTACAGTTCGGCATGCACCTATTCGGGTTGTTAAGACTTTGGCGCTAGTAATGTTGTGAATCCTATTTTCAGTAGTGCCATTTTAGTTAGTATCATTTTTGTAAGTAGGTTGTCTATGATATCTATGTATCAATCTTGTCATAATGCCTCAGGGACGTCAAGTTTGGTTTCAATCACTTGATGTGAGTATTATGTAATTGTAAGGTTATAGTTTTGTAGTTCATGTTAATGTGGTTATTATACGGCGAGATATGATAGAAAATTAGCATAAAATGATTTTGGGTCGTTATAAACTATTTAAACTGAATGTTTTGGAAGTGTAACTTAGGTTATGAATTATTAAATTTAGATTAGAGTAGCACCTCAGCCCGAAGCAGGCACCTCTTGGGTAGGGTATTACATGTACGGCTTGCAAGGACTATTGAATTAAAAAGAGAAAGAGATAAAGTTACTGAAAGAAAGAGTTTTTCTATCTTAAGAATGAAGGTTTTGCTATTGGAATTTAGATTGAGGAGGAGAAAGATGAAGAGAAAGCAAAAGAGAAAGAGCTAGTAGAAGGAAGAGGAAAAAGATGAGAAAGAAAACGAGGACGAAGAGGAGGAGAAAAAAGAGGAAGAGATAGAGCAAGAGAAAGAGGGAAAAGAAGAGGAAAAAGAGTGGTAAGAGAAAGAGGAAGAGCAAATCGAGATAGAGAAGAAAAACTAAGGTGAAGAAGAAAAAGAAGAATATGCGGATATTAGTGATGGTAATAGTGGTGATGAAGAAAAAGCTACATCATCGATATCTCGCGAGTTAAAAATGTCAACATTTCATATTCTAGTAATGGTATACATGCTCATAGCGAGGATGCATACAGTAGCCGTGTAATAGGAGGATGTATATGTTCCCTAATAGAGCATTCTAAATCTAAGTCGAAAATTATGATAGGAGTATCTGGTGCATCCTCAGAGACCGCATCATCATCAATATCTGCAACCCAACTGTAGGTAAAAATATAACTTAGCTATATGAATAGTGGCTTCCTATGGACATGAAAATGATGTTGTTGAATACTCTCCTGTGACAAATTGAAAGATACATAATACTATTCCACTTAGGCATTTTAACGATTACTCATCCATGACTACATTAAGCATAAACCTTTTTCAAACATAAATAACTTACATGACTGTGCATCGACATGTACAACATTTGACGTTACAACATACATTTGACATCCCGTTGTGCTACACTCCTAATAGTGTGGTAAACTCTACAAATGCTAAGTACTGCATCACAACTGTGTAGTCATCCTCTTGTTCTTGTCCATTGATATGTCATTACCAAATTGATGAGATAGATATTGTCATATATTAGCACAAAAGTCCAACATAGCAACATAAAGTGAAATATCTTTAGTGCGCACAGCTAAAATCATCAAATGGAGTAGTCCTGCCTTCTTGTCATCAGTCCAATGGGCTTCCTGAAAGTTTTGATGGATAGACTACTTATTTATGCCCAGCAGCCTTATAGTTTCATTTCACATTGCAATAAAGTTGATTGACATATTTATTATGCTAATATAATAGTGAATGTACTAATAATATGCTTAATAAATTAATGCAAGATGAAGAGTACTTGACAACTACAACAAACATTCAATTTAATTAAGTCAATATGATGATAGAGATATTAAAATGTATACATTTACAAAACACCTATACCATAATGTATAATTTGTACCGAGTAGATGATTTTTTTTTTCAATAAACCAAAAGAAATACAAATGAACTCAATGGTAAATCATAAATTAGATAGCGAAAGGATTATGGCAACAACATTAAACATCAAAGTGTAAGAACAACTACAATATGTACATACGAACTATCTAACAGAGTTGTTCACATGTGGGGTAGAAGATGGATAAGTACTAGGAGATGTGCACTCATGTAATGAGGAAATAGATGTAATCCTGCTAGGCACAAATCTTCTAATGCAGGAGGACTGAGCTACTGTTGCTGATTGGGTTTAGGTCTGAGGTTTAGTTGAATGTCCACAAAGCATTTGGGAACACTAACATTCCCAATCATCTACCTAAATAAAATTTCCATGATAATTCCCTCATAGTAGACATGTGTAAAACCACATACCATAGTTTCTATCCATCTTTGCAATGAACAATATCACAATAGCACCACATACACATGCTGGATGCATCGATACCACATTCTTATTTAACATATAAACTTAAAGTTAATTCTTGACATAATAGTACGAGAATGTAGTACGAGTTAAGGTAATCGCAATTAAGAAAATAATCAATTAAGTTGTGACATAAATCACTATAAGGCCAAGTTTCATCCTAAACAACAATTATATAGTTAATGTTTGTGGCGCTTTAGAAACTATTCAAAAAGTATGTGCAATTCGGTAACCACATAAACATCATAAATTTCTTATGGTTAATACATGCTACAACCTAAAGTTTGATTAGAAGGTTCCATGGTAGTCATTCAACATTTGTTGGACGATTGCATCTCGATGCAAATTTGGTTCCCATATAACATTCTCGGATATGTCAACGATCTTAGGTTGTTGTTGAAATGATGAAGCCTCTTCTTCCTCCACTAAGATGTCTGGATCTGCATGTTCCTCAAATAATTCATTATTTGCACAATGTGTGTGCACAAAATTATAAAGCACACAGTAGGTAGTTATGATGTCTGATTGTGCTGACTCCATATAATTCAGTGCCAACCTGTAGGAATAGTACCCTATAGCCAATAAGATTGACATGTAAACTATTTCACTTTTGATACAATTTTGATTGAATGATATTGTTTATAATAGTCATCTTCATCTTATGCTTATGTTTCTTCACTAGCATTTGGTTGAAGCCCTTAAATCACATAAGACTTACACGGCTTGGTCACGCACTAGGTGGTGTCAGAATAAGTTTTACACGATCGTGATCTTAAAAATCCCAAGTCATAGAATCTTATGAGACATGGTATCTAAGATTCGGATAAACTTATACTAATAATGCATTAATCCAAGGGTTAGATGTTTCTCCATTCCATGAGCAAACCATATGAGATATGAGTGCATTTTAGTGGGTGCTTGTTAGAGAACAAGGCACTGGAGACCTGCCCGGAGAATCTACTAGGTAGCCGTAGTGGCAAGTACTCTAGCTTACACTATTGCACATAATTAGTCCTTTGACCTGAGGATCCATTGTAACCTTGTGTTTAGGTCCTCATACTTTGACTCATCCTTGGTCACCTAGCAGGCCGTTCGGGTTGTGATTAGTTATGAGCTACTTAGATATGGAGGTTTATGAGATCCAAGATGAAATCCGACTCCTCGTCGTTGTGAAGGTCTAGTACATCTCCTATGTGTTCTATGATGATCGATTCCAAGGAGTTCTTGGCCAAGGCAGTATGACAATTTGAAAAAAAAAAGTTTTCCCAAGATAAGGTCATAAATCAGAACTGAACATTGAGAGTAGATGCATAGTATCGAGGTTATTATCGAGCCGACAAATATCTTGCCCAAGACCTCTTTCATGGAGATAGGAGACGAAATGACCATATTTGCGGGTACGCTTAGAGCTAGAATGGTTCACCAAAAGCATTCATTTGGCCAATTGTTGGGCTCCATGGGCTTGAGGTTGGACATCGACCATGGAGATTGGGTACACTTCAATTAATAGAGATTAATTGAATTGAGTCGATTAGTTTAAAGGAGTTTAAACTAATGAGAATATTTGATATTCTAAAGTCACAACAGTTGTGAGCCCATGTTCAATAAACGATAGAACCTAATGGGTTACACACAAAAGCCAATTGGAAATTCTACTTGATAAAGGAAATTTTCTAAGTGTTAGAAAGATTCCTAGTGACCGAAAACTGAAGGTTTCGGTTGATGCAATTTTTAGTCATTATGGCTCGATCAATTTAATTGTTAAATTGATCTAATTAATTTAAGGAGTTAAATTAAGACCAATTAAATTAAGGATTAATTTAATTTGGTGCCACATGACTATCAATTGGTCAAGTTAAGTTAACAATTACTAGCTTAAAGAGTTAAGTTAGTTGACTTAAAAGTCAAGTCAAAGTATAATTAAATTAAAGTGAGTAAGTAGTTTTGAAGGGAAAATTCAAATGAAGAGTTCATTTGGTGTGGAATTAGAATTTATTTAAATGACATTTCATAAACTGAAATGAAGACTCCCAATGAAATTCAAATTCACAAGAAATTCATGCATGACATGTGGCGCCCCCTCCTTGAGAAAGGTGTGATGCCAAGGTCCTCTATATATAGATATAGAGGGGGCGGCCAACACATGGTTTATGCAAGCAATAAGATCTAGGGTGAATTACATCCAAACCTTATGAGGTTTGACATAGTTACGAAAACACCCTCATTTTTATGAAAATTACACATACCCTCCTAACGTTTACCGCCATATAACAATACAACCCACTATTAAAAAAAAGAGGTGAAATTTCCAAATTGCCCTTATGTTGATTGGCTTCAATTTTGACCATTTATGACATTTTTATGGACAAAAATACCCTTAGGGATTGTATTGTAAGACATTTAGAATTTTAAGGTTGAATTTGTAATATTTTATTATCTAATATTTTAAAAATATTTATAAATATACATGTATCTATACATATGCATATGCATATATGTATGTACATGTACATATACATATATATACATAAATATACACACATCTCTATATATAATTATACATAAATACACATATATACGTATCTATATATTTAAACACACATACATATATATAAAAATAAATGCATATATATTACATGCATATAAATTATATATATATATGTATTAAATATTATATGTAAAACACACATGTATATATACGTATCCATCCCCACCCTTACCATACCATATCGCACTGCCTGACCATGATTAGATTTGTATTGGCCAGATCTGGCCTGGCCGTTTAGCCACGGCCATAACATGTAGAAGGTTGGGGGAGGGAGGGAGCAAACTCAAATATGGCGGAAGGTAGGCCAACCCGCCATTCCAGTAGAAACTTTAGGGGATGAAGGAAAGATGTGGGGAGGGGATTGATGGGCAAAAGGCAGCCATGGCTTGCAGAAGGTTGGAGGGAGGGGTGATGGACTAGCGTGGTAGGGGTAGGAAGGAAAAGCTGTCGCTTTCTTTTCTTTCTTTTTTTTTTTCTTTCTCTTCTTTTTTTTTTAAATTTTTATTTATTTTTCTTAGTTAATGAATAAATATAATTAATATATTTTAACATATTTAGTTCTCTATTGATAAATAAATTTAATTAAATTAATTTAAATGTATTTATAATCAACATTATTAAATTTAGAATTTAAGATTATAAAATGATAGCTTTTCATTTTTTTAATTTTCTTTTATTATTGATAAAAAATTAACAAAATTTAATTAATTATATTAGATATTTTTATTATCTTAATTAGTGATTATGTAATTTAAAATTATTACCTAAGATGATAGATTGATTTTTATTTTTATGTTACTTATTTTACTTGATTAATAAATAAATATATTTGAATTAAATTTAGTAAAATTGCTTAAATAATTCAAGTTTAAAATTATTGAAGTTATATTGTACAAGATAAATTTATTGTAAGTTATATTTAAAATTATTAATTATTAAAGTTATATTATATATGATAAGTTTTTATTTTAAGTTATTTTGTAATTTAAAATTATTAAAATCATATTTTCTAAGGAGATAAATTAAAATTTTTAATAAATTTAAGGTGTAAATATTTATCAAATAAATCCTTAGAAATAAAAAAAAAATTACAAATAGATCCAAGGGTATTTATGTCTTTGCATATTTCTATTTATTTTTATTTTTTTGGAAATTTTAACACAAGGGCATTTTTGACATTTCTCACTTTCCATCAGCATTACATTTTAGTTTCAAAGTTTGGGGGGTGTATGTAATTTTCAAAACAACGAGGGTTTTTTCATAATTATGCCAAACCTATGGGGGGTGTGGATGTAATTCACCATAAGATCTAATTGTTAGATCTAAATTTCCCTCCAATTTTGTGATTCTATCATGAGTTGAGGCTTCACACCTTCTTCACCTCCCTCCCTCAATTTCCGACCTTCATCAACCTCTCGCTTTCTTCTTAGTTTTTCTAACTGAACTAGGAAGACAAGGATTGTCCATTGGTGTGTGGACTTTCACATTAGAGGTAAGATAATTGGATTGCTTGTTTTTGATGATCATCTGTTCCAGGAATGTCTTTCTGGACTCTGTTTGCTGCCTTTCCAGAATTATTTGGAGCTGATTTTTTTACTGGATATTGTCCAAGAAGTTGAAAAAATTTTGATCTAGATTTGGCTCATATCATAGGTGATATGCCTGATCAAAAGTTGATCACACCTTGTTGCGCTAGAAACAGTCTGCTTTTAGGAAAGGAAACACATCCTCTATTTCTAGTTGGATTTTGCTTGAGAGGTAGTTGTTTGACCTTGATCCATTTTATAGGCATGAATTTAGATCCTTGGGGAGGTATAATTCAAGTTTGTTTTCAATTTTTAAATGTTTTAAATTGGATCCTTGAGTTACACCGTTTTACAAATGGTATCTGAGCCTTAACTCATGCTATAATTTGCATTTTTTTTATTGAATCATGTGATGAATTCATCTAGATCTTCAAATACTTGATATATAAGATGGATTGGAGTGTTTTAATGATGATGCTTGTAACTCCTTTGATGATGAATAGGTATTATGATAATATGAGTTTTAATTGTTAATTCATATGTTAGTGTAATTTGATTCATGATTAGTTAATGTTAAAATTTGATTCAGCATTGGATGATGTTATATGTTGATATAGCATGTTAAATTTGACCTTAAGTTGTTTTGGTCATTTTGGAATCCAATTGGATTGGATATAATTGGAGAATGTGATTCTCACTTAAACTTGATTTTTAAAGTATGTTTAAGCACTTGAAATTTCAGTTTCAAAAGGTGTTTAGATCTGAAATTTCATCTATATTGTGTGATTTAATGTTTAGAAAGTGATTTAAATTTTTTGGTGCACAAAGTTGAGCTAGAAAACTCGGCCATTATGATGGCAAGTAATGCACTAGGATCTAATAATAAAACTTCAACAACTTAAAATAAACTAGTGCTTTACAAGCTAACAAGGATCTAATCATCCTAGGGATTCAGATTTAGGCAGAGAGTTGCCTTGAATAGCAAATTTCTAAGGAGAAAATGGTGAACTCTTCTCCAAACCAGAATCTGTCAGACAGCGGCGCAGCAGGAAGTGAGCAACTTTTGCCTCAGTTGAACTTCTCCAAAAATCACCAAAAAATTCCTGTATCCTTTCAACACCTGTAAGAAGATACTGTGAAAAATTAGGATCAAAACACCTTCTGGATATCCTGAAAAGAAATCATCAAATTGCTTCTCTGTTTCAGTGGATCTCCAAAGCGGCAAACCAAGTGTTTTGCCTCTATTGTGATGATCCGCACACCAGTTGAACTTCCAATTTTCCCTCATTTTTAGTTGGAGAAAGAGAGGAGAAAAACAATGGTGGAGGCCGATTTGAGGTAGGAGAAGAAGAAACAAAGCAAAGCTTCAACACATGATGCAATGCTTGGAGGGAAATATGAAAGATTCTAATCTTCACATCAATTGTGCATAAAATGCATATGGCCAATCCTCCCACCTCTATATCTATACGAAGAGGCAGGATGGTGTGGCATAACACCTTCCTCAAGGGGGGGCGGCCACTTGCCTAGTGTAGGTGGCAAACTGAAATTCAAATAATTTGAATTTGTGTGCATTTCAATTGCATTTGAAATCTAATTTCAAGTTAATTAAAATGCTAACTCAAATGAATTCTTCATTTGAATTTTTCCTCCAAAATTAATTCTTCTCTTTAATTAAATTAAACACTTTAATTTTATTAATTAACCTTTAACTTAACTCTTAAGTCAAACAAGTTTAACTCTTAAGCTTAATTTTGTTAACTTAACTCTTTAAGTTAACTTGACCAATTGATGATCATTTTGGTACCAAATAATTAACTACTTAATCATTGGTTTAATTTAACACATAAATTAATCAAGCCAAAATTGACCTTCAAATTTGATACCTCAAAATCGGTCTTATGGAGTAATTCTCTAACACTTAGAAAATTCCTCCATCAATTAGGAAGCTAATTGGATTTTATGTGTGACCCAATAGTTTCTACCATTCATTAGACATAGACTCACAACTTCTTGTGACTTTTGAATATCTTATATTCATTTTAGTTTAAATCACTTCTAAACTAACCGACTCAATTTAATTAATCTCATTAATTGAAGAGTACCCAATCTCCATGGTCGATGTCCAACATCAAGTCCATGGAGCCCAACTAATTGGCCGAAATGAATGCTTTTGGTGAACCATTATAGCTCTAAGCTTACCATGCAAATACGGTCTTTTTGTCTGCTATCTCCATTTGTTGGCTCCCTGATAGCCTCAACACTATGTCTCTATTCTCAATGTCCGATTCCATTGTATGACCTCATCTTTGAAAAACTCATTTTCCAAATTATCACACCACCTTGCGCAAGGATTTCTTGGAATCGATCATTATGGAGCACATAGGAGATGTACTCATCCTTCAGAAAAGCAAGGAGTCAGATTCCATCTTGGATCTCACAAACCTCCATGTTTAATAGCTTATGAAAGGCCTGCTAAGTGACAAAGGAAGAGGCAAAGCACAAGGACCAAACACAAGGTTACCATGGATCCTTAGGTCAGAGGACTAATAATATGCACTAGCATAGACTGGAGAACTCGCCACTACCAACTTACCACTTTGGCTATCTAGTGGATTCTCCCGGTGTGTTTTCATCACCTTGTTCTCTGACAAACACCCACTAACATACACCCATATCTTATATGGTTTGCTCATGGAACGGAGCAATATCCAACTCTTAGATTTATACATCATTAGCACAAGTGTATTCGGATCTTAGATGCCTTGTCTCATAAGATCTTATGACTTGAAAGATTTAAGATCACGATCGTATAAAACTTATTCCATGGTCATCGAATCAAGTCCCGCAGTCATGAGTGATCTAAGAGCTTTATTCAAATGCAAGTGAAATAATAAAGAGCATAAGATGAAGATGGCTACATAATGAATATCATTTAATCAAGATTATTTTACAAGAAAATAGCTCTATAAGGCAATCCTATTGGCTTGCTGGGCACTATTATAACAATCTTCCACTTGCCCTAAAGCCAATGTTCCATGGCCTTGAGACCCATCTTCTTAAGATGTCCTTCATAGACCTTTTGCGTTAGGGGTTTTGTAGGTGGATCTACTATATTCTCTTCCGATGTAACTTTCTCCACTCGAATGTCGCCTCTATCAATGATCTCTAGAGTCAAATGATATTGCCTCAAATTATGCTTGGATCGCTAATGAGATCTTGGCTCTTTAGCTTGCGCTACTGCCCTATTGTTGTCACATAAGATAACTACTGGCTTAGCAATGCTAGGCACTATATTCAACTCTTGAATGAAGTTTTTCATCCAAACACCTTCCTTTGCAGCTTCCAAAGCCGCAATATATTCTACCTTTGTGGTAGAATCGACCATGGTGTTTTTCTTGGAACTCTTCCAACTCACCACGCCGCCATTGAGGCAAAATACAAATCCAGAAATGGATTTCAGGTTATTTACATCGAATTGGAAACTTGAATTCAAAAATCCCTCTAGTTTCAATTCTCCATTGCTGTATACCAAAAACAAGTCCTTATTCCTTCTCAAGTACTTAAAGATTGCTTTGACGGCTATCCAGTGACTCTCATCGGGATTGGATTGAAACTTACTCGTAACACTTAGTGAGTGTGCCACATCCGATCTTGTACATTGAACTATATGCATCATGTTTCCAATGATAGAGGTATAAGGTATGTGGGACATCCTTTGTCTCTCATTTTCAATCTTAGGAGTCATAGACTTGGAGAGACGAATGCCATGTCCTATGGGAATGAATCCCTTCTTGGATTTTTCCATACTAAATCTCTTTAGTATTTTGTTAATGTACGGGGTTCGGGATAGTCCTAGCATCATTTTAGATCTTTCTCTATAGATATATATTCTCAATATGGAGGATGCTTCTCCCAAATCCTTCATGGAGAATTGAGTAAATAACCACACTTTAGTACACTTTAACATTCCTACCTCATTCCCAATGAGAAGGATGCTATCGACATAAAGCACAATAAACTATACACAACTCCTACTAGCCTTTTTATATGTACATGGTTCATACACATTTTTGACAAAGCCAAACGATTTGACCATTTTGTCAAAATGTATGTTCCAACTTCGGGATGCTTGTTTGAGTCCATAAATGGATCTCTGGAGTTTGCAAACCTTTTGCTCACTCCCCTTGGATGTAAAACCTTGTGGTTGCTCTATATAAATTTTTTCTTCAATATCTCCATTGAAGAAATCAGTTTTCACATTCATTTGCCATATCTCATAGTTATAATATGCAGCTATGCCAAGTAGAATTCGAATGGACTTAGGCATTGTGACCGGTGAAAAGGTTTCCTCAAAATCAATGCTGGGTCTTTGTGTGTAACCTTTTGCCACTAGTCGTGCCTTAAAAGTCACCACTTATCTATCTACTCCAAGCTTTCGCTTATAGATCTACTTGCAACTAACGAGAACTATTCCCTTTGGTGGATCTACCAAAGTCCATATTTTGTTGGAGTACATGGAGTCAATTTCGAATCGCATGGCTTGAAGCTAACATCCCGAGTTTATGTGCAACATAGCTTCCTCATAGGTCTTCAGATCATTATCTGATTGACCCATCTCATAAAGAAATCTGAACCTTTCAGGTTGCTTCTTGATTTGATCCGACCTTCTTAGAGAATATGTGTGAGGCTCTTTTTGTTTGCTTGTTTCCACCACTTGTAGGATTTCATGATCATCTTGAACTTCATCAAGTTCAATAACAATGCCTTTTCTATCTAATAGAAATTGCTTTTCCAAAAAGTAGGCATTCCTAAAAACAGACACCTTATATTCCGAGGAATCATAGAAGTAGTAACACATAGACTCTTTTGGGTATCCCACAAACTTGTACAAGGTGGATCTAATATCCAACTTATTTCCCACTGTCCGTCTTACGTAGGCGGGAGATCCCCAAACCTTGAGATATTGATAAGATGGTGCTTTGCCATACCACATCTCATGCGGTATTTTTGGCATCGACTTTGAAGGTACTATATTTAGTAGCTTCGCCACTGTTTCTAAGGTGTATCCCCAAAAGGATATGGGCACATCGAAAAAGCTCATCATGGAACGTACCATGTCCAACAAGGTACAATTTCTATTTCGGCTACTCCATTGTGTTGGGGTATGTCGGGTGGAGTCCATTAAGAGAGAATCTCATTCTCCTTTAGATAATCTAAGAATTAGGTGCTCAAGTATTCTCCTCCTCTATCTGATTGAAGAGCTTTAATACTTAGCCCCAATTGTTTTTCCACTTCATTCCTATACTCTTTGAACTTTTCAAAGGCTTCGGACTTGTACTTCATAAGATACATGTGTCCAAACTGACTATAATCATCAGTAAAGGTGATAAAGTAGGAATAGCCTCCTCTTCCACTAACTCTTAGTGGGCCACAAACATCCATATGGATCAAATCTGAAGGACTTGTGGAGTACTCCGTTTGTCCCACAAAAGGAGCCTTGGCCATTTTTCCCTTTAAACAAGACTCACAAGTAGGAAAATCCTTAATGCCACTAACATTTAGTTCTTTGAGAGCTACTAACATGTTTATCCTATTTTTAGAAATATGCCCAAATCTTGCACGCCATAGAATGGCATCTTCTTGGTTATCTAATTTTCTCTTACTTGATTGAATGTGCATAAGTGAAGGTTGAGAATTAAGTATGTACAATCTGTTAATTAATTTACCTTGCGTAATTAAAGAACCATTCTTTAATGCTTTCAACATCCCATTTGATATAGAAAAATCAAATCCTTCATTATCAAGAACGGGAATTGAAATAATGTTCTTAACAAGATGGGGTACATAATAAACTGGATCAAGTACAATGCAAGGATTCCCCAAGTCCAACTTGATAACACCTTGGAAGGTGCTGGTAAATTTTGCTCCATTTCCTAAGTGGAGGATCATATCCCCTTCATGAAGACTCTTTCTTCTTTCCATCCCCTGTAACAAATTAGAAAGGTGAGAACCACATGCAATATCAAATACCCATGAGGAAGAATTAGTTGTCAAGTGCACTTCAGTGAAGTATATACCCTTCTCAAGGGTTGCAAGGTAAGCTTTGCAATTTATTTTCCAATGGAAACAACTTGCTTTGGTTTTAGCCTTCTTCTTAACCCTCCTAGAACTTTTCTTGGGTTGCTTCCCTTTGGAGGAAGAACTCTTCTTCCTTTTACCTCCATTTCTTGGACCTCTAGGGCCCTTCGACTTGGAGGAGGATGCAATCATAAGAGGTTTCTCCTTTCTCATAGTCGCCTCGGTGGTCGCAAGAAAGTTCACCAATTCGTTGATTGTAACTTCTTGCTTGGACATGTTAAAATTCATAACGAATTGGTCAAGCGATGGTGGCAATGACTGGAGGATCAAATCCACGTAGAGGTCATTATCCATAACCACATCTAATTGTCCAAGCTTCTCAATGAGTCGTATCATCTTAAGGCCATGATTGTGGACATTAGACCCCTCACTTATCCTTGATCTAAAGAGCTCTTTTGACAAAGCGAATCTTTTGTGTCTTGATTGTACACCATACAACTCTTGTAGGTGTACATAGATCTCTTGAGCGTGTTTCATATGCTCATGAGTCTTTTAGAGCTCGTTAGACATGGAAGCCAACATGACACATCTAACTTGTAGATCATCATCTGTAAATCTCGTGAACATTTCATGAGCTTGGTCAGTTGCGTCATCACTAATTGTGTCCACGGGACTTTGATCAAGGACGTATGTCTTCTTTTCAGAGTCAAGAATTATTTTAAGGTTTCTCAACCAATATTGAGAGTTAAGCCAGGTGAGTTTATTAGTATCCAAAATACATACGAGTGGATTCTTAGCCATTTTGATTTGAAGATTTTGGAAATCTACAAAAGGCGAAAAATGAGTATAAGCATGTGATTGAGTTTGATATTAAAAAAAATATGTTTATGGTCTTTCAAGCATGTTTTCCTCCCACAATTTTGGGAAATCAAATTTGCTAGTGAGAATCAAGACCCTAAAGACTTGCAAGTGGACCCCCATGACCTGATGTATATCCACAAGCAATATAATGGTGAGCAACATTTGCTAATTGCATCTCATGCAACTTTTGATATATTTTGCCTCACCATTTCATGTAGATCCCATATAAGCATGACCTCTACATTACTTGGTGTTAAGTCAAACCTACCAATCAAGCTTTGATTCAAGATGGGCACCACAACATCCCTCGTGATTGAGTGTATAATGTGTGGGCGTTCTCAATTCAAAGGTGTATCTCATGCTAATTATATGGTCACAACTTTTCATCTAAGTGTGACACCCATGACCGGATGTACATCACATAGAGATGGTAGCATCAACACGCCACATACTATTGGTAGAAGGCATGAATTAATTAAAACTCTTTCAATTTGTATCCATTTTGACTTAATATTTGATAAAATACTTAGACATTCTAAGTGGAGGGTTTTTGCTTGCAAAGATATCTTCATTTTATCTCCTTATTTAGGTTTTCAATATTCTAACCATACATCTCATACATCAATTGGATATGGAAAGCAAAAATAAGTAAATACACCTAACTTGCTTATAGGGTAGGATGACCATGAGCCTAACTAAGTGGTGCACTTAGAGCCATAGGTGCACCACCTAGTTGATTTTAAATGGGTTGATTAAATCTAGCTATTACATGAGTGTATTCCATATATTCATGGTCTTCAAAAGTCTCCATGCCTCCAAAGGTCTCGTTTGCTCCATGTAACATTTATATCTCATGTAAATGCTATATGCCTCAATTTAATACAGCCATTTTCAACAATGCGAAACAAATAAAATCAATATTAAAGGCTCATGATCATCCCTATTCATTCATCATCCATTCAATAATTAAATGAACAATAAATAAATTAAGAATTAGCAATTAATTCCAACAATTAAACGCTTATCTTATAAACAAGTAATTGGTCAAGCATAACTTTTATGCCAAAAATGAAGATTAACTTTAACAAATTTTTAAAAGCATTCAAAAATGTCAAACATTATTTTGAGACCTTGCACAATATTTGTGCATCTAATAAGTGTAAATCAAAACACTTTTGAACATAAAAGGAGCAAAAATTAACAAGATTTTTAGCTTAGACCTTGAACCGGCCACTGCCCGCCCAGGCTGGGTGCACAACCGCATGGCAGACGAGCGCGAGGCATGCCTATTGCCAGCGAGCACCCGGTCGAAGCAAGGCAGCTTGCACGGTTTGGGGTCTTAGCCAAAACAAGTCCATTTAGCTCAACCTTTTGTGGACCAACAAATTTAGAACAACTTCTAAACATGATTTCACACATTTTAGATGAATTTTAAGATTTAAAACACCTTTTAAAGTGGAAATTCAAGTGCTCAAACGTGCTTTCAAAAACTAGTTTAAGTAAGAATCATATTCTTCAAAAATCTCAACAAAACTCCAATCAAATTGGATCCAAAAATGACCAAAATTATTTTAGTCAATCAACAATGTGCTATATCAATATATAACATCAATTAATGCCAAACCAATATTTAACATTAATAGCTATGAATTAAAACATACTAATCATATGAATTAACACTTAAAACACATATTAGCATGCTTTCAATACATCAATCAAGGAGCCACAAACAATGTCATCCAAACACTCCAATCCATCATATGAATCGAGAATTCGGTGATTTTGATCAATTCATCACATGAATCAATCAATACTATTTGATGGCAAATAATGCATTGGGATCTAATAATAAAACTTCAAAAGCTTAAAATAAACTAGTGCTTTACAAGCTAACAAGGATCTAATCTAACAAGGATCTAATCATGCTAGGGATTTAGATTCCGGTAGAGAGTTACCTTGAACAACAAATTTCCTAGGAGAAAATGGTGAACTCTTCACCAATCCAGAATCTATTAAACAGCGGTGCAGAAGGAAAAGAGCAACTTTTGCCTCAGTTAAACTTCTCCAAAAGTCACCAAAAAATTCTTGTATCCTTTCAACACCTTGAAGAAGATACTAAAAAATTCAGATCAAAACACCTTTTGGATCTCCTGGAAAAAATTTGTCAAATTGTTGCTTTATTTCAGTAGATCTCTAAAGCTAGTGAACCAATTATTTTGCCTCTATTATGATGATCCATACACCAATTGAACTTCCAATTTTCTCTCACTTTTAGCTGGAGAAAGAGAGGAGAAAAACAATGGAGAAGGTCGATTTGAGGTAGGAGAAGAAGAAACAAAGCAAAGCTTCAACACATGATGCAATGCTTGGAGAGAATTTTGAAGGGAAATGTGAAAGATTCTAATCTTTACACCAATTGTGCATAAAATGCATATGGCCGATCCTCTCACCTCTATATCTATATATAGAGGGAGGATGGTGTGATGCCAATGTGGCATCACACCTTCCTCAAGGGGGCGGCCATTTGCCTTGCTTAGGTGGCAAATTCAAATTCAATTTGAATTTTTGTGCATTTCAATTGCATTTGTAATCTAATTTCAAGTTAATTAAAATGCTAACTCAAATGAACTCTTCATTTGAATTTTCCCTCCAAAATTAATTCTTCTCTTTAATTAAATTAAATACTTTAATTTTATTAATTAACCTTTGACTTAACTCTTAAGTCAAACAAGCTTAATTTTGTTAACTTAACTCTTTAAATTAACTTGATCAATTGATGATCATTTTAGCACCAAATAACTAATTCCTTAATCGTTGGTTTAGTTTAACTCCTTGAATTAGTTAATTAATTTAACATTTAAATTAATTAAGCCAAAATTGACCTTCAAATTGGATACCTCAAAATTTGTCTCATGGAGTAATTCTCTAATGCTTAGAAAATTCCTCCATCGATTAAGAAGTTAATTGGATTGTATGTGTTACCCAATAAGTTCTACCATTCATTGGACATGGGCTCACAACTCCTTGTGACTTTTGAATATCTTATATTCATTTTAGTTTAAAACACTTTTAAACTAATCGACTCAATTTAATTAATCTCATTAATTGAAGAACACTCAATCTCCATCGTCGATGTCCAACCTCAAGGCCATGGAGCCCAACTAATTGGCCAAAATAAATGCTTTTAGAGAACCATTATAGCTCTACGCTTACCATGCAAATATGGTACTTTCATCTTCTATCTCCCGAAAAAGGCCTAGGGCAAGATATTTGTCGGCTCCCTAATAGCCTCAATACTATGTCTCTATTCTCAATGTTCAATTTTATAGTAAGACCTTATCTTTAGAATACTCTTCCAAATTTTCACCCTACCTTGCTCAAGGATTTCTTGGAATCGATTATTATAGAACACATAGGAGATGCACTCGCCTTTCACAAAAGAAGGAGTCAGATTCTATCTTTGATCTCACAAACCTCCATGTTTAGTAGCTTATGCCTAGCTTCAACATGAAAGGCCTACTAATAGACCAAACACAAGGTTACCATGGATCCTCAGGTTAGAGGACTAATAATATACACGAGCGTAAGCTGGAGAACTCGCCACTAACGACTTTCTTTGGCCATCTACTGGATTCTCCTTGTGGGTTTTCAACGCCTTGTTCTCTAATAAGCACCTACTAACATGCACCTATATCTCATATGGTTTACTCATGGAATGAAGCAATATCCAACTTATGGATTTATGCATCGTTAATGTAAGTCTATCCAGATCTTAATGCCACGTCTCACAAGATCCTATGACTTAAAAGATTTAAGATCACAATCGTGTTAGACTTATTCCATGGTCACCGAAACAAGTCTCGTATTGATGAGTGGTTTGAGGGCTTTATCTAAATGTGAGTGAAATACTAAAGAGCATAAGATAACAATGGTGATATAATGAATATCATTCAATCAAAATTATTTTACAAGGAAATAGTTTTACAAGGCCAATCTTATTGGCTTGCTGGGTACTATTCTAACACATGACCACAAAACAGGGTATGCTGCCAAGCCTGGCTGGGCTTTGGACGGCAGGGGGTGAGCTAGGTACACGCTTGCCGTGTAGTAGTGTGCCTAGCTTGGGCGAGTAGCGGCTTGTTTGGTTAGGCGATTTTTGGCTCATTTTTTTGGCTCCTTTAGGTGACCAATTGTATTATTTCTCAAATAACAGATGCACAAGTGTTGTGTAAGTTGTCAAAATTATGTTGGATAATTTTTAATGCTTTTTAAATCTTTTTAATGTTAATCTCTAATTGTTGCAAAAATAGGATGCGCAAATGTTATGTTTGTTTTTGTTTGGCCAATTAATTGTTTATTTGATAAGCATTTAATTGTTAGAATTGAATATCAATTCTTGATTTATTTATTGTTCATTTAATTGTTGAATGGATGATTAATAAATAGGGATGATCATGAGCCTTCAATATTGATTTTATTTATTTCAGGTTGTTAATAAGGGTTGTATTAAATTGGGGCTTGCATGCCTTTTAATTTTATCTTGTAAATGTTATGAGAGCAGAATCACTAGGAGTGAGGATTTCTTTCTCATGTAATTGTTACATGGAGCAAAGAAGACCACTAGAGGCATAAACACCCATGAATGTATGGAGATACATTTTTGTAATAACTAGATTTAATCAACCACTTAAAATCAACTAAGTGGTGTATCTATGTCTCTAAAGTGAATCACTTGGTTAGGCTCATGGTCATCCTACCCTAGGAGCATGCTACGCCTATTTACTTATTCATACTTTTCATATCCTATTAATGTATGTGATGTGTGGATTAGGATATAGAAAACCTAAATAATAATGGCAAGCAAGTAAAAATCTCTCCATTTAACATGTCTAAGTGCTTCAAAATATTAAGTCAAAATGGATACAAATTAAAAGGAGTTTTAATTAATCATTGCCTTCTATCAATAGTATGTGACATGATGACACCATCGATTTTGTGTGATGGCAATCAGTCATAGGGGTCACACTTAGGAGGAAAGCTGTGAGCATATACTTAGCATACGATGCACATTTGAATTGAGGCTTCCTACGCATTGGCACTCGATCACGAGGGATGTTGTGGAGCTATGTTGAATTAAAGTTTGATTGGTAGGTCTGACTTGGCACTTAGATATGCAGATGTCGCACGAGTCGTAGGTCTATATGAAAAGTGAGGCAAAATATATCAAGAGTTGTATGTGATGCAATTAGCAAAAGTTACGTACCTTTCGATTGTTTGTGGATAGCACTTGGTCACGGGGGTCCACTTACAAGTCCTGAGGGTCTTGATTCTCACTAAGAAATATGAATTTTTGAATTCTTCTAGGGGGTGAAGAATTTAACAAAATAGTGGGAGAAAAATACACTTGAAAGACCGTAAACATATTTTCAAATATCAATATTCAGTCACATGCTTATGTTCTCTTTTATCACTTTTTCATAGAATTTTGAAATCTTCAAACTCAAAATGGCTAAGAATCCACTCACAATCATTTTGGAAACTAATAAACTCACCGGGACCAATTTTCGCGATTGGTTGAGAAACCTCAAAATATTGCTTGAACCCAAAAAGAGGGCTTATGTTCTTGATCAAACTCTACCGAAAACCATTGGCGATCATGCCATCAATGAGGCCCGTGAATTGCGCACGAAGTTTATGGATAAAGATCTAGAAACAAGGTGTCTCATGATGGCAACTATGTCTAATGAGTTGCAAAAGATTCATGAGCATGTAAAGCATGCAAGTGATATCTTTGCACACCTACAAGAGTTGTACGGTGTCCAAACTAGACATGAACGATTCACTTTGTCTAGGGAGCTCTTTAGAAGTACAATGACTGAGGGCATGTGTGTCTATGACTAGGGGCTCAAAATGATCATGCTTATTGAAAAGCTTGGTCAACTTGACGTGATAATGGACAATGACCTTTATGTACATTTGATCCTATAGTCATTGCTAAGTTTGTTCGACAAATTCGTTATGAACTTTAACATGTCCAAGAAAGAAGTAACAATTAACAAATTGGTAAACATGTTGGTTACTGTCGAGGGGACAATGAAAAAGGACAAGTGATTTATACTTGCATCCTCCTTCGAGTCTAAGGGCCCTAGGGGTCCTAGAAAGGGGGGTAAGAAGAAAAAAAGTCTTTTTTTGAAAGGGAAGCAACCCTTGAAAGGTTCGAGGGAGTTAAGAGGAAGAAAGATACTAAAATCGTTGCTATATGTTTTCATTATGGCGAGAAAGGGCATTGGAGAAGAAATTGCAAAGCTTATCTTGCAACCCTTGAGAAGGGATGTACTTTATTGAAGTACACTTGACGACTATTTTTTCCTCATGGGTATTTGATACCTCATTTAGTTCTCACTTTTGTAATTCGTTACAAGGGATGAAAGAAGAAAGAGTCTCTATGAAGGGGATATGATCCTTCGCCTAGAAAATGGAGCAAGAGTTGCTGCCACAATCTAAGGTGTCATCAAGTATGACTTGGGGAATTCTATAATTGTACTTGATCTATGTTTCTATGTACCCAGACTTATAAAGAATATAATTTTAATTCCTATTTTAGAAAACGAAAAATATAATTTTTCTATATCTAATGAAAAATTGAAGGCATTAAAGAACAGTTCTTTAACTGCACAAGGTATATTGAATAATGGATTATATGTATTAGATTCTCAAACTTCATTGATGCACATTCAATCAAGTAAAAGAAAGTTAGGTATCCAAGAAGATTCGATTTCTTGGCATGCATGACTTGGACATATCTCTAAAAATAGGATGAACAAGTTAGAAGCTCTCAAAGCACTAAAAGTTAGAGGCATTGAGGAAGTCTCTACCTGTGAGTCTTGTGTAAAGGAAAAAATGACAAAGGCTCATAGTGTAGGATAATCGGAGTGAACCACTAGTCCTTTGGATTTGATCTATATGGACGTGTCTAGCCAAATATGAGTTAGTGTGAGAGGAGGCTATTCTTACTTCATTACCTTCACCGATGATCACACTCGATATTGACATATGTATCTTATGAAGTACAAGTCCGAAACTTTTGAAAAGTTCAAAGAGTATAGGTATGAAGTAGAAAAGCAAAAAGAACTTAGTATTAAAGCTCTTCAATTGGATCGTTGAGGAGAATACTTAAGTGTCGAATTCTTAGATTTTCTAAAAGATATGGGATTCTCTCAAAATGGACCCCACCAGGTACACACCAACACAATGGAGTAGCCAAGAGAAGAAATAATACTTTATTGGACATGGCACGTTCCATAATGAACTTCGTTGATGTGCGTGTATCCTTTTGGGGATACGCCTTAGAAAGGACAGTAAGGCTACTAAATATAGTACCCTCAAAGTCGGTGCCAAAGACACCGCATGAGGTGTGGTCTGGCAAAGCACTTTCTTACCATTATCTAAAGGTTTTGGGGTCTTCCGCTTACGTCAAGCGAATAATGGGAGACAAGTTGGATAGTCGATCTTCCATACACAAGTTTGTGGGATATCCTGGAGAGTCTATGGGTTATTATTTCTATGATCCTTTGGAATAAAAGGTGTTGTCTTGAGGAATGCCACCTTTTTGGAAAAGGAATTTTTATTAGATAGAAAAGGCGTCGTTGAACTTGATGAAGTTTGAGATGATCATCAAATTCCACAAGTGGTGGAAACAAGTGATGAGCTTTACGCACAACCTCTAAGAAGGTCATATCGAATCAAGAAATAACCAAAAATGTTTAAATCTCTTCATGAAATGGGTTGGTCAGATATCAATTCGAAGACCTATGAGAAAATTATGTTGGCCATAGACTTGGGACATTGGCTTGATGCCATGAGATTCAAAATGGACTCTATGTAGTCCAACAAAGTATAGACTTTGGTAGATCTACTGGAGGGTATCATACCCATTGGTTGCAAGTGGATCTAAAAGCGAAAGCTGGGAGTCGATGAAGAGGTAATGACTTTTAAGGCGCAACTAGTGGTAAAAGGTTATACTCAAAGACCCGGTATTAATTTCGAGGAAACCTTTTCATTGGTTGCAATGCCTAAGTCCATTCGGATTATGCTTGCCATAGCCGTATATTTTAACTATGAGATATGGCAAATGGATGTGAAAACCGCTTTCCTCAATGGCAACGTTGAGAAAGAAATATATATAGAGCAATCGCAAGGTTATACATCCAAAATGAGTGAGCAAAAGATTTACAAACTCAAGAGATCTATTTATGGACTCAAGCAAGTGTCCCGAAGTTAGAACATATGTTTTGATAAAATGGTCAAATCATTGGGCTTTATCAAAAATGTGTATGAACCTTGTGTGCATAAGAAGGCCAGTGGAAATAGTTTACAGTATATTGTGATTTATATCGATGACATCCTTTTCATTGGGAATGAGGTAGGCATGTAAGAGTGTACTAAAGCATGGTTATCTATTTAATTCTCCACGAAGGATTTGGGAGAAGCATTCTACGTATTAGGAACACATATCTATAGAGATGGATTGAAGAAGATGCTGGGGCTATTCCAAACCCCGTAATTGACAAAATACTAAAACGGTTTGGTGTGGAAGATCCAAGAAGGGATTCCTTCCCATGGGACATGATATTCATCTCTCCGAGTCTATAGCCCCTAAGACTGAGGCAGAGAGACAAAAGATGTCACGTATACCTTATGCGTTCGCTATAGGGAGCATAATGTATGCAATTCAATGTATAAGATCAGATGTGGCGCACGCTCTAAGTATCACGAGCCGCTTTAAATCCAACCCCCATGAATGTCACTGGATGGCCATGAAAATAATCCTTAAGTACTTAAGAAGGACTAAGGACATGTTTTTAGTATACGGCAATGGTGAATTGAAACCCGAGGGATTTTTGGATTCAAGTTTTGAATATGATGTAGACGATCTAAAATCTACTTTTAGGTTTATACCTTTCCTTAATGGGGGCCCGGTGAGTTGGAAGAGTTCCAAAATGTACACCATAGCCTATTCAACCACTAAGGCGGAATATATTGTAGCTTCGAAAGCTGGAAAAAAAGGTGTTCTGGATAAAAAAACTTCACCCAATTACAAGTTGGATATAGTGCCTAGCATGTCTGAGCCTGTAGTTGTCTTCTACAACAACAACGGTGCGGTTGCACAATTTAAGAAGCTAGGATCTCATCAGTGATCCAAACACATTTTGAGTTTAAATCAGGAGATCATAGATAGAGATGATATTCGAGCGGAAAGATTTGCCTCGGAAGAAAATATAGCAGATCCACTGACAAAGCCACTATCACAAAAGGTCTTTGAAGGACATCTTGTGAAGATGGGTCTTAAGACTATGGGGAATTGGCTTTACGGCGAGTGGCAGATTGTTAGAACATTGTCTCGTAGCCAATAAGATTGGCATGTAAACTATTTCACTAGTGATATAATCTTTGTTGAATGATATTCTTTATAAATGGCCATCTTCATCTTATGCTTATATTTCTTCACAAGCATTTGGTTGAAGCCATTGGATCACAGAAAACTATAGGACTTGGCCATGCACTAGGTGGTGATCATGGAATAAGTCTTGCACGGTCATGACCTCAAATATCCTAAGTCATAGAATCTTATGAGATAGGACATCTAAGATTCAGATAGACTTGCACTAATGGTGCATTAATCCAAGGGTTGGATGTTGCTCCATTCCATGAGCAAACCATATGAGATATGGGTGCATGTTAGAGAACAAGGCACTGGAGACCCGCTCAGAGAGTCCACCAGGTAGCCATAGTGGTAAGTCAGTAGTGGCAAGTTCCCCAGCTTATGCTAGTACACATAATTAGTCCTTTGACCTGAGGATCCATTGTAATTCTTGGTCACCTAGCGGGCCGTTCGGATTGTGATTGGGTATGATCTACCTAGACATAGAGGTTTATGAGATCCAATATGGGATCCAACTCCATGTCGTTGTGAAGGGTGAGTGCATCTCTTATGTGTTATATTATTATCGATTCCAAGGAGTCCTTGGCCAAGGTAGTATGACAATTTTGAAAAAGAGTTTTTCAAAGATGAGGTCATAAATTGGATTCAAACATTGAGAATAGATGTATAGTGTCGAGGCTATTAGGGAGCCAAAAAATATCTTATCATAGGCCTTTTTCATGGAGATAGGAGATGGAAGGACCGTATTTGCATGGTACACTTAGAGCTAAAATGGTTCACCAAAATCATTTACTCGGTTAATTGTTGGGCTCCATAGGCTTGAGGTTGGACATTGACCATGGAAATTAGGTACTCTTTAATTAATAGAGATTAATTAAATTGAGTCGATTAGTTTAAAGGAGTTCAAACTAATGAGAATATTTGATATTGTAAAGTCACAAGATTGTGAGCCCATGTTCAATGAACAGTAGAACTTAATGGGGGTCACACACAAAAGCCAATTGGAAATCCTACTTGATGAAGGGAATTTTCTAAGTGTTAGAAAGATTCCTAGTGACCGATAATTGAGGGTTTCGGTTGATGCAATTTTTAGTCATTTTGGCTCAATCAATTTTATTGTTAAATTGATCTAATTAATTTAACGAGTTAAATTAAGACCAATTAAACTAAGGGCTAATTTAATTTGGTACCACATGACTATCAATTAGTCAAGTTAACTTAACGAGTTAAGTTAACAATTACTAGTTTAAATAGTTAAGTTGGTTGACTTAAAAGATAAGTCAAAGTTTAATTAAATTCAAGTGTTTAATATAATTAAAGTTAAGAAATAATTTTGGTGGGAAAATTCAAATAAAGAGTTCGTTTGGTGTGGAATTAGAATTTATTTGGATGACATTTCATCAACTGAAATGAAGACTCCAAATGAAATTCAAATTCGTTGCAAGTTAGCATGACATGTGGTGCCCTCTCCTTGAGGAAGGTGTGATGTCATCTTGGCATCATACCATCCTCCCTCTATATATGGATATAGAGAGGGGCGGCCAATATATGGTTTATGCAAGCATTAAGATCTAAGGTGAATTACAACCAGACCTCCTAGGTTTGGTGTAATTACAAAAATACCCTAATTATTTTGAAAATTACGTATACTCTCCCTAATGTTTATCGCTGTCTAACAATACAGTCAAATCATTACTCACCGTTAAGGTTCTGTTCATGCGCTGTTAAAAAAAAAGTGAAGTTTTGAAATTGCCCTTATGTTGACTGACTTCAATTTGGACCATTTCTGATAATTTTTTATGGATAAAAATACCCTTAGGAACTGTATTGTAAGACATTTAGAATTTTAAGGTTATATTTGTAATATTTTTATTATCTAATATTTTTAAAATATTTATAAATATACATGTATCTGTACATATGCATATGTATATATACAAGTACATGTATACATACATATATATATATACATAAATATACTCACATCTCTATATATAATTATACATAAATACACATATGCATATCTATATATTTAAATATACCTACATATATATAAAAATAGATGCATATATATATTACATACATATATATATGTATTAAATAATACATATAACACACACACACACATATATATATATATCCATATCCATCCCTACCCTTACCATACCACACCACATTGTCTGGCCATGACTAGATTGTATTGGCCAAATTTGGCTTGGCCGTCTAGTCATGGCCATGGCATGCAGAAGGTTGGGGAGGGAGGAAGTGAACTCCAATATGGCGGAAGGTGGGCCAACCCACCATTCTAGCAGAAACTTTAGGGTAGGAAGGGAAGATGTGGGGAGGGGATTGACGGGCCAAATGTAGCCCTGGCTGGCAGAAGGTTGGAGGGAGGGGTGATGGACTGGCAGGGTAGAGGGATGAAGGAGAAACTGTTGCCATCTTTTTTTCTTCTTTCTCATCTTTTTTTTTAATTTTTATTTATTTTTCTTAATTAATGAATAAATATAATTAATATATATTATTGTATTTAGTTCTTTATTAGTAAATAAATTTAATTAAATTAATTTAAATGTATTTGTAATTTAACATGATTAAATATAGAATTTAAGATTATAAAATGATAATTTTTTATTTTTGTTTTTAAAATTTTTTATTTATTTTATTGTTGATAAAAAATTAAAAAAACTTAATTAATTATATTAGATATTTTTATTATCTTAATTATTGAGTATGTAATTTAAAATTATTACCTAAGATGATAGATAGATTTTTATTTTTGTGTTACTTATTTTACTTGATTAATAAACAAATATATTTGAATTAAATTTAGTAAAATTGTTTAAATAATTCAAGTTTAAAATTATTGAAGTTATATCATATAAGATAAATTTATTGCAAGTTATATTTAAAATTATTAAAGTTATATTATATATGATAAGTTTTTATTTTAAGTTATGTTGTAATTTAAAATTATTAAAACCATATTTTCTAAGGAGATAAATTAAATTTTTTAATAAATTTAAGGTATAAAATGTACCAAATAAATCCTTAGGAATAAAAAAATATTACGAATAGGTCCAAGGGTATTTATGTCTTTGCATATTTCTATTTATTTTTATTTTTCTGCAAATTTTAACACAAGGGCATATTTGACTTTCCTCACTTTCCACCAGCATTATATTTTCATGTAATTTTCATAACAATGAGGGTTTTTTCCGTAATTATGCCAAACCTCAAGGGGTGTGGATGTAATTCATCCTAAGATCTAATTGTTAGATCCAAATTTCCCTCCAATTTTTTGATTCTCTCATGAGTTGAGACTTTAGACCTTCTACACGTCCCTCCCTCGCTTTTCGGCCTTCATCAATCTATTGCTTTCTTCTTAGTTTTTCCAGCTGAACTAGGAAGGAAATGATTGTCCATTGGTGTGTGGACTTTCACATTAGAGGCAAGACATTTGGATTGCTTGTTTTTGGTGATCCTCAATTCCAGCAGCGACTTTCTGGACTCTGTTTACTGCCTTGCTAGAATTATTTGGAGCTGATTTTTTTACTGGATACTGTGCAAGGAGTTGGCGAACGTTTGGTCTAGATTTGGCTCATATCAGAGGTGATTTGCTTGGTCAAAAGTTGATCACACCTTGCTGGGCCAGAAGCAGTTTGCTTTCGGGAAAGGAAGGACATCTTCTGGTTTTGGTTGGATTTTCTTGAGAGGTAATTATCTGACCCTGATCCATTTTATAGGCATGAATTTAGATCCTTGGAGAGGTGTAATTCAAGTTTGTTTTCAGTTTTTAAATGTTTTAAATTAGATCCTTGACTTTCACCATCTTCCAAGTCGTATCGGAGCTTTAATTCATGCTATAATTTGGATTTTCTTTTGATTGATTGATGTGATGAATTGATCTAGATCTTCAAATACTTGATCTATATGATGGATTGGAGTGTTTGAGTGATGATGCTTGTGGCTCCTTTGATGATGAATAGATATTATGCTAATATGTGTTTTAATTGTTAATTCTTGTGTTAGTATAATTTAATTCATGATTAGCTAATGTTAAGTTTTGATTCAACATCGGATGATGTTATATGTTAATATAACATGTTAAATTTGGCCTTAAGTTTTTTTGGTCATTTTTGGATCCAATTGAATTGGATTTAATTGGAGATTTTCGGAAGAATGTGATTCTCACTTAAACTTCATTTTTAAAGCATGTTTGGGCAATTGAAATTTCAATTTTAAAAGGTATATTAGATTTTAAATTTCATCTATATTGTGAGATTTAATGTTTACAAAATGTTTTAAATTTTTTGCTGCACAAAATTTGAGCTAAAATTGAGAAAACCTGGCCATGACCACAAAACAAGGCATACTGCTGAGCCTGGACGGGCCTTGGCAGAAAGCGGGTGTGCCAGGCGCATGCCTGCTGCACGGTAGTGTGCCCAGCCTAGGCGGGCAGCTGCCTGGTCTGGTTAGGCCAGTTTTAGCACATTTTTTGGCTCCTTAAGGTGACCAAAATTGTATTATTTCACACATAATAGATGCACAAGTGTTGTGTAAGTTGTCAAAATTATGTTGGACAATTTTTAATGCTTTTTAAATCTTGTTAAAGTTAATCTCCAATTGCTGCAAAAATAAGATGCATAAATGTTATGCTCGTTTTTGCTTGGCCAATTAATTATTTATTTGATAAGCAATTAATTGTTGGAATTGAATGTCAATTCTTGATTTATTTATTGGTCATTTAATTGTTAAATGGATGATGAATAAATGGGGATGATGATGAGATTTTAATATTGATTTTATTTGTTTCAAGTAGTTGATAAGGGTTGTATTAAATTGGGGGCTTGCAAGCCTCTTAATTCTATCTTGTAAATGTTGTGATAGTAGAATCATTAGGAGCGAGAATTTCTTTCTCATGTAATTGTTACAGGGAGCAAATAAGGCCACTGGAGGCACGAAGACCCATGAATGTATGGGGATACATTTTTGTAATAGCTGGATTTAATCAACCCACTTAAAATCTACTAAGTGGTGCACCTATGGCTTTAAAGTGAATCACTTGGTTAGGCTCATGGTCATCCCACCCTAGGAGCATGCTAGGCGCATTTACTTATTTATGTTTTTCATATCCTATTAATGTATGTGATGCCTGGATTAGGATATAGAAAACCTAAATAAGAAGATAAAATTGGTGAGATCTTAGCAAACAAGTTAAAATCCGTCCACTTAGAATGTCTAAGCGCTTCAAAATATTAAGTCAAAATAGATACAAATTAAAAGAAGTTTTAATTAATTCATGCCTTCTATCAATAGTGCATGACATGATAACGCTATCAATTTTGTGTGATGGCACTCGATCACGGGGGTCACAATTAGGAGGAAAGTTGTGAGCATATACTTAGCATACGATGCACCTTTGAATTGAGGCTTCCCACATATTGGCACTCTATCACGAGGGATGTCGTGGAGCGATGTTGAATCAAATTTTAATTCGGAGTTCTGACTTAACACTTAGATATGTAGATGTCGCACGAGTCGTGGGTCTATATGAAAAGTGAGGCAAAATATATCAAGAGTTGCATGTGATACAATTAGCAAAAGTTGCGTACCTTTCGATTGTTTGTGGATGGCACTCGGTCACGGGGGTCCATTTACAAGTCCTTAAGATCTTGATTCTCACTAAGAAATATGATTTTCTGAATTCTTCTACGGGGTGAAGAATTTGACAAAATAGTGGGACAAAAACATACTTGAAAGACCATAAACATGCTTTCAAATATCAATATTCAATCGCATGCCTATATTATCTTTTATCACTTTTTTGTAGATTATTGAAATCTTTAAACTTAAAATGGCAAAGAATCCATTCACAATCATTTTGGAAACCAATAAACTCGTCGAGACCAATTTCTGCGATTGGTTGAGAAACCTCAAAATATTGCTTGACTCCAAAAAGAGGAATTATGTTCTTGATCAAAGTCCGACGGAATCCATTAGCGATGACACCACCAATGAGGCCCGTGAATTGTTCATGAAGTTTGTTGATGATGATCTAATAACAAGGTGTCTCATGATGGCAACTATATCTAATGAGGTGCAAAAGACTCATGAGCGTATAAAGCATGCAAGTGAGATCTTTGCACACCTATTAGAGTTGTACGGTGTCCAAACTACACACGAAAAATTTGCTTTATCTAGGAAGCTTTTTGGAAGTAGAATGACTGAGGGCATGTGTGTCTATGATCAGGGGCTCAAAATGATCAGACTTATTGAAAAGCTTGGTCGACTTGACATGATAATGGACATTGACCTCTATATAAATTTGATGTTACAGTCATTGCCAAGTTCGTTCGATCAATTCGTTATGAACTTTAACATGTCTGAGAAAGAAGTGACAATTAGCGAATTGGTGAACATATTGGTTACCGCCGAGGCGACAATGAAAAAGGACAAGCCTCTTATGCTTGCATCCTCTTCCAAGTCTAAGGGCCTTAGGGGCTTAGAAATGGGGGTAAGAAGAAGAAAAGTTCTTCTTTGAAAGGGAAGCAACCTTTAAAGGTTTGGGGGGAGTTACGAAGAAGAAAGATGCTAAAACCGATGCTGCATGTTTCCATTGTGGTGAGAAAGGGCATTGGAGAAGAAATTGCAAAGCTTATCTTGCAACCATTGGTAAGGGTCTGTACTTTATTGAAGTATATTTGACGACTAATTTTTCCTCATAGGTATTTGATACCTTATGTGGTTCTCCCTTTTGTAATTCATTACTGGGGATGGAAAGAAGAAAAAGTTCTAATGAAGGGGATTTGATCCTCCACCTAGGAAATGGAGCAAGAGTTGCTACCACGGTCCAAAGTGTCATCTAGTTAGACTTGAGAAATTCTATAATTGTACTTGATCTATGTTTCTATGTACCCTTATAAAGAATATAATTTCAATTTCTATTTTGGATAGTGAAGAATATGCTTTTCCAATATCTAATGGAATTGAAGGCATTAAAGAACGGTTCTATAGTTGTCTTCTGTGAAAACAATGGTGTGGTTGCAGAAGTTAAGGAGCCAAGATCTCATCAATGATCCACACACATTTTGAGGCAATATTATTTGATTTGGGAGATCATAGGTAGAGGCGACATTCAAGTGGAAATAGTTGCCTCGGAAAAGAATATAGCAGATCCACTGGCAAAACCCCTATCACAAAAGGTCTTGAATGATATCTTGTGAAGATGGGTCTTAAGACTATGGGGAATTGGCTTCAGGGCAAGTGGGAGATTGTTGGAATTGTACCCTGTAGCCAATAAGATTGGCATGTAAACTATTTCACTTGTGATACAATCTTGATTGATGACATTCTTTATAAATGGTCATTTTCATCTTTTGCTTATGTTTCTTCACTAGTAGTTGGTTGAAGCCCCTAGATCACAGAAAACTATAGGGCTTGGTCACGCACTTGGTGGTGATGATTGATTAAGTCTTACACGCTTGTGATCTCAAATATCCTAAGTCATAGAATCTTATGAGGCAGGACATTTAAGATTCGGATAGTCTTGCACTAACTATGCATTTATCCAAGGGTTGGATGTTGCACCATTCCATCAACAAACCATAAGAGATATGGATGCATATTAGTAGGTGCTTATTAGAAAATAAGGTACTAGAGACCCGCCCGGAGAATCCACTAGGTAGTCGTAGTGACAAGTCGGTAGTGGTAAGCTCTCCAGCTTATGCTAGTGCATATAATTAGTCCTTTGACTTGAGGATCCATTGTAACCTTGTGTTTAGGTCTTCATACTTTGGCTCATCCCTAGTCACCTATGGGTTGTTCGGGTTGTGATTGGGTATGAGCTATTTAGAGATAGAGGTTTATGAGATCTAAGATGGGATTCGACTCCTCGTCATTGTGAAGTGGAGTACATCTCCTATGTGTTCTATGATGATCGATTCCAAGGAGTCATTGGCCAAGGTAGTATGACAATTTGCAAAAAGCATTTTTTGAAGATGAGGTCATAAACCAAAATCGAACATTGAGAATAAATGCATCATATCGAGGCTATTAAGGAGCTGACAAATATCTTGCCCTAGGCCTCTTTCATGGAGATTAGAGACAGAAGGACCGTATTTGCATGGTACGCATAAAGCTAGAATGGTTCACCAAAAGCATTCATTCGGCCAATTGTTGGGCTCTATGGGCTTGAGGTTGGATATCGACCATGGAGATTGGGTGCTCTTCGATTAATAGAGATTAGTTGAATTGAGTCGATTAGTTTAAAGGAGTTTAAACTAATGGGAATATTTGATATTCTAAAGTCACAAGAGTTGTAAGCCCACGTCCAACGAACGGTAGAACTTTATGGGTCACACACAAAAGCTAATTGGAAATCCTACTTGATGAAGGGAATTTTCTAAGTGTTAGAAAGATTCCTAGTGACTGAAAATTGAGGGTTTCGGTTGATGCAATTTTTAGTCATTTTAGCTCAATCAATTTAATTGTTAAATTGATCTAATTAATTTAAGGAGTTAAGTTAAGACCAATTAAATTGTGGGTTAATTTAATTTGGTGCCACATGACTATCAATTGGTCAAGTTAAATTAAAGAGTTAAGTTAAGAATTACTAGCTTAAAGAGTTAAATTAGTTGAGTTAAAAGTTAAGTCAAAGTTTAATTAAATTAAAGTGAAGAAATAATTTTGGTGGGAAAATTCAAATGAAGAGTTCAATTGGTGTGGAATTAGAATTTATTTGAATGACATTTCATAAGATGAAATGAAGACTCCAAATGAAATTCAAATTCACAAGAAATTTACATGTAACTTGCAACTTACTTGCAAGTTGGCATGACATGTGGCGCCCCCTCCTTGAGGAAGGTGTGATGCCACCTTGGCATCACACCATCATCCCTCTATATATTGATATAGAGAGGGGTGGCCAACACTTGGTTTATGCAAGCATTAAGATCTAATTGTTAGATCTAAATTTCCCTCCAATTTTGTGATATTCTCTCATAAGTTGAGGCTTCACATCTTTTTCACGTCCCTCCCTCACATTTCGGCCTTCATCAACCTCTTGCTTTCCTCATGGCTTTTCCAGCTGAACTAGGAAGAAAAGGATTGTCCATTGGTGTATGGACTTTCACATTTGAGGCAAGACATTTGGATTGTTTGTCTTCGGTGATCATCTGTTCCAGTAGCGACTTTTTGGACTCTGTTCGACGCCTTGCCAGAATTATTTGGACCTGTTTTTTTTACTGGACATTCTCCAAGGAGTTGGCGAAATTGTGGTCCAGATTTGGCTCATATCGGAGGTGAATTGCCTGATCAAAAGTTGATCACACCTTGCTGCGCCAGAAGCAATCTGCTTTCGAGAAAGGAAGCACATCTTCTAGTTTTGGTTGGATTTTGCTTGAGAGGTAATTATCTGACCTTGATCCATTATAGGCATGAATTTAGATCCTTGGGGAGGTGTAATTCAAGTTATTTTTCAGTTTTTAAATGTCTTAAATTGGATCCTTGACTTATATTGTCATACAAGTGGTATCGGAGTCTTAATTCATGCTATAATTTGGATTTTCTTTTGGTTGATTCATGTGATGCATTGATCTAGATCTTCAAATACTTGATCTATATGATGGATTGGAGTGTTTGAATGATGACGCTTGTGGCTCCTTTGATGATGAATAGATATTATGCTAATATGTGCTTTAATTGTTAATTCATATGTTAGTGTAATTTGATTCATGATTAGCTAATGTTAAATTTTGATTCAGCATCGGATGATGTTATATATTGATATAGCATGTTAAATTTGGTCTTAAGTTGTTTTGGTCATTTTTGGATCCAATTGAATTGGATATTTTTGGAAGAATGTGATTCTCACTTAAACTTGATTTTTGAAGCATGTTTGAAAACTTGAAATTTCAGTTTTAAAAGATGTATTAGATCTGAAATTTCATCTATATTGTGTGATTTTATGTTTAAAAAGTGTTCTGAATTCACAAAAGTTGAGTTAAAACTGAGAAAACTCGGCCATGACAACAAAACAGGGCATATGCCCAACATGGCAGGGTGCTGGCCTGCAACGAGTGTGCCTGCCATGCGGTAGTGCGCCCATCCTGGGCGGGTATCAGCCTAGTTTGGTTAGGCGGGTTTTGGCTCATTTTTCTGGCTCATTTAGGTGACCAAAATTGTATTATTTCATACATAATAGATGTACAAGTGTTGTGTAAGTTATCAAAATTATGTTGGGCATTTTTTAATATTTTTTAAATCTTGTTAAAGTTAATCTCGAATTGTTGCAAAAATAAGATGCATAAATGTTAGGCGTGTTTTTGCTTGACCAATTAATTGTTTATTTGATAAGCATTTAATTGTTGGAATTGAATGTCAATTATTGATTTATTTATTCTACATTTAATTGTTCAATGGATGATGAATGAATGGGGATGATCATGAGCTTTTAATATTGATTTTAGTTGTTCCAAGTTATTGATAAGGGTTGTATTAAATTGGGGGCATGCATACCTCTTAATTTTATCTTGTAAATGTTATGAGAGTATAATCACTAGGGGTGAGGATTTCTTTCTCATGTAATTGTTACAAGGAGTAAAGAAGACCATTAGAGGCATGAAAACCCATGAATGTATGGGGATACATTTTTGTAATAGCTAGATTAAATCAACTCACTTAAAATCAACCAAGTGGTGCGCCTATGGTTCTAAAGTGCATCACTTGGTTAGGCTCATGGTCATCCCACTCTAGGAGCATGCTAGGCGCATTTACTTATTTTTTCTTTCCATATCCTATTTATGTATGTGATGCATGGATTAGGATATAGAAAACCTAAATAAGAAGATAAAATTGGTGAGATCTTGGCAACCAAGTTAAAATCCCTCCACTTAGAATGTCTAAGTGCTTCAAAATATTAAGTCAAAATGGATACAAATTAAAAGAAGTTTTAAATAATCCATGCCTTGTATCAATAGTATGTGACATGATGATGCTACCGATTTTGTGTGATGGCACTCGATCATGGGGGATCTCGTGGAGTGGTCTTGAATCAAAGTTTGATTGATAGGTTCAACTTAACACTTAGTAATGTAGATGTCGCACGAGTCGTGGTCTACATGAAAAGTGAGGCAAAGTATATCAAGAGTTGCATATGATGCAATTCGCAAAAGTTGCTTACCTTTCGATTGTTTGTGGATGACACTCGGTCACGGGGGTCGACTTACAAGTCCTTAGGGTCTTGATTTTTACTGGAAATATGATTTCCCGAATACTTCTAGTGGGTGAAGAATTTGATAAAATAGTGGGACAAAAACATACTTGAAAGACCATAAACATGTTTTCAAATATCAACATTCAATGACATGCTTATATTTTCTTTTATCGCTTTTTTGTAGATTTTTGAAATCTTTGAAACTCGAAATAGATAAGAATCCACTCACAATCATTTTGGAAACGAATAAAATCATCCGACTCAATTTTCGTGATTAGTTGAGAAACCTCAAAATATTGCTTGACTCCAAAAAGAGGACTTATGTTCTTGATCAAAGTCCGCTGGAATCCATTAGCGATGGCACCACCAATGAGGCCCGTGAATTGTTCTTGAAGTTTGTGGATGATCATCTAATAACAAGGTGTCTCATGATGGCAACTATATCTAATGAGTTGCAAAAGACTCATGAGCGTATAAAGAATGCAAGTGAGATCTTTGCACACCTATTAGAGTTGTACGGTGTCCAAACTAGACACGAACAATTTGCTTTATCTAGGAAGCTTTTTACAAGTAGAATGACTGAAGGCATGTGTATCTATGATCATGGGCTCAAAATGATCGGGCTTATTGAAAAGCTTGGTTGACTTGACGTGATAATGGACATTGACCTTTATGTGGATTTGATGCTACAATCATTGCCAAGTTCGTTCGATTAATTCGTTATGAACTTTAACATGTCTAAGAAAGAAGTGACGATTAGCAAATTGGTGAACATGTTGGTTACCGCCGAGGTGACAATGAAAAAGGACAAGCCACTTATGCTTGCATCCTCCTCCAAGTCTAAGGGCCCTAGGGGTCCTAGAAAGGGGGTAAAAAGAATCAAAGTTCTTCTTTCAGAGGAAAGCAAGCCTTGAAAGGTTCGGGGAGAGTTAAAGATACTAAAACTAATGCTACATGTTTCCATTGTGGCGAGAAAGGGCATTGGAGAAGAAATTTCAAAGCTTATCTTGCAACCCTTGAGACGGGTATGTACTTTATTAAAGTGCACTTGACAACTAATTCTTCTTCATGGGTATTTGATACTTCATGTTGTTCTCACCTTTGTAATTCGTCATAGGGGATGGAAAGACGAAAGAGTCTCAATGAAGGGGATATGATCTTCCGCCTAGGAAATGGAGCAAGAGTTGTTGACATGGTCCAAGGTGTTATCAAATTAGAATTGAGGAATTCTATAATTGTACTTGATCTATGTTCTATGTACCCAATCTTGTAAAGAATATAATTTTAATTCCCATTTTGGATAAAGAAGGATATGATTTTTCTATATCTAATGGGAAATTGATGGCATTAAAGAATGGTTCTATACATATTAGATTCTCAAATTTCATTAATACATATTCAATCAAGTAAAAGAAAGTTAGATATCTAAGAAAATGCCCTTCTTTTTAGCATGCAAGACTTGGGCATATCTCTAAAAATAGGATGAACAAGTTAGAAGCTCTCAAGACACTAAAAGTTAATGGCATTGAGAACTCCCTACTTGTGAGGCTTGTTTAAAGGGAAAAACGACAAATGCTCCTTTTGTAGGACAATTCGAGTGAACCACTAAACTTTTGGATTTGATCCATATGGACATGTGTAGCCCACTAAGAGTTAGTGCGAGATGAGGCAATTCTTACTTCATTACCTTTATCGATGATCACTCATGGTATGGATGTGTATCTTATCAAGTACAAGTTCAAAACCTTTGAAAAGTTTAAAGAGTATAGGTATGAAATAGAAAAGCAAAAATGACTTAGCATTAAAGCTCCTTGATCGGATCGAGAAAGAGAGTACTTAAGTACCAAATTCTTGGATTTTTTAAAAGAGAATGGGATTCTCTCTCAATGGACTCCACCAGCACACCCCAACACAATAGATTAGCTGAGAGGATAAACTGTACCTTGTTGTGTTGGAATAGTGCCTGGCAAGCCAATTAGATTGGCCTTGTAAAACAATCTTGATTGAATGATATTCTTTATATAGCTATCTTCATCTTATGCTCTTTATTACTTCATTTGCATTTGGATGAAGCCCTTTGATCACTCTTAAATGCGGGACTTGGTTTGATGACCATTGAATAAGCTCACATGGTCATGATCTTAAATCTTTCAAGTCGTAGGATCTTAAGAGACATGGCATCTAAGATCTGGATAGACTTGCACTAACGATGCATAAATCCAAGAGTTGGATATTGCTCCATTCCATGAGCAATCGTATGAGATATAGGTGCATGTTAGTGGGTGCTTGTTAGAGAATAAGGCACTGAAGGCCCACCGGAGAATCCACTAGATAAGGAGTGGCAAGTTCTCTAGGTTATGCTAGTGCATATTATTAGTCCTCTTACCTGAGGATCCATGGTAACCATGTGTCTGGTCTTCATGCTTTGACTCTTCCTTTACCACTTGGCGGGTTTTCCAAGTTGAGGTTGGGTATGAGCGATTTGGCATAGAGGTTTGTGAGATCCAAGATGTAATCTTACTCATCGCTTTTGTGAAGAGCGAGTGCATCTCCTTTGTATTCTATAATGATCGATTCCAAGAAATCCTTACAAAAGGTGGTGTGATAATTTGGAAAAGGAGTTTTCCAAAGATGAGGTCACATAAAGGAATCGAGCATTGAGAATAGAAACATAGTATCCAGGCTATTAGAGAGTTGGTAAATATTTTGCACTAGGCCTTTGTCGGGATATAGGAGATGGAAGGACCGTACTTACATGGTAAGCGTAGAGCTATAATGGTTCTGCAAAACATTTATTTCGGCCAATTAGTTGGGCTGCATGGGCTTGAGGTTGGACGTTGACCATGGAGATTGGGAACTCTTCAATTAATGAGATTAATTGAGTCGAGTCGATTAGTTTAAAAGTGTTTTAAACTAAAATGAATATATGATATTCAAAAGTCACAAGGATTTGTGAGCCTATGTCCAATGAATGGTGGAATCTATTAGGTCACACACAAAAGCCAATTAGCTTCCTAATTAATGGAGGAAATTTTCTAAGTGTTAGAAAATATCTCCGAGTGGACCGATTTTAAGGATTAATTTTGAAGGTCAATTTTGGCTTGATTAATTTAAGTGTTAAATTAATCAATTAATTTAAGGAGTTAAATATTTGGTGCCAATATGACTACCAATTGGTCAAGTTAACTTAAAGAGTTAAGTTAACAAAATTTAAGCTTAAGAGTTGAGCATGTTTGACTTAAGAGTTAAGTCAAAGGTTAATTAATTAAATTAAGATGTTTAATTTAATTAATGGAAAGAACACATTTTTGAGGGAATATTCATTTGAATTAGCATTTGAATTAGCTTTAAATTAGATTTCAAATGTAATTAAGATGCACATGAAATTCGAATTGGATTTGAATTTGTATTTGCCACCTTGGCAATGCAACTTGCCCCCCCCCCCCCCCAAGGTGTGAGGCCACCTTGGCATCAAATATAGATATAGTGAGAGAGGATTGGCTATTATGTCAAAAGGTGTGAAGAATTAGATTCTTTGCAATTCCCTCTAAAACCTCTTGCAAGCATTACATTAATGTGTTGAAAGCTTTGCTCTCTTTTTCTTCTTCCCCACCTAAAATTGGCCTCCACCATAGCTTATCTCTAGTATTATTCCAGCTTATAGACTAGAGATTTTGGAAGATCTAATTGGTGTGTGGATCATATCAATAGAGGTAAACAAGTTTGTTCGCTATGGTTTGGAGATCCACCTCCACAGAGTCCAATTTGGAGATTTTTTTCAGGGATATCCAGAAAGTTTTTTGATCCAAATTTTTTACTTTGTTTTTTCAAAGGTGTTTATAGGTTGCAGTAATTTTTTTGTGAATTTTTTAGGAGTTTTAACGGTGTTAAAAATCGCTCCATTCCTGCTGCGCGGTTTCTGGCAGATTCTTGATTGGTGAAAAGCTCACCACTTTCTCGTTGGATTTTAGCATTTCAAGGTAACAATCTATCTAAATATGGATTTTAGGCATGATTTGATTCTAGTTAGCATGTAAGCACTAGTTTATTTAGATTTTTAAGTTTTTTATAATTGGATCCTAATGCCTTACTTGCTTTCATGTGGTATCGGAGTCTAAATCCTGTTTAGATTTGGATTTTTTTGTTGATGATTGATTCATGTGATGGATTGATCAAAATCACCAAATTCTCGATTCATATGATGGATTGGAGTGTTTGGATGATGTTGTATATGACTCCTTGATTGATGAATTAAAAGCATGCTAATATGTGTTTTAAGTGTTGATTCATATGATTAGTATGTTTTAATTCATAGCTATTAATATTGAATGTTGATTTAGCATTAATTGATGTTATATGTTGATATAGCATGTTGATGAATGGCTAAAATAGTTTTGGCCATTTTTTGATCCAATGTGATTGGAGTTTTGTTGGAGATTTTTGGAGAATACGATTCTTACTTGAACTTGATTATTGAAGCTTGATTGAGCACTTAAATTTCCAATTTTAAAATGTGTTTTAGATCTGAAAATTGGTTCATAATGTGTGATTTAATGTTTAGAATGAGTTCTAGCATTTTTGGTGCACAAAAGTTGAGCTAAAAATTGCCTAACTTGCCTTTGACACAAAATAGGAGCAGCTGCCGGCTTTGGTGCACACTGGCAAGGCAGTGACCAAGACTTACTGCCCAGCCATGTGCTTGGCTTGACCAGCAGCGCTCGATCACGGGTTGGGCTAGTTTTGTGCAATTTTTGGGCTCCTTTAGTGACTAGAAATGATGTTAAATCACGTGTTATGAATGCACAAGTGTTGTGCAAGTACTCGATTTTATGTTTGATATTTTTCAAGCTCCTTAAATCTTGTTAAAGTTTATCTCCAAATGTTGTATAAATTTGTTAATTTGATTAGCATTTAATTGATGGAATTAATTTTTAATTCTAGATTTGTTTATTGTTTATTTAATTGTTGAATGCGTGATGAATGAATGGGGATGATCTTGAGCCTTTGATATTGATTTTATTTATTTCAAGTTGTTGAAATGGGTTGTATTAAATTGGGGCTTTCATGCCTCTTAGTTTCTACCTTGTAAATGTTATGAGAGTAGAATCACTAGGAGTGAGGGTTTCTTTCTCATGTAAAAGTTACATGGAGCAAAGGAGACCAAGGAGGCATGGAGATTTTTAAAGACCCATGAATGTATGGGATACAATCACGTAATAGCTAGATTCAATCAACCCGTCTAAAATCAACTAGGTGGTGCACCTATGGCTCTAAGGGCAATACTTGGTTAAGCTCATGGCCATCCCACCCTAGAAGCATGCTAGGCGCATTTACTTATTTATGCTTTTCATATCCTATTGATGTATGAGATGCATGTTTAGGCTATATAAAACCTAAATCAGAAGATAAAATGATGAGATCTTTGCAAGCAAAAAACCTTCACTTAGAATGTCTAAGTGTTTTTTCAAATATTAAGTCAAAATGGATACAAATTAAAAGAGTTTTAATTAATCCAAGCCTTCTACCAATAGTATGTGGCATGATGATGCTACCACCTTTGTGTGATATAAATCCAGTCACAGGGGTCATACTTAGGTGGAAAGCTATAACCATGTGCTTTGCATGAGATGCACCTGGGATTTAAGAACACCCACATATTATGCACACAGTCACGAGGGAGGTTGTGGTGCCCATCTTGAATTAAAGTTTGATTGGTAGGTTTGACTTAACACCGAGTAATGTAGATTCATCTATCAGAGGATCTCCATGAAATTGTGAGGCAAAATATATCAAGAATTGCATGAGATGCAATTAGCAAATGTTGCTTACCTTTGGATTGCTCGTGGATATACATTTTGTCACAGGGGTCCACTTGCAAGTCCTTAGGATCTTGATTCGCACTGGGAAATATGATTTCTTGAATTCTTCTAGGGGGTGAAGAATTTGGTAAAATAGTGGGAGGAAAACATGCTTGAAAGACCATGAACATGTTTTAATATCAAACTCAATCAAATGCTTATTCTCTTTTTTTGCCTGTTGTAGATTTTTTAAATCTTCAAACAAAAATGGCTAAGACTCCACTCGCATCAATTTTGAAAACCAATAAACTCACCGGACCTAACTTCCAAAATTGGTTGAGAAACCTTAAAATAATTCTTGACTTTGAAAAGTGGACTTACGTCCTTGATCAAAGTCCCATGGACACACTTGGTGATGATACCACCGGCACAATGTGAAATGTTCACAAAATTTATAGATGATGATCTACAAGTGAGATGTGTCATGATGGCCTGCTATGTCCAACGAGCTCCAAAAGACTCATGAGTACATGAAACATGCTTGAGAGATCTATGTACACTTACAAGAGTTGTATGATGTACAAAATAGACACGAAAGGTTCGCTTTGTCTAATAAGCTCTTTAGGACAAGGATGAGTGAAGGGTTCCACGGCCTCAAGATGATAGGACTCATCGAGAAGATTGGACAGTTAGATGTGGTCATAGACATCCACCTTTATGTGGATTCGATCCTACAGTCATTGCCACCATCGTATGATCAATTTGTTATGAACTTCAATATGTCAAAGTAAGAAGTTACGATTAACGAGTTGTTCAACATGCTTGTGACCACGGAGGCAACTATGAGAAAGGAGAAGCCCCTTATGCTTGCATCCTCCTCCAAGTTAAAGGGCCCTAGGGGTCCTAGAAAGGGAGGTAAGAGGAAGAAAAGTTCTTCCTCGAAAGGGAAGCAACTCGAGAAGAGTTCATTGGAAGAGAAATTGCAAAACTTACTTTACAACCCTTGAGAAGGGTATGTACTTTATTGAAGCGCACATGATGACTAATTCTTCCACGTGGGTATTTGATACCATATGCGGCTCTCAGCTTTGTAATTCGTTATAGGGGATGGAAAGAAAAAGGTGTCTTTGTTTAGGGGATATGATCCTCCACCTAGGAAATGGAGCAAGAGTTGTGACCACTTTCAAAGGTATTATCAAGTTGGACTTAAGGAATGCCTGCATTGTACTTGATCCCATTTATTATGTACCCCATCTTGTTAAGAACATTATTTCAATTCCCATTCTTGATAATGAAGAATTTGATTTTTCTATATCGAATGGGATGTCGAAAGCATTAAAGAATGATTCTTTAATTGCACAAGGTACACTAATTAACGGATTGTACATATTTGATTCACAACCTTCACTAATGCACATTCAATCAAGTAAGAGAAAGTTAGATAACCAAGAAGATGCCATGTTATGGCATGCAAGACTTGGACATATTTCTAAAAATAGGATGAACAAGTTAGAAGCTCTCAAAGCACTAATTGTTAGGGGGAATTGAGGATCTTCCTACCTGTGAATCTTATTTAAAAGGAAAAATGACCAAGACTTCTTTTGTAGGACAAATGGAATGCTCCACAAGCCTCTTGGATTTGATCTATATGGATGTTTGTGGACTACTAAGTCTTTAGGGCAAGTGTGAGATTGTTGGAATAGTGTCCGGCAAGCCAATTAGATTGGCCTTGTAGAAGTTATTTCCTTGTAAAGCAATCTTAATTGAATGATATTCTTTATATGGCTATCTTCATCTTATGCTCTTTATAACTTCACTTGCATTTGGATGAAGTTCTTTGATCACTCTTGACTCCAGGACTTAGTTTGGTGATTATGGAATAAGTCTCACACGGTCGTGATCTTAAATCTTCCAAGTCGTAGGATCTTAAGAGATAGGGCATCTAAGATCCGAATAGGCTTGTACTAATAATGCATAAATCTAAGAGTTGGATATTGCTCCGTTCCATGAGCAACTGTAAGAGATATGGTGCTTGTTAGAGAATAGGGCACTGAAGGCCCACCGGAGAATCCACTAGATAGCTATAGTGGCAAGCTAGTAGTGACAAGTTCTCCAACTTACGCTAGTGTATATTATTAGTCCTCTGACCTAAGGATCCATGCTAAACTTTTGTCTGATCTTCATGTTTTGACCCTTCGTTGACCACTTAGTTGGTCTTTTAGGTTGAGCTTGGGTATGAACTACTTGGCATGGAGGTTTGTGAGATCCAAGATGGAATTTGACTCTTTGCTTTTGTGAAGGGTGAGTGCATCTCTTATGTATTCTATAATGATCGATTCCAAGAAATCCTTGCCGATGTGGTGTGACAATTTGGAAAAGGAGTTTTCCAAAGATGAGGTCACATAAAGGAATCGAACATTGAGAATAGAAACATAGTATCGATGCTATTAGGGAGTCGACAAATATCTTACCCTAGGTCTCTTTTAGGAGATAGGAGACGGAAGGACTGTATTTTCATGGTAAATGTAGAGCTACAATAGTTCTCCAAACATTTATTTCAGCCAATTAGTTGGGTTCCATGGGCTTGAGCTTGGACATCGATCATGGAGATTGGGTACTCTTCAATTAATTAGATTAATTGAATCGAGTAGATTAGTTTAAAAGTGTTTTAAACTAAAATGAATATATGATATTCAAAAGTCACAAGGAGTTGTGAGCCCATGTTCCATGAATGGTAGAACCTATTGGGTCACACACAAAAACCAATTAGCTTCCTAATTAATGGAGGAAATTTTCTAAGTGTTAGAAAATATCTCCTAGTTGACCGATTTTAAGGTATCAATTTTGAAAGTCAACTTTGGCTTGATTAATTTAAGTGTTAAATCAACGAATTAATTTAAGGAGTTAATTTAGACCAATAATTAAGGAATTAATTATTTGGTGCCAATATGGCCATCAATTGGTCAAGTTAACTTAAAGAGTTAAGTTAACAAAAATCAAACTTAAGAGTTAAGCTTGTTTGACTTAAGAGTTAAGTCAAAGGTTAATTAATTAAATTAAAGTGTTTAATTTAATTAATAGGAAGAACACATCTTGGAGGGAAAATTCAAATGAAATGTTCATTTAAATTAGCATTTTAATTAGCTTGAAATTATATTTCAAATGTAATTAAGATGCAAATGAAATTCAAACTGGATTTGAATTTGCATTTGCAACCTTGGAATCACACCTTCCAACATCTATATACAGATATAGAGAGAGAGGATCGGCTGTTATGTCAAAAGGTGTGAAGAATTATATTCTTTGCAATTCCTTCCAAAACCTCTTGCAAGCATTGCATTCATGTGTTGAAAGCTTTATACTCTCTTCTTCTTCTTCCCTACCTTAAATCGGCCTTCACCATAGCCTATCTCTAGCATTATTCCAGCTTATAGAGTAGAGATTTTGGAACATCTAATTTGTGTGTGGATCATATCAATAGAGGCAAACAAGTTAATTTGCTATGGTTTGGAGATCCACCTGCATAGAGTCTGATTTGGAGAATTTTTTCAGGGATGTTTGGAAAGATTTTTGATCCAATTTTTTTACTGTGTTTCCTAAAAGGTTTTGAGAGGTTTCAATATTTTTTTCGTGAATTTTGGAGTAGTTTTAACAAGGTCAAAAATCGCTCCATTCCTGCTGCACGGTTTCTGGCAGATTCTTGATTGGTGAAAGGGTCAGCACTTTCTCCTTGGATTTTAGCATTTCAAGGTAACACTCTATATAAATATAAATTTTAGGCATGATTTCATCCCAGTTAGCATATAATCACTAGCTTATTTAGCTTTTGAAGTTTTTATAATTGGATCCTAGTGCCTTACTTGCTTTAATGTTGGACATGTTACGTTCCATGATGAGCTTCTTTGATGTGCCCATATCCTTATAGTGATACGCCTTAGAAATGATGGCGAGGCTACTAAATGTAGTACCCTCAAAGTCGACGCTAAAGACACCACATGAGGGGTGGTATGGCAAATCACTCTCTTACCATTATCTAAAGGTTAGGGGGTCTCCTACTTACGTTAAGCAGTTAGTGGGAGACAAGTTGGATAGTCGATCCTCCTTGTGCAAGTTTGTGGGATACCTTAGAGAGTCAATAGGTTATTATTTCTATGATCCCTCAAAACAAAAAGTGTTTGTCTCGAGGAATGCCACCTTTTTGGAAGAGGAATTTCTATTGATAGACAAGGCGTTATTGTTGAACTTGATGAAGTTCAAGATGATCATCAAGTCCCACAAGCGATGGAAAAAAATAGTAAGCCTTACACCAACCTCTAAGAAGGTTGGACAGAATCAAGAAGCAACCTGAAAGGTTTAAATTTTCTTCATGAGACGAACCAATCAAATATCGATCCGAATACCTATGAGGAAGCTATGTTGGACATAGACTCGGGACATTGGCTTGATGCCATGAGATTCGAAATGGACTCCATGTACTCCAAAAAAGTATGGACTTTGGTAGATCCATCGGAGGGTATCGTACCCGTAGGTTGCGAGTGAGTCTATAAGCGAAAGCTAGGAGCCGATGGAGAGGTAACGACCTTTAGGGTGCGACTAGTTGCAAAAGGTCATACTCAAAGACCAAGTATTGATTTCGAGGAAATCTTTTCACCGGTTGCAATGCCTAAGTCCATTCGGATTATGCCTGTCATAGCCACATATTATGATTATGAGATATGGCAAATGGGTGTGAAAACTACTTTCCTCAATGGCAACACTGAGGAAGAAATCTATATAGAGCAACCCTAAGATTTTACATCCAAAGGGAGTGAGCAAAAGGTTTGCAAACTCGAGAGATCCATTTATAGAATCAAGTATGTGTTCCAAAGTTGGAATATATATTTTGATAAAATGGTCAAATCGTTTAGCTTTATAAAAAATGTGTATGAACTTTGTGTGTACAAGAAGGCAAGTGGGAATAGTGTACAGTTTATTGTGCTTTATGTTGATGGCATCTTTCTTATTAAGAAAGATGTAGGCATGTTAGAGAGCACTAAAGCATGCTTATCTACTCAATTCTCCATGAAGGATTTGGGAGAAACAACCTATGTATAAGGAACACGTACCTATAAAGATAGATCGGAGAAGATGCTGGGGCTATCCCAAACCCCATACATTGACAAAATATAAAAGCGGTTTAGTATCGAAGAATTCAAGAAGGGATTCTTTCCCATGGGGCATAATATTCGTCTTTCTAAGTCATGGCCCTTAAGACTGAGGCAGAGAGACAAAAGATGTCCCATATACCTTATCGTCTGCTATAGGGAGCATAATGTATACAGTTCAATATATAAGGCTGGATGTAGCGTACGCTCTGAATATCACGAGCCGCTTTCAATTCAATCCCAGTGAATGTCACTGGATGACCATGATAACAATCCTTAAGTACTTAAGAAGGACTAAGAACATGTTTTTAGTATACGGCAATGGAGAATTGAAACCCGAGGGGTTTTCGGATTCAAGTTTCCAATCTGATGTAGACAACCTAAAATTCAGTTATGGATTCATATTTTGCCTTAATGGCAGCGCGGTGAGTTGGAAGAGTTCCAAACCAGACACCACGATCGATTCAACCACTAAGGCGGAATATATTACTACTTTGAAAGCTGCAAAAAAAGGTGTTTTGGATCAAAAACTTCATCCAAGAGTTGGATGTAGTGCCTGACATGTTTGAGCCTATAGTTGTCTTCTGCGAAAACAACGGTGTGGTTGCACAAGCTGTTGGAAATAGTGCTTGGCAAGCCAATAGATTTGGCCTTGTAAAGCTATTTTCTTGTAAAAACAATCTTGATTGAATGATATCTTGTATATGGCCACATTCATCTCATGCATCATATTACTTCACTGGCATTTCGATGAAGTCCTTAGATCACTTAAGACTACGGGACTTGGTCACACACTAGGTGGTGATCATGGAATAAGTCTTACACGGTCGTGATCTTAAAACATTCCAAGTCGTAGGATCTTTAGAGACAGAACATCTAAGATCCGGATAGACTTGCACTAATGATACATAAATCCAAGGGGTTGTATATTGCTCCGTTCCATGAGCAATCGTATGTGATACGGGTACGTGTTAATGGGTGCTTGCTAGAGAACAAGGCACTAAAGACCCACTGGAGACTCCACTAGGTAGCCGTAGTAGCAAGTCGGTAGTGGTTAGTTCTCCTGCTTACGCTAGTGCATATTATTAGTCCTCTGACCTGAGGATCCATAGTAACCTTGTGTCCGGTCATCATGCTTTGACTCATCCTTGGTCACTTAGCAGGCTGTTCGAGGTGAGATTGGGTATGAGCTACTTGGCATGGAGGTTTGTGAGATGCAAGAGGGAATCCGACTCCTCACTTTTATGAAGGGCGAGTACATCTCCTATGCATTCTATAATGATTGATTTCAAGAAATCCATGCGCAAGGTGGTATGAAAATTTGGGAAAGGAGTTTTCCAAAGTTGAGGTCATACAAAGGAATCGAAATTTAGAATAGAAGCATAGAATCGAGGCTATTAGGGAGCTGGCAAATATCTTGCCCTAGGCCTTTTTTGGGAGATAGGAGACGGAAGGACCGCATTTGCATGGAACGCGTAGAGCTTTAAACGGTTCTCGTATAGACATTCATTTCCACCAATTAATTGGGCTCCATGGGCTTGAGTTTGGACATCGACCATGGAGATTAGGTACTTTTCAATTGATGAGATCGATTGAATCGAGTTGACTAGTTTAAAAGGAGTTTTAAACTAGAATGAATATTAAATATTCAAAAGTCACAATGGATTGTGAGCCTATGTCCAATGCATGATAGAACCCAATGTGTCACACACGAAAGCCAAAAGACCTTCCTAATTGATGGAGAAATTTTTCTAAGTGTTAGAAAGATAACCTTTTTCCATGGCCGATTTTTGGGAGACTTTTGAAGATCAATTTTGGCTTGATTAATTTAAGTGTTAAATTAATCAATTAATTTAAGGATTTAAATTAGGCAAATAATTAAAGAGTTAATTATTTGGTGCCACATTGATCATCAATTGATCAAAGTTAACTTAAGGGGTTAAGTTGACTAAAGTAAACTTAAAGAGTTAAGTTTACTTGACTTAATTGTTAAGTCAAGATTAATTAATTAAATTAATTAGATTAATTTAATTAATGGAAGAACAAGGATTTTAAGAGGGAAAATTCAAATTGGATTTGAATTAATTTGGAATAAGTTTCCAAGTTGGCAAGATGAAATTCAAATTCAATTGAACTTCAAATTGCCAACTTGCACACAACTAATTTTCGGTCCCCACATCCTCGTGGGAGGTGTGATGCCACCTTGGAATCACACCTCACACACTCTATATATAGATATAGAGCTGGATGAATTTTAGTGAAAATTTTCAGCATTAGAAAATCAAATTCTAAATACTTTCCCTCCAAAAACCTTTCTAGGCAAGATATTCATGTGTTGAATTCTTCCTATTCTTCCCTACCAAAACTCTCCAAAAACCGATCATACTACATCTCCATCTTCAGATCTAATCCAACTTAGGATCTGGAGATTTAGGATCTCATCTTTGGTGTGTGGATCAACGTCGGAGGCGATTTTACGTGAGATCGCTATTTCACAGTTTCCTGCAGATAGTCCAACTTTGAGAATTTTTTCTGGAATCTGTGATGATATTTTTGATCCAAATTTTCTACTGAATATATACTAAGGTGTTAGGTATCTCCTGGATTTTTTTTTCGAATTTATTGAGAGTTTTGGTTGGTCAAATTCGGATCTGAATCCGCTGCGCCATATCCAGTCGCGAATCTGCCAACAGTTGGAGATTTGTTTTTCTTCCTTGGATTTTGCTTCTAAAGGTAAGTATCTTCTTCTAATTCTGAATATACTGCATGGTATGACCCTGGGATGACCGATTGGCATTGGATTTGGTGTTCTAATTTTGAATTATTGTGAATCCTAATGCCTATTGTTCCTTCACAAGCTAAGGAGCCAAGCTCTTATCAGTGATCCAAACACATTTTGAGGCGATACCATTTGATCTGGGAGATCGTAGGCAGAGGCGACATTCGAGTGGAAAAAATTGCCTCAAAAGAGAATATAGCAGATCATTTGACAAAACCCCTATCGCAAAAGGTCTCTGAAGGACTTCTTCTGAAGATGGGTCTTAAGACTACGGAGAATTGGCTTTAGGGCAAGTGAGAGATTGTTGGAATAGTGCCCAACAACCAACAAGATTGGCATGTAAATTATTTCACTAGTGATGCAATCTTAATTGAATAATATTCTTTACAAACGGCCATCTTTATCTTACACTTATGTTTCTTCACTAGCCTTTGGTTGAAGCCCTTAGATCACACAAGACTATGAGACTTGGTCACGCACTAGGTGGTGATCATAGAATAAGTCTTACATGGTCGTGATCTTAAATATCCAAAGTCATAGAATCTTATGAGACATGACATCTAAGATTCGGATAAACTTGCCCCAACGATGCATTAATCCAAGGGTTAGATGTTTCTCCATTCCATAAGCAAACCATATGAGATATGGGTGCATGTTAATAGGTGCATGTTAGAGAAGAAGGCACTGGAGACCCGCTCGGAGAATCCACTAGGTAGCCATTGTGGTAAGTCGGCAGTGGTAAGTTCTCTAGCTTACACTAGTGCATATAATTAGTCATTTGACCTGATAATCCATTATAACCTTGTGTTTAGGTCTTCATACTTTGACTCATCCCTGGTCACCTAGTTGATCGTTCGAGTTGTGTTTGGGTATAAGCTACTTAGATATGGAGGTTTATGAGATCCAAGATGGGATCCAATTCCTCATTGTTATGAAGGGCAAGTGCATCTTCTATGTGTTGTGCGATGATCGATCCCAAGGGGTCCTTGGCCAAGGCAATATGACAATTTAGAAAAAGTGTTCTCCAAAAATGAGGTCATAAACTGGAATCGAACATTGAGAATAGATGCATAGTATTGAGGCGATTAAGGAGCCAACAAATATCTTGCCCTGGGCCTTTTTCATGGAGATAGGAGATGGAAGGATCGTATTTGCATAGTCCGCGTAGAGCTAGAATGGTTCATCAAAAGCATTCATTCGGCCAATTGTTGGGCTCCATGGACTTGAGGCTGGACATCAACCATGGAGATTAGGCACTCTTCCATTAATAGAGATTAATTGCATTGCGTTGATTAGTTTAAAGGAGTTTAAACTAATGAGAATATTTGATATTCTATAGTCAAAAGAGTTGTGAGCCAATGTCCAATGAACGGTACAACCTAATAGGTTACACACAAAAGCCAATTGGAAATCCTATTTGATGAAGGGAATTTTCTAAGTGTTAGAAAGATTCCCAGTGATTGAAAATTGAGGGTTTCGGTTGATGCAATTTTTAGTCATTTTGGCTCAATCAATTTAATTGTTAAATTGATCTAATTAATTTAAGGAGTTAAATTAAGATTGATTAAATTAAGTGTTAATTTAATTTGATTCCACATGACTATCAATTGGTCAAGTTAACTTAAAAAGTTAACAATTACTAGCTTAAAGAGTTAAGTTAGTTGACTTAAAAGTTAAGTTAAAGTTTAATTAAATTAAAGTGAAGAAATAATTTTGGAGGGAAAATTCAAATGAAGAGTTCATTTGGTGTGGAGTTAGAATTTATTTGGATGACATTTCATAAGATGACATGAAGACTCCAAATAAAATTCAAATTCACATGCAACTTGCTACTTGCTTGCAAGTTGGCATGACATGTGGTGCCCCCTCCTTGAGGAAGGTATGATGCCAAGGCCCTCCCTCTCTCTCTATATATATAGAGAGGGCGGCCAACACATGGTTTATGCAAGCATTAAGATCTAATTGTTAGATCCAATTTTTCTTCCAATTTTGTGATTCTCTCATGAGTTGAGGCTTCACACCTTCTTCACTTCCCTCCCTCACTTTTTGGCCTTCATCAACCTCTTGCTTTCTTCTTAGTTTTTCCAGCTGAACTAGGAAGAAAAGGATTGTCCATTGGTGCGTGGACTTTCATGTTAGAGGCAAGATAGTTGAATTGCTTGTTTTTGGTGATCCTCTGTTCCAGCAGCAACTTTCTGGATTCTGTTCGCTGCCTTGATGGAATTATTTGGAGTTGATTTTTTAACTAGACATCCTCCAAGGAGTTGGAAAAGTTTTGGTCCATATTTGGTTCATATCATAAGTGATTTTCCTGGTCAAAAGTTGATCACACCTTGTGCTAGAAACAGTCTGCTTTCGGGAAAGGAAGAACATCTTCTAGTTTTGGTTGGATTTTTCTTGAGAGGTAATTATCTGACCTTGATCCAATTTTTAGGCATGAATTTAGATCCTTGGGAGATGTAATTCAAGTTAGTTTTAGGTTTTTAAATGCTTTAAGTTGGATCCTTGACTTACACCGTCTTACACAACCCTCTCAGGATGGAGAATCGCTTCTTGATAACCCTAAAATAATGCTTGGTGTTGTTTTTAAGAGTTGTGTGATATCAGTTAATTGATTCTCTCAGAGTTGTAGGACGACAATTTACCATTGGACTCCAGCATGTGATATCGTTCTCTATGATATGGTGCCATGAAACTAGTAAAATTTATATACCTAGAGCTAACCACATAGTACATATCTACGATGTCTTTTTCATAAGAATAGAATTCGGCAATGATAATTATGATATTCACATGACAATGTAAATTATTTCCAATCCTTGCCTGGTGGAGGCTAAGGAAAATTATAAAGAGGATTGGATAAGGCTTCAAAGGATATTTGAGCATCGTTGGTATTCCCTTCCTATCCAGACAACACATATGTAAACATCAAGTTGATTTCACATGCTATCAACACATTTTGTGCTACAAACGCCTTCTTGCAATGATAAATTAAATGCCTACTAGCATGAATCAAAATAGGAATAATTGCATCGTCTATTGCACTGATGCAAACTATTGTCCAATATATTTACTCGTGTTAGAGCTTGTACAATACATGAACATGAAATGTAATAATATAATAGACACTACATATATATGAAATATTGCAAGTACGCATCCATACCTTGAAATATAGATACAAATTGGGATTGTTATGTATGTAGTTAGAGACTTTTGCAAAATTTGGTAGATGTACGTAGTCAGGAGCCAAGCTATAAAGTGCATTACATACTCGTTGAAGATACAGGGAGACTGTTTCACCAAACTGCTAGAAATCGTCTGAACTAATACAATGGCGATGGTGCGTTTCAATTATGTGTGTAGGAACATAATGACCAACTCCTCAACGGAAATAAAAATAAAGATTAGCAACAATATAGTAATGATAATACAAAAATTATCACTAACTATATATATTAATAGACAAAAAATTATGTTAGAACAATAATTTTTGCAAGTTTGATTGTGACAAAATTGCATTTAAATTGTCATTACTGACAAGTAGAACCACATTTTTAAACAAGGAAAATCATCTTACAAGGCGTAGTGATAATTTTTATTAGAATTGGGCATCCAGCCGGGAATTTTGGGTTCGGGACTATTGGGTTGGGATCTTAGTTGATGGGGATCGGAATTCCCCATCACTATCCTAACCCAAATAGCATTTGGTAGTCGGATGCTTGATACCCAATCCCGATCCTAGGTTCTGTACCGGGTATTTAGGTCATAGGAAAAGAAATGGAAAATGGGTGGAAACAAAGATTGCCTTCCAGTCCACTATAGATGGCATACTTTCATTTCCCTTTTTTTTTTTCCTAGTTTTTTTGAACTTTGAAGTTACATAAACATTCGTAGCATAGTGAAAACATTAGGCATTCAAATAAAAATTAACATTATTGAAGTTACATTATGTAAAATAAAAATGCCTAGTGGAAACATTAGGCAATAGGCATTTAAATTATATAAATCAACCTCATTTATTGAAATGTAAACAAAACTTTGCCAAACTAGTGAACTATGCTCAATTTTCAATCATTCAAAATTTAAAATTTCACCATAATCATAACAAATATAATGCAACTAATAAAAGCAAATCAACATTGAGTCATTACCAACATTAATAACCTATTTAAGTTTTAATCTTCAATTACAAATACCAAGAATAAATTTAAACACCAAGCTTCAATCATTCAATTACAAACACCAAACATCAATTCAGATTATATTTTAACATTTCAAATTCTCACTATCTCACTCAAACATAATCATAATATCACATCCGCATTCCACTCAAATGCTCAAACATCAAGGATGGACGTAACGATCCCCATTTGCATCAACTCTACAAGAAATAATAAACAAAAATAAAGATAATGAAATGAATTAAATTAATTAAGTTACCTTGCTCAAGATTTTTTGGCTCACATAAACCTTCCTCTACATTACATTATTTGGCTTATAAGTTGAGCAAAATCAATCTTGGGAACAAATAAGAGCTTGAGCTACATTAGGAGACAAAGAACTCCTAAATGCATCAAGCACATGCCCTCCAATGCTAAAAGCAACCATTAAAGCAATTGTGGAGACCGACAACTAATATATCACGAACTACCCTAGAAAGTATGGGAAATCGATAAGCCAATGCTTTCTACCATTATCAATGAAATGTATAGTGTAAAATCCCTAAAATTTAGTATTTTTGAAAAATAAGGATTTAGAAATCAATAAATTGGTTGATCGGATTTTAGGGCTCCAAAAATTAACAAAAGGACTCAATTGCAAAAAAGTTGAAAGTTTTGGGGTCAAAGTGCAAATAAGCAAGATTTAATTGGATCACATTTTCAAAGTTTTGGGGTTGCATGGCTAATAGTTTGGGTCAAATGGGTTAATTTTAGGCACTCAACATTTGTGGGGCTCAATTGAAGAATCAGCAAACTTCGAAGGACTCAATTGTAAGCTCGATAAAAGTTTTGGGGGCCAATTTATAATTCTAGAAAAATTCCCTATAAATATCATATTTTGCAATTTCACCCCCCATTCTTCCTTTCTTCTCCACCAAAACCACCTTGAACCCCTCTCCGGCGAACTTTCTTTTCAGATGGCCTAAAGCTCTAAATTCCAGCCATTCTCTTCCTCTCCTCACGGTGAGTACGCTGGCACCAAGAACAACCCATTTTGACCTGAGGAATGGCTGAAAATTGAGGTTCGACGAGAGCTCATGGCAGAGTTGGTGGGTTCCTACTTTCCAGCGATGTTTGGAGGTAGATTAAGGGTGTTTCTTGATAGGCTCTTCTTGGTGAACGAGTTAGTGGGCTCAATTGTGTGAATTGATGACTGAAGAAGCCGAATTGGATGTGGTGGCATGCAGTGACATTGAGCAAATCAGCAATATTTTTCAGCCAATTGGAGGCCTTCTTGACGGCAGAACTTAAAATTGAAGCGGGAATTGGATTTCTAAAGTTGAGAGGCTTCAATTGGTAGTGGTGTTGCTCATCTTCGGCGGTGGCGCGATGGTAGAGTTAGGATAGAATCTTTAGCTCATCACAAGGATCGTGACGATGTATTCGGTTTGTGATTTTGGCGCTTCTATAGTTGGATCTTGGGTAAAAAGATGGATTGGGGATTTATATATTTATATACACATATGTTGTACCATTATTTTATAAATCTTGTATATTACCAAGAATGGGGATTTAATATATGATTTGGTGTAGATACCTCCCATGCATGGATTATAGTATAGTTTAGTGGAGCCGAATTCGAATTAAAAGATGATTTTTGGGTAATTAAGTTAATTAAAGGATGTAAACCCTAACTTGTGGATTTTATGGATTTGGAGCTTATGTGATAATAATCAGGTTATTTAAGATGATATAGAATCAAGCCTTGGATCATGCATGTGCCGTTATAAGCTTAGTGAACTTGAATTTTAATATTTTATGATAAATTTGGGATTAATTGAGTTAATTGATAGAGAAAACCCTAAAACTACCATATTTAGCGAATAGCTATTGAATTTAGACTACTCATAGTAAGATTGTAGTTGTTAAGGTCAAATAAGGATTTTGATCGTGGATCTATTCTCTTGGTTAGGTGACGAAGAATTGGGTCCCGAGGCCCGTAATTGGTGATTGTAGATTTCTGACACTACGGAGGTGAGAGTCTAACCTCCTGGGTGTTTATTTTTTTATGCCCATTGAGGGTCTGCTAACCTAGCATTGATTGTACCTATCTATTCTTGTGGATTGACCCTGTGAGGGTTCAATATGATTATGTTCTATACCTACTCTTGCTTATTGTAATCTGTAATTTGTTCAAAGTTTTTCTTGTTATCTCTTAACTGATTGGTATACCCTTGTGCGGGTTGCTTGATTCACTTGTTTTTGATATGAACTTAAAATGTTTGTTCTAGCGCCCAGAACTCTTGTTGTCTATTGGTATTGACCCGTTTGATTCGTACTGTTCACCATATGATTGGTCTTGTTGATCTATTTAAGTTTGATTGGTATGTTATTGATCGTTCTCTTAGCAATAAGTTATGTACCAAATTGATATGCCTGGGTAAGTTATGTACCAAGCTGGCATGCTTGGGTAAGTTACGTACCAAGCCATGCTTGGGTAAGTTTAGTTTGATTAGTATAAGGTTAAGTTTTGTACCAGGCTGTCACGCTTGGGTAAGTTTTGTTTGACTAGAATAAGATACATCTATTATTCGTATCTATTATGACCTGTTGAATTACATCGATTGATATGATCTATTTTACTTGATTGATTCCTGATCATTAGATTGTTTCTTGACTATTCGATTGTTTCCTGACTGCTTGACTGAATCTTGATATGTCTTAGCTTGACTATTGATTTATGATCTATTGAATCATTTTTTCCTTGACAGATCCCCTTCTTCTTATGATTATGATTATCCTTTACTAAGTCCTTAGGACTTATCCTTTCGTTTTATCTTTGATTCTCTCAGGCAGAGACTAAGTGAAGCACTTGGACTTCAGGCTTATACATGAACATATTTTGTAATAGATTAGGCGTCTGAATGTATATATGGAATCATCTGATTGTTAAGCCTGGACTTGAGACGTGATATGTCATGTTGATGTTGATGACTTAAGGCATGTGAATGTTTTGTTAGATATAAGAAAGTGAGTCATAGTATGTATCTAATGTTTTGTGAAACAATGTTTAAGTTGAAATTCGTTGCTATTTCTGATAAGCTTGAAAAGTTTGTTATGGGCCTATGGATTTGTATTGTGGGTTCAATTTAAGATTGAATTGAGTGGCACCTCAACTTAGGTGCTATTCCGAGTAGGGACATTACATATAGAAAGGCACATATAGTTAAGCTTTTGATCAACAGAGGTCCATGTGTGAGTGGTGATACAAACCCTCGTGCATGTATGGCAATGAAGGACTTTAACCTAGATTTTTCATTCATGTGTATTTTAAAAAAGTCTCTAGCTATAGTCCTTCATGATAGAATAAAACATGGAGGACATCCAACTAACATAAAATGTCGAAGCCCCTCTTTTTCAACTATCCTAAATGCAATCTCATCAACAATAAACTAATAACACAATGCATCTCTAGTTTTTCTTGATCAAATTCCCATATCACCCCCACTCTTTTGACCCTTGCCAACTAGTTGATAATTCAAATTTTTTTGTCTAGTTGCAACTTCATGAGGTTTTGTTTTGTTTGATAATGTCTATCAAGCCCCTGAGTTCCATCTATATTAGGGTCCGCCATAATACATGTTCCACAATATTTGCATTTTTCCTTGTAGCATTTATCATTTTGACCAAAAAAAAAAAAAAAAGACACATAGTATAGTGTTCCCACCATGGTGATCTAGATGTAATTTCTTTTTTAACTTTTTTTCTTTGGGGGCGATTCTTCCTGATTCACATTCTCATTAAGAGTCTCATCTTCAACTAGAAACCTTGAGTTATATATTCATTATCATCATTCAAACCAAGCTCCAAATCATCTAACAAGTCCAATTCCTCGTCAATTGGATTAGCAAAACTTACCTCCTTAGCTTTTCTTTTGTTCTTGGATTATCACTTTCAATTTGCCTTTGAGAGGAACCTCTAATTCGAATGAATACCTATAAATGCAATTAACAAATATTCAATTTTCTATATTTGACACTCTTTTTTAGTATTAATCACTTTAAAAATCAATTGAATGATTATAACCTCTTTAAATATCTTGGGTTTAGTTTTTGATTTAGGTCAATCACTTTAAGATTCACTCAAATGAGGCATTTGACTAGTTTGTGACATTGTGAGAATATAAAGAATAAGATAACGAATTCAAAGAATCAAATTCACACATAAAGAGAGAGGACATACCAAAACATGAAAAGTCATTCATTCACATAGAAATGCTCATTCAATGAACCCTCCACCTAACATGCTCTTGGCCAACATTAACAACCATACAAAGTATATTCATGGAGTAATATATATAAAATTTTTACTATTATTACAAAGGAAAAGTGGAGAAAAACTATAAAAAGGATATAACTCTTAGCATTACTTGAGGTGAGCAAACAGCTAGTGGGGGAGTTGCAAACAATGACAGAGTGGAGGCGGATAATAGTCGATGGCTCACAAGCGGCATGGAGGTTGGAGACTTGGAATGGATTTAGGTTAGGGCTTGCAGAGTTGGAGTTTGGGACTTCGAGTAAACAAAAAACAAAAATAGAATGCTGGTCAGGATGGACTATGGAGTACGTTGCGGTGTTGAACAGTAAGTTTTTAATTTGGTTTTGTTTTCTTTTTAAAATAAAATAATTGGGTACCCAATACCTAAATAGCCGAACGAGTCTTGATGCAAAACCCGAATCTTGGGTCTAAACTTAGTGTTCCGGTACCTAGTAGACTGGGTACCCGGTAAGAACCCGAAAAATTGCTCCCATTTTTAAAATTTCCGATTGGGTCGGGTCATGTACTTAAAATTCAGACCTAAATGTCAACCCTAATTTTTATGGTTATTAATTTGACATTGTACATGTTTCACTATAATCAATAATGATAATTTAAAATACTAGTTCTTGTTAGGACTGCACGTGGTACGATTTTGATGATCTTTTAATAAAATTAATAGCATATGAATGAATGTGATTCTTATTCCATAAATACTAAAATTGGACTTTTATAGCTACTTTAAGTAATATATGGTTTCAGTATGGTTTGTAGTATCGTACATGTTCAGTCTCTTTACAAAATTCATTCAGATTGATATATGGGCTACTTTCCACTTCCATCTATCAATAAAAAGAGACTCACTAGAGAAAAAAATTAAATGAAGAATTTTTTTTTAATTTTTTTCCAAACATGATGAATTTATAGTGAAAAATCCAGGTGTTAATTTTCTTATCAAAATTATTTTCTTTAGTTGTTATTCTTTTAATTCAATATCAAAGAAAAAAAAGTTAAAAACTCCAATTAATTGATGAGAAAACCCATTTTAATCAAATCAATCCACCCAAAATAAGAACCGTACATCACAATATTAACATAAAAAAAAAAAATCTACAAATGAAGAATAAGGCTTTCAATTTACCAAGAAAATTTCTTGAATTCTTTTCTCTGATCAAACAATGGATAAAGTTCATTTAAACTATATTAAAATAGTTTTTCTTGCTTTGCTAAAAAACTCTAAAGATTTAACCAGAAAAGTGGGAGTTTGAGATGAGAACTAATTGTGGAGTTCAAAAGCGAACTAAAAAGTGAAAACAACTTTTTCTATTTGGTCTCTTCTTTTCTTTAGTCTTTACTTGAAGCCAAAAGACCTAAAATATGACTTGTGGGCTAGTAAAAATTATAAACTTAAACAATGAAAAATGGCAAAGCCTAGATATAAATAATTTGTAATATGTATGTCTATATATAAATACAGATGACTATAATTTGGTACGCACTTTTTTGGTATTACATTTTTAAACTTATACCATAGCAAAGTTTTTTATTTGGTTTTTATTAACACCAAAGTCTATGATTTTGCAAGAGAAAATCTACACTTCAGTATGGTGAAATATGGTTTCAGTATTGAAACCATAAACACCCCTACTTTTTGTTAATATTAAGTTATATTATGACAAAACAAATTTTTTTGAAAGTACTATTAGTGATAAAATAAAAACTATTATCACTTATTACTTATCAAACACTAACAATTTTCATATTGTTGTTTGTACCAAAATTAATTTATTTCAAGCCCAAAGAAATGAAGGCCCAAGACCCACAAGTTTATAAAACTTTATACATGAATGTTGTAGGTTCATCCACCTTGAAGTCCTATACATAGTAAAAAGAGGTTAGGAACATGCCAATAAGTCAAGTGCCCATATTGTACCTATATTTTCAGGAGATCTATTTGAGAAGAGGATCCCTAGAGATCTTGAAGAATTTAAAAGAAAGATTCATATCAACAATCGAGACACTTTAGGAAAAGATTCTATTTATTTGCTTGTATTACTTAAAGCAATGTAATTTTTCGTGAAACACACATCTAATCAACACAACCACAACTTCAAAGAGTTTATAATCCAAAAAGATTTTGCTATTCTAGCTTTTCAGGCACTCCGAACATCTTGATATTACATTTATTGCTTTCCCGTTAGTCAATTCCACATTTGATTCTGTTTTTCTGCAAAACTCACTCAAATGCTTTGTATATTTTCAAAATCACTAGGAAGCTGGCAACACTTGCACTGAATATAGTATTAGTTAATTTTTTTATGGCCAACTAGGGAAAGAATTTTAGAGGAATTAGTTTTCAATTTGTTGTTGTGTATGTATAAATATACATTGGCACACCTCAACTTCTACTGAATTTTAATTTTTAATTTTAAAGGCAAATAGTTTTGGTTAGGGGTGTAAGCGAGTCGAGCTGGTTTGTGAGCCTCACAAGTTGAGCTCGAGTCGAGCTGAATTGAGCTGTAGCTCTAATTCGAGCCGATTTCAAGCCATATATATCTAGGTTTGAGGCTTGTGAGCTAGTATATAATTAAATATTTTTATTTTATTTTATTAATAAATATATATTATATTACTATTTTTTTATTTCGAGTTCGAGCCCAAACTTGAGCTTGAGCTTGAGCCTGTAGTTTTTTATAATTTATTTGCCAATTCAAGCCTTATCAAGCCAAGCCGAGCTGAGCTAGAATTTTTGTTGAGCTGAGATTGAGTCTAAAATTTTAGTCTTGTCGAGCTCGAGTCCAAAATTTTTTGCCCAAACTCGACTCGACTCGATTGCACCCCTAATTTTAATGGCATGCCCAATGGGGCAACGTGTTGCTTTTAAAAAAGTTCTTTAGTTTTATTTGAAGTTTTTCGTAATTTTCTGCACTATTTTTACTTTTGTTTTTATCCAAAAATAAAAATAAAAAGAAAAATATAAAAAATACAAAAAGAAAAAATTATGTCGATGAAAAGAAGCTAAGCGTGCCTTCGAACAATCTAATAACATTCCACTAAGGAAGGTTTGAAGCCACGCGCAACTTATCCTGATACAAAAGCTTTTTACTTGAGCTCTGTTTCGCATTTGGATAGCCACATCATTAATATCATTCATATGGGTGATTGATAAAAATTAGTGTTGAAAAAGTTGAGCGAATATGGGTGTTTACTAATATTTGACTAGTTAGTTAAGTAAATTTATTTATGGTTAACGAAAATATGGATAGCCACCTCTTTGTCTTCCTTGGTACCTTCTTCCTCACTTTTTTTCCCTAAAGAACAGCAACCAAAGGCCTCAAAAATACCACAAAACTGTGCAAGAAATGGCAGCAAAATCAGCCTCCAAAACCCACTAATGGATGATGAAGAACTCTTCTTCAATGGACTCTTCTTTGTTCACCAACAAGAATATCCCAAGTGTGCTATCTCTAATGGTATCCACACACCTTACAAGCACTCTAATTCTTCATTTCGAGGCTAGAAGAAGGATGAAGAATGTAGGAGGAATTTTTGAGGAGGAAGGAGAGATAGTTTGGAAAAGAGAGAATTTTAGAGAGAATTCAGGGAGGAGTTATTTTGTTCACAACAAAAATCAGAGAAGGGGGAAAATTTTGAGGGTGTCAGCCCGGCCATGTGAAGGAGGGTGGCAAATTCTTTTATAAGATGTGATGGATGTCTTTAGATGCATCCTTCACACCTTCCTGCCATCTGTTGCCAACTTGCATGCCAAGTAGGATTTTTAATTTCACTAATTAAAATCCTATTGTAATTAGTAAATTAAGATTCCTACTTGATTTTAAATGGACTCTTCCCTTTAAATTTTTTTCTCCAAAACTAGATCTCCAATTAATTAAATTAACCCCTTAATTTAATTAAACCAACTTAACTCTTTAAGTTAACTAGACTAGTTAAATAGTCACATGGCTTCAATTAAATTAAGTCTAATTTAACTTCTTAAACTATTTGATTAATTTATCACTTTAAATTAATCAAGCCATCATGACTAACTCTTGATTAGTCAATTTGGTCTCTTCCAAACTTAACCAATCTAATTGTTTTACTCCTTGGATAATTTCTTCAATTCCATTTAGAGTGGTTGAGGCTTTCGTGTGTGACCCATTAGGCTCACCAATAAATAGATATGGGCTCACAATTCTTTTTGATTTATTGAAAATATAATATTCCGATTAGTCAACTATTCACTTTTCAATTAATCTCCACAGTTGATGTCTAGCACAAGCCTATGGAACCCAAACAATTGGATGAATTAATTCTTGTGAAACTTTCTGCTTATGATTGGCATGCAAATATGGTCCATCCGTTTCCTATCTCTTGAGAGAGGCTTAGGGCAAGATATTTGTTGGTTTCCTAATAGCTTCAATACCTATACATCTATTCTTTATGTGCATTCCAATTTATGACCTCAACTTTGGAAAGCTACTTTTTCAAATTCTCATACCACCTTATGCAAGGATTTCCTAGAACCAATCATCATAGAATACATAGGAGATCAACTCGTTCTTTACAATGAGCAAAGCGGATCCTTTCTTGGAACTCACCAACCTCCATACTTAAGCAGCTTGTGCCCAACCTAAAGCCCTAGACCACCCCCTAAGTGGTCAAGACAAAATCAAAGCACAAGGACCTAAGTACAAAGTTACAGTGGAACTTCAAGTCAAAGGACTAATTATATGCACTATCATAAGCTAGAGAATTTCCTATTACCGACAAGCCACTTTGGCTACCTTATGGATTTTCTAAGCGAATCTTCAATGAACTTGTTTTCTAACAAGCACCCACTAATGTACATCTATGCCTTGAAATGGATTGCTCATGAAATGGGACAATATCTATCCCCTTGGAGTATGCATCATTAGTGCAAGTCTATCCGAATCTTAGATGCCTTGTCTCTTAAGATATTACGACTTGGAATATCCAAAATCATGACAATAAAGACTTATTTTATGATTACCATCATATGCATGACCAAGTCCTATAGTCTTGTATGATTTTAGGGTTTCAACCAAATGCATGTGAAGAATATCATAAATTGTATAAGATGAAGATGGTCATTTCATATAATATCATTCAATCAAAAGTGTCATATAAAGAGTAATTTTACATGCCAATGTAACAAACTGTGGGGGCACTATTCCAACACATTCCACATTAACATTGGACATAACTTGAACCAATTTATATAATTTTGGATTTGAGATTTGTATTTGGACTTTAAGGGGTGGCACAAGTCTTTAGAAAGACTTACATGCTTGCACATTAGGTCCAAAGCATGCAAGCCTACGTGTATGCCACCCGCTTGTCCAACTAGCTCAGCTCAGCTTAGCTTCGACCTCAGCCTATCTAAAAATATATGTTTGGCGCAAAGTAAATTATGAATTTAAGATTTTTTATTTCTACTTAACTCTAATCCTAACAGATATTAGTGCCAATACTGCGACACTCAACACAAGTGGCCAGTAGCTGAGATGGTGTCTGAAGAGGGCTATTATTGAAATGGTGTCATAGTCTAGTTAATAGATGATGGGATGAAGAGGTGAGCTTATTTGATAGCCGCAACCTTAATAATTGTGTCCATTCAAATGCAACTCTTCAATAATTATTAAAGGATCCCCAAATATTGCCATTTTCAGTTGTTCACGTCCAGAGCACATACTATTCTCATAACATTCTCAAAGCATTCATAGTTTTAGTTTCCAAAGAGAAGTTGATCATTACATTTTGGGAGGTCATTTTAGAGGGTGATAACCATCAAATGATGACAAATTTGTTAGACAAAGAGACTAACTCTTGCAATCAAGAATAAGAGAAAAAAGGGTCACGAGTATTCTTGTATTGCTTCCAACAATATATTGCTAGTAGCATAATTGAATGTTCAATTCCACTAAAATATACTAAGAAATGTAGTCTAATTCCTAGTTAAATGCTTCGCCTAAATTGGAAAAGAAATCCCACCATAAAAAATGCTACACTATTTCCTCACAGATGAATAACCTGATATAACAATGTTCAAACCCCATAGGAATTTCACTAAGTAGCCAAAAAAATAAGGAAAAAATTATAGAGAAAAGCAAAAATTTTTAGCGAACGTCCCTTTCTTTTGTAAGTTTCTTTATCTTGCCACTGGAAAAATCTTTGTCCACAAGTGGAGAAAAAAGTGAATCAATTTCATTGAAGAGATCAATTACTAAAAGTCCTTTCTTTATGCGCTTCATGGATGGAAGTGATTCGGGTTCTCTTGGAGCTAGTGGGCATTTAACTGCACTTGGGATCTTTTCCTTGTTATCATCCAGTACTCTGGTATTCTGCACCCATCTGTTTGTTCTTCTTGTCTAGCTGCTGAAGGTGATAGTTTGATCTTCATAAGAGAAAGAGAAACAATGGTTTTCTCTTCTGTAATTGGTTTTTCTTTAAAGATAACTTTAAAGGTCGCGTTTTAGGATTGCATGGAAATCTTTCTCAGACAAGAGGTAGCATAAGTGGTTTTATTGGGCAAATCCATCAAGAAAATAGAATTTAGATCAATGTACATTAAGAATGTTGAAAAAATAAAAAGATTTTTTTAGTTGATATATACTCTTTAATGGAGAAATAGACTACAGATAGAAATATCAAGACACTTTGGTGGCTAAGATTGAAAAAATAAACAAAATTTATATCTATATATATCCATATTAATATTTGTAAAATATATTAAATATTAATAGTATTGTATCAATCTCTTAAGTAAAAAAACCTAAAAAGAGTTATTAAAAAATTTATTTTTGAACATATTAAAAATATAAATTTAGAGTGACGACAATTATAAGATCACCAAGTTGTAATGATCAACTTTATATCTTTTTGAATATTTTAGTTGACTTTTTGCTGAACTTTAATTTTTTCAATGGTTTCATATTTTACAATTGAATTCGAATATTCCCTTTTGGGAAGAATCCAATGCAAAAGGGCAAAAAAAAAAACCTTTTGTAGATTTCAATTGAGGATTGAAAGAACTTAAGTGGATATGATTTGCTATTTACAACTGCTTTATATTTTTTTATTTCGGTGCATTCTAATTTTGATGTACCAATGCACTTGACTTGTTTTATAAAGGAAACTCTCTCTGTCTATTTTTTTCCTTGCATGTATTACCCTATTAGTATATACTGCAATGCATGTGGCTACAATGCCAAGCGCGTGCGGTATTCTTTTATTGTTTTTTTCACAGTTTATATCGGACTATGACACTGTTTTTGTCAATACTCTGCATTAACTTATTGTACTTCAAGCTTCTTCAGTGTTTTGTGATTTTGTCTTCTTACAAACATAATGTGGGCCCTGGCTTAGAGCAGAAGAGCTGGTTTTCCTTCGCCTTTAGGATCGGAAGAAGCATTTTTCTTGAAACATGGTTTCTTGGTATTTTTAAATGGAAGAAGAATTTGGTGATAAGAAATAATTATTAGAAAGAGAAAATTTCACTGATCTGATGAAGTTATTGCCCATTATAAATTGTTTGAAGTTTTTTTTTTTTCATATAAGTTATCATAAAGTTTACTAATTTTAGTAAATTGAATTTAGCTATGTAGAAGGTAGTGGTTTCTCTTTGCTTTATTATACAATGTTTATGTGTAATTTTGGTTCTTGTTTTATTTATAATTTCAGGGTACTAATAACTATGGGTTTTGATTTTTTCTCAATTTTCATGTCTGTTCGTGATTCTGGGTGTTTATTGACATCTTTGTTTAACAAGTGAGGTTTTTCTTTCTTTCTTTCTTTTTTTTTTTTTTTTGCATCACTTGTTTGAATACAATGTGATGGTATTTCCACATCTGTGGAGCTGGTTATGCCAAAATCTATTAGCCTTTCCTGTTGCTTGTTTCTTTTGTTTCTTTTCCATTTTTAGAGATTTGGAGAGAGAGAGAGAGAGAGAGGGTGAGAGGGTGCCCGAAATTGGGAGTTTTGGTAGAATTTGTGGTTCTGGATTTTCTTCGCGTAATTTAGAAAGAAGAAATGTGAGAAATAGTCTACTGTGCCATCCTTTCATTGACTATGCTAGGCTGTATGAAATTGGTATTTTTCTGTTCGTATTCTACAGGGTAGTTGTGTAGCATGCTTTCTTTCTCATTCCAATTTGTGAACCAATTGTGTTCTCCCAACTATAGTTTGGTTATTTTGTTTTACTTTTGTTTGGGTTTGTAGTTCTTCTCATTTCTTTGTGGTACGCTATTTTATTAAGTTCCGTGAGAGGAGTGTTTTCTTGTGTTACTTAGGTGTTTTGACTTTCGACAGTTGATTGAATGTTAGCCATATTATATTGGTTTTGTCTTTCTTGATCTTCTACTGCATGGATGCTTTCTTTTGTGTTTCGGTGTTCTGGGTGTCTTGGGTTTTCACTAGTGATATTTATTTGATGTTTATTTTGTTTTCTTCCTTGATGTGAGGATTTTTGTTATTCAATTTTTGTGGTTTCAGTCCTTTATTTCTTTCTCATGGGATTTATCGGCTTAATTTTCAGGGATAGGGATATTGTGCTTTTAGTATTTTAGGTGGTTATGCATTTTTGGGTTTTCAGCTTTGTAGTCATCAATAAAGATTATGATAATATTGAATTTTGGAAGGTTGGCGATGCTTGTCAATTTTTAGCTTTTCTCATATATGTTTTATGTTATACATTTTAGGGTGAGCCATTTTTTGCTCACATCAGTTAGAATCCGGGGCCTAAACCCATATTTTGTTTAAATAGTGTCAGCAGAAAGAATTAATTAACATTTCATGATATAAAATAAACTAACACTCTTGCGGAACAAATATCTTAACCTCAGTAATCTGAAAGCAACTTATAGAATCCTGGAGAATGCATTTTTGTTCTTATGCATTGTTGTTGATGCTGCCAAGATTGACATTTTTTTGATAAGTATAAGAGCACAAAAACCTTCCTCCTAATCTAATTTAAACAATGAAATGGTACTAAAGAAAAAGGGCCGGGTAGTTGTTGCATGCTGCCTTTACTATTAATAATAGTATAGAAGAGGTTTTTGCATTTTGTGTTGGTGGTTTCTATTGCTAAGATTATATAAATTGAATTTTTATCTTTTGTTTTTATGAGATTCGTTGGATTTTTCTTCCTGAAACAATGATGCGAATTTTAAAATTATGATTAAAGACTTTTTCGTCTGGAATCTTCATCTAATATTGTTTCAATAGGGTTTTGGAGCTGCAGAACTTGACGGTGTTGATTTACTATTGAGAATGCATCTAACAGGAAGCCAACTTTGATCAAGGTACGACACTTTTTTTTTTTTGTTGGTTAAATTTGCTGATATTGAATTTGAAGATAATTTATTAACAATGTCTGAACTGAGCTGAACTTGCGGTAAATAGTAATATGCTCAATCTTCATCAGACATTATGGGAACTGTACATATGTTCAAGATGTATTTCGAAGGCTAATACTTTTGGCTATTTGTATGGAAGTTGCCATTTTTCGTGGATCTATACAAGCTATTTTTTTATATTGTTGTAGCTTGATTACCACTATAATTTGATTATCATGATTGAAATGATCATGTAATTTGATCAATATGATGAAAATTAGTGTGGCGTTGCGACTTGCTACCTTAACAGTACATTTTAGATTCTTGTTGCCTGTTATAGGATGTATGAGATATCAGCTAAAATTCAATCCAAATAGAGATGGAATTCTTATAAATTATTTTTTAAAATATAATAAATGAAAGAAACAAAAGAAATGGTCTCCAAATGCTTCTTCTTTCTATCATTTTTGAACTTGACTAAGGAATATTGCTTCTATACATAAACATGAATATAAATCCTCAAAATCACAAAATAGAGCAAAGTATTTTTTTGTTAATAGTTTAAATAATGATAAAGTGAATTGTCATCTCTTACCAGGGCATTCTTAGCAGACGTGACATAGCAGGTTCTATCTAATCAGGAAGCAAGTAAATACTAGGTATGGTTGCATCTGCATTTGATTGTTATTCTACTTCATGAAATTCTGCTTTTCCGCAATTTATTCCTCTACCTGTTCTGCTCACTTTAATTTTTTGTACCATTGGCTATCAAATATGTACAAAATGGTACTTGCGTGAGAGTTTCAATGAACTTAACAATTGAGGTGGATATTAAATCCATATAAGCTTCATAGTCATAATAGATATGTTTAGGTTTTTTGTTGTCCCAAACTTATTTGCGTTTCAGTTAGCAGACATGTTTGTTTTGCATTTTTTCTGGAATGCTTTTCTGCAAGCAAGCTTATCTTTAAAGTCTCCGCTCCTAAATTTCAACCCTATTTTTAGATCGTACACCACTATTTTTCAAAAGTTATTGTTTCTTAACACATATTTTCACAAAATATTTTTCAAAAATAAAAATGAAAATGAAAATGAATCCAAAGATATTGAGCATTTGTTATTTTCTCTTGCTGCTTAGTGGTCTTTAAGTGAAAACACACCCTTTGGTTGATCTTACTGGATAATGTATATATGCTCTTTGAAAAACATCCGATGGTTATTACTTCGTTTGAAAAATGAAAAAGATGGATATTTGCTCTTTCTTTTAAAATCATCCTTGAAAGGTAAGACATAGAACAATAAAGTGCTGCCAGCATAAACTCATATTGACTCAAAAATGTGTCTCAAAATATCTAAAGAATTTATAATGATTATGGTAAAGCATCTCAGTTCATTAGACTTGTAAGCCTCAAAATGTTATGTACCTGGGTAATGTTTCACTATATATGTTTATTTTTATAGATAGTTTCTCGATTAATGCAATTTTCAAACATCATAATTCCATAATATTTGAGAGAATATAAAATTAGTTACATATATGAAACAAAAATTCACTTAATAGTATAAATGAAAGAGAGTAACTTATCAATTACTTGATAAGTCATGTATGGTTCTATACTATAACTACTACATACTTCTTTAATTCAAGATGCATATAATTAAAAAAAAAAAAAGAAATACAAATTTAAATAAATTATTTTACTATTAATACTTCTTTAATTTAGGATGTATATAAATTAAAAAAGAGTAATACAAATTTGAAAATGAATTATTTTACCATTAGTGACGTGAGTCATGAGAAGTGTTGTCAATTTAGATTGCTCCATTTTATCTTCAAGGTGAGATGTCAGTAGGGAGGTAGCCATTGGAAATTTAGGATCTATCACATCGTGTTTTGGTGATTTTAGGAACGTCTTTGGGAAGCTTCTTATACATATATATATATATATATATATATATTCTGTTTTTAGAAAATGGATTTTGTCTACCTTTAACCTTGTTTTGAAATTATATTTTGTTGGAGTTGGAAAGATATACAAAGAGAGAGGTCCTAGATTGGGGATTAATCTGAAAGGGTTTGTGTATTATTCAAATTTCATTAGGTTTGCTTGGGATTAAAAAAAAAATTCCAGAGAAATGATATTAAGAAGTGATATATGTTTGATTGAAAAAAATAATATAATGATGAGAGTTGATGCGATTAAATAATATGATGTGAAGTTGTGATTAGTTGTTAATTTTTTTATGATAGATGTTTAGAATGGATTTGTTAGTGAGATTTTTTTTTTATATTTTCTAACATATATACTATGTTTATGAAATATATATGTACTTTATTTTTTTATTTAATAAATATGGCCAACTTAAATAATTTAAATATTTTATGTAAAAAAATTATATGACTTAGTTTCTATAATTTGATTGTACTTTTGTAAATCTAATGATTTAGTTATTATAGTAAAGATAATGCAGTAAAATAATTAATTTATTCAATTGCTCAAATGAAATAATGATTATTTTATTATCAGAAGATTTGCCTTATGTAAGTGTTTCTTGCAAAATTTTCCTTTGTTTTCTTAAAGGTTTAATGTTTTCTCTAAAAAACGGTATGGATAAAACTTGACCATTAATCATAGATAGTTAGGTAAAAATATCGGATAATACAAATGGTTGAGAGGTCCTTTTGTGTGATTTTTGGATTTTGTTTGGGATGAGTAAGCCTATATTACTATTGTAATAGTTAAGTATTTTAGGTTCCTCTACAACGTTAGGTATATCTAACTCAATATATATAGACAAATACACACACACAAAAACACAAATACTTGCATCTACAGCATGCTCTCTAAACAAGTGAATAACAATTTCTTACATGTTAGCTTTTGAGGTTATTTTTGTCAAGTGCAAAATTTTGGTTTAAATTTCACTACATATAACATTTTGACTTGAAAATTATTTGTGTATAATTAACATTTATTATACTTATAAAGTCTTATAATCAATATAGTTAATACTTTGCTTGTGAAAATGCAAGAGGAAAAGTTAAAAATACTGTTCTATGATAGTTAAAGCCATGGTTCTCAAATCTTGACCTATCCACTTAACAATTTGAAAAATAACATCACTATAATTTAATTTTTTGATTTTTTAAAGATTTTTTTCTTAATATTTAATTAACTAATTATTGTTGTTTTCACATTTTTAATCTTTATGAATACTTCAAAATGGATGGTCTTTCTTTCATTTATCTAATATAAATATGTAACTTTGTTTTGAATTGCAAATTTATACTGTTCGGTTGGTTATATTTCTAAACAAATATTGTTAGTGTTATTGCAAAAAAAAAAAGTATGCTTGTTCTACTCTAATTGTTTACTTTTGGATTCTATTTAGTTTGTGTCGTTATGATTTTTGCCGTCATTTATGTGTGATTGACTAATTTGGATTTCCTCTAAAACAGTACATATGTGAAAATTTTCATTTTGTTGTAGTATCTAATTGATATAAATTTTTGTTTGTAGACTTATTACGTAGTTTAGATGCAAATTTTTTTGGTGATATTTGATTTGGCCAGTGATCATCTCGCATTTTATAGTTTCTGAATGTATATAGACCATTTTTGGTGTATTATATTTATCTTTCGCAACATACATTGTGTACTATTCCATGTGATTGTTTTCTTGATTCATGCTTTTGATTATAGTTTAGGAAAATGCCTATTATTCTTTTTTGTTCTCAAGAAATGGAAGCAAATGATGAAAAACACAGGCTACAAAATGAGAGAGCTAGAGCAGCATATAGAGCCATGAGTTTTGATGCAAAAATGCAACTGTTGCAATGATGTAGAGAACATTATAGGGAGTGAACTGAAAGATCAAAGAATATAGTTGTGATGTTGAAGCAAGAAGGTTTTTTTTCAAGCAGTGAATCTTATCTTGCATCAGGCAGAGAAAATGATTTCCTTACTTCTTCTACAGTAGAAACAAATAATGTAATTAACAATGATCTTGTAAATAACAACCTAGCATCGAACAATGTTCTCTCCTCTTCTCATGAACATGGTGAGATAAACAAATTAAATCCATTCATAATGATTATTTTTTTGAGCACTGTTGAAGGGAAAAAACAATTAGAGAATGACGCTAATAAGTATTTTCCCCTATAAAAAATGTAGATGGCATCACTTTTGCTCACGCTCGGCGTTCAACAAGAATATCTTCCACTGACCATCTTTCACAACTTTCTCTTGTCTCAACACAACCTTGGAAATTAACTTTCTCTCCAAAATGCATCCATTGCAAGGGATTTGGGTTTTTTCATGAAATGCTTGGATTTTGTTGCGCTAATGGCAAAGTATCGCTTGCTCCATACACTTGTAATCCTATTTTTTTTCACTTGTTTACTTTTGACATTTTAGACATTAGTCAGTATTTTCGGAGAAGAGTAAGAACTTACAATAATAATTTAACCTTGACATTAATAGGTAAGAAAATAGAAACTCAATATTCTTGGAGTAATCAAGGCGTCTACTCCTTAGAAATTAATGATCAAATATCTCATAAATTAGAACTATTCAATTCTGCTACTGAGTTTCCTAAATGATTATAGCTTCTTTTTTTTCTGCATACTGCTGATGATATAGGAATTGATGCCTTGAAAAGGTATGACTTGGACCCTGGTATTCTTAATCTAATATTACAAGCCAATAATCCTTATTTCAAAATTTTCAAACGTTTGCAATCCTAGAATAATTTAGAAAATTGTAAAGTTATGTTGCGTGTTCATCCATGCTTAGATCGAAAAACACACAATCTTCCAACAGAATAACTAATAGTAGCTATATGGGATGAAACAAGTGATGATCTTGAAGACATGGATTGTGATATTAAAGTATATGGTACAGATAATAGGCCACATTTTGTTCTCTTCCATTATGGCTGCTATGACCTATTGCAATACCCATTGCTATTCCCACATAGAGAACCTAGGCATATAGGAATTAAATGAATTTCTCAAGCTCGAATATGTAGGGCTATGTCTCTGGCCATAATGTGGTGGTGCCAATCCTCGATCAATCAGCTATTGATGTATTACAAATAGAAAAGGAAGGCAAGTGAATTTAAATCACTTAACATTATATATATATATATATATTACTTAACAAATTTAACAAATGAACTAACTAAGATTAATTCCTCATCATAGCTTGCATTTTTCATTTAATATATCTTTTTAAAACCTATGTATTATGTTGCAGTCTACTTTAAAAATCAAAAGAAAAGAACAAATATCTCTTGTCAAGAGTATACATGCTACCGATGTCAAATACGAGGGGGAGATTTTAATTGTATTATACACTCAGTAAGATTGGGTCAACAATATGCCATTGACTCTTATATCAAGTTGGAAACACAATGGTTAGATTTTTATAGAATGGAACATCAACAAATGGTTGGACGGATGGAAACTTTTCAAGGTATAGTTGACAGTTTAGTGGTTGATGGCCTCAGTGATCCATCTAAAATTGGGAAGTATATTATCCTGCCATCTTTTTTCATTGGAGACCTGCGAGACATGATGAAGCAATATGTCAATGCAATGGATTTGGTGCAAAGGTTTGGCAATATTGATTTGTTCATCACAATGACATGTAACCCAACCTGGAAACAGATCAAGGATCATTTGTTTCCAATAGAGGAATCGCAAGATAGGCTGGACTTAATTGCAAAAGTTTTCAAAGCAAAACTTGAAGAATTTAAGGATGAAATAATAAAGAAACAACTTTTTGGAGAGGTGTCAGCATATTTGTACGTAGTTGAATATCAAAAATGTGGATTGCCGCATGCTCATTGGATATTAATTTTAAAACCACATCACAAATTATCTTCTCCTAAGCTTTATGATAAAATAATTTCTGCTAAAATACCAAATGATACAAGTTCACTAATATATTCCTATGTAATTTCTCATATGATTCATGAACCTTATAGGCTTGCAAATCTAACGAATGCTTATATAAAGGATGAAAAATGTAAGAACAAGTACCCCAAACAATTTTGCAATATTACATCTCACAGTAGAGCTTCATACCCTAATTATAGGAGACAGAATGATGGAAGAAAGATTTTTGTGCGAAATGGCTATCTTGATAATATATATGTTGTGCCTTATTGTTCGTATTTACTTGCTAAGTTTAATCGCCACATAAATGTAGAAGTTTGTTCTAATTTTAAGCTTGTAAAATACTTGTACAAATATATTTATAAGAGCCATGATAGAGTAGCTCATAATATAGTCAGCGAATCTTCTGTAAATAACATTGATGAAATCAAAGAATTCAAAAAAGGGCAATGGATCTCTATATTTGAAACATATTGGCGAATTTTTGGTTTTGAAATGAGTGAAATGAAACCACATGTGATTATCTTACCCATACTCTTGCCTAATCAATAATTTATATGCTTTGGAAGAAATTGACCTGTTAATGAGTTTTTGTCAAATCCATTTAATGGACGAACAATGTTAACTGAATTCTTTTAGATGAATGCTAATGACCTCAATGCAATTAGATTGAACCTTTTGTACAAGGAATTTCCTGAAGTTTTTATATGGGAAGCCAAATATCATAAATGGAAATTACAAGAAAAATAAATGGCTATTGGTTGAGTTGCTATTGTCGATCCTTCAGAAGGAGAACGATATTTTCTTAAAATTCTATTATCTAATATTTGTGCTCCTAAATCATATGAAGACCTTTTAATTATAAATAATAAGTTACATGAAACATTTTGATCAGCAACATTACATAGAGGATTGCTAGAATTAGATGTGTATGTTGAACAATGCCTTGACGAAGCAGCTTGTTTCCAAATGCGTTCTAGCCTTCGTAAACTTTTTGCAATTTTGTTAGTTCATTGTTTGCCACTTGATCCCAAAAATTTGTTTCTCAAATTTTTTGATGTGCTTCCAGGTGGTTTTTATAGAAATAATACTCTTTCTCAATTGGACGTTCAAAAAAGAACTTTACATAGCATTGATGAATACCTAATGTGCATGGATAAATCTATTCATGATTTTTTGTTAGCTACCCATTTTGAAAGACTAACAAAATAAGAAAAAATTACAAGAGAGCTAACTTATGAAAAAAGCATACCAGTTTCAATAAATGATCTTCTAGCATTTTCAAAGCTAAGTAAAAGGCAAAAGACTGCATTTAATTCTATTGTGTATAAGCTCAATTTTAATGAATCAGGAACTTTTCTTGCTACATGGAACTGGTAAAACTTTTTTATATAAAATCTTGGTTGCTTATGTTATATCAAGAGGCTATATTGCTTTAGCAGTAGCAACATTTGGTGTTGCAGCTGCTCTTCTACCAGATGGTCACACTGCACAAAGTTGCCAATTGACAATGATGAAAAAACAGATGCATTAATAAGTAAACAATCAAGTTTAGCAAGAATGATCTTCATTGCAAAACTAATTATTTGAGATGAAGCTTCTATGGCACATACATAGCTAACTGAAGCATTTGATAGATTGCTAAAAGATGTAATGGATGAAAAAAATAAGTTGTTTGGAGGAAAAGTTATTGTTTTTGGAGGTAATTTTAGACAAACTTTACCTATAGTACCCAATGGAATAAAGGTTCAAATGATAGATACCAGTTTTGTTGCTTCAAATATTTGGCAAAGTTTTGAAATACATAAATTGGAAGAAATGTGAGCTAAAGAAGATCCATCATATACATCTTTTCTACTGAGGGTTGGAGATGGAACTGAACTGTATATTTACGATGGCAGTAATATTTTGCCTGAAAATATTTAATTTTTGCCTTATATTGATCATAGTTCTTCTAATGAAACATTAATTAATTATGTTTTCCTTTCTATTCATTGTTCTTCATATGGTCCATATGATTTAGTAAATATAGCTATTTTGACTCCAAAAAATGATAGTATGATAGAAATAAACAATATGCTCATCATTAAATTACCAGGAATAAGCAAACAATATGTGAGTTTCAATAAAGCTTACAATCCATGTGATGAAAGGTAATATGAAGAATTCTTTAGGACTATAACATCAAGCAACCTTCCTCCACATATTCTTACACTTGAAAAGAATTGTTCCATCATGCTATTGAGAAACTTAGATCCAGTTGAAGGACTTTGCAATGAAACATGATTAATTTGTCAAAAATTGGGTGAACATTTTATCAAAGCTGAAATTGTAACTGGTGACCATAAAGGCAAATGTGTTTTCATTCCATGGATTCCATTAGAATACACAAATAAAGAAAAATCTCCCATTTCTTTTCAAAGATTTCAATTCCCAATAAAACCTTGTTTTACAATGACTATTAATACAGCTCAAGGCCAAACAATTGATTATGTAGGAGTATATTTACCTCAACTAGTTCTTTCTCATAGACAATTATATGTAGCTTTATCTAGAGCAAGAAATGCTAATTCAGTCAAAGTTCTTACAGAACATATACTTGATAGTGGATTAAACCAACAATATACAAAAAATATTGTTTATAGGGAATTTTTTGACCTGATTCATAGGTTTCATTACATAAGTTTTATGATTTTGTTCATTAAATTGATGTTATTTGTTATTCTTCTTTAAATGCAAAAATGTTTTCTGCTGTATAAGAATCTACATGTTGTCATTAAGTAGAATTGAAATTATCTATTCTTCTTTATTGCTTATTTGAAATTGCAATGGCACAACATTTGTTGCTTACTTAAGATGTTACTCCAAATCTAAGTAGTTCGAGTGTGAATCATGATCTTGTAATGTCCTTACCTATCTTGATCAGAATAAGATACTTAGTGAATGATGTGATGAGCTGGGGTTGGCTTCTTTAGATCAAAGTATGGCATATTCTAATACTCTAGAAATCGGATAGTTCAGATGATGAATAGTATTTTCTAAAATTTTCAAATTAGGTTTTGTAACTTCAACTATAGAAAGGATAAATGCATTGTAATGATCTTCTAATATAAAGAAAAAAAATTCTGATTCTTTTCCAACAAGGGTGGGTATTGAAATAATGATCCAAATTTAGGAAATCAAAATTGTTGCTTGCAAAATTTGAAGTAACTTTGTCTCTTTTATAATATGTTTGGAGGTTGATTGTTCTTTAGTAACTATTGGATATATTGCATATGTTCTCCATTAATAAGCAATTTATTTCAATTTCCTTATTATAGTTATGTCATTTTAATATTTTTATATCCAAACTTAATAATATGTCCTACATTAATATGCTTTGGTTGGTCTTCTGAAAGTCCTTACTTGCTTAATGGATAGGAATGGTACTCAATTGCAAAAGTCTCATTTTTTTGCTCAGTTCTAGCCCAAAGTTGGCTTGGAAAAACTCAAATTCTTGTGTTCAGTTTGGATTAAGGGATGATGTTCAACTTGACAAATTTTATCTATGGGGAATTGGAATTGGCTTGGAGATACTCAAGTAGTTCAAAGTAAAAGAAGATTAAGAAGATTCAAAAATAAAGGAAGGCACTTTTCGCAGAGTCCACATGTTAAAATTCTAATTAATTCTAACCTAGCGACTGGAACACATGTTTCATCTAGTCGATGATCTCTTATTGACTGTAGCCTTTTGCTACCAGTCTGCCTTTATTCTTCGCAACTTAACCAATTTCATCCAGCTTATTTTTGAAAAGCCATTTGGTACCAACGACTGGATGGTTTGATGGTCGTTCTACCGGCTTACAGACTTCATTCTTTTCAAACTAAGTCAGTTCTTCCTTCATTACTTCAATCTAGAATGAATTTTTTAGTGCCTCTTTGACATTTTTAAGCTCAATCATTGAAATGAGTGTACAATTGGATTCATCTGGTAGAACTTGTCTGACTTTGGATCTGGTAGTTATTCTAGCTTGAGGATCTCCAATAATTATGTCAGTAGGATGACTGGAAGCATGTCTGAACTTTTTGGTTCTTTGTTCAATCCTTTCTCCTGATTTGCTGGAATTAGTTTTAGTGGTGGGATTTGTTTCTTCAAATGAGTCCAGTTTCTTTTGATTTGATGTTGATGGCTCAGGGTCCAGAATCTTGCCTAATTCTTCAAATCTTACAATTTCCTTGCTCAAGGTTTCCTTGGCATAAGATGGGTTAATCTCATTAAACGTAATATACAAGGATTCTTGAACAATTTTTTTCCTCTTATTAAATAACGATAGTCTAAACTATGAATTAAGTACCAACAAAGATAGCTTCATCAACTTTGGAATTAAACTTTGTCAAATAATCTTTATCATTGAGAATGTAATATTTGCAACCAAAGACACGAAATAAGAAATATTTGGGACTTTGTCGTGCCACAATTCAAATAGGGTTTTTCTCAAAAGAGGTATTAAGAAAACACAATTTGAAACATAACACGTTGTATTCACGGCCTCACCCCAAAAGGATTTTGGAAGATCATATTCTTTAGGCATAGTTCTAGCAACTTCTTTCAAAATCCAATTTTTCGTTTCAGACACCTTATTTTTTTGGGGAGTCCTAGGAGTAGAAAAATTAGGAATATAATCATGTTCTTAACAAAACAAAGTAAAGTTTATTTCATCAAACTCAGTTCCATGGTCACTTTGAATTTTCTTAATGAAATAATCCTTTTTTCATTTTGAAGCCTATTAGTGAGTGGAATGAAAGCACTTAAAGCATCATTTTTATGAGCAAGGAATAGAACCCACGTAAAATAAGTATAATCATCTACTATGACAAACATATATCTTTTACTTCCCAAGGAAGCGATTTTCATGTGCCCAACTAGGTCAATGTGTAGAAGTTCCAGTGGCTTGAAAGTTGCAACCACATTCTTTGGTTTGCAAGATGTTCATAATGCTTCCCCTTTTGGCATGCATCACGTATCTTAATCTTGGAGAAATTAACTTTGGTACCCCTTTAACAAGATCTTTTTTTGTAAGATGAGATATAAGCTCTATGTTTACGTGGCCCAATCTCCTATGCCATTTGCAGCATTCTTCATCTGAAATAGCTAAAAATTCCACATTTTGGTAGGTTAAATCATTAAGGGTTATACAATGAACATTTCCAAATCTGGTAGCAGTAAAAACCAGTTTCTCATTTTTCTTAATAACACAGTGAGTAGGATGGAATTTAACCTAATAACCTTCATCAAAAAGTTGATTGATACTAAGCAAGTTATGTTTAAGGCCCTCAACAAGCCACAAACTATCAATAGTAGTACCAGTTAGCTTACCAATGGTACTCTTACCTACTATGTGTCATTTTATGTTGTCTGCGTAAAGAACATTTCTTGAAAGACAATTGTTAAGCTTAAGAAACAGGGAAGCATCCCCCATCATATGCCTGGAACATTCCCTATCCGAGTGCCACTTATGTTTCTGGGAATGTTCCTTAGCAAGTACCTAAAAGAAGATTAGTTTGTTCTAGGTCCCCAAACTATGTTGGGTCCTTCATGGTTAATGGCAAATAATTTTCTCACAAAAACAAACTTGGTACCAATAAGCTTTTCAATCAAACATTTGTAGTTGTCATGACGATGTCTACCACAAGTAAAGCAGGTTTTTCGAACTGATTTGAAATTCTTTCTAGAAGTTCTTTAAACCGATTTAGTACTTTTTTGGTTTCCGCAGATTCTGAATTTTTTACCCTTTTTGACATTATTTCTAGGTGAAACATGCATTTGTGTGTACTTGACACTTGTGGAACATTCACCTAAATCTATTCTAGCATGACAACATTCTTCAACAATTATTTTTCCTTCGATTTCACAATTCATGTTCTCAATTTGTTTAATCAAAGAATTATTCTCTTTAGTGAGCCAATCATATATTTTCTTTTTACATTTAGCATCAAGGGTTTCCCTATTCTTAGCTATTTGCATTTCAAACTTATCTTTATGAGCTCTATCCAGTTTTTCCTGCAAAAAATCCACTTTATCTTGCAAAGCTTTATTTTTGTTAACAAGCATATTAACACGAATTTCATGAAGCTTTCGCAACTTTTTCACATCTTTATCAATGCCAAATTTTATCACTAAAATCATAATCAGAATATTAAAAGGTACTCTTCTTTGATTTACCACCAAGCAATTCTTTTCATTGTTAAATTGTTCACTATCAAATTCATCCCATGCAGTTGTCATTACCTTAGCTTTGGATTATTTTGCACTTTTCCTCAATCGAGGACAATCTAATTTTCTGTATCCAATTTTGTTGTATTCATAGCAATGAGGTGGCTCGGTATTTTGTGTTTTCTGTTCTGAATTTTTTTTTGAGTTCATAAGTTAGACCTAATCCTCATTAAAATCTTCTTGAAGTTCTAAGTTAGAATCGTAACTAGTATTAAAGGCAATGTTCCTTTTTGCCTTTGTTTCTGAACCTTCATCTTTGTTTAGCAGCATCATCTAAAAGGATATGAGAGATCCAATCAGTTCACTCATAGTCATCCTACTAAGGTCATGAGCTTCTTGAATAGCATTTACTTTTGGTGTCTATTCCTTGCTAAGCAATCTAACAATTTTTTAGACTTGGTCATCTTTATTTATAGTTCTACCTAGTGCCAACATAGAATTTATAATTTTCATGAAATGCGTATACATTTGACTTATGGTCTCATTAAGTTTCATTTGGAACATTTCATGCTTATGAATAAGAAGAGCAATTGTAGCGCCCCGTCCAGGAGGTGCTTGCTTCGGGCCAAGGTGCTACTCCAATCTAATTCACATTAATTCAAAGCAAACTACGCACCTCCAAAATATTCAATTTAAATAGTGCCATAACAACCATAAACCTTCCATTCCAACTTACTATGACATTATGCTATATACTGTTCCACAAGGCTACAAATCTATTATACAATTACTAGCACCACAATCCACATTTACGTAATATTGACATCAATAGTAACTGAGTTCAACCTTAACATTCCTGATACATAACATTTACGATCCAACATCATAACACATAACCTAGAAAACTTTGGTTTACACAATAGATACAAAAACCTTGTACAACTAATTCCTCAAATCATCAAAACCAAAGAAAACTCAAACTTAGCATACTATAATTTACATATAAAGTCCAACAAATCTGGACAACTAGTGAGAGCGGAATGTTCATCATCCATGAAAGCCTATCTGGGGAAAAGAATCGAGAACATGAAAGTGGTGTAAGTCCTAATTAATGACTTAGTAAGGTGAAATAACTGTTGGTTTAAGCATAAAAAGTGAAGGGATCTAGCATGTGTGCTGGTCATGCCTAACTAAAACAGAATATGGAAGAGTGAACAAATGACCAAAGTTCATAGAATGAGATAATAGTAGAAGATAAGTTTATGCCTACCATATACATACCAAGTGGGGTACAAAGTTTCAAGCAATAACAAATAGCACGAGAATGAAAATAGTGACACGAATTCAACGACACAATTAACACAAATGAACTTGTCAACAAGAATTAAGGTTAAACATTCAAAGGGGGTTGTTGGTGATCTCAAACCATATGACTCCCTAAAGTATAAAGAAAGGGGTTTTCTTATTTCTCCATTGCCCGAGTAATCCACTTAGCTTAACAAATAAAAACACACACACACGGCATGGTCAACTGCATGTCGATTCCTCGCTCATGGATAGCTAACCTCCAACTACCATGAGACAAGGTCACCAATGAGTACTAGATGGGAGACTAGCCAGCATCGGTTCATTCCACCCGATCGTACTTCCGAACCTAGTCCTGGGGCCCAAAACTCCCCAAGGTTGTCCCCAAGGTTGCCAATAATAGAAAACAGTTCGACAATAGTATAGGAATCAAACATTAATGTCATGGCCAAATAACAACATACATAGTGAAGTCATGAGACAACCAGTCAATCGATCGACAAGACCGTTTCAATAATAATACGGCATAAGGAGTTCAGAAGGATGAAATAGTTGGTTGACAAGACCTTTCCATTAACAATGCAAAACTATGACCTTAGAAAAATATTAGATAATTTGGTCGGCAAGACTAGATCCATGGCATTTCCAAAATAAAATCAATGAGATTAGCTAGCAAGGCTGAGAGGCACAAGGGCTAAGAGTTTGTAACATCAAAATGGTTGCAAGTAGGCACACATGAATAGACAAGTCGAGATTTTCAATAATGCAAGATAAGTATCAATATGTTATATATAGCATTTCTTTCATAGTAAGTACAATTACTTACGTGTCTTAGTGATGTTAATTCCTTTATTCTATGTGAAACATGTCTATGCTTCCAATTCTTGGTCTAGTTCTCGTATGAACACAGTATGCTACAGTAATCCAATACCTTTGGCTAAATTAAGCTATTTTATCGAATTTGTCACATGTTTGGTTCAGTTAGGCAATTAAGGTTTTATTCAAAAATTTCAGTATTCAGTTTCCTAAATAGGCTACTATAGTTAAATAATAGCAGTCAAGAGATGTATCAGTTTCGGACCAAAATATCTTTTTTACCCATAATATCTGATTTAGTGTTGTATGCCTATATTTGCTAAATTTAGATCATCCTTATGAATTTTACATATTTTTTTAACAATAATCAGTCTTGATAAACACTTATACAATTGATATGTTTCAAATACACCAACTAACACAATTAATGATAATTAAACACTTGTTAACATTTCGAGTCCACATATAACTTGTAATCAACTTTAATGTCCAATCGTTTAGTGTACAATTGGATATTTTGGTCCAATCAACTCATATTTACATCAGAAATTAGCTTAACAATTCAAACAGATTAAATTAGGAATTAATTAACTGATTAATCAAAGCTTTACCTATATTGACTAAGTTCAGAGTCATTTCACGGTGTAAAACTCATATGTATGCACTCAGATTGTTGCCCTGAACAATGTGCTTTGAAGCCACTGGATCGTCGCCTCGTGGTGCCGTGTGCTGCTACTAGAACTAGGAGTTGGACCCACCAACCAATGCATGTACTCACACCCTACAGAAGCCCTCAGTCAAATTTTGGTTTTACCGTCATCTAGCCGGTCAATTGAGTCGAAAATCGTTACTGCGCCACCAATACCACCACCATATTTTTCTCCGATTACTTCTCCTCCAGTGGTCCAAATCCATAATTGAAGGTACCTTCATGATCCTCCAACTAAGCCCATTAAATCTGCCTCTTGAACGTGGCCAACCACTATGACTGCCACGTTTGCCACGAGCTTGTTTTGGTGCTCAATTTCCTGACGACTCGCCGATTGTTTTGTGGCAAATTTAGTACCAATTTGATCATTGGAATGAGAGAAAGGTAATGGTTAGTACATTTCTTTGGTTCGCCAGTGCTGGTGGGAGATTGTGGTGGAGGAGTGATGGTTGTTGTGTGTGAAAATTAAGAAAAATGGGGAAGGAAAATCTATATATATTTTTATGTTTTGGACAATCTCAAATTGACCCCTAAAAATTTTCCTAAGACCTCAATTTAGTCCATTGATTTACTTAGTGCCTCACACTAACCCCAACCCTTACTATGAATCCTCTTTAACTTTTCTAAATCACAAATTTGTCCTACTAACTTCTTTAATTTTTGCAATTAAGTCCTATTTGGTAAACTTTTTAGTTCATTCACTTCCTGGTGTTGTAGAGAGACCCTACGAAATTTTTAAATGTAATACTTTTGATCCTCTATCGATTTTTTTTTATTATTTCTTTATCAGTTAAAGTGTAATTTAAATTATGAAATTCATATTATTTTAGGAATTTTTCAAATTTAAAAATTTGTGAGTGTTACAATCCTTGCCCCTTAGAAGAATCTGGTCCTAGATTCATATTTGCGACTGGAAGAATTTAGGATATTATTAGCACATATAATGCTCTTGTTCCCACATTGCCTCTCTCACATTATGATTTCTCCCCTTGTTACGATATCCTTCTAGAATGTAATTTCAGTTTAGGTAATAAAGGGGTTAGATATATAAGAGTGCAACACTAGGATTATAATAAGCTTTACTAGTAATAGTATACATAAAAACCGTGCATTCTACCACGTCGCCTAAACCTAGAATGCTTACTCTGGTCAAGGAATAAGAGCGAGCTTGAATTTGCGGTCTTTCACTGGTTTCTACTATCTGCTTCCCTTTATTCGCAGGTGTCTTTGGTGCAGAACTAGGGCAATCTAATTTGATGCTGATCGCTATCATACGCTATGTGTCTTTTCAACTTTATACTACATTCAAACTCCTCATGATTCGAACCACCACAAAATCCACAACGCTTCCTTGGTGTTCCTTGCACAGGGTACGTGGTCTTTTTTATTGAATAAGGGCATTAACTAGACGTTCCAAATTGGACCTTTCGTTGTTTCTTGCCTAAATCACTTTCCCCATCTGTAGCGATTCTGGGTTCAAAAGTTTTCCCTCACTTGGCCTTTTTCTTATTTGCGTACACCTCAGAGGGCTCTCGCTCCATCCATAAAGCTTCCTCAAAGTTAGACTATTCATAGGGCATAAGGGCCTGTCGTATTTTAGGTCTTAGTTCTTTAACAAATTTCTCGATCCTACACCATTTTCTCTTAGTGCCTGCAATGCTTATTGAATTAATACACTAAATCGATATTCATAATGCCATATTGTCATCTCCCCTTAGGTAAGACCTTCAAATTCTTGTCTCCAGGCATCTCTTACTTCTTGTGGTATGAATCTATCCGTAAATTCCCATATGAAGTTTTTCCATGTACAAGGTATTTTTTTATGCTCCCATTGTTGACTCACCAAGGTCCACCATTAACTAGCAACTCCTTCCAACAGATAATGGTATACATAAACTCGTAATCATCTAGGTAACCTGACATCTTGAAAATATCTTCAATCTCCTTAATCCATGCTTTCTGCCTTCTAGTGATCTGATATACCCATAAACATTGGGAGGGGGTGATGAAACTTAAGAAAGTATGCTAGAGTTCCGAACTTCAGAGGTTCTTCACTTTTCTCAAAATTATTTATCTAACTTTGTTGTTGACATGATTGCATGAATTGCTGCCACATAATAACCATCAGTTCTATAATTTGTCCTCCTACTGCTGGATTCACTAGTGGTTCTCGTGTTACTTCCTCAATACTTATTGGATGTCTTCATTCCAAAGTATCCCCCTCTAGATTTTCCCAACTGAGAGAATGTGTTGGGGTTAGTTTTTGCGATACTATTCAGTGGGCTGCAAGAGCTTTCAACACTTCTCTGTAATGTTTAACTCCATCTTTATTAGTTGTTATTGCATAAGATTCAAAATATATATATACATAATTTTCTAAGCACAAGATATACTAGAACTCAATTAGTTTTCAGGTTAGCATTAGCATTAGAGATTCCCCCTTTTCCTGCTTTTCTTCTTTTGCATATGTTGTTTATGATATGGTTTCTAAGCAGGTAGATAACCTAGCCTTCGACAAGAAGAACATAACTATGTTTAAGATAGTTGTCATTCAGTGTACTGATTCTGGCGTCTACAATTATTGCATCTAAAAATAGTCTCCTTATATGTATTTATATATACGTACAGACGTGGTGGCCTTTTTTCACTAATCGTTAATCTCAACAAACATTTATCGCGTATTATTTTTTCTCATTTTCCTTCACTATCCTCTTCCTCATCTTTATTCTTTTCCGCCTCCTCTCTTTCTATTACTGATGTATTCTTGATAGCCTTGTTTCACGGATTCCATAATATCCTTCTATTTCACTTAACTAGTCTATTATGCCTTCAAGGTCTATTAAGATAACCGTTACTTGCTTAAACAACTTGCTTTGTCTAATCATCTTTTGGTATTCTAATTCAGCATAGCTTCGAGACTTCTTCAAGTATCTTCTATTTAGTCTATTCCTTTCAATTTACATCTCTTGTCTTCCTTTTCCATTTGTCCTTCATGACTTCTATTAACACATTATTTCTTCTGCACATTTAGGCCATAATTATTTTACTTTCGCCAAAATCTTCTTTCTTCTTTTCAGGTCTTCAAACCTTCACCTCTTTCCATTCACCTTTATTTTGCAACCACGCAGACTAGTTTGCATTATTCGCACACTTATTCCCTAGGCAACTATCAATTCACACCTTACAAACTTGTCAAATATTAATCAACCTAAATGACCTTTTAACTATCAAATGCAACTCCGTTAAGAACAATCTTTAAATAATAATTCTAGAATCACAAAACACGTCTACGCATGACACATTTCCCAAATCTCACTTTTTCAAAATTCAAGGAGTCACATGCTTGACATCACTAGGATGACGAATCACATACTGGTCTTTTTGGGAATATATCTATTCATCGTTAATTATTTTATTAACTTTCGTAAATCAAAATCTCAAATTTCCATCATATGGAGTGGGATGTAGTTTTTCTATTTCCCAAAATATTGGTTCTTAACTTTCATCAGTCTATTTGTCATCCTTAAGTTTCATCAAGGAATCATACCTTACCCAAACATCGACATTCATTCTCTGCTCATAATTTCCCTTATATCGTATCGATATTCTCTTTTTATCTTTTCATTTTCATTTAATATCCGCAATTCCCTCTTCAATTATTTCTATGTCCCCATTTGATATTCTCCTTTCAATCTTTCGTATTTATTACATAAGTCATGTGTAGCCTATAGCTGGCATTATACTATTTTCCTTGAACTCATAATACGATTCTATAGACTCCCTATCTTACTGAAAATTTCCCTATTTTGCCTCTCATTCATTGCCAATCTATAGTCGCACTGATCAACTTTTATTATCAACACACTACTTTTCCCCTCAATTTTCAATAATCACTTCATAAGCATGATATCTCATGGTTAACATTACACATTTCTGCTTACATTTACAATGTTGACCCTCATCGATTTTATATGCTAGGTGATGGCCCCCTCCTCAATATGATGTTGTTTTATAGTCAATCAGATCATTTTCACTAATATCGCCCTAACCTTTTCTAGTATATCTATACTACCTACATCTCAAATGCATATATGTCAGGCACCATCCATGCCAAAACAATCATTTACTTACCAAATACATATCTTCCTCGAAAAATCCTTTACTTTTAGATACAACTTCCACAATCATTGCTTGCCCAACATTGATTTCCAAAATAACCCTTTACTTACTAAATACATTTATTCCCAAAGTAGTCCTTTGCTCAACAATTTCAACCTTCATAAATATTGGTCATATAACACTTAATCTAAAATATTATTATTCTTCCCAATAATTATAAGATCATATGCTCGACACACCAGAAATAAGAGGTTATGCACTGGTTAGCCATCCCGGTCATAACCTTTCACTCTCTTAACATCGAGCATTATCCCAAGTGTTCATATCATCTTCAACTCCACTATCAAATTTCATCTTTACCTGCCCAAAATCTCACATTTCAAAAATCATATCCTAACATAACTCAAGTTTTATTTAACATAAATGTTTGTACCTTAATGATTCTTAACGCAAGCTTAATCTGAAAGCAAAAGTAGCATGATGATCCATAAATAAAAACTTCATAAGCTTGAAAATAACTAAGCAACTCGATCTACCAAGGATCTAGTTATGCTATAGATCTGGATTAGGATGAAGAATTACCTCTTGTAGTTCAAAACAGGGATAAGATCAACTATCTCTCACGAATCCAGAAACTTTTTAGAACTGGCACATCGAAAAGATGGCAACGTTTTCCCAGGCTATACGGCTCCAAAAATCACGAAATTAAATATGGAACACTTTGAAAAATTGGAGCCAAAAAGCCTTCTGGATCACTCTAGAAAAATTCGCCAATCGAAAGCTACTGCAGGTGGATCTCCAAAAGCGACTAAGTGAAGTGCCTTGCCTCTATTTATATGATCTACACAGCAAACAATCTTCCAATTTTCCCTTACTAGAAGCTGGAGTTAGAGAGGAGAAAATGAGGTAGAGGAGGCTGATTTTCAAGTTGGGAAGAAGAAGAAATGCAAAGCTTCAACTCATGATGCAATGCATGGAGAGAGAGATTTTGGAGGGAATGCAAGAATCTAATTCTCACATTTTCAGCAGCTAATTTTGAATTTTGCATGCTCTCTATATCTATATATAGATGGTGGAAGGTGTGATGCTACTCAAGGTGACCGCCCAAGTGGCATGCCAAGTTGGCAAAATTCAAATTCAAGTCTCACTTGAATTTCAAGTGCATTTCAATTTCATTTGGAATCTAATTCCAAATTAATTAAAATGCTAATTTAAATGAACACTTCATTTAAATTTTCCCTCCAAAAAGTATTCTTCCCATTAATTAAATTAAATACTTTAATTTAATTAATTAACTTTTGATTTAACTCTTAGATCAAACAAGCTTAACTCTTAAGCTTAAATCAGTCAACTTAACTTTTTAAGTTAACTTGTCCAATTGATGGTTAATATGGTACCAAATAATTAACTCCTTAATTATTGGTCTAATTTAACTCTTAAGTTAGTTGATTAATTTAACACTTAAATTAATGAAACCAAAATTGATCGTTGGATTGGACCTTTGAAAATCAGTCACCCAAAGGTGATTTTTCCAACATTTGAAAAATTGCTCTAGCAATTTTGGAAGCTATTTGGCTTTTGTGTGTGACCCAATAGGTTTTACCATTCATTAGACATGGCCTCACAACTCTTTGTGACTTTTGAATATCTTATATTCATTTTAGTTTAAAACTCCTTTTAAACTAATCGACTCGATTCAATTAATCTCATTAATTGAAGAGTACCCAATCTTCATGGTCAATATCCAACCTCAAGCCCATGGAGCCCAACTAATTGGCCAAAATGAATATTCTAGATATTTATCATAGCTTCACGCGTACCATGCAAATATGGTCATTCCCTCTCCTATCTCCCAAAAAAGGCCTGGGGCAAGATATTTGCCAGCTCCCTAATAGACTTGATACTATATCTTTATTCTCAATGTTCGATTCCCTTGTATGACCTCACCTTTGGAAAACTCCTTTTCCAAATTTTCACACCACCTTACGCAAGGATTTAAGGAATCGGTCATTATAGAACACATAAGAGATGCACTCGCCCTTCACAAAAGCGAGGAGTCGGATTCCATCTTAGATCTCACAAACCTCCATGCCAAGTAGCTCATACCCAACCTCAACTTGAAAGACCCACTAAGTGGTTAAGGAAGAGTCAAAGCATGAGGACTGGACACAAGGTTACCATGGATCCTCAGGTCAAAGGACTAATAATGTGCACTAGCATAAGCGGGAGAATTAATCACTACCGACTTGCCAATATGGCTGTCTAGTAGATTCTCTGGAGGGTCTTCAGTGCCTTGTTCTCTAACAAGCACCCACTAACACGCACCCGTATCTCATACTGATTGCTCATGGAACGGATCAATATCCAACTCTTAGATTTATGCATCATTAGTGCAAGTCTATCCGGATCTCAAATACCCCATCTCGTAAGATCCTATGATTTGGAAGATTTAAGATCACGGCCATGTATGACTTATTCTATGGTCACTGAACCAAGTCACGTAGTCATGTGTGATCTAAGGGTTCATCCAAATGCAAATGAAGTAATATAAAGCATAAGATAAATGTGGCTATATAAAGAATATTATTCAATCAAGATTGTTTTACAAGGAAATAGCTTTCCAAGGCCAATCCTATTGGCTTGCTGGGCACTATTCCAACATTATCTCCCATAAACCCATTAGTTATAACTACATGGATCATATCGATAGTTACCTAGAACCTTGAAAACCTAGGCTTTGATACCACCTCTATAGCACCCCTCCCAGGAGGTGCCTATTTCAAACTGAGGTATTACTCCAATCTTATTCACGTTAATTCAAAGCAAAATTCTCACCTCCAAAATATTCAATTTAAATAGTTCCATAATAACCACAAACCTTTTATTCCAACTTACTATTACATTCCGCCATATATCATTCCACAAGGCTACAAAACCATTATACAATTATTAGCACCACAATCCATATTTACATAATATTAACATCAATAGTCCCTGAGTTTAAATTTAACATTCCTTATACTTAACATTTAAAATCCAACATCATAACACATAACGTAGCAAACTCTGGTTTACACAATAGATACACAAACCTTATACAACTAGTTTCTCAAATCATCAAAACCAAACAGAACTCAAACTTAGCATACTATAATTTATCTATAAAGTCGAACACATCTAGAGAACTAGTGGTCTACCCGTAAAACTATGTGCACTATATACATATGTGCAAGTAGAATGTTCATTATCCAATAACACATACCTGAGGAAAAGAATCGAGAACATGAAAAATGTATAAGTCTTAGTGATTTAGTGAGGATAATAGTCAGTTTAAGCATAAAAGGGGAGGGACCTAGCATGAGTGCTGGTGAGGCCTAACTAAAATAGAATACGGGAAAAGCGAACAAACAATCAAAGTTCATAGAATAAGACCATAGTAAAAGACAGGTTTAGGCCTACAATATGCATACCAACTAGGGTACAAAGTTTCAACCAATAATAAACAGCACGAGAGTGAAGATTGGTGTATGAAATTAACAATACAATTAACACAAATGAACTTGTCAACAAGAACTAAGGTCAAATAATCAAAGAGGTGCTATTCGTGATCTCCAACCATATGACTCCCTAGAGTATAAAAAAAAGAGGGGGTTTTCTTATTCCTCCATTGCTCGAGTGATTAGCTCAGCTTAACAAACATACACACGCACATGGCATGGTTGACTGCATATCGATTCCTCTCTTATGGACAGCTAAACTCCAACTGCCTTGAGATAGGATCACCAATAGGTACTAGCTGAGAAACCAGCCATCGTCACTCCATTCGGTTTGATCATCTTTTCAAACCGAATCCCAGGGCCCAAAACTCCCTAAGGTTGTCCTCAAGGGTACCAACAATAGGAAACAATGCAACAGCAGTATAGAAATCAAACATCAATGCCATGTCAAATAACAACTAACATAGCAAAAGTATGAGACAACCAGTCAATCGGTTGATGCGGCTGTATCAATAATAATATGGCATAAGGAGTTCAGAAGGATGAAATAGTTGGTTGACAAGACCTTTCCTATAATGATGCAAAACTATGACCATAGAAAAAAATCAGACAATTCGGTCAGCAAGACTATATCAATGGCATTCCCAAAAGATAATCAATAACAAATACGGGATCAGCCGACAAGTTGAGGAACAGAAGGGGCAAGTAGGCACACATGAACAGACAAGTTGAGATTTACGAATAATGAGTATGATCCTTTTCCCAGAAATGGTATGGGCTATAACCTCAACTAAAGTCTTAACGTCCACACTAGAGGTCCTCTACTGATCAGGGCAGTTTCGGGTCCTCGCCACCTATTTTCAATAATACAAGATAAGTATCAATACATTGTATATAACATTTCTTTAACAGTAAGTACGATTACATTTGTGTTTTACTGATATTAATTCCTTTATTCCATGTAAAACAATTCTATTATTCTAGTTCTTGGTTTAGTTCTCGTACAGGCATATTATGATACAGTAATCCAATACCTTTGACTAAATTAAGCTATTTTATCCGATTCATCACATGTTTGGTTTAGTTAGGCAATTATGGTTTTATTCAAAAATCAATTCAGTATTTGATTTTCTAAACAGGCTATTATAGTTAAATAATAGCAGTCGAGCGATGTATCATTTTTGGACCAAAATATCATTTTTATCCATAATATCTAATTTAATATTCTAAACCCATATTTACTAAATTTAGATCACCCATACAAATTTTACATATTTTCTTAACAATAATAAGTCTTGATAAACACATATAATGGAGATGTTTCAGATACACCAACAAACATAATTAACAATAATTAAACTCTTACTAATAGTCCGAGTCTACATATTACTTGTAATCAACTTTAATGTCCAATTGTTCAGTGTATAATTGCATATTTTGGTCTAATCAACTCATATTTACATCAGAAATTAGCCTAACAATTCAATCAAATTAAATTAGAAATTAATTAATGGATTAATTGGAATTTTACCATAATTGACCAAGTTCGGAGTCATGTCATAGTGTAAAACCCCTTCACATACAATCAAATCATTGCCCTGAACAATTTGCCTTAAAGCCGTTGGACCGCCACCGAATGACACAGTGCACTGCCTTTGGAATTAGGAGCTGGGCCCACCAACCGACGCGTCTCCTTACGTTCAACAAAAGCCCTTAGTCAATTTTTGGTTATGTCATCATCTAGCCAATCAATTGAACCGAGAATTATCATTGAGTCACTAATGCCGCCGCCCTATTTTTCTCCGATTGCTACTTCTCTGATGATCCAAATCCACAATTGAAGGTAATGTTGTGCTCCTCCAGCTGAACCTATCAAAACCCGCCTCATGAACATGACTAGCCATTGCCAAAACCACCACAACTGCTATCTCCACGATGAGCTTCTTTCGGTGTTCAATTTCCCAGCGACCGTCGGTCATTTCACAGCAAACTTGGTATCGGTGTGATTGTTGGGATGAGAGACAGATAACGGTTGGCTTGTTTCTTTGGTTCGTCGATGCTGGTGGGAGGTGGGTGGTGAAGGAGTGATGGTGTTGCATGTGAAAATTAAGAAAAATGGGGAGGGGAAATCTATATATATTTTTATGTTTTGGGAAATCTCAAATTGACCACTAATAGTTTTCTTAAGACCTCAATTTAGTCCTTTGATTTACTTAGTGCCTCACATTGACCCCAGCCTCTTTAGCTTTCCAAAACCACAAATGGCCCTATTAGCTTCTTTATCTATTGCAATTAAGTCCTATTTGGTTAACTTTCTAGTCCCTCCACCTCCTAATATTGTGGTGAGACCCTATGGAATTTTTAAATGCATTACCTTTGATCCTCTATCAATTTTTATTTATTATTTTCCTTTTATTAGTTAAATTATAATTTAAATTATGAAATTCGTATTTTTTAGGAATTTTTCAGGATTAAAAATTTAGTAGGGGTTTACAGTAATCCTCTTTTATCGAACCTGACGGGTACCTTTGTGGGTCACTTGCAACATTTCCCACATTTGCTTTGCTGTAGCACATGTACTGACTTGATTGTACTCCTCTTTTTAAGAGCGCACAGCAAAATATTTTTTACCCTTGCATTCAATGAGATGGCATTTTTATCATCGCTAGCTAATTCCCGTTGATCCTTTAGAACTATCTGCTTGTCAACTAATTTCAATGGAACCATCTGCCCTTCACTGGCCACATCTCATCAATCAAATCCCAAGGCAATTATATATTCTTGCATTTGATTTTTCCATGTAGCATAATTGTACCACCAAACAGTGGAGGTCGGTTATGCAGTTGCTATTTTCTGCAAAGACATCAAAAGTATTAGTAGCCATAAGTTCTTTTACTCCAGTAGTTACACTACAATATAGAGAACCAATACTACGATGCCAATTAAGAGTGATTATAAGACTAAAGTGGGGTAAATTAAGCCTAAGGGATTTTAATGCAGTGAAAGTTTATCACTCCATAACTTCATGGCCTTTCAAAATGCTTTAAATCTTTTGCAGAAAATAGTCTTAGTCACTGACTGGAATTTGTAAATACTAGTTAAACAACAAATCATATTAGTGATAAGTAAAGCAGTAAAAACATAGGTAAATGAACACTAGAATTTATAGTGGTTCGGCAATGTCTACTCTACTACGTAAGCTGTCACTTAGGATTTTGAACATATCAAATCAATTAAAATATTAGAATAATTTATAGATATAGTAATTTGACAAAATATAAGTTAAGGATTAGAAACACCCTAGCAGGTTAAAAACAAGCTCTTCGCAAAGAGCTAAATCAAAATCCCAAAAGGGATAAGGTAGATTCCAGAATACTACAAAACCAGCTGTTTTGTGAATAGGCACATGGGAACTTCTACCATTTTCACTTGCACAACCTATATGGTGAAAGCAAATAAGGCACTAGGATCCAATAATAATACTTCAAAAGCTCAGATAAACTAGTGCTTTACAAGAAACCAAGGATATAAACATGCTTAGGATTTAGATTTGGATGGAGAGTTTCCTTGATTAGCAAAATCCAAAGGTAGGTTGAAGAACTCTTTCTTCAATGCAGAATCTGCCAAACAGTGGCGTAGTTGGAAAGGTGCAACTTTTGCATGATCCAAAGGTTTCCAAAAAATCTAAAAAAATTCTAGTAGATCCTCAAGACTACTGTGAAAATTTTAGATAAATAATACTTCTGGATCTCTTGGAAAAAAATTTCCGAGTCGCTACCATGACTAGTGGATCTTCAAGGCATAGTAATCCTATTATCTTGTCTCAATTAATATGGTCCATAAACCAATGCTTTTTTCAACATCTCCTCAATATTAGCTGGATATAGAGAGGAGAAATAAGAGCTTGAAGGCTGATTTTTGGGTTGGAGAAAAAGAGAGGAGTGAAGCTTCAACTCATGAGGCAACACTTTGGAGGAGGAAAAATGTGAGAATCTAATTCTTCACATGGAATGTGTTGGCCGCCCACTCTCATCTCTATATCTATATATAGAGGGATGATGCCAAGGTGGCATCACACCTTCCTCAAGGTGGGGGGACTACCCACTTGTCTTGCAAATTGGCAAATTCAAATCTAATTTGAATTTTGTGTGCATTTCAATTACATTTGAAATCTAATTTCAAATTAATTAAATGTCACACCAAAATGATCATATCATTTGAATTTTCCCTCCAAAATGTATTCTTCTCATTAATTAAATTAAACACTTTAATTTAATTCTTGACTTGACTCTTAAGTCAATTAGCTTAACTCTTTAAGCTAGGAAATGTTAACTTAACTCTTTAAGTTAACTTGACCTATTGATGGTCATGTGGCACCAAATAATTAACTTCTTAATTATTGGTATAATTTAACTCCTTAAATTATTTGAACAATTTAACAATTAAATTAATCAAGCAAAAATTGACCACAATTTTCGATCACCCCAAAATCGGTCATATGGAGTAAGTTTCTAACACTAAGAAAAATTCCTCCATCATTTAGGAAATGCAATTAGCTTTTGTATGTGACCCGATAGGTTCTACCATTCATTAGACATGGGCTCACAACTTCTTGTGACTTTTGAATATCATATATTCATTTTAGCTTAAACTCCTTTAAACTAATCGGCTCAATTCAATTAATCTCCATTAATTGAAGAGTACCCAATCTCCATAGTCGATGTCCAACCTCAAGCCGATGGAGCCTAACTAATTGGCCAAAATGAATGCTCTTGGAGAACCATTATAGCTTTACGCGTGCCATGCAAATACGGTTATTCCGTCTCCTATCTCCCGAAAGAGGTCTAAGGTAAGATATTTTTCGGTTCTCTAATAGATTCGATACTTATGTCTTTATTCGCAATGTTCGATTCCACTTTATGACCTTATCTTTAAAAAACTTCTTTTTCCAAATTGCCATACTACCTTGTGCAAAGATTTCTTAGAATCGATCATTATAGAATACATAGGAGATGTACTCGCCCTTCACAAAGACGAGGAGTCAGATTCCATCTTGGATCTCACAAACCTCTATGTCTAAGTAGCTTATGGTCAATCACCACTTGAATGGCCTGCTAAGTGACTAAGGAGGAGTCAAAGCATGAGGACCTAAACACAAGGTTACCATGGATCCTCATGTCAAATGATTAATTATATGCACTAGCGTAAGCTGGAGAATTTGCCACTACTGACTTGCCACTTCAGCTATCTAGTGGATTCTCCGAGTGGGCCTTCAGTGCCTTGTTCACTAACAAGCACCTACTAACATGTATTCATATCTCATATGGGATTGCTTATCGAACAGAGTAATATCCAATTCCTTAGATTCATGCATCGTCAGTGCAAGTCTATCCAGATCTTAGATGCCCTGTCTTTTAAGATTCTATGACTTGGAAGATTTAAGAACACAACAGTATAAGACTTATTCCATGATCACCACCCAGTGCATGACCAAGTCACATAGTCTTATGTGATCTAAGGGCTTCAAGCAAATGCTAGTGAAGTAAATATAAGTATAAGATAAAAATGGCCATATTATGAATATCATTCTATCAAGATTGTATCACAAGTGAAATAGTTTACAATGCCAATCTAATTAACTTGCAGGGAACTATTCCAACATATGGAATGATCTACGAGTTGCTGCAACTACATATGGCAAGCTCTAGCTTTCATTCTAGACTGGAACCCAGAAAACTGCAGAAGATTCTAGACAGCATCGTTATACTGATTTCTTCATCTAGAGGTTCTTAGAGCAACCAAGCACCTAATTTGTTCTCTTCATAGATTCCCTCAAGAGTAGGTATGACTCTAGTTCCTCCTCACCAATAGGTCATTTAAGACACAAATGGCCTTGTCTTCGTCTCCTCAATGTCCATCGAAGGCAAGCTCCCCTTGACCGTTTTCACCATAAGGTCCTTCAAAAACACAAGAAGAGCAAGGAATTAGGAAACAGTTAAGTACAATGTGAATGAGAGTATCATGAAACTCCTCAAAACACTATAAAAGTTCTTTTCCCGACTTAAGGATTTGCATTTAATTATTGTTGTATATTTTACTATTTATAGGCTCATGTCCAATGGAAGTAAATCCTTAATTAGGTAACTACCTATTGGAATTAAATAAGAAAACAAGGTATTATGGTAAAAATCCATTGGCACCATAAATTGCAGATATATCAATAAGTACAACAAATTGATTTCTTTCCTAAATCATAAATATGTGAATCAAGCTAGAATCTTCAAGAGATATTTTAATTAAGGAAAGTAAATTCCAGTGCATAGACAGATTCTGGCAGATATTGCGGAAAGATATTTTGGACATAATTTGTAAAATAAAGCACATGATTTTTTGTCATAATCAAAATAATATAAACCATAAAGGGGTTAACATATCATGTAGTGGATAAGGCAACGGTGATAAGACACCCAAAGCATGCAGACTTAATAGTCAACATTAAGAAGTCTTAATATAATGGTGCAAGAGTTAGCAAGCGCATAGGCCATGTTGTTGACCCTACTCTCAGTGCCTTTGGAGGATAACACTTGACAAAGAGTGATGCTCTAGAAAATCTAAGGCACCAGGAGCCACAAGGACCTGCAAACGGCAACCTCATTACAGCTTTGAAGAAAATCAAGCACAAAAAAACAACTAAAGAAAGAGACAGAAAAATGGTGATTCCCCAGGACACTAGTGAAAATAAGGCACTTAAATTAAGAACTAGCTTGGAAGGGGAACAAGAAACAAGCTTGCAGCAAGCCAAACGAGCAACACTCCAATATATACCCCTTAAAGCCATAAAGGGATACTTCAAGTTGCCACACTATAAGGCTTGATCGAGCGGTAGACATGGAGGATCTAAAGAAGCATGGGTCTTCGAAATATTGAAACTTCTATAATTTTAGCAGACATACCATGGAAGAGTTCTGGAACTTAAGGGACATAATTGAAACGCTGTCCAAATAAGGATGTCAACGAGCGAAGAAACTCCATCAGAGAGTGCTCTTGTAACAGCAAAAAGGAGAAGTTTGGAAGTCCACCTGAAGAACACCCATATCTAGAAGCGGAGTTCTACACTAACTGTGGACATGATGCCGATCCCCATGATAACAACCCCCAAAGCAACTCAAATAGCACTGCCCGAAGTTTTGTTTTGAACACCACATTGTGGAGCACCCACCTTCCTATCGATTGGACCAACCAAACAACCACACCGCATGAAGATGTAAAAAGAGAAAGATACCATTATAAACTCGAAAAACCAAAGATCGCTGCTGAAGTTGAACCTAAAGGTTATCCTATGCGTTATCTAAACTCGCCCTCAACCATACCTACGAGTACTCTCTACTTTCTCTAAGAATATTTTCTATCTTTAAGTATTATTTAGTTTCTCCTTCTTGATTCAAATAAAGCTTACTTGCTCAGAAATGGCACTCTCTTTTAGTATTGATAATTTCTGGATTTAATCTATATTCTTCACATTATGCTCTTCTTTCCATAACCTTGAACTTTGTAGCAACTACCTACCCTTCTACAAGGTGTTCTTGAAGAGTTCTAAGTGTAATCCCACTATAATCTCCTTGAGGAGTGCAAGGAATACATGGTAGCCACTCAGCGTAATCCCCACTATACAATTCCTAGGGGCATGTGGTCATCGGTGTAATCTCACGAAAGGCCCCCAAGGAGGTATGTGGTAGCCACTCTAAGAAACCTCTTTGAAAAAGCCTACAAAATGCATTTTTTAGGAATATGTGAACCTGTCTAAAAATGCCTACTAAAGGTTCCCTTAAGGAGTAATTTTCCCTTGGGGAGTATGTATAAACCACTTTTAAAAAGCCCACTAAAAGCTCATTTGGGAATGAGGGCTGTCTTTAGGAATACATGGAAATCTATCTGAAAAAGTCTACTATAGGCTCCCTCAAGAATATGTGGCAACTCCTCTACCAAAGCTCACTAAAGGCTCCCTTGGGAATACGTGGCAACTTCCCTAAAAAAGCTCACTAAAAGCCCTTTGGAAGGTACGTACCTATGCGATTAAGTAAAAATAAGTCTACTTTGAATCCTGATGAAAGAAAGGTGGCGATATCTTAGTAGTTAGAAAGAATTCTCTAAAATGAGTGAATCAATGAGTTACTACACACTTACATGGATCCTTCCAGGAGGCCCATAAAGCGTCATTTTTCTTTCGAACGCTCAAATTTTAATATTGATGACTGCTCAACTCAAGCATAAGATCATTCTTTCTTCCTTGAAGAATTTCACTTTGCAAGGGGTGAGCAACAACCACAAATGAAAGGGAAGAGCTTTACACGTTCCTAGAACAATTTCGCTATGCATCACACTCGCGGCACAACAGTCACTTAAAACAGAACTTACACCAAAGCAACACAAAGGCCCCCTGCGCAGGCGTCATATTCAAGTACCCCATGCTACTGCCAGAGTTAGGCGCATGGCCGGAAATAAGTGCCTAGGCTCCCTATGGGAGCCAAACACGAGGGCTCGGGCAGCCCACATAGGTGCCCAAGGTAGGCACTAAATGCCGACTCCCAAACTAGGCAAACTTTATGGATGTTTAAGGATACGTCTATTTGCATGATCTTCGACTCTCAAAGCTTGAATATGTAGGATTAATAGTCATTCGATTTGCTAAATATTGGCACAAAAGCAAATAACTTAAAGAAAAAAATATTATTGAAATCAAACAGAAAAAACAAAAGAGATGTCCTGCCAACACTTGACTTCCAAAAATAAATGGCAATATAAAAGGAAAAACATGGAGCAACACTACTCAAGTTAACTAGAAAATGTTAAGCAGTGCCAAATTCCCAAAGATAGACTCTACTTACTACAACCACCTAGAAAGAACACCTTCATTCTTGTGGCGTTGCATCCATGGGCTCTTCCACCATAGTCTCTGCTCCAGCTTCAGGACCTTTCTCAAGCTCTCCAACTGCAAGACGAATTGAGATAGTGAAGTCCAACATCAACAAGTTTTCTACAGGATACTGCCCAATCTTGCTCAAAATACGATGACAACTTTGGATGGTTGGCTCAAAGATCACCTTCGACTTCGCCTTTACTACTTTTAGGAATTTGTTAGAGTCCTTATACTCTTTGGTCCCATCCTTATAAGCTATGTCAATAAGTACCCTCCCAGCGAAGGAATCTAAGAACTTCTCCCAACTCTTCATTTCTTTAGCATATCTCACCTTCCAACGCTCATGCTCCTAAAGAATTTAGCTAACCTTTCCTTTAATTTCACCAAGGAAATGACCTAACGCCCCTTAAAATCCTAACTCCCGCAACAAAGACACAAGGATTCTACAATACGGTAGACGTAAAAATAACTCTATGTTTGGCTGATACTTAGCCATCTAAAAAAAGACAAGAGGGAAGGCTAGTGGAAACCACAACTGCTAAGAGCCCTCTAGAAGATACTCATTGAGAGATACTCATAAAGGAATCATAACTTGCCTAGTGGAAGAACCTTCAGAGCATGAAGTATCACTTCCACAATGAGACCTCAATAGGTTGCACAAAATGACATAATGTGATTGCATATCTTGAAGGGTCTTTGAAAAGACTCCTCCAAAAGGCACTCTGTAAGGCTCCCAAAAAAACTTAACCTTGCAAGAAAACCTAAGAGATATTAGGGGCAAACAGTTCTGCCAAAAAAATTTATAAATTATTCGCTGAGTGCAAAGTTTTGTCAAAAATCCTAAGGAATCTCTGGAGCTCCAAGCTCTATGAGTTAGTTTGATAGCTTAAAGCCCTATTAAGGATCCTAAGAAATTTCCAAAGCTTAGAACCTACCTTTAAAAAAAATATTCTAAGTCATGTTAGGTTACATCTCCTAGGCATCCAAACACCTTCCTAGGTGCCCAAATGCGATGTTGGGTGTCCGAGTACAACGTTGGGTGCCCGATTACTATGCCGAGCACCGAGCACATCACTTAGAGTCCGGCCTAGCAAGCGTTATTTCCTTATACCCTGCGGACATCATCTCTGCATATCCATCGAGCATGGGCCTTCATGTTAGGCCTATGAACTCGAACTCCGACTTAGTTAGAGATTGTAACTTAAATTATGTCCTACTTCCCAATATCAAGCTCTCAAGACATAACCATTCTTTAAATTTATATACCCCAAGAAGTTTTTACTGACTCTAATGAGTTAGACAAAAGCTCACATTGACTAGGGTGAAGTAAAACAAAAGAAAAGGAGAAAAATGTCACCCTGAGAACTCATCTCTTAATCACCGATGAGACACACTTCTCACAATTACACACTTAAAATATATCTAAGTCATTAGATGAATGCAACACATGATCTTCCAAAGTCCTTAGGAAAATACAAAGTACAAATTTTGTCTAAGTCTTTGGAGAAATGCAAGACAACTAACATGACGCCATCCAAAAAACAATAGGACATGAACACCTATCAAACCTCAACCCAGATAAAGTTGAATAAATGCACTTGACTTAATTGATGAAACAACCTCAAAAGGTTTCCCAATCATGAAATGCCCAAGATTCCTAAGTCCTTTACAAGATGCAAACTTTTAGCAAACATCCTCAACATTCCTTGGGACACTAATCTTAGTCCCAATAAATTCTTTTAAGTCCCCTAGTAACTTCACAAAATGACAAAGTCCCCTACTGGATACAAAACATTGTCGGCTACCCCAAAATATTTTTGAAGCAGAAAAACTTCATGGTAAAGCCTAAGTCCTACAAGGATGTAGAGCTCGGTAGGTTCCAAGCACACTCTTGACACAGACACACACCCACACCCAACATGGGCACTCAACAGACGTCAAACATGAATATTCTTCTCTATCTCTCCTTTTCAAAGGTGATTCAACCTCGATCATAATTTGAATTGGTTCTTCCTTCCCAACATTTCAATCCTTACAATTTCACTTTGAAATTTACATAAGTCTTGAGGCAAGTACTACGCAAAATTTTCATAAGTCCTTAGATGATAGCAACACAGAATTTTTCCAAAGTCTTTCAATAGAACACAAACCTACACCCTTGCGCACCTTAACTTGATGAATGAAAATTAATTAAATTATAACAAAGTTCGGTAAAGAAAAAATTAAAAGTTGGATTTATTTATATTTTCATTATAAAGTTAAAATCTCCCAATCGAAAATAGGGGGTTTGATGAAACTGCTAAAGATTGACTATAAAGATAATTCGGTAAATTGACTAAAAATGACTCAATTGCCAAAATTAATTAGCCAAGTAAAAGGCCGGAGAGACCAAAAGACAAGCTAAGCCCGTAAAGAAGGGCAAGAAACCTTAATAGGCCTAAGCCCATCAAGACTGTAATCTATAAATATGGAGTTCTAAAAAAACTTTAGGGACAAGAAATCATGCATAAGAAATCACAAACTCAGAGAATTTTCAAAAAGAAGAAGATTTCTTCATACATGTTCTAAAGGAAAACGAACCAACGCACTTTTTGATACTAAAAGGACCCTATTCCATTTTCAAGCAGCATTAGGGTTGAATGGACATTTCATGTTTTGTGATTCTTTTCATAAATAAATTAAATTTTAGGAGTATGTGAGTAATTAGTTCTTTTCATTTTAATGGATTTCGCCACCATTTAATGGCGGAGGACCAAAAGTGCTAAAAAAGTTATGAAATTTGGACTAGAAGTGACAAGTGTCGATTTTTAGGACTAACATTGTACACATAATTTTATTGTGGGAATAGAAAATTAATTTTCCCAAAAATATGTATTATTGACAATAGTTGTATTACGCAAATAGTAAGACGTTCCTAGTAAATTGGCCAAAACCTCTCAAGGTTATGTCATTTGAGGAACAAAAAAATCTGCCAAATTTTGATAAGATGAATTAAACACGAAACATATGATACTCTTTAACTATGTGACAACATTAATGCGTTATCTTAACCATCAATAATTTTCATTAATCTTCCATGGTCATGAATTGGGATAGACTACAGCTAATTTATTTACTCAGACCATTTTACCAATACAACTATTAAGCCATATAATTAGTCTCCAACTGAACAAAAAATTATGGATTCGTTGATCAGAGCACTACCCCACCATTAGTTAGAGCCCCACCACTACTCCAATAATGCCCTCGTAATACTAACGTATAAACAATACTCCAGCTGCAGATTCCCATCTGCATGCACATGAGATGTATTGCCTACTGTGGGTGCATGGCATTAGATTTTCCTCGGGCTTGTTCGAATGCCCCATACCAAACAAAAGCATGCAATATATATGTTGTATTCTTTTGTCGACTGGACGATTCCAACTCTGAATTTCATGGGGTTGGGAGTGTTATTATTATTGTGGGCTAATCACACCTGCACTTCCTTTAAAATAGTAAAATTATCAACTTTTTGTTATTAAATTTTATAATTACTCATTTGCGTGACTAAACTAAATAAGAAAAATGGATACTAAATGAAAGTTGTGATGAATTTCTGAACAAATAGTTCAATTGAAGAAAACCTTATTACCAATTTCATTAGTGATCAATTTTTAATTTGGTCGCTCATAAGTGAGATAAAATCTTACACAACTCTTTAAATTTCGATCACAAATTTGTTCTTCTTAATAACTTAATATATTATAAATCGATCACAAATAGTGATCAAACCTTCAATTGCTATTTGCAACTGATTTATGAGCAATGGCTAACGATCTTATTCAATTTTGGTTACAAATCAGTCATTATTAATGACTAAATATTTCAATGATCGAGTCATGATGACCAAGATATTGAGTCATGTGGTAGAAATAAAAAATTCAATTACTATTTGGGAAACATGTCAGTTTTGTCTTCCAACTTTAGCTTATATGCCTTTTGGTAGTTTTCAATTTTAAAATTTTATTTTAGTCTTTGAGCTTGCAAAATTCTTGTAACTTTAGTCCTTTAGGCTGAAATTGGATGTGGACCCAAAATTGGTTCAATCGGGCTGAAATTTTGGGGAAATTATGACATGTATACCCGAATGCCACGTCATCAAAAAATTACTACTTACCATGCTACATAGATCAAAATTAGAGGGAAAATCTTATTATAATTTTAGTTAATAGATTTCTATTAACAAAGAAAATTAAAAATTATTATAAAAAAGTACAAATGTTTTATATTCTACATTAATTTAAGTATGTGATATATATTTGATATATATACACAACATATACCTACATATAAATCCTTTCTCCTCCCACTTCCACTCCCGTCGTTGCGCCCCCAAACCTCAGGCAGCTGCTGGCCAGACCATGGCCACCTGGGTAGGCTCACATGGCTGCCGGGCAGACGGCCACCATGGCCAGTGGGTTGGAGAGAGGGTGAGGGGCTACCTAGGCGAGCTCGCTCGGCCAGCCTGAGCAGATTCGTGAGGCCGCTGCTTGAGTAGGCTCGCATGGCCTCCTGGCATACGGCTACCATGGCCAATAGTTTTTGGGGTGGGTGGGGAGGGGGAGGGTGAGGGTGAGGGTTTTGTGGGTTTTTTTCTATAAAAAATAAACTTTTAATTGATTTATAATATTTTATAATTAAATTTAACAATTTATTTTAGATATATGAGATAAAACTATATTTTTTAGATTAGACAGTGTGAGAAATTTGAATTTTACATGTTGTGCATTTTTCTTCTTTTTTTATTTCTTTTTACTCTTAATAAATATATAATTGTAATATTGCCCCCCTCAATTTTCTTTTCAAAAGTCAAATGATTGATGTGTATAATGACGTGACAGCTGACTTGATGTGTACATGGCATTGGGTACACTTGACAAATTTTTCCTAAAATTTTAGCCCAATTGAACTAATTTTGGGTTCACATGTGCCAATTTTAGTCCGAAAGACTAAAATTACAAGAATTTTGCGGGTTTGTGGACTAAAATAAAATCTCAAAATTAAAAGGACCAAAAGACATAAAGGCCAAAGTTAGAGGATGAAAATGATATTTTTCTCATTACTGTTTTATGACCAAATTTGTGATTGATTACTCTCGTCATTGATTTGTGATCAACTAAACACTTTGATAACTACTAATTTTATTCAATTTCAATCACAAGTTGGTCACTATGTAATGACTAAAAATTCAATCACTAAATGATGGCTAATTTTACAGACCCACGCATACTCTTAGTCACTTTTATGATTGAATTTTCAATCGCTGCCCTATCACTTATATGAGTTGCTTGGATGATTATTGATGTTGTGTTAATTCAGTCACAAATGATTAGCAAATCAAGAAGTTATAAATTAAGATGAAACTAGTTATCATTCACAAGATTTTAATATTTAAATGCTGACAATCAACTTAGTAATTGATGAAGTCGGTCAATATTATAATTCCCACCATGATAGTCTTTATCATTCTGGATAAGGCACTACCTCACTAAACAATACACAAGCTTAGGTTCAGAAAAAATCCTACGACTCTCCTCAATCAAAAACAACTTCTATTATGTGTTGGGGGATTGAATCATGGGGGCTTGAGGTATAACTATCAAGCCCGTTGCCACCTGGTGAAACCCCTCATACATCTAAATTAAGTTGGATTCAATTACCAGTAACAATAACAGTAAGGTTCATTCATAAGTATTAATTATGATATTTAACTGTCAGTTCAAAAACACAATTCTTAAAAATACTAATAGCTTTCAAAAAACCTTTTTGCAAAAATCACTAACATAAACAAAGAAAGTAAAATTTTGTACATAGTGGAATATACTTTTTTTGAAAAAATATATGGAAAAAGCTTTAAACAAGCAAAAAGAATTTCTTGCATACTTGTTAATAAATAGGAAAATGGAATTCTTGGTGCATAACAGAATATACTTTTTCTAATACAGTGAAAAGCAAGGAAAAGTAGTATTATTTGTGTTATATTATAGTATATATTCTTTTGAGTTTGAAAAGTAACATTATATATGCTTAACATTTAAAATACTCACAAAACTTATTAATAGGATCAAGGCGAACCTGATGTGTTAAGTTCCAAATTACTTGCGAATACAAAAATAATATTCAACTCAATGAACATTCTAATTGATTCATAAAGTCCAATGCAAATCCATCCAATAAATTAAACAACGTTTCATGAAAATCTAAACCAATATTAATAAAATAAAATAAAATTGGAACACTAAATTAAAGCAAGAAAGAACTTGGTAGATTAATATACTACCATACTCCCACAAATAAATACATGAAGATTCTATTAAAATATTATAGGGGTGGATTAATTCTTAGGAGTCAATATATATCAATAAACCAGTGTATACATGATCACAAAATTAATCAAGAATTTCTCCTTCCATATACATTTTGATAACTGGTTCATAAATTTCTTTCTAGATATCCGATTGACTCAATTCTTACGGCATTGGAAAGATATATGATTAAAACTTTTATCTTGATGTCATTAGTCTAGATTGACTAATATAAGTGAGAAAAATCTAGTTCCAGAGGTAGTAGTGGTGAATAAAAAAGAACGGCTTTAGTTTTTAGCAAATTTTTTCTATGTGGCAAATTATTGTATTTTGACCATAATAACTTTTTCAACATGCCTCAAATGAAGATGACTCAAAATTTTACAAATACCTAAGAGATCGATCTACAATTCATATACTGGGAACTTACCATATTCATCATAAAGCTCTTTTCGTGCAGAATAAATAAATAGTTTGTAGGAAAATTTTCTAATATAGCCAATTATCATATTTCACAAATAAAATAAAATCTCTTGACGTTCTAATAATATACTAGTTTATTCTAGAAAAACTCAAGTTAATCTTACAAAAATTAATAAATGAAAATACTTTCATTATCATGGGTGGCAAATCCATCAAATTCAAATCAGTTCAGACTCATCAAGACTTTGGCAGTTACGATAGATGATTTTTAGAAAATGAATTCCACGAACTTATCTTATAAGATTTTACAATGACTCTATAAATATATCAAAGTTTTATAGTAAAATATACCACTTTAAAATACTTTCTTTTAATGAGTAAATAATTTTTTTTAAAATGAAACTACATAGACTCGTCTCTCAATCTGGCATGAAACTTTCAAATTTTTTGAAAAATCCAAGAAAAATGCTAGAAATGTGAAATATTGCAGAAATATTCTAAATGCATTGAATTTCATCCATAAAAATTCTGGAATAAAATTACCACAATTTGACCCATGAATTAATGTAGAACTTTTAACCTTAAAATCTAAAAATCAAAGCCTAGCAACAACAATATTAAACTATGCAAATATTATATACATACAAAATACAAACGCTACAAATTATAATATAACCTAAATTTATGTCTACATCAGAGTTTAAATATGGAATCATACCTATGAAGCAGCACGAACAAGAGTCGAGCGTTGAGACTTCCTAATGATCCTTTTCTTGGCCTAATATTTGGAGTTTTTTCAAATGAGAGGAATGAGTTGAAGGCTTCATAGGGAAAATATTTTGCTGAAATTATGAAGGCCTGAAGATGTATTATAGAGAAGGAGAAGTGGTATGAATGTTATATAGAGAAAGAGACCTAATAAATTTGGTATTTTGTAAGGATTAAAAGTTCTTAAATTGTATTTTTATCTAATTATTTGCTTGTCTACTGTTATTTATTTTTATCTTTTTTTTTTCAGCTTTGATTAGGAATATAAAGTAATTTTACTAAACATGATTAAATTATTCCTAAATGATTAATTAATCTAAATTAATTAAGGTTGGTAGTATAATAAAAAAAATATGAAATGCTACAAATAGTGACCGATTTTCCATCACAATTTCACGACCTTTCTAAATTATTCATTTCAATCGTGCCGCTACATAGATGTCCAGTACAATAACAAGAATGACCTAAGTTAGCAACAAATATTTGCTCAGTAGATTTGGTCAGGTCTTATCATATCCCATAAGGAAGATTTACCATTACACTTATTTGATGCATTGTGTGGCAACGCGCATGGAATAAAAACATAAAGCAAGTACATAAAGTACGTTGATATCAAAATTGAAGTTGCTCGCAAGTAGTCATCCCCATTTGCATCTTGAATATTAAACATCAATTCTCTAGAAGAAGCTTTAAAACAAAAGCTAATGGAGGTACCCTTTTAGGATCTAAGTTGCCGCTTATAGTAGCTATGGTGCCAGCAACTCCCTTGGAGGCTCTATACCACACAAATGGAAACTCTTGAAATTCAAAATTAGGATTAATTACCCAGACCTCCTGAGGTTTGACCTAATTACAACAAGGTCCACAAGTGTCACGAAATTATATATACCCTCCTGACGTTGATGGTCAACTGTTAAGTCAAATGCTTTCTGTGAAATGATTAATATACCCTTGATTGAATATATCAAAAGAAAAGTAAAAGAAAAAAAAAATCACAAAAACTAAAATGACCTTAATATTATGAAATAACTAAAACACCCATGAAGTTTTATGAAAATGATAAAAGTATCTTCAAGTAATAAAATTGCAAAAATACACTAAATCATTAATAAAAAGTATAAATTGTAAAATAATTAAAAAATTATATATATATATACATGCAAATGCAATACAATATCATAGATATTAGTCAATATATATTTATATTTATACTTAATATACATATATATAGCATATATACATACATATACACAACCCCATCCTACTCCCACCCCACCACAACCCCCTACCCCCCACCCTAGCCCCCCTACTGGCTAGATCTAGCAGGGGCCAAATTTGGCTATGGCAGCCACCATGGCATCGGTCACTTGGGTTGCCTGTTACCATGGCAGTACAACAGTGGCAGGGTCAGGCTGCCATGAGTTCCTAGCTTCCCATGGTAGTTGTTGCACCTCCCCTTCCCAGAATAACCCCTAAGCTAAGACGCCACTTCAATTCAAACTTAAATCATAACCCATAAGATAGTAAATAGGCCCATAAGAAAATTCTCAAAATCATCAGAGACAGCAACCTACTTCAACTTATACAAACTACGAAAAAAGCACTAAATACATTCCCAAAATCCAACCCATATTAATCAACATAATATATACATATCACATATCTTGAATTTAAACTTAAGCAAAACATAATGTTCAAGAGAACCCAAAACACATATAATCAATTATTCCATTGCAAAATAAACTCTCTAGTCCAACCCTGTAGTCCATATCCATCATCAACACCTATCTGAGAAAAGCAAGGATAAAACGAGAGGATAAGTCCAAAGGACTTAGAGAGAGATAACAATCAATAATAGATCATAAAGACTCTGCTGAAGAGGAAACAATTCAATAGATCATAAATTTAATAGACAATGCAATCAAAACAGGAATGTAACAGAACACAGACATTAATAAATTCAAGGTTATTAGTAGGTACTAGCTCGGGAGTTGTGACTGTCAGCTCGAACGGCCCGGGATCATCTCAACCGAATCAGTTTGGGAGGAATGGTCCATCTCAAACGAATTAGTTTGGGATGAAATGCAGACAACTCGTCTAACCTGGACAATAACCTAGTCTAGACCAAGAAACTAATCGAAATACAATCAAAACAAAATAATCCCAAGTAATATATGCAGTCCAACGAATTAGAATAGGACAGGCATATTAGATTCCCCTTATACCAGTCAGTCAATCAGTCAGACAGTAAGTCAGTTGGAATATATCAGCACGCCCCAAGCATAATAGCTAGGAACAACTTATCAGAACGTCCAAAGCTCAACAGTTGGGAACAACTTATCAAGACGTTCAATTAACAATTTTTGCCAACATGGCCACTCAAACAATATATAAGATAGTTAATTATGCGAACAAGGCCAAATAACAATAAACAGTACTGATTCAGACTGGATGATAATGATTAGGACGATTGAAGTTCATGGCGCTAGAACAGAGACAATCAGTTTGTTATTAGAAACGATTTAAGAAAATCAAGCCCGCATAGGAGTGTATGATCCAATAACAGATATAGTTCACGAGTTAGAACAGTTCACAAAGTTCAATCAAGCGAGAGACGGACAGTTTTAAGAAAAGACAGATAAAATTACCCTCACAGGGTGCACACAGCAATTATCAAATCAGTTGAACCTCATAGGGTTCAATAAGTAACAGATTGCTATAATCAAATCAAGTACCAGGTCGGTGGATCCTCATAGGGTTTTCGAAAGGGATAACAAACAGGTTCAATCAATACAAGTACCAAAGCGGTCAAGCTCACCTCAATAGCCTCAGAAATGCTGTCACCGCTTACAGGTTTGGGAGACCCAATTTCTCGTCGCCAATCCAAAAGAGTGGGTTCACTATCAGAATCCTCATTCAATCCTATAATTATAATTACACAAATAACAACCTAAAGTCGATAATTACTTCGTTAATACGGTAATTTAAGGTTTATCGCGATATTATCATTACAAAACGTGTTAATTATGCCATTATTATGGAAATATTCACGGAGTTCGCATTGGTTCTGATAAAGAGATACAATCAAGCCCTTAATTACATAATTAACCTCACAACAATATACTAAATCAATCACAATAGTCCAACTATCCTTAATAGCCCAATCTTTTCACTTAAATCTCAAATCCATGAAATTAGGGCTTAATCCTTTAATAAACTCAATTAATCCAAAATTATCATATAATAATAAAAATTCGGGCCCACCCACTAATACATATAAATACACATGCATGGTCCAGATCTAAATCCCATATCAAATCATTTCATCTTTCTTAACAATATACAAAATTCGGTAAAACGAATAGTACAAAATATCAATTCCAACTTCCGATCATTACCCAAGATATCTTAACCGGGACCGCAAAATCACAAACCAATTACACTACCACCATCGTCGTGACGAGGCGAAGATTCTACCTCAGCTCCGCCGTCATCTACCGCTGCTAGAAATGGCCAACACCACCACCATTCGATGCCTTTCAACAAGAGCAGTCCAACACCCTAAGAAATTTCACGTTTCACTACTGAGAAGGCCTACGATTGATAAAAAAAACACCACAGCGCCACCACATCCACCGTTGCTGTCTTCCTCCAAATTCACCACCATCGTCGAGCCAAACTTCAATCCAAGGCTACCATTATGATCCTCGACTGAGTTCTTCCAGAAACACTACCTAAAAACTTGTCTCTACCGCTGCTCCACTGTGCCCATCACTAATCGTCGTCGGTAAGCTTTCAACTCCACATTCCCAGTGGTTCGTCAGCGTAAGGGTTATACATGTGGTATCTAAGTGATACTGGTGAAGAGGAGAAGTGAATGGCTGGTTTAGTTTTTTGAAATGGGTTATCACCGGTGGAGATCGTTGGTGAAGGGGATGATGGGCGCGGGTGAAGAAAATAAAGAAACGCTGGAGGGTTTTGATATATATATATATATACATTTTCCAACTTCACAAATTGACCCCTGGATTTCTACTTGACTTTTAATTCAGTTCCTCCAAGTTTTGATAAACCTCAATTCAGCCCTTGGACTAAATGAGTGCCTCGTATCCACCCATTTAAATTGCGCTGTAATCAAGTCTTCTCAAATTGCGATTCGACCCCAAAACTTTCAATTTCCATGCGATTAAGTCCTTCTTATTTATTTTTCGAGCCTTAAAATTTAACCAACCAATATCTTGATTTCTAAATCCTTATTTTCTCAAATACCTAACTTTAGGGGTGTTACAACAGTCACAACTGCCATGAGCAGTAGCCTCTGACCGACCATGGTTGGCGGAACAAAAGGACGGGTGGGGGTGGGTGTGTATTTTTAGAATATAATATTTATTTTTTTAATTAATTAAAAACTTAATTAAAATATATAATTTTTACCTATTTATTCTAAATTAATAAAGTATTTTAAATTTTTATTTATCTTATTTTTAATTGGATATATTCATGATTTAAATAATTTATTTGTTTTAAATATAATTATTATTTTAACAATTCATTTAGTTAAATTATTTCATTAATTAAACCACGTATATAAATTATTTTAGATATTTTTTACTATTTAATATTTTTTTAATTAATTAACTATTAGTATGTTAGATATTAATTTTTTTCATTTTTTATTTTTATTAATGTAGAACCCCCTCCTGGGATAACCCTTAAGCTGAGATGCCACTTCAATTCAATATTAAATCATAACCCACAAGATAAAACGATAGGCCCATAAGAAAAACCCAAAAGCAGTGACGTTCAATCTTAAATCATAATCTCAAATTCATCACAACAGCAACACGCTCCAACTTAAACAGATTACCACAAAAGTACTATATACATCCCACGATGTTCAACATAATATATACAAGCCACATATACTAGATTCAAACTTATCATATCACAACATCTCTAAGCATAACATAATATCCACGAAAACCCAAAAGCACACATAACCATTAATCTATTACAAAAATTAGATTTCCAGTCCAAGCCTGAAATCCAAGTCCATCGTCAAATCCTGTCTGGGAAAAATCAAGAATAACAGAGAATGTGAGTCTTAAGTACTCAATCAGAGATGTACAACAAGCAACCACATAGATCTATAGCAAAATCAGAAGTTCAACGAAACAAAAATGAGCATGACATTGAAAAGGTGACACGAATGTACTAGAGCAAAGATATTTCAAATTCCATGCTACTATTTCGGGAGTTGTTATCATTGGCTCGAACGGAACGGCCAGCTTAATCGATTTACTATGAGAGGTATCGCCATCAACCAACTCAACTGATTTACTACATTAGCCCCGAACTAGACCAGAAAACTACATTGTTCTTAATACTCCATGATCATATTACAAACAGTCAGGAAACAGCCAAAGTAAAGCAAACCCAAATAACATATGCATTCGAACATATCATAACATAATATGCCTATTAGACTCATCTTATTCTTACCAGACTAAATGTACCCAAGCATGACAGCCTGGTACCTGACAGATTGCTAATGCCTAGGGAATAGCCCCTAGCTCATCGCTGATACCTAAGGAATAACCACTAGCGGTATCGCCGATACCTAAGGAATAACCCCAAGTAGTACTGCAGTTCCAAGCATTCCGCTCAGATCGGTAATCGGCCAACGTATCTCCGTACGTATATCAAACATCAACAAACAGATTTCCGACAAGATGAATCAATAACATACATGATAGATTCAAACAAACCGACAAGGCTAGACATATGACATGCAGAACGAATTCAAACCGATCGATATCAAGCAAGACAACATGAGTACTTGGAGCCAAAACAGACATGCTAAATTCTTATCAGAAACAAAACCAAGGAAACAAACCCTCAGAGGGTATATGAATCATTTCACATACAACAAATCAGAATTTGAATGAATCACATAATCCAAAAATCAAGATTCATTTACAGAATAGGAACAAGTTTAACCTACACAGGGGTATACCACAAACAACAAATAGGTATACAAAATAAGTGCTAGATGGCAAACTCACACGAGGGTTTACGATACAATAAACAGATAATAATTAAGAGTTCAAGCAATAACAAAATTCAATAATCGAGAATCAATTATATCCCAGAACAAGAAATTAACCCTCACAGGGGTATACAATAAATAACGAATAGGCTTATACAAGTCAAGTACCAAAGTGGTGGACCATCACCTCTGTAACCTCAGATATACAGTCACAGCCTACTGGTCCATGGGACCCAACTCCTCGTCACCTAATCGAAAAGAGCGGATTCACTGTTAGAATCCTCATTCAATCCTATAATTACAATTATGAATAACAATCTAAATTCGATAATTACTCAATTAACATGGTAGTTTAGTGTTCGCTCGATATCATCATTACGGAACGTGCTAATGACGCCGTTATTAGAGAATTATTCATGTGGTTCTAGTAAAGAGATACAATCAGGTCCTTAATTACATAATTAACCTCTCAATATTACGCTAAGTCAATAATAGTTGTCCATTTATCTTAAATATCCCAATTATTGCCACTTAGGCCTCAAATCCATAAAATTAGGGTTTTCATCATTTAAATAACTTATTTAAACAAGATTATCACATAATATAATAAATCTGCATTCACTAAACGTGGATAATCATACATTTATGTCCCATGTTCGGTCAATAATCATAGCTTGTTCCAATCAACTTACTTATTACATTAACACTTAAGCCAACAATTTAATCAGATTAAATCGGGAATTGAATTATTTGATCAATCGATATTTTACCCAAATCTTACTATTGGAGTCTCAACACTATGAACCAACACCACCACTGGAACCACCATGATGAGGCGAAGAATCTGCCTTAGTATCATCGCTGCTGCCGTCTGCCGCCAGAATTGGGTTCTACCGCCTCCAAAAGGTATACCTCCACGTGTAGAACAAAACCCCTCAATTAATTTTTGATTCCACCACCACCTCACCGATTAATTTCGAGCAAAATGCCACAGCACCATCCTCTCACCACCGTGTGCTGTAGCCTTTGATTCTCCTTCTCCGACGGAAGATTGGGAAATTGAAACCACCATTAGACCTATTTCATCGAGCCCATTAGAACCCACACCTCACTTTTAAGTTTTAGTCGTTGGAAACTGACAACTCGTTTTCCAAAGCTTGCCTCTATCGAGCTCATTTTTTCAGCGTTCTACTGGTGGTTTAGGGAGAATTTGGTACCAATGCAATCCTTGTGCTGAGAGGAAGAGGTTGGTGTAAAGGTTTATGGGTTTAGCCATCATCGGGGAGAGTTTGCCAAGGAGGGAAAAGGGGGTTGCATATGAAAATTAGATGAAAATGGGGGTGGAATTTGCTATTTAAAGGGTAATTTCTGAAATATCATATTGACCCCCAAAATTCCTTCTCAGCTTCCAATTTGGTCCTTCTAAAGTTTAGCCAACTTTCAATTAACCCCCAACTATTTTAGTGCCTAACATTCAGCCTTTTGACCATAAATATTCTCAACTTGACCCTCAAAGCTTTCAAACCTTGATCAATTAAGTTTTTTCAAATTGCAATTTGACCCCAAAACTTTCAATCACCATGCGATTAATTAGGTCCTCCATATCTATATTTGAGCCCCAATTTTTTTTTTAAAGTTAATATCTTAATTTTTAAATCCTTATTTTCTAGAATACCAAATTTAGGGGTGTTACAATTAATTAATAAATTCAACCAAATTTACTTATAATATTTTAGATGTGTTTTTATTTTAATATTATAGAATATATATAATTTAAAATTACTAAATTATGGTTATATAAGATAATAGATTTTTAATTTTGTTTTTAATATTTTACTTATTTTATTTCTTAATTAATAAGTAATTCAACTTAATCTAATTGAATTATTTTAATTGTAGCAATTATTTTGATACCTCTAAGCATTATGTAATCTAATATTATAAAGGCTATTTTATTTAAGAGATGAATTTAATATTTAGTTTTTTTATTTTTTAACTTATTTTCTTCTTCAATTGATAAATAGTTTAACTAAATTTAATTAGATTATTTAACTTAAATTTAAAGATTATTCAATATTTATGAAATTTATTAATAATAAAATATATTTAAATTTATTATGAGTACTTTAAATAATGTTAAAATTACACTTCTGTGGTATGAAAAATATTACAAATAGGTACAAAGGTAATTTTTTTTAAAAATAACCATAACAGTAACCATGGGGCATTTTTGGATTTTCATTCAAAAATTTTGATTACGTCAGTATTTTTTTTTATGGAGGCTAACAGACTTTAAAAAATGTAAGACGAAGCAAAACATTAAGAGGATATTTGTAATTTCATCAAACCTTTGGGTTTTGCAGTAAATAGACCAAACTCGGGGGATCAGGGTAATTAACCCTTAAAATTATATAAAGTGCAGCTGTACCCCTTGTGCCATAACAAATAAGATGAACCCCTTGTGCCATATTTTACATCCTAGGATGTACCTTGTACTACGAACTAAACTAATTATATTTCAAAATATGATATATGTATATATTTGTCACACTTCAACTTAAGAAAATAAAATAAATATTATATACAAAACTTAAATCAACAAAAAACTGCAATAACTAAATACAACTTATTGATTCCTTTGACATTACAACTCTTGTCCATATTCAGAAAAGAACAATCACCAAAAGGATGAGCTTGAAATCCCAGCAAGTATTTTAAATATGATTATGATGTAAAAGATTCAATAGTTTAAAATAACTTGAATGACTTCTAATCAATATTGCTATGTGACTATAACTCCAAAATTAATGAAGGATCCAGAAGTCAACATAACGAAGCGTACAAATATTCAAAACTAGTTTCAAGCCAGCATATAAGAGAGATTCCACATCATATAGCAAAATTGTTATAGTTAACATGGTTATGCAAAATATGTTTACACATACTAAGGATTAAAATATAATCCCATATACTAAAAAATATTTTAGGCCTTAAACATAAATAAAACACTCACCTTGCACTACTCTATAAAAGTTAAATAGTAAGCATAACTTCAAGATCTTTCTTCTCCTCCTCTTCCACTAATATAGGTATGTCTTTATATATTTTCCAATATATGTATAGCCTCATTTTGTAACTCATATATTAATTTCCACTAACACCTACTTAAAACATGACTACTTTAATTCTTAAATAAAATGACTTCTACATATTCTTGAATTAAAAGACCTCACTTCATATTCTTCAATCAAAATGCTATCACTATGTATTCCTTAATAACAATGGCACTATTTATACATTCTTAAATAAAAAGCACCACTACACATTCTTGAATTAAAATGTCACCTCCCTCTACTCGTCTTTCTAGCATATAAAATAATGGCCATACTCAATGATTAAAATCCACTTATTACTATACTTAACACTTTACTGAATAAATTAAATTTTAATAATAATACTATTATTATTTGGGCGTCACAATCACCTCTCTTTTAGAATGCGATGTCCTCATCGTGGTGTGATATAGTCTTGGACCAGTCACCTAGTACTGAGACTCTAAAGGTGGGTCCTACTTGTTCAAGAGGTAGCTCCCACGTGTCTAGCACTATGCTCTGCAAGTTCAATAGATGACTCCCACACACGAAGCACTTTGTCCCGCACAGCATTTAGCTCCTAATACTCTGACTGGTGATTAGCTCAGATACTATTTTGTCACGCTCACCTCAACAAAATAAAATAATTATTGTATGCACATATCTTCTACATACACAATCAAATCAACAAAAAACTACAATAACTAAATACATTTGTCATGCACCGGGCTCGCATGCCCATTAGACGCGAGAATTACTTCTAAATTCACCGAGTGCATTTTGAAATTGGATTATGATCAACTTGACCTAAAAGGATATTTAATGGATGTACATGAGTTCTTTGGCCAAAGCTTATGTAGTAGTATTTTTTTTTTTTTTTTAATATTTAGTCCATGTGAGATGGGGTATTATAGTGACCCCTCCTTAGAATGCAACGTCCCATTGCAACGTGACACAAATCCAAGATCAGTCACCAAGTGTTAGACTCTAGAGATGACTCCTACAAGATCAAGATGTGGCCTCCGTGTGTGTAGCACTTTGTCCCATAGGTTCAAGAGGTGCCTCCCACACACATAACACTTTACCCCATATAGCACTTAGCTCCTAATATTCCAACCGATGATGGCTCAGATACTTTTTGTCATGCCTTAGACCTAATAGCTCATTAGACGCAAGAATCGCCTCCACACCCACTCAATGCATTCTAAAACTGGGTTATGATCAACTTGCCTGAAAAGGATATCTATAATAGATGCATATGAGTTCTTTGACCAAAACTTATATATTAGCTATTCTTTGACTATATAATCCATGTGGAATAGGGCATTACAATATTAATTTCATATAAAAAGAAAATTAACTCATGATATATTTAATTAGATAAATAGTACAAAATGAAGATTTTTTCACTAAATCACAGTGTATGAATATCAATAAAGACAATGAAAATTCATGTTCATCACGGCATCATCACATTTATAAAAGTAATATGAAATATGGAAGCACTTGCAAGTTTTCATAACAAAATATAACTCAATGTAAAGGGAACTTAAACAAAAAATAAAAAATAAAATATATAATGCCTGAGAAGATGAAAAAATAATAAATACTATTATGAACATCAAGATTGACTGCAAAATAACAAAAAAATACAAACAAAAGGTAAAAAATACTATTTAAATTAATAAAAAAGTAAACATTATATGAAATAAAAATGAATTTTTATATATAGAGTAAAATAAGTTCCAAATCTTTTGTTCAACAAATTGTTCTTACTTAGATAAAAGGGGATCAAGATCCTAGTCTATGGCGCGACTGACTTTGAATTGTCAAAATTTTTATCATAAAAATTTTTAAAAAATAATATGATTTATAGCCTTACTATTTCTATTTCTATTTCTAGCCTTACTTTTTTAAAATAATATGACAAAAAACCATAAACATATATTACTATTTCTAGCCTTACTTTTTTATGAATATTGTTGCTTTATCCAAGTTTTACCTATCCACTTTTTTTTTTCTTTTTTCTTTTTAATCATATTCGCAACCTAATTACATTTTCTTGTTTAAGAAAATTGCATTTTTTTTCTTTGCATGTTTGAATAATGAGTATTACCACAATTTTTGTGCAAAATAAATATTGAAATTAAAAAATAAGCATGTCAAAATAAATTTTATTCGAGACTTTAGGAATACAACTCTCTTTATAAAAAATATATTGTCCCCTAAACCACTAGGACTTCTCTTTAAAAAAAGAAAATCCCAAACTATGCATGCCAATAGTATGCCTCTAACTCTCAATTTATTATACATAGATTTTCTAAATTTTTGAAATTAAAAAAACAATAACTGAGAAAAAATGACACTACTTAAAAAGTTGCTATTTGCAATGGATTTTGCGACAGGTTTTCTAAAAATCCATCGTAAATAATCAATCAGATGACAAACAAAATCCATCGAAAAAACCTTGTGACATCTCATTTTGCGATAGTCCTTGCGACGGTTTTGAAGCGCCTTTTTTGCAATGGGTCCTGCAAGAGAAAAAGTCTATCACAATTTTGCAATGGAAAAATCCTTCCAATTGAAATTTTTTGCGACAAATATATTATCCATCGTAATTTTTTTATTTTATTAATTTCTTTAAATACATTTGCATTTTCCGTCCCAAAAATATAATTTGTGACGGATTATGTCCATCACAAATATTTTAATTCTTTTTATTATTTTACGATGGAAATTTTCGTCACAAATTTCGTAGAAATTTAGTGGAAAAAATTCTATATTCTATATTAGCCATATTGCAAACTTGTAATCAATAAATACCATATTTATAAATTTAACAACATCATACATAAAGAGATTCTCCACTAAATCATAAAATAACATCAAATAAACAAAATATTTATAAATTTTACAACATAAAATTATCCAAATGTAATTATCGAAGCATCGCCATATTCATAAGATATACAAAACACTAATACATAAACTAATCAAGCATCTTCCTTTTTGTCCTCAAACATTTTGTGAATCTCTATCCTCTCATGTTCCATCTAAGTAAACTTCTTCTGAGGCACATAAAAGAATTCAAAACACTTAGAGAAATTTATATTTTGAAATCTAATAAAGGAAAAGATATATTATGCTTGAAATAATTCTTATCTCAAACTCCCAAAAAACCACGTCCTTCTAACTCCCTCTAGATAACAAAATCCAATGGAGGGCTTTCCAACGGAGTTGTCCATCAGAAATCTTTCGAAAACTTATATTAAAAAGTTGAATGAGTAACCCCTAGTTTGATATAGATTAATGGAAATAGTTATAGATAATACAAAAGCTTTGGTGTATAGTGTTCAACCATCTAAGATGTCTATTAGCAAATATCTAGTGTAAGTACCCACTTATTGGTGTATCTGTAAGGATTAATCAATGAATAACTCATAATTTGAATAATACAAAACTTTTGCGTAATCTCCTATTATCTGCATAACATGATGCAATTATCCAAATATGAATAACAAAATCCAAATAACTCTTCTAATGTAAATAACAAAATTCGAGTAATCTGAATAACTCATGATTCGAATAACAAATTATTGGTGTCAATCAATCAATTATTGGTTCATCTTTAAATGTTTTCAATAACTTCTATAGTGAAAACAGACTAAGTCCATTCATCATAGAGAACTCATAATTCTAATAACATATTGAAACACGTAAGAATCATATAAATGTACAAAATATGGTTTTTGTCAATCTTGTCAATCTGAATAATTACATCTTTGATACATTAATACTCAATATTAATAACAAAATTTTTGTAATGGCGTAAATGACAAACAAATCGAAGATTAAATGTCTATGATAATTTACATCAAACAAATCCAAGTGGATAGAAAGACAAAAGAATTTAAGTGATTAATGATACATTCTATAATTAAATAGGATAATTCAAATTGCCCAAAAAACAAGACTCAATAAAATGAGTTATATCACTTCAATTGCAAACAATTAATAATATTTGTAAATACATAACGGCACCTAAACACTTTCCCTTATATCCATCATCATCACGCAAGTAATTAAAAACCAATTAGCAACAAATGAGAAAGCTTCAGCCCTTTTCCCAACATCCCATCCTCCTTCCTTCTTAATTTCACAAACTTTAAACAATTCTAACATGCAACATAAAAAGAATCGATTATGTAAAAACAAAAGAAGGTATGAAACACTTACCTCAAAATGCCCCAAAAAACTACATGCTCAAAAAAAGTATCCACCACAATCAAGATATCCTATGTCATTAAGCACATGTTATAATATCAATATTTCCCTCTAGATGAACTTTATAATTCAACATAAATCAATATTTTAATTATTTGGTCACATTATTGCATATAATTACACATATTGGTTCAAAAAATTTCGGTATATGCCCATAATCACAATAAAGGTACTTATACCATAATTTACTAAGTAATAATCAATCTAAGATTTTCTTACATATGAACATATTTTTCCATATATCATAATTCCATACACCAAACTAAAACTTATGAACTTAATGTAATTCAACAGATACGAATATAAACTTTAATTGATTATTTAATTCTTAGAAAAATATAAATCTAATATTATATAATAATATTTAATATAATAATGAAAATTTTAATTCAAATTTAAGCTAATACATAAGTCATTAAATCACAACTGAAAAAAACTTACCTTACTTGGTTGGAAAGAATGCAAAAATGAGCTCTCAAAATCTGAAACTGGAAGCAAACACAAAAAGCATAATAATAATAACAACAACAACAAAAAGAAGGCCAAATTTGGCAACAACCGTTGGTGGCTGCGCAGCCAGGCCAACAGATGTTGTATGCACTAAGCTAGCAAATGCTGGCCGTGTGACCGGCAAGGCCACCATGGCTGAAAGGATTGGCGGCTGCAGCTACCATATGTGTGGAAAAATGGGCAAAAAATAAGAGAAAATGGGGAAGGGAAAACCTTACCTCTCTCCACGGGATGTATGAAGCATTTCAAAGTATAGGGAATCCGGGTTTTTTTTCCTCTCTCATCAATTTGCAACGAATTTAATTTTTTTAAAATAATTTTTTTTAGTTTTGCAACAATAAAATTCCACCGCAAAACTTAGGGTTTATTTTCCTCCTATCATTTAGCAACAAATTTCAAAATCTATCACCAAATTCTTTTAAAATTTTATTTTTCATTTTTCTTTTTGAAAACCTAATAGCGACAATTTTTATTTTTTTTTATTACAAAATCTAGTCATTTGTGATGGATAAAACTGTCGCAATAATCTTATAATTTTTTAACTTTCCATTGCAAAAGGTGCAAGTTAATTTATTCAATTTTTGTCATTTTGCAAAAGATTTTGCAATGGATTTTTTTGCGACAATTTCTCCATCATGAAATTCGGGCAAAAATCCCAATTTATAGTTTTTTATTAGTGTGAAAAGTAAAGCAAAATATTTTTATTAAATATATTTTTAGAAATATTATTTTAATATGATAAATAAGTAAACTATTTTTTTCTAAAATATAAATTCTTTCGGATAATCTCGTTAATAATGCAGACCATATTAGCAATATTTATTATACTTGAAAACTTAAAAGGTCAACTATTTGTCAACATAGTAGAGTGATTTACTTTTGTTTATGGAGTTAATTTTGTAATTTCAAAATACAAAACATGTGACACCCCTACTTGGGATAGCACCGAAGTTGAGGCGCCACTCCAGTTCAGACTTAAATCTTAATCCATAAATAAGCAATACAGTCAATATCCCATCAAAAAAAAAATTAAAAACTTATCAGAGACATATAGCAGCGGATTTCAAACTTAAACAACCTCATAAAATACTAAGTACATACCATCAAATGACTCATAACATCCAACATAATATTTACATACCTTGAGTCATAATTCTATTTTACATATCACAACATTTCTAAGATAAGGCTTAGCTTCAAGGGAACCCATATACATATACACATCCATTCTATTGCAAAATTTCATTCACCGATCCAAGACTGAAATCCAAGTCCATCACCTGATCCTGTCTAAGAAAATCAAAGATAAATGGGGGAGTAAGTCCAAAGGAATTAGTGAGTGATAATTGTAATCACATGTAATAGAGATCTATCGAGGACGAATCAACTCAACAGATCATAGTTTAACAGTTCAAATAGAAACATATCAAGATACAATCAAAAGGTCATGAAACGGTCAGACAGTTCGAAAATAGTCAATCGGTCAGGACACAGTCGAACGACCAGTCCTAATATACATATATATATAGCATATGCATACACATACACATACACAACCCCATCCTACCCCCACCCCACCACAACCCTCGGCCCCCTACCCTAACCCCCCTACTGGCTAGATCTGGCAGGGGCCAGATTTGGCCATGGCAGCTACTATAGCATCGGTCGCCTGGGTTACCTACTACCATTGCCGCACAACAGTGGCAGGGCCAGGCCGCTATAAGTTCCCAGCTGCCATGGCAGCTGTAGCACCCCCACTTAGGATAACCCCTAAGCTGAGATGCCACTCCGATTCAAACTTAAATCATAACCTATAAGACAGTCAATAGGCCCATAAGAAAATTCTCAAAATCATTAGAGATAGCAACCTACTTCAACTTATACAAACTATGACAAAAGCACTAAATACATTCCCAAAAGTTGACCTATATTAATCAACATAATATATATATATATATATATATATCACATATCTTGAATTTAAACTTAAGCATAACATAATGTTTAAGAGAACCCAAAACACATATAATCAACTATTCCATTGCAAAATAAACTCTCCAGTCTAAGCCTATAGTCTATATCCATCATCAACACCCATATGAGAAAATCAAGAGTAAAATGGGAGGGTAAATTCAAAGGACTTAGTGAGGGATAGCAATCAATAAGAGATCATAAGGGCTTTGTTGAAGAGGAAAAATTCAACATATCATAAATTAACAGAGAATGCAATCGGAACTGGAATGTAACAGAAAACATTAATAAATTCAAGGTTATTAGTAGGTACTAGCTCGGGAGTTTTGACTGTCGACTTGAACAGCTCGGGATCGTCTCAACTGAATCAGTTCAGAAGGAATGGTCCATCTCAACCGAATCAATTTAGGAGGAAATTCAGATAGCTCGTCCGGCCCGGACAATAGCCCGATCTAGATCAAGAAACTACACCATCCTTGTTTCTCCTTGAGCAGATTACAAACAATCAAAATACAATCGAAACAAAATAATCTCGAGTAACATATGCTGTCCAACGAATTAGAACAGGACAGGTATATCAGATTCTCCTTATACCAGTCATTCAGTTAGTCAGAAGATATCAGTACGTCCCGAGCATAACAATTAGGAACAATTTATCAGCACGTCCCAAGCTCAACAGATGGGAACAACTTATCAACACGTCCCGAGCTCAATAGCGGGGAACAACTTATGAGGACGTTCAATTAATAATTTTTGCCAACGTGGCCACTTAAACAGTATTCAAGGCAATCAATTATGCAGACAAGGCCAAATAACAATATACAGTACTGATTTAGATTGGACGATAACGATTAAGATGATAGAAGTTCATGGTGCTTAAACAGAGACAATTAGTTTGCTATCAGAAATGATTTAAGAAAATCAAGCCCGCACAGGGGCGCACGCTTCAATAACAGATACAGTTCATGAGTTCGAACAGTTCATGGAGTTCAATCAAGTGAGAGACAATCAATTGAAAGAAAAGACAGATAAAATTACCCTCACAGGGTGCACAAAGTAATTATCAAATCGGTGGAACCTCACAGGGTTAAACAAGTAATAGATTAAGATAATCAAATCAAATACTAGGTCGGTGGACCCTCACATTGCTTTTGAAATAGATAACAGATAGGTTCAATCAATACAAGTACCAAAGCGGTAGACCCTCGCCTCAATAGCCTCAGAAACGCTATCACCGCTTACTAGTTTGCGGGACCTAGTTCCGCGTCACCTATCCAAAGAGTAGGCTCACTGTCAGAATCCTTATTCGATCCTATAATTATAATTATACAATAACAACCTAAAGTCGATAATTACTCAGTAAATATGGTAATTTAAGGTTTGTCTCGGCATTATCATTACAGAATGTGCTAATTACGATGTTATTACGAAAATATTCACGGTGCTCGCATTGGTTCTGGTAAAGAGATACAATCAAGCCCTTAATTACATAATTAACCTCGCAACAATATACTAAATCAATAAAAACAGTCCAACTATCCTTACTAACCCAATCTTTTCACTTAAATCTCAAATCCATGAAATTAGGGTTTAATCCTTTAATAAACTCAATTAATCCAAAATTATCATATAATAATACAAATTTGGGCCCACTAATACATATAAATATACATGCATGGTCCATATCTAAATCCTATATCAAATCCTTTCATCTTTCTTAACAATACAAAAGATTCGGTAACATAAACAGTACAAAATATCAATTCCAACTTCCGGTCATTACCCAAGATATCTCAACCAGGACCTCAAAATCACAAACAAATTACACTGCCATGATCGTCGCGATGAGGCCAAGATTCTGCCTCAGCTCAGCCGCCGCTAGAAATGACCAACACCACCACCATTCGATGCCTTTCAACGAGAGCACTCCGATACCCCAAGAAATTTCACATTTTGCCACTGAGAAGGCCCTCAATTGGCCGACAAACACCACAGCGCCACCATCTCTGTCGTTGCTGTCTACCTCCAAATTCACCACCTCCGTCAAGCCAAACTTCAATCCAAGGCTACAATTATGATCCTTGAGCTAAGTTCTTCCAGAAACGCTGCCTAAAAACTCATCTCCGCCACTACTCCACCATGCCCATCACTCACCATCATCGGTAAGTTTTCAACTCCACATTCTCGGTGGTCCACCGGTGTAAGTGTTATACATGTGGTATCTAAGTGATACTTGTGAAGAGGAAAAGCAAATGGCTGGTTTGGTTTTTGGAAATGGGTTGTCGCTGGTGGAGATTGCCGGTGAAGGGGATGATGGACGCAGGTGAAGAAAATGAAGAAATGCTTGGGGGTTTTGATATATATACATATATTTTCCAACTTCACAAATTGGCCTTGGGATTTTTGCTTGACTTTCAACTTAGGCCCTCCAAGTTTTGATAAACCTTAATTCAAGCCTTGGACTAAATGAGTGCCTCATACCCACCCATTTGACCCAAAATAATTCCATGCAAACCCCCAAAATTTAAAATGAGATCCAATCAAGACTTCTCAAATTGCGATTCAACCCTAAAACTTTCAATTTTCATGCGATTAAGTCCATCTTATTTATTTTTTGAGCCCTAAAATTTAACCAACCAATATCTTGATTTCTAAATCCTTATTTTCTCAAATACTCAATTTTAAGGGTGTTACAGCAACCTCTAACCGGCCATGGTTGGCGAACAAATGAGGGGATGGGGGGTGGGTGTGTATTTTTAGAATATAATATTTATTTTTATTAATTAATTAAAATATATAATTTTTACCTATTTATTATGAATTAATAAAATATTTTAAATTTTTGTTTATCTTATTTTTAATTAGATATATTCATGATTTAAATAATTTACTTGTTTTAGATATGATTATTATTTTAACAATTCATTTAGTTAAATTATTTCATTATTTAAATTATGTATATAAATTATTTTAGATATTTTTTAGTATTTAATATTTTTTTTTAAATTTTAGATTTTTATTATTTTTTAATTAATTATTTATTAGTATGTTAGATATTCATTTTTTTCATTTTTTTATTTTTATTAATGTAGAACCCCCTCTCAAGACAACCCGTAAGCTGAGATGCCACTTCAATTCAATCTTAAATCATAACCCAAAAGACAAAACGATAGGCCCATAAGAAAAACCCAAACACAACATTACGTTCAATCTTAAATCATAATCTCAAATTCATCACAATAGCAACACGCTCCAACTTAAACAGATTACCACAAAAGTACTATATATATCCCATGACGTTCAACATAATATATACCTGCCACAGACACTGGATTCAAACTTATCATATCACAACATCTCTAAGCATAACACAATATCCAAGAAAACCCAAAAGCACACATAACAATTAATCTATTACAAAAAGTAGATTTCCAGTCCAACCCTGAAATCCAAGTCCATCGTCAAACCTGTCTGGGAAAAATCAAGAATAACAGAGAGGGTGAGTCTTAAGGACTCAATAAAGGATGTACAATGAGCAACCACATAGATCTGTAGCAAAATCAGAAGTTCAACAAAACATAAATGAGCATGACATTGAAAAGATGACATGAATGTACTAGAACAAAGATATTTCAAATTCCAGGCTATTAGTTTGGGAGTTGTTACCATCGGCTCGAATGACACGGCCAGCTCAACCGATTTACTATAGGAGGTATCACCATTGGCTAACTCAATCGATTTACTATGGGAGGCATCGCCGTCGACTCGTTCGGCCTGGACATCAGCCCGAACTAGATTAGGAAACTACACCGTTCTTAATGCTCCACGATCAGATTACAAACAGTTAGGATACATTCAAAGTAAAACAGACCCGAACAACATATGTATTCCAACAGATCATAACATAAAATGTGTAACATCTCGTATTTTATCGTGAGTAATTTTTTATAATAATATGCAATAATATTTAAGCTACTAAACTTATCTTACAACTGTAGAGAATCAGAAGTTCAAAATATTATGCAGTAAATAGACTATCTTATGAGTTTATCCCCATTGATTGAGTTAATACCATTTTAGATTAAAAAAATGATTTTTTTAAATTCTCTAAATATACCTACACCACGAGTTTTGTCATACACCCTGAGTAATAAGGCAAAACACACATGATTTAAGATACAAATACATCATTATAATATATGTGTATATATATTGGGTATATAATAAAAGTTTTATAAGCTAATCAAATAAAACAAGAAATTGAGGACTAAATTACAATAAAAGTCCACGAATTCAAATTAGAATAAAGTAGACACCAAGGGCTTCCCTAAGCAAATAGCAAAAGTTTCACTTCTATAAATAGGGGCTAACCCATTGCCATCTCCACACAAAGACTACACTCTCTCTGCAGATTATATCAAACCCAATAATTATCTTTCCAAATCCTCAACCATTAATCATCAAATTTTAGCCAAAACCTTTCGAGTTCATCAAGGATCACAACCCTCAGAAAAATATCTGCAGAATTCCAGTCCTAACTCCAGAATATCTCTTCAAACCAAGCAGGAACCCTCTAGCCAGTAAGACTGTTGCCTAAACTTAAACTATCAAAAAATCAAAAACTAACCTTCCTGTTACCTAATCAACCATACAAATATACTAGTAGAAAGATTCTTTTGTGTAGATTATCTTGGTGGAAGGGTATTTTAGAAATTATGCCGAGATCACACAAGAATTGTTGCCGGAAAATGACACTGCCACAACCAGGTAGAGGCTGGCAGAACAAGAGGTGATGTTATTTTACTTATAACTAGAAATTCTGTTGGTAAAATGAAAAACTAAAACCATGAAGAGAAAGCCCTTCGAATGTAGATAAGATTAAAAGTAAGATTTATTGAAATTGATGTGGTATTCTAGCCTAAATTGTGTAGGAATCTCAACCTAGCATCAAGACGTGACCAGGGGTTAGAACTCAAATTTGACCATGAATTAGGAAAAATCAACACATTTAATCATCTAATTAAAGTCACACTTAGAAAATTCATCATGTTTTAATGCATTGTGAGGTTAAAATCACCATTAAACTCCTTTGGATTTGGTTAAAACTTAGCTTTGATGGAAACTGTCCTGGCCGACTATATAAGATATAGGTTCTGGAAATGGTCAGATTTTGTTGGAGAACTGTGGGAATATTATGATGTTGATAACTTGATTATTTTCTTGTGATTGAAGGTGGTTGGGTGTGAATGAATGTTGGATCTTGAGGTTATGTTGGATAATTGAATTTTGACTTTGATACAAGTGAGTTATAGTTTGTTGTTCTGATACCATGATTTTTTTTTTAATTCCTAGAACAACGTGATGAAAAGGGTTTAGATATATTCGATCCATTTAAAAATTAATAAGTAGGAAATATCACTTTATATATATATGTGTGTGTGTGTGTGTGTGTGTGTGTGTGTGTGTGGGCGCGCGCGCACGCGCGAAGATAGTCACTTGAACTATTAAATAATAACTATTAAAATAATATATAGTATACCTTAAATAAACTAATTGTTATTTTATTCTCTCATAATATTATTACCAAAAGAAAAATCCATAGTAATTAAATCTTGAATTTAGGCATTTAGGCATACAAGTTGTTGGGAAATCTCGATCAAAGAATTCGGTGAGGATTTCTATCCCTTTTCAATTTTTATTCTGTTACTTGTAATTCCTTTTGCCAAAATACCTTCAATATTGATATGTGAGTTTTTTTTTGTTCCTTCACAATCTCATTCATTTACCTGTTATTATTTCTCTGGAATCATATACCTATTTCTAATTTTCAGGAACCCCTCGATCATTAGTATATAAAGTCTTTTGTTCCTTTCAAATTTTCATCTATTACTGGTTAATCATTACTTCCTAAAATCATGTTACGTTCTCGTACTTTTTGAAATGCCTCACTTGTGGTGATGATAATTGTTTGATCTGTTTGGTAAATTCGAGCCGGTTGAAATCCTGAATTATTCCTAAGTACAAGATCTTGGCATTAATTTCATTAGTTTCTTTATAATCAAAACTATGCTACTCAAATAAATAAAGTACTTTCAAAACATCTCAAAAAGATTAATAAAAATATAGAAGAATATTTATGAGAAGTCTTTTACTCCAAATAAGTTATAAATGAAAAAGATTTGTATTTTCTAATAATTATAAATCTTTTCGTCCTACTCGTCTAATTGGGAACTAAGTGCCACAATTGCTGACAGGGGATGTGCAGTGGGGGCCACCTCTAGAATCCCGAGGTTGATACCTTCTATTATATTTATTGTATTCTTGACTCTTTTGAATATTTTATTCGGTCAATATTGTAAAATACGTGTTGAGCAGAGCAAAGAGCCACACTTGCTGATAGGGGGTGTGTAGTGGGGGCCACCTCTTGAATTTGTTGTCATTGGCACATCTTAATTTCAATGTTGGACATCTTTCAGCTGTAATTTGTACCTCAAATGATAAACTCCTATTTTATTCTTCATGAAATGAAGTGTAAGGAACTAAGTGCCACGTGCGGCTGTACGGCGGGGGCCACCTCTATAATCCTGTACACTTATGTCTGAACATGAAATATGAATTCTCTTCGCTGGTATGGGACAGTGACGGAGTTACATGAAAGGTTTGATATGAATGTGATGCCTCTGACATGATATGATCTCTTATAAGTAATTTTGTTAAAGCATCTCCTAATGTATACAAAACTTAAGATATCTGAAATATATGTGCATGTGACTTGTAAAGCATGTACTGTAAGAGCTTGTTACAAAAATCAAGTTATCCTATCATGGCTTCCTACTTAATACATAATTCTCATTCTATCATCTTCCACTATGGTATAAGCTCTATATAGGTAACTCTTTCCTACTTCCCTAACTGAGTCATTCGAACTCACCCATTATACTTTTCTTTATATATATGAGGCTGGACTAGTTGTACCTGAAGAAGGATCTTGGGAATAGAGGAAGGAGAAATTATCTTTAGTTTAATTCCAAATGTACCCTGATCGATAAGTTTATGTATGTGCATAATAAGACTTATAGCTATGGCGGCTTTAGTGTTGTATCTCAGGAACCAGTATATGTATGCTCATGTATAACTAAAGAAAACATTTAGGCTAGTGCACAAAGATATATATATATATATATGTATATAAGTTATTTCTTTTAATACAAATTATCATTTTAATTTGTTAGTTTGTGCTTAACACTGGCTCTTGAAAGGAAAATCTCCTAGAGAGAGTTCATGTCGTGGTGTGGTGACTTCAGGGATCTCCGAGGCACCACATTAGTGGTATCAGAGCATATAAAAAAAATTGCGTATATGAAACGTTTAGAAAGAAAGTGAGTAGGGTTTGTTAATATTTGAGCTATGCTAAGGTAAATTTATTTAATGTTGCTAATAGTTATTTAATTTGATTAATATATATATATGTTTACTAATTTATGATATAATTGGTCTTTGGCAGATAGAATAGCCTGGGGGTGGGCATGTTGGTGGACAGAATGATAAGCAAATTGATGGGCATGCTAATGGTCATATAGGAGGGATGGGATTGGGAGATCGTCCAAATGTCCTTTACAGGAGAGTAGATCCCTTGAGTCAACACTACACCCATGACAGAGCCTTGATCGGGCATTTTCCCGATTTTATAGTCTATCACCTATGTGATGACCATGACTATGTCATGCAGACATATGATCATTTAGAGATGATATGTGACTAGCAGACTAGTGAGATGCTAGACTTGCATTTACAGGTAGGGGAGCTCCAGACCGAGGTTGAGGGGGGAGGTTTAGTGATTCAGGGACTCCAGACCCAAGTCCAAGAGCAGCTAGGTGAGATAGGATGATTGAGGGAGGAGATGGAGCGGCTGAGATAGCATAGTACTACACTAAGTCAAAGTTATGAGAGTATAGGGAGAGATATGGCGAAGATAGTCCAATTTTTCAGAGAGCAGATGCGCAAGGTCAGTCTTGGAGTCCAAACACTTGATAGGAGGGCTCAAGATGCAGTTAGAGGTGTACAAGGACTTGTTGATCGTTGGTTCGGCCATGAGCATAAACAGTTGATGGAGGTAGGATCCAATAGGTCTATTGAGAGAGGCTAAGGGCATTTGATGATTTTCCTGAGGGTGCTGGTTCAGAGGAGGAGGATCCAGCAGAGGTTCCCCCTGGGGGGTGCATGATGTCATTAGTACTTTACTTTTGATAATAGTTCATCCTATTTTTTATATATGTATATTTGTAGATAACCTTGTCATAGCATGCGTAGTAAGGCTAACTGGGTGAAACTAACTAAAGTACTTTTGTATTAAATGCAGATAATACTATCACATGATCTTACAACATGTGTCGATGGTTATATTTTTGCATTATGAACATATTTCTATAACATAAGCTTGATCATAATATTGAGTATTAACAAATACACGTATCTATGTAGGACGGCCTTTTTTAGTATCCAAGAACAAAATGGAGTCATTTGTTGATGATCAACCTCAACAAGAACCTCCCTATAACAACTTAAACCATCAAGGAGCAACAACATCAAATGCAATAGGAATTAATGAAGAAATGAGGGCCATGTTCCAATTTTGGCAACAATTCATGCAATTCTACCAAAACCCACCACTTCAACTAAGGCAAATGTGCAAGGACCCATGCCAATTGACAAAGATAGGGCTTTTGAGAAATTTCTAAAGCTCAAACCCCCAAAAATTTTCAAGTGAACTAGATAATAGAAAAGCCGAAGCCTGGATCGAGGAAATCTAAAAACTATTTGGGGTATTGAAATATTTTGATTCCCAAAAGATTGCTTATGAAACATACCAATTTGAAAACGCAACATCTCATTGGTGGATGACAGTAGAGCTCTGATGGACTGCTGAGGGAATGCAGAAGACTTGAGAAAACTTTCTGGTATAATTTGAAAGAAAGTTCATTCCTCCAATTAAAAGAGATCAAAAAGAGAAGGAGTTTATGGATTTTGTTCAAGAAGCCATGAATATTTCCCAATATGAGGCCGTTTCTAATAGACTGATTAAGTATGCCCCCACTACTTAAATGAAAAAGAAAAAAAAGTTAAAAAGTTTGTGGGAAGTTTAAAACATAATATTCGATGGGCTACTTTGTCTGCTAATGCAACAAGCAATGTCAAAACAGTAGAATGTACCATGTAAGTTGAAGCTGGTATAATGGAACTTGAAGCAGCAAAAGGAAAAGCCAAGCAAGCTCGACCCCCTCCACCTTATGGGGCCCAAGGACCACCTCAGAAAAATAGATTTGTAAGGTTCAGAAATACGAGAAACCACCCCAATAGCTCACAAGGTAACTTTGCTTGACCTCCCAATAAGCTTAAAGTCCCTTGCAAATTTTTTGGTTAGCATGGGCATACAGAAGAAAATTGTAGGCATGAAAATGGAACATGTTACCTATATAGAAGTGATCAGCATTATATGAGAGCATATCCCACTAATGTAGGGTCAAACACAAGAGCTCCCAACATGAAAGCTCTTTCGCCGGCACCCAATGCTCGACCAGATAGAACAAGCAAAACGCCAATCCCCCAATCTAATGGCAAACCAAAAGTTTGTGCTACGGCCTATGCTAATGAGGGAGAAGAGGCGCCAGATCCTTCGGCTATAGTGGAAGATAACATTAAAATTACTGGAAAGATTAGTAAAACATTATTTGACCTCGGTGGTACCTATTCATTTATATCTACATCATTTACTCATGAACTTATGCTACCATTAGATAAGATGCCTTATCTATTTGAAGTTAGTACGCCCATGGGCATATCTATGGTGACTGATTTATTATACAAAGATTGTAGGGTTGAGATCAATGGAAAAATATATCTAGAAAACCTAATCAGAATGCCGATCAATAAGTATGATATCATCTTAGGAATGAACTGGTTGTATAGCTATCATGCTAAGATAAATTATATGGAAAAGATTATTAACTTGGAGATTGATAAAGATGAACCAGAAACCAAATCAACATTCCCAATTATCTCTGCTGTAGAAGTCAATAAATTATTGAAGCAAGGTTGTGAAGGCTTTTTAGCCTTCATGATCAACATGCCTAAGGATAAAGATAGAATTGAAGAAATCCCTGTGGTAAAAGATTTTCCCGACGTATTCCCAGAAAAGTTGGTATCATTACCACCAGACAAAGAAATTGAATTTGTAATTGAGACAGTACCAGGAACTACACTTATATCACGAACACCATATCGAATGGCACCTGCAGAATTAGTAGAACTAAAAGCTCAATTACAAGAACTTTTCGATTTAGGATTCATCCGGCCTAGTTCATCACCATGGAGAGCTCCAGTCCTGTTTGTTAAGAAGAAAGATGGTACATTAAGAATGTGTATCGATTACAGGGGATTAAACGGTGTTACTATTAAGAACAAGTACCCTTTACTGCATATTGATGAGCTATTTAACCAACTTGAAGGGTCAAGAGTGTTATCTAAGTTGGATCTCTGTCAAGGATATTATCAATTGAAGATTAGAGGATCAGATATCCCCAAAACTGCACTAAACTCACGCTATGGGCACTATGAATTTCTAGTAATACCTTTCGGATTAACAAACGCACCTATTGCATTTGTGGATTTAATGCATCGAGTGTTTAAGCCATACCTAGATAACTTTGTAGTGATATTCATTGATGATATCTTGATTTTCTCCAAGTCCGAAGAAGAACATGAGCACCATTTAAGGATTGTGTTATAGATACTACTGGAGCACAAGTTATATGCTAAATTTAGTAAATGTGAATTTTGGCTAACTCAAGTAGCCTTTTGGGTCATATAGTATCTAAGGATGGACTGGCAGTGGATCCGACCAAGATCGAAGCTGTAATTAAGTGGAAAAGGCTCGAGAACGTTAGGGAAGTTCGAAGTTTCTTGGGATTACCAAGCTATTATCGAAAGTTTATAAAGACCTTCTCTAAGATTGCTGCACCCTTAACACAACTTACCTAGAAAACACACATATTTAAGTGGGAAAATGCATGTGAACATAGTTTTAAGGAGTTGAAGGATAAATTGACTACAGCACCTGTGTTATCATTACTATCAGGAGTAGAAAATTTTGTAGTATATACAAACACATCCAGGGAATGATTATGACGTGTTCTAATGCAGAATGGGAAGGTAATTGCATATGCTACGAGGAAATTAAAATCTTATAAACAGAACTACCCTACCCATGACTTGGAGTTAGCAGCAATCATATTTGCACTTGCTAAGTGGAGACATTATCCCCACAGTACAACTTTCAAAATTCTAACTGACCATCAAAGTTTGAAGTATCTTTGGACCCAGAAGGAGCTAAACATAAGGTAAAGGAAATGGATGGAATTTTTAAATGATTACGATTACAGAATTTCCTACCACCAGGAAAGGCTAACGTGGTTGCCGACGCCTTAAGCAAAAAATCAGATCTAACTCAATAAAAGGATAAGGACTCAAATCAGAAACTTCACTTATTCCAAGTCCAAAGTCATGCTATGACGGTTGGATTTATGATTAGACCTGAATTATTTTAGAAAGTTAAGGAAGCACAAGAAAAGGATGAAGAAGTTGCAAAATTCTGAAAATCTATCAAAACCATGATTTCAGAATTTGACATCGACCAAGAGGGAGTAATGAGATTTGGCAGCAGAATTTGTGTCCCCAAGTCCATACGAGAGGAAATACTGAACGAAGCACACAAATCCAAATACACAATCCATCCAAGAGGTACCAAGATGTACAGTGATCTTAAAAGAATTTTTTGGTGGAATGGAATAAAGTCAAATATTGCCAATTATGTAAAGAAATGCCTGGTATGTTAACAAGTTAAGGCTGAACACCAGAGGCCAGTAGGATTATTACAACCTCTTCCTATACCAGACTAGAAATTAAAAATGATAACCATAGATTTTGTCTTGGGACTACCAAGGGTAAAAAAAGGATTTGATGGAATTTAGGTAACTATGGATCGATTGACGAAATCAACACATTTTCTACTAATCAAAGCTGACTACAAGGTAGAAACCTTGGCAGATTTATACAAGAGAGAAATTATCCAACTTCATGGAATTCCTGTCAGCATTATTTCAGATAGAGACCCAAATTTCACATCAAGACTGTGGAAACAGCTGCAGGAGGATTTAGAAACAAAGCTAAATTTCAATACTGCCTTATATCCTCAATCAGATAGACAATCTGAAAGATTAATCCAAATAATAGAAGACATGTTGAGGGTTTGTGCAATAGACTTTAAGGATTCATGGGATAAGCACATACCTTTAGTGGAATTTTCCTATAATAACAACTATCAAGCCACAATTCAAATGGCTCCCTACGAAGCATTATATGGGCGAAAGTGTTGGCCTCCATTATATTAGGACTTGGATGATTGGAGAACACCACCAAGAAATGGGGAAGATAGGGTCGTTCGAGCAGAAATTATTCAGGAAGCTATTGACAAAGTTCAGATCATCAAATAATGCATGCAGATTGCCCAAAGTCGACAAAAGAGCTATGCAAACAATCATCATCGGGATTTGGAATTTGACATTGATGATCAAGTTTTCATCAAGGTTATACCTTGGAAGGGAATAAAAAGGATGGGAAAAGGAAGAAAGCTACAACCCCAATATATATAGGGCATTTTCGAATTCAAAGCGTATTGGGAAAGTAGCATATAAGCTTGAACTCCTAGCCAACCTCACACGCATCCATGGCGTGTTCCACGTATCACAACTTAGAAAATATCATCTTGGTCCTTCGCATATAATATCCCATCAAGAAATTCAGATGGAAGCCAACTTATCCTACGAGGAAATGCTAGTATGCCTTTTGAATCACAAATATCGAGGATTACGATCCAAAAGAATCCCAATGGTCAAAGTCTTATGGAGAAGCCACGATGTTGAGGAAGCAACTTGTGAACTTGAGAAAGATATGAGGAACCGATACCCCTACTTATTCAAAGCCTAGAATTTGGGGGCCAAATTCCTCTAAGGAGAGGGGATTGTAACATCTCGTCTTTTCTTGTAAGTAATTTTTTATAATAATTTGCAATAATTGTTAAGTTCTTAAGCTTATCTTATAACTATAGGGAATTAGAAGTTTAAAATTTTATGCAGTAAATACACTATCTTTTGAGTTTATCCCCTTTGATTGAGTTAATAGCATTTTACATTAAAAAAAAAGAATTTTTTTTTAAATTCTCTAAATATACCTACACTATGAGTTTTGTCATACACCGTAAGTTATAAGGCAAAACATACATGATTTAAGATACACATACATCATTATACATTTATGTGTATATATATATTGGGTATATAATAAAAGTTTTATAGGCTAATTAAATAAAACAAGAAATTGAGGACTAAATTACAATAAAAGTCCAGGGGCTCAAACTAGAATAAAGTAGAAACCATGGGCTTCCCTAAGAAAATAGCAAAATTTTCATTTCTATAAATAGGGGCAAACCCATTTCCATCTCTACACAAAGACTACACTTTCTCTGTAGATTGTCTCAAACTCAGTAATTATCTCTCCAAATCCTTAGCCATTAATCACCAAATTTTAGCCAAAACCTTTCTAGTTCATCAAGGATCACAACCCTCAGAAAAATCTCCCCAGAATTCCAGTCCTAACTCCAGAATTTCTCTTCAAACTAAGCAGGAACCCTCTAGTTAGTAAGACTGCTGCCCAAACTTGAACATTCAAAAAATCAAAAACTAACCTTTCTGTTACCTGATCAAGCATGCAAATATGTTGTTAGATAGATCTGTTTGTGTAGATTATCTTGGTAGAAGAGGATTTCAGAAATTATTCCGAGATCACGCCTAAATTGTTGTCAGAATTGATACTGATATTGATATGTGAGTTTTTTTCTTTGTTCCTTCACAATCTCATTCGTTTACCCGTTATTATTTCTCTGGAATCATATACCTATTTCTAATTTTCAGGAACCCCTCGATCATTGGTATATGAAGTCTTTTGTTCCTTTCAAATTTCCATCTGTTACTGGTTAATCATTACTTCCTAAAATCATATTACGTTCTTGCACTTTTTGAAATGCCTCACTTATGGTGATGATAATTGTTTGATCTATTTGGTAAATTCAAGCCGATTGAAATCCTGAATTATTCCTAATTACAAGATCTTGACATTTCATTAGTTTCTTTATAATCAAAACTATGCTACTCAAATAAATAAAGTAATTTTAAAACATCTAAAAAAGATTAATAAAAATACAGAAGAATATTTATGAAAAGTCTTTTATTCCAAATAAGTTATAAATGAAAAAGATTCGTGTTTTCTAATAATTATAAATCTTCTCATCCTACTCGTCGAATCGGGAACGAAGTGTTACACTTGCTGATAGGGGGTGTGTAGTGGAGGCCACCTCTAGAATCTTGAGGTTGACACATTCTGTTATATTTATTATATTCTTAACTCTTTTGAATGCTTCATTCGATCGATACTGTAAAATACGTATCGGACAGAGTAAAGTGCCACACTTGCTGACATGGGGTGTGCAGTAGAGGCCACCTCTTGAATCTGTTGTCATTGGGACATCTGAATTTCAGTGCTGGACATCTTTCAACTATAATTTGTACCTCAAATGATAAAATCCTATTTTATTCTTCGTGAAATAAAGTGTAAAGAACTAAGTGCCATGTGCAGCTGTGCGGTGGGGGCCACCTCTAGAATCCTGTACACTTAAGTCTGAACGTGAAATATGAATTCTCTTTGCTGGTATGGGACAGTGATGGAGTTGCATGAAAGGTTTGCTATGAATGTGATGCCTCTTATATGATAAGATCTATTATAAGTAACTTCGTTAAAGCATCTCCTAATGTATACAAAACTTAAGATATCTCAAATATATGTGCATGTGACTTGTAAAGCATTTAGTACAAGATCTTGTTAGAGAAATCAAGTTATCCTACCAAGTTTGCTTTCTACTTAATACGTAATTCTCACTCTATCATCTTCTACTGTGGTATAAGCTCTATACAAGTAATTCTCTCCAACTTCCCTCACTAAGTCATCGTACTCACCCGTTATACTTCTCTTTATACAGATGAGGCTGAAATTGTCGTACCTAAAGAAGGATCTCGGGAATAGAGGAAGGAGAAATTATCTTTTGTTTAATTCCAAATGTACCCCGATCGATAAGTTTATGTATGTACACAATAAGACTTATAGCCATGGCAGCTTTAGTAATATATCTTAGGTACCAGTATATGTATGCTCATCTATAGCTAGAGGAAACATTCAGACTAGTGTACAAATATATAAATATATATATAATTTATTTCTTTTAATACAAATTGTGATTTTAATTTGTTAGTTTGCGCTTAACACTGGCTCTTGAAAGGAAAATCTCCTAGAGAGAGTTAGTGTCATGGTCTGGTGACTTTAGGGACCTCTGGGGTGCCACAACATGCCTATCAAACTCATCTTATTTTGACCAAATTAAACTTACCCAAGTATGACAGCTTAGTACCGGACAGATTGCTGATGCCTAGGGAATAGCCCCTAGCTCATCACTGATACCTATGGAATAGCCCTTAGCGGTATCGCTGATACCCAAAGAATAGTAGCCCCTAACAGTATCACGGTTCCAAGCATTCCGCTTAGATCGACGCTCGGCCAATATATCTCTATACGTATATCAAACATCAACAAATAGATTCCTGACAAGGCGAATCAGTAACGTATATGGCAGATTCAGACAAACTGACAAGGCCAGACATATGACAAGCAAAACGAATTCAGACCGATCGATATCAAGCAAGACAACATGGATTCTTAGTGCTCGAACAGACATGCTAAATTCTTATTAGAAATAAAACCAAGGAAACAAACCCTCACAAGGTATACAAATCAATTCACAGACAACAAATCAGAATTCAAATAAATCACATAATCCAAGAATCAAGATTCATTTACAGAGCAAGAACAAGTTTAACCCACACAGGGGTATACCATAAACAACAGATAGGTATATAAATAAATGCCAGATTGGCAAACTCTCACAAGGGATTACAATACAATAAACAAATAATAATCAAGAGTTCAAATAATAACAAAATTCAATAATCGAGAATCAATTATTTCCTAGAACAAGAACATCTTAACCCTCACAGGGGTATACAACAAATAACGAACAGGCTTATACAAGTCAAATACCAAAGCGGTGGACCCTCACCACCGTAACCTCAGAGATGCAGTCATAGCCTACTGGTCCGCGGGACCCAACTCCTTGTCACCTAATCTAAAAGAACAGGTTCGTTGTCAGAATCTTCATTCGATCCTATAATTACAATTATGAATAATAGTCTAAATTTGACAATTACTCGGTGAATATGGTAGTTCAGGGTTCGTTCAATATCGTCATTGCAGAACATGCTAATTATGCCGTTATTACAAAAATATTCACGAGATTCGTATTGGTTCTAGTAAAGAAATACAATCAGGTCTTTAATTACATAATTAACCTCGCAATATTACACTAAGTCAATAATAACAGTACATTTATCTTAAATATCCCAATTATTGCCACCTAGGTCTCAAATCCATTAAATCAGGGTTTTCATCATTTATATAACTTATTTAACCAAGATTATCACATAATATAATAAATCTGCGTACACTAAATGTGGATAATCATACATATATGTCCCATGTCTGGTCCATAATCATAGCTTGGCCCAATCAACTTACTTATTACATTAATACTTAAGCTAACAATTTAATCAGATTAAATTGGGAATTGAATTATTTGATCAACCGATATTTTACCCAAATCTTACTATCAAAGTCTAAACACTATGAACTAACACCACCAATGAAACTACCGCGACAAGGCAAAGAATCTACCTTAGCATTGCCGCCGCCGCTGTCTGCCGCCGGAATTAGGTTATGCCACAGCCAAAAGGTATGCCTCTACGTGTAGAACAAAACCCCTCAATTAATTTATGCTTCCACCACCACCTCACCGGTCAATTTCGAGCAAAACACCACAGCACCACCTTCTTGCCTCCGTGTACCATCGCCTTCGATTCTCCTTCTCCGGCGGCAGACTGGGAAATTGAAACCATCATTAGATTTCTCTCGTCGAGCCCATTAGAACCCACACCTCACTTTTGAATTTCAGTCATTGGAAACCGACAACTCGTTACCTTCGAAGCTCATCACCGTCGAGCTCATTTTTTTAGCGTTCTACCAGGTGGTTTAAGGAGAATTTGGTACCAATGCAACCCTTGTGCTGGGAGGAAGAGTTTGGTGTAAAGGTTGATAAGTTTTGCCGCGTCGGGGAGAGTTCGCCGGAGGAGGGGAAAGGAGGTTGCATGTGAAAATTAGATGAAAATAGGGGTGGAATTTGCTATTTAAAGGATAACTTTCTGAAATTTCAGATTAACCCCCAAAAAATTTTCTCAGCTTCCAATTTGGTCCTTCTGAAGTTTAGCCAACTTCCAATTAACCCCTAACTATTTTAAAGCCTAACATTCGCCCCTTTGACCATAAATATTCTCAACTTGACCCTCAAAGCTTTCAAACCTTGATCAACTAAATTTTTCCAAATTGCAATTTGACCCTAAAACTTTCAATCTCTATGCAATTAGGTCCTCCATATCTATATTTGAGCCCCAAAATTTTGTAAAGTTAGTATCTTAATTTTTAAATCCTTATTTTCCAAAATACCAAATTTAGGAGTGTTATAATTAATTGATAAATTCAACTAAATTTACTTATAATATTTTAGATATGTTTTTATTTTAATATTATAGAATATATATATATATAAATTTAAAATTACTAAATTATGGTTATAAGAGATAATAGATTTTTAATTTTATTTTTAATATTTTACTTATTTTATTTCTTAATTAATAAGTAATTTCAACTTAATCTAATTAAATTATTTTAATTATAACTATTATTTTGATATCACTAAGAATTATGTAATCTCAAATTTTAAAGGCTATTTTATGTAAGAGATGAATTTAATATTTAGTTTTTTTGAATTTTTTAACTTATTTTCTTTTTCAATTAATAAATAGTTTAATTAAACTTAATTGGATTATTTAACTTAAATTTAAAGATTATTCAATATTTATGAAATTTTATTAATAATAAAATATATTTAAATTTATTATGAGTACTTTAAATAATGTTAAAATCACACCTTGGTGGTATGAAAAATATTACAAATAAGTTCAAAGGTAATTTTGTCTTAAAAATAACCATAATAGTAACCATGGGGCATTTTTGGATTTTCATGAAAAAAATTTGATGACATCAGCATTTTTTTGGATGAAGGCTAATGGACTTTAAAATATGTAAGATGAAGCAAACCATTAGGAGGGTATTTGTAATTTCACCAAACCTTTGGGTTTTGGTGTAAATAGGCCAAACCTGGGGGGTCAGGGTAATTAACCCTTAAAATTATATAAAGTGCAACTATGTAGGCAAAAAATTGATAACAAATAAGGTGAACCCTCCTCCCCTATGCCATATTTTACATGCTAGTATGTACCTTGTACTATGACTAAACTAATCATATTTCAAAATATGATTTATGTACATATCTGTCACGCTTCAACTCAAGAAAATAAAATAAATATTATATATACAACTTAAATCAACAAAAAACTACAATAACTAAATACAACTTATTGATTCCTTTGACATTACAACTCTTGTCCATATTCGGAAAAGAACAATCAACAAAAAGGATGAGCTTGAAATCCCAGCAAGTATTTTAAATATGATTAAGATGTAAAAGATTCAATAGTTTAAAATAACTTGAATGACTTCTAATCAATATTGCTATGTGACTATAACTCCAAAATTAATGAATAATCTTGAAGTCAACATGACGAAGCTTACAAAATATTCAAAACTAGTTTCAAGCTAGCATATAAGAAAGATTCCACATCATATAGAAAAATTGTTATAGTTAACATGGTTATGCAAAATATGTTTACACATACTAAGGATTAAAATATAATCCCATATACTAAAGAATATTTTAGGCCTTAAACATAAGTAAAACACTCACCTTGCACTACTCTATAAAAGTTAAGTAGGAAGCATAAGTTCAAGATCCTTCTTCTCCTCCTCTTCCACTAATATAATTATGTCTATATATATTTTCCAATATATGTATAGCCTCATTTTGTAACTCATATATTAATTTCCACTAACACCTACTTTAAATTCTTAAATAAAACGACTTCTACATATTCTTGAATTAAAATACCTCACTTCATATTCTTCAATCAAAATGCTATCACTATGTATTCGTTAATAACAACGGCACTATTTCTACATTCTTGATTTAAAATGTCACTTTCCCCTACTCGTCTTTCTAACACATAAAATAAAGGCCATACTCAATGATTAAAATCCACTTATTACTATACTTAACACTTTAGTGAGAGGAACTTTAAAGGAGTCCAACAATTCTCTTAATCAAATTTAAGGAGATCCATGGCGTTCTTCATGGAGTTCATCATATTCTGGTATTTGATTCAAGATTAAGGTGCAGAGCCCTCGAATTAGCGTTATTTTATTCAAATTAAATTCAAGGAGATCCACGATGTTCAAGGCATTTTTCTCGAAACTCATATATTTTGGCATTTGATTTAAGATTAAGGTATGGAGCCCTTGAAATGGCGTTATTTCTTCAAATCAAATTTAAGGAGATCTACGGTGTTCAAGGAGTTCTTTGTAGAGCTCATCAAATTTCAAGATCATATTTGGAAGGAAAGAATTAGAGGATTAGATTAGAGATTGAATCCATAATTGATAAGTTTGAATTTTATTTTATTTGTACAATTTTTCTTGTTTTGTAATTTTATTTTGCAGACAAAGAAATTTGTGCTTACAACCATATTTATAAATTTAACTACATCATACATAGTGAGATTATCCACTAAATCATAAAATAACATTAAACAAACAAACTATTTATAAATTTTACAACATAAAATTGTCCAAATGTAATTATCGAAGCGTCACCATCTTCATAAGATATACAAAACACTAATAAATAAACTAATCAAGCATCATCCTTTTCGTCCTCAAACATTTTGTGAATCTCTATCCTCTCATGTTCCATCTAAGCAAACTTCTTCTGAGGCATATAAAAGAATGCAAAACACTTAAACATATATTATGCTTGAAATAATTCTTATCTCAAACTCCCAAAAAACCACATGTTCCTAACTCCCTCTAGATAACAAAATCCAAAGGAGGGATTTCCAATGGAGTTGTCCATCAGAAGTCTTTTGGAAACTTATATTAAAAAGTCGGATGAGTAACCCCTAGTTTGATATAGATTAATGGCAATAATAATTATAGATAATACAAAAGCTTTAGTGTATAGTGTTCAACCATCTAAGATGTCTATTAGCAAATATGTAATGTAAGTACCCACTTATTGGGGTATCTGTAAGGATTAATCAATGAATAACTCATAATTTGAATAATACAAAACTTTTGCGTAATCTCCTATTATCTGCATAACATGATGCAATTATCCAAATATGAATAACAAAATCCAAATAACTCTTCTAATGTAAATAACAAAATTCGAGTAATCTGAATAACTCATGATTCGAATAACAAATTATTGGTGTCAATCAATCAATTATTGGTTCATCTTTAAATGTTTTCAATTACTTCTATAGTGAAAACAGACTAAGTCCATTCATCATAGAGAACTCATAATTCTAATAACATATTGAAACACGTAAGAATCATATAAATGTACAAAATATGATTTTTGTCAATTTTGTCAATCCGAATAATTACATCTTTGATACGTTAATACTCAATATTAATAACAAAATTTTTGTAATGGCGTAAGTGACAAACAAATCGGAGATTGAAATGTCTATGATAATTTACATCAAACAAATCCAAGTGGATAAAAAGACAAAAGAATTTAAGTGATTAATGATACATTCTATAATTAAATAGGATAATTCAAATTGCCCAAAAAACAAGACTCAATAAAATGAGTTATATCACTTCAATTGCAAACAACTAATAATATTCGCAAATACATAACGGCATCTAAACGTTTTCCCTTATATCAGCAACAAATGAGAAGGCTTTAGCCCTTCTCCCAACATCCCATCCTTCTTCCAAATTCCACCAACTTTAAACAATTCTAGCATGCAAAACAAAAAGAATAGATTATGTAAAATAAAAAGAAGGTATGCAACACTTACATCAAAATGCTCCAGAAAACTAGATGCTCAAAAAAAGTATCCACCACAATCAAGATATCTTATGTCATTAAGCACATGTTATAATATCAATATTTCCCTCTAGATGAACTATAGAATTCAACGTAAATCAATATTTTAATTATTTGGTCACATTATTGCATATAGTTACGCATATTGACTCAAAAAAAATCAATATATGTCTATAATCACAATAAAGCAACTTATACCATAATTTACTAAGTGATAATCAATCTAAGATTGTCTTACATATGCACATATTTATCCATATATCATAATTCCATATACTAAACTAAAACTTATAAACTTAATGTTGAATTTAATTCAACATATACGAATATAAACTTTAACTTAATCCAAACTTTAATCGAATATTTAATTCATAGAAAAATATAAATCTAATATTATATAATAATATTTAATATAATAATACAAAATTCAATTTAAATTTAAGCTAATACATAAGTAGGGGTTTTCATAGTTCGGGTTGGTTCGGGTTTGGGGGGGAAATGAATCCAAACCAATTATTTTTAATTGGTTCGGTTTGGTTGGAGTTTTACAATTTTTAATTCTTGAACCCAAACCAAACCAACCGGATCTAGGTTTGTCAGGTTGGTTTGGTTAGCGTAATCGGGTTCAAGGAAAAAAGAAGAAGAAGAAGAAGAAGAAGAAGAAGAAGAAGAAGAAGAAGGAGAAGGAGTAGGAGAAGGAGAAGAAAGCATCGGTTGCAATTTCTTTAGTTCTTTAAATAAGAAATCAAGACAACCAAATTATTCTCAAAATATTCATCAAAATTCAAAAGCACGCAGTATTGCACCAGATAATATAAAATCCCAACTCCATCATTGATAATATAAAATCCCAAATCCAAATCTTAGTTGAACATTAAATATAAATATAAATAACAAAAATCATAATTTCTTTTTAAAAATAATTTAATTAAATGGTCGGGTTGGGTCGGGTAAATGAGGGTGAAATCCGAGAACCAAACTAATTGTAATCGGGTTTGATCGGATTTTACCCAATCAAACCCGATTACCCGATCCAAACCGAACCAATTAGATTAGTTCGGTTTGGATTTTCGGGTTCATCGGATCGGGTTGATCCAATGAACACCCCTATACATAAGTCATTAAATCTTAATTGGAAAAAACTTACCTGAATTGGTTCGAAAGATTGCAAAAATGAGCTCCCAAAACCTAAAACTGGAAGTAAACAAGAAAAAAATAATAAGGTCGCAACCACTGATGGTGCGCCCAGGCCAACAGATGTTGTACGCACTAGGCTAGTAGATATAGGTTGTGTGACCGGCAAGGCCGCCATTATTATTATTATTATTAGTAGTAGTAGTAGTAGTAGTAGTAGTAGTAATAATAATAATAATAAGGCCGCAGCCGTTGGTGGTTGCGCGCCCAGGCCAACAGATGTTGTACGCACTAGGCTAGTAGATGCTAGTTGTGTGACCGGCAAGGCCGCCATGGCCGAAAGGATTGCCGGCAGCAACTGCCATATGTGTGGAAAAAGGAAAATAAAAAAAGAGGGAAGGGGGAACCTTACCTCTCTACCAAAAAAAAGGGAAAAGGGGGAGGGGGGAACCTTAACTCTCTACGAAGGATGTATGAAACATTTCAAAGTGGAGGGAATCTAGGTTTAGTTTCCTTTCTCATCAATTTGCAATGAATTTAATTTTTTTTAAAATAATTTTTCTAATGTTTTGCAACAATAAAATTCCACCTCAAAACTTAGGGTTTATTTTCCTCCTATCATTTAGCAACAAATTTCAAAATCTATCGCCAAATTCTTTTAAAATTTTATTTTTCATTTTTCTTTTTGAAAACACCATAGCGACAAAAAAAATTTCTATCAAAAAATCTAGCTATTTGTGATGGATAAAACTATCGCAATAATTTTATAATTTTTTTAACTTTTTGTGATGAATTTTTCCATTGCAAAAGGTGAAAGTTAATTTATTCAATTTTTGTCATTTCACAAAAGATTTTGCAATGGATTTTTTTGCGACAATTTCTCCATCATGAAATCCGAGCGAAAACCCAATTTACAATTTTTTATTAGTGTGAAAAGTAAAGCAAAATATTTTTATTAAATATATTTATAGAAATATTATTTTAATATGATAAATAAGCAAACTAATTTTTTCTAAAAAATAAATTCTTTCGGATAATCTCGTTAATAATGCAGACCATATTAACAATATTTATTATACTTGAAAACTTAAAATGTCAACTATTTGTCAACATAATAGAGTGATTTACTTTTGTTTATGGAGTTAATTTTGTAATTTTAAACTATAAAACATATTATGTAAATAGTTATAAAATAATATATAAATGATTTTATATTTTTAAATATAAAATTACATATCAATATCTCATAAGTTTCTTTTATAAACAAAAATGTATAACTAATTTAATACGATTCTTAGTTTCAATAATTTTCTTGATCTAACATTGACCCTGCCAAATGCTATGCCTATATAAGTCTTTTGTAAATTCTTATTGAAAAAATTGTGTAAGTAAATCTATATGATATAAATATCGAAAAATTTAAAAATGAATAAGATTCATGCCATTGGCTATCTAAGATTCATTTATATAGTTTTTTTAAAATTTCAACTATACCAATAATATATTTATATACCCTAAAAGAAATTTACTTTTGAGATTGAATTCTCTATTATTGTGGTGTTGAAAAACTAAAATATTTTTATTCAAAAAATTGATAATATAAAAAATAAAAGTGAGAGATTATAAAAGTTGCAGGAAGTAATTTCTCATATTTATCATAAACTTTTTAATTTCAAATCAATGTGTTAGTTATATTTCGGATATATGAATTTATCCAAAAGGATTTGGCATATCTAAAAAATATTTTCTTAAATATTTAATTAAAAAACTTTAGTAAGTTCTCGACTAATAAAAAACTAGTCATTTATCCCATTTTATACTCCTTTGTTCCATAAAAATAGGCATGATATCCTTCAGCTTGTAGGAAACTAGTGAGTTATAATTTTTTCTTAAGAAAAAACATAATTTTAAAAAGATAATTGTAGTTCTAAATCGTTTCTTTTACTTTTGAAATAAATTAAAATATATTTTTAAAAAAGTTTGAGTTGCTTCGGAGACTATTTAAGATGTAAATATAATTCAATAATGTATGTTTCAACTAAAAATAAAGTGATTATATACACGATATAAGAAAAAATTATTAGGTATGAAAAAGTAGTTTCTTTGTTTCGATATAGCTTATCTACAATGATGTTTGGATAAATTTAAATTTTTTAGATAAAAATGTATGATTAAATTAAAAAAACTGACCTTTTTAATGAAACATTAAGTTTAATATTTTTATATAATTAGATTATTGAATTCTAAACACAATTATTAAATAGTCACAGTGTGCCTACTTTGTGTACAATCTTTATCATACCAATGCACAAAAAAATATCTTTAATAGTTAAAATTATTCCAGTATAATTAATGCTACTCAAAAATGGAGTTAGGGTCCTTTTCGGGAGTCAATAGAATTTTGAGTTCTTTTTCTCTGGAATGCAAAAAAAAGAGTTCTTAGTTCTCAAATTTTAAGTAATCTTTTGTGCCTGGTCTCTCTTTAGTGTATAGCATTTATGGTCTTTTTTACTTAGTGGGCTTTGGCCCATTAGAGTTCTGATTCTCTTCTTGGTGGTTTTAATTAATTAGGTTCTCTAGCCTTTTTATTTATTTATTTATTTAATTAATAGGGCCTTTAGTTGGTTTTTACTTTTCTACCCTTATGAACTCAATTTATCATATTATCAAGTTCCCCTGTTTTCAATTTAAAAAATCACTTTCATGTTGAAAATAATATAAAGTTGATTCTTAGTTTTTATATTGCTTTAATTTGTATACCTGCAAGGTGGGTAGCCGGGCGAGCTGGCCAGCTTTCTCTTGGGCGTCCAAGATGGGGGTCCGGCATTCTCATTTAGCATCAGGTCATCTGGACATTTCTAGTGCTTTAGTGTCATTTAACATTTTTAGAATGCGTATTCTATTTTACAAGCACGGCCATTCGATTTTCCAAGAGAATGAATCATATGAGGGCTATAAAATGGCGAAAACAACATTATTTCATGGGAAAACTTATAAAATTTATCAAGACTAAGATACATGCCTTGGAGGACCTTGTGAATGTCTGTCAAGAGTTCACACACTGTGAAACACTTAGATAATTTCATTTGGATGTTTCAGGCTCGGTAGATTCTTCAAGGTCATTAGCAAGGATCATGGTCTTATCAATTACTTTCACTTTCTTTAGAGAGCATTCCATTTATTACATAGCTAGATGGATCCTATTGAATCTTGGGTCTCAAAGGGTTTTTCTCGATGTTTACAAGGAATAGTTTTTCTCCAAAGGTTAGAGTTGTGGTGATTTCGCTTCATGTAAAGAACAATTTTGACACCTTGAGGTAACTAAGTATGAGGACTTATTGTCTTGCAGTGAGGTCAAGGATGTCTCGCTTCGTGTTCCATAAAAACTTAGATATTTTCAAAAAAATTTGCATTTCAAATATCCTCTGGGATGGCTGGTGGATTTTTTGTTCTCCAAAGTATCTAGATATTTTTCAACGTAACTCGTTATCTTTCGTTGAGGTGCCTACAAGGCGGGCGTCAATACAGCAGGTGGCCGCTGTAAGGTTAAATTTGTTTGAATCATAGGGGTTCTTTTTTTTCTCGGCATTATTACATTTTCTGAGTTCATGAGCTCTTATTTGGTGTTGGTAATTTTACCTTCTACGTTCGCTCCAAAGGAGTTAGAACTTCAAGAATATCATGTCATTCCCTTTGGTAAATTAGAGTTTACAAAATATACTGGGACTTAACCATTTTGGCTGTGGCGTTCTACTTTTTCAAATCACTTAGCATTTTTTTAGAGCTTCATGCTCCGAGAATTATGTATGAGATCTTTCAAATTCAAGTTATTCTAGGAGCCCCTTGGGGTCTCTTGAGGAGGCATTTCTTAAGGCACCCCTTAGGATGTAGCACCTACATCGTCTTGAGCAACCTTTGTAGGTCTTATTGCAAAAATGTCACTTCACGCGTCAAAGGTTCTTTCATCAAGCGTGCTTATGATTTCATTGTCAGAGGCGTCTTTTAGCGAGCCTCTTTAAGGGGTCTTATAGCAGTTGTGTTTTTTGCAAGCCCCCTTATTTTTCTTGATGACTAAGTATAGGCCACGTGTAAGGTGACGTTTCTATACACTAGTATTATCATACTCTTTTTTACACTATATCATTTAGAAGACTTTTCCTTCATGATTTGAGTCACTTTCGCATTATCGTCTATATATTGCTGTGTGTTTCCATTTTTTCGTAGTGGCTACCCGCTTGGGGCAAGTTTTTGGGTGCCCAATGGGAGCCGGGCTGTCAGGCACCTAGGCGTTCGGACTTGCAAGGAAGGGGTAGTTGTTGGGCACCTTGGCGCCCAATGTCTAGGCTTCATGAAATAAATAGTTGCCATCAGCTAAGAGTTTGTCAATACAACTTCCATCTTAGATACATCAAAGGATATCTTCTCTCATAGTCAAATTGAAATTCTTATTGTTTAACCATTCTAAGGGTTAACTAGGGTTGTAAATCAATATTCGAAAATTTGTTTACTGTTCGCATTCGTATTCGTTTATACAAAATGTATTTGTGTCCGTTTAAAGTGGATATTATCCGTATTCGATTAGTAAATATCCGATTATAAATGAATAAGAATGTGGTAAATGCGTATCCAATCTGTTTAATATCTGATCCGAATATATATTTATTAAAAAATATATTATTTATATTTTTCAATAAAAATCTCATAATCCATATATGTATATATATAAATTATAATTGAAGAATTGGAAAGAAAAAAGAATAAATTTAAAAAATTATTGTAATATAGAGAAAAAATTGAAGAATAAAGTTAATCAACATAACTATTGTTGGTTGTCTTTATAATTAATATACTTAAATGTCATTATTATTATTAATAAGTACTAATAATCAATTATAAAGTCAATTATTAATTAGAAATTATGCTATTTGTTTGATTACTTTCATCTTAATGAAATTATATAGTTTCTTCTATTAATTAAAATATGTATTTTCTATATGTTCATAGATTCACGTATTTGGATATTCGTATATGGATATTTAAATAATTATTATCGAATATGAATATAAAATAATAATTCGAATACGGATAAGTTTAATAAAATATGAATGCATTTGAATAATTATAATTGAATACGGATATATACGAATTCGACCTATATCTGACGGATACGAATTTGAATATTATTTTTAAATATACGTCAAATCCATATCCGTATTCGAATATTCAAAAAGTTAAACGATACAAATATAAAAATAATGTATCCGATCCGTTTAATATCTGTTTACATCCCTAGGGTTAACCGATAGTGTTCTTTTTACAATTACTTTTGATAACCCTATTTCTACCTATGTGAACTCATCCACAGTGTCACCTTGATTAGCCCATAAATTGGTTGTCCTAGGTTGATAATATGGGCCTTTGCTTCTAGTCATCCAGTTGGTTTCTTCCCTTAAAAGTTTTTCATACTTTGTTATTGTTTTCATTAAATCAAAGATGAAATTATACTTCTCCCCAAACATTTTCTACTTCAGTTTAAAGTGCATCCAAACTCTGGCTGGGTTAACGTAACTATCTCCTGACAATGTGATATATAGGCAAAAGCGGATAGCCTTAACAAATCTTTCCAATTTTTTTTTATTTTTTATTTTTATTTTTTTGTCCCCTGTAATTATCTAGGAATTTTTATGATGGTCGGTTCTGAAACTAAGACTTCGAAGGGCACACATAGAAGTGATTATGAAAAAGGTTTTCCATGGTTGGCTAGTCCAGAACCTAACCTAACCTTAGTTTGATAAACCAGAGAAATACATTACCAGTTAGTAAGTTCAAAAACAGATGCAATTTTAAGTTACCATACACACCTACCTCCTCACAATGTGTGGATAACTTAACAATGTCTGCTATATTAGTTTATAAATCATCTTCCGAAAACAACATCGGTACCTTATAACTTGGCGAGAAAAGTATGAGATCTATTTTAGGAGATAAAGACAGGAAAACTTGGGTGGCGAGGCAAATCGCTTATGTTGCAAGAAGGCCCAGCCGAGGATGCCTTAAAACTCCTGCCTGGAGACACCATAGATTTTGCTACTGTTAGCATTGGTTGGGTTGGCTCTACCATAGTATCAGTCACCTCAATCAATGGGTGCAGCTGGCTACTTGGATCTTAAGTTTTCGCTTCCTACAAAAAATATTATCTGACTTATAGACTATATATTTACCTTGATAACTTATCAAAAAAGGCAACCGGCAGACACTCTCTTGTGAGGTGGCTGGTATTGACTAAGAGCTTGCCCAAACTGATTGTTAGCTATATTATGCCTTTCTGTTGAAAGTAGGAAAAGTTTTGATTGTCCTTCTTTCCTAAAACCACAGTGTTCTTGACATCGATCAATAGATTGGTGTTAGTTCCAACTTTTGACTCCAATCCTTTGATGGAGGTCGAGAAGTCCTTCAAGTTTTTCTCAGGCTGAAAAATACCATCTTGAGAGCTTGTACGTTGAAATCAAGTTCACATTTCTTTTATTTATTTATTTTTTTTCACGCCTCCTCTTTTAATTGTTCCTTCAAACGGTCTTCCGCCTCTTCTTATAGATCCCAATTGTCTCCCTGATTTAGAGCGTTAAAGATGTTCGTGATGACATTGTTCAGATTAGGCGGCCTCGCCACTTCTGCAGTATGGTTGAAGCTTGTGGGCTACACCGTCTCAACTTTGACAGATTCAGATCAGCGATCATGATGGGCTGCCATTCCTAACACTCTACCATCTGGACTTCCTGCATGTTTTTTGAAGGCACACTTCTCTTCTTGTTGTTGGCATGATTTTCTCTTTCTGTATTTTCTGGATTTTTTTTGTGATTTTTAAATAGGAAAAATGGAAGTGAAGACTAGAAAAATACAAAAAGCTTTTAAAAAGCTTAAAAACTTTTTCAAAATGCAATATGTTGTCCCATACTAGAAGTGCCATCGAAATTTTTTATCATAAAAATTAAAATTTAAAAATTCATTTATATTGAGGTATGCCAATATATGTATATTCACAAACAACAATAAACAAAGATAGAAATTTCATAAATTAGTATTCTTGAACCTGAACTTCTTAAAATGATCAAGTGAAGTGTAAATTATATAACATCTTTGAGGTTCTTCACCTATCTGACCTTAAGACTTTCAACTAATACTAAACTCAGCATAAGTACTATTGTCGGTCTTTGAATGATCTTTAAAATAAGCAAAGAGATTATGAGTTATATAAAAAAATAAAATAACAATTAACGAGATGCAGAATTGACTAATTGGAAAGTAATAAATGTAAAATCGAAATGCTTTGAGTGCCATAAAAAACTGAAATAGCAAAAACTTGCTGAATTAACTATTTGAATTAAGTTATTGTGATTGTGTTGACTGAACATGTGATTTTTAAAAAACTACATCGCCTGAAATATTATGAACAATGACACAAACAAAAATTTTCCTACGAGTCTCAGTTGTTGAGATGAAGCCTATCTTTTCTATTCTTCAATATCTTCAATGATCTTCTCTTCAAATTGATCTTTTTAAGAAGTTGTTATAGTATGGACACTTTTGTTTATTAGCACAGGTCTGACGCCTTTTAGCATGCATGGGCCTTCTAGGGTGGATTGACTTTATAAAAATTCATGCACGAATTCTTACTGTTGAAACCCAGGAGGATCTATTGCGGAAACAATGAAATAATAGTAAAGTAATTCAATGTAAAGTAACAACAAGATTTAACGTGGTTCGACGATGTGCCTAATCCACCCGACAAAGAAAAGGAATTTTATTGATCTCAAATCAAAGTGCAAGTACAAACTTGAATCCCACAAATCTCACGAAAACACCTAACACCCTCGTTCTAAACTCCGTCTTGAGAGAATTACTCAAAAGCAGTAAAGAAGCCCTTGTGTTATGTTCGTGATAATTTTTTCGAAAGAAAAAACTAATATTTATAGTCAAAAAATTACTTGACTACTTTACCTAGAATTAGGAAATCCAATACAAGAAGGAGTCATAATTCTAGTCAAACTTGGTCTCCTTGTCAAATTTACCTCAATTTCAAGGCAAAATCAACAATTCTCCACCTTGACTTGAAATTCCCATTCATCTTCTTTGTCCCTGCCCCCAATAGGGCCTGTTATCTGAGTCTGCAAATATTAATCAAATCCAAGCAATGTTCGAATCTGATTCTTGGAACAGCCTTAGTCAACATGTCTGCCGGATTATCCTTAGTCCCAACTTTGTCAACCAACGTGACTCCTTGGGACACCATAACGCGAACAAAGTGATACCTCATATCTATGTGCTTTGTTCTCTCATGAAATGCTTGATTCTTTGACAAGTGTATGGCACTCTGACTGTCACAAAATACCTTAGTGATCTCAGAAGTCATACCCATATCATCGATCAGCCCCTTTAGCCAAATGCCTTCTTTAACGCCTTCAGCTAAAGCCATGTACTCAGCTTCTGTTGTGGACAATGCAACTGATGACTGCAAAGTCGCCTTCCAGCTAACCGTACAACTTGATACACAAAACACATAGCCCATCATGGACCTTCTGCTGTCCAAATCTCCTGCATAGTCCGCATCCACATAGCCAAGAATTCTTGTAGTAGAATTCGATGGACTATACCTCAAACATCTGCCTGCAGAGCCTCTCAGATACCTCATGATCCATTTCACAGCCAGCCAATGAGTCTTTCCTGGCTTGTGCATATACATGTTCACAACACTAACTGCATGTGAAATGTCTGGCCTAGTGCACACCATGGCGTACATCAAGCTACCCACTGCACTAGCATATGGCACATTTGACATGTGCTCCACCTCTTCCTCAGTACTCGGTGATAGATCTGATGAGAGCCTAAAATGAGATGCAAGTGGCGTACTAACTGGCTCGGATTTATTCATCCAAAATCGCTCAAGTACTTTCTCAATGTAATGTTGTTGAGACAAGTACAACAATCCTGCGTGTCTATCCCGGATGATCTCTATGCCCAGAATCCTCTTTGCACCGCCCAAATCCTTCATCTCAAATTCTTCACTTAACTGAGCTTTTAATTGGTTGATCTCAGATATGTTTCTAGAGGCAATCAACATATCATCAACGTACAACAGCAAATATACGAGAAGGCTATCACTACAAATTTTGTAATATACACAACAATCAAATTTGCTTCTAGTATATCCTATCTTGGTAATAAAGGTATCAAACCTTTTATACCACTGCCTGGGAGACTGCTTCAAGCCATATAATGACCTCTTCAAAAGACATGCTTGATTTTGTTTCCCGAAAATAACAAATCCTTCTGGTTGACTCATGTAGATTTGTTCCTCCAACTCACCATGCAAAAACGCTATTTTCACATCCATCTGCTCCAGTTCCATATCAAACAGAGCAACCATGGCAAGTAAAACACAAATGGAAGTATGTTTTACAACTGGGGAGAATACTTCATGAAAGTCAACTCCCTCTCTCTAAGTAAAACCCTTAGCAACCAATCGCGCCTTGTATCTAGCATCTTCAACACCAGGAATTCCTTCTTTCTTCTTGTAGATCCATTTGCAACCTACAATTTTCTGCCATTTAGGTACATCAACCAGCTCCCATGTGCTATTTTTGGGTAGACACTCCATCTCTTCACTCATAGCTGCAACCCATTTATCAGAATCTGGCCTGGAAATTGCCTCTTTGTATGAGACTGGATCACCTCCTACAAACTCCTCAGCTGAACTCAAAGCATAAGCTACCAAATCTGAGTAAGCATACCGTTGTGGTGGTTTGATCTGCCTCCTCTCCCTATCGCGAGCTAAGCAATAATTTTGTAGTGGTTCATTTTCCTGTTGTTGATTAGGTGGTAATGTGCTCTCACCAGCTTCATCTACCACCTTCTGTTTCCCCTTTGAAACTTGTGGAGGATCAATATGAATCTCCACCTTCTCCTTAACGCTCTGTTGACCGCTTTCCTGCTGCTCTACCTTCTTCATCATTGCAGACTCATCGAATGTCACGTCCCTGCTGATAATCATCTTGGAGCCCTTGTCATCATTACACCACAAACGATAACCTTTGACTCCATCTGCATAGCCTAGAAATATGCACTTCCTAGCCCTTGGCTCAAGCTTCCCATCCCGGACATGAGCATAGGCTGGACACCTAAATACTCTTAGATTTGAGTAATCAGCAGGAGACCCAGACCAAACTTTCATTGGTGTCTTGTAGTCTAAAGCGGTTGATGGTGACCTATTCACCAAATAACAAGCAGTGTTAATTGCTTCTACCCAAAAATCCTTGGACAATCCGGCGTTAAAGAGCGTGCATCTAGCTCTTTCCAAGATAGTCCTGTTCATCCGTTCTGCAACTCCATTCTGCTGTGGTGTATGTACAACTGTGCGATGCCTCACAATTCCTGCCTTCTCACAGAATTCCTGAAATTCCTTGTTGCAGAACTCCAATCCGTTGTCAGTCCTCAAGCGCTTGATCTCCTTTCTGGTCTGCTTCTCAATTAAGGTCTTCCATTGCTTGAAGTTGACAAACACCTCATCCTTATGCTTCAGCATGTACCCCCATACTCTCCATGAGAAATCATCTATAAATGTCAGCATATACCTTGCACCTCCCTTTGAAGGGACTTGAGAAGGCCCCCAAAGATCTGAGTGAATGTAATCCAAGGTACCTTTGGTCCTAGCACACACTGCTCGCAGAAATCCAGTTCTCCAGTCTTCTCTCCGCAAAGCAAACCTCGTTTGCTCAGTTCTGACATTCCCCTCTCACTCATATGCTCAAGTCGCATATGCCAGAGTCTCGTAGTATTATTGACTGACGAAAAAATCGCTGCAGTACCAGAAACCGTGTTTCCCTGTAATATGTAAAGGCCGTTCCGCTTTTCTCCCTTCATGATAAGCAATGCACCTTTGGAAACCCGCAGAACTCCATCTCGAGCTCTGTACTCACAACCATTCTTGTCCAAAGTACCTAGCGATATCAGATTTTTCTTCAGATCTGGAACATGACGCACATCTGTTAGGGTCCTTACTATCCCATCATGCATCCTGATACAAACTGAGCCAATTCCTACAACCCTGCAAGAAGCATCATTTCCCATAAGCACCTTACCACCATCAAATTTTTGGTATGTGGTAAACTAATCTTCTCTTGGGCACATGTGGTAGGAGCAGCCACTATCCAAAATCCATTCAGAGCTTAGTAAAGTTTCAGCAACGTTGAGAACAAGCCCACCATCAGACTCATCCTCAACAATTCCTGCGACATCATCCCTTTTCTGATCAGAAGTTTCATCTGCATCATTCGCCTTTCCTCGTTCCGGACAATTCTGTCTCCAATGCCCCTTTCCACCGCACCTAAAACATTTGTCACCATTTCTAGGCTTGGTTCGAGACTTCGATTGGCCTCTACTCCTTCCCCTTTCTCTTGGTCTCCCTCTTGCCACCAATCCTTCCCCACTTTCACCATCGTTGCTGCCCTAGGACATGTTTTCTCAACTAGTTGGAATTCAATGAGGCCTTCACATCCTCCATTGAAATCGTATCTCTCCCGTACAACAAAGTAGTAACCAAGTGCTCAAAAGATTTTGGCAGAGAACACAAGAGAATTAAAGCTTGATCCTCATCATCAATTTTGACATCTATACTAGAGAGATCCAGAATCACCTTATTGAAAAAATCAATATGTTGAGTAATAGATGTACCTTCCTTCATTCTCAATGTGTATAGTCGCTGTTTCAAATACAGCCGATTTGTCAGGAACTTCGTCATATATAGACTCTCCAGCTTCTTCCATAAATCTGCTGGCGTACTTTCCGTGGTGACCTCTCTCAGTACGTTATCCGCCAATGATAACACCAGAGTACCGTAAGCCTTCGCCATGAACTCATCCTTCTCCTCGTCCTTCAGCGTTTCCGGCAAGAAATCTCTGCCCTTTAACGTTCTCTGTAATCCTTGTTGACATAGGAGGGCGTGAACCTTCATTTTCCACAGCCCAAAGTCGTTCTTCCCATCGAATTTCTCTACCTCGTACTTCATTCCTGACATCTGATCCAACCTGCTCCGATACCAGTTTGTTGAAACCCAGGAGGATCTATTGCGGAAACAATGAAATAATAGTAAAGTAATTCAATGTAAAGTGACAACAAGATTTAACGTGGTTCGGCGATGTGCCTAATCCACCCGACAAAGAAAAGGAATTTTATTGATCTCAAATCAAAGTGCAAGTACAAACTTGAATCCCACAAATCTCACGAAAACACCTAACACCCTCGTTCTAAACTTTGTCTTGAGAGAATTACTCAAAAGCAGTAAAGAAGCCCTTGTGTTATGTTCGTGATAATTTTTTCGAAAGAAAAAACTAATATTTATAGTCAAAAAATTACTTGACTACTTTACCTAGAATTAGGAAATCCAATACAAGAAGGAGTCCTAATTCTAGTCAAACTTGGTCTCCTTGTCAAATTTACCTCAATTTCAAGGCAAAATCAACACTTTCAAACTTGTGGGTCTTCAACCTTTTCGTTCTGTTAGCCTAGAATAAACTAAATTTTGGTACAAACAACCCTATAAGATCTATATAGTTAAATAAACCATTATAATCACTTTATGAATTATAAATATTTACAATCGAATTTGATCTATCAAATATCTTAACTGATAAAAATTCTAAAATCTGAATCAGATGCGAATTGATTTTTGATGATGTATTTTTTGGGTAAGGGAGTGTTCGGAAGGATCTTTGTCTGGTTGAGTAGCTAAGGTGCTTGATCCTTGAGCTAAAAACTACGATGCAGATCGAATCCTGCAACTGAGGGAAGCACGTCAGGCTTGTCGAGATGATCCTCAACTAGAATCCTCTTATGCTTAAGTTAGGTCGAGTATTTTAAAGGGCAAATCGTGTATAATGAAGTCCAAGATGGTATATAAGTGTATACCTGAAACACTAGCAAAGTGGGAGTACTTATAGTGTGAAACTAACTTTAAAAGTGGGAGGTCGAAATGACCAACAAACCCCTGAGTAGTACAATTTGATCTGAGTACAAGGGAATCAGAGGTATTTTGAAGAATGCCAGCTAGTATGCTTTTCGTTAGGTAGACAGTACAAAGGCAAATCTTCCGCATTAATTGTGGATGAGTTCTTGGGTTGCATTTAATAAGGCAGGCCACGCCAGGTGCATGCACACTTGATCTGCTAAGGTCGATTCCTTACTTGGTTTAGATGGTTGCTTGCCTTTGCAGCTGCTATGAGGCCGAACTACTACTGATCGATCCATTGCAGGGGTTGACTCGAGAGTGGGCAGATTTGGATGATACAGTCCATTGCTCATTTCTCAGAGGTGGAGGTCGATCCCCAGGGGGTTGAGCGATACAATGTCGCCTGTTTCCCTGAATGTCATGACCTTTAGGTCACAATTGATTCGAACCCTTCTTCATTAGTGCCTCCTCTTCTGGTTCCATCTCATAAGTGTCGAGCTTTCTATTCCACAGATGTCAAGCTCTCCTCAATTTATCAATTATGGATTGAAATCAGACCATAAAAAAACCTTACGACTAGAGGAAATTGTGATGAGTTTTGCTAAAACTTTCATGATCATTTTGCAAAGAAGAGATATTCTGAAGTTCATGTTTCGAAAACAAAGCCCAAGCAAACACATTTTGCAAAATGGGACATGGAGGGCTCACATGAAACACTAAAAGGGGCTAAACATAACAATTAGCGTCAGAATAAAACAAGCAAATGAAAGGGGCCCTTGGCGATTTGACTTGTTTAGCTAGATTGACGGCAACGGTGTTTAGTATAAGTGTTTGAAGAATGAAGCATAAAAAATATTAACATATATTTTGATAAAGTTCATAAATAAAGTACTTGCAGAAAAGTAAACTGTGACTTCAAAAACTTAAAAGAAATAAAGAAAAAAGAACTGAAAAATAAAATTTTGGATGGAAAAGGAAATGATTAATAGAATTGGACCAAAGGTAGTAGGAGACATTAAAATGTAAGATTTAAAAGAAAAACACAAAATTATGTGAACATTTGGGAGAGATTCAAGTTGAACTGGAACTCGGAGAAGCTGTCTAGCAGTTGTAGGAGTGTAGACAATAGACCAAGACTTAATCTTCTTTACTAAAGTAACAAGCTAAAGTGCACACACTTTCATGGCACGTAATTTGCAGTAACATACTTAATTTTAATAATTATGATATATATTGTTCTCATCCCCAATTATTAGTGGTTGTGGGCTCCCTAGTGTGAAGACAATCGACATTTCAGATATATTTGGATGGTAAAATATTTATCAACTTTCAATTATTTGCACTAAATACTAAACATCAGATCATGTTAATATAAGTGTAACGTGGCATAATTTTCAATATTTAATTTAAATTAAAGAATTAATTTGATGTAGGTAATAATCACTTTGGATCCTCTATTTCATTGTTTATTTCATCTTCTATTCCAACTTGCTGTATATATGCTTGAGTTTATCTAATTCTCAATTAATTATTTTTATAAAAAATATTTAATACACATATCATATATCCATGGAATGAAATAAGAATATGATATGGAATGAAATAGGAGATGAAATATAAAATGAAATAGAGGATCTAAACTAGGTGACCATTATTAGATCGGACCATCATTAGACAAATTCTCTATTCATATTCTTGCCGGCAATCAACCAATATACATAATGTAATACAGTAATAGTTTGTGTAATATTATTGGAAAGTGATTACATCAAACAATGTTAAGCTATTTTATGGTGAAATTTCAATTTTATTCCCCGTGAATAACGATGGGAGAAACCTTGTTGGGAAAGAAGCTCTCAACTTTATTTCTTTCCAGCCTATAAAGAAGCATCCAATATATTTTAAAAGGAACTATCAATCTCTTAAAGAAGATGGTAATAAAGCATATAATTTCCTCAAGTAAGACAAGAATATTATATGCGTAAAATATCAGAAAATAGCTAGGTAGTGTTCACGTCTTAATTAGTATATATATCTTATTGGAGGACACATTAACTGAGTAATGAGCACAATGACAGAAAACGAATGCATAATCGATGTGAATAGAGAAGCGGACACGGGAGACCATACAGATACTACTCCAACAACAACAGAGCTAGCCAAAAAATGGGTAAGCAAAGTTAACAATGAGCTGAACAACATGGGAGAAAGTTGTTCAAGGAAGACGAAACGCTGGTGCAAGCAATCCGTGTACAGATTACCCTCAATCCTCACTGATCTCAACAAGAGCGCCTACAAGCCACATACAGTGTCCATCGGACCCTAACATCATGGGGATGATCACTTGACGCCAATGGAGGAGCACAAGCACCGCGCTCTCCTTTACTTCCTCAAAAGATCGAAAAAGCCACTCCATTGCTATGTCGACGCCTTGGCTCCAATGGTGCAGGATCTCAAGGACGCCTACGACCAGTTAGTCAGCAATTGGCTGGAAGATACTGAGGGATTTCTGCAGCTGATGATCGTGCGTGGCTGTTTCATTTTGGAAATATTACAGGCCAACTGTCACGATTTGTACGAGGACTACGCCCGCGGTGATCCCATCTTCAGCAAGCACGGCAAGATCTACATTGTGCCCTACATAAAACGTGACATGCTGAAGATCGAGAATCAGCTTCCTATGCCTGTTTTTACAACATTGCTTTCTGCTCAAAACGACATATCGATGATTGAAGATTTGTCTGAGGTGGTCAGAGTCAACGTCTCTCTCTCTCTCTCTCTCCACTCCCCCCCCCCCCCCCGCCCACCCCGGGGCCTCTCTTGATTACCTGTCTTGGTTTGATCTTTCTTGACTCCCACTCGCTGCTGAGGAACAAAAAAAAAAAGAAAAAAGCAACTATGACTGACCGCTCTACTAAGAGGACATATAGATTCAATAATGGATTTAGAAGGTATTTGGCAAAACTTATTTAACAGGTCTTATAAGATGTTTTTGGAGTTTATAAGATGTAGATCTTTTTTAAAAATAAGTTTTTAAAGTATTTGAATAAAATAAAATCTTGGAGATTATAAGATGTTAATAATTGCAATTTTATAATTAATATGATTAAAATGAAGAGAATTTATTCAGATCTTCAAAAGAAGTTAAGAATTCCTTACAAGCCATTTGGTTTCATTCTTATAAGTCATTTTCATTTTCATCTGAAAATGAAAATAGAAAACTATCACTTTTTACACCATTTTCTCAAATATTTTCATTTTCAAAACATTTTGTTATTATATTCTCTCTCCATTTTCATCCCTTTTTCAACCCTTATCATTACCTTAATCATTTTTTATCTTCCCAATACTTCTCATACACCATTCACCACAAAAATATTAAAAATTCAAATTCAAATTATAATATTATTTTTTCAAACAATCACATATCACATTATCAATTAAAATTCAAAAACTACACAATTTTTAATACAAAAACACCCAACATCCAAATACATCTTATTTTCACACTTATATAAACCTATAATTTTCTACAACACATTCAAATAAAACTCATTTTTAAATTCAACTATTCTTTTTAAATTCAACTATTCCAACTAACTTTTCTCTCTCCATTTTCACTTAAAAATGAAAATGCCCCATGAAAATGAAACCAAATGGCCTCTTACTTTTTTAAAAAGAATTTATAAGCTCCTAACATCATATTTTTAGAGTATCTTATAAAATATTTTGATGAGCTTATAAAAGCTCACCCAAACAGCCTCTTTAACATCTTATAAGCTCTCAAGTATCTTATAAGATGTTTTGATGAGCTTATAAGCTCACCCAAACAGCCTCTTAGTAATCATCTGAATTTATTATAAAAAATTTCTATCACAAATTAAAAGTAGTAATTGCTAATTAAAGCTTTCAATAATTAGTAATTTTTTGTATATAATATTTTAAGAAAATTCATATGACCCCCGATTAATTATTGATTGTAATATGCTATCACTAGTAATACGCTATCACTAGGACTTGACCTAAGTATTTTAATTCTATCTCATTTTATTCCAACTTATAAATAGTAGTATTTTTTGGTTATTTAGGAAATCATTAGGTGAAACTCGTGATGACATTCTGTAATTTCCTTTTATACATTCCTCTTTGTGGACTTGTGATGGCACTATTATATGTCTCTCGACTCTCATTCATGTTTTATTTTATAATTGAAGTTTTGAATCAATGTGAAGATTTGTTCTTTTGTGTTTCAAGAATCATAAGCCAATGAAACTTAGTGTTCTAATTTGTTTTTAGATATAACTATATACTGGTGTGGCATCAACTAATTAGTGACCTATCTATAGAAAGCCCGTGGTGGAGATATAACTATGGTTGTGACTTTAACTAATGTCCTATACGTTTATATTCAGCAAGGCGAGGTAACTAAGCTCATCCTCCAGTTCTTTTCTCAAAAGCGCGGCAGCCAAAAAATGGGCCAGCTGGGCGATTGCTTGCACATATAAGACATGTACCGAGACAGCCTGCTCTGGATAGCTCCTAATTACTCCGATGAGAATTCCAGAACCGAAGGCCGCACCTCCAAACAATCAGACAACATCTTCGACGAAGATGATATCATCCGCTCTGCCACAGAACTTACCGAAGCCGGAATCAAGATCAGGAAAAGCAAAACAAGAAGCCTAAAGGACATCTCATTCAAAGATGGGATACTTGCGCTTCCCCAAATAGTCGTAGATGATGCTTTAGAATCACAGTACCTAAATCTGACGGCATTTGAGCGGTTCCATATTGGGGCAGGCAATGAGGTGACTTCGTACATAGTTTTCATGGACAGCATAATTGACAATGTCAGAGATGTGAGCATACTGCACTCGTGCCGGATCATACGCAATGCCATCGGGAGCGACAAGGCCGTGGCCAACTTATTTAACTCTCTGTCCAAGGACATCACTATAGATCCCGAGAGCAGCTTAGCCTTAAGCCCTTTGCATCAGCAGGTGAGCGAGTATTGCCAGAAGCGATGGCACAGGTGGCGGGCTAATCTTATGCACAACTATTTCACTAATCCATGGGCCATTCTATCTGTCATTGCTGCAATTCTCCTGTTTGTTCTCACCATCGCTCAGACAGTCTTCAGTGTCTTAAGTTATAAATCCTAATAGTTAACTATTAAATACTTCTGATTTTCATATTTGATTTCTCCATTCATCAATTTCCTGTTTCTTGATCTGTTTACTATGTAATGTGTAATAATTGCACATGCTTTTCTATTTAATAATGTGTGCAGTGTTAATTAAAGTTCAGTTTCATCGTTAAGTGCTGATTGTATTTGGAGAATTTGTTGATTAGCAAATATGATAAAATTGGATTTTGGATATTTTTTTGCACTATGATGTACTTGATATTGCTAAAATTATCAGTTATACTGTTAGAGTTGTAATTAAAAATTTTGTGATGTCTAAATTTCTCAACTTAATTTAATTCTTGAATGTATAATTAATTAAATAAATTCATATTATGATTAATTAGCCCCAAAATATATTACTTACAGCTAACAACAAAATTAAGGAATCCAAAAGGTAAGAAAAAATAGTTAAATACCAATGAAAGGCTCCACTTTTTTTTGTTTTAATGTATTTTCCCACAGCGTTGGAACGAGGAAATTCACAACACATTCAAACAACCTGGTACATTCTTCAAGGAGCATGTGAGAATATTTGTAGACATATCAATTTTTATCCAATTAAGAAGTGACACATGTAAAATAATATATTAAATATTAATTTAAAATTTTCTATTTAAATTTTGGCATATATTAAATTTCATTCCAAAAGATAAATAGTTAATTTTAATTAATAATTTAGTATTTATTTTATATTCAAATCAAGCATTGACATGTGTCAAAGATCTCTGTCTGCATCTATGGACCAATTAAATCAAAGATATTTGATATTGATATTATCTTTTGATGTTAAATATTATCAAATCAAATATATCTGATATTATCTCTTGATATTTGATATTATTTTATCAAAGAGATAACTATCAAAGAAGTTCAAGTCAATCTGAAAATCTCTCATCAAGCAACTATATAAAGGGGGTGACCAAGACTCATTCAACACACAACACAAATTCCAGCAAGTGAGAGGAACTTTGAAGGAGTTCAGCAATTCTCTCAATCAAATTCAAATGAGATCCACGACATTCAAGGCGTTTTTCGCGGAATCCATATATTTTTGGCGTTTGATTCGAAATTAAGGTGCGAAGCCCCCGAATTGGCGTTATTTTGTTCAAATCAAATTCAAAGGAGATCCATGGCGTTTAAGGCGTTCTTCGCGGAGCTCAAAATTATATTTGAAAGGGAAGAATCAAAGGATTAGATTAGAGATTGAATTCACAGTTGACTGATAAGTTTCAATTTTATTTTATTTGTACAATTTTTCTTGTCTTGTAATTTTATTTTGCAGACAAGGAAATTTATTGTTACAAATTTTGGCACACCTAGTGGGACCATCTCTTTCCTTCATCAAGACTGAAGTATCAAATGGCTGCCAACAAAACTGCTACATTGAAAATTACTACCTCAAATTCTTCAACTGCTGCAGCAAAAAGTGTTGGCTTCATCACAAGAAATATGTCCAAGAAGCTGCAATCATCTTCGGAGGTGGCTCTTTCGCTTGCTATGGAAAAGATGTTGCCGCATTTTATTAATATAAATGAAGATGGCATAATTGTTCAATGCATTGTAGCTTTCCTTGATAGCATAATTGTTCAGTTATTCTGCCTTGTTGGAAATTGATCGTTCAAAATATTGACTGCAAATGATACAGGAAAATTGTTAGGTCAAGAGCCTTGCCAAGCTGTTGTGCTTGTGCCACTATTTTGCCAAGCTGTCGTGCTTGTGCCACTATTATTGCCAAATTGTTGTGCTTGTGCTACTATTTTGTTATTGCCAAGCCGTCGTGCTTGTGCCACTGTTTCGCCAAGCTATCATGCTTGTGCTACTATTATTGCCGAGCTATCATGCTCGTGCCACTGAACTGTTATTGATTGATCGATTGTACTGTTATGGAGGCATAAGGCTATTCTGATATGCATATTTTGCTCTTTTATTGAAATGTATATTCTATTGGGTTTGTACTATTAAATTATATTTTGCTCGTGGAGTAATAAGGATGTAGTGAGTTTCCAGTCTAGATCGAGCTGATATTCAAGGCCAACTGAGCTATCTATATTTCCTCCTGAGCTGTGATCGGTTGAGGCGCTCTATACCTTCTGAACAGCATCAGTCGAGATGATCTCGGGCCTTTTGGGCTGATGGTTACAGCTTTCCAACCTAGCAATTGCAAAATGTTTGGAAATTGTCGTTTTACTTCATTCTGACATATGATTGTGCTTCCATAGTTTCAAATTGTTAAACCCCATTGTTATTGTTTGACTCTTGACAGTCATCTATTGTTTTGCCTTATTCCTCACTAAGTCCTTATGACTCACCCTTGTACCGTTTATTTCCTTTCAGACAGGCATGAGACTGGAGGCTTGGACTAAGGGTTTTTGACTTGATGTTTTGTATTAAAGTTTGGTGCATGGATGTATATATATGAATTCACCATTTATGATATTTTGGTATTAGAAATGTGTAAACTATGGGGATTAATGTAAGACTTTTAGTTTTGTATGAACTATGTTGCTTATGTTGAAATCTTGATTCTGATTTTGATGAGTTAGTAGCATGAATTGAGCACTCTGATATTATGGTATTAAGTTTAACGAATGCTGTGAGTGGTGACCGTTGTGGTTTATTGAAAAAAATTTATGGGCCTATTGAATATGATATCGCATGCTATAGGATTGAATTAAGTAGCATTCCGGCTTTAGGCTATATCCCGAGTGGGGTGCCACAATATAAGTCCCATCTTCCTAGGTCAATTCACAATGATCTTATGCTTAATCACCATGAGGGCCCATGCTTGAGAAATCACCAAAGGCATATAATGCTTATAATTCCCCACATGCGATTGCGGTCATTCCCTTTCAAACGAACCCCTCTATTGGTTCTTCCTAACATTGAGGCCTCTTCTTATCTTGGGCGACATTCCTACTCCACTTCTCATCCTTCATTCAATTCACCTCTTCTTCATGAATGTACCTTTATGCTATCTCCATCAACTATCCCAAATATACGGGAGAGTCTCTCATAATGGCTGAATCTAGTGGTCCCTTTCTTGCACTACAATTTAAGATGATTATCATCATGTTCAACCTTCCGATACTTCTAACATCTTATTATTGAACCAGTTAATGTAAAATTCGACTATTAATCTCATCGGGTTGTTTGTGTAATTGCATGATGTTCTTAAATGCTATCTTATGCTCGCAAAGGTCTTTATTCCCATCATAGGCAAATCTAGAATTTAAACCCTATTGGTAACTTTTATGCCAATATCTCCTTGTGAAATGGAGACCTTCATTACAAGGTAGATTCCCCTCCTATAGCTTTCTTCTTCATTTCTTCCAAGTTTCGACTAAGCTTTTTAGCTTGGTTTCTCAACTCTTATAACTCCGTCATCTCTGCTTGGCAATTTGCAAGCCTTCCTAAGGACCATTCATCTCTATCATAATTTTGGAGTCGTATTCAAGCTGCTCTGGACTATACTTCATCAAAGTTACCACCTCGCACATGAGTCCAATTTTTCTCTAAAGGCGTACTTACTTGCTCTAAGGGAAAAGCTATTTTGAGACATCTGCAAATGTGGGGTCTTGAATGTTAGGGCATGTTGCTTAAGGAGCAACCAAAGATGGTAAGAGAGGTCGATTCTACTGCTCCTCCATAATCTTCTTCCACTAATCTTTCATCATCTCTTTAAATTATGTGGCAGTCATTGGAATAATCGACTCATCTGGAGTCTCCTTAGGTAGCATCACATCCCTTATGTTTGCAGGTATTGGCGAAGGCGGGCGATCATGAGGATTGGGTGGTGTAACTACTCACTTCAATGATGTTTCCATCATGCTTTCTTCCATAAACAAACAAAATGGTCAAAAGAGAAATTACCATAGATGGTGATCAAACAAAGCTTGGGCTCTTAGTCTAAAGTCGGACATCTTCCGGCATGAATCAAGAATCTAATCCTGAAATTTACAATAAATAGTGTAGGGCATCGAAATCTCTGGCAAAAATCTTCCAACGCTAAAAGTAAGTATTTTCTTTGTGAGAGAGGATAATATGCAAAGAAAATATTTAAATAATATAAATTGCATACCATAGAATGATAAACATGGAGGTAGTAATAGTGGTAGAGTTTAACTGATTGGGCCTGAGTGGCGTTATTTTGGTGGCCCACTTCACCTTCGATACCTTGATTCCTTCAAGGTAATAGCCAAGACCTTTTAACAAACAATCCATCTTATTTGTACCAACCCACATTTAAGCCCATATCAAATTTGCCACTCGACTTTCTAAAGTTTGCTGAGTGCGTCATGAATAAATACATCAAATTTAAACCACTTCTTGGTACCACTTACCATTCTAAAACTTATAGCACGTGTCACAAACAAATATATCAAATTTAGATCTCATTAAAGCACATAAATGCATTGCTCTCACAAAAATGTGGTTCCTTAATAAGGTTTTACTTTAAAGATAACCCAAAATGGGCTTTTGAACAAGGAAATTCTATCAAAAAGTATTGACTTGTGGCTATCAATTTTGAATGAATTTTCAAAATGGGTCAAAAATTGTACACGTATGTTTTAAAATGTAAATATTGGTTTGAATTTTATATATTGTTTATTTAATTGTGTGATTTTGAAATGTGAAAGTACTAACTATTACAAAGTCCACATTCAAATTAAAGGTCTATTTTATCCGCGGCAAACTTTTTATTTTCACATACCTTTTTATGAAACAGAAGTAATATTTAATTTTTTTCATAACCCAGAAATTCAAACAAATTCACCCCCGACCCCGAAGGACAAAATTTATGTGGAAAGATTGGAAACTACACAAATTCCAGAATAGATGCATGTGGGGATGTGGTCCTCGATCGTTTCTTGTTGCTTCTGAAATCTCTTAACTCTAATCAAGCTGGTGTGAGTGGGTCGATTCCCTTTTGCAACCATTCATTTATGTGCCTGTCCAGCATTAAAATGCTGTTTTTTATATTCTGAATAAATTGCGCCAATCATCCTCCAAATGAAGCCGCATTAAAGCCGCTATATAAATTTTATTGCTTCATGACTATCGGTATGATTCATTATTTTGTACAATGAGACTGACTATAAGTTTAAATTTGTTTGCTACAGAAATGCGTGAGTTAATAATATTTTCGGTGGACGGTTTTTTATTCGTTTGAAATTTTGGTTAGGGGGTTTGAAAAAACTTGTGATGTGGACGGTAGCTACATCAAAATTCTAATAATTCAAGTGTCTATATTTTATATATTTTTCTTTTTTTTTTTAATTTACACACACTTTTATGCATTTGAGGTTATTTAGCTTTGAACTCCAAACTTCACACATATAAAATAAAATAAAAATATCACTAAACCAATTTATCAGTAATATTTATATTTATATAGTTACTTTTGAGGAGACCCATTGTTCTTCTTATCTTTCTTCTCACAAAAATAGACAATTTTTTCTCATAGAAAATGACAATTTTGTACAACGTTTTAGTCAAAACCTTATTTAATTAAATCAATCGATTGCATGACAAATTGATTGTTATTATCGTATATATATATTTTTTACTATTTCTATATAAAAATTAATAATATAAAAACAATTAATTTTACTTATTATGTGATTGTGCTCTAAGATAATAAATAGGGATGAGAATAGGTTAGGCGGCCCGTCATGGGCCTACGACCTAGCCTATTTGAGGCATAACATGGCCTAACCTATTTATTAAATAGACAAGGTTTAGGCTTTTAAAAAAAACTATTTAATTAAAAACGCTAGATATAGGCTTTTGAAAAAACCTATAAAGCATTTCAGGTCGGCCTATATAATTTAATTATATAATATATATATATATTTAAATATTTATAATACTGATATAATTGATTTTATATTTTATTTTAATTAAGTTTATATAGTTATATATTGTATTCTTGATTAATACATAACCATTTTATTTCAAATTTTTTGTTTAACTTATAATAATGTTTGGTTATGGTTTTCTTTTTATTTAGATAAATGTATTATAATTGCTAATTATTTTTGCTTAATATAAATTATAGAATTCTTAGACTTATTAAGGCCTAAGCCTATTAAAAATTTGAACCTATATAAAATTTAAGTCTAATTAGAATTTAACTAAAATAGGCTTTTTCAGGCTAGACCTAAGCTTTGGAAAAATTTAAAAAGGCTAGGTCTAGCCTTAAATAAAAGCCTATGTCACGTAATATGTTAAGTTTAGACTTATAATTTATACAACAAACCTGCATATTTAAAGCAAAAATTAATCTAACCTATCATATTCCCACCCCTAGTAATGAAGACCAGACTTTGCGGCAATATTTAAAATTTAAACTTTTTATCAACTAATGGAGTAATGATTCAAGGTGGGCCGGTTTCTATGCAGATCTCGTGACGAAAATGACGCGTTCCCTGGATTTTTAGGAAAAAGTTGGACCACCCTCACATCTCGCACTAATTCGCCTTCCTTTTGCGAACTTTCTCACTGTTTTTCCCTTCGTTTCTTCCTTCTCTGCTGTGACCATCTGCCTCATTTACATCTTCATTTCATTCTTAGTGTTGTTTATAAACAAGTAGTAAGCTGCAAAGGTAAGCTACAAAGTTTTGAATTCAAATTTCATATATTATTTAAGAATTCATCTGTTTCTATAATAATGGATTATAGCTATTGCTCGTTATTACTTAATTATCAATAATAGATATTTTGATGTAGTAATACATGCAATTATTTTCTTAAAAAATAAAGGATACGTTGATATAATGCATTAAAATTCGACTATTGTTAAGGTTATACATTTTTTGATTTTTACTTTATTGTCTTTAAAATCTTAATTTAACATATCAAAAAGAAATCCACTCATACTAATTAAGTTATTCTAAAGATTAAAAAGTTTGGCTATATCTTTAGCAATTATTCAGGTACACAGGTATATATAATCATAATAGAAGAGTACCAGGCCAAATTTACATCATGTAGAAACTTTGCATGCATGCATAAAATGACGCAAGGTACGCAAGGAGGTACGCAAGGAGGCCGCGCCCGGGCGCGCGGCATATTGGAACCACGTACCTTGGCGTAAGTTCCACGCACAGGGCAAACGGCATTCTGTAATGCTACACCAGGGCGCAAGTCTTGCATGGCCTAGCGCAACACATAGACCACAAACCGTTTTGTTATTTTCTTTGCGGTATTTAAACCCAGTTTCTTCCAGATTGATTAGAACGAACAAGAGACAAACCCTAGACAATAGACTCTATACTGCTTTAGAGATAGTATCTCAAAACAGAGTTTAGAAAGAAGATGTTAGGTGTTCTCGTGAGATTTGTGGGACTTAAATTGTAATTGACACTTTGATTTGGAATTAATAAAATTCTTTTTTTTTTTTTTTGTCGGGTGGATTAGGCACATCGCCGAACCACATTAAATCTTATTGTCAGTTTCAATGAATTACTTTACTTTATTTCTCAATTTTACTATTTGGTCTTTGTGGGTCACAATAGTTCTAAAATATTAAGATCCAATATAATGGCTCTACCTTTCATAATTGAAATTAATAAAATTTTACCTATGGCCAATAGTATCTCAAAAAAAAAATGTCGAACGGGCTAGCTATATATGCTCTCATTGAAAATGAAATGTTAATTATAAACATGTAGTTAATTTTGCATTTAGAAAAGCCAAAAAAATAAAATTTAGATAGTAATATTTTAATGAAAAGAAAATGAGATTTCTTTTCATCTATAAAATACGAAATGCTTACTAAAAAGATGTATATTAGAAATTTATTTTTTTGTAATATATAATTTTTTTATTAAATAAATGAAAGTCCTTATTACATGTTTCGTCTTAGGCCTCTAATTTTATTGAAACGATCCTGATCATAACGATGCATTATTTTGCATTTCTGGAAATAAGAATGAGATATTTTTCAAGATTTTACGAGTGTAGAATATCTACGGCAAAAATGTAATTGCTTTTCATGGTGATACCATGATAACAATTTTATTTATGAACTTTAACTTGACATGTCATTTGACCACAAGACAATACTAATAGTCGTCCTCTCTTTTTATGTTGTAAGTATACAGAAATCTCCACGACAAAATTTTCATTCATAAATCATTTAGACATTATACACATCATTATTCATTATTAGCCTCGAATTAACTACCACCAATTTGTATAAGAAAGTCAGATCTTAACGGAGTTTCTAAACCAAGAAGTGTAACATAAATTGACAAAAAAGATTTAGTATGGTAGAGGCAACGGTTTTAACAGTTTTTCAAATTTCATAACATCCCTAACATTGCACAGTTTTTGTATGTCATTTCAGACTTTTAGTTCAATTAAATGATTATAATTATTTACAACTTCTCATTATGATATTGTGTGTTATTCAGGCACATATATTACAATTAACATATTGACATATAAATCCCAATATTAAAAAGGATCATTCTATAACTCGTCGAATTTATCCATTATATACTATGTTAGTCTATCCAAGAATTTCGTAACTTCTTAATATTTTAACTATTGCTTTGAACTTTGTATAAATTAACAATGCTCACCTTAAAAGTTAAGAATTTGATAATACTATAATCAAGTACTTACTAATATGCTAAAATTTATAATTGCAAGTAGAAACAAAATTTTATTTTCTTATACATTTGGTAATGTAAAGTCATGATTACAAAAAAAATATGATAAATTAGTACTAAAATAATGAGTGATAATACAAAAGTCATCGCTAATTGTATATATTAGGTGACAAAAATAGTTTGTTTTGTCACCTCAATAATTTTTATAAACTAAATAGTGACAAGAATAGTATTTAAATTGTTATCACTGACAATTAGTGACACACATATGGTGACAACTTAGTGACAATTAAAATCTTATCACAATAATTTGGGGCAATTCTTATTGTCATTAGGTTGTCACTATGGAAGTGTCACTAATTGTCAATGGTGACAACTAAAACATTAGTTGATATCATTATTAAGTCATATTGATGTGATAAAATAAAAATTATTATCATTTAAAAAAAATTAGTGACAAAATAAAAATTATTGTCATTTAATACATATCATTAGTGATCATTTTTATTTTATCGATTATTATTTTATTACTAATATAATAATCACTACAAGAAAATTGGCATTTAGTAGCATTAAGTTGGTGACATTTTATAATATAATGACACAAAAAAGTATTATGGTGATATAGTTGTAAAACAATGCGCCACTATAGTTTGCTATTTGATGGCATTTGATTATTAGCTGATAGACAAAATAGTGATATTTGATTGAAAATGCCAAGATAAATGTATTTCAAAGACATTTAACTAGTGACATTAACTTTTTTTCAAAAAAATGCCACTGGTATGTAGTTAAAGATTTGAAGAAAAGTGTCACAAGGTATTCAGTGACACTAACTTATTGACATTTATAACGCAATCACACACAAAAGTAATATTATAGTGATAGTTATAAAAAATGTCACTATAATAAAATATTTAGTAGCATTTGATTATTAGATGACATATGAAATAATGACATTTGATTAAAAAAGCCAACAAAAAATAATTTAAGGCATTTAACTAGTGCCACTAATTTTTCTTAAAAAGTGTCACTCGTATTTTATTTATGTTGTCACTTAGAAGGCTGCCACAAAATATTTAGCAATACTAAATTAGTAACATTCAATAGTGTAATGATACACAAAAGTAATATGGTAATAGTTATTAAAAAATATCACTGTAATACAATATATTAATGGCATTTGATTAATAAGTGACAAAAAAATAGTAACATTTGATTGAAAATACCAACATAAATATATTTGCAAGGCATTTAAGCAGTATCACTAATTTTTTCTTAAAAAATGTCACTCATATTTATTTATGGTGCCATTTGTAAAAAGTACCGCAAGTTATTTAGTGACACTTATTTGACTTCATTTTATAGTATAGTGGCACATTATGATATAGTGATAGTAATAAAAAATGCCACTATAATATAGTATTTAGTGGTAATTGATTAATAAATATTATAAAAACTTAATTTTATTAAAATTACTAACAGCTATATGTTAAAAAGCATTTAACTAGCATCACTACCCTTTTCTTAAAAAAAAAATTCACTCATAATTTATTTATGGTGTGACATGAAATAAATATTACAAAAATAGATAAAGTATTTATAGTTATTATTAGTAACTGTAAAATTTATAAATTAATATCTTATCATAATGTATTGATTAAATTAACTACTTAATATAATTTTAATGTATCAACTAAATTAACCATATTTTTCAAGAAGTATAAAAAATTTAAGTTTTTGCCCATTTTTTTCCTCACCTCTACATTATTTTTCTGGATATTTTCTCTCTAAATTTAATGTCTCGCCCTTTTTTTAATATATTATTTAATAAAATAATTTCGAGCATATATTTAAATAATTGACAAAATATGCTTTTAAAGTATAAAAATAGAATAATATTTTTGAAAATTTATAATGAACATTTAGTAGGTAGTTTGACGGTAAGCTTATATATTTCCTAATAATATGTTGCAGGTTCAAGTCTTATACAAATCAATTGGATCATATTGGAATCTCATATATAGGATGCTAGAGGCAAATTAAAATGCTACTCAAAAGAATCTCATTGCCATTTAATTTAGCATATTATTTAATTAATTTTATGATATGTTAGTATATCATCTAAAGGAAATTTTTTTGCAGCATTTTAACATCACTATATGCATTTCTTGTGGCACATTAGTATGCCATTTAAAAGTATTTTTGTGACATTTTAATATGCTAGTTATTGTATTTTTTATGACATATTACCTTGTTATTTATATAAACTTTTGTTATATTTTCACCTGCCAATACATGCAATTTTTAGTGGTATATGTGCGTGTCATTTAAAATAATTTTTAATAGCACTTTAGCATGTTATTTAATGTATTTTCCATGATATTTTAATATGCCATTTGATGCGATTTTTATTGCATTTTATTAATGCAAAAATAAAGATAATTTATTGACATTTATACTTTAGCTACACCGCTACAAGTGGCACTTTCAAAAAATATTATTCAATATAAAATTGCCACTATAACAATTATTTAAGTGGTATTTTTTAGAACCTTTAATGCTTGATTTTGTTGTGGTAAATTTTTTATAGTGAGTCAGCAAAATTTATATCGCTGTACATGTCGCATAGCAAAAACTCCATTTGATGTGATCATGAATGTGATGTGTTGTGCCTTTGTAAGAGCTACAGTACAATTAATTTTCAATCTTAGGCAACTACATTCTTGAAACAGAAAATGATATTAATTATTAACAATTGATGACAATAGATAGTTACGGACCTTTCACATTCGACTATCCAACTAATAATTATTACCACAATTAAATTACTTATATAATTTCTTTAATGTTTTACCTAAAGTGGGCTAATTTTGTTCGTGTAATTCACGATAAATATAAGAGACAATTAATTAGTAAGTATAAATTACTCTGACTTTGTTTTTTTCTCATAGATGTTTATTAGTATGATTTAAAGTACTTTTATTTCTATAAGGTAGTAGTAATCTTCGCATTCCCCTCCCGGTCCCAAATTATCCTGTTGGTCAAGTCTTGATAATCAACTCATTTAGGTTACACAACAAAAAAAACTGGCTTTAGTGACCGCTAAATAGCAGTCACTAATCTGTGACCGATTTGTGATGGAATTAGTAACCCCAAACATAGCGGGCACTAATCCGTCATTAAATTAGTGACCGATTTTTTTGGGTCACAAAAGTGGTCATTAAATTCTCAAATTTTGTTAATGTGGGTCATTGATTAGTGATCATGTATAGAGCAGTCATAATTGTGTCACAAATTCTTAAATAAAATTTGAAAAAATTTAATATCCTCTTATATTGACACAATCATCTATTTAATTTAATAAAGTAGTTTTAAATAACTATTGCATTTATTAGTAAATAATTTTTCTAACAAATAACATATTGATTATATAATACTTTAAGTTAATTAGATAACTTATTATATTAATAAAATTAATTTGTCTAATTAATTAAATAAATTATTATATTTTTTATAATTAATAAAATTGATCTGTCTAATTATATTATATATTTATAAATTATAATTTAAATAGGTAAATATTACATATATGATTAAATAATACATTTAAATAAGTTATTGTTTGTATAGTCAAATAAATTTTAGGTATAATTAAATAATACATTTTTAATTTAATAAATAATGTCACATGTTGTGATAACATATAATATGAAACTATAGTATGAAAATATTAATATCTATTCATTATTAATCATGCCATTTATTAAAATTATAAAAATTTAATTATCGTCTAATATTAACATAATAATCTATTAATTTAATAAAATAATTTTAAATAATTATTTTGTTTATTAGTAAATAATTCATCTATCAAATAACGTATTAATTATTTAATGCTTTAAGTTATTTGGATAACTTATTATATTAATAAAATTAATTTATTTAATTAAGTAAATGAGTTATTATATTTATATAAATTATATTTTATATAGATAAATAGTTACATATATAATTAAATATTCTAATAATATATTTAATTTACTAATCTATTTAATATGATATATTAATTAATAATCTATTTAATTTAATAATCGATTACATATAAAATTAAATATTGTAAATATTAAAATAAATTAATTTTAAATAATTATTTTGTTTATTACTAAATATTCATCTACGAAATAATTATCTTTATTAAAAAATTAATTAAGTTTCATATACACATAAATCTAGAATAATAAATAGTTAAAATATTTCAGTTTAATTAAAATTGAAATTATGTTATAGTTTAATAATTTTTTTTAATGTAAGTTGATATTAATAATATTAACATATAATTATGATTTCATATATATTTAATTTTAATTAATGAATGCTTTCTTTAAAGTAATACATCATTTGTTATTTATAATTTTAAAAGAATATAAAATATCAAAATAAATTATGAATTAAATTAATTACACATCATTTTGTTACAATCTTTACATATATATTCATATACATACACATCATCAAACTATTAATACACATACATATATTACATAAAAAAAATCAATTTCTTCCTACAAACCCAACAAAAAAGTAACTGATTTGACATTTACAGTAAAATTTGTCTCTCCACCAAAATATTAACAAACTAACAACTTGTTTTCAAATAATTTTTCCTATTTTCCCAATACAAAAACAAATGGTTGGCACTTTCTCCAATTTTTCTCCAAAATATTCATTCTCCCAAAATGTTTCCAATATGCAAGTGAACAGAGCCAAAGTGTTTAGATAATAAGATCTTGGAGCTTATAAGGTATTAATAATGATAATTTTATAATTAATAATTATTAAAATTTAGCGAGCTTGTTAAGAACTTAAAATTAAGTTAAAAACTCCTTCCTTTTTTAAAAAGAGTTTATAAGTTCTTAACATTTTACTTTTGAATCTTTATAAGCTCTTTTCTTTAAAAAGATCATGAAACACTTTTTGACATCTTATAAGCTACCAACCATCTCATAAGATGTTTTGAAAAGATTATAAGCTCACCCAAACAACTTTTAAATGTTTTACAATATCTAACTATACTCTATACATTTAATATAAGATGAATATATCATTTCATAAAACGTAAACTCTAAATCCTAAAATCTCACAACTCTAAATTTTAAACCCCAATATATTAATAATATAGAATATTTTTATTGATTAACATTATTATATCTACATATCTAAAACTAAATGTCAATATTCAATAGCCATCATAAAATTTAAATTGTTAAAATTATATTAAAATATAATATATAAAAATATTAAGTATCAAGATATGAATCAAGTCATACATAACTAACTAGTATAAAATTAAATTTAAAAATTAAAAATTAAAAAAATTAATTACTATAATTTAATAAAAATTATCAGAATAAAATATAAAATAATAAAAGATGTAAAAAACACAAGTGACCAAATGACTAAACTCTAACTCCTATTTACATTTCAATTTCTATTCTCTCTCACACTTGTTACCAGTCGCCATTACCTTGGTACTCTTTTCTTCCTCTCTTCTTCTTCCTTCTTCAATCTGTTTTTTCTTTCTTTTTTTTTAATATTTTCCATTAAGATTTATCGTCAGCAAAGGTGCTAGTGAGATGACTGTGAGCCAACAGCAGCTGGCCCCTCGGCTTGTGAGGCCAGTAAATCTGCTGGCTCTCGCAAGGAGCCCAGCTGCTACTAGCCTCCATGTCTTCAGTGAGACCCAGAAGCAACTGGACTCGTGAGTCTAGCTGCTGCTGGGTGCTAGCATCGGCGAGGAGGGGCCAATAGCCCCTCCATCCCCGATGACAGTAGGGGCCAGCAGCTGCTAACCACCTCACCCCTTGCAGAACCTATAAAGCCCCTCGTCTCTAATAGTCAAGGAATTTATATTGCAAGATGAGGTATTTTAGAGGATATATATTTATGGGAGGTGAATTTTATTAAATAGAGTTTCATTTGCTACCTTTATTAATTGCTTAAATGATTGTAATGAATAGGGTATCTTTCATCATCCTGTATAATTATAGGTTGCGACTGGGAAATTGCTGAAGAAGTGGTATGTGCATTATAGGGCAGTTAGTTGCTTGGTATTTAATGATGATCGGTCCCTTTTGATCTCAGGGGTAGAAGACGGATGTGTCCGGGTTTGGTCACTTTTCCTGTATGTGGATCTTTCGTCTGGGTTTAATTGTGTTGCAAAATATTTATTAATGAGTTCCTAGTGGAAGTTCTTATATTACTTCAGGATATTCAATGATGCAATGAGGGAAAAAGCAAGGAATCTATTTTAGTATAGTTTCCATGAGCATTCTTTGAGAGTAATTGATGTTAAAACTAGCTATGGTGAATGTAATTGAATCATCGTGTCTGCTTCTGAGGATCATATATGCAAGGTTCATCTTTCGCTGTCTAATTGATGTTTCATGCTATGGAAAATGTATTTATTGGTAAATCTGGTGATTGACACTGAAAGCTAATTTGAAGAGAAAAAACTCGTGTACTTAAAGAGGATTATGAGCATATCTTTGTGCTGGTAGTTCCTTTTTCACTTGTATGCAAACAATCTTATATTTACTACATTTCCCAGTTTCTCTTTATTTAGGTTGAAAAATTGACCCCATATACCACTGAATTGTTTATTGCTAATTACTTTGATGGGAATTTGATTAGGGTAATATCTTCTTACCAGTTACTTTAATGTTATTTGAAATTGGAATCCTTAGGTTTTGCTCATTTTTCCTTTTCAGCTATTCACAGTATAAGTTTCCTGAATTAGTTTATGATGATTTGTTGCCTGCTTCACTTACTAAGAGATACTACCTGGCTTACTTCAAAGGTCTTTAGTGTTTGTAATGGAGTAATGAAAAAGGCAATTGGCAACTTACCATGAGAATTGTTTTCCAGGCCTTAAGTTCAATTTCACATAAGTCTGATAGGATTTTTGTTCTTAGATAGCAATAGCCTTTCAGATTTTGCATATTTGCAAGGCAGAACTAGTACAGCTACATTGTTCTGCTAATATATATATATATATATATATTTGGAGTTCAATTCTTCTTGTTCGTTAGCATTATTTCTTCTTAGATTTTCTGAATTGTTCATTCATCATCAATTTTAATTTTCTAGATGTCTGACTAGATATTAGTTGTACATTGCAAGCCGATTTTGCATAATTGCATGTCAGAACTAGAACAACTTAATTGTTCAGTTAAAGTGTTTGGAGTCCAATTCTATGTGACTTTGCTAGCTTTATGTGTTTGACTGTGTTTACATTCCTTTTTGGATTTTTTGAATTGTCCTAAATGGAAATCCTTGATCTGTGAAATAACAAGGCAATAACCTACTTGGCTTCTAGTGCGGATGGATTTATATTATTTTCTGGATCAGAGGATGGCATGATTAGAGTGTGGGATATGAGAACTCAAAACATTACTTGCGTATTTAGACACACCAAAGGTATTGCACATTAGCCCTAGTAATGCTTGCTCGGTGAATAGACTTATGCACCACTATTCAATTCCTTTTGTCCATTATTTGAATTTACATTAATCACCACATAGTTTAAGGTACTATTTTCATAACTTAGTTGGTCATATAATCAAAATGGCTTATTGTGCTGATGATTACAGGTCATATATGTTCATGTTTATTTTAATGGCCCAGCATAATTCTATAGATTCTCAAATTTATAACAGTAGATGATCTCAGATTTCTAATAGTTATACTATTGCTCATACAGAATTATTGATCCAACTTGAATCATTTCTAAGAGTTGCTTCATTTATATGAGAAATGTTGTACCCCTCACGGAGAATTTGTTATAGTCGTATTACCATGTATATTTGGATGCTTGGATGAGGAACTTGGATTATTAATGATCATGAGGGACCTGGAATTAATCACGTGTCATGACTCTACAATTAGGACTAGAGTATTAATACCTAAAAGGCTTCCAACTTAAGATGCTGCTAATATATTAATCGGGCAAGAGACGAAAACTCAATGGGATCTCAAGTTCAGTTTGGCACATCCTCAAGGGGAAATTGATTCACACTCAAATCTCTAAAATCTTGCATAGCAACTTGGCTTGGGCAACAAATTTCATTAGCATATCTTTAGATATTTGGGACACAAAATTTGGTAAAAAGTTCTCTTAATTATCCTTGTTTTGACTATGATTCTTTCCCAAAATAAAGCTATACCACCTCAATTTTGCCTATGATGCACTAGGATAATTCTTGCCCAAAACAAAGCTATACCACCCCAAACAGGATTCCCTTTTTTTTATTATTTTTTCCCCCTTAGTATTAAGACAAAGATCCATTCATATCCAACCTATTTGAAAAAAGAAAGAAACTTCTCTTGATCTTTTCAATGTTCTTATATCCATTTATATTTTTCTCGAATTTAATGCTATTTTTATTATTATTTTTTTTAATAAGATTTTGGTTGGCTCCTCAGAAATTTAACCCTCAAAATTATTGCATCCTTTATAAATAAGAAAGTTATATTATTTATAAATGAGAAATTTGCTCTTACTGCAGGTGTGGAGCTTATCTAGAGACAAACTATCAAGAAATATTGTCTTCCCTTCAATAATAGATGCGATTTCCCTGGACTGTGGGGAGCATGTCTTTTATGCAGGTGGCAGAGATGGTAAGATATACATTGCCGGATTAAATGCTCCAATAACCTCCAACAATAGTTATGCTTTCTTCATTCCAACGATACGATAGACTAATTTAAATTTCTTTTTGGGAATTTTTATGCTAAGGTGAAGTAACTTGTGTTTCTTTCACCTTTCAAATATATTGCATATAAACAATTTCAAGCATAAGATAGATTATTAATAATTAGCATGCTTATGGTTTTCATGCTTAAAAATATTGTTTATATAGGAATTAGCACTAGAAATTTTATTCTACCATTGTTTTATTTATTTATTTTTTTTTTTTTACAAGAATATCTTTTTTTTATTAGATTCATAAAGTGTTTTTACTTAGTATTTTTAGTTTTAATAAAGATTAATCTTTTTCTCTATTTGAACTAATTGTGTTTTTAATATTTAGATGTTCAAATAGAATGAATATTGTCAAGAACACGTTAGTCAACATGGAAACAATCCTACTCCTAAAAGCTCATTTGATGCCCAAAAATGGCTTGAAATCAGTTGTGGTCCATACAAAGATAAAGTGTATGGCTTTGGAAACACTTACCACTAGAGTGTATGCTCAAAATATCTTTGTTTTGTTTATGGATTTGGATACAGTATTATTGAATTTCTATTATTGTTTGGTGTTATCTGGAATATAAATTGTGTTTTAAATGATGTGGTTTTAAATTGTTATTAATGAGAACAAAAAATAGGTTTGATAAATATATTAAATTAAACATTATAAACAAAAAAAATTAATAAATCAGTGACTGATTGATGATCGCCTAGCGATCACCAAGTGGAGAAAATACACTCATTATTCTTGAAAATCTTGCGGTCGCAAATCTGTGACCGATTAGTGACCCTAAAGGCGATCACTAAATGGAGGGGATACACTATTATTTTTGAAAAAAATTTGTGACCGCTGTTTGTAGGCACAAATCTGTGACCGATCAGTAACCCCAAGGTGGTCACAAGTCAGTAATAAATGGAGTAGTTGGTCACATGGCCAACTATTAGTGACCCACACTACGGTCACTAAGCGGTCACTAATCAACTATTAGTGACCCACACTGGAGTCACTAACACTTGGGTCACTAAGCGGTCACTGATTAGCGACTGCTTGTTCACTATTTTGTAAATTTATTTTGTGACGTAATTTAAAAAATTAGTGACCGCCATTAGTGACCACGCCAGCAATAACTAATTTGTGACCTCATGGTCCAGAGGTCACAACTTCAATTTATGACGAGGGTTTTTGTGACCGCTGTGATCGGTCACAAATGCGGTCACTGACAATGTCAGTGATCAATTTTTTATTGAATTTGTGACCGATTTGACAGTCACTAAAACCAATTTTTTTTGTAGTGTTATCAAAAATTGCTTTAGGTTGCAATGCTGACAGGAAATTAATTAGTTCATTTCAATAAAACTATTGCCTTACGTGATTTCATGTGTTCATTATACGGTATAAAATATCATAATTTATATGCATGTTTGTGAACATCTCTATATATATTTCCCAAAAGTATTAATTTTATTATTGAAAACTATTAGCTGAATCCTAAGATTAGGCATAATCTTTTCGGTGGAATTTCAGGTTATAATCTCCATTTATTATCTCGAGTAATATGTTGTATATGGAAGCTTACAGGCTACAGCCTAAGAGGACCCTAAAGTCCACATTAATTAAAATATTTACTATCCTTAAATCGATATGAACATAACTAAATATATTAATTTTTCTGATTTACAGAATAAAGTAGGTACGTAGTGAAATATGATTGATAGCTTCTTCTGTTTTTTTTCCTCAAGTTGATTTAAGTGAGTGACCTGGGCAGTGTTTTAATTATTTTCATTTTTTCAGGAGCAGCTTTGGTTAATTATATTGATATTACTTAATTTGATTGTTTGACTTGTAGATAGATATTAATTTATTACATGTATTTAATTTTAATTAGGAAGATAATTGGAATTAAATTGAATTGTCCAATATATGAAAATTTTAAAGTGCCCATTATTAATTATAAATGATTCTATGGTATCTCGTATTCAAAATTCTTTTATTTTAGAAAAGGGCAAAGTGAAAGAGGTGTGGAGCTAGTTTTTTCGTTGACTATACAATTAATTTAATTGCTTGAATTAATATAATATAATTCATTATAATTTATGTTTATATTAATGCCGAGATTATCTTGATTATGTTTTTATTGATTTTGACTATCCCATTTGGTTTTATTTTCATTTCCATCGTTTCTAAAATTTGAAAAGTTAGTTAGTGGAAATGAGTTGAAAATGATTTTGTATTTGAATGAAATGTTAGAAATGTAATAATTATGTTGATTTTAATAGATTGTAGGTGGAGAAAGATAGAAATAATGGAATAGAGAGAGAAGACATATAGTTTATTGAGAGAAGATATATAGGTTATTGAAAAATGTGTTTTGAAAATAAAAATGAAAATAATGTTGGGTGAAAATGTGTAAAAAATATTGTGTTTTATTTTTAAAATAATAGAAAATATGAAAATGAAGATTGGAAAGGAAACCAAACGGTCTCTTAAGAACCTTACAAGGTTGGATATTTGCTGGACATCTATTCAACTATACATTCATAGGAAAGCCTAAGATACCCATATATTACACATATGTGCGAATCATTAGTAATACTTCCGATTTTAGTATGTTTTCTGAACTTCATATAAAATATTTGTAATTTTAGCTATGTTGAATCTTTTTTATATGTGTTACATGTATGTTCATGTTGTATTGTACTAGACAATCAGACTCTATATCCACAATTACTTAGGCAATGTTTGGTTACATTTCAAATGTTCTGGTTCGTAGGTTTTGGAAAAATAAATTTTGGAAATGGGTTTGAAGAATATGATAACAGATACCAAAAATGTGATGGATATTTAATTATATTTTTTGTAGTAGGTAGAAATTATTTTGAGTAATGAAGTAATGTTGTTCTTTGAGTAAAAAGGAAAAAGAAAAAAAGAAAAAAAAAAAGGAAGAGGAGAAAGAAAAAGAAAAAGAAATTTATTCCCAGGATCGATTACAATTATTCTTATAAAATGCTTTAAAAACACGTGAAACTTAAAAGAACAATAATTTGGGGTCATTCTTTCAAGTACAACTCCTACAATTTTATTTGATGTACTAGTTAAAGAACTCAACGAGAATGAAACAATTTCTGGAAGACGAGTCAAGTTTATAAATTTTGAAAAGAATGTTTAGGTGAGCTTATAAAATACTTAATGCATGTCATAAAATTTTTGATAAAATTATTTAGAAAATAATTTTATAAACTTTCAAGACAAAATGTTAAAATCCAATATATAATTTTTTTCAAAATAAAAAGAAAATAAAGAGATCCTAACTTATTCTTAAAATTATAACAAACTCTTTTAATTTAATATTATTAATTATAAAATTATGATTACTAATATTTTATAAACATTAAAATCTTATTTTATCCAAATATTTTAATTAAGAATTTATTTCTATAATAATATATAGAATCTTATAAATTGCAAAAACATCTTTAATAAGTTTGGCCAAAAACTTTCTTTGTTTCAAAATTTTCTAGTCATTGTAATGTTTTGAATTACAGTTTGTTGTCAACAGTTGGAAACATTACAACCTGAAACAAGTGTATCCCTTATTTTAGGGTCTACCTAAAACATCTGCATGTAAATTTGAAGTTAAAAGCATCACATATAAAGACATAATTGAATAATGGTATGAAAAGGACCAAAATTTGAAAATCAATCTTAATTAAGAATAGTTGATAGAACAAAGCCAATCCATTCAGTGATGCAAGGAGGAATGAAGATAGGGTGAGAATGGATGCAGATGCAGAGAGTAAATTATTCAATAAGTACACAACGTAACATAGACGAAAGTGAAGTACGACAATATTGAATCTTAGGTCCATCAAACTTAGGCAATGACACACAAATGTACTTTTAAAAGGGCACACTTATTTTTTTACATATATATTAGAAATTCATTAAGTTTGAATTCTTAATTTTACATTTTAAATGTAAAAGTAATATTGTTGAATAAAAAACTACTAGCAAAGGGCGATCATTTTCAAGAACAAACACTAATCTTGCTAGTGTCAATATGTAACATTAGATAATTAATCAGCAATAAAGATCAATCTATATGCCCCTACCATACCATTGCTAACCCAATCATTCGCAATAATGAACCAAAAATTGAGCCATTATAAAATGGCATTAGTGTTCCTCATTTTTCAAACAAAACATTCCTAATAACTAGCAAGCACATTAGTAACGCTGACTCGCATGTTAGATGATGCTTGTCATGCCTAACCAGTAATTCAAAGGGTTTGTTTGGCTTTGTTTTGAAGGTTGTGAAAAGAATATTTTGAAAGGATGTATTTTGGACTATGATAATTTCTCCCGTAAATATCACATTAGTAGCATTTTTATCAGGTAAGTAGGATAAATTGAATTTTGATTATAATAATTATATATGTATATGTATGGTTGTAAAGAATGGTATATATATATATATATGTGTGTGTGTGCATGTGCGTGCAATGATTAATGGATGAGATTTATTTTGAGTATATTTTGAATAAAACATTTCACATTGTACAATGTATTATTAGAGAATACAAGTATCTGTTTGGATATGTTTTTCCACTTGAAAATTGCTGAGGGAAAACAGTAAAACAAGACCAAAGTTTTTGCATTATACAACTTTAAATAATAGCTTCAGAAGTGAATAAATTTATCAACATTAATTAATTATGTCAATTTGCCTTAACAACCAAAGAAAGTAATAAAATCCAAAAGCCCATAACAGAGGATTTAAAACGAACTTCTCTTCTCTAGTAGTGGAATGCTAGATTTCCTAGAATCAATATACAGATTTAATACCCGTAATTTCAAGGAACATACAAAAGAAAAAGCGGAATAGGAAAAAGAATAATAACCTAAGCCATGACATCCTCAAATGTTGTTGATCTACTGCTTAGTGCACGGGGTATTTCTCGTCAAGAGCTGGTTCGAATGTAGGAGAAGAAGCCAATGGAAGTACCTGTGCTGCTTGGTTAGTGAATTTAACAAAAGAATCATCTTTTTCTTCTTGAGGGACCTTTCTTGAATACTGAAAATCTTTGATGGAAGAATCTTGAACTGACCCTTCATTCTTTAGGCCCCTTTTTCTCTCAGCTTCTTCCAATAACAACCTTCTGATTAACTTGTCCTCAGCATCCTTCAAGAACTTGAACTTTGGTGGAGGGGAAGATCTCAATCTGTTGACTTCTGCCTCTGTCAATGACTCAAACAGAGGATTGAATCCATGACTATGGTAAGAATCCAATGAGTGTGGTGCCTTAACTGTTGGTGAAGACAAAGGGGTGAGAAAAGGGGTTCCATCCACAGCAAAAACAAGCTCACTCAAACTCTTTGTTCTTGACCCCTTTCTGCTGCTTCTCGATTTTCCATCTTCAGACTCCAAATCCTCCTTGCTTTCCTCTTTGATTGTAAAAAGAAATCTTGGAGGCCCACAAAGATTGTGCACTCTCATCAACTCTGTTTCCACTCCCTCCTCACCATATCCTTTCAACCCTAAATCTTTGTTTGAGCCTATCTCCAAATCCTCTTGTTCTACTGGTTGTGGGTTTCTCACTGAGTTGGTGAGTTCTTGACTGCTATTGGAACTGTTAAATGAATTAGGTCTTTTCCAACAGAAGGAAAAGGAGAAATCTTCAATTTCTGTATTGCTAGTGTAAGCGATTCTCTTCTTCCACCACAGCAAATAGTAAAGTTCCGCCACAAGCCCCATCAAGATGCAACCAAAGACAAAACTCAAACCAATGCCTAAACCACTAAAAGATCCCATTTGTATTTGTTTTTCAGAACACTGGCTAAGATTCTCACATTTGCGTATTCACACGAAAATTGCTGCACTAGAAACAGAAAAAGTTAAAGCCCAGATTGGAAATTTTTGGAGGTTTTTACCTGGAAAATAACCAAGAAATATATTCCTGCAAAGCCCATAAGAGGGCTCAGCCTCTTTTGTTGAAATCCTGCTGTAATTGTTCAAAATAGCGATGCCCTTTTTTCCAAAATTTACGTAATCCAGAGAGTAAATACGATTCCATACGGTAAACTGTAAAGCATTCTTTAAAGAGCTTATTTAAGGTAAATTGCCTGAGATACACGCTATGGCGGAGAGATTCTTTCTATCTGTGGATAAGATAAGAAAAAGAAATTTTTTTACCTTTTTAACAATTCTTGATAATCATAAACTTGAGAAAGCAGTTGCCCAAAAGCAAGAAGAAATGAGCAAGGAATTTTTTTTTTTTTGATCTAGTATAGGAAAGAGTCTAAGATCATTTCTTTTTCAAATATGTAAAAAGGCATTAATGGGGATTTGAGCAAAATTGAGAGAGCGCTAGACTGGCAAAGTTGTGGGCGAAGTGTGTGTGTGTAGAATGGTTGATTGGTTGGAGGGGTCACATCTTCACCGGATATCTCACATGGGCTGGCAAAAGCATGATTTAATCTAAGAATGGAAATAGCTCAGGTTAGTCCACATTGGCCTTTAACCTAGTTTATTTATGACCTAGTTAGGTCTAACTTATTTAATAAAAAAATCATATCAAAATTTAAAAAATAGCATTTTAATTAAATAGTTTAGACATAGATTCTTATAAAAACTTGCAAAGTCTAACAAGTCAATCAATTTATTTTCTTCAAATAATAATAATAATAATAATAATAATAATAATAATAATATAATATTAAATAGCTTATTATATTTGATTTCTTTAATTAGTCTTTATGGAATCCTTTATGTTATTTGGTATTATTTTTTATTGAAATGATAATATTTTATATTTAAATTTAAACTTTCATAATTATGCATTTATTCTTTATCATTTCAATTGTTGTCTATCAAGGTGTATTACAAATTTAAGCATAGTAAAAATTTAGATTTACTTGATGTTTAGACTTATTTGAAATCTTAGTAAAAAAAATAGGCTTTTAGACCAGGTCAAGGCTTTAAAATTTATTAAAAAGGATAGGTCTAACCTTAAAAAAAGCTTATAATAGATAATAGGGTAGGTTCAGGCTTATCATTTGCATTACAGGTCCGATTTACTTAAACCAAAACTTATCCTAATTTAGCCTATTTCCATCCCTACCTTAATCTAAACATACATAACAATAAAAGAAGAAAACAAAAAGGAAAAACTAAGAGAGAGAGAGAGAGAGAGAGAGTTATCAAAACAAAATAAAATAAAAGATATAAATTGAAAATCTATACTATTAAAAAAGTATTTATTCTTTTTTTGTATGTTAAAATACTTTTATTTTTATTTTTTATCCCCATAAATATAAAATAACTACCACATCATTCCTACCCCACTACTACCTCTTAGTTCCAGGATAATTGATGAATGTTTATAAATATTTTTATTTTTCTGCAATTTTCTTTTCTTTTCAATTTTTTGTAACTATGTTATATCTCATTTATATTATTTTATTATTTTTATTTATTAATAGTTGCACACACATCAAGTGCATCAACCACTAGTAAAAATCAATAGATAAAAACCACATTAAATTGGAATATAAAAAATCATCGGCTTTTAGATGAGCATAACATATGTCCTAAACAATTAGAAAGAATGGTTAGACTAAAAACAAGGGCACGTTTGGATATATAGATAGAATTGATAAAATTATAATGATATGGTGAGATTACAATGTTGAAAATAATATAATAGTATGTTTGGTGACTAGGATTATACATTTTGGATATGTATTTAATTCATCAATCCCTTATCTGGATATAAGGATTAAATAATTGGGTCATGCAATATTGTCAAATTCTATGAGTTTTGAGGGCTTAATTGTCAAATAACTAGCTATTTTTTCCCATCATGATAAAAGGATTACATAATCCAGGCCAAATTGTGGGGATTATTTATCAATTGATTTGTGGATTATAGAGTGGGCCCTTTATCCATCAAATGCTTATTTCTCCAAAGCCAAACATTTGATGGAGTTTGATAATATAATCTATCAAGCACAATCCATTTATCCAAACATGCCCTTAGAGTATATTATTATATCTGAAGTATTTATTAAAATATTTTGCTATTAAAAGAATTCATTTCATTAAATTTTCACTTCAAAAAGCCCAAACAATTAATTTTTTTTCACTAAATTACTCTTAACCTACTAAATGTTTTTGAAGTATTCTTAACTTATTAAATGAAGAAACTTAATGAATTAACTTTTGTAGCAAAAATTTTCTTTTAGATTGTGTAAAATAATTTTCATCAATGATGAATTTTAAGTTGAATAAATGAAATTTTGGAAAAATATGTTTCTTAAATTTTTAAAAATAAATTAATTATAGTGAAGACGGTTTTAATTTTTAAAATTAAATGAGCAAACAAAAAGATTAAAGTTTTTTAAAATTCATAAATATTTTTTTTATAAAATCTTTTACTACAAATAAGTGAATACAGTTAAAAAATTAAAAATTAATAAATAAAAAAAATCTTCATATGAGATATTCGATGGTAATTGCATCCAAAATAGGGTATGGGTTGATGATTGAGCTTTTCAGGAACAAAAGCTTGTGGAATAAATTTTGTAGATTGAAAAATTACTTTATAGATTTTTTAGATGTAAAAATTTATTCTAGGGAATTTTCAATAATTTTACCTAATTTTCTTTTTACAAACTCAAAGGCTATGTTTGGTTGTAAATTGGAGCAGTTTGCCAAAATATTTTGACAAAATGATTTTTGGAAAGTGGGATTAGGCAATATGATTGTTGTTTATTTGTATTTTGAGTGGTAAGTGGAGAATGTTTTGGAAGAAAATTGTTTGTTTAGTTATATTTTGGGAAGGAACAAGATACCATTGTAGACGCAAATTTCTTTGTCTGCAAAAATAAAATTACAAGATAAGAAAATTCGTACAAATAAAATAAAATTAAGATATATCAATTGTGGATTCAATCTATGATCTAATCCTTCGATTCTTTCCTTCCAACTATGATCTTGAGCTCGGCAAAGAAGGTCTTTGAATGCCATGGATCTTAAATTTGATTTGAAGAAATAATGTCAATTCAAGGGCTTTGCACCTTAATCTCGAATCAAATGCCAAAATATATGAGCTCCAAAAAGAACGCTTTGAACGCTGTGGATTTTCTTAAATTTGATTTGAAGAAAAATAACGCCAATCTGAGGGCTTCGCACCTAATCTCGAATCAAACGCCAAAATATATGAGCTCCCTGAAAATACCTCGAACGTCGTAGATCTCCTTGAATTTGATTGAGAGAATTGCTAGACTCTTCCAAAGCTCCTCTCACTTGCTGGAATTTGTGTTGTGTGCTGAATGAGCTTTGGCCACCCCCTTTTATACAGATGCTTGATAGGAGACTTCCAGATTGACTTAAACGTCTTTGATAGTTATCTATTTGATAAGATAATATCAAATATCAAGAGATAATATCATATATCAATAGATAATATCAAATATCTTCAATTTGATTGGTCCAAAAATGTAGACACTTCATCTTTAACACTTGTCAATATTTGATTTGAATATAAAATAAGTACTAGAGTATTAATTAAAATTAACTATTTATCTTTTAAAATTAAATTTAGTAAATTCCAAAATATAAATAGAAAATTTTAAATTAATAGCTAGCATATTATTTTACACGTGTCACTTCCCAATTGGCCAAAAATTGATATGTCTACAAATGCCCCCACTTCAAGACTTGGTGAAAGATATGCCAATCGTCCACAAAAGAGGCAAGGCTTCGAGTGTTTGAGAAGTTTTCCTTTTCTCTCAATATGTTTGCGACAAGAACATCCTCCATGCATTCCTCGAGCTATGGTACCCAATCAAAGGGTAAAGTCATAACATAATTCAAAGTAAAATATTCTTTTAGGGAGGGTGCCGTACACAATTTATTCTCATATGGGCCAAGAATAACATAAAATTTAGGCTCATGTGTCAAAGAGCATATATAACTTGAATAGGCATTTTATACTCGTGTCAAGAGTTCACTTGAATTTGATGGACAATTTATACTCATGTCAAGGAGTTTACTTGAGTTTGACTTAATAGACAATTTACACTCTTATCAAGGAGTACATGGAGAGAATTTGAATATCTAGATAATTTATGCTTGTACCTAGGAGCCTTATTGAAAATTCAAGCTCATATTACAGAGCACATGGGGAGACTTTGAATATATAGATTGTTTACGCTCGTATCTAGGAGCCTTATTGAAAGTTTAAGCTCATATCAAGGAGCATATGGGAAAACTTTAATTTAAAAATTTCAGATAGTTTATGCTCGTATCTAGAAGCATTTGAAATTTGAAGACTTGAGCTTTGGACTTGAAAACTTGGAAATTTGAGTCTTTGATTTGGAAACTTGAAGACTTGACTATTGAATTTGGACATCTAGAGACTTGAGTCTTGAATTTGAAAACTTGAAGACTTGAGTTATGGATTCAGAGATTTGCAAAGTTGAGTTTTGAATTTGAAGACTTCAAAACTTGAGCCCTGACTTGAATACTTGAGATATGATCTTGAATTTGAAGACTTGGACACTTGAGTCTTTGATTTGGAGGCTTAAAAATTTGAGTCTTGGGCTTGGAGAATTAGAGATTTGAAAATTTTAGATAGTTTATGCTCTTATCTGGGAACATTATTGACAGTTTAGGCTCATATCGAGGAGCACATGGGGAGACTTTGAACATTTAGATGGTTTATGCTTGTATCTAAGAGCCTTATTGAAAGTTTAAGCTTATATCAAAGAACACATAGGGATACTTTGAATATTTAGATAGTTTATGCTCGTATTATGGAGCAATTATTAACAGTTTAGACTTTTATCAAGAAGCATTTGGAATTTGAAGATGAAAATTAATTGCCCCCAACATCTTCATCATCATTCGCATCACTTGAGTCTTCTTGTTCATAAAAAATCATGCTCATTTCAATATTATATGCACGAGTTGCCAAATCTGCAAAAGTTTTTGGTTTAATTCCTTGAAGTATGTAGCAAAGACTCCAATGCATTCTTTGGATACACATCTCCATTGCTGAAGCCTCCGACAATTAATCTTCACAATTAAGACTCAAATTTCTCCAGCAATTGATGTAGTTAATGACATGTTCTTCTTTCCACTAGCGAGAGTTGATGACTTTAATTATGTTGATTATCCTTCAAGTGTTGTAGAAACGATTTAGGAACTTTTGTTCCAGTTACCCCTAACTATCGATAGAGTCTGTCTCCAAGTCAACATACCAATCAAATGCATTGCCCTTCAATGATCGACCAAATTGCTTGATCAAATGATCTCCACATGTCCCAGTATTATTACAACTCTCAATGAAATGAGTTATGTGCTGCTTTGGGTTGCCTTTACCATCAAATTGTTGAAACTTTGGGGGCTGGTAATTGATCGGCATCTTCAAGTTATAAATCTTTTGAGTGTATAGCTTAGAGTAAATCATAGATGACTTAGAACTTCCATCAAGCTTATCTTTGATAGTCTCTATGATAAACTCCTTCAATGGGTCGATGAGAATTAATCCAGTGAAAACTTCTAGCTTTTTTGTTGCAGTCTTTTCATTTTTGGCTGGCTATTTCTTTGTGGATGTTTTGCCTTCATCCTAAGCCTTAATTTGTTTTTTCACCATGAAGCTTGCATCAAGATTATTCACTTTGCTCATCAATTTGGAGATTTGAAAGTCTCGCTCTTGGACATGCTTCATGAGTCCTTTAACAGCCTTTGTCAAATTTGCAATTTGTTCATCTAAGGTTGTAGCACTTGTCACCATCGCCCTCGTCATGCTCAAGGAATTTGATGTTGAGTGGGGAATGGATGATGAGGATTCTCCATTTGAGTCTCTACCATCTTTATTTATATCAATAAAATACAGCAACACCTTTTCCACATCAAGTGAAAGAACCCCCTCCGAAGATGACTGAAACTTATTGGACATACTTCTTGTGATGACACCAATACTTTTTGCTCCAGCACTTGAGGAATTTGAGGTAGTAATTTTCAATGCAGCAGTCTTGTTGGCGGCCATTTGATACTTCAATGTTGATGAAGGAAAGAGATGAGAGATAAAGATCGTCCCACCAAGCGTGCCAAAATTTTTAAGCACAAATTTCTTTGTTTGTAAAAATAAAATTACATGACAAGAAAATTCATACAAATAAAATAAAATAAAAATATATCAACTGTGGATTCAATCTCTAATATAATCCTCCAACTCTTTCTTTCCAAATATGATCTTGAGTTTCGCAAAGAAGGCCTTTGAACGCCGTGGATCTTAAATTTGATTTGAAGAAATAACGTCAATTTGAAGGTTTCGCACTTTAATCTCAAATCAAATGTCAAAATATATGAGCTCCACAAAGAACGCTTTGAAAGCCGTGGATTTCCTTAAATTTGATTTGAAGAAAAATAACGCCAATTTGAGGGCTTCGCACCTAATCTCGAATCAAACGCCAAAATATATGAGCTCCCTGAAAAACACCTTGCACGTCATGGATTTCTTTGAATTTGATTGAGAGAATTGCTGGACTCCTCCAAAGCTCCTCTCACTTACTGGAATTTGTGTTGTGTGTTAAATGAGCTTTGGTCATCCCCTTTATATAGATACTTGATGAGAAACTTCCAGATTGACTTGAACTTCTTTGATAGTTATCTATTTGATAAGATAATATTAAATATAAAGAGATAATATCATATATCAATAGATAATATCAAATATCTTCGATTTGATTGGTCCAAAAATGTAGACACTTCATCTTTAACACTTGTCAATATTTTATTTGAACATAAAATAAATACTAGAGTATTAATTAAAATTAACTATTTATCTTTTAAAATTAAATTTAGTAAATTCCAAAATATAAATAGAAAATTTTAAATTAATAACTAGCATATTATTTTACACGTGTCACTTCTCAATTGGCCAAAAATTGATATGTCTACAGCCATATCAATAACTGAGTTATTATTGGATTGGTAGAGTGAAATTGATATTTTAAAATTATTTATTTATTTGTGTGTGTGTGTGTGTATAAATTGGGTAGGGAGACAAAAATGAGAGGCTAGACATTGGGGAATGGGTATAATTGGGAAATGAATTGGGAGGGTATTTTGAGCCTTTTTAGATGTATTTTGAGAATGAAATTGTAGAATGTGTATGATTTATTTATTTATTTATATTTTGGAAGTTAGAAAATGAATTGCCAATTTATAACCAAACATAGCCAAACTGATTTTTGGCTGTTGAGTTGTAAAATTACAAGTGAAAACTGATGTTGATAATTAATAAATATCATGGTAATATTATGAGTAGGCGCTAAAATACTTGGGATTAATAAATAATTTGGTTCCAATCTAAAATCCGTAGATCAAAATTATGAAAATATCACTCCAAAAAAAAAAAATAAAAAAAAATAAAAGATAAGGTCTTTAAATTAAAAGAGTGGCGTTGGATAAAGTTCTTAAAAACAGCAACTCTGTTACTGTGGTACAAAACTGAAAGCACGTTGGTTTCCAAACTGCATTGTACATTCCTCAAGCAAGTCTTTGGGGCCAATATTTTGGGCCCCACGATAACCTCCACCCGACATAATTTAACTAAAATTCAAGCCCAACTAAAGTCCAGCTGAAGCTTGGGCTCGCATGGTTTCAAGTTTCAACTCAATTTCAGCAAAATCAATTTTGTCCTATAACTTTACACTACATAAAATTAAAATTTAAGCACACATTTTTTCAATTATTTTGTTCATTTTCTTTTTCTTATTGAAATTCAGTGTCCGTTAAGATTTTATATAACAACGAAATGGAAAATTATAAGTTGTCAAACTTAATTGGGGTTGTCTTTTAATATATATATTTTTATACATACACGTACAATGATTGATCGAACATCAAACTTCACACTAACCATCAAGCCATTTGACCTCTTGATGGATTGTATTTTAATAGTAGGTACGTTACCAACTTTTTTAATTGACTGGTGGCTCTCATTAATATATATATATATATATATATATTTTTTTTTTTCCTAATAATCAATAAGTAATAAATTCCTTAATTAATTTACCTGCTTTCAATTTGTGAATCAGTCAACATTTATTTCTTTTCACCCTCTAATCTCCATTTAAGGTTTAACTGCACTAAATGTACTAAAATGTTCCTTAAATTATATAAAGAGAAACCCTACTAACTCTATTTCTGCCAACTTGAAATTTTTTCTCGCGCGTCCATTTTCAATTTCTCCTTTTTTCTTCTCCTCAGACTGCAATTTCCATCACCATTAAAACTCTTAAATCCATCCCCGCTTATCAGAAATCTCGAAGGAATCAATTCTCCACTATTCGCACCAACACTTTCTTGTCTGCTAATTGAAATTGTAGTTGTGTCCACTGTGTAGAGCAGATAATTGATTTCACTTAGCCAGTTCCTAGTATAATTGAAAGGTATTTTTCTTATTAACCTTTATCAGATTTTACTTGGAGGATATAAATTATATATATATATATATATATTTGTTTAATATTCTTTAGAGGCAATTGATACCAAGAAAATTCATATTTTTAAAGACATTTTTGCTACAAACTTCATACTTAAAAGATGCTATTTGTACTTCATTTTTCGATTTTGATAATTATTGTTATGCATTTGATTTGCACCCATAAAATTTAAATTTTGAATTTTCCCCCCCTTTTCGTTATTAAGCATAATCTAAGATTTTTCATGCAAGTGGCATGTTATTTATATTTTATTTTTTAGTTCATTATTTATTGTTAATTCAATATTTACTTGATTTTAGTAATTATGAAATAATTTTAAGTATAATAAATATTAGCTCTATTATGAAATAATTTTAGGCTTATGGCATTTCATGTTTTGTCAATTTTATATTATTGATTCGCAATTACAAAGCCTAGTATCATTTGCACATAACTATAATCAGTATTTTTTTATCGTAAGTCTGGTACTAAACTTTTTAAATCTATATATTTTTATATCACTCTGTCGTACTAAATTTTAGGTTTAGGTAGTTATATGTGTAGCTCTTTTGTCTGCAAAAATGGATAGAATGTGACAAACCTACACGAAAAAACAACAAAGGTAACAGAAACTCCGAATTATATTATTTGTATTCTCCACTATCCTTTCACAATGTCATGGAGGAGTTGAAGATGACTGAAACATATAGTATTTTCACAATGTTATCATGGTGTGTGTCATAGAATGCTGAAATATATAGTATTTTTCAAGGCATATCTTGCATCAAGATTTATGTATCCTAGACGAATCATGAGGAATGTAATACTAAAAACTACTTGCGCATACAAAAATTTTGAGAGCTGTCATTTTACCATGCCAACAAAAAGAAAACAACACTAAAATTAATAAATCTTTGTTATGATAGTTGATTGAGGACTAGAAAAGAGTTAAATTCTTTATGTTTTAATGAACAAAAGATAATACCATGTTCGATCCATTTACTATTTTATTTTGTGTAAACAATACTTTACTTTCTAATTTTGTACCTTATTTTATGTTCCCAGCACCTTGCAGTATAATGATACCTGCATGTGCATGACGTCGTTTGCCTTCATGTGTGTGAGCTTGTGCCTGCATGTACACGCGCCTTGAGTCCAGGCACCGGGTGGGTATCTGCATGTATAAATTGTAAGATATTGTATTAGATACCACAAATAAAGTATTAGTTGTACTCAGTTGGTACTACATTCTTAAATTCACTACTAAACTAATGAATTTCATATTAAAAGTTAGGGAGTGTTTAGTTATGTTTTCTGTGTGATTTTATTATATATTTATTATGTGTTTTGAAGAATTAATTATTGAAAAATGTGAAAGTTGTATTTTGGTATGTTTGTTTATGTTTTGGGGGAGATATTTTTTTTTACTGTAGCAGTCAAATCAATATTTTTTTGTTGGGTTTTTGAGGTAAAAATGAAATTGAGTTATTTTTTTTATTATTAGAATAATAATAATAAAATATATATGTTGTATATGTATAATATATATGTATATATTGAAAAATGAAAGTTTTGGAGGAAAAATGAAGATATATTTGGTTATATTTCCCTAAAACAATTTTGTTCTGGGGAAACATAACCAAACATTCTCTTAGTCTTGAAAACACGTCCGATTTGACTCATTTTAATTATGTTTGATACTAAAGTTATCTAATACTAAAGTAACATCATATGTTATCACCTTGAATATTATACATCAGTAGTATAAAAGAGAACATAACTTATTAAATGTAAGTAGATTATTGCCAACCATTATGTACTACACATACTTCATCTAAACTTTTGGTACCAAAATACCTAAATTACTTGTTTTAGTACATGTAAAATATTTTTTTATCCGATATTTTAAGCCAAAATAGATCATAGAACTCATCAAGCATAATGTTGCAAAATACAATATTGGATAAACAAATAAAGTATTAATTTATACTACTATTTAGTACTATATTCTTAAAATTCAATACTAAGTTGATGAAATGTAGTACTAAAAGTTAGTTTTGAAATTGTGTCCTATTCGCTCCTTAGTCCTTGTACAACTCTCATAATATTTATTCTTAGCTATAGAATTATTTCAGTGACGAACAATAATAATTCATATAACGTTAAAGTAGCATCATGTATTATCAACTTAAATGTTGTATTCCACCAATATGAAGGAGAGCATAACTTACAGGATGCAAATAGTTTGTTACCAGTCATTACAACCTTTCTTCTAAATTACTAATATTAGAACACCTAAATTATGTATTCTACTGTATGTGAGATATTTTTCTTATCAATTGTATTAAGTCAAAGTAGGAAATAAAACTTATCGTGTATAATGTTGCAAAATAAGCTATTAGCTACAACAAATAAAGTATCAGCCGTACTATAACATAGTACTATATTCTTAAAATCTGATATTAAGTTGATGAAATGTTGTCTTAATAGTTAGTGTTGAAAACATATTCAACTATCATAACAAAAGTTCCTAGTCTTAGAATCGTTTCAGCAACGAATAGCTAACATGCATAACATTAAAGTAGCATCTGAGTTACCATCTTGAATGTTGTATTACACTTGTATGAAGTACATAACTCGTTGATGTAAATAGCTTGTTACCAACCATTACTCACAAGCTTCCTCTAAACTATTAATGTCAAATTACTTAAATTATGTGTTTTATTGTATTTGAAACTTTTTATCCAATATATTACGCCAAAATATGCCATAAAATTCACTGAGCATAATGTTAAAGAATATGGTATTAGATAACGCAAATAAAGTAGAAGTTGTGCTACAATTTAATACTATGTTCTTAAAATCATATGTTTGAATTGATGAAATGCAATATTAAAAATTAGTGTTGAAAACATGTTCGATTTTTTACTCATTGTGGTCTTTATTTGGCTATCTCATGAATTCCTACTCTTATAATTGTTCTAGTTATTAATGACAGTGCTTGATGTAAAATTAAGGTAGTATCATGTATTATCATCTTAGATGTTGCACTACATTAGTATGAAGGAGAACTAGGTTGCCAACTATAAATACACATACTTCCTCTAAAATATTAGTACCAAAACAACTTATTATAGTGTTTTTACTATGAGCAATACATTTTTTAATCAATATATTGAGACATAATACGCCATAAAACTCATTGAGTATAATGTTGCAAAATGTAATACTAGACACAACAAATAAGCATAAATTGTACTACAATTTAGTATTATATTCTTGAAGTCTGATACTAAGTTGATGAGATGCAGTATTAGATATTGTGTTCGATTTGGCTTATTTTAGTCCTTATGAACAATCATAACATGCATTCTTAGTTCTAAAATTGGTTCAGTTATGAAGAACAACAATTCATATAATATTAGAGTAGCATTATATGTTATCACATTCAATACTATATTTTACTAGTGTGAATGGAAATATAAGATACTCAGAAAACAAAATAAGATACTAAGTCGGTAAAATCAAATACTACTTGCCTAAAGTAAGATACTAAATAAGTTAAATATATACCTTAATAGGTCATAAAATATATGGAGTATAAATTCTGCAAAAGCGGTACTAATTACAGAAAATAAAGTAATATGTTGTACTACAATTTAGTACTGGTTTTTTTATTATCAAGTAGTTTTCAAGAAAAATAAGATATTAAAATTAGCAAATGAAGTATTAATATTTAAAATAAGGTATTGTATAGATTGAATATGTTATAATTTTTATATTATTGAAAACATGTTTAATTTGACCTCTTTCCATCCTCAACTATCATAACATGAATTTTTAGTTTAAAGGTTGTTTGTTTGTTTGTTTTGCACCAATAGTGCATATGATTTATCCAAGAAATCAATATCAATACATATGACTTATTAATTTTAATGTATTTTAAATGTTTTATATCTAATGTGTAGCTCAAATATGTTATAAAACACATGGAGTGTAAATTGTGCGGAATGTGGTGTTGATTATAGAAATTAAGGCGCTCATTGAACTACATGTTAGGGCTCATTTTTTTAGAATAAAAAAAATAAGGTACTAAGTTTAGCAAATGAAATACTAATTGCCCAAAAATGAGGAAATGGATAAATTGAATGTATTATAACATTTTATAGTTGACAACATATATGCCAAATTTAACTCTTTTTAGTCTAGAATTTTTATAATTGTTTTCTTGTTGGCGTGGTGAAATGACAATTTCTAATGCTTTCATACATATAAATAGTTTTTTGCATTGCATTCTTCATGATTAGTATAGAAATAAGTAAATTTAGATACGATATATGCCTTGAAAAATACTACCTATTTCAAACAGCTTGTAACATATATCATCTTGATAATTTTCTTTTTTTTCAAATTAATTAAAAACTCAAGACACAATTCTATCCGATATCTAAAAAAGATTAGTCATTCATGATTCTTTCCAACATTAATTTATAGGACAATATGTTCATATTTACAAAGGATATAATACAAATAATATAATATAAATCATTCAAGCAATAATATAGGACAATAAAATACTTCAAATTTTATATGTCCTTCAAATATCAACTTAACAAATATTGCAAGCTATGTGTACCTGATCTAATCCATCTTTTTATTGATCAAGGAAAATTATAAGAAACAACTCCATACAGCTTGGTTAGACTCATACCTTCACTAATTGACAAGATATATAGCTCCATAATAGTTGATTTTGAGCATCTCCACTTGTGAATATTTTTAAAAGCTAAAATTTGAAAAAACTTGGAACTTATGTTGTTACTATTCACAGCGGAGTGGAAGTAGATCATGACAAAATGTAGAGAAAAAAAACTATGTTGATAACATCTTTTCTCAATTAACTCATATCACAGAGTTTTCAAAAATATTTAAGAATTTCACTCACATAAATCACAAACAATTGAATATTAGTTGCCAAAATCAACCATCCATTTGTCATATAATTCCATCCAATCAAGAAAAAGCGTCGAAAAATCGATATTGCCGAATTGATATATGAAAATAGTACATTGTAAATACTGAAACCCGTTCTCATTATTCTCCATAATATTAAAGAACACACAACTCAAACAAAATTTCGTATACCAAATGTTTCGCAATCACCTTATTCTAAAACCCACATGTAAAATTTGCTAGTGGATATAATGTCTTTTCCTAGTGAAGCTCCCATCATTTTTGAATGAAGAAGTGATTAGGTGGATATAAGAAAGGAAAAATGTTGCTACAAAGAGAGAGTGGATCGAAGAGAAAAATGGAGAATTAGGTCAACTAGCTAAAGAAAGCAACAAACAAATAATAATTGTATAAGAATATTTTTCATCAAATCACATGAATGGAAAGTAAAATCTAAAATGAAACCTAGCTAGGGTAAGGAGTTCAAATTGCAAAAGTTATGGGGACTAAGTAATAAAATGAAAGTAGGCCATGATACTTTTTTTAATAAGTTGCCATTTTCTTAATAGGTATTGAGCAACCTATTGAACTAGTTTTACATGTGTGCAATTCAAAGTCCATTCTTTCGTTATTTATTTTTTTTAAAAAAAAAAAAACCTTGCTTTTCTTTAATTAATATTAAAAAGATAAAGGACATCTTCTATCTTTCTCATTAAAAGTAAAAAATAAAAATAAAAAATGTGAATCAAATCCATCTTTCTTGCAATAATTAAAAATAATTTATACGTGTCCCGCACTAATTTGTCCTCTATTTATTTCTCATTTTAAAAATATGAATTTACTTACATATCTTTTTGTAATAATATCATAAACATTAAAATATTAAACATTATAAATTTGAATCAATTTCTTATAAGTCTGAGTTTGATTATGTTTTAAATTTTCTAATTAATTTAGTATCTTTCACATGACTTGTCAAAAAACTTAAAAAATAAATAACCAACAAAAAACTATAAAAAAAAAGAAGAAAATTTAAGGATTGCACATTGCTGCTGCTAGCACAATCATAGATACATACCATCTCATGCATGCCTTTTATTATTATAAAAAATAATTATGAGATTAACTGCATACTTTTCAAAAATTAAAAAAATAGGAAAAATAGAGGCAGGCTTGATCTATGCTTTTTAAAATAAAACAACTATATAATTTCATATATTGATCGTATCTACAAATCTTCAAGCAATATATATATATATATATATAATATGAAGACATATGGACTCAATAGAAAACAAAAGCCAAAACAACAATATACAGAGTATTATTGTTAGCACCTTAGTGAGTTGGGCATATCCTAGCACGGGCGGCCTTCACGTGCCAGCGGATAGTGGGTTTCGGCACGGAGTAGCACCAAGTACATTGTGGAACTAGATAGGGCACAAATAAGCAAGTCGGGTTGCGGGTGCCAAGCAAAATTGTTTGTTTAAGACAGCATGTTGGAAACTTGCAGGCGCAGCGTGCACTTGCACTGCGCGCACGAGAGGCAATGCGTGCAAAGGACTTTCGGACAAGTGCACAGAATTTCGAACATTGTGCGAGACCTTTAAACAAGTGCACAAAGAACTTGCGGATGCGTGCACAAGTGGCGGGCGCTAGACTTGGACGCCCCAGCATAACCTTTGACCCAATCAAAACAGTTTCGACATTCTAGGCCTTGCTGATAAGCCAGTGCAGATGATTAGTGATCGAGTCAAAACAGTTGGGCTGAGTTCCGAGATTCTGGGGACAAGAGCGGAACAGATAAGATCCTAACCGAGTTAGCCCTAGAAACGAGGGATTGCGAATAAGCCACGTGGCCAAGCAGTTGTTCTGTGGCTAGTGTTCGAAAAATCGGATTGTTCATTGAATCGAAAAACTTACCGGTTTACGGTTCACTGGTTCAATTGTTGGTCGAATCGTAATTGAACCGCAATTGAACCGTACTGTCATAATTACGAAATATATATATATATATATAAATATTTGTATTATATATATATTACTTAAAAATTAATAAAATGTCAAAATATAAAACATAAAGAGTTTAAATGATATTGTCTAACATCACAACCCAAATTTCACAATTTATATTATAAATGATCACAACAATTTAAATATTTCAAGTTTAAAGTTGAGAGTATGTGAGTTAATTCTAAAGTCTAAACTCTAAACCAAGGCTTTTTTTTTTTTTTTTTTGACTTTTAGATAGCTTATGAGGTGTACCTTAGTCTTCAAACTTTGTACTTAAATGAAAAAAATAAAAAAAATAATAATTTCATTAAAAAAATTAAATGAAAAAACCACTCCGGTACCAGAGCGGAGCGGTTCACCGGTCCAACCGGTCGGTTCTGAAAGATTTTAACAAAATTTGACATTTTTTCAAGTTTTTTGATTTTTAAAAAAAATCAGACCAGTTCGCCGGCCGGTCGACGATCCGACCGGTCGGTCCGATCCCATTTTTTAAACCATGTTTGTGGCCAAGATCATAGGGATAGTTGGTAAGCAGTTCTGAGCACTATGTCGGTAGTTGCGGACAGACCAAGTCAAACGTCACTTGGTGGCATATTAGATACATGCCACGTGTAACACATGTAACCCTAGCAGTTTAGGGAATCAACTACAGCTTGTTGCCTATGGATACGCAAAGGACCTCACAACTCAAGGCACCAAAGATAGCTTGAGTGTTATGTGCAGGCCCTTAGCTTCCTTGTATTGAAAATTAAGGAAATATTATACAAGCTTGGGATTTGTTCCATAAACTTGGTGTTGCTTTTATTTATTGTTGGCTTGCATTTCATTCATTCAAAAAACTACTCAAAACCTGAGTTTATGCGAGGGAGAGAAATGGCTTATGTGTAACGCCCCAATCGGGAGGCGCCTGCTCCTGACCGATGTGCTACTCCAATCGAATTTTCAAGATTTTCCAAAATACAAAATATGCACCTCCAAGATTTTCAATTTAAACAATTCTATAACGGCCCAAATAATGAGTAAGATCAGAGTCAATTAATGACATCTATGTCAACTATTCAGGTTGCAAAACTTTACCCAAACTCGAGTCTCCATAATTTACAATTGCTTAAAAGTTTGCGTCAAACATCTCATGCTCTAATACTTTACACTTACTAAAAGATAAGGGCGCAGCCTATTGACAGACACACTATTTACATCACACACCTATACCACATCCTTACCATGGTAGATACCATGATAGTACAATTTACACTATGTACAATGGCCCAAGCGAATGTGCCTGCTATTCCTTTGAACTGGGGTAAAGAACAGAAAGAACAGTACAAAGAGGATAAGTTTGAATGGCTTAATGAGGTAATGATCAAAATACATGGACAGGAACTATGAAGTGCAATATACACATATAAGAACAACATTTATTTCGAGTATAAGTAATTAAAGCACATGTCTAAGCAACATGATGCTAAAGAATAGATAGATTCCACAGAGTTTGCAGAATAAAGTTAAAGATCATGAGTTGGCTCAATGCCATCACATACTAGTGAAGAGATATATCAAGTTTTGGTACATAGCGTGGGATATCTCATTTGCAGAACTCATGAATTGCATTAATTAAAAGAACCACGTGTACAAGTACGTTCCATAAAAGACTCAAATTTGGAATTCAAGAATATGTTCAATCTTATAAAACTGACCGTATAGAAGCATTCAAATAAATCGACTATTTATGCACATTTAATCAAATCAACCGCACAAAACATTCTCACTTTGAGCTTTATGCCACAATCGTCATATGGAGTAGAATAAATCAGAAATCACTTCCAAACTGATTAGTACGATAATTTCCATGACCAACGTATAATTACAGGTGAGTTAGCATGACTGGCTCTATCACCATGGGTCAGCCAACATGGCTGTCTCTATCTCTAGTATACACAAACACAAGCAAGTAGAGATGGCCTCTACAACCAATATATTACAGGCCGGTAGAGACGACCTCCACAACCAGTATATTTCGGGGTGGTAGACATGGCCTCCACAACCACTATATCACGGGCTGGTAGCACGGCCTCCACAACTAATATATCACAGGCCGGGAGAGATGGCCTCCACAACTAATGTAAACCAACAACAACTAGTTATCAAGATTGTCTCACAGTCAACATCATAAAATATGGCGATTGGATTGAGATTGAATTGGTTAAATCATGATTTAGTTGTCAAATTAGAATCTAGTTCATGCGAGATCATCAAAAAATTCGCAATTTCAAATGATACTTTTTAAAGTTCCTCGGATGAGAACATGGTTATTCAAAATATCTTATTTTAAATAATTGTTCAAGGGTAATATCTGAGAAAGGAGTCAAGCAGAATATTTAGCAAATACCTCGAAGGCAATGCACGAGTTCAAATGAAAGAGTTCAGAGATAAATATATCATAAATAGAACGGTACAATGATTTAGTTTCATAGTTTCAATGCAAGAACGAACAGGCAATAATATGATATTTACTAGATATATGTTCTTTCCCCAGCAAGGAAAACTAGTATAAACCTCACCTGACAATATTAGGTAGCAAAGCTTTCCTTAATAAACCCAGTAGCTCATCTCCCCATTACTTAGTTATCCCAAAATATCGTATTAGATAGACTAAAATAACCTTATTTTAATTTCTTAATTTATATAACTATGCTCAATATATGGAGATAAATTTTTTTTCCTTTCATAATCCTTATTGATTTCGGGCTTATGTATTAAGACATTTAATTATGTCGAATTCTTGTCTACCATATAATCACATATCTAAATACTAATTATTTTATCTTTTAACATCATTAAACCCCATCTTATATCTTAGATCATGAATCAATTACTTATTCAAGTCAAGTTAACTTAATTCTAATAATTATTTTGATCCTTGGGAATTGCCTAACTAAAGTTGTTTAATTGAATTGGTTAAGGATTACAAGTTTAGCCATATCCAATTTAATATGATTATATACATCTATGATAATTATACAATTTTTTCAAAACGTTAATAACATACAAGCCCAAGATATTTAGAACATACACAAGATATTTAAATTATAAAGTCTCACTTTAACTGGTAAGTCTCATTCAATTTTTTAGTTCAGACCTAGTTATACATGTAATTTCTTTTATTTATAGTCCCACCTTTTCGATATGATAATACTTACATTGATAGTTTTTAACAAAGTCAATTATTAATTTTTAAAACTTAACTTTTGAGTAATTTATTCAATTAAACTTCATGTATATTACGATTCTTGGATTAATTTAATCTTTTAATCTAACTGACACTCGGGAATCGATCAAATATATTCAATTCAAGAGCTTTTACCTAATTTGGGTCGATCTAGAGCTCAAATTCAAATCCAGGAATAGCCCAGATGAGTAGCGTTCTGGCCTTAAGTTGCCGTCGTCGTAGTCGAACCACCGTCGTGCCGCCGCTCATCGTCCCCGGACCATCTCCAAAAAGTTATTGAACAACACCAGTCTATGCTCCTCTTTTCTATGAGCAAAATGCCTCCTTCAATTTCATGATTGGACATTGTTTGCCTGGTCAATTGGCCCAAAACAGCCACAAACCCTTCGTAGCACCGCCACCTTCAAATCACCCCACTAACCGCTATTTCCACAAATTGAAACCATAAATATCCCACCTATCATTTTGCGAACATTTTTCACCTATTTCTTCCACACCTCTACCATCAAAAGTCAGCAACCTGCCACCATCGCCATTGAGCTCCGCTACTTCCAAATTTGTCGGCGATTCACCTGTTCTTTTGGGATGTTTTTGGTACCATTGTGTTCGTTGAGTTGAGAGGAAGCTAAATATCGCTTTGGTTTTTGATTTGGAGCTAAAATAGAAGAGAACTGAGTTTGGGAGGAGTAGGGGTTGCATTTGAAAATTTAACTAAATTCTATCCTTAATCATATATATAAATTATTTTCCAGCCTCTTCAATTTGGCCCTAGTATTTTTAGAGCTCTTTCAATTGAGACCAAGAGTTTCAACTGCTTTTCTGTTTGACCTCAAAACTTTCAATTCAGCCCTTCAGAGTTTTAGTTTTTCACATTGGCCATAACATTCTTAATTCCAGTCAATTGAGCCCTCATTTATTTATTTTGAAGTCCTTAGACTTTTAACTTCATCACATTGACCCCTAAATTTTATAATTTTAGGCAATCAAGCCCTTTCCTTATTTGCAACTAAATCCCTTCAATTCCCAATACTCATACTTAAAACTTAGTTAATTTAATTTTAAGCAATTTCAATTTATAATTCCCAAAATTGGGGTGTTACAACTCTCCCCCCCCTAAAAGAATCTAGTTCCCAAATTCTCATATGACATCTGGGGAAACTCAGAATATTGCTGACACTTATGTGGGATATCGATATAGTTATATTCATTCATAGTCCTGTTGCTAAAGTTTCTTTAATCTAGCTTGGGCAAGTCTTGTTTACAATGTTAGTCACAACTCCTACTTCCTACCTATGTTCACATTCTAGTTCTAGTTCAACTTCACAATGAAACAAGGAGATACAGAAGGATGGGTATTATAAAAGTCACATGTAATTTGGCTGAGATATTATAATATAATTCATACCTTAAGGAGCATCATGTGGCTCCAGTGCATTCCCCAAGATAGGGGCATCAACACGATTTAAGTTGTTATGCCTTTTGGGCTCTATCCACTTCTTGTTCTTGGGATAATTCTTGACATAATGTTCATCACCTCCGCACCATATACATTTTTCGTGCTTCTTCCAACACGTGGGTTTTTTGTAACGAGTGTCACCACAAAATCCACAAGCTTTTCTTGACTTTGGTTGGGATGGACGAGGAGTATTTCCCATATGGAAGGGGTAGCTAGATATTGCTTCGTCTTAAATATCATGTTGTTTCCTTCTAGAGTCATTTATTTCTCCACCTTGAGTTTTGGATCCAAAAGTCTTTCTTTGCTTTATCTTTTCTTCAATCTTACATAGCTCCTTAAGTTCTGATTCTACTTGCATGGCGCTATTCACAACTCTACTATAAGTGAGCAATTCACAAGCTATAAGGATTCTTCGTAGCTTAAGTTTTAACACTTCAACAAACTTTTGTGTTCTACGCCTCTTATCACCTAATATATGTGGTGCATACTGGATTAAGTGATTAAATTTGGCTTCATATTGGCACACCGACATAGATCCTTGAATAAGCTCCATAAATTCCCGCTCCCGAGTATTCTTTATGATATTAGGTACGAACTTATTCATAAATTCACTTTTGAAATTCTCCTAAGTATAAGATGTACCTTCGTGACTCCACTGTTGGTCCAACTTGGGGGTTGTATCTAAGAAATTGTTCTAGCATTCGATCTGCAGCAGGTTCTAAAATATTTCAAAAACTACCGACTTGACTTTGTTGTTGATAGAGTTCTATGAATTGCTTCCATACGGTGAACATTTGTTCTGCTGGTTGTCTTCTTACCCCCTTATTTATTGGTAGGTTTGGCATTAGGATCTCTTCATGTAGGGGGTGTCCTTGTTTGGGAGTATTTTCTACTTGATCCTCTTATGCTCAAGCTCGATTAATGAGTGGGCGTCCTCTACAACATTGAATCGACCAAAACAAAGAAAGTGGTTGAGGTTGTTCTTGTGACACCATTTGATATATACAATCTTCAGGTTTTACTAATAACGCTAAATCTGCAACATTGAATAAAATATCTTTTTAAATAATTTTCCAAACTTCTATTGATTCTTATCATAATATACAAAGATACATTGAGTACAAGCTCATTCCACTTGATATAAAATACAAATGTGATTGTCAAACTAGTGTCTGCAAGTGAGTTTGCATCGACCTTACACATAAATTTATATCGGATATTCATTAAACTCGTCATTTGCCTAATTGAACACAAATAAAATTAATTACATCTAATATTATTATTGTCAAGATATTGTTATTCTATTTTTTCCACGAATTTACAACATAATTTCTTATAACCTTATTTCTTATGAGCAATCTTTCCTCCTCCCTAATTCGTTATCATCTTATAATCGTACTAGTAAGCTCTTTTATAATCAATAAACCAATTACCTCAGATATTTGAATTGCAAACATATATATACACCATTCACTGATCATCTTAAATGATTTCCTTATGGAAAATATTGCCTTTTTTCCTTCTCACATATCATTATGCAATCATACAAATTAATCTTATTCTCGAGATGCCCGTTCCAAGCTAGCCATACTATTTAGATCGTGATCCCATGTATACCAAACACTTACTATCCCGAACAACCTTTTATTTCCCAAATTCTTGCATCACAAAAATATTTGCATAACAACGTGATCTCAAAATACTTTTCCCCCCAGCATTAATAAGTCGTATGTGTGATACCTTAAAAGTAATGAACTATATATTGGTTGGTCATCCCAATACTAATGATTTACTCTTTAATATCAAGCAATATCCCAAAAGTTCATATCCTAACAAAATTTTCAAGTCAAACCTAATCTCCATTAATCCAAAAATTCCACATTTCATATTTCAAGAATATTGGAACCATCAACATACTACCTTTCTCCAAATAACCATTTTATCAAACCACAACATGTTCATGTCCACAATAAAGATTCAAGGAGATTTTTACTCATCTAATTCGATTCTATCTAGAGCAATCATTCACTTACCAAATGATGTGTTCCCAAACACGTTCATACCTATTATAAATCCTCAAAAGTATCATCCCCACATATAAAAAAAGTCACATGTTCGATACCTCCAGAGTTATGGATTATAAACTGGTCGGCTGCCCAATCATAACCCTTCACATCCTTTGGATCGAACGTCATCCCAAAAAATCATGTCCTAGTCCAATCCCAGAGTCAAACTTAATCTCTACTAACCAAAACTTTTATATTCCGAGGATCATATGCTAGCATAGCTCAAGTTTTCAAACATAAGCTTTAATACCACCCCAGTAATTCCCCAACCAAGAGGTGCTACTCTGATCGAATCTTCAAGATTTTTCAGAATACAAAATATGCACCTCCAAGATTTTCAATTTAAACAATTCCATAACGACCTAAATAGTGAGTAAGAACAAAGTTAATTAATGACATCTACATCAACCATTTAGGTTGCAAAACTTCACCTAAATTCGAGTCTCTAGGATTTACAATCGCTCAAAAGCTTGCGTCAAACATCTCATGCTCCATTACTTTACACTTACTAAAAGATAAGGGCGTAGCCTATTGATAGACATACTATTTATATTACAGACCTATACTACATCCTTACCATGGCAGATACCATGATAGTACTATTTACACTATGTATAATAGCCCAAGCTAATGTGCCTTCTATTCCTTTGACCTGGGGCAGAGAATAGAAACAACAATACAAAGAGGGTAAGTCTGAATAACTTAGTGAGGTAATGATCATAATGCACGGACAAAATCTATGAAGTACAATATACACATATAAGAACAAAATTTACTTCGAGTATAAGTAATTAAAGCACATGTCCAAGCAACAAGATACTGAAGAATAGATAGATTCCACAGAGTTTGCAGAATAAAGTTAAAGATCATGAGTTGACTCAACGCCATCCCATAATAATGAAGAGATATATCAAGTTTTAGTACATAGCGTGGGAAATCTCATGTGCAGAACTCATGAATTGCATTAATTTACAGAACCATGTGTACAAATACGTTTCATAAAAGACTTAAATTTGGAATTCAGGGATATGTTCAATCTCATAAAACTGACCATAAGAAGCATTCAAATAAATTGACTATTTATGCACATTTAATCAAACCAACCGCACAAAAATGTTTTCACTTTGAGCTCTATGCCACAATCTCCATATAGAGCAGAAGAAATTATAAATTACTTCCAAACTGATTAGTAAGATAATTTCCATAACCAACATATAATTAGGGGCGAGTCAACATGACTGCCTCTATCACCACGGGTCAGCCAACATGGCTATCTCTGTCTCCAGTACACACAAACATGGGCTAATAGAGATGGCCTCTACAACCATTATAGAGTAATTACGGGTTGGTAGGTCGGCCTCCACAACCAATATATCACGAGCCAACAGAGATGGCCTCCACAACCAATATATTATGGGCCAGTAGAGACGGTCTCCACAACCAGTATATTCTGGGGCGGTAACGATGGCCTCCACAACCAATATATTCTAGGACAGTAGAGATGGCCTCCACAACCAATATATTACAGGCCGGTAGCTCATCTTCCACAACCAACGTAAATCAATAACAACTAGTTATAAAAATTATCTCACAGTCAACATCATAAAATATAGCGATTAGATCGAGATTGAATTGGTCAAATTGTGGTTCAGTTGTCAAATTAGAATCTAGTTCAGGTGAGATCATCAAAAAATTCCCAATTTCAAATGATACTTTTCAAAGTTCCTCGAATGAAAACATGGTTATTCAAAATATCTTATTTTTAAATAATTATTCGAGGGTAACATTTGAGAAAAGAGTCAAGCAGAATATTTATCCAATACCTCAATACCTCGAGGGCAATGCACGAGTTCAAATGAAAGAGTTCAAAGACAAATATATCAAAAATAGAACGGTACGAAACAATGATTAAGTTTTATAGTTTCAATGCAAGAACGAACAGGCAATAATATGATATTTACTAGATATAGGTTCTTTCCCCAACAAGGAAGAATAGTATAAACCTCACCTGACAATATTATGTAGCAAAGCGTTCCTTAATGAACCCGGTACCTCGTCTCCCCATTACCTAGTTATCCCAAAATATTGTATTAGAGAGACTAAAATAACCTTATTTTAATTTCTTAATTTATATAACTATGCTCAATATATGGATTGATAATTTGTTTTCCTTTCATAATCCTTATTGATTCTAGGTTCATGTATTAAGACATTTAATTATGTCGAATTCTTGTCTACCATATAATCACATGTCCAAATAGTAATTATTTTTTGTTTTAACATCATTAAACCCCATCTTATATCTTAGATCATGAATCAATTACTTATTCAAGTCAAGTTAACTTAATTCTAATAATTATTTTGATCCTTGGGAATTGCCTAACTAAAGTTGCTTAATTTAATTGGTTAAGGATTACAAGTTTAGCCATATCCAATTTAATATGATTATGTACATCTAAGATAATTATACATTTTTTTCAAAATATAAATAACATACAAGCCGAAGATATTTAGAACATACACAAGATATTTAAATTATAAAGTCTCACTTTAACTGGTAAGTCTCATTCAATTTTTTAGCTCAAACCTAGCTATACATGTAATTTCTTTTATTTACAGTCCTAACTTTTCGATATGATAATACTTACATTGATAGTTCTTAACAAAGTCAATTATTAGTTTTTCAAACTTAACTTTTGAGTAATTTATTCAATTAAACTTCATGTATATTACAATTTTCGGATTAATTTAATCTTTTAATCTAACAAACACTCAGGAATCAATCAAATATATTCAGTTCAAGAGCTTTTACCCAATTTGGGTCGATCTAGGGCTCAAATTCAAATCCAAGAGTGGCCCAGATGAGCCCAAAATTAGATTCTAGCATTCTGGCCTTAAGTCACCATTGTCGCCGTCAAATCACCGTCGTGCCGCTGCTCACCATCGTCGGACCACCTCCAAAAAATTATCTGACAACACCAATCTGTGCACCTCTTTTTTATTGCAAAACCCCTCTTTCAATTTCATGATTGGACGTTGTTTGCTCGATCAATTGGCCCAAAAACAGCCACAAACCCTTTGTAGTGCTGCTACCTTCAAATCACCAACATTAGCCGTTGTTTCCACAAATTGAAACCATAAATATCCCACCCATCATGTTGCGAACATTTTTCACCTATTTTTTCCCGTCTTTGCCATCGAAAGTCAGCAACCCACCACCATTGCTGTCGAGCTCTGTTACTTTCAAATTTCTCGACGATTCACCAGTTCTTTTGGGGAGTTTTTGGTACTATTATGTTCGTTGAGTCGGGAGAATGCTAAATATGGCTTTGGTGTTTGATTTGGAGCTAAAATGGAGGAGAATCATGTTTAGGAAGAGTAGGGGTTACATTTGAGAATTTAACTAAATTATGTCCTTAATCATATATATAAATTATTTTCCAGCTTCTTTAGTTTGGCCCCAGTATTTTTAGACCACTTTCAATTGAGCCCAAGAGTTTCAATCGCTTTTCTATTTGACCCCAGAACTTTCAATTCAGCCTTAGAGTTTTAGTTTTTCACATTGGCCCATAACATTCATAATTCCAGTCAATTAAGCCCTCATTTATTTATTTTGAAGTCCTTAGATTTTTAAATTCATCACATTGACCCCTAAATTTTATAATTTTGGGCAATCAAGCCCTTTTCTTATTCGCAACTAAATACCTTCAATTCCCAATACTCATGCTTAAAACTTAGTTAATTTAATTTTAAGAAATTTCAATTTATAATTCCCCAAATCGGGGTTTTACATTATGGGTTGGTGAGCAATCCGGTCGCACAGTGGGCAAACAATTAGAAAAAAATTCTAACACAATATCCATTGTGACAAGTGGTATAGGAGCCCGGTTCGGTTATATTGCTAGAAAGTTTGACAATGACGGGTTAAATTCAAGAAGTAATCTCGAAATTGGAGGCGATAATGCATTAGGTTGAGACTTTTATTAGACAACCATCGGAGGACCAAATGGTGACACGTTTTCTACAGCTCCAAGAGATATAACAAATGATGGGTGCTTGTAGAAAATGGTCAACAAGTTGTGAACTTCAATAATGCAAAGTTGGTTTGTAAGGCCCTCGAAATGATAGTGGATAAGGTCAATTCTGAATTGAGGCTTGTTAAGAGGGCTTTGGGTTGTTCTAAAAGCAAGCTCTATTCGCCCAAGCTAAAAAACTTCTTGTGGGAAATGGAAACTTATTTCCTGGTTGCACATGTCCCTGAGGATCAAAAGGTTTCCATCACTAGCATATATCTCACTGGTGATGCGAAACTTTGGTGGCACACTCATCTTTCAAATGATGCTAGCATAAATTAGGAAAAGATTGAGATTTTGGATGCTTTAAAATAGGAATTGAATGAGCAATTCTTATCCTCCAATGCATATTGGGTTGTAGAGAATCATTGCTCAAGCTTTAACATATGGCATAGTAAGCAACTATGTCAAAGAGTTCAATTGCTTGATGTTGGATGTTAGATAAATGTCGGAAGAAAACAAGTTATTAACTTCTTAACTAGACTACAACCTTAGGCTCAACCAAACTTCGTTAGTAAGGAGTTAAGGATTTACCATATGCCATTGTCGCTATGGACCATTTGTTGGATTTCAAGGTTGTTGGTTGGTTGGATCCTACATAGACGAAGAAAGAGTCCAGAAAAGATTAAGGAAAAATTGGCAAATTTTCCAAAAAGGGAAAATCTAAGAAAAAAAGTCCAACGACTCGAGTGGGAAATTTAAAGGATGCCCAACCTATTGTGTACCAAACAAAGAAAGGCTTTTACCTTTGCAATAGGGATCAATAGGTGAAGGATTTCCCCAAATGTGGGAAGTCTAATGCACTTGTTGTCGAGAAATGACAATGATGATGATGATAGCGGACCTTTTCATGTCAACCCCTTACAGTTGCTTCGAGTATTTCAAGAGAAGCTCTTGCGAGGAAACACCTGATGTATATGGAGGAACGGTAAAGAATTGAGGGCGATATTGACTTAGGTACAACTCACAATTTCATGGCAAAATAGGAGATTTAAAATAGGAAATTGAACTTCTTTTCGCATTCTAGTCGGATAAAGGCGATGAATTGGAAAGCCAAGCCAATCTAGTCATTGCCAATACCTCCTTGGTAGTTGGCCACTAGCAAAGTATGTGTAATTTGATGGTTGTTTCTCTTGATGACTTTGATATAATCTTAGGTGCGAAGTTCCTGATTACAACCAATGCTGGAGTTTGGGCGCATTTGGGTAGACTAATGATCACAAAAGAGAGCCGCCCAAGATTTATACCAAGTGTTTATGATGCCAAGGACATAGAAGCGATAGATAAGAACTTAGGCCTAATCTCGGCCACACAGCTGAAAAATAGGATAAAGCATGAAGAAATGACTTATCTTGCGTGTTGGTAGAGATCAAGCCCGATGTATTTGAGGAAGTGCTCTATGTAGTTGCTGAGTTAGTTAAGGAGTTCAAGGACATGATGTCTCCATAACTTCCTATACAGTTGCTTTCTGGATAGGCCATCCATCACAAGATTGACTTGGAACCCAACGTGAGACCTCCAGCCCTCATTCCCTACCAAATATAGCCATCAAAATTGGCAGAGTTGTAGAGGCATTTAGATGAATTATTAGGTGTCATATTGATTCAACCCTTCAAGGCTCCATATGGGTCCCCAGTGTTATTCTAACGAAAGAAAGATGGTTCCCTATGGATGTCCATTGATTATCGGCTGTTGAATAAGGTAATTATCAAAATCAGGTACCCTATTCCTAATACTTTGATTTGTTTGGTAAGCTGGCAAGGGCACAGTACTATACAAAGATTGACCTAAGGTCGGGATATTTGCAAATTTGGATAGCTATAGGTGATGAGCCAAAAATGGCCTGTGTGATGAGGTATAGCTCATATGAAATCTTGGTAATATCTTTCAGCTCAGCAAATGCCCCTACTACTTTCTGCAACTTAATAAATGAATGATGTTTTGTACGATTACCTGGATGGATCTGTAGTTGTATGCTTAGATAACATTTTAATTTACTTAGATCCTTTGAGGACCATATATTGCATGTGAAATGTGTCTTTAAGAAATTGTGGGAACATATGCTCTATGTTAAGAAGGAAAAATAGGAATTCTATCAGCAAAAGATTTCATTCCTTGGGCGTATGGCCAACTAAGGAAAAATTATGATGGATGGAAAGAAAGTGCAGACGTTCTAAGATTAGCCAACTATTAACGACGATTTACCAAAATCTAATCTGAAATAGTTAGCCCCTTAACGGATTTGCTCAAGAAGGATCATAGATAGTAGTGTATAATTGCGTGCCAAAGTGCATTCGAGGTGATAAAAAAGGCCATATTAATGGAACTAGTACTAGAACTCCCTAAATTTGACAAACCTTTTAAAGTGTAGGTGGATGCTTTGGACCAGGCTATTGGTAGGGTGTTGGTGCAGGACAAGCACTCTATTGTCTTTGAAATTTAGAAACTAAAAGATGCAGAGACCCGATATAGTATCCACGAAAATAAGATGATTGTGGTCATTTATTGCCTTGATAACTGGAAGCTTCATTTGATGGGAACTCGGTTCACAGTGATGATGGACAATGTTGCCAACACTTATTTTAAAACTCAAAATAAGCTTGTTGGCAAGAGTTCCTTGGGGAGTTTGATTTTGAGTAGGTGCACAGACCGGACAAGCACAACGATGTTGCATATGGTTTAAGTCAAAAGATGGTGGGGGAGGTCGTTACTGTCTTGACCCTTGTGGAATCAAACTTGTTGGAACAAGTTCATCAAATGTCCCTAAAGGATGCTACTTACACTAAATTGATTGAATAGGTGAAAGATGGGTCAATACGTAATTCTTAACTGCATGAAGGGTTGCTCTATGCAAGGGACAAAAGAGTTTATATCTTTAGTGGTGCTATGAGATTGAAATTATTGAAGGAGACCTATGACCCTCAATGGGCCAGACATCTCAAAATTGAATAAAAGACTACACTGCTATCCCATTGCGATTACTGGCCTAAATTGGAGGAAGACATTGAGGACATTGAGGCCTAGTAAGAAATTATTTAGTTTTTCAATTAAACAAGACGCAAAGAAAAAAGAGGTGGGATTGTTGCCATCCTTGCTAATCCCAGAAAGACCATAGCAATCCATCTCCATGGATTTCGTCTTAAGTTTTCCCAAATCGAATGGTATAGCTTTGATTTTTGTCATTATTAACAGATTTCAAAGTATGGTATTATTGTAGTTACCCTTAATGCTTGTACTATCGAAAAAACTATTGAATTATTCTTTAAAAATGTTATTAAATACTTCGGCATTCCAGAGGATATTATTGGTGACAGGGATAGCCACTTCATTGACCATTTTCAGACAACATTGTTCAATATGATGGGAACACTATTGAAGTTATCCACGATGAATTACCCCCAGATATATGGTCAGATGGAGAGGATGAACTTTTGCTAGAGAGTACTTAAGGCACTACATCTCAGCCATCCAGAAGTATTGGGTGAGTTTACTTAATGTAGCCAAAATTTTGCTATAACTTACATAAGTCTTCAACCATAGGCAAGAGTTCATTTGAGCTGGTGTATGGACAACAACTCCAAGCGTCCCATGAAATAAAAATGTAGCAAATGAGTGGCAAGTGCCCATCCGCCTACTATTTTCCAAAGACAAAGCAGGAATTTATTGATAAAGCAAAGGATAATTTAGCCAAAGCCCAGCACCAAACAAGGAAGTATGCAAACATGGACAGGCAATATGTGGATTTCTGCGTGGGGGACAAAATCTTGCTGAAACTCACTTCCCAAATTTGGAAAAAAATCAGTACAAAGATAATGCATTGCGCTTTGAATCTTACGTATAATGATCCCTTTGAAATACCGAGCAAAAAGGAGAATGTTAAGCTGCTAGATAGATTGAAAGTCCATCCTACAGTTCACATAAGCTTTTGAAAATGTATTTTGAAGATTCTAACCCTACTCGTGAGCAAGTTAACAAAACCCACCCATTATCAGGCAAGAATATGTGAGAGAAGTTAAGAAAATCCTTGATCGCAAAGCTATGGAGCAAAGTAAGAAAAAGTAGATGATAGATTACTTAGTCCTGTGGAAGGGCGAGATCGAGAAGGATGAAACATGGTAAAGGGATATGAACTTGTGACAATTTGAGAAAAAGATTGATCAATACTGGGCGACTAAGGGAACCTCACCTCCGACAAGGGCTTCAACTTTACCTAGAGTGGAAAGTGTGTTAGCACCTTAGTACGCCAATAACCCAGGCACGGGTGGCCTTCACATGCCAGCGGACAGTGGGTGTCAACACAGAGTGGCACCAAGTACATTATGGCACTGGACAAGGCTCACGCTGGTTGGTCGGGTTGCGAACACCAAACAAAGTTGTTGGTTCAGACAGCATGGAGGAAACTCACAAGCACAGCGAGCTGGGCACTTATACAAATGGTCGGTATAAAGTATAGTAGCACATGGACAGCAAGCCAGCACTGGCACGAAAAGCGACGTGCACAAAAGACTTTCAAATAAGCGGATGGGATTTTCAAATATTGTGCGGGACCTTCGGACAAGTGCATGCAAAACTTGCAAATGTGAGCATAGGCGGTGGGCACTAGACTTGGACGCCCAGACATGACCCTTGATCTAATAAAAATAGTTGTGATATTCTAAGCCTTGCTGGCAGGCCGATGCTGATGATTGGATTAACCAAATCAAAAGTTGGCTTAAGGTTCGAGATCTCAAGAACAAGGGCTGAATAGATAAGACCTTAACTGAATTGGTTCTAGAAATGTGGGATTATGGGTGAGCCAGTAGCCAAGTAGTTGCTTAGTAGCCGAAATCATTGGGCATAGTTGACAAGTAGTTCCAAGCACTATGTGGGCCATTATGGATGGGCCAAGTTATATGTCACTTAGTGGCAGATTATATATGTGCCACGTGTAACACATATAACTCTAGCAGTTGGGGGTGTCAGCTGCAACTTGTTACCTATAAATATGCAAAAGACCTCACAACTCAAGGCATCAAAGATAGCTTGAGTTTTGTGTGCAGGCCCTTAGCTTCCTTGTATTGAAAATTGAGGAAATATTTTATAAGATTGGGATTTGTCCCGTAAACTTGGTGTGTCGCTTTTATTTACTGTTGGCTTATGTTTCATTCACTCAATCTACTACTCAAAATATGAGCTTGCGCAAGGGAGAGAAATAGCATGCAAATTGGTGAGCAATTTGGCCACACAATAGGCAAACACTTAGAAAAAAAGATTCGAACACTTTAACCATGGTGACAAGTAAAAATAAAAATATTAGATATAGAAGTAAATAAGATTAGATACACACATCTAAAAGAATTAGAGGCACAAATTTCATCCATATCTATCAAAATAACAAAAAATATATATTTTAAGGGGTTGATCATATCATATTGCTTCAATGTAAATAAATAAATGAAGATGTGTGAGTTCTATCCATATCTTTTCAACTTAACTTTTAGAAAAAATGTAATGAAGAGGTTTCCATCCTTATCATGAAAAAACTCTAGCTATATAATATTTTATATTTTAGTAATATTTTATTTAAAATGTGATTATACTTTTTTGTCTGAATATATCTAACATGGTTGATGAGATATAATAACAATTTTTTGTACATATACGTTATTGTTGAATTACATAATAAAATTTAGTAATATTATTATATGCTATTTTACTTTTTTTTCATCAACAATTTCGTTTCCTTTCGTCCAAAAGTAGATTTCATGTTTAACTATGGATGTGGTACATTCACTATTATTTTTTTAACTTTTAGTAAAGATAAGAAATGGCACAATTTTCTTTAACTAATATGAAACAATGAAGAGATTTATTCTATGTTCTTTATTTAAAATTTTAAAAAATAAAACTAAAAAGTGTAGAATTTACAAGGATATAAGTTAGTTTAATATAAAGTTTAAAATGTAAATTAAATATATAGTATTAACTTTATATCCAAATTTAAGAGTGGGTTAAATTCAAAGTAAATTTAGAGGCTTAAGTTCTTTTGTAAATAAATCTGATATGTTTGGCCTTTTTAAAATGATTCAATGACTATGAAAAGATAAATTAGTGTAATGAACCAAATATATAATTAAAACATATATAACCCGTAATACATATTGCAAATAATTATAACCTAATTAATAAGTAGTTGGTAATTGTAATATGATTAGTAAGTAACATATAGTATTTTAATAAGGTACCTAATGTTAATAACTATTTTGAGCTTCCTAGTTATAAGATGCTCCCAATTTAATTTTTGTCTCCTTTTATTTCTATTAAAAGAAATACATCTTTTAAAAGCTCTTTAACTGCTTTAAATAGGGGCTCCGTTTGACTCCATAAAATATTTGAAAAAAGATATTTTTATTATTTGGTTACTTTGGAATTTCAGGAAAGTAATAAAAAATTTAGAACACCTTATTTGTGTTTGGAAACAAATGATATTTTAGCTTTGAGAATCCAATATAACTTAATTAACGAAATGAATTTTTGACTAACCAAAAATTGCATGTGACCACTTTTTATATACCAAATATTAAAATGAAAATTTGCTCAATTTTGATAATTTATCAAATTATTTTAATGCTGTAGATACACTTTTTTGGAAGACTGATTTAAAAAATGAAAAAAGAATAGGTTAAAGCTAAATTAAAATTTCAACAAGAAAAACACATTTTAGAAAAATGCATCTCCCATATATGTGGGAAAATTATAATTTTTGTCCTTGAACTTAGCATTTATTCAGTTTTCATCCCCAAATAATTTGAAGTTACAAAATTGATCCCTTAACTGTCCTTTTTAACATTTTACATCCCTGCCGTTAAGAATCAGGTTAAGTCTAATGAAAAATGGTCATGTGCCTTGCACCATGACCACTAATGGAGGGAGATCTTTAGCTTCTTGCCCAGTTTCCTACCAAACAAAGTTTGTTGGATGTTTTTCTCTATTATTTCTCATTTTTTGCTCCATCAATAATACCGATAAAATAAAGGAAGAGAAAACTAATCAATTGTGTGTGAAGCAAAATCGAAGGAGGAAAAGTTGAAGAAGGCGAAATGAGTTCAAGCAACTCCTTTAATAGTCGTTCAAGTGACAAGTTTGATACAAACTATCCATTATTTTGCCATCGTGGATATGAGCTACCATTGTTAACGTCATGGAGCTCAAATAACCCAAGTAAGAGATATCTTGCTTGCCCAAATTATAGGGTATGTTTGTTCAAGTTTCCTTTATTTTCTTTAATTTGAATGTTGAAAACATGCATTTAACTTGGAATTTTATTGATGAACATTTTACAGAGAGATGATACTGTGGTGCATTCAAGTGGTGGGATCCTAGAATGTGCGAAAATTGGAAGAGAAATTGGAAGAAGAAAGAGATGCCAACAAGAAAAGAAAAAAGAAATTGAAAATTTTTAATTTTAATTTACAGCAAAAGGATGAAACTAATGTATTTTTTCTTGCAATTGGTGTGTTTTTCTTTGTAGTTGTGGTGATAAAAATGAAGTTGGCAATAATTGAAGATAGAATTACATTACTACAACTTAGGGGCTAGATAATTATCATGGCTAAGGTTAAGTTATGGTGGCAAAGTTAAGTTGTGGAAGGAATACTATGCTTGTATTCTTGTAATGCAAATGTTTTGTGAATAGCAAAGTTAAGTTATGGCCCAGTTTTAAACTTCCAAAGTTTTCAACATAGTTTGATATTCCAATTCCAGCACAACTTTAAGTTCCAGCATATTTTCTCAAAAATTTCCAACACATTAGTTTTAGTGTATTGTCCATAACATGCTAAAAAATTTCCAGCAGACTTTAAGTTTCCAATTCCATGAGGATTTGAAGTTCCAGCACATTTGTGCAAAAATTCTATCACATTAGTTTTAATATAGTGTCCAGCATATGTTCAAAAATTTTAGCAAACTTTGAGGTACCAATTCCAGCAAAGTTTCAATTTTTATTTCAAGCAAATATATAGCAAATTTGGTGGAAATCTTATGGCAAATTAGCAGCAAAAATTTCAATAAATTACCAGCATAACTCAGCCTCAGGATGCTATACAGGATTTATTTAAGCACAACAATTCAACAGCAACATCAATTCGATTGAACATCAATTATCTTGAATAGAAAAAAAAAACACTTTATCAAATTCAACATCAATCCAACATCAAAATCTCTTCAACATCAATCCAACATAAACATTAACAACATCAATTCGGCTAATAAATGAATACAGTACACTTCAAACTAAACAACACACTTCAACTGGAAGTAGACTTTTGAAGCAGCGGACTTGGAGGCACCAGATGCAGTTTCACCTATAGATGAATTGGAGATACATGTTCTCAAATTGAAAATTGTAATGAAGTTCATTCCATTTTTCACCATCAAAAGGCTATGGTTGGTGGAGGATGCTTGATTGATCTGCAATAATTGAGATTAGTTAGTTGTATACAAAATTAATTTTTGCCAAAATAAAATAAAGAACCAAGACAACCTTAATTGGGGCAACTCCATTTGATCTTCCTCCAATTTGGACATTTTCTAAAGCCTTTTAAACTGAAAAAATAGAACAATGTTCAAAGATAATTAGAAAATTTTATAACTTATAATTATAAATCCACAAACCTATAATTTCTCCATGCTACTTACTTTTCTTTGCACAGATTCACTAGAAACTAACCATTGAATTAGCTAAGTTGCTTGAGTTGCTTCCACACCTATAGATTCTTCATTCAGTGCTCAAAAACTTCAATTGGTGTAACTTTGATGCTCCTATTTTATTTTTTATTGTTTTTCTTTTCTTACAAGTTTTTGAATTGTGATTTGTACCCCCAACAAATTCTACAGTTGTTTGTTCTTTCAAACTCAATGGACTTATGTGGAGTAGAAAGAGTAGAGAACTCATCAAGCTATCTCATTTTCATCTTCTAAGGCAAACCAACTTTTTCTTTGTATAAAGATGGCAAAGGAGGCTCCTTACTTTTAGGTTAGAAATTAGAAGTCCATTTGAGCCCAAGAAAGGATTTTCATAATATTTTAAGTAACTTTCTACACTATAACATTTGTCAACATATGCTTCACATTCTTTATTTCTACACCATATAGCTAAAACTGCATGTTTGCATGGTACTCTTGACAATTCCTACTTTTTACAACTACAACTCCTCTCCCACAAGTTCACTGTGTGCTGGTCAAATGGCCCAAGTATTTGGAAATGCCAATCATCAGATCTCCGTGGTATGCACTCCCCAGCATCTTTCATGATTTTTATGAGTAATTTTTTAATCTTAGGGCATATTGGTCCATCATATTTTGTAGTTTTTTTCTCTATTTATTTCCATCTTAGTCATTAACAAGTTTCTAATTGCCTCAAGCAATGAAATGAGTAGCTTTTTTCTTGCATCAACGATGAAACTATTGAAACATTCACACATGTTGTTCAACAAGATGTCACACTTGGGATATGGACTGAAATGAGACCTAAACTAGTTTTATGGAGGTTTTTCACTAGCTATTGATATGCTTTTTCATTTATTTTTTTTCAAATCATCCATTTTTCTTCTAAATTCTTCAATTCTTATTGCTTTTGTTGTTGCCCATAATGCACTTTTAATGGCAAGACTAGTAAAACCATCTTTCTTCACGTTGCTATGTAAGTGCCTCACATAAAATCTACTTTCAACATTTGGTAACAAAGACTCATTTTTGCTAATCAGACATGAAAGTCTAATTGTGCTGAATTTCAAAGTCAATATCACCATTCAAAAGATTAAGAAACCAGCTCCAACTCTCTTTAGTTTCACTCTTAAATATTGCATATGCAATTGAAAAGATATTGTTATTGGAACTAGTCTAACTGCTGGCAATAGTTGACCTTCATGACTCTCTTTAAGAAAGCATCCACCTACAAACCTACAAGCATTTTTGAACCCAAGTTTACATGCATTAAAGCACATGTAAAACCTTTGGAACCTTTTATTTCCCTCTTCCTCTACCAATTTCATTATTATTGATGAACCTAGCTTACTTTTTTTCTATTTCAAGACAATAATCTTAAATTTTTATTAAATTGTTCCTCCATTGTACCCTAGATCAACTTCAGTGCCTTTCTCCTTGCTCTATGAGCTTGTGATTTTGAAACATTAACCCTTAGAGTTGTGCAAATTTCATTTCTAAAATCAGATGTACCTAGCTTTGGATTTTCTCTGAACTTTTTCAAAGAAGCCTATCCAACCATATTTAAGACTTGAGTTGTTATAGTTCTAAGAGAATTTTTTCTAATTTGTGTTGTAGTTCTTTATTTGCCAAGTACTATCATTCTACATTTTTGACACGAAAACAAACCATCCACAATCATCTTTCTTACACACAACCTTTAGTCTTATTTTGCCATTCTTAATGAATTTAGCCATCATACATCTTCTAAAGTAATGATTTTTGAATTGCAAACTTAACCTCATCCTTAGAACTGAAAATCAAACCTATTTAAGTTCAAGATATTTATTTTCTATCCTAGATTGAACGTGGGATGCTACACTCCCATCTTCTCATCAGAATCATGTTTGCTAATCAAATATTCATCACTATCAACCAAATCTTCCTCAATACCTAAATCCAGCAACCTACCATACATCTTTTCACTAATAAATTGATTCACTTCTATTGTTTTCCCTTGTTCGACTCACCAAATTTAGCCTCAAGATTTACATAAGCCTCAAATAACTTGTCATCATCCTCCATATCAAAGTCACTCTCATAGAACATATCATCATCCTCACTTGAATTATCTCCATCACTCAGACCATCCCCACTCAAACCATGCCCACAATCTAATCCTCATCAATAATGACATATCCATTAACCAATCTACCATCAGTATACTGTTTAGTTTGGCTCTCCACAAACCCTCCCACGTCCAAATGTTCTAATTACATATCAACCTCATAATTTTTCGATATGTAATTCCTTATATCATACAGTTTTGGATCTTTTTCTATACACTTTACATTGCCTATAAAAAATTTTCCTATATTTAAGCCAAAACCTAATACTACACATCTCATAATGTCTTAACTCCTCAGTATAACCTCATAAATCACTCGTCCTAATCGTATCTATATCAACAAAATCAAAGTATTCCAATTTCCCTCCCAAGTACTCTCTATGTGGAGTATCTTTTAAAATTCCAACATAGTGAATTTTTAGTGTAAAACATTTTAGATTCCCACAACACCTAAGTTCATTAACTTATTTATTTGAAGTTAAGTTTTAACAAATATATAAAAAGAAGCAAGTAACGCCAATTAGATAAACATCACAAAAATTAAAAATAGAACATAAATCAGAGTAAAAACATATATAAACCAGAAACCAAAATTAAAATTAGAACATGTATTCAAACTAGCACGCATTCAAACAGAAACTCGTACCCTGAACAAGCATGCATTAAATGTAAGCACACTAAACTAGCATGCATTAAATTTAAGTACACTAAACTAGCATGTATTCATACAAAAACTCATATAAAATTGTATTTCACCTTAAAACAAAACATAAATTCACATAAAGACTAGCATGCATTCCACTAGGAATGAACAAATCAAGCAAAATTATAGAAGGTAACAAAATATTACCACTATTAGGTGTGAAATCCAATACATGCTTGCTTCTCATCACTATTTCACCGATATCTCCCGCACGCTTTTGAATGAATCTCTAGCAACCTCCTACTCTCTATTTATATAATCTGGGGCTCTAAAACTTCAAAATTTCTAGTCGTAATCCACTTGGGTATGATAAATTTAAGGCATTATGGAAGATTTTAGGGAAATATGAGGGATTGAAATTTGGGAGAAAAGCGTTTTGCATATTAGATTAGAAAATTAGGGTTTGGGTTGTGGCTGGAGTGGAAACTATATTACCCCAACCCTAACAACTAAAGTCTTCCCTCTATTAATGGTCATGTACTAGTGTCAATAAAACTTAACCTAAATCTTAACAGCAAGGATGTAATGTGTTAAAAATAGACACTCGAGGGACCAATTTTGTAACTTCAAACTATTTGGGGCCAAAACCAAATAAGTGGTTAAATTTGAGAATGAAAATTATAATTTTCCCTCTACATGTATTTAAGAAGACTTTTATATTTCTAAAATTGGATTTGAATAACATCTTAACACTCTTCTAGTTTTTCATCAATTAAAATTGAAACAAGGTGAATTACATTAGATATAATGATGATAAGAAAATACCTTTAGAACTAAATAAGGAGATACTACTGAAAGTGAGTGTCACAAAAAAATTAGTTGGAATAGGTATGTTTGACTTTAGCTAACAAGTTGAGGTTTTTTTTTCTTTAAAATGAAGTTTTTCTGTATTGATGCTAGTTATTTTTTATAATCGTCTCCAAGATATATTAACCTATTTTCAATATTACGACACTATAAATCTCATAAATGATAATTCAAAATGATGCTCAAAACTCTCTTAAAAGATAAGAATTTCCTAGACATAAATGCAAAACTGAAAGATGCACAAAGATTATTCTTAAGAATGACTAAGTGAGTGAATACAGAATGTTATATTTGAATGGATATAACTATTAGGAAAGTCATGACTCTCCCCTTTGAAAATTTAGATAAAATAATTGAATTGAAACTCTGAGCATGCCTTTGTTGCTTTCAATGAGCTCTTCAAAAAGACTCTACTTACTAGCAAATAGGTGCAAAAATTAGTTTCCCTGTCTGATAGGAAGGTTATCTTGGATTTTGATGCCCAAATGCTCTAGCCTTCAAGAGGAAGGATATGTGCGGTGTTGTTTCGATCCCCAGAGTTCTCCTTCTTGTTGAAGGGTAGCACCTGATATTCATCAACTAGCGAGCTACTATTTTATGAAAATTTATGAAAACCAATATCAAACGTAATCGTCCTAAGTAGATAAAGAATTTTTTGAAAAAATCGAAGTTCTCCATTTCTCCAGTCAACCCCAAAATTTTTCCATTGATGTTACTTAAGTAATTGACCAAAATAAAAAAATTTCAAATCTAAATTACCAGTAATGAGAATTTGAATTATAGTAAAAAAATATGTTTAAAAATTAAGAAAATATTACAATATTTGTAGAAAGCACATATGCATAGGATAACACTAAATTTAATAAATTGTTACTAAGCTAAAGTTGTTAAACTAATATCTATTGTTATATTCTTGCCAGTTTTGATTCTATGTTAGTTGTTAGAATATATCCATCATCTATTAGAGTATTTTCAATATTTAATCTTTTTAAAATAGACTACATGTTTATTTACACCTAACCCTTTTCTCATTTCTATATATATGAGATGATGTTTTGGAAACATCAATGAGATATCCTTCTCTCTTCTAACATGGTGTTAGTGCTGGTGAGAAGAAAACTCAAAAAACCTAAGTCTTTTTTGTCCCACTATCAATTAGTGCCTATTTGGTTTTATTTTCAAGGATCATTTTTATATTTTCTACTATTTCAAATTTAAAATATATCCAATTATACAATATTTTCATCCGACATTTCAATCTACCATCAACTTAATAGTAAAATATTACATTTATCAATACATATTTAATAGAAATGGAAAAAAAGGGATCTTATTTAAAAGTATCAAATCCCATTTTCATTTTAAGAGTCAGTCCCCATCCACCATTTTTTTTTAGTTTTAACTCCCCATTTCAACTTTGATTTTTGAGTTCACTCCTATTCACTTAGTTTGAACAAAATACCCCCAAATATCCTATCTTCTCTCTTTTTTTTTTTTTTTTTTTTTTTATGTTTAGCTAACATCACTCTCTCTTTCTTTGTTCTTTTTCTCTGCCATGATTTTCTCTCTGGAAACTCACTCCTACAAACACCTGAAAATCATTTTTCTTTTTCTTTTTTTTTTAATTTTTCTCCATTCTCAAATTGTTTCATCATGAAGAAGCCTAAGATGAGGTGTTGTTCTTTTGAAATCAAGTATCTACTTGCATTTTCAGAAACTTTTAAAATGATATTTACCTTTTACAAGTAATGTTTGACCGTGTTATAGTAGCTAGCAAGCTATACCCCTCATTTCTAGCTATCATTCTTTTTGTGCTACTTCTACATCCCAACGCTCTTGTCAAAAATGGAGTGCAACCACCGTCACCTACATCGGGGGGCCTCATATCGAATCTATTGTATTTCCCCTTTAGGAGTTGAGCTTCTCTTATAATTGACCTCTGCTTATTTGCAGCCTAGGTGGAAGCTTTAGTGCGATGTAGTGTATAGTGCCCCAATCGTTGTTTCCAGCATGGTCTACTTAGTTGCACTTCTGAGCTCATATGTATTTTGTTGAATATCAAGTTCATATGCCGAGTCCCTTCCTTCTATACTCCTTTCAACTTGCTTCTCTATCCTCCCATATAGATTTCGAGCAGTAACTTAGGTAGTCTTCCATACCAATGATGTGAACAAGCCTATCATATTGTACCATATTCGGTACATCTAATTACATGGCAAAGCCAGCAGATGAACTCATTTAGGATTATTATCCTGATCCAGGTGCTAATGGTACTATCCAAACAGCTTTTTGAGAGTTGGTTCTCTCGGTTTAATCTTTACGAGCTAACTACAGCCTTCTTGTACTTGTTGGCTCCCCTTTTGCCAGTTTAACGTTGTTGATCCTTTGCAAGGAAGAGATCAGTAGAGTGGTTTGTGCTAGGCATTGTGCAGATCTTGAAAGCCAATGCATGATTTGGAGCAAACATATGCAATTGTTAAGATCTAAGTGATGTAGGACAAAAATATGATACATTAATGGCAGTGAGCTAAGACATTTCGGACTGGATTTACGTAAGTATTTGGGATAAAATGTGGGGAATGTATCAGGCCAAACTATGGGTATTTCACATTGCGGTTTGGATTATGGTATTTAGAAAGTGTTGAACACATAGGTTGAGGTTGTTGTTGGCAAGCAGGGCTGTAAATGGTTTACCGTTCGCATTCATATTCGTTTATACAAATTTTATTCGCATCCGTTTAAAGCAGATATTATCTGTATTCGATTAGTGGACATCCGATTATAAATGGATATGGATATGGTAAATGCGTATCCGATCCATTTAATATCCGCTCTGAATATATATTTGTTAAATAATATATTGTTTATATTATTTAATAAAAATCACATAATCTATATATGTATATATATAAATTATAATTGAAGAATTTGGAAGAAAAAATAATAAATTTAAAAAATTATTGTAATATAGAGAAAAAAATTGAAGAATAAAGTTAATCAACATAATTATTGTTGGTTGACTTTATAATTAATATACTTCAATGCCATTACTGTTATTAATAAATACTAATAATCAATTATAAAGTCAATTATTAAATATAAATTATGCTATTTGTTTGATTGCTTTCTTTTTAATGAAATTATATAGTTCCTTCTATTAATTAAAATATGTATTTGTGATAGGTTTATAGATTCACGTATTTGGATATTTGTAATTAGATATCTAAATAATTATCATTGAATATGAATATAAAAAAATAATTCGAATACGGATAAGTTTAATAAAATATGAATAAATCTGAATAATTATAATCGAATATGGATATATCCAAATTTGATTGATATCCGACAGATACGAATTCGGATATCATTTTTAAATATCTATCAAATTCGTTTCCATATTCGAATATTCAAAAAGTTAAATAGATACGAATATGAAAACTGTGTATCCGATCCATTTAGTATCCGTTTACACCTATATTGGCAAGGATGGCATTTAAAGTGTTAATGTAAAAGTGAAGCAAAATATTAGAGAGGTTTGCGGAAGAGAGGAATCCACTTACTAGGTACTGTGATATGGGTACCAAAGCCTGAGAATGATTATCTCTCTGATGAATCTTAAGATCCATAGGGTTCTTGTATAAGATACTTTATTTATGCATTATTATACTTAGTAGTTCAATGCTTAATACCAATTTGTGTAGTTTCGTACTTCCACACTAATACTACAATACTTATGTTCAATTTGCATATTTTATTGCATAATTGTACTTGTATTACCATTTATCATTACTTATTAAATAATATCTTGATTTATTTATTTCTCTTTAATTAAGAAAATTATAAAGCAAAGACGGCAAAGAATTAAAAAAAGTTGGTTTAGAAATAGACCGAGTACAAGTGCTTATGATAGCTGCTAAATTCCCCCTTGTCTGAAGGACATGTTAAGTTGAAGTATTTGTGTTGTACTATATTATTCATTGGAGAATTTTATAAAGCTATTTGTATATATGATTTGTAAAATATGGACATGTTGTACTAGTGTTTTAGTGTGGAAGGAATCATGTACTAGCTATTGGGAAGATTTATATTGGAACTATTGTCCAGATTTATTTTTATTTTATCATAAATGTAATACCTCATGTTACTAAAGTAGTACTTCATTTTGGTATACGTATACTCGCCCTCAATAGTGCAATACCTTATATTCAGTATCTAGTACTATATTAGAGTGATTCGATATATATTGGTTGGGAACGCGAACTACTAGTGTGAAACACCATTGTAGGTGGTAAAATGCTTCATTTGGAAGTCAACAATGTGACAAAAAAATAGGTTTTCGTGGCTACACCAATATAAAAGGCCTAAAATCCTTAAATTTAATGACAGATAAAATGTGTATAATTGATACTGGATAACACCTCATTTCTGCAAAATAATATTTAATGTTTGCAACAGAATACTTGATTTGAGATGAACAATACTTCATCTTCAGCATCAGTACTACATCAAAGTGATTCTGTACTTAAATATTGCATGTCCTAATTTGCCTCAATTTACTAGTGAAACTACATATAAAACTATCTAAAATTTATAAGATCATATTTTGTTCATTTAATGGTTGGAATAAGTACGTGTTTTGAAATGGTTGGGAACATGAACTACTAATGTGAAGCACCATCATAGGTGCTAAAATACTTCATTTAGAAGTCAATATTGTAAAGAGAAACATAGTTTCGTGGCTATATCAACATAAAAAAAGTCTAAAATACTTAAACTGAATGACAGTTAAAATGTGTGTAATACCAACATAAACAAGTTTACCTCAATTCAATAGGTGAGACAACCCATAAGGCCCTCTAACACAATAAAATCATCTTTCCTTCAAGTAATAGTATCATAGTACATGTTCAAATGGTTGGGAACACAAACACTCATATCTAACCACGTGTGTTCTCTTTCATACTAGTGTAAACCATTGGTTTATGAGGGTAAATGAATCCTTTCGACACTACCATAGAAAACCTTATGAACCTATTATGACTATATCAGTCCTAAGATTAATAAATCATGGTTTAATAATCATGCAATCATTAGATTAAGATAAATTCAATTTAATCTCTAATGTGCTAAGAATGATACTACAAATTAACAAAAAAAAACCCTATTTTTGGGACTTTCATACTTCATCTCTACAGTTTTTTACTGAATTCATCTTATTCTGTACTTATTTTACGTGTTTTTGTACTTGCTTTTTCTTTGGCCAAGTTTACTTCAATTCGATAGCTGGAACAACACATAAGACCCTCTAACACAGTAAAATCATCTTTTCTTCAAATAATGGTCATGATAATACATATTCAAATAGTTGGGAACACAAACACCTACATCCAACCACTTGTATTCTCATTCATATTATTGTAAACCATTAGTGTATGAGGTAAATCAATCCTTTCGACACCACCTTCAAAAACCAATAAATCTATCACGATTATATCAATCAAAGGACTAATATATCGTGACTTAATAATCATTCAATCCCAAATTAAGCCAAGTTCAAATCTCTAATATACTAAGATTGATACTGGACATAGGGGTGTAAACAGATATTAAATAGATAGGATACACTATTTTCATATTCGTATCCGTTTAACTTTTCAAATATTCGGACACAAATACGGATTTGATGGATATTTAATAATGATATCCGAATTCGTATCCGTTGAATATCGATCGAATTCGGATTATATTCGTATTTGATTATAATTATTCAGATGGATCCATATTTAATTAAACTTATCCATATTTGAATTATTTTTTTTATATTTATATTTGATGATAATTATTTAGATATCTATTTATGAATATTTAAATACATAAATCTATGAACCTATAACAAATACATATTTTTAATTAATAGAAGAAACTATACAATTTCATTTTTTAAAAAAATCAAACAAATAGCATAATTTTTAATTAATAATTGACTTTATAATTAATTATTAGTACTAATTAATATTAATAATGACATTTAAGTATATTAATTATAAAGTCAACCAACAATAATCATGTTGATTAACTTTATTCTTCAATTTTTTCTCTATATTATAATATTTTTTTAAATTTATTCTTCTTTCTTATCAATTCTTTAACTATGATTTATATATATATATATATGTATGTATATGGATTATGATATTTTTATTGAAAAATATAAATAATATATTATTTAATAAATATATATTCAGAGCAAATATTAAACGGATTGGATACGCATTTACCATATCCGTATCCATTATAATCAAATATCTACTAATCGAATACAGATAATATTTATTTTAAATGGATGCGGATAAATTTGTATAAACGGATACAAATGCAAATGGTAAATAAATTTTTGAATATCCATTTATAGCCCTAACTGGACATTGACAAAAAAATTCCAATTTTTAGGACTTTTATACTTTATCTCTGCAATTTTGTACCGAATTCTCCCTTGTTCTGTACTTATTTCCATGTTTGGAAAAAGAAAGTTCCTGTGCTTTTCTTATCTCTACCAATATCAAAATGCTTGCACTTCTTAATAGCATGCGAATAAACAAGTTTACAACACTGGCATTGTAGCCTCAACATAATCTTACAACACTGGCATTTGATTCCCTGTTGAATATCACATTCTAAGAAAATAATATCGTTATCAGGTAAATGTATCTGTTTGGCACCACCATCAAAAGCCAATGAACCTCTTATGAATATATTATCCTAGGACTAATAAATCATAGTTTAATAATCATGCAGTAGTTTATCTAGTTAAATTCAATTTAATCTTTTATGTGCTAAGAATAATACTGCAAATAGACAAAACAAAGTTCTTAATTTTGATATTTTTATACTGGATTTTATTGTATTGAATATGCCTTGTTATATACTTATTTGGAGTGTTTTTGTTCTTGCTTATTTACCTCATTAGATCCATGAAACAATGCATAAGACTCTCTAATACAATAAAATCACGTTTCTTCAATTAATGATCATGATAGTACATATGCAAATGGTTGACAACACAAATACACACATCTAACATTTATGTTCTCATCCTTACTAGCATCAATAATTATTGTATGTAGTAAATGTATCCTTCCTATATCACCATCGAAAGCCAATGAACCTTTCATGACTATATCAGTTCCAAAACTAATAAATCATGGTTTGATAATCATACATATGATTTTTAACTAATTGAATTCAATTTAATCTCTTATGTACTAAGAACAATATTGTAAATTGACCAAAAAATATCAATTTTTGAAATTTTTATATTGGATCTTTGTATTTTTGTACTAAATCACCTTGTTCTATATTTATTTGGTGTGTTGTTGTACTTGCTTTTCCTTTGGCCAAATTTGCCGCAATTCTATCTATGAAACAACACAGAAGACCCTCTAATACAATAAAATCATATTTTATTCTAGTAATTGTCGTGATAGTATGTGTGTAAATAATTGGGAACACAAATACCCATATCCAACCATTTATGTTCTTATTCATACTAGTGTAAAGCTTTGATTTATGTGGTAAATGTATCATTTTGATATCACCATCATAGAGCTAACAATATGTCATGACTATATCTATTGTAGAACTAAAAAATCATGGTTTGATCATTAAAAAATAACTTAAATAATTAAATTCAACTTAATTTCTAATGTATTAAGAATGATACCATATACTGAGAAAATAATACCATTTTTTTTAATTCCATTACTTAATTCTAGATATACTATACATGATTTTCATAATCTAGTACACCTTTAGAGTGTTTTTATAGTTGCTTTTTCTTATGGCCAAACTTAGCTTGTTAGTGTTGTATTGAAAATTATTAGTATTGTGTGCATATATAATACTATATATGTGTTGAAAAATACTAATGTGTCATCAATTTATAACACATACCTTAGTAAAAAAATTTCATATTCATATTAACATTTATCTGAAAAAAAATTTAATTAGTATACACGACGAGCATCTATATAATTCAAATAACAAAATCAGTATTATCCAAATTACTTTACAAGTTAGAAACATCCCCTATCGTTGTCTAAATACTCAATATGAACACTAATTTTCCTAGGAATAACCATACAAACATAATCATTTAGCATAGAATGAAGCAAACTATGCTTATGAGTCAGAATTGTTGCCCTCTAGAAATCGTACCTCGATCAGGACAATAGTTTTTGATTTTTAACCTACAAAATATAGAATATACAATCAGCAAGTGCATAACTAAAAATAAGTATAAATAAAAAGATGTGAACATTTCTACATATGTAATCAAGGTTCAAGTACTGCAAACACAATTAAAAAGTATTGAAAGTTTGCATTTTGTGATACAATAATTACTTACACACAATACTAAACTAAGCTTCTACTACTGAAACCACGATTTGAAATAGGTGGAATTAAATAGATGATAATCAAATTAGGGTTCCTAAAAAAGAAAACTAATTTGCATTAACTAAAATGACAGGTAAAATAAAGAAAGTTAAAAAAAATAAAAAATTCAACTTCACAACCATGAAATCTTGGTGAAAATAAAATATCTTTTTGCTAAAGTGAAATACCTTATCCAATCTCTGAAAATATGGGAGAAATTGAAAGTTTTCTTTTTGGGGGGCAACAACAATGGCGGACGAGAAGTTGGAGAAATGAGATAGAGTAGTACACAAGAAGATGGAGAATAATAGTGATGAAAAATTCAGAAATGGAGAAAATAAGAAAAGAAAATATGAAATAATGGGGAAAAACTTGAAAGGGAGATCAAAAAACATGGAAGATGGAAAGAATGTTGGGCTTTTGTGGTTGTAAATTGAAGACATTAGTATTTTAGTATTTTTTTTTATGCAAGTAGGGAGTGAACTCAAAGTTTAATTTTTGTAACACCTCTAGAAATGCTTTGATTTTCATAATTTATTTAAATGTTAATTTATGAGAATTTTAATTTTATTTATTCAATTTTTCAAAAGTTTTGTGGGTGAAAACGTGAATAAAAAAGACTTAATTGCATCACTTTTAAAAAATCGTGAGGGTCAATGTGTAATTTTAATAGTTAGCGGACCTAATATGAAGGTTATTAGAAAATGGTAGCTGAATTGAACTGAATAAAACTGATGAGGGTCAATTTGTAATTCTGAAAAGCCTAAATCTATAAAAAAAAATGAAAATTTTCAATTTCTCCCCCACATTTCATTTCTTCCCACCAAAACACCCTATCCTTCCTCTCTCACCGGCAAACTGCCGTCCACCACCCCGAACTCTGAACCAATCTCATAAATTTCTTCCCCACTTCACCCTGAACACATATACTCTCCACCACTTCCATCTTCGGAGAAACCATCGAGAAAGGTGAAGCTCGAATGGATCCACGGTAGAGCTTGGTGGGTTTCCTTTTTTGGCGACAAAAACGCACATGCAACTAGTAGGTTGGAAAGAGTGCAGCTCAAGGATGAAGATGATGGTCTCCGATTGAAGTTTTCGGCGATGAAAATGGTGAATTTTGGACGAAACAGTCACGGCATGGTGGAGCTTCCAAGCTGAAATTGGAGGGCAATCCGGTGGAAAAGGCTTAAATTGAGTTAGGCATTGGGTTGGTTGAGCTGAAACATTTTTTTTGGTGGTGTTGGTGATAGTCTCCGGTAAAAATGGATGGCGGCCGGTGACAGTGGAAGAACATAATCTTTTCCTCGATGAAAGGAATGCATGCATAAGGTCTGATCATGGAGATTGCGATCCGATAGTGAGATATTGGTAATTGACCGAAAGAAAATAATTTTTGTATTGCATCTATATATACATACACGTTCAAATCGTATCTAACATTGTATAATCGAAAAGAATAAACAGATCAACTGAAAAATATAGCCATGCATGGGAAATCAAACATACATGCATTAAGTAAAGAAAACCCTAATTTTATGTAACTATGACTTGAGTGACAAAGTTTGGATTTTTATATATAATTGGGTCGCTATAATCGATCTCATGTAATGTTATAAGGTTAAGTATGTAAATTAGGGATTCCATTGTACTATTTTACTGGTATAGGAAGAACTCCGTAAATAATTTATATATCCAGTGTGAATAGCATGTTATGGCGATAATACCAAAGTACAAAACCCTAACCATAATATTAGGTGGTTAACTACTGGAAATGGGATAGCTATTGGAATGATTTTTGAATGCTAGACATCATTAGGGTTGAACAAGGGTTTTGATAGAAAATTACTTTTGTGGATAGGTGACGGAGGAGTTTGCCCTGAGGATCAGTAGATATTGACTCCATTGCCGAGGTTGATAAGATGAGGATCCGCCAATCTGGCACACTTGTTCCTATCAAATTTCCTTAATAAACCCCTGTGAGGGTTGGTATTGATTTGATTATCGTATTCTATGAATTACTATTGCCCCTATGAGGGATCTGACAATTGGTGCTTGCTTGTATAAGCTTATTCCATATCGTTGAACCCATTAGGTTCTGCTGATTTGATATCTGTCTTGATTAATGTTATTGATTATCAAACCCTGTGTGGTTTTCTTGATTTGAAAATGATTGGTATTTATCCGTGTTTCTTGAAAATGACCATTTGAATCGAACTCTGTGAAGTTCTCTAAATTCGTTAAATTCTATCTGAAACTGAATTGTATGCGCAAGTGGCTTGTGGTTTTAAAATTGTTCTGATCACAAACTAATTTTACCATTCTAGCACCATGAACTTTCTTAGTTTTATCGAATTGTTCTCGTCGAATTGAAAATTGTTATTGTCAAATACCGTATTAATTTTCTTAATTGTTCAATGTATCGTACATCACCTTGATGGCATAATTGTCATGCTTGTGCCACTGTTATTACCAACCCATCATGCTCGTGCCACTGTTATGCTTGTGCTTTTGTTATTGCCGAATTGTCATGCTTGTGCCACTGTTATGCTTGTGCTTTTGTTATTGCCGAATTGTCATGCTTGTGCCACTGAACTGTTATTGATTGATCATTGTACTATTATGGAGGCACAAGGCTATTCTGATATGCATATTTTGCTCTTTTATAGAAATGCATATTCTGTTGGGTTTGTACTATTAAATTATTTTTTGCTCGTGGAGTAATAAAGCTAGAGTGAGTTTCCAGTCTAGATCGGGCTAATATCCCAGGTCATCCTCCCAAACTATGATCGGTTGAGATGCTCTAAACCTCTCGAACAGCATCAGTCGAGATGATCCCGGGCCTTTTGAGCTGATGGTTATGGCATTCCGACCTAGCAATTGTTAAATATTTGAAAACTATCCCTTTTGCCTCATTCTGGCATATGATTGTGCTTCTATAGTTTCAACTGTTGAACTCCATTGTTATTGATTGATTCTTGACAGCCGTCTATTGTTTTGCGTTATTCCTCATTGAGTCCTTATGACTCACCCTAGTACCGTTTATTTCATTTCAGACAGGTATGAGATTGGAGGCTTGGACTGAGAGTTTCCACTTGATGTTTTGTATTAGTGTTTGGTGAATTGATGTTTATATATGAATTCACCATTTATTATATTTTGGTATTAGAAATGTGTAAAATGTTGGGACGAATGTAAGACTTTTAGTATGTATGAGCTATGTTGCTTATGTTGATATCTAAGTTTTGATTTTGGATGGATTATTAGCATGAATTGAGCACTCTAATATTATGGAATTACGTCTAAAGCATGCCGTGAGTTGTGATTGTTGTGGTTTATTGGAGAATTTTTGGAAAAAATTTATGGGCATATCGGATATGATATTGCATGCTATAAGATTGAATTGAGTGGCATTCTGGCTTTTAGGTTATATCTCGAGTGGGGTGCCACAAATTTTGGAATAGGGAGTGTAGACAAAAAAGAAACATGTAGGGACTGAAAACAAAAGTAAAGTTGGGTTTGGAAATTTCAAGCCAATTAACTGATAAAAATATTATAAAATAATTCTACTACACTAATCTCAATCACCAACCACATGAAATTGCACAACTTTTGATGCAATCTTTTTCTTATCCAAATTCCAAACATATAGAGTTACTACTTTCGGATAATTTATTCAAATGAATTTTTATTTTCAAGTTATATTCCATACCTACTTTTTACATTCTAAAAATGATGAAAATAAAAATTAAAGATGATAACATATCCAAATAGGCCATTAGCTACTGCTACAAGCATCTGCCTAATATTTCTCTCTCTCTGTTTTGCAAATTTAAAAAATTTCTGGCAGTCATAATATTGAGAAATCACATCGTAATTTTATTTCGTTTCACAATTAAGCCATGATTTATGTCTTATTTTATCACGTCTTGATTTATGTTTGATTATTATGTCACTACCATGATTTTATGTCTGATTCAATTAGGGGTGGTGGGCATTCGGGCCCGGGTATCGGGTACTCGACCTAGCCTGATTAGGAAATGCACAATCGGGATGTGCATTTTCGAGTTTTCCCGGGTACCCGATTCTCTACAACCAGGCTGGGATTCGGGTATTGAATCCATACCCGATTAGGTATCGGGTACCCAGTCATTTAATTGTGTAAAAAAAAAAAAACTAAGATAATAAAACAACAGCGACAACCCCTCAAACAGAAAGCCAAAAAACAAAACAACAGCAGCAGCAAAAAACGCCCCATCTCGCTATTTACTTTGTTTCCTCTGTCGCCCCCCTGCTTCTCCGATTTTTTTCACCCATCTCCCTACTGCAATGCCGCCTCCCCTGCCGCCGTTGCCGCTGCCTCTAACCTTCCACTACTAGCCGTCCAACCAGCTACTATCTATCTCACCATAAGATGCTAAATCTAGACTAATTCAAAAACCTAACCAGATTTTGAACCCTAAATCTGGCCATTTTTGGGCCAGATTTTGATGACTTTTTTCTTTCTTTTTCTTTTATTTTTTAATATATATATATTTAAAAACCCGATACCCAAACTCGAATCCCGAGCCCGGGATCGGGTACTCGAGGTTCGGGTACCCGGTCTTTAACTAGGTCGGGATCGGGTATTAAATTTTAAATCCCGGACGATTGGGTACCCGACCCGATCGTCCCAAACTCGAAAATCCCGGCCCGGTGCCCACCCCTAGATTTAATCATAATAATGCCTAATCTTTAATTATTTCTATCACACTTATGAGGAGATATTTCTCTACTTTTTGACGACTATACAAAATCTCTTGGGGATTAGATTTGTTCTGTAATCAGAGCCTGGCTAGGTACTCAACCAAATCTTTTGCTTCTTTCCTTGTTTGGATTTCAAAACTCTTAGCTTGAGGGGGGTTTAGAATAATTTAATACATTAAGTATATTTCACTTTGGATCCTCTATTCCATTTCGTGTTTAATCTCATATTCCAATGTGATGTATATATGCCAAGTGTATTTGATTTTCAATCAATTCTTCTTATAAGGAAATATTTAATACACGTATCGTACATCCATGCAATGAAATAGGAGATGAAACATATATTGGATTAATAGAGGATATCTAAATTGGGTATATTTGGTGTGTTTTTTGTGTAATAAATGTGCATGATTGATAAATCTCAGCTTACGTGAGAGAATTAGAATTTTATCAGTATTTGCTAGACTGTTTTATGTACCTTATAGAATATTTTCAATGTCTAATCATGTCATTTATTTTTTACTCAATAAATTTTATGTATTCATATCAGTATTGTAGTCTAACTCTCTTCCCAATCATTATGGGTTAATGTTTTGAAAATCGGCCAGCATTGGTCGGTTTGACCTGTTGATCGGGAATAGATGGCCTCTCCAGCTTGATTTTCTATTAAAAATTAGCTTTGCATGTCAAACAATGTTGATTGATCAAAGATCAGGTTAAACCAATAAAAATCAGTTCTTTTTTTAGTTTCTTTTAAGTCTAATGAAAATTTGGACAGGCCAGTACACATCTAGTTGATCGATTAACTAGTAAAGCGTTTGGTTAATTTTGGTATTTATCATTTATAGAACTTGTATGAATGATTTTATGGCTTGTGGTTTGTTATGGTATTTACTGATTACACTTATCAATGGATTTTTCTATTAATCATTCTTCTTTATTTTTGTGAAATGGCGAACGTCTAAGAGATTCAACACTTTTTAGATGGAATTTCAAAGTTTAGAATGCAGTACAATAAAAGAATAGACTTTGCTAATATATTTGAAGAAGATGGTTATTATTGTTAACGGTACAACAACAGATAGAAAATGACTATATTTTTCTTTTTTTTTTTTGTATTTCTATAATTTTTATATTATTTATAACAATATGCATTATCTTTATAATATAACATCATACCGGTTGAATCAATGATTAAATCAACCGAATCGTTTGGTCTTCTTTTTTTTTTTTCAAAATATTGATATGTAATACTGATCTCAAGCATCAAGAACATATCATTCTCTTCTCTAATATGGTAGGTACTAGAGCATCTGAGAAAAAATAAAATACAATAAAAATATTTAACCTTTTTTCTTTTTGACCTTTAGTTAGCCATTACCTTTTAAGTTGCCTGTTGCCGATATCTTTCTAAAACATTCTAGAAAAGTAAGAAAAACCCCATCTATCACAACTTAGTAAAATCTCATTGTGATTAATTTTTATTATATCACAACTATATTGTAGTTGTCATTTACTGATTTATGTCTAATTTGGTCAGTTGTGATTGATGCTTGAATCTGCTACATGTATGTTGTGATCTCTGTCTAACTATGTCACAATCATGCATGGTTAATTTCTATCTAATTTTGTCATGATTTAGAGGGTGTTTGGCAGAGCTTATGAGCTCTTCCAAACAACTTATAAGATGTTAAAGAGCTTATAAGCTCTGCAAAAGTGTTTGGCTAATTTTTTCTTTAGGAGCTTATAAGATCATAAAAAAAGCTGTTTTGGAGCTTATAAGCTCCTGGAAAAAAAAGTAAGCTCACCCCACCTTATTTTTTAAGATCTTATCAGTTCTATAATTTTAACATTTAAAATGACAAAACTGCCCTTATTGTTTTTTCAAAATTCTGATGTACCCTCTTCATAATTCAGTCTTCAAACCCTAAAAAATTCTCTCTAGCTCCACCACTGCACCGACGCACCAACACCCTCGCGTCTCTTCTCTACGGCTTCTTCAACAAATAATGATGGAATTGATCACTCCATATGATTTCTCAAAATAGTGGGAAGGTTTAAGCTATATTATTGATTAAATCGGTTGATTTTTGTCAAAATTCAAAATGATTTTTGTTCTATTTTGCTAGTTTAATCAGTTCATGGTGTTGTAGTGGTGTTTTCGAAACAATTTCAATAGTTAGATATGTTTGGAAGTGGTCAAGGACTGCTCGTATTGTGTTACTTTCGACCGGCCTAGATAGCTCTATTAGTTTCACTATAATTTCAGCCTTCATTTTGTTAGGTAGTTCTTTAACCTTTTGCCTTCATTTTTTTTATCCTTTTTTGTTTTTCGTTTTTTTTTTTTTTTTTTTTTTTTTTGAAATCCTCATTTTTTTCTTTTCACTTGGTTTTAATATTTTTGTCTTTTGGGTTAATGTTTTTCTAATATTTTAGTTCTTTGTGTTTAATTATGTTGAATCCAGTCTATAGTAGAGATTCTTTATGTGATTAGTTCTATTACAGAATTTGAATACTATAATCAGACTCTTTATTAGTTTTTAGCTAGTTGGTGGGTCAAATCCTTTTTGGGTTTGAAGTTGTTTTTCATTTCTTATATCCTAAGTATGGGTATAGTGTCTGGCACCAAATTATATGCTCTTATATGCGTTGTTATGATATGTATATGCCAGTATAAACTTGTAAGAAGTGTAGAAAAGATTTTGCTGTTTTTTTTTTCTCAATATACTATTGTCTCGACTTCTACATAATCAATCTGGAACTTAACATCCTTATCAATGGTCAAAATAATAATGATTTTTTTGCCTGCCATATCTATTACAAGATGCAAAACTCCTAGATGCTACAGTAGCAATATTTAAGTTTCAGCAAGAGAACCACAAGAAAATATATAGACGTTCTAGTTTCTTGAAATAAGCGTTCTACTTTCTACTTTCTAGTAGCTATCAATATTATATTATGTATTCTTCTTGGTGGAATTTTAAGGGAGAGGAACAAAGAGGACTCAAGAATTTAGTCACTAAGTCTTTTGACATGGATACGATGCATCACCACTCTAATGTTTTTAGGCTATATACATATTTTCCAATTCCATGCTTTTCATTTGATATCTTGTCCATGGACTAATTATTTTCACCAATTTATCAAAGAGAAAAGAATGGAGTCAGAATCTTAGAACCTGTTTCAATCTTGTTGCTAAATCCAAAACCAAAGTAGCTCCTAAGTTTATGCAAGCCAATCACAGTTTCAGATTGTGATGTGTTGAGCATCCGTTAAGAAAGTTAACTTACACCTAGTATTATACTGTTATATATATATATGTGTGTGTGTGTGTGTGTGTAAGTGAAAATTGCTTATAATTATTTTGGCCATGTTAGGTCTTTCCTAGGAAGTGCTTAAAAATATTGCATTTTATTTAGTACAAGAATAAGACCAAACATATTTTTCTTCAGTAAATAAACTGCATCAGGATACTAAGCATGGTCTCAAGATTTTGACCACTTTTTAAGTAGTCATTTGAAGCCCCCATTTGCATGTTCCCAGTGAACAATGAATACTTAAGAATCACTATTTTTGATCATGATTCTGTTGGCCTCACCACATGGGTTTTTGTTCATTTACACCACACACAGACAAATAATAAAACACACATGAGTGCGTGTTTTCATAAAAAATAACAATTGTTGCTTTCTCATGAGTTTGAAATTAAAAAGGGTTGGGGAGGGATTACTGTTGAGATACCTCTGCAACAACTATTAGGAGTAGTGATGGATGAGCTATACAGATTTCAATATTCCTCTACTTCATGTCTTGTGGACAGTAATTTTCTTGGTGATGGTAGTATTATAGCTGTTGGCCTTACTCATCATGATCATCATCACAATCATAATCACCATTAACTAGTTTTAACAGCAACTGAAGCTCATTCCTAATCACCCTCTTTATCCTGACTTAATTGTTGCTTACATTGAGTGTAGAAAGCTATTTTAATAGAGAGTTTTATTATATATGGCAATGTGGCAACCTTTTCTGTATCTTTCTTGTTTATAGGTAACTGGAGGTAAATTTCTAAATGGATAATAAAGAGAAAAGAAATAAAGGAGTGGCGTCAAATCCAAATTTTGGTAAGAGTATAAGTAAGGGTGCAAGTAAAACAAGTGAGTCGAGTGAAAGGCGCTCCTCTGCAAGGTAGGATCCATTTTCATCTATTAAGTTTATTGAGTTATGTGAGGAGGAAATTAGGAAAGGCAATAGGCCAAATAGTCACTTCAATGTCAACGGGTGGAAAAATTTAGTCAAGAGGTTTAATGAAATGACTAGTAGAAACTATATCTACAAACAACTTAGAAATCATTAGGATACTATGAAGAAAGATTGGATATTATTTAGAAAATTAATGCACAAGGAGACTGGAGTAGGTTGGGATCCGATGAAGAACTCATTTGATGCTTCTAATGAGTGGTGGGAGAGAAAACTAAAAGTAATTTTCGAACACTAATCTTATACATAATTAAATATTTTGTTTTACTTATCAAACTACGATTAATTGGAGTATAATTGTTCTTGTAGGAAATTAGTGACTATATCAAGTTTAGGAACAAGGACTTATCTTTGATTTGGTTTCGATATGATAAGTTATTTTCTGATGTTGCTGCCACCAGAGAAAGAGCACGAGCACCTAGCCAAAGATCTGAGAATGAGATTGATAGTAGAGAAGCAATGTTAGAGGACGATGGTGAATCGAAAGGACATGAAGATGAGCATGTGCAGATTAGCGATAGTGATGACACTGAGGATATAGGAATAACTGAGTGTAGCATAAAATCTAGATCTAAAACAGCAAGTGATGGTGGTAATGAAGTTATATTCCCATATTTGGAAAACATTAAAATAAAATTTAATGGGGGAAAAAAGTAAAGGGAAGAAGAAGGTTTCAGGGGCAGCTTCATTGAAGGAAGATATTCATTCCCTTTTACATTTTATGGCAAACAAGAGCACTGCTAGCTCTATACCATCAACAGGGATAACTATTGGGGCTGCAATCAAGATGTTGGGCAATGTTCCTGGAATAGCACCCCAAAGTGAACTTTGGAACTACTCATGTAACCTGTTGAGCAAAAAAGATATGCAAGAAGTGTTTGCTAGTCAACCATGTCATGAGTCTCGTTTATCTTGGCTAGAGTTTAGCTTTAATCAATTAAGAAAAATAGTTGACTTTGTAGTAGTTGAGATGGCATCTTGTTTGTTCTCTTTTGTTGCAGAATTGTTGATGTTAAAGTTAGTTGAGCTTGTGACTCATTACTTGTTAACTACTATTTTGGTGTTGTTAATTACTGTTAAAGTGTTTGCTAGTCAACCATCTTTCTCTCCTTCCTTACTTCTGTGTTTTTTCTGTTTGGTAGTGCTGTTATTCTTATATATCTAGGCTATTTTGCTTTCCATTTTTTCTTGTGTAGACTGGCAGTGCAAGTTCTATCTATTATTACAATCCCTTAATTGATGTTTAGTTGGGTGATGACTATGTTTGAATGCTTCTGCCAAATTTAGTTCTACTATGAAAAATGGATTTTTTTGGGGATAGTTCAATCTTTTTGAATGTTAAGATAACTCCCCTGCCCTACTTATGGTGTGTTCAATTGGAAGTAGATTTTGAATGTTTCACTATTATTTATTTTAAGTTGCTAAAAGTGCCCTGAATTTTTGTGAAAATTTTATCCAAATACAACTGGACATAAGTGTGTGTGTGTGTGTGTATACTTATGGGGTTATTCTGTTGGCATTGGACATTGTATTTTTGCTTGTCTACATATATATATATATATATGGTGTGTATGTGTGTGTGTACAGTATAATTGCTAGTAGAAATTTGTGGTGCAAGAGGAAAATTAGTTTATTGATGATTCAAAGTTTAAACATAAATTTCATTTCTTTTGCTATTCGTTTTTCCTTTTAACTCAACAAAGTTTAAAGTTTCCTTTCCTTAGTAACAGAATAAAGTTTAAAGCATCATATGATATGTTTGAGGTCTTTCCACTAGAAAAAAAAATATATATATATATATATGTGTGTGTGTGTGTGTGTGTGTGTGTGTTGCCATGTTTTCCTTTACAACTTTAATGACGATTTGCCTTTCTAATATTTTTCATTCTTTGGGATTTTATGATTTTATTGTAGTTCAATGGACCTATGGTGTCTTAAAGATTGTGCATCAATAAGGCTCTGGGATATCTCAAATCATTCGTTCATTAGTCCAAATAGCTTTGATGATGAGAAAATGAGTGAAGATAACAATCAGATTCAACACAACTTGGACTGGTGGACATTGTGTCAAGTAACCACGCATAGTATTTTAACATATTATGAGAACTATATTTCTAAGGTTCCATGTCGAACACCCATGCGCACTGGTCATCAGTTTCTAGAGGAGATATTAAATGGGCATAGAGTAAGATGTTATCAAGCATTTCGTCTTGAAAAATCTGTGTTATTGGATTTGTGTCACGAATTGACCCATAAGTATGGTCTTCATCCAACAAGGGAAATGTCTATTTAAGAAGAAGTGGGGATATTTTTTATGATATGTGCTCATGGTGTGGATAACAGGTTGATGCAAGAGATATTTAATCATTCGGGTGAAACTATCTCAAGACATTTTCATAGAGTTTTGACGGCAGTAAGTAAGCTAGCCAATGATATAATTAGACCTCATCATGAGTATAACGAGGGAAAAGGATATCATAGGCCACAACATTATCGATACAAGCCATTTTTTGATGTGAGTAATTTTTAAATTAGATAATGGATATATATACTCATGTATCCTCAAAGTAGAATTCTAACACTTTCTTTTCATTTTTGTATTCATAGGATTGCATTGGAGCAATTGATGGCACACATGTGAAGGCTCGACTACCACAAGGACAAGCAATACCATATATTGGGCGCAAAGGGTATGCCACTCAAAACATTCTTGCAGTTGTGGATTTTAATATATGTTTTACATTTGCTTGGGCTGGATGGGAAGGAGCTGCTTATGATAATAGGATATTTGGAGAAGTTATTCGTAGACCGGATCTCAACTTTCCTCATCCAAAAGGAAAAAAAGTACTATTTGGTTGATGTTGGCTACTCGCATATGCCTGGATATATGGCTCTTTATCAAGGAGAGAATATAAGATATCATCTTGAAGATTTTTGTCGAGCTAGAAGTGTGCACCAACGTGCACCAAGAAACTTGAAGGAAAAGTTCAATTACTTCCGTTCTTCATGTAGAAACATTATTGAACGAACTTTTGGAGTTCGGAAAGCACGCTGGAATATTTTGGCTGATATGCCTTATTTTCATATTGACACACAAAGAGAAGTCGTGCTAGCAACTATGGCTATTCACAATTATATAAGGAAGAAAAATGTTGCAGACGAGGCATTTCAAATAACTGAGGATGAAAGTTATGCGCCATGCACTGAATGTGTTATTGAAAATAGAGTTATTAATATAGAAGATGAAGATAATCCTAAGAGTGTTTATTGGATGGCACTACGTGATTTGATTGCTATGGAAATTGTTTGAAGGGGTTAAAAATTTCTATTGATAGATTTGAAGATTTTTTTTTTTTTTTTGGTGCATTTATGACCGTAAGTTTAAAGTTTTTATCATACTTTAAAATTTCAATGTTACTTTTGAGATATATTGAGTTAAATTTCTTTTAATATACTTAAAATAGTGGATGGTGGGCTATCATACTATTTAAAGAATTTATATGGTTTATTTACTTTTTCCATGAGCACTAAGAAAACCAAAATAATTAGATAATTTAATTATGAACTATGATGGTCAAACAAGAATAAGATTTATGTTAATATTATATTTACCAAAAATTATAGATTAACAACATTGAAAATTATATGAAATTTATAAGAAATTTATTGTTTACAACTTTTTTTCAATACATCACAATTGCTATAATAATATCATTTGTTAATTTGATATTTTATAAAATAGATAAGAAAAAATTATGCAGATATTTAATGAATGAGTTTGATAGAGTATTTTAAAAAATATCTAAAAATATTAATTATAATGGAATAAGGATGTTGTATAAATAAATGCCCACTTATGTGATATCAATAGCTCTATGCCCTTTTTGGTCATTTAAACATTAAAAAAGAGCTTATAAGCACTCTTTCTCACCAAACATAAAAACATCTTATAAACTCCAAGATCTTTTTTAACCAAACACTTCAAGAGCTTATCTTTAAAATAAAATCTAACATCTTATAAGCTCCAAAAATATCTTATAAGATATGGGAGCTTATAAGATGTTTTAAATAAGTTTAGCCAAACACTCTCTTAGTAAAACTACTCATTGTGATTTTTATTTAACTATCACGACTATGTTATTATTTACTGATTGATGTCTAATTTTGTTAGTTGTGATTTATGTTTGCATCCATTACGAGTATGACAATTGACATGATCTCTGTTTGATTTTCTCATAATCATGATTAATTTCTATCTAAATTTGTCACAGCTATCAGCTATGTTGCTATTTGTGTCTCCTTATATGAAGGATGTATCAAATCTTACCTCCATCTCTGCTCTATTTACTCAACCTAAGTGCTTATATAAATTTATTATTTCTCCATTCTTTTGAATTTAAGGATATTAATTTGACTGGAATTTTAGAATATCTTGAATATTATGATCATTTTATCTTGTGTTCGTATTTGTGTTCTTGTACAATAAATTGAGTATGATCAGTAAATATACTAAGCTTAAACAAGAGTTGTTAGAATATCTTCTATATTTTTCAAAACATTTTTAGTATCTAAACTTTTTAGAATATATACCCTGTTTACTCAAAACCTAAGTATATTATTTCTCTATTCTTTTGAATTTAAGGATATTAATTCAAGTGGAATTTTAGAATATCTTAAATATTATGATCATTTTATCTTCTGTTTGTGTTTGTGTTTGTGTTCTTGTACAATAAGTTGAGTATGATCGGTAAATATACCAAGCTTAGGTAAGAGTTGTTAGAATGTCTTCTATGTCTTTTAAAATAATTTCAGTATCTAAACTTTTTTTATTTAGTTTATTTTGAAAAATGAATCATATATGTATCTGTAGCATCTTGCCAATCCTATTCTAAATTGCTATATACATGAAATTGTATATTTTAATAGATGACCTCCGATATACCATTCTCTATTCTAGCATTAACAATTACACACCCCCCATAAAAAAAAAAATTATTTCATAGCAAAAATTTTGTAGAAAGAACTTCCCCCTTATCCCCAGTTCAAATTATTTATTCCATTATATGTTTCATCTTTTACTCCATTTTATGGATGCATGCCAAGTGTATAAAAAAAAATTTATAAAAATAATTAATTAAAATTAAATACACTTAATATGTCTTCAATAAATTAGAATAGAAGATAAAACACAAAACAAAATAAAATAAAAGGTTGGAGATGTTTAATCCGTTTCCTTTGCCTACACATTCATTGGAAATATTTGGCGCCTAAGATTATAGAAAGTGAAACTTTGAAGATTTAGATGAGATTTTTTTTTTTTTTTTTTTTTCTTCCTTGGACTCCAATACTGCAATCACCTTTTTCTTTGTGGTGGTCCCGCTCCACTTGACAAGCGCTTATCACAAAACATCAATCCTCGTCCCCTCGCAGCCCTTATCACAGTCGTTTTCTCTAACGGAATCCGTCGCCGTTTATTTTCACTTTAATCTCAATCCCTGTACCTCTTCCTCCTCTCTCAGTTGTATTCTTTCAGAGAATTGCCTGTGAAGATCTTCACATTTTTTTCGTGGATTTACGACCTAAAGGTAATTTTCTAATTTCTTTCTTTTTCTTTTTCTTCTTTTCAAAGTAGATTGTTTCTTCCTTGTAAACCCTTCATTGAGCGTACCGATTTTTTTCTCTTCTTTTGTCCGTTTGCTAATCATAGATTTGATCGTTCTGACTGTCCACCGTTTTAAATTTATATAATCTTCAGTACCCTTATTGATTCTGAGTTCAAAGATTGAGTATTTCTATGAGAAGATGAGTCCTGCGGTTTTTTTATAGAGGTCCCTTGCTGTAGGACTTCTGTGAAAAGGTATTTTCTACTTCTTTTTCTTGATTCTGGCGGGTGTATTAGTTGAATATTGGGATTATTGGTTGCTTGAATATAAACCTTTAATTATCAAGAGGATAAGGTTTCAGAAATGGGGGAAGATTTTTTGACAACCTTAAGTATTGAGAATTATCCCCCATCAACATTCTTGTCTATGGATTCAATTACCTGTCATGAGGAACCTGAACGCGATATGAATAGGCCAGTTATTCTTTCGGGACCACCGGATATTAATCTTCCATTATCTGCGGAGCGAAGTCCTCCCCATCAGTCGTGGAACCATGACTCGTTCGATATGCTTGAGGTTAGTCTTGGACACCAAGTTAATGATTCGGATAAACTTGTTGATTTGCCTAAAGTTGGGCGAAAATGTGCCAAGAGATTGGACAGTGTGTGGGGTGCTTGGTTCTTCTTTAGTTTCTATTTCAAGCCTGTTTTAAAAGACAAATCGAAGTGCAACATAGTTTGGGATAGTAATGGGGTTTCTGGCTTTGATAAATCCGATCTTCAGCTTGATGTATTCCTGGTGCAGCATGATATGGAGAATATGTATATGTGGGTTTTTAAGGAGAGGCCTGAGAATGCACTAGGTAAGATGCAGTTGAGAAGTTACATGAATGGCCACTCTCGCCAGGGACAGCGTCCCTTTCCATTTAGTGCTGATAAGGGTTTTGTGCGGTCTCACAAAATGCAGCGGAAGCACTACAGGGGACTCTCTAATCCGCAGTGTTTGCATGGGATAGAACTGGTTCCAGCGCCCAATCTCATGAGCCTCGATGAGGAAGAACAGAAGAAGTGGGTGGAACTGACAGGCAGAGAGCTCAACTTTTGTATCCCACCTGAGGCTAAAGAATTTAGTTCATGGAGGAACCTCCCAAACACAGATTTTGAGCTTGAAAGACCATTTCCTCCACTGAAGAATAACTTGCATCCCCCTGCAAAGAAACTGCTTAATGGGTCAGGTTTAAATTTATCAACTCAGCCATCAAACCATGTAAATGGCAATGGAATAGATCTCTCATCTGTTTGTAGCAAGAAGAGGAAAGATCTTTTCCCACATGGAAATGATGAAGATTGCTGTTTGCCTAATAATCTTAATGCAGATCGACGTCAAGATGGAGAGTTCCATCCTGTTGAACCTCCTTGGTTGAGTGAGTTTACTGGGGTCATGAGAAATGTATATGGCCCTGTCACAGCAGCTAAAACTATTTATGAGGATGAAGAAGGATATTTGATACTCGTTACCTTACCTTTTGCTGATCCTGAAAGGGTGAGAGTCCATTGGTGGAACAATCTCACCCACGGTGTGGTGAAGATATCATCTGTGAGCACAGCATGCATGCCATTTATTCACAGAAGTGACCGGACATTCAAGCTCACTGATCCAGCTCCAGAGCATTGTCCCCCTGGAGAGTTCAGAAGAGAAATCCCACTGCCCACTCGGATCCCTGATGATGCAAAGCTTGAAGCATATTTTGATCAGAGTGGGACAGTTCTTGAGATCAATGTGCCTAAACATCGTGTCGGACCAGAGGAGCATGAGGTTACTGTCTGCCTTCGCCCTCCAAATGAATTTGCGTTGTCTTGAGTGAGGTATTTTGACTGGACGACGCAAAGTGCTGGCATACTCATTGAGTAGATTTTAATTAGTGGAAGTTATACACAGATTATATTGAATTTCATCTTAGCTCAAGCTGTTTCTGTTTCTTCTTTCTTCCTTTTTCCCCGTCAATATTGATAGCTGTAGTCTGGCATCTTCGTAACATAGATGCCAAAGGTAAAACTCCTACAGCCTGACTTGTGGCTTTAGCAGGTAGATTTTAGAATTAGATTAATCCCTTATTATCTGATGATTAACCAAGTTTCTGGGAAGATACATCTTTGTTGTATCATTTAAGATATGTTCCACGACACATCTTATTTTGTATATTATATTGATGATCATGTGGTTGGTATAATATGATGAGATAGGGAATTCTTCAATATAACTTCACAGTTTTCGTTATAAAACCTTCAGGTTGCATTTGGATGGAAGAGTTTGGATTATCTGAGGAAGGTGTTCGACTGAAGAATTTTAAACAACTCTAATATATGCCGATGACTTACTGCTGGGAATCGTGGATACGGTTCATGGATTTGAAATCCATTTTAATTATGGTGTGCTAATGTATTTGAAATCCAATTATATGGATGAGCCCAACAAAAAATTTTATTATGGATTTAATACCTATATTAGTTCTCAAATTTATTAACCCAAATACGATTGCTCTGACATGTCGTTTGTTAATAGGAGTGAGGCTTACAAATTTTAGCTCCTTGCATCCTTAGGGGAAGCAGTTCTTTGCTGCAATATTAACCGTAAAAGCCTGGACATTTTTTGTATTCTTTTATTATTTTGCTCTCGTTAAATTTGAGCTAGAAAATGATTACAACATTGGCTTTTATGTCAATCCCACTTGGACCTTGTAATAAGCTACAAGATGATGCCTTGACCTAAGAGAAATTTGGATAATGTTTGGTTTTATTTTCAAGTGTTTTTGAGAAAAATATTTTGAATGAGTTGGGGAAATGTAATTTTATTTTCGAAATCAACTAAAGATAATCTTAGAGTAAAATGACATGTTTGATTTTATTTTAGAAGACGATAAATTGAATTGTAGATTGTAAATCGGTACTTTTTCTTTATCTGGTAATAGAGTGAAAATATGATTTTATATTATCATTTTTATGTATATATAACTATAATTTGAGAAACTATGTATGTGTATGTATAATGATATTTGCCTAAAAGACTGAGAAAAAGGGTATTGTGGGAACTTTTTAGATCATTTTGACTGTTTTGAGGAAAATAAAATAGATTATGTTTATTTTTATTTTCTCCAAAAAAAAATTTGGAAAAATAAGGCCGTGTTTGGCTTTATTTTCAAAGGTTATTTTCATTTCCAACCATTTCTAAAAGTTGGAAAGTTAGTTATGAAATGGAAATAGAAATTGAGATATATTTGGATGAAATGTTGGAAAGTAATGATTAGAATAGGTCGTAGGATTGAAGAATAGGTTAATTTATTTTTTATGTTTAAAAAGATTTACTTTTTTAAAATATATGTATATTTTATTAATTGAAAAATAATAATGGGTACTTTATGTCAAATCAAATTTGAATTTGATTGATGTATAATAGAATAATATTGTAAGTTTAGAAATAGGTTTTGAGAAGTAAATATATACTTTTTTTCTGAAAAAAGTTATGAAAAAGTGTTTATTTTCAATTTTCATTCCCACGTGAAAATGAAAATGGGGCTTGGAAATGAAAACAAATAAGCCGTAAGAACAAACATAGCATTGTTTTCTTGGTTTGGAAGTGACTCACAGGTTTAGCTTAGTTGGAGTGCTGGCGTGAGCTAAGCAACCCCTTTCCCAGTCCTTTCATTTTTGGCTTGATTTGGTTTGGGTTCTATACATATTCTTTTTCTTATATTTCATGTTTAGTAGTTAGCATTAATCCATTAATTAATGAGGTGAGTGAATAAGTGGTCTATCGACGAGCTTAAGCTCCACATTTAAATGAGCTCAAAGATTTGCTTGACATTTATGATTTACGTAAAGGGCATCTTATTTATAAATCCCTAAATCCATTTTCATTTTAGCATCTAATCTCCATCCATGTCTTTCTTAGTTTGGACTCCCCATGTAAAGTTTCAACTTTGACTTCACTTCCCACCCACTTAAAATAACTGAAATGGCCTTAGTACTAAACCCTGTTGTCCGACACTCATCTCTCTCTCTCTCTCTCTCTCTCTTCTGTTCTCTATTCATCTTCCCGCAGCAGAAGAAGCTTCTTTCTTCTATTTTTTTTTTTTCCATTTTCTGCAATTAGCTACAACATACTAGCAAGAAGCAAGCTTACATTGTTTTCATTTTCGCATGGTAAAGCAGCAGTGTAATCTTTGATGAGTAGCAATTATTTTAATTTTTTTTTAGCCTGAAAATGTCGAATAGTGGGGGAAGAACCTCAAATTCAGCCGTTTGGGAATTGTATATACAATGGGAAACTATATATCATGTTTATTTTTGAGGACATGACTCTAATGAGACCTCAGTTAGGTCGTAGAAGGACACAGAGATTTCCATCACAAATTAATATTCAGGCATTGAAGTGTATGCGGTGTGGTAGAACTGGGCATAGCCATCGTACATGCAAAGAAGCTACGACTAGCTAGAATAGCTTAACCTTGCTGACGTATTTGCTTACCAGTATGTTTCATATGTATGATTGTTATACCTTCTTGTCATTACTGTGTAACTAATATCTTTTTTCATCATTATAAATCTGCAAGAGCAGGATGCATGAAGGGGATACAATTAATGTAAGAAGAATCGCACGGTGCTCAAAGACCAAAGATAGCTGCTAATGTTTGCTTTTTTGAAGCACATATTATATCTAAAGTATTTGGAGTATTATGCAATAATATTAGTTGACATTTTATTGGGATATTTGGTATTAATTGTAATGTTATATATACCGTTTTCTGTTTACAATAATACTGGATATTCATAAAAAAGTACCAAGTTTAGGAACTTATGTACTTTAGAAATGCATTTATGTACTAAAACTGTATTTGTTGTGTACTTACAATCAAGGCTTCTGTATTTGCTTTTACAAAGAACGATTTTAACCTCAATTCAATATACAAAGCAACCCAATGAAACATAGTACATGCTGGAATGTTTGGTATTGCATGTAGTGCAATGTATCACGTTTTTAGATACATGACCAAATCTGTTGGATACCTTAAATGCAAATAAAAATATAATTTTCTATTAAAAATGATGCTGGATATAGGGAAAAATACCCATTTTAGGCACTTATGTACTTCAGACATCGTTTATGTACTGAAACTACACTTGTTGTGTACTTACAATCAAGGCTTTTGTACTTACTTTTACAAAGAACGATTTTAACATCAATTTAATGTGTGGAGCAACCCAATAAAATATAGTACATGTTGGAATGTTTAGCATTGCATGTAGTGCATTGTATCACGTTCTTTAGATACATTACCAAATTTGTTAAATACCTTAAATGCATATAAAAATACCATTTTCTATTAAAAATGATACTGGATATGGAGCAAAAAAATACCCATTTTAGGTATTTATGTACTTTAGACATTCGTTTATGTACTAAAACTGCACTTGTTGTGTACTTAGAATTAGGGCTTCTATACTTGCTTTTACAAAGAACGGTTTTAACATCAATTCAATGTGTGGAGCAACCTAATAAAACATAGTACGTGTTGGAATGTTTGGTATTGCATGTAGTGCAATATATCATATTTTTTAGATACGTTACCAAATCTAAATATTGTTTTCTATTAAAAATGATATTGGATATGTGGAAAAAAGTACCCAATAAAACATTTTAATCATATTTTGTGGTCTAATGATCATGAAATGGGCAAATTAAACACAATGGAGAACGTTCCCTCATGCGTTGAGAATAATACCAAAAATCTAGGGAAAAGAAAAGGAAGTACCCAGTTTCAGCACTTATATACTTGGGAATAGGGCTCAGTTTGTATATGTTGTGTACTTATGGTAAGGGATTTTGTACTTACTTTTTCAAAGGTCGATTTTAATCTCAATCGATGCGTGGAACAACACATTAGTGATCCCATAACTTCAAATGCATGATTTGTCGAATGTATGGTCGTGATAGTATGTGTTAGAATGGTTTGGAACACAAAGACCAACATCCTACTACTTGTGGTGCCATTCTTCCTATTATAAAAGCCCTTACGCATGAGGCAAATGAATCACTCCGGTACCCCCTCCTACACCACCAAACCTATCATCACCAAATAAGTCCTTATAATCATACTTTTTGGCCTGATAATCATGAAATGGCCAGATTAGGCAGAATGAAGAATGTTCCTCATGCACTGAGAATGATACCAAAAATTTGGAAAAAAAAGTACCTAGTTTCGGTGCTTACATACTTGGGGATAAGGTTTATGTACTAAATTTATATATGTTGTGTACTTGTGGTAAGGGATTCTGTACTTATTTTTTCAAATGCAAATTTTACCCTCAATCTATGCGTGGAACAATATATTGGTGGCCCCATAACTTTAAATGCATGATTTTTCGAATATGTAGTCTTGATAGTATGTGTTGGAATGGTTGGGAACACAAAGACCCAATCCCATGTATTCAACCACTTTCGCTCTTATTCAGAGTAATATAAACCATTAATGCATGAGCTAAACAAATCCTCCCAACACCACCATTGAGAACCAGTGAACCTATCATGACTATATGAGTCCTAAAACTAATATGCCATGCTCTTACGATCATGCAATGGCTAGATTATGCTGAATTGAACTCGGTCCGTTATGTGTTGAGAATGATACCAGAAATCTGCAGAAACGTACTTAATATTGGCATTCCTGTACTCCAAAACTGCGTTTATGTACTTAATTTTCTAATTTGTGTACCTATTATGTGTGTTTCTGTACTTGCTTTTAAAAAAGTCAAGTTGAAGCTCAATTCAATGCGTGAAACAGTACATAAGACATATTAACGCAACAAAACCGTTGTTTGTTGAAGAAATATTTGTGATAGTACATGTTGAAATGATTGGAAACTCAAACTCTCACACCCAACCACTTGCGCTCTCATTCATAGTAGTATAAACCATTAATGCATTAGCCAAATAAATCCTCCTAACACGACCATCGATAACTAATAAACCTACTATGACTATATGAGTCCTAGAACTAATACGACATGGTCTTATGATCATGTAATGGTCAAATTAGGCCGAATTGGACTCGGTCCCTTATGTGCTGAAAATAATACTAAAAATCCATAGAAAAGTACCCAGTATTGGCATTTATGTACTCTAGAACTGCATTTATGTACTTAATTTTCCAATGTTGTGTACCTATTATGTGTGTTTCTATACTTGCTTTTGGAAAGACCAAGTTTAGGCTCAATTTTGTGTGGAACAACAAATAAAACACCCTAACGCGACAAAATCAGGGTTTATTGAAGAAATGATAGTGATAGTACGTGTTGAAATTATTGGGAACTCAAACACCTACATCCAACCATTTGTGCTCTTATTTATAATAGTATAAACCATTGATGCATGAGCCAAATGAATCCTCCTGACACCACCATTGAAAACAAATAAACATTTCATAACTATATGAGTCCCAGGACTAATATGCCATAGTCTTATGATCATGTAATGGCCAGATTAGGCCGAATTGAACTCTATCCCTTATCTGCTAAGAATGATACTGAAAATCCACAAAAAAGTAATCAGTATTGGCATTTATGTACTCCAAAACTGTGTTTATGTACTTAATATATCTATGTTGTGTTCTTATCATGTGTGTTTTTGTAATTACTTTTGTAAAAGCTGAGTTGAGACTCAATTTAATGTGTGAAACAACACATAAGGCAACATAACGCGACAAAATCGTGATTTGTTGAAGAAATGGTTGTGATAGTATGCGTTGAAATGGTTGGGAACTCAAATACCCACATCCAACCATTTGGACTCTCATTTATGTAGTATAAACTATTAATGTATGAGCCAAATGAATCCCCCCAACACTAAACATCGAAAACTAGTGAACCTATCATGACGATATAAGTCACATGACTAATACGCCATAGTCTAATGATCATGTAATTGCCAGATTAGGCTAAATTGAACTTGATCCCTTATGTGTTGAGAATAATACCAAAAATTCGTGAAAAAATTACCCAATATTGGCATTTATGTACTTAATTTGCCAATGTTATGTACTTATTTTACATATTTATGTATTTTGAAATTGCATTCATGTACTGAGTTATCCCTAGTTATGTACTTATTTTAAGCTAACCTATAACATATATATCTTTAATGATATCTATTTATAAATAAATTTTCAAACTACACCACAAATTATAAACACCATTCATTCTAATCATCCAAATACACAAATAATAAATGTTATTTAGCAATAATGTCTAAAATACTGAAACATTCACCCCAATATCTATATACAAAAAGTAAATTCATCTAAATAATATTCATCTGAACATCATCATTCAACCCTGAAATATATTAAACCATGCTCATCAATTAGAATGGTTGCAACAATATGTGCTTGATACGCGTCAATAGAACCGTTATTTGCATATTCCCAAAAATCCTTGGTTTTTTTGCGAAACACTCTGCCAAAAGAATTACATAAACTCCACAATCCAGACCCCATTTTGTTGGCGACTAAAATGTATTTGCACTTCATTTCGAACCACAATATGCCCTAATGAATGTCGAAGGTATCCAGTCAAAAACTTGGCCTGCAAAAGTATTTTTTATTTTTTATTTAAACAATTGGATGAATGTACCACGAATATAAATGACAAAAGTACTATTCATTAATTTTGTAGAAAAGAGAGACATACATAACTGCATAAATACTGCATTGGAGGTTTTGGAACTATAATTCACAATGTAAATACTGAAAGTTTGAACTTTTGTACCCAAAAAACTTGCACAGAATACTAAATTAGAGGTTTTGTATACTGCAACTCACAATTTAAATGCTGAAATTTTCAATTTTGGTACAAAAAAAATAAATTACACAGCATACTGATTTAGAGGTTTTGTGTACTGCAAACTCATAATTTAAATACTGAAAACTTCAATGTTGCTACAGAAAATACTGGAACATAATACTAAATTTGAGATTTTCTACACTATAACTCACAATTTAAATACTGAAAATTTGAATTTTCATACGATATTATGTAAAAATAATATTAATCATATTAATGATGACTTTGTAGGAATAAAAGTCCAAGAAATGCCTAAACATGATTTATACAGATCATATACACCATAAATTAGATAATATTCCAAAAATTCAATTACAAACAACTAATATAACTACACCTTATATGAATTATATAATTACTAAATTCAGATAATTGATAATTGAAGCATACAATTAAAACAATAATTGAAGTATAAATTAACAATATTCAAGTACAAAAAAACTTATATTAGGGTTTTTTTTTAATAAAAGAAAAGGCTAATTGTGGGTGAATTTAGTATATCAAAATCAGGTCTAAAATAATTAAAATCAAGATCAAACAAAAAGCAAACAAAGAAATGTATGAAAATTCTTTCTGTATTTCAAAAAAAAAAAAATAACAGAATAGAAAATTACACAACTTACCTCATAGGCTATGCAATTGAGGAGCGAAAATAGATACCTTTCTAGATGTGACAACAAAATAAATGGAGAAATATCAATCCCAAAACAAGAAAGTGGAAGAGATGAAGGCGTCGTTGCAGCACCAGCTTGAAGATGGAGAACACAGCGTCAATGCAGAGGCTGGGCATCGGGTTCACAAAATGGATGAAATGGAAAGAAAAAACGTGAGTGGGGGGGGGAGTTATTTTGAAGTAATGTTTTTGTTAATGGGGAAATGGATGGACTCTTGTCATTTTCAATTTAAGTGAGGACTTCTTTGTTTTTTTAACTCAAGTGGGGAGTGAGATTTATTTTTCATTTAAATTAAATGTGTATATATGGTGGTACTTGTGTTTAGTTTTTATAATATTTATCTCATAAGTACCTCGTATCAAAATTGAGAAACTTTATGACTGGCATCTTTAGTATTTTTTTATTTATTGAATGTGTCTATTATTTAGCCACAATATCGTTACCTGCTCTTAATAGAAAAACTGAAAGAAATCTCAAAATTGGAAGAAATGGAAGAAAATGAGAAAGAAAGAAATGTAAAAATAGAAGGAGCTTCTGAAGTAAAGGGGATTAAACCTTTAATCCAATTCATATGATTCTTTTTAAGGAATTAAAGAAAATGCATTTCAGGTACATCAATTAGTAGGTATGAGAAGATTAATGTTGGACCCTCAAGAACAAATGATTGATTTTATCCATTCAAAGCAATTTACAAGAGGAGCTTTCTTTAACAGAATAAATCATTTCTTGTTAAGAGCCCTTAAATATGCGAATACTACTACACGAATATTAGATACTAGATATTTTATGTGCAGACTTATTGAAATAGTTTAATCAATTGTTATGCATCGAAAAGATTGTGATACCATCCCTAAGAGTCTTCGAAATGGGAAGATGCTAGAAAGAATTTTTATTCAAATATTAATTGATTGTGTATTAGTCGATGATATATAGGGGATTTGTTTATATTTTCAATTACTTTTTTTTATATTTTAAGTAAAATGCATTCCTTTTTGTACTGTATAAATATTAGTCTTAATAAACTAGATAAATTAAAACTATCTTAGTAAATATCAAATGCGCATACCTCTTATAGTCTATTCGAGTTTTATTTCGCCACCTAAGATGTAATCATTTTTGTTTATATTACATTTGAGTAGATATAGGTACCCATTTCTATTTTCTAAACAAAAAAACCAAGTCCAAGACATATATATATATATATAGAAAAGATAGCACATAAATTTAAATAAGCAAATTGACTCTTATATATCTATATATTTTTTCTATTTACAAGTTATCCATTAGTTTGATTTTAAAAATGAGAAGTTTTTGATAGTTAAATAGAGATAAAACAAAATTTTGAAATAAAGTAGAGGTGACTCCATGAAATTTCCAAAGAATTAGGGGCAGAGGCCTAGGTGGCTGGGTCAAAAGTAAAAAATGTGGGTAATGGGTCAAGAAGGGTGTCCAACACTCTAGCTCCAATAGCATGCATTATAGAGTCGCCTAAATCAACTAGATTTTAATAGGGCCTACCCCATCAAGTTTGGATCCCACTTAAAACTTGAGGCCATACTATTCAATTCTTTCATTTTTCCTTTTTTTCTTTTTTTTCTTTTTAATTTATTTGATAGGCTATGATGATGATGATCAGACCGATCTGTCATTGATATAGAGGTCCAATAACATCAAGGTATTGTTCAACTACCATGCATTTGGTGGGGTTTTGTCCATTGTAAAAAGTCATCTTGAAAGGTGAGAGAGAAAAAGAGAATAATTTATAAATTATTTCAAGTTATTCGACTCCTTTGATGTTTGACATAATAAGTATCATCACAGCCCCCAGTCGAGCGACTTGTGAAGAGGCACGTGGCGTTGTTCCCATAGATGACACAAATTATGTAAACCTTTACAAATGACCTCTCTTTATTTTTTTGTATATATCTTACATTTGATTAGCTCCTTTTACTTATACATTACGCACTAGGCCTTCCACCTTCTATCTTCAACTATGAGCAATAAAAGTCAGGCAATCGAATCAATTCAGCTTTGCATCGTTCAGCTTTGTAATGCCTGATCTATCTCCTCGAAATATATAGCGACATTTAAATGTTTCTTAGAGGGACATTACCACAATGGTTGTACTGGGTGTTGTTTATGTCCACAAGCCTGAGCTGGCAATGCTCACTATTATGCATCCCTAGCTCATCTATCTAGTATGTTCCTCCAAATTCCAGTGGCATTCTTAGGGCTCAGCTATCACATAGCTCTATTATGACAAACCAAAGCAACTCTTAAGACTTTATCCTTCAGCTTGAGCTCATTTCTCGTTAGCTTAGCTCTTTTAAGGCGAGTCTAAGGAGTGCATAGTGTATGTCACATTCATATCACTATGGTGATACCTATCGTGTCCCACATCAGAAGAGTCGAGTGACATAGAATAGTTTATAAGTTATTCCTTTTTCTCATCTCTTGAGGTGCATTTTCCCCAAAGGGCAATACCTCCTATCAGATGCATGCCACTAGGATAATACCTTGATGCGGTGAGCTTCTATGTCAATGGCAGATTGATTTGGTTGTTATCATTAGCACCATCTATGGAAACTAGTGGTTGACATATGATTGATGAATATATGGCTAGTTTAAGAAGTAACGATGTCCTGATTAAGAAAACTCTAGCTAAATTAGAGGATTCTTATCGCAAGGAGCAAGAGTCAATCACACTTCAATAGGTTGCTCAAATGATTATAGATTTGTTAGGACTGCTATGGCTCCCCCATCACGCTTAAGAGGTTTGGGTCAAAAGGTGCCTCCTAGGTCACCTAGAGTATCCCCTATGCAAGCGGCCGCTGAGGATGGCGGGCAGCCCTCTCTTCCAACACACAACCCTATGCTTAATGCTTCTATATCTCATGATGTCTACGCCTTGCAAACCCAATTAATGGAGGTTGGGAGCACATTGCCGAAAAGACCTTGCCACTGTCGAGATGAGGATTTCCCTTCACTGATTGGGTATTGGCAGACGAACTCCCTCTTAGGTTCAACGTCCTAAATATTCCTTAATATGTGGGCCATATAAACCCAGTGGAAAACTTATGCAATTTTGAACACTCTGCCTTGCTGCATAAATATTCATACGAGGTCAAGTACTATGTTTTCTTAGCTACTCTATGGGCCTTGCCCAAAAATGGTTTGACTAGCTCCTATCGAACTCCATCAACTCTTTTGAGTAGTTCAACATTCTCTTCTGACACCAATTTACTAGTACCGAGGATTATTGAAGGACATTGCTTAGCTTATTCAATCTAAAGTAAGAAGATGCTGAAACTTTGTGAGCATACGTCTACAAGCTCACTATGGTAGCTATCGAAGTCCCTTGGAGTTCATTTATTCGAGGGCTAAAGGATGGAGAGTTTCTTAAGTCTTTAGCAAATAAGCCGACCCTCAATTTTGATAACTTGATCTCCCCAGCAAAAAAGTACATTAACATTAAGAAAGCTGAGAATGAGACTTGAGGAGTTTGGCTTGATAAAGAAAGAGAAAAAGAAGAAGGAAGAGTCCAAAGCTGCCAAGAAGCCCAAAGTCAAAGATGTAGCACCCGTCCCGATCTTGTGCCAAATGTTCACCCAGTCTACCCCTTTGAAGAGTGTTCCCCACTCAAGCTCTGATGGTTGTAAAGAACACAAACCTACTGAGATGGCTCAAGATGTGCTGGAGGGACCTACCCGACCTCCATTAGAAAAGTATTACTATTTTCATAATGACTTAGGTCACTTTACAAATGAGTGCAAATATCTCTTCAATGAACTTGAATGGCTTATATGACTAGGTTATTTAAAGGATTCCCATACGTATCCTAATGAATAATTGTCTTTCCAATGCCCCCAATAAACCTATCCATCTCCACATGCAGCAGGTGGGCCCCTTTTGATTGTGTCACAAGCCAGTAATAGCCTACCTGCACTAAAGCCCCCTATGTGTAGATGTTCTCAGCATAGATAGAAGGCCAATGTGTGAAGCTATGAAATTTTCCCAAGCATCACTACTGGTTAGACATGATCCTATTTGTCAATATTATCAATATGCCAATATCGAATATTCGAAAGAGGAAGAGGAAGAAGAAGAAAAATACATCAAGATGCACAATATGGGACGAGGAAATCAACAAGATAAGCTATCCAACACCCTGCTAGAGATGAAGATTTTTGCCTGAAGGTAGATATCCCATACTTTAACAACAATTTAAATATTGAAGAATTTATGATTTGACTTGCAGAAGTAGATAGATTATTTGACTATTTGGATATTCTTGGGGAGTGTAAAGTTAAATTAGTAACCTACGGCCTAAAGAAAGCTGCCTCTATTTGGTGGAAACATCAAGACGCAAGGAGGCCTAAAGGTAAACGTCGAGTTGCTATAAGATGAAGTAGTTACTAAAGGCTTACTTTCTACCCCAAGATCATGAACAGTACCTATTTTTGCAATACCAATGATGTTATGAAGGAAATAGATCATTAATGAATACACCACAGAATTCTTATGGCTTGTTGAGCATAACAACTAAATGAAGTCGGACAGTTAATAAGTGGCGAGATACCCTAATAATTTGATGCAAGCAATTTAAGACAAAATTAGCATGCAGATGTTAGCAAATGTCTTTGAAACATGAAACATAGCGCTGAAAGCTTATATAATGATAAAAGACAAGAAGATGGAATATTTTAGGAGAACTCAACTTCAGTAAACACCTACAAGCACAAAAAAAAATACGTCAACTTGTAACTCTCAAAGACAAATTGAGAAGATGCCATATGACAAAGTTGCAGGTAAAAAGTTAGACATGATCTAAACTCATATGCAAATGTAGAAGAACACACATGCCAAGTGGATTCCTAAAAAGTACTACTGTTGTAATCAAATTGGACATTGCTCTAGAGATTGTTCGAGAAGAAAGGGTATCAACATCGTAGAGCATGGTGAATTTGAAGAGAAATTGAAGTCAAAGACAAGATGATATACAAACCTAATGATAACAAAGATGGAGAAATTTCAGAGAATAGACAAATTTTTGTTGTTCGTAAAATGATGTTGGAACCAAAAAAATAAGATATGACCCAGCGCCGCCAACTTTAATAGTAAGATTTGTAACCTAATTATTTATAGTGGCAGTCAAGAGAATATTATTGAAAAAAGTTTTGTTGAAACGTTGCAACTATTGGTAGAGAAGCATCTAAATCTTTACATCATTGGATGGATCAAGACCTTGGGAAACATCCAAGTGAAAAAATGCTGCAAAGTCCCTTTTTTAGTTGAAAAGTATAAAAATGAAGTATATTGAATAAAATCAATGAGAACACCTATATAGTGGAATTGCGATAGATAATGTCAATTTTCAAAACTTTTAATGTGGTTAATATTTATCCATATCATCCATCTAATGAGCCTAGTATCTAGAAGACATTGATAACTCGAGCATGAGTTATTTTCTTAAGAGGAGGAAAATGATATGGGGTTAAAGATAATTTTGGTTGAAGTATTTTGAGTGATCTTTTGGAAGATTTTCTAACATGGGAGATATTTTATACTTATTATTTTAGATAATAAATTTTATTTTTCTTTCTAGATAAACATCATATTTGTTGTGATTTCAAATTTTACAATATTTTTTTGGAAGATATATCTTTTGCAAAGGTAAATGCTATTTTACATTATTTTTTCTTAGGAGTTCTAGAGATAAGCATGAATTTGTGAAATTCCTATCAGTTAGAAAATTGGGATTTTCTAAGAAGGCTATAAATAGGCTCATATATACAGTTTGTCATATACAACTTGAGCAATAAAATTCTTTAGTTTTCTCTCTACAAGTGAGATTTTTACTTAGTTTTAAAGCTTGTCGTAAACAGGCTTTCTTTTATTCAAGGTATTTGTGCAATAGCTTCTTTTTTTTTTTTCTTTCCTCCCAAATTTTACCAGTTATATCAATTTGGTACCAGAGCAGCTTTGACCTTTTCTGATGGCTAACATAGGAGTACCTAGTGGTTCATCAAACAGCCAAATGGTTGATAGAGATCAAACTTCCCTAAATTTATAAGTAGAGATTTGTGCATTGAGAGAATTTGTTGACCATAGATTGGAGGTGATGAATTTGTACATAGATGCTCTCAACACAGATATGAGGCTAAAACATGGAGCTGTAGAATTTGCTCAAGCACTACTAATTAAACGTGATCCTATTCGTCAATGTTATCAACATGCCGATACAGAATAATCAAAAGAGAAAAAAGATAAAGATGCCAAGATGCTCAATATGGGATGAGAAAATCAACAATATCGGCCTATCCAACACCTTAGAAGAGATAAAGATTTTCACCTAAAGGTACCTTAATGGCAATTTAAATATTGAAGAATTTATTGATTGACTTGCAAAAGTAGATAGATTATAGGCTAAGAAAAGTTGTCTCAATTTGAAAGGAACATCTGCAAGATGCAAGGTGGCCTAAAGGTGAAGTACGAATCCGAACACGGTACCAAATAAGCAATTGCTAAAGGCTCACCTTCTACCTCTAGATTATGAGCAGTACATATTCTTGCAATACCAATGATGTTATCAAGGAGATAGATCGATGTATAAATCCACTATAGAATTCTTGTGGCTTATTGAGCAAAACAACTTAATTGAGTCGGCCAGGCAATTAATGGCAAGATACCATAATGGTTTGGTGCCTAGCATTCAAGAAAAAATTGGCATGCAGATATTAGTAAGTGTCTCTGAAGCATGAAACATAGCATTAAAAGCTGAGATGATAATACAAAATAAGAAGATGGAATATTTTAGGAGGAATCGATTTCAATTAGCAGCAACAAGCACAGAACAAAATATGTTTACTTACAACTCACAAAGACAAGTTGAGAAGACGGCATGTGAGAAAGCAGCAAGTAAAAAATTGATAGAGGTGACCGAGAGACATAGATACTGAAGAACCTATACGCTGATCCTATTCCTGGAAAGTGCAAACACTGTAATTAACATGGACACTACTCTAGTGATTGTTCGAAAAAAAAGGGTATCAACATCGTAGAACACGGTGAATTTGAATATGGGGATAAGGTGACATGCAAACCTGGCAGTAACGAAGATGGAAAACATTCAAAGGATGGCTAAAGTCTTATGGTATGAAAAATGATGTTAGCTTCAAAAAAATGAGATACGACCCAATGCCACTAGATTTTTCAAACAAGGTGCACCATTAATGGTAAGATTTGTGACCTAATTATTGATAGTGGTGGTCAAGAGAATATTATTGGAAAAAATACTATTGAAAAGCTGCAACTATTGGTGGAGATACATCCAAATTCTTACAGTATTAAGTGGATTAGACTGTGGGTAACATCCAAGTGACAAAATGTTGCAAAGGTCCTTTCTTAGTTGGAAACCTATAAAACTAAAGTGTATTGCGACATGATATACATGGACGCTTGTCATTTACTATTTGGTACACTTTGGCTATTTGACAAGAATGTGTATCATTTTGAATAGAAGAACATATACGAATTGGAGACAAATGGAGTGAAGATGACCTTGTTGTCATTGGATAAGACATTTGAGGCCAAAACTTATAAAGTGGAAGCTAGGGGCTGCCTGGTTTTATTTCCATTTCCATTTTCCATTTTCATTATTTCTAAAATTTGAAAAGTTAGTTAGTGGAAATGAGTTGAAATGAGTTTGTATTTGGATGAAATATTGAAAATTTAATGATTATATTGATTTTAATAGGTTGTAGGTGAAGAGAGATAGAAATAATGGAATAGAGAGAAGATATACATGTTATTGGGAAAAGATATATAGGTTATTGGAGAATATGTTTTGAAAATGAAAATGAAAATGATATTGGGTGAAAATTTCTAAAAAGTGATGGTTTTCAACTGTGGAATAGTAAAAAATGAAAAAAGTGAGTGGAGAAATAAAACCAAATGGGCCCTTAAGTCTTTTCTGAGACTAACTCACTCAAGAAAGAAGTTTGAGAACACCTATAGAGAGACTTGAATGGTTTGTTGCTTAATGGAAAATAGAGTCTCGACTACTACGAAGGACCTGTCAGAAAAGGACATTAAACCTAAGGTGCTACCTACAAAATTTCTACCAAAGCAAGATGTTCAAGCAAAAACTTGAAAAAGCTAACACCAAGTATAAAATAGTTGTCAATGAACATAGATGCTTCCTAACTTTTGAAGAACGTAATGAAGCTATGGTTTTATTGAGAAGGAAAAGATATCTAGTCCATTCTTAAAAGAATTTGAAACCAAAGAAGTACGCGCCTTCACATTTTGAAGAAAAATAATGAGAATGTTTATGTGGTGGAATTATGAATGAGAATGTTTATGTGGTGGAATTATGAATGATAATGTCAATTATCAAAAACTTAATGTGGCTAATCTTTATTCTTATCATCCATCCAATGAGCTTTGTATCTGGTAGACATTGGTAACTCGAGGATGAGTTATTTTATTAAGAAGGGGAGAATGATTATGGAGGTTAAGGATAATTTTTGTTGAAGTATTTGGAGTGATCTTCTGGAAGATTTTCTACAAATGAAAAATATTTTTATCCTATCATTTAGATAATAAATTTTATTTTCTAAATTAATTTTTTTCTAGATAAACATTATATTTGTTGTTATTTCAAATTTTACAGTATCTTTCAAGGAGATATTATCTTTTAGGAAGATAAATGTTATTTTACATTAGGGTAAATAGCATACATCCCCCTACTTATAAGGTCATTTGCACTTTGTCCCCCAATCGTTGCAAGTGTATGGAACAATTACCCAACATTTGCTAAATGTGCTCAAACACCCCCATACTCCAACTTTCTGGTGATATATTTCAAAGTTGTTGTACTTTGCTCCCACATGTTTTAAAAAAATTACATTTAGCCCTCTAACGTGTTTTAAAATATTATCCTTAGCATTAAATTCTTATTTTGGTGGGATAAAATGAAATATTTTGCCAAAAAATTGTTACCATATATTATTTAATTGTCAATATATCACAAGAGGAGTCAATTTGAGTTATCTGAAACGTATAAATCAACTTAATGGTTAATTTTTTTCTAAATCGATGTGTGTAAGATAATTAAAAATTGTTTTTAGGGTTCAGTTACCAAATGATTGTTATGGTATGCTACTTATTTATTTAATTAAGAGTGTAAGTGGTTTAGAATTTTAATTTAAATAAGAATAAGATAGGTGATGCTAGTCGGACAAATGTTGATAGCAAATAATGTATATTTTAGTATCAACATTACATCTCTCATTTGTTACTTTATTTAAATAAAAAATATTTAAATATCATTTGCTAATAAGTATGCATAATGTTACACTAATATAAAAATCAATTAGGGTATAATTATAAGACTAATTTTGATCTTCTCATGCATATAATATAAGTAAGATTAATCATAAAATTAAATTGAAAATATATGATATCTCAAACTGATTTAACTATTCAGCAATAATTTTTTTGCTTTTTCTTTCCCCCCAAAATTTACCGGCTGCATCAAGAACAAATACCTAGGTCAGGAAAGTTTTATTGCTAGCACAAAGAAGAATGTTGATGTATCTTGGTTCTAGCAAGATCTTGTCAAATGTAAAGATTCATAAAGGAAGCTTTAAAATTTGGCTAAATCTAAAGTTAAATTATGGTTGAAACCTTAGGTTCCATCTATTCCAGGATTCATTCCCAAACTCAGAGACTCTCCTAGATTTACTTTGGTATTGTTTTAGTTGCTTTAAGAGAAATGTTTTCGGAGAATGTAGGGGTTTAAAAATATCATATACTTTTAGTTTTTATTCAGAAATAGTTGGAGATTATTTTAGGAAAGTGTTGTCTTTAATTTTATTTTAGAAGGAAATATTTTCTACTATAGATCTCATATCAGTAAGGTGTTATTAGGTCGTAGGGTTACTATATAGTTTTTATTAAGTTTTTTTTGTCTAGTTATAATGAGTCTGAGACTAATGATTAATTTTGAGAAAAATGGGATTAAGGTTAATGAGGTGAGGACACTTTGAAGATTATTTATTGCATTAGGAATGTGGCATCGGAAAACGAACTATCAAGTTTGGTATTGTTTCCCCAATAACAATAGGGAAAGCAATATCAAATGAAGGCACAATTTCCATTTGTGTAACCATACCCAAATCACTTGTATAAGGTAACTTTTAGTGTTTCTCTGCGAAAGTGCAAGCTATTCATAAAATCTATATATGTACTACCAAAAGAGTGAAAAATGTTCAATTACGTTCCCTATAAGTCAGGAGAGTTCTCTATTAAAACAGTTTATCTATGTGACCTCTTTGAATTGTTTTTCACTTAATTCGAAAAAGCTAGAGAATGCAAAACTTCATAAGTTAACTAGCATAATACTTAAGCTCTTATTTTGGAGAGGTCCTTGGGATATTCTATCTACAAAAAGAAAAGGGGGAAGAACTTTCAGTAACAATAATGTGGATTATCCAATCTATGGAATTGAGAAGCAAATACTTGAATATATTTTCTGTGATGCCATTGCCACCTTGTTAAAGTGATTCTGTTCACTTCTAAATGAACCAATTAAAAAGTGGATTCAAATCCTTCAGCACAATAAAAGAAATTTGTTCCCTTCAACCTCAACTCATACTCTTGAAGAGTTCTTAATTTTAATATTGTTATTCTGGAAATACTTTGGAAATATAGAGATGACACCACTCATAATTGTCATACTACTGATTTGAAAATTCTCCAAAACAAAAACAGATCATGCAGAAGCTCAGAGATCAATGAAGATGAAAATTTAGAGGTAAGTAGCAAATACACAATGATGGAAACGTTGGAGTAAGATTAATACAGACATCTTTTTTTAAGATGGAGTTTCTTTGCTGGTAGTCCTTGCAAGAAATGAAAATGCATATGTCATGTCATGTCATCCGTGCACAAGCAAAAAGAGTGCTTCTCCATCATGTCCAAACTATTGAAACTAAAGCCATTTCTTAAGTCATTTTTCAGATACAAAAGTCCGGCTTGGATGATGATTGCAAACTCAAGAACTTTGCCCAATTAGACATATAAGGTGCTGGTTAATGATATCAAAAAAATTTGGAACTGTTGGCCCAACTGAAAATTCAAACATATCTTTAGATTAGTGGATTTTGAAATCGACAATTCACCTAAATATGCTAGTAGAGGATTGGAACTCTTTAAGCCCTCTCACTCTTTTGTCTGCACAAATTTTTTGTGATGGGGATTACCCCCACATAGACTTTGTTTCTTAATTGGTTTGACGCCAGTTAGTTCACTTATCAAAATAACACACACACACACACACACACAAAATTAGAAGGATAAAAAAAAAGCCACACTATGCGCAAATTCACTTTGCAATTACTCAAATGGATATCATGATTTTTACAAAAACTTTGCAAGTAGGTCCTGCATTTGCTAACGAAAAATCATAAATTGCTCTCACTTGTTACTACATAAATGGGATTGCGAGCCCCTAAACTATGTATGAAGATGTTATCATTTTATTTATTAACATCATAAACCTACTTAGATAGTACCAAAACGGATATTGTATGAAATCTTCACCACAATAGGCTCATACTTTGGCAGCCGCCAACACCTCACTCAAGAATAGTGCAAATATCATGCAAAAATTTAGTGAAAATTCAAATCCTACCACCCAAATGAATAGCATAAAGTTTACAAAATTTGTTAGGCGACCAACATCATAAGCCGACGGCAGGCGTGCTTTGAGCAGCCGCCTACACCTTACAAATAAGTACAAATATCATGCATTGATTTAGTGAAAACTGAACTTCTGGCCCACCTGTTTCTTTCTGGCTCTCCTTTTTAATTTTAACTTGCCTGAGCACTACATATGATATTCTTTACCAAAAGTTCCCTCCCCCCACAAGGAGAAGAAAATAACATGCACAAGCATACAATATATAGTTGATGCAATGATGACTTGAAAGAATTCAACTCAAGTTTATGATGGACACAATGATGAGGTGGAAGAAGTCAACTCACAATGAAAACAAATTGAGATTCCTCACCTTACCACCCCACCAGCCAAACTGGCATCAAGGATGAGGATCCCAAGCACCTTTTTACACAACATTCTATGTTTTCAAGGTTGGTTATAATTAGCAGACACAGATCAGTTAGTACTAGAGAGATGCCCACATTCATAATTTGCATTCATTTTTCCATCTTTAGGTAACTCAAGCTCAAGGTCAAGCTTAAGATGAGAAGTATACAGATTTTATCCCCTCTTCTCTTGACATGGCTCATAATGGTCACATTTCAACAGCACTATGCTATTAGCTCCACTTTTCAAGAAACAAACTCAGGTAAGTCTCAAAAACTTCCATCTATCAGCCTGTTTGTTATCTATCATTCACATGAACCACAGCATAATCTCGTCTTCTCCTCCTCCACCACCCCCACCCCCCCCCCCCCCCCCCATCCCACACACACACAGAGGAAGAAGAAAGAGATAGGATTTTTTAGTCAATCTTGTTTTTCATAATTAAGAACACCAGTTTCTAAAATAGCTGCACCTTTTGAATATCTGTCACAGTTAGTTTCAAGACCAACCCTGCAGAATATACCTCAAGAACTACAAGTGGGAACATTCAGAAAACTTGGGTAAGAACATAAACAATCTTTTTCCTCCACTTCGGCAACTATTTCTATGTTATGTTAAAGTTGATAAAATGAACTCATGTCCTACAAACAGAGAAACACGAGAGGCACAAATGAGAAGAAGGTTCGTAAGGCACCATCTGGCCCAAGCCCAGTTGGAAATCATCGTCCACCATCCAGGGACTGATGAAATGCATAAATTCTCATTGGAACAAAATATTTCTTCGTAGTTGTTGGAGATTAGAATCATAATTATTTGATCTTATGTTTAGACTACTTTGTATGATAGTTTGAATTATCAGATGATTCAGTTTAGCTTTTTCAAGTATGAGGCCAATTACTATAAAGAGCTGCGCTGAATTACTATTTAGAACTGTTTGACCTTATCTTACCCAACGCACAGCTATGAAAATCAACTTCACGCAATCACCTAAGTTGGTGGACAACCATTACTTGCAATCTAGTGTCAAGATGAGATAGACCAATTTGGCCTTTTTCAAGCAAAGGGTCAAGCAGGTAACAGTGTCACTCTCCATTTGCTGTGATTGAAATATTTATTATAAGCAATTAAGAGTGCGTTTGGGCGGTATTGAAAGTTTACATAATGTCATAAGATCTTTAGGAGATCTTATAACCTTCTAAAATAAGAAGTTAGGATAAAATCTATTAAAAAAAATTCGGAGTTCTAAACTTAATTCTAAAATTTTTAAAAACTCCTTTAATTTTGACCCTACTAGTTAAAAAAATCGTCATTGCTATTATAAGTGTTTCATAATTTTATTTCCTCCATCATTTCAAGAGCTTATATTAGAATTGAGATCTAACATCTCATAAGTTTAAAAATTATCTCGTAATATATGCTCGAAAAACATGTTATAAGATATACGAACTTATAGGATCTTTCATGTAAGCTTACCAAACACTCTAGAATGTGTTCATAGCATCAGTCAAGCAAGCAGTTGTTTTCGAAGTGCTGTTAGGCTGACGGATTTAAAGGTTTCAAGATTGAGATGGAAAAGGCATTGTATCAACTTGTTACGGAATCTTACATGTCAAAGTATGCTGTTTTCTTATAGCTAAATAAGAAAATGAAACGTCCATGTTTCTACACTTGGCAAGCTGCACGACCAGTTCAAATAGCAAGTATACACCAGATTCTCAATCTAACAAATAGATGATGTTGATGATAGATTTGCTGTACCTTAAACTAATGACCGGCAAGAAAATGGCCACTATATAACAATTTGCTATGTTAACAAATATACAAGGTTCACTGCAACTACAAAATTTAATCAATATCATACCGCTCGCTTCCGCTTTGAGCGCTTACTTCTCCTTGGCCCAGAAGTAACTGGTTTGACACTTCTAGAAGCATATGCCTCTTCGAGAACTTCCTTATCCTGCTGGACACCACAATTATATACATACTTAGATTCATAATAAGGAAAAAAAAAAAATATATATATATATATATATATTATGTTGTTTATAAAATAGCATCAGAAAACTTTGTTGACTGGCATAAATAGATCTGAGTACTCACTAAGAATACGAAACCATCACCAACAAGCATGCGTGCAAGTTTGTGCGCATGTGTATATGCACAAATCAAAATGATAATCAGCATGGTAATTAGAGCTCATTATTTCTCTACTTTGACCACAATTGTTATCCTCCCTCCATTCCCAATTGAAGGTCTTGGTTTGAATTTGACCAACATTTTTAGATAAGAGATGAAAAAAAGGAAAGCGAAAGAAAAATTCAGTGTATCTTTACAATGTTGGACTCAAAAGTATTGTTTGAAAACAAGCAGTAGATACTTCATTACTTTAACAAGGGTACCTTTGAAGTAAATTGCCATTTTAGGAAACAAAAACTATTTATGAACATTCTAAATAAGAACTTGGAACTTTAGACTGTAGAAGTTGGAGTATTATTGTTAGTGAGGTTTTCTACGCCTCTTTTTCAAAGGAAATAGGTGGAGGCATGATTAATATCAGGTGTATATTAATAATATTAAGCTACACAGAGCAACACCCCCCACCCCCAGGTGCAAATAGTGTATGTGTATCTCTATCACACATTACTTTCCATGCATTTGTGCATGAAAACCATCACTGTTATTGAATCTCATGAAACAAACATGCATGCAGTTTTACTGAGAAGAAAAGAAATAACAAGATGGTTAAAGGTATGTTAAACTCTCAAACCAAAAGAATGCTAGTAAGGAAACAAAGTATCATGGATGGGTCCCCCTATACTCTGGCTGTTAGATGTTCAGGGAACACTCAACTGGAGCAAAGAATTCTGTCGATTTAAGTCAAGTTCCACAGCACATTTTAAAATTGTTCAAAAGTTCATAAAGAAGAATTTAGCAAATCATTTCATGTGAAATGATGGGCTCAAGTTTACCTTTGATTCACTTTCATTTTCAGATTCATATTCAGACTCAGAATCAGATGCAGCTGAAGCCTGAACATCATCGGCAGGCAGTGCACTAGTTTTTTTCTTCTTCTCTTCTTCTTTCAGTTGTTTAAACCTGTTTCAGAAAGAATTGTAGTCAGTGAAATGATATTCTGAAACAGTAACAAAAAGAATTTGAAAACTCAAGCCCACCTTTCACCCGTCCGTTCCGGCTGAGCACCTGATCGTTTTGCACGTCCAGCACTGATTATCCCACTAGCATTCTCGCTCACAACAGGCTTTGCGCCTCCTAATTTGCGTAACCATACCTGCTGTGCTGTGCTAAGCACATTATTTGTGAACCTAAAAGATTGTATCCATCAGTAGTTTGTTTTAAGCTACACAATAACATAGGCAAGTCAGTCATACACTGGGCAAGCAAAATACTTGTGACGATTTGCATAAATAATTTTTTGATAAAAGCATAAACTTGTGAGGTGCCCACAAAACCATCATCACGAAAAGAACACATCATACGAGAAACAAAACTTAGAACTTCATAAATGCTGATTAAGAATATCACAGGACATCTATATAAAGGTATAGAATGATTAAATGCAAAATAATTTTGGGTTTTAGTGAGAGGATCTAACTAGGTTTAGTTTAGGATCTTTAGGTCGTTAAAATTAGAAGTTGATTCTAACACATAAAGCTTAATCAGTAGAAAAGTTTATATCTGGACAATATTCTGATAGGTGAAATTTTTATCCAATTCATGGACGGACCTAAGTTGCGTTGCACATATAACATCACTGCACTACTATAGTTATTATAGAACCTCAATTGATAATTGGCCTTTTTTGCTTGGTAACCTATGTTGTTTGGCCTCTAAAGCTGATTTTTTTTCAGAAAACTTTAGAGGAGTTCCATTCTAGACATGAGAATGAATTTGGTCCTTGCACCACCAATTGTCATTCTACTCAAGAAACAGTTTCTATGAGGCCAAGGATAAGACTCTATCAGGACCAATTAACAGATACAACAGATGACATTGCATCATTTTAACTTTCCCTGAATGTTTAGTCCAAGATGGGACTATTGCCATAGAAATAACCTAACAGAAAGCTCTTGCAATAAAATTGCTGATCTTGTAAAACATGAAGGAGGCTATCGGATGAAAGATTTCTTAAGAAAAACTGGAACCTCAGATAATTTATTTAAAAATTGTTGGCACTTGGCTTCCTAACAAGGACTTCTGATGGCGTGGGAAATGAGGTAAAAAAAACATATTGCTCAAATGAGGCACAAAAACATATTGCTCAAATAGATTCTCAGGACATGGTGCACCCTTCAGAATGAAGTCAATCCACTTCATCCTGCCAGCAGCAAGGATGTGTGCTTTTGGCAAAACTTTTGGAAATTTACAGCAGTATATAAACCCAAGGAAACACGTGAAGATATTTTGGCACTTGACAGACATAGGCCATGAAAGAACTATAATTTTTGTATCTGGAGACCCCTCCAAAGCTTCTGTATGAACTTCTCAGATCATAATACCTAGCATTGTAAATTTGGCAAACTGGGCCCTCAGTCCTCCATTATAGCCCACAACAAAAGCCAGCATGAAATTATATGGCTTTATGTGAAAAGATGAGATGAAAAATCACTAATTTACCTCTGGCTAGAAGCATGTTTTATTTCTGTATTTCACAAGACCTATTTATATGTGTATATCCGAAGCAAAACCATTTAAACTGAAGTCAATTTCACTATATGCATGTTGTGGTTCAATAAAATGTATGACCGCAAATTAAGACATATAAGACATGCCCGAGAAAAAAGCATAAGAATAATTAAAAAGTTTGATGGCAACTAAAATCTCTATGAAGTAAAAATATCCTGGCAATCACGAAAGGAAATAAAATTTAAGAGCAATTGAATTTGACAGACTATGTAGCATTATTGTTTCTGCATTAGTGCCCAGCGAACATTGTCACCTTTATGCTAGTGTAAGATTTAATTATGACAGAGAGAAAATGCAATCACTGCAAATTTCAAAGAAACAATGTTTCAAAGTTCAAAGACAAATGAATGGCAATGTGTATATTAACATTTGAAAATTTCAAGTTCAGGATTTTCTCCTCCTTAGAACTAGAATAAGAAGACAAGGGAGAAGGCATGGAACAAAGGACATAGTTATAATATCTCAACAGCCACATACATAGTTTGTCAGATGAAAGTTATGATTCAAGTGATACTATGAAGTTTGTCGATCTTTTAGTTACACCTAAACAAATCCTCTTCTTCCATGTTGTTCCAACAACAACCGAATTCGAAACTAAACCACAAAGGCTCAATCCTTAGATAACCACATTTACAGTATTCCCCAATAAATAGCACGAAGTGAACTGAAGTACCTGAGGAATTTATTACCAAGTCAATTAAATTTATCAACTCTTCTGAAAGAGAGAACATTGCGAAATTGGAAGTTAAATTCAAAGTTTGTTAAAGAAATTTGCCTATAGCGTCAAAGATAGAACACTAAAGTGGCAAGGAAAGGCAACCTAGGAGGGGGCAGAACAAAATAATTAAAATCAATGTTCAATTGATTACACATTTTGGAAAATAATTTCAACTCATCTGGAGAAGGCAAAGATTGGTGCCTAGTGGACAAAGTACTTCAAGATAAGGATGTAGCTACACTCAAAATGCACTTCTCCTATGCTTTCTGGACTTGGCCAAATAAATCCATCTTGTGCTCCATGTCATTTGGTCCTTTTCAGTCCTTGTTTCATGTGACATTTTATTTGTCTCAGCCTCATGGTTAACCTTTAATAGAAAAACTAATGGGCACATCCGGTTGCTTTTTTTTTTTATATGCCCAAAACTCTATGTTAGTTCTTTCACATTTAGTCCCTTCATCCATCTAACCATATCCTCATTGCTTATTCTATTTGCTTTAATTTTACCACAAAAACATCTTTTAATTTGGGAGTTGAAATATGAAAGTAATATTGCCAAAAGCATTCACAGTTGCTTTGTTTCTTAGCTTACATGTATATAAACATAAATAAACTGTTCCACTTACAACACGTTATCAAGAAGATACTGAAAAGACATGTTTAGCACCTAACTAACAAATAATGGAGACCTCTATCTACTGCTTTGACATGGTTTACAGATGCATCGTGAAATCTAATGTTACTTACTCATCACTACAGCTATGAATATTGCAGAAGTTTTGCTATATGTTCACAGAACTAAGTTCCACATTTCTATATTCTATATCAAAAAATGCGAGTCAAAACACTGTTATGGCACACAAGATTGACATGATAATTGATTGTATATTTAACTAACCAATTAAATTGGTGTTTGGGATAGATTAATTCAATACTCAACAATAAGGTTTCAAGGTCATTTGGACCATGATGTCCAAGTCTAGGAGACTAGGACGCTTTTTCAGATTATGGACTTTTGAAGACAAACTCTTCCCGGCATTCTGGTCATAAGCAAATTATGGCATTTAAAAAAGCCTGAATCTGATAGGTAGTCCAAAAAGTCCCAACTGATTGTCATATCAAGCCATATGCCCAACAATTAATTCTAACAACCTTGATCTGTACCAAACTGGACCTAGCTCCTACTGAAATAAAACACCAAAATAAGTTCTGAAAAATCAAGGACAGCTCTTAGCATGTACAGCTGAATACCATGTGCATGCCAACTCAAACATTATTATGTTTGGTATACTTCTGTACAACTGCAACGCATTAAATAGGATTAAAATGAGTAAATTACCAGTATATCGATAATCCAGATGGAACAGACAGAGCAAAGTAGCCGATCATGAGGGGAAGAAACTTAAATACGAGAAGCGTGTTCTTCTGAGCTGGATCATCAGTCTACAAAACAGGATTAAGATATCAGTGCAACATGCCCAGAACAAAACAAAGCAAACAAGCAGAGATCAAACTACACGGGAACTTACTTGAGGAGGCTTCATTAATTCCATTGAAACATACTGTGATACAACAAGAAGAACAGGTAAAACAAGGTATGCTGCAGTGTCATGCCAACCAAACGGCGGATGCCCATCCTGCAAAATAGACAACGTCGGAAACATATTATTCATATATTCCAAAAACATAGTAATAATTCATAGCATTAGCTAACACGGATATACTGGTATAAAGGATTTCAGGGAAAATAAGCAATGGCATTAGGTGAGAAACACTCTGAGAAACAAAATGCTGATCAAAGAAGGAATCTCTAAGTTATCTGATAGCTCTTGGGACCATTAATTTTCAATTACCACAAATGGGAATAGCCAGGAAATTCCTGATCCACTTTGCCGAGCAGCAATTGTTGTTGGTCCTCCCAAAGAAGGAATCCAAAAGAATCCTTCGGTTAGCAGTCCCTGTTTTATTATTTAGATAAAAACATCAAAATAGCCCTGATTATGACCGAATCAGGTAACAGTAAATATGCCAATGCAAACAACCAGTTTCTTGTGTACCTCGTTTGCCACATTTGAAAGAGCTTGATATAAGCCTATAAAGACTGGTATTGTAGCCAAGGTTGGCAAACATCCTGTTATAATCCATTTAAGAGAAAAACACAACAACCTCATGAAATGATAATTATTTGGACAAACCACAATAGCAATAGCTATGTTGAAAACATTTTTTTCCTGGACATGAATATTTACTAATGCAATCACAACTGTTAAGTTATGGAATCAGCTAAGCAATTGCTGCCAAATTCTAATAAGGCTCTATAGGCAACAAGAAGGAATTCAAATGATTAGGTCTGGCCCCTCAAAAAATTGATGAAGTGCCACAACAAAAGATCAATATCCAACTTCACAAACCATCTGTCAAGCAACCAACAAAGAGATCTAGGCACAACTTTGGAAGAAACTTACTAAAGAATACAATTTTACATGGGTTCTTGAAGTATCAATTCCAGGGTAGGAGTGTTAGGGACTTATTACACGATAAATTCAACAGGCATCAACAATGGACCAACAATGATAAAACCTATCATGCCGAATTTTTGCTCCTGATAGAAGTCCATCGCACCTTCTGCATAATCCAAATCAATTAACACCCTATTACCTTCATGCTAACTTGTAAAGGATAATTAAGATTAATATCCCTGTCCAACCGGCAATTGGCCGGAGAGAAGGATCTGGTCCGTTGGTTTTTATTTATCTATCCAGGGTCATAAGTAAACATGATAGTGGTGCCAGAAATCAATGGAATATTTTTGCGAACAGTCAAGATTGTCAGTTGCATGATGGATAGATGCTAAGAAATTATAAGTATGCCTTGGATGATATGACATTGTTAGTCATTCTTTGGAGCAATGTCAAACTACCTACCAGATATAAATGTAATCACTATTTCAACAGCAGATCTCAAGAAAATATGTGGCAATTCTAAAATCAGATTATTTAGTTTTTCTTGAGTGTCACACCAATGATCAGATTCTACAATTGCTAGTCCAGTTTATTGGGATAATGGTTCCATCTTGTATTGTCTGATGCACCATAGGTTTTCTGTAGCCTCGAAGAATATAACCAGTTACACCTTCCTATTTAATGCACAGCATAGTTTTACATCTAAAGCACATATGTAATCTCAATGACAGTAGTGCCCATGTAGTAATGGTAATGGAAATGTCATCCTTCACTTTTCCTATGATTACCTTCATCTGTTTTGTACCTCAAATTCATTTTAGCTTACTTTAATAAGCTAACACGAGCTCCAAACTGTACAGTAACTTTGTAGCCTCTAATACAGGTTAGAAGAAGCAAAAAGCAGATTCAATAATGCTCCATACTCTTGCATCTCATTTCCAAACAACAGTCAGATGAAACAGCAGGTGATAGTTTTTCGAGGTCCTCAAATCAAAGAATATCTTCAGGGTGATGTGTGATTAAAGCAGAAAACAATAATTAGCTATTTCCAAAACTGGGCACTTCATGCTCAAGTAGCCTAGTGCAGGCATGGTCATTTATGTATCATCCAACTTTTAGAGAGTCAACCGATGCTTCGAGAACTAATCATGATGCATGTGTGGAGCTATGCCAAAGAAATGGAGTCAGTGGTTAGCTATGGCTGAACTTTGGTACAACACAAACTTCCATGCAGTCATAGCCATGACCCCTTTTGAAGCCTTGCATGAGATAAACCTTTACAACTACCCACTGACTTCATTGAAAGCACTGTTGTCCAAGGAGTAGTGCAGGCTAATCGTGACACAAGCACCATTCATCAACACATCAAGCGCCAGCTGGAAGTAGCTCGACAAAGGATGAAGCAGTTTGCGCATCACCCCATCGAACAGAAGCTAAGCTCAAGTAGGAGACCTTGTCGACTTGAAACTGAAACCATATCGCCAGCACACTGTCCCCGAAAAGCAAGATCTGGAAACTCAGTCCAAGTATGCTGGGCCTTTTTCCAGTCATTAAAAAAATTGCGGAGGTCGCCTACAAGCTGCAGCTGCCTAGAGGAGCTAGAATCACCCCATTCTTCACCTTCCTCTTCTCAAGAGGCATGAAAGGGCATAGAGTCACACCCACACTCTGAAGCTTTGATGAAAAAGGGACAGTCATCTTGAAACTAGTTGCAATCCTTGCACAAAGGTTAGTCAAAAGAAAAAATGCGCCTGTGGCTCAAATCCTTGACCAGTAGTCACACTTGCCTGTATCTGAAGCAACATGGGAAGACTACAACATTGTTACTCAGCAATTTCCTGAGCTCCAGACTACAGGGCAAGTCTTTCTGAAGGAGGGAGCAATGTTACAATATTATGATCCAGCTCATGAAGAATAACTCATGCCAATTCACCACCAGATAAGTTATATTCTTGTTACACCAGACCTACATTATCTGATATATTCCCTGCATTTTCTGTTACAAAAGATGCCTTTAGAGTCAGGTTTAGTGATGTATATATAGCCTTAAGTTTTAGTCTGCATGTAACATAACAAAACAGATTCTTTCTCTCAATGGAAAATATCTTTTCCTCCACATTTTCCTAAAATTTCTACATGGCACCAGAGCACTCTCTTTCCCCCACCACCTCACTACCATCAACTGCAAAAAAATTTTCCTCCCACCCTACATAACTAAACCTCTAGATCCTCTCCAAAATCCCTTTAATCCCTACTATCTCCATCTCAACAAAAACCCTGCAATTATGCTTGTATCTCCCGTTTTATCCAGCCAAATTATCATTCTTGGTCAAGAGCTGTGAACGTGGCCTTGCCCTCAAAGAACAAACTATGCTTTGTGGATGGAAGCTTGCCTATTCCTCCTATCATCATCCTCTGTTCCATGCCTGAGAATGCTGCAAGTCTGCAACACAATGGTCCTCTCTTGGCTCAATCATTCTATATCTCCATCCATTACCTAATCTATCTTATGGATTGATAAGGCTTGAAATGTATGGTCTGATCTTCGGGACCGATTTTGTCAAGGAGATGCATTTGACATTTCCGATTTGCAAGAAGAGATTTATGCCTTCAAGGTGATTCAGTCCATCACTGATTACTTTACGGCACTCAAATCTCATGGGACAAACTATTAAATTCCGCCCCCTTTCTGTTTGTTGTTGTGCTTCTCCTTGATGCTGCGAAGATCTTGATATTGTGAAGAAATATCATAATAATGACTACGTCATTTGGTTTTTGAAGGGCCTTGGAGATCATTTCTCCACCGTTAAATCCCAGATCATGCTCATGGATCCTCTTCCGCCGATTAATAAGGTGTTCTCTTTGGTGCTTCAGCAAGAATGTCAACTCTCTGTTGGTGCCTGTAAGGTTTTCTCCATTGGCTCTTCTTCTATATCAGCAGCTGTCCAGAAATCTGGCCCTCGTTTTGGTATTCACCCCACTCCAAAAATGGTGCTTTTACTTATCCTAAGGATAAGAGGTTCTGCACTTTCTATGGGAAACCTGGACATACCATGAAATATGTTATAAGAGACAAGGTTTCCTACCAGGTATGAAGTTCAGAGACCATGGCGCTGCCAACACTGTTCACTCTTCTTCTGTTGATGAAAATACTCTAATTTCTGGCCCTCCACCTTCAGTTAAGTCTCCACGTATTTCTCTGACACAAGAGCAGTGTTCTCAAGTTCTTGCTTTGCTACAAAGCTCCAACATCAATAACCCCATTTCCTCTACTGCTAATCATGTTACTACCCTACCCTACCCACGCCTCCTTCCTCCTCTTCTTCCCCTCAAGGTAACCACTTCTATCTTTCTATTTCTTCTTGCTCACTATCATGGATCGTCGATACCGGGCTTAAGGATTATATCACTTTTTCTCTATATTCCTTCACATTTTATAAATGTATTAAGCCTCTTGATGTCACTCTTCCTAATGATAACAAAATCACAGCTCACTTTTCTATCACTATCCACATCAACTCTCATTTTGTTTTGCATAATGTTCTCTAAGTTCCTAGCTTTTCTTTTAATCTTCTCTCTATCACTCAACTAACTTCGTTTTCATCTTGTTTCTTTGTTTTTAAATCTGATTTTTAATTTATACAGAGTTTGAACCCCCAGAGAACAACTAGTACAGCTAAAGTGGCAAATGGTCTATATACCTCATCCAGCAATCTCCTCCACCAACTCTCGTCTCCACTATCTCAACCACTCCCGCTAGCTCCAACGACCGATGACACTACCACTTGGGCCATCTCTCTAACTCTCGCATGAAGTTAGTTACTAGCCACATTCCCAGCTTAGTTGTTAACAGTAACTCTAGTTGTGATATCTATCACCTAGCTATGCAAAAGAAGTTACCGTTTCTGTTAGCTATACTCGATCATCTCAATGTTTTGATTTAATACACGTTGATATATGGGGACCATACTCTATTTCCTCTATTCATCGCCATAAATATTTTCTCTTAGTCGTTGATGATTTTAATCGATATACTTGGGTTTTTTACTTCATAACAAATTTAAAGTAAGGCCATTACTCCAACCCTTCTTTTCCTTAGTAGAAACACAATTTTCTACTAAGATAAAAACAGTAAGGAGTGACAATGGAGCTAAGTTTTCTATGTCTAATTTCTATGCTTCTAAAGGGGTTACACATCAAACTACTTGTGTGTAGATTCCACAACAAAACGATATTGTGGAAAGGAAACACCAGCAAATCCTTAACACGGCTCGAGCATTTCTTTTCCAATCAAATCTTCCAAAAAATTTTTGGAGTTACACTATTCTTCATGCCATGCATTTTATAAATAGTATTCCCACACCTCTACTTCAAAACATATCTCCATTTAAGTTGCTTCATAATGAAATCCCATACTATAATTCCCTCAAAGTTTTTGGTTCTCTTTGTTTTGCCTCCACCGTCACGGTTAATTGTTCTAAATTTGATACTTGTGCTCAAAAGGGTGTTTTCCCTGGGCATAAATCTGGAACAAAAGATTTCATTATTCTTCATATTGCATCCAAAGAAATTTTCATATCTAGACATGTAGTTTTTTACGAAACAATTTTTCCTTATCAAACTTCTTCCCCGTTTCCTCCTTTACTTGCTTTCACAATTATAATCTCTCTGACCTCAAACTTACTCCTCCAGCAGCTCCTCAAGCTGCCCACCTCAACCTCGCCAGCCTACCACTCAACACTTTTCTCACACATGCAGACCTCCATCCTACTTCCAAGACTTCGTCATCTTGCCACTACAGTTGCTCCACCAAGCATCCACAAAGGTAATCCTCATCACCTATCTATTGTGCTATCATACTCGCATTTATCCCCTTCCATAAGCATTTTTCTTTATCAATTTCTCTAACCATTGAATCTCAGTCCTATAAACAAGCCATTAAATGCTCTTGCTAGCATGAAGCAATTCATTTCGAATTTGCCGATCTTGAGCAAGCTAATACTTGGAAACTTAGCCCTCTTCAGGTAAGACCCTGATTGGCTGTAAATGGATCATCCAAATAAAGTATCATGCCAATGGCTCTGTTGAACGATACAAGGCCCATTTGGTGGCCAAGAGATACACTCAGGCTAAAGGCGTTGATTATTTTGATACACTTTCTCCCGTTGCTAAAATCACCATTGTCCCTATGCTTCTTGCCATTACTGTTGCCAAGGGTTGGTCTGTACATCAACTCGACTTAAATAACGCCTTTGACACAGACACCACTTGCAAGAGGGAGTCTACATGACACCACTTCCCGGTCTTACAATGGTTTAAAACAGGCCACACGTCAATAGTTTGCTAAGTTAACTTCTACATTAGTTTCCTTAGGTTGTCGTCAATCGATTGTTGACCCTTCTTTATTTGTTAAACAGTTGGAGGATTCTATTATTGTTCTTCTTGTTTACGTAGATGACATTATACTTAGTGGCAATAACATGAAAGAAATTATTTTCGTTAAACATTTTCTTGACAGGTAGTTTAGAATTAAGGATTTGGGTGAGCTTAAATTCTTTCTCGGTCTTGAAGTGGCACATACTTCACACAGCATTTCACTTTAACAAAGAAAATATGTTTTGGATGTTTTGTCTAATGCCGAATGTTTAGATTCTAAGCCTACAAGAACACTTATGGATGCTTGTCTTAAACTCAGCAAGTCTCATGGTAATCCACTTCCAAATTGCTCCTCTTATAAGCAACTCATTGGACGACTGCTATATCTCACATCGACGCATCCTGACTTATCTTTTGTTGTACAACAATTGAGCCAATTCAACGGCGTCTCCTACTTCATCACATTTGCAGGCTGCCAAAGGGTTCTACACTATATTAAAGGAAAGTAGCTTTATCTACTTAAGGACTTCGGGGTTTTGCATGATCAACCTTCCTTATTACTTTGTGACAACAATTCAGCTCTACAGATTGCCAAGAATCCTGCTTTCCATGAAAGGACGAAACACATAGAAGCGGATTGCCATCTCGTTCAAGAGAAAGTTACCCAGGGACTCATCCATTTGATGCCATGCCGTTCTTGTGACCAACTTACAGACATATACATAAAACCTCTTGCTGCACCTCAGTTTTTTTTTATATTGTTTCCAAGCTGGAGATGATCAATATATAGCGGGAGCTATTAGCTCATGCCTCTTATTACACCAGCTGTACATCATCTGATATATTCCCGGTATTTTTTGTTATAAAAGCTGCAAATAAGGTAAAGTTTAGAGATGATCAATATATAGCGGGAGCTATTAGCTCATGCCTCTTATTACACCAGCTGTACATCATCTGATATATTCCCGGTATTTTTTGTTATAAAAGCTGCAAATAAGGTAAAGTTTAGTGATGTATATATAGCCTTAATTTCTAGTCTGCATGTAACATAACAAAATCAATTCTTTCTCTCAATGGAAAATATATTTTCCTCCACATTTTCTTAAAATTTCCACAGAAAAATGTTTTTCAGCAAAAGAAGAAGTCGTTCCTTTTATTTTTAAGAAGTAAAGCCGCAACAACGCTTTAAGAAGTAAAGCCGCGACGATGCCATTTTGAGAAGTCAGCCTTTTAAAAAAATAAAAGAGCCAAATGAAAACGTTTTTTTTAGTTGAACGATGTCGCCTTAGTCAAATTAAGGTTAAGGATTTTGTTTCATTTCAGTTTAGGTCCAGATTAGCATTAACTTCAGTTAGTTACTGTTAATTAGGGTTTATCCTTTCTTTTGTCTTTTCATCAGTAGAGTTTGTTAAATATTCCATTGTAATGAATTCGCATTTTATTCTGCAAGCTAAATTCAATCTTCAATTCTAATTTCTTCTTCTCCTTCTTTCTCTCTTCCTCCATTCTTTCTTTCTATCTTTCATTCCTGTTACTCCACCATTCAAGTTCACATATTGCACCTATTACTTAGTCACTGGGTATTTCGCTGAAATTGGGCATTTTCTCTTAGGGAATCTGGTGATTTGCTAACAGAGTCCTTGACCAAGCAACCAAAAAATGCTGACCATGCCAAATAGTTCTTTTCATTCAGTTTCTCAGAGGTAATTGTTGGGGTTCCAGAAAAAACATAAAAAACAAATGCTTGGAAGAGGATTCTTTTGTCGTGGATTGGTTCTGGGATGGGACAGAGACATCAGAATCATCGAAAGACATTTTTTTTATAAAAAACAGAATAAAACAGAAGCTGTTTCTATAGTATAGGGCTTAGAATTCTGCTGGACCAGATGACAGAATCACGAGACTAATACCAGAGGCGGATCGAGCTCGCTCTAATACCAAGTTGAACAGACAGGAGAAGATTTAAGACTTGAGACTCAAAAAAGTTCCGGTGGAAATGCTTGAGTAACTAGCACTCAGCATGTTGATATTTATACACAAAATAATTAATACAACTTATATTTACAAGAACAACAATTAAGTACTAAGATTATTTCCTACGAGTAGTATTACCAATGCTACATTTTCCTAAGCTAAATTAATATGTTTGATTTCTCATGCTAACTAATCTTAATTTTCCACATTCTTCCGATTTCCCATGTTGACAAATGTTATTTCCAACATTCTTCTGATTTCCAATGCTATGTCATTTCCAACAGATGAGAACTTTCAACCGGGTGGTTAGTAATGATATGAGAACTTTGAACCAGTGTGGTTACTGGATTCATGCTTTATACACTGAAACTGTTATAGAATATGTAAAGGTCTTCATGTAATCATGTCCTATTGTGAATTGAATGAATATTTTCACAATTCCAATTCAATCGCCAATGGACATACCCCCAAAAAAAGGGTTCACTGAATAGATAACCAGATATGTCATTTAGCTTCCAGGAGTCAGGAATGATAATTCTTCAAATGTAAGTTCAAAAGGGAATTTGAACTGACAATTAGAATCATTCCCAGACCTCCAGAGGAGCAAGACCCCATGTCTTGTACCCCCAATTTCATTGTGTAAATGTCCCAACAAATTTTTAGGCTTATTTGACTTGTGCAAATTTTTCCCATGACAAGTCTGGTGCAGCTAAATAAATGTTCAATTGTGAGGGTATACATGTTGAGATCTTGTGTCAAGAAAATATGCTGGAATACTGATCTCAATAAAGAGATGTGCATGGAAACAAGATTTCTCAGATCCAAAATTCATCTTGTATTGATCATCTATTGGCTTCTTGAACTGAAAATCAAAAAGACAGATTAGATTTCCAATCATCATGTCTTGGTCAAGCTGCCGCTAATTGCTTTATATCATGCCAATTGCCAAAACGCATTGAGATCATTTTTTAGACAGCATTCAGCCTCTATTGTTCCCTTTTCTTTCTCTGAGGGTGGAGGGTGTTAGAAAATACAAAGTGGTCTGTTTCAATCAACGAGAAGGCAAAAGCGGAACCTATGTAAGGTCAGACCTAGTTGTCTGTATCCAAAATGCTATAGGTTGGGATATTTCTGCCAAATTATACTGCATTATAAAAGGCAAAGAAGAACCCACAGTATCAAAATATGATCTAACGAATTGAAAAAGAAAAAACGCTTATTGATGGATTAAAATAGTACCTGCCAGAGGATTGACCCCTGCCTGTCTGTATAAACGAGAAGTTTCGAGTTGTATTCTCTCCTGAAAGATTTAATATATAGATTTTAGTTCCCGGTAGTTTTATGATAATCCCCTATCGATAACATATCTAAATAACAGATATCATTAAGATGATCTCTTCAAAACAAAATTCACTTGATTGACACATAACATACATCCAAATTAGAGGAATATTATAGTAAAAGTTTGTTTAAAACGATGAGATAGAAAGCAACATGCGACTTGAAGGACACAATCCATTGTGGATTTTACCATGGTAGAGCTAGGACAATTATCATATGAGTTCTACCCAATGCTAAATGCAGAGGAGCACTAAAACGGTTGTCTCATTATTGCCTATTCTAGCAAAAGTACTCATTATTGCCTATTCTAGGAAAACTACCCATCAAGGCCAAGGTGGCAAATGGCGAACGTCTACACTACAGATGTCATCTCAGTATATCACGCCTCAAAATTAAGCAAAAGAGCTCAAAAAACTTTAACCCAAACTCATTCCTAACCACCCCCATACTGGTGATGAAATTTTGTAGTCATGATTTGATAGGGTGAAGTACAACATGTACAACTATTTTATAAACTTTATGGTTTGGTGCTGGCTTCTTAATACATGAGCAACCAATAATCTTTTTTCCAAAAATCTACATGTCTATTACAATTCCACCTCCATGAAAAATGAACAGAAAATCATGGACCTGAAATTTGAATATACACGCTATGACTGCAAAATTGATACAATGAAATGGCATATTAAACTTCTTAAAGAAAAGAGTGGATTTATTCATTAGCAACTTTTTCCTCATATTTTCAGTGGACATTGTTTTCCATCAAGCTGTAGGAGGAGAAGCTACATGGATGAAGTTAACAATTTCCCAGATTAATTTAAATGTTTGGCCTTAAGATACAGGATCTTTGTCTGATTTGTATTACTCAGAGAGCTATGTATTGAACAACAACATTTTGGGGCAAAGGCAAATGTGGAAGTCTGGAATCACCTAGAACATAGATTTCTATTGGTTTTGCCATGGTCAAGTGAATTTCAATGAATTCACTAATGCCAGTATGTCTTCCCACAAGCAGCTGCTGGACAAAATTATCATAATTAAAAATAATAGAAATAATAGGGACTCTAGAGAACTTTTTGATAGCTTCCTTGTGAAAGATCCTTTAGAAAAAGGAATCAAACCATGCCTTAAACCTATTTTATTAGACTGTCCTTCCCATCACAACAATTATGATTGTCAACGATATCAAATCTCAACTCGTGTTTAGGTATTTTATTTTATTTCAAGAAGCTCATAGAACACTACTCAAGCATTAACAACAAAAGCATTGACAATTACAAAAATCAACAATTGTTTGGCGAAACAACAGCGAAGATGCTCACTTGATTTCCTGCATATCTTTGTTGGATTGCTTTGATCTTCGGTTGAAGATTCTGCATTGCTAGCGTTGATTCGACCTTATATAAAAGGAAATGCACATTACTCTAGAGATATTATCTAGATATTTAGAGATATTTACCAAAAGAAAAAGAAAAAAAAATCATAGAAGGCTGAAATGCATGAACATGCGATAAATCATACATGAAAGAAAAGCAATTCAACATCCAAAAAGATTAAATAAATTACTAGGCTAGAGCAAACTTAATGGCAAGAGCAGGCATGTCTTTAAGTCCAATAGTTGCAGAAGCAAGACTCTACCTGTTGCTTGGTCAAAGGGAATGTGGCAATTTTAACGAGAACTGTGAGCAGTATTATGGCAAATCCATAAGCATATGGCACATGAACTGTTGCAAGGATATCCTTAAGTACCTGATACAAGTAAAGCAGGTGTCCATCAAATCTGCTAATGCCTTGAAACATATCTTTTATTTAAGTGTTTTGAACTGCCAGAGAACAGTCGACTTTCTTCAAATGCTTAATGTTGAAGTTTATTATGAGCACCAGCTCAAACTGAGAATGGGATCACCCATGCATTGTGCTTATATGATGCTGACGTTTGATCGCTATCCTTTAGAACTAACAAATGCAAAGCTCATCATCATTTTATAGATTACAAGATGTTCAGTCAAAAAGTAAACATGGTGCTCAAGGTAAGATCTCAAGAATACATACAAAAAACTGAAACCACCACAGTGGTAAAGTTAGGTAGTAGTGTCTTTTTGAAGACAAATGAAGACAGATTTTTGCTCTGGAAACACAATTTTCCTTTTTTTTTCCTTCAATCTTCAGATTACCAGAATACCATATCTCACCTGAGTAAGTACACCATGTTAGGAAAATTGATCAATCATTTCAAGTCTCCCCAGAAATTGCCAAGTTTCTTATGTGCTTTTCTCTTCTTTTAAGTTTCTTATCAAGTTTAGAAAATGTGACATGGATTTAATGATGGATCATCAACTTCTAGTCGAGCCATGACCTCATGAGAGTTGAGAAAGTTCAGACTTTACTAACAACTAAGTGTGCTCTTTACATAGGTAGTGTGAGGCACTGTGAGAGAGTTACCAGAGGAAAGGTCCTGAACTAATACAAAAGAAGGAATCAAGGTTTTTAAAGCTTGGAGTTGGGACTTTCAAACTAAGTAAGTTGTACTAGAACAAGCATTTTCACTAGCATGGTAAACAAATGAAAAATCTCCCAGTAGATTCAGGGTGAACATAGTATGATTGTATCAATTTTGCATGCAATTATAGCCTTCATTTTTCAAATTGCCCATGTGTTATGTCAAATTGAATCTCATATAATCTCATAGGTTCTAATTGGCTAGCAAGAAGTATCAGAACAGTTGTGGTCCAATGTGGAGAGTTAGCTTGGTTGTTCGCCATGGTTCGAGTCAGGGTCCAGTGAAGCAACGTAATGGGAGGTGATGATGCCATGATCTTACGGAGTCTCTGCAACATTTGCTTTTGGACAAGTGAAAGTTGTAGAGAAAGTTGTAGAAGTGCAACGCAGTGAAAGTTCAGACTATTTACAAATACCAGTTAAAATTAAGAAAAAGTAGTTGGAGTGTTTGGTAAAAAGTAGTCAAAGCATTCACTATTTACCAATATGACTAACATATCCATCAAATGCTTAAAAAAATATGGCTTGGGAGCATGTGGGGTATTTCAGCGTTATGAAATTCTTTTAGGGGATAAAAATGTCCAAACCAGATTTGAAGTATTTAACAGAACACCAAGAAACTGCGAAAGTTGGCTTAAAGTTTTCTTTAAGCTTTTTTCTGCTTAACTTTAGAGAATTAAAAGTAAAAACACTACTTGAAAACACTTCAAAAGAACTAAAAAAAATCAAATAAAGCGCAAAAAGCACTTCAAAAACACTCATGCAAACACTCTCTTAGATTAATAGGAAAGAAGCAGCAATTGTAAAGGATGCAGAAATCATGAAGGATAAGAAATGCACGGAGGATGAAATCAAGATGGCAAATACAATTATTTTCTCTTGTAGGAAAAAAGGACTGCTGGAAGCATGAGATCAAAGGATTAATAGTGGTGCTCCTAACATTGGCTACCATAGAGATATTCTCATGGCTTCAAGCAAATGGGTAATGTCTCTAAAGCTTCGGATTTCAAATTACATATTTTGTCTCACAAAAAATTCTTTTGATGGGCTTCTAGTTAAGAGTGCTGCCCTGGGCGGCGTGCCGGTTGTTCTAAATGTGCACAAAATCTAATTTTGGTTAGGTGGAGAACCACATGACATTAAACCGTCTATGGAAAGATAAGGAATTACTGGCCAAAACTGTCTAGAATTAAACCTCTAAACTAAACAGGAAATGGAAAGGAAAACTTGAGTTTTCGTAGGCAGCAGATAAAGTGAGGAAAATACAGCTAGTCAAGAAGCCCATTCAGGTCAGTAAGAGTACTCAGTAGAAAACATGGCTCGGTGCAGTTACATTTATTTCTCAGGTAGAATGAATCATATGGAATCAAGATCACATGATTCAGTTGGACAGATGGTGGTGAAAAAAGCCAACGCACTGCTCTGTAGTTTAAGAACACGGTAGAAGCTAAGTAAATTGTCAAGATTGAATAGAAATGATAACATGAAGGGAATTACTATTGATTAGGTTCAGCATTGTTGAAGTTCCTTCAGTATTCTGAGGTGGCATGTGCCTTTCTTCTTCCAAAAAAGTACACTTTTAGTAACTATGAAATTGTTTCATCTAGGTCTCTTGGTCTTTGCTTTTGTGTTAGTTAATCCCATGTCTTTCACTTTGTTCCATATCGGACACAATTGTCAAAGTCTATTATTTATTGGCAGAAAGAGCAACCCTTGCCCAATAACTGAATGCGCAATTATCCCCAGTTAGAAAAAACCTACATAAAATTTCCCTGGATAAGTTTCACATCAAAAATTGATCACAACAAATACATCCTAATGAATTTTCTTTTCTTTTTTCAGCATAAATAGCATTAGATTCAATTATCTATCTTAGATCATTCAGATATAACCTTTACCAGATAGTCGAGCTTTCCAACAGAAGGCAACTAAGAGAAATTCAGTCACTTGATCATGTTCATCAACCCTTTTGTACCTTCAAGGACAAATCTCGAATGCTTGGGGTTAAATCTATTTTCTGTGCTATAAGGTTATTTTAGGAACAAGTAATATTAACTACTCGGCCTGTGAAGTGCTCGGCCTTTTCATTGCATGGAAAATTGGACCAAAAGGAATTGAACTTCCACGTCCAGCAACTCTCGAACAAGCACAACCACTCAAACCGAACTACTTAACTCAGGATAAATGACAATCAAAAAGAAACACAAACGTGTCTTCAATCGAACTCTACATTCAAAACGAAAAACAGAACTCTCAAAAGTCACCATCTACCTTCAAGACAACTTCCATGGCGTCGGAAATAAACCCGAACCACCCTCCACTCTTCTGCGCAGCAGCAGCTGCAGCGGAGTCGGATGCAGCTGTGCCGCCATCCGCAACCACGGCAGCATCGGCAAGGGTGTAGAGCAAGCTCTCGGCTCTTTCAATAATCGCATTGAAATCAACTGAATGGTCAATAGGCGGGAGCTGATGGAGGCTGAATTTCACTTTGGTACTGATGCGCCTTCCCTGAGGAACGAAGCCATGGCGAGAAAGAGAAGGAAGAGGAGTTCCCAAGAAAGAAGGAGAGGAAATTAGAGTCCTCGCCATGGGAATTAGGCAAGGAAAAGGAAATTCAGTTCTCAAAAAATTATGGCTTTTTTGCGGAGAGTGAAAAAAATGGAAGAGTTTCGGGTCATGAGTGGATATTGGCCATTGGGGGAAAAATTGTGGAGGACGGATGGGGTGAGCGGCATATTTTTTAAGTGTTATCCGTATCTTTTGTTTTGGATTGCGTTTATTGGATTTTAATCGGGATCCCGCACCAGGGGTTTTTTGGTCTTTTCATGCATGTGTAAGCCCCCCAAACAATTTTGACCAAGATTTTGCTTCAACTTCCATTTTAGACGATATATTTTTATTCCAAGATATTTAAGAAAATGAATGTGAAATAAATAGAATTTTTGATAGGCAATTAGGGCGTGTTTGGTTTCATTTTCACACCCTATTTTCACATTTTTTACTGTCGAAAAATAAAAATACATTATTTTTTACATATTTTCACCTCACATCATTTTCATTCTCAAAATACATTCTCCAATAACTTATATATCTTCTCTCTTTACTTTACTATTTCTATCTCTCTCCACATGCAACTTACTAAATCCAACATAATAATTACTTTTCCAGCAATTTATTCAAATACAAATTCATTTTCAACTCATTTTCACTAACTAACTCTTCAAAATCTAAAAATGATGAAAATAAAAAATAAAAATAAAAATAAAACCAAACATGCCCATCATTCCTCCCATCAATACATTATTCAATAATTAATTAAATATAACTAAAAATAATTTAATAAATCATACTACATTCAATATAAAAAATTATTATAAATTGAATGGTCAATTAGTCCAATAATATCGTTTCCACATATATAATAATAAATATTATGTGACATTTTTTTAGATTTAAATTTTAAAAGTCTTTGTGCATTTATGTGTATTTATATGTATGAATAAATAAATATCTATTATAATAATAAACTAGATTACACATCACAGAAATGAAACATTTAGAAATTGAAAATCAATGGTGAAGTTTGGTTTTATGTTTACTAATATCATACCATACCACTGTATATTTAACAATAAATTGATTCACGTGCACTTAATGATTGATAGATGCATCAAATATTGAGGTCAAATAAGATAATTTAGTTCATCTAAATTGTTTAGTAGAAATTATGATTGATAGGTGTACCGCAGATTAAGGTAAAACAAGATCATTTAGTTAATACTAGCAATCTATGCACGCAATTTTCACGCACAATTTTTATATAAAAACTTTTTAAAAATAAGGGGCACTTATTTAAAAGTATCAAAAGCACTTTTCAATTTCATGTTCAGTCCTCACTTGATTTTTGTTAGAAGAAACTCCCTAGTTTTGTTAAAATTTTAGAAATCACTCTCTACTCACTTGATTTGACAAAAATGCCCTCAAGTATAATATTTTTCACTCATTTTTTTCTCACTTCTTCTTCATCCACACAAGCAAACAGTAAACTCTATCATACGCTCATTACCAAAAATAGAAATAACAGAAAAAACACAACAAGCTCCAAGGCGAGAACGAGAATAATGTCAGAGCCAAAAACCACCAACCCGACATCTGCATTGTCTCCTTCTCTTTTTATTTTCATCATTTTCGGGTTTCATCTTCTTCTCAGTTGCTTTTGAGTTTCTTATATTTTCCGACAATACCAACCAGTAGTGAAGCAAGTGTGTTCAATCAAGTGTTGGGGAGTTGCCGCTGCAAAGACCAGTTCCATATAATGTCAATTAAGGATAGTATGACTTTAATGGACATGTACATTAATGTCGCAAAAAAATTAAGTGAAATCAACGCCGAGCACTTCAGTTTGCAATATATAGCTCCACATCAAAAATTGTACATGAGTTTAACTGATGACGACAATGTCATGAATATGGCCTTACTGCATTTGATATTGAAGATGAACATTGTTGACATCCTGGTAAACCGAAAGGATTAATCAAGCAGTAGAGCAAAGAAGAGCAGTGATGTTTTAAGGTAATACTTCTACAGAATCTAAATTGTACTGCAGTTTGTAAAGTTTTGTACTTGAAGTGTTTTGAAATTGCACTCTGTTTATTTGAAAATATTTCTCTACTTGGAGCGTTCTACATTATACTTCATTGTAATTAACATTGTACTTCATCTCACAAAAATTATACTCTATTATGTAAGTTTTATACTTCAAGTGTTCTATTAATTGATTATCTAAAATTGTACTGCAACTTGTAGCAGTTTATACTTGAAGTGTTCTCAAACTGTACGTATTCTATATAAAACTATATTTTCGATTTTCTGAAATTATACTTCATTTTATACAAATTTGTACTCCAGTTATCTGAAATTGTACTTCATTTCACTAAAATTATATTCTATTATTTAAGTTTTATACTTCAAAGTGTTCTACTAATTGATTATCCAAAGTTATACTGCTATTGCTAGCGGTTTATACCTGAAGTGTTCCCAAACTGTACTTCTTTTTATCTAAAATTGTACTTCAATTTTTTGAGATTATACTTTATTTTACAAAATCTTTACTCTATTTATTGAAGGCCTATACTTTAAGTGTTATATTTATCGATTATCCAAAATATACTGCAATTGATAGGACGTTACACTTCAAGAGTTTGAAATTGTACTTCACTTTATCTAAAATTGTACTTCTATTTTCTGAAATTATACTTTCTTTTATACTTCATTTTACATAAACATATACTCTATTCATTGAAGTTCTATACTTCAAGTATTCTAAATTGTATTTCATTTTATCTAAACTTGTACTTCAATTATCTGAATCTATTATTTGACTTTCAAGTTTTCTACTAATAAATTATCCAATTTGTACTGTATTTGCTAAGGTTTTATACTTCAAGTGTTCTGAAATTGATCTTCACTTTATCAAAAATTGTACTTCTATTTTTTAAAATTATACTTCATTTTATACGTCATTTTACTTAAATCTGTACTCTTGTCATTGAAGTTCTATACTTCGGGTGTTCTCAAATTGTACTTCATTTTATCTAAACTTGCACTTCAATTATCTGAATCTATTATGTAAGTTTTATGCTTCAAGTGTTCGACTAATTGATTATACAAAATCTTATTACAATTGCTAAGGATTTGTACTTCAAGTGTTCTAAAATTGTACTTCTTTTTATATAAAATGGTACTTCTATTTTCTGAAATTATACTTCATTTTATCTAAACATGTACTCTATTCATTGAAGTTATATACTTCAAGTGTTCCAAAATTGTACTTCATTTTATCTAAACTTGTATTTCAGTTAGTTGAATCTATTATTTAAGTTTCCAGTGTTCTACTAATGAATTATCCAAAAATTATATTGCAATTGCTAAGGTTTTATATTTCAGGTGTTCTGAGATTGTACTTCACTTCATCAAAAATTGTACTTATATTTTTTGAAATTATACTTCATTTTACCTAAACTAGCATTCTTTTCATTGAAGTTCTATACTTCAGGTGTTCTAGAATTGTACTTCACTTTATCAAAATTTTACTTCTATTTTTTGAAATTATACTTCATTTTATACATCATTTTACCTAAACTTGTACTCCATTCATTGAAGTTCTATACTTCAAGTGTCCGAAATTGTACTTCATTTTATCTAAACTTGTACTTCAATTATTTGAACCTATTATTTAATTTTGAAGCGTTCTACTAATGGATTATCCAAAAATTATACTGCAATAGCTAAGGTTTTATACTTCAGGTGTTCTGAAATTTTACTTCACTTTATCTAAATTTGTACTTCGATTTTTTGAAATTATACTTCAGTTTTTACATAATTCCACCTAAATCTGTATTCTTTTCATTGAAGTTCTATACTTCAAGTGTTTTGAAATTGCACTTTACTTTGTCTAAAATTGTACTTCTATTTTTTGAAATTATGCTTCATTTTATACATCATGTTACATAAAAATGTACTGTATTCATTGAAGTTCTTTACTTCAAGTGTTCCGAAATTGTACATCATTTTATCTCAACTTGTACTTTAGTTATTTTAATCTACTATTAAAATTTCAAGCTTTTTACTAATAAATTATCCAATTTGTACTGCAATTGCTAAAGTTTTATACTTCAAGTGTTTAAAATTATACTTTACTTTATCAAAAATTGTACTTTAGTTTTTTGAAATTATACTTCATTTTAGACATCATTTTACCTAAATCTGTACTCTTTTCATTGAAATTCTATTCTTCAAGTGTTCTCAAATTGTACTTCATTTTATCTAGACTTGTATTTCAATTTTCTGAATCTCTTATTTAATTTTCAAGTGTTCTGCTAATGGATTATCAAAAAATTGTACTGCAATTGCTAAGATTTTATATTTCAGATGTTCTGAAATTATACTTTACTTTATCTAAAATTGTACTTCTATTTTTTAAAATTATACTTCAGTTTATACATCATTTTACCTAAATCTGTATTCTTTTCATTGAAGTTCTATACTTTAGGTGTTATGAAATTGTACTTCACTTTATCAAAAGTTGTACTTCTGTTTCTTAAAATTATACTTCATTTTATACATCATTTTACCTAAATCTGTACTCTTTTCATTGAAGTTTTATACTTCATGTGTTCTCAAATTGTACTTCATTTTATCTTAACTTGTACTTCAATTTTCTGAATCTCTTATTTAATTTTCAAATGTTCTACTAATGGATTATCAAAAAATTGTACTGCAATTGCTAAGGTTTTATACTTCAGGTGTTCTGAAATTATACTTTACTTTATCTAAAATTGTACTTCTATTTTTTAAAATTATACTTCAGTTTATACATCATTTTACCTAAATCTGTATTCTTTTCATTGAAGTTCTATACTTCAGGTGTTATGAAATTGTACTTCACTTTATCAAAAGTTGTACTTCTGTTTCTTAAAATTATACTTCATTTTATACATCATTTTACCTAAATCTGTACTCTTTTCATTGAAGTTCTATACTTCATGTGTTCTCAAATTGTACTTCATTTTATCTTAACTTGTACTTCAATTTTCTGAATCTCTTATTTAATTTTCAAATGTTCTACTAATGGATTATCAAAAAATTGTACTGCAATTGCTAAGGTTTTATACTTCATGCGTTCTGAAATTGTACTTCTTTTTATATAAAATTATACTTAAGCTTTTACATAAAATTGTTCTCCATTATTTAAGTTTATAAAGTTCTATTAATTTTGCACTTCATTTTACCTAAAGTTCTATACTTAAAGTGCTTTACTTATGGATTATCAAAAATTGTACTGCAATTGCTTGCATTTTATACTTCTATTGTTCTGAAATTGTATTTCATTTATTTGAAATTATACCACAATGCTGAATTATTCTACATATTGTACTTTATTTTACCTAAAATTGTACTTCATTTGTCAACCTCAAGGGATGCAGTCGAGGATGAAATTGGTTCGACCAATGCATCGCACAATAAATTGGTTTTAATTAGCAACTCAATTGATGCATGGAGGAATTGCATATATGGAGAGGGTCAAACATTCAAGGATGCTCAGGAGTTCAAAATTATGCTTAAGAATTATGCAGTGTCTACTTTGCGGTCATTTAAATACAAGAAAAATGACAGCAAAAAAATCATAGCCGTTTGCAGTGATGAAAATTGCAAATGGAGAATCTATGCATTAAGGCATGAAGCTGATAAATTATTTGGCATTCGAAAATGCAATCTAGAGTACACATGTGGTGAGGCTAATCTTTGGACAATGGGACATCCTAAAGTCGATTCCGCTTAAGTTGCTAACGTAGTGAAGGATAAATTGAGATCAGAGCCATGTTATTGGCCCTCTACCATATTGAAAGATATCCACAGAGAATACGGTGTGGAAGTTAGGTACCATAAAGCATGGATGGGTAAGGAATTAGCTATGCATGACATCCATGGAGTTAAAGGGATCTTATGATAAGTTGAGGTGGTACTGTGATGCTGTGAAGAGGACAAACCTTGGAAGTATTGCAGGCTGTGAGATTGACCCAATTAGTTGAAATTTTCGTCGGCTATTTATATGTTTCAGTGCCTACCTTCTTGGTTTTCTCGGGGGATGCAGGCTATTGATATTCTTGGACGGCACCAATATTAAAAATAAATACAAAGGAGTCTTACTTAGCGCTGTCAGTAAGGATGGTAATGATGACTTATTCACGTTAGCATATGCAGTTGTTGACTCTGAAAATGATATTAATTGGGAATGGTTCTACTTTAAGCTAAGAAGTGTCTTAGATTCTGAATATCTGTCTGGTTTATCAAGGTTTACTTTCTTCTCCGATCGACATCCAGGTCTTCTTAAGGCTCTACCCATGATATTTCCTGGTAGCCACCATGCATATTGCATGAGACACTTAGTGAATAACTTTAAGAAACAAGTAAGTGTACTTTATCTTTGTTTGTGATACAATTATGTGAAATAAACTTTAATTCATAACATTTAGCACATTATTGTTCCATTATTTTAAATTCAGGTATTAAGGAAGTACCCTCTACATAATAAGAAACATTGGTGTTCTGTTTTTATGAAAGTTGCATATGCGCCTACAAGGCAGGAGTATACCCGACATATAGACAGCATCTTGGAGTCAATGCCGCTTGCCAGAGACTTTATTATGCAGTCTGACCCACCATGTTGGGCAAATTCCTTATTCAGTGGAGATCGATAGGGGGTAATAAACAATAATCAAGCATAAAGTTGGAACCAGCCCGATTTATGCCAGTTGCAGCCATGGTTGATCACATACGCATGCAAATAATGGTTATGATGTATGATCGACGAGAAGAATCTCATAAGATGGTTGGTCAATTATGTCCCAAGCAAGAGAAGAAGTTGGCAATCAATCATTTGCGTTCTCAAAACTTAAAAGTTGTCATGCCTAGTGGTTGGAGCTTTGAGGTGATTGAGCAAGATAAACCGTATGCTGTAGATTTACGTAACAGAGTTTGTTCGTGCAGAGCATGGTAGATTGATAAAATACCATGCAGACATGCTTGTGCTTGTATCGAGTCAAAGTCACTTTCACCATATGACTTCACCGATCAATACTATCGAGTTGAGATGTATCAACAAGAATACCAAGCAGTGATAAACCCTATTCTTACGTTTGATATGCATATGTTCCCTCTAGATGATGATGTCGTCATTTATGCACCTGATTGCCGATCTCACCTTGGGCGTAGAAGGACACAAAGTATTCCATCACAGATTGAGAAATGTGTAATTAAGTGTAAAAGGTGTGGTAGAACAGGGCATAATCGTCGAACTTGCAAAGAATCGATAAACTAGTTAAATTTTGTACCTCAATCTGGGATAATTGTACTAGATTTCTTCATATTTGTACCTCACTCAGGCAATGAGGCAGGTGATTTAGTGTGAAATTAGCATTCTTGCATGTTATTCGAGACATAGTTAAAATTTGTACCTCAATCTAGGATAATTGTACTTGATTTTTCACATTTGTACCTCACTTGGGCAATGAGGCAAGTGGTTTAGCGTGAAATTAGCATTCCTGCATGTTGTCCGAGACATAGTTAAATTTTGTACCTCAATCTGGGATAATTGTACTTGATTTCTTCACATTTGTACCTCACTTGGGCAATGAGGCAGGTGATTTAGCGTGAAATTAGCATTCTTGCATGTTGTCCGAGACATAGTTAAATTTTGTACCACAATTTGGGATAATTGTACTTGATTTCTTCACATTTGTACCTCACTTGGGCAACTTGGTACTTAATATCTTAATATTTTTACTAATATTTATGAATTGAAATTTGTTCAAAGATTTGCTTTTTAAGTCTTGGTAATTAATAACCAAACTATAAATATGTGTCTAATATTTATCATATGAATAAAATAATGTTAAAAATTTTAAGTTGTTAATCACTAGTGTTCAATGGATGAATATTATCAATCGTAGTAATGAAAGAATACTTATGCTTTAAAAAATGTAAACAAATGAGAATTTGACGATGATATCCACCCAATCACAAGTACAAATTCGTACTTCACCAAATCCGATAATCTCAAATTATTGTACTTGACCATCATTACAATTATTGGAGAATAATTATTCAATTACAATAAGTGTACTTCAACAAAACATATTTTATACTTGGTTTGTTCTGAGTTTGTACTTCATTTCTCCATAATTGTACTAAGTTTGTACTTCGTTTTCCCTGAATTGTACTCAAATCTCTGACCAGTTTCAATTGAATTTAAGTGTTCTTCAGCGAAACATATTTTATACTTTCTTTGTTCCGGGTTTGTACTTCATTGCCCTTAAAATGCACTCAAATTCGCCGCCCAGTTTCAATTGAATTGAAGTGTATTTCAACAAAACACATTTTATACTTTGTTTATTCTGAGTTTGTTCTTCATTTCCCCTTAATTGTACTCAAATTCCCCGCCCAGTTTCAATTGAATTTAAGTGTTCTTCAGTGAAACACATTTTATACTTTTTTTGTTCAAGGTTTGTACTTCATTGGCCTCAAAATGCACTCAAATTCACCGCCCAATTTCAATTGAATTGAAGTTTACTTCAACAAAGCACATTTTATACTTTGTTTATTCTGAGTTTGTACTTCGTTTCCCCTGAATTGTACTCAAGTTCCCTGCCCAGTTTCAATTGAATTTAAGTGTTCTTCAACGAAACACATTTTATACTTTCTTTGTTCCGGGTTTGTACTTCATTGCCTTCAAAATGCACTCAAATTCGCTGCCCAGTTTCAATTGAATTGAAGTGTACTTCAACAAAGCACATTTTATACTGTGTTTATTTTGAGTTTGTACTTCATTTCCCCTGAATTGTACTCAAATTCCCTGCCCTGTTTCAATTGAATTTAAGTTATAAATAATTAATGAAAAATTACACTTACATACAAAATAATATTATAAACAAAGTATGCTTCAATTTACACATGTATTTATATACAAAGTGATTCAAATTCCGGCATTTTCATGACTTAATATTGTATATGCCATTGTCGCACGATATTTATCAATTTCAATTGTTCTAGCATCCCTCCAGAACTCAAGGATGTCTCTAGCAAAACATTCTGCCCAAAGGCACATATAGACACCACAATCCACTGTACCCACTTGCTGCCTACTTTTTTTTGCCTCATGTATTCGTCCACATGACTCCCCAATGAAAGCTTCATGTACCGGGAATAGAATAAAGCCTACAAAAATATTGATCAGTTGTTGACTCCCTACTTTATGAAGAAATGATATGGAAAGGAAGCCAACTTACAATGGCAATAGCTGTCGGTTTGTATCTGGGGGCCATTATTGAATTCATGTATAAGAAAGAACGAATCGAGGTGTCGAGGACAACCAAGAACCAATGATGGTGTTGGCAAATCGGTAAGATTATGTAATGACACTGGTTTAAAACATCCACCATGAGCTCTTCCAAATCTTTACAGGTGATGGTGTTAAGTATAGATATCAACTCCACAAATTCTTCATCTGTAATATCCTTGATGTTGCGTCCCTCGAGTCAGTCTAATATATCAACCTATGAAGTATAAAACAAATGGTTAGACTCATTGGAAATGTGAACTAAATTAAGTTAGGAAACTGCCACATACCTGCGCTATTGAGGATGTAAACTACACCTTGTGGTGACACTTCTTGCCGAAAGATGAGCTACATAATATCGACATGTAGCAGTCCACTATGTCATCGGTAAGTTCTCCTCCAAATAAGAGCTCACAAAAGTTTCTTCCATCCAGAAACTGTCTTGCTCCCTCCCAGACAGTCACCCTACACAATTGTTAATTGTTAGTTCAAATACCAATTTATCCAAAAGAAAAATAATAAGCAAATTTTGTTATCTCAAATTATCTCTTATGACAAAGTTGATGATGACTTCTCGCTCTTCTACTGGAATAACTGCAAGACCTCTATAATTAGTCCTTCCTTTATAGGGATCAGCCACTTCAGTCTTTGGGCTGGTTGGTTCATCTGCCACCTGGATTGGGCTGATGTCTTTGGTCTCCTAGGGTACAAAACACAACACATTAGGTACAACGTATCAACTATTGAAATACAAAAGATAAGCACATGAAGTACAGATATCACCAACATGGAGTAAAAAACTCAAGCACATTAAGTATAAAGTATCAACTATTGAAGTAGAAAAGATAAGCACATGAAGTACAGATATCACCAACATGGAGTACTAAACTCAAGCACATAGGTATAAAGTATCAACTATTGAAGTAGAAAAGATAAGCACATGAAGTACAGATATCACCAACATGGAGTACAAAACTCAAGCACATTAGGTATAAATTGTCAACTATTAAAGTACAAAAGATAAGCACATGAAGTACATATATCACCAACATGGAGTACTAAACTCAAGCACATTAGATATAAAGTATCAACTATTGAAGTAAAAAAGATAAGTACATGAAGTACAAATATCACCAACGTGGAGTACTAAACTCAAGCACATAGGTATAAAGTATCAACTATTGAAGTACAAAAGATCAGCACTTGAAGTACAAATATCCCAATATAGAGTACAAAACAATAGCACATAAGGTATAGAGTGTCAACTATTGAAGTATAAAGATCAGCACATGAAGTACAAATATCGCCAACATTAAGTGCAAAAGATTAGCACATTAAGTATAAATATCACCAACTTCGAGTACAGAAGATTAGCACATTAAGTACAACTATCACCAACATGAAGTATAAGATATCATCCATTAAGTGCAAATATCAACCAATCAAGTATAAGATATCATTACATTTATTACAAATAGACAGTTTACAAATGAAATGCAAATAGCAAAAAAAATAAAACATTAAGTAGTGTACAACACCTTTTTCTCTTCTTGTTCTTTGTTTTTTCATGTACGAGGATGAGCACGATAGGTATTTGTCACTTGTCTTGCTCTTTTGGCTAGTGTGGTGCTCGGGGGGCTGACAAAATCTGGAGATTTCTGTTTTGGCTTCTTGTCTTCTCAATTGCGCACAATTTTCACAATCGAGGACATGACATTTGTCACTTCAATCTCAGATTCCTCGAACTCAGCTGCTTGAATTGGTATATAATGTTTTGTCTTCAAAGGTATGGGGGAATCTGAAGGATCGTGACGGTGTTTTGTTCGACTTTCTTCATCCACCATGTCTTCATAATCATCCCCTTCCTTCTGTGCATCATGTACCAAATCAAGTCCCCCCTCATGCACATACTCACCAGCTTCCTGCTCAAGCTCCACCCCATCAATCTTGTCCTCAGCTAGATGCTCCTCCTCACCCTACTCCTTCATTGCCATGTATTCGAATGAAACAATTTTTTCTTTCAATGATTTAATTTCTTCAACTTTCGCTACAATAATTGTTTCATATATTGTATGATCACAAACATGGACTTCACTGATGGTAGTACTGGCAGCCTCTAATTTCTTGATCAAAACTGCCAATTCTAACTCCTCTGGAGCAGGGTTGAGGGCTACAACCTATTACAATGGAAATAATTATCAAATTCAAATTATTATACAAAAAACTAACAATGAATTATTACAATTATTACCATATCTGATGTAACTTGCTTCAATTTATTCTCTGCCTGCTCCACATTATGTGGGAGTTTGTTATCCTTCCACCGGTAAAAGCATGGAAACTCAAACAAACTCACTGGTGAAGCCAGTGATGTGATGCGTTCATAAACCTATGTTTGTCATTCATAAATTGAAAAATTATACTCACTTGAATATAAATATAATCAATGTTTTTAGAAAATGAAGCAAACACTTACCATCAAGCCGACTGTACACCCATCAATGTACTTCTTGGTTCTTTCTCCGCCTACTCCTAAGTGGTTCCTCATATCTTGGACAAGAAAATTGTATGCAGCTATGCCCATGCATACAGACCAACTCTAAACAAATTGTCCAAGTATGGTAGGAGAAATCGTGGGGTCCAATAATTAGATGTTGGAAACAGAATACAATTAAAAACAAAAACTATGTACAACCTATAAAAATTATTCAAGTCTTCCACACTATTCTTATATACATACTCCTCAAACTTTTTTGCTATTTCAGATCTAGTTATATTTTGCAGCTTTCCAGAAAAAAGGCAGTCAAAGGTTGAAGACTTCATCTTCAATGTTATATCAACAGATTGCCCCACATGTGGCAACCCTAAAACCATAGAAAATTCAGCTGCAGAAAAAGAAACCTCAACCCCCTCCGCAAAATGAAATGATAGCTTTTTTGGGTCAAACCTCCTAAGTATAGCTTCAAGCCGAATGAAGCTTGAACTTAACTTAGGCATATCCATGTATATATAGAAAGGGGTCTTCTTCAATGCATCAAAATGTTTGGACTCCATCTTGGACTTCACAAGCTCCAATTTACTCTGAAAATATTGGGTGGAGTAACGAGAGCATACCTCACAATGTCTTGGCTTTGTTGCAATGAGAAAAAAAAATTAGTATATAAACAAATAATAAACTAACCCTTTTAGATAGAGTGTACTAAAAACTTGAATGTTTTGTACTAAAGATAATTCTAAAATGTACTTCAGAAACACATAATATATACTGCACTTTCAGTTATTCTATACTACACTTTCAGTTATTCTATACTTTAGGCTTGAATGTTTTATACTACAGTTGCTTCTCAAATATACTACAGATACACAGATTATATACTAGAGTTCCATTTAATGTATACTGTAGGCTTAAAGGTTTTATACTTCAGTTGCTTCTAAAATGTACTGCAGATGCAAATATTATATACTACATTTTCAGTTAATGTATAATGCAGGCTTTTATGTACTAAAGATGCTTCTAAAATGTACTACAGCTCTACAGATTATATACTACACTTGTGCCTAAAGTGTAGTGCCAGTTTGAATGTTTTATACTACATTTGCTTCTAAAATGTACTGCACCTACAGAGATTATATACTACACTTTTGCCTAAAGTGTACTGCAGATGCTCCTAAAATGTACTGTAGCTATACAGATTATATACTACCCTTTTGCCTATTGTGTACTGCAAGTTTGAATGTTTAACGACTAAAAAAGGAATAAAAACCCTAAACATGAGAAAATAGACAAGAAATGAGTGTAACACTGAAAAATCACAGACATTTGAAATTGCAAATGTAGAAAACATACCTTTGTTTCTTTTGATCACTTCTTTTTGTACTTTGCTTCTTGTTGCAACTGTTTTTCCTTCCATTGTCGCAGAAAAATGGCAGAAATTTTAGTGCCTTTTTTTTTTCACTTCTTCTTCTCGCGTCAATGGCAGAGGAATGGTTTCGCGCCCTTTTCTTTTGGCGCTTAGAGAAGTCGATTTCAGGCAATAAAAAAAAAAAGGAAAACGTTCTTCTTCAAGAGAGAACGAATTTCCCAGGTATTTTTGTTATTTTTTTCCAGCTGCAAGGGTATATAGGTCTTTCTAAAAGATATGGGGAGTAATTCCTAACTTTTGTGAAAAAGTGGGGAGTTTAGTGTGTAAAAATTCAAATGTGGATTGAACACTAAAATGAAAGTAGGGTTAGGGATTTTTTTTCTAAGTAACTATTAAAAAAAACATGTTTAAATTGGACTACAATTTGCACAAATTCCCAATAATTATTTTTCAAATTTAGTTAAATGATGAGCATAATTTTAAATTCTAAAGTATTACCCAAAATAATTAATTATTAGAAATATCATTTTTTCATAAGCATTAGAAATATGATTGTAAATATGATGATGCAAAAATTATTTCTGATATTTTTTTAGTAACTTTCTTGTATTTTATAGTTAAAACCCGAATGGGTAATGTTTTTAAATGTGATTGTAAGGATTTTTGGCATTTTTCACCTTCAAATTATAGCCCACCAGCACTTTGCACCCTAAAATTATAAAATTGGCAGACTGCATTTCGAAATTAACTTTTCCTTGGCAAATAGCACCATGATCACCTTTTCGACTAAAATTTACCCTTGAAAAATATTTCTCCAACAAGACAAGGATAAAATCGTTCATTTCTTCTTCAGAAAAATTTTGGCATATAAAATAAATAAGCAACACTTATAGCTAGCTAAAGAGAGGCCTCAAATAGCACTTTGAGCAACCTTGTTCTTTTTGTTCTTTTAATTAAACAGACTAACTCTATACAAATTAAAATTATTATCCAACCACTAAAGATACTAAAAGATCGGCAAATAGAACCAAAATTCATATTTTTAACCAATCTTATAAACAAGATTCAAACAATTTTTCAACAATAATAATTAAAAAATCAAGGTATCAAAAGCTAAAACCGCACTCAACCTAAGATTGCATTTTTATCCGCCCTAATTTATAGATTCATAAAAGTAAAATGAAAAGAGAAATAGAAACAAAAAGAAAAAAAAGGATCATTAAAACTCTTCTCCACAAACCACAAATATAGAACTAATAAAAAGAGAGGGGTCAACAATAAAATCAAGAATGGCGTTGTAAACTGTATGCAATGGATATAAACCAACCAACCTATGTGAATGACAATTGATGGCTGTGCAAAGGGAAAGCTCTATTCAAGAATTTTTATCATTTAACTTTTTTCAATTTTGCCCATGATTTTATTTTGACAAAGTGTTGTCCATGACATCTCTTTATATAAAGTGCTGTTTGGAACCTCTCCAACTAGATCTATAAGTGCTGCTTATTGATTTTATATATCATTTTTTTTTCTGAAGAGGAAAATAGACGATTTTATTCCTGTCTTGCCAGGGAAATCTATTTTCGGCATAAATTTTAGCCAAAAAGGTGGTTATGGTGCTATTTGCCAAGGAAATATTAATTTCAAGAAGCAATATGCCAATTTTACAATTTTAGGTTGCAAAGTGCCAGTGGACTATAATATAAGGGTGCAAAATGCCAAAAATCCGTGATTGTAAGGTTAAATTTGGAATACCAAAATTTAGCATCACAACTACCTAAATATCCATAATTTTTATCCTTTATATCTCATTGTCTTTTTCAAGTTTAGAGAATATTGAAGGACGATTAACTAAAAATATCAAAAATAACTTTTATATTAGACACAAAAGTGCCTTATCTTTTATAATAGTATAGATATTTGCTTATCTAGATTGTGACAATGTGAGACAATAATTGGATAAAAACTTGATGAGATTAACAAAATCATAGTGGAGAAGTATCAAGTTCAGCTTATTAGCTTCTTAAAATGTCTTGTAATACTTAAAAGCTTATAAAATATTTGATAAAATTTTAAAAGATAATCTTTTAAGCTATCAACTCCTTATTTTTAATATTTTAACAAATTTCTTTAGTCTAACCATATAAATTACAAAACTACAATTATTAATATCTTGTAAGTTTAATTATTTTTATTTTTAAAGACTTATTTTAAAAATAAGACATAGTATAAATTTTAAAAACATCTTATAAGATGTAAGATTTTTTTTAGGATGTTTAAATGTTACTATGTGCTAGGCTAGAATTAGTTAATTATTTATATTGCTAGATAGTTAGTTTGTTGAAAGGTAGTAGATAACTGTAAGTAGTTAGTAAAGTTTCCTCAAATGTATAATGTAGTGATTGTTTTTATAAGATGTAAGATTCTTGTAAGATGTTTAATTTTAGTGTGTGTCAGCCTAGAATTAGTTAGTTATTTAAAGTGTTAGATAGTTAGTTTGTCAAAAAAATAGTTATTTAAACTATTAAATAATTAGTTTGTTGAAAGATAGTAAACAACTATTAGTTAGTTAAGCTCCCTTAAGCCTATCTATATATACCGCAGCATACAAATGGAAATGAGAAGGTTTTCCTGATGCTTTTCTACTTTAGATTTCATGCTCTCTTCATATCCTTTTCCTGGCAATCATGTATATTCTCTTATTTGATATTTGAATTTCTCACTATAATATAGTATTAGGAGACTTATTGTATCTTATCTCTTTTTCCATCTTAGGATCCTCAATTTCTCTCCTACTCAACTTGCTACAGATGTTCCGCAGTCTGCTTCCTTATGTCATCAACTAGCCAATCCGCCATTGATGATCCACTGAATCCAATACTTTCTCACCTATTCCGATTAATGTCCAAGCCTTATCCTTGTGTCTCAACTAGGGGTGGCAAATGGGTGAGTTAGGCTGGGTATGATTTGGGCTCAATTGGGTTAGGTTCAATATGAGTGGGCTCAATATGAATTTTAAGTAAGTGGGTTGAAAATGATTTGGATTGGGTTGAAAATGGGTCCAAATGAAAAGAGAAAAAAATTTATATTTTACTTAATCAAAAAAATTAATTCAAAACAATAGTAATATTAATATATCTTTCATATCTTATATTCAATATGCAATTTTACAGTATAATGGGAGATTTATTACATTATATACTTATTTTATTAATTTTTCATATGTAATTATATTCATAATTAATTACAATTCTAGTAGTTATTTTGTAAAAAATATTGATTCTTTTGAAGAAAATGACACTATTATCACACATAGGGGTGGGCGTTCTGATCGAGTAATTTGGGTACCAACCCTACACAATCGTATATTATACGATCGATTCGGATTTTTCTTATTTAAAAAATTTACAGGTCGGGTACCCAATACCCGAATAAAATTTTGGGTTGGATATCGGGTAGGAAGTCCTACCCAATCGGGTAGTTCGAATACCCAACTTTAATTTGTATATAAATAGATATATATTATATATATAATATATATAATAATGATCTTTTATAGTTATTTATATATATATTATATTTAATATATATATGTATATCTATATATATTAAATATATAAAGTACTTATTATATATATATACCATATATATAAATATATATTATAGATTATAATATTATATATATATATATGAAAGAGGCAGAGACCAAACTTTGGCCTCAGCCTCTATTAGTCCTCTGACTAACAGAGGCCAAATTTCATTTCTTTTTTTTTATTTTAAAATTTTTAAATAATATCTAGTGTCAGATACCCAATAATTTCGGGTCGGTGTGGGGTAGTTCAAATTACTACCCAAAAAATTGGGTACCCGATCTGAACTACCCAACCCAACCTATCCGATCCGAACACCCACCCCTAAATTCACACCATAAATGTATATTGAATTTTCAATAAAGAATTTGTATAGTTTTCATTTTTCAAGAATTAATATATAAGTTGTATGTCAATCTTACTATTGACATGCAATATTAGTTAAGCAACAAATTAAATTTAGAATTTATTTTCAATTACTAGATACAATATTTATTCCTATGATTACTTTCATATATTATTCATATATTAAAATTTATATTTTGAGAAAAATTCAAGACAACTAACCTAAGTCTAAGATGATTATTTCAATTTAAATATTATTAATGATCCAAAATTACGAGACTTTGACAAAAATGAGAAAATAAAAATAATATAAATTTGTGATTATTAATTTGAAGTTACATTTTAATTTGTTAAATTAATTGCTTGAACCCATTTTTAATATACTTAAACCCACTTTGATCCCAAACTAAATACAACCCAACCCACCTCAACCCATTTTCAAAATTTTGGAACCCAATCCAACCCAAAACCATATGGGTTGGATTGGACTCATGATTTACATCCCATTTTGCCACCCCTAGTCTCAACAATTGACAACTGACAAGAGATAACTACGCTTTCTAAAATAGAGTGATGCTCATTGCTTTTCAATGAAGAATAAGATCGGCTTCATTTATGGATTCATCACAAAACCTTAAGGTAGTGATTTGGTTCTTCACCAATCTAGGATCAAAAACAAAAGAACTGTTATTTCATGGATACAAAACTCAATTTCAAAGGAAATCTATGCAAGTACCATATTTTTTGAAATTGCCTATGAGATTTGGATAGATCTCAATAAATTGGTTTTAACAAAATAATGATCCTAGCTAGGATCTTTCAACTAAGGAGAGATCTTATGAATCACAGTCAAAATCAAAATTCTGTGAGTGTATACTTCACCAAATTGCGATTAATTCACACTAGAATACATTATATATGTCTTTCCTCATGAGGATGCATGACTCATATGCTCAAATCAGAGGTCAAGTGCTGATGATGGGTCCACTACCTCCAATCAACAAAGTATTCTCATTGATTACTCAAGATGAACATTAAAGATAAGTTGGAAAACCTTCAGTTTCTTGTACTGATATGGCCAATAACCTAGACTTTGCTATTAAAAATGAAACTCCAAGAGAACTGGATATATTGCACCTATATTTTGCGTTACTTCTGGATATCAAGGGAAACAGAAAGATAGATCATTTTTGCACTTATTGTAACGGCCATGGTCACACAATTGAGGAATATTATAAGATCCATGGCTATTCACTTGGATTCCAGCCAAGTTAAAGGAATACTCCACGAGCTCTTCACAACTAGCGCAACATTGTTAATGAAGCTTTCGATCTGCCTGTATCTGCTATTCCTATTCCTCACTCCACTGTAGGAATTGGTGACTTCTTCCAAACTTTGATAGTACTCAGTGACAATCGATGAAAATGTTATCTATTCATTTGAATTCTTCAGCCAAACCAGATGAGCAAAATACTCACTTTCCGGTACATGTCTATATGTATCTTCAAATCTTGTTTTTCCATCCACCGACTTCTAGGGATATCATTGACTCGGGAACTCTTAGACACAAATTTTGCTGCACATCTCTTCACATTAATGCATCCAATTCAGAATTTCATAGTTACCTTACCAAACAAATCTCACATTCTTGTTAGCCTTAGTGGAACAGTCACACGAAGTTCTACTTTAATTCTCCAGAATGTGTTATTTGTCCCTAAATTCCAATTCAACTTTGATCTTAATTAATGCTCTCATTAACAATTCCTAACTCATGCTTTATTTTCTCCTTAATCACTGTTTAATTTAGGAAATCCAAAATGAGAGAATGATTGGCAAGAGTAATAAGCTTCAGTGTCTTCATGTTCTTAACATGAACTCCTTACCTACTATTTCTATAGATCTTGTCATGCTTATTTTCACCCATACTTACCATAATAGACTAATTAGCCACCCTTCTTTTAGAAAATCGGAAGCTATGAAAAGTCAATTGCTTCAGGATATTGTAAAATCCAATAATTATCTTACTTGTTTATCCCCTAAAAACCCAAAGATAATTTCCATTTATTTCCGTAATATTTGTCTCATTGTCCATGTCATTTGATACATGCTGATGTTTGGGAACCATGAAATGTAGCTCACACTAGTCACAAGTACTTCTCAAGCTTGGTTGATAATTGCAGTAGAGTTCACATAGGTATACTTGCTTAAATTATGGTATCATCACCATCACTCCTAGATTCTTTAGCATGGTAATTACAACTCATTTTAATATCAAAATCAAAGCATTCAGGTCAAATAATGCTAAGGAATTAGCAGTTACTGACTTTTTTTCTCTAAAAAATGTGTTTCTAATTAATTTCTATTGTTGAAAGACCTTAGTAAAGCTCAATAGTTGAGAGGAAATACCAACATTCATTGAATACTGCTTCTGCTCTATATATATTTTCAATCTAGAAATCCTATTCTACATTGTAGACTGTAGTGAATATGTTTTCACATGAACATTTCTCATCAATGGACACCATCTCCTCTTCTCCAAGACATGACTCTTTTGAGCTCCTTTATAAAGCCGTTGTTGATTATATTTCGTCTCAAGTGTTTGGCTACGTTACATTTGCTTCAACTTTATTTGCTCATAAATCTAAATTTGATCCCAAACCCAAGCTTATGTTTCTTGGTTACCTAACTGGAACTAAAAGTTATAGGTTGTATATGATGTGATCACTAAGCAAATCTTTATTTCCTATGATGTTATCTTTCGTAAAACCATCTTTACATCCCAATTCTATCACCAACTAAATCCTTGAATTCTTGATTGATTCATTTCCTCAAGTTATTCTGCCTCTATTTCTACCTAATGGCTCGTTCACTTCTCATCAACATACTCTTCCTTCTAACTCACAACTTCCACTTCTTACTCATAGTCTTCCACTTAAACTATTGTACTTCTCAGGAGACCTTTTCGATCTCATTAACCTCCATCATATCTCAAAGACTTCTATTGCAACTTATTATATCATTAAACCCCACCATTTAGCAACATACTGACCCTTTGTTAAAGCAATTCTCATATGACTCAGTATTTATCACCAAGTTGTTAAATTTTCTCAATAGAGAGCGGCCATGAAACTGAGTTGAAAGCATTGGAATACAATAACACATGTTCAATAGTGCCATTATCAAAAGGAAAATATTCTGTTAGTTGTAAGTGGATATATTAAATCATTATAAATTTGATGGTTTCATAGGAAGACATAAAGCTTGGTTAGTTGCAAAAGGCTACACTTGTCAAGAGGATGTGGATTTCATTGATATTTTTGCTCTAGTAGCAAAATTAGTTATTGCGAAAGTCTTTCTAGCCTTAGCAGCCAACCAACATTAGCATCTAACTTAGTTAGATGTTAATAGTGCCTTTTTGAAAATGATCTTTATTAAGAGGTGCATATGGATTTACTCCTTAGGCATCAAGGTTGGTGGCACTTCAATCACCCTTTAGAAGGAAATGTTGGCTGGTTAGAATTGGAGCTCGGCTAGTTTTGAGGTCTATTATTTTCCTTCTTTCCGTTGTTTGGCGCTTCAGCCCAGATGAAAGACTTACTTGACATCATTTTTACAAAAAAGTGTGTGTGTGTGTGGGGGGGGAAGAAAAAGGGCAGCCGGCTCAGACCAAGCACACATTCAAGTACCATAACTTTTGATCCGCTGTTCAGATCATAATTTTCTTATACCTAGAGGGAAAGGTATTTCTCTTTTTTGTCCGTTTTGGGCAAGTAGGGATTCGAACTTGATGTCATAGTTCGTATCTACATGCTCTAATCTTTTGAGCTAGATGCCCTACCCCATCTCCGCTGGATATGAGCTAAAGCTGAAAGTAAATAAGAAAGCTATCAAAGGGCTTAGGCAATTGTTCAAATCTAGGGCTAAGTCCAAAATGGCAGAGGAAGCTAGGTCATTGTAAGTATAAAATTAGATTGATATTTATTTAATCGATCTCTAAATTGTTGATAAACAATAGGTCAAGGGTGATGGAAAATAAGATTTATTAGGTAAAGTATCCTACTAAGGAGTAGGAAAACGTAGGATAAGGAAAATAAATAAAAGAATAACTTTCTTCCCAATATTTAACAAAGGTCGGATAGTCAGACAGAAAATGGACATCTTCTTGAGAAGTTAGATAAAATAGCTCGACCATTGAGGACTTGACATAGAAGAAAGAGTGGAATAGGCTAGAAGTAGACTCCTTTCCTGTAAACTGAGACAAAATAAGGAAGTTGATAAGAAGTCGAAGGAATTGGGAATGAACTGGTTTAATGAGATTCAAGACTTCTACAAACCTAATTGAACAATTGCATATAAAAAATTGCAATTCTTGATGTATCTGTTTGGAAGAGAAGTAGAGGAACCCAATAGAGAGACACAATTGATTTGTATGTTAATCCAAGGGGATGTTCATTAATTCCCTAAGTCTTTGGGATTTGGACTAATTCATTCTTGAATGGTAAGTCTCATAAAAAGCCAATTTAGCCTTAGATGCAATTATACCCACTGTTTAAAAAATCGGACCAGACCGACCGGTTGGACCGTCAACCGGCCGGCGAACCGGTCCGGTTTTCTCAAAAAATCAAAAAAATGAAAAAAAATGCCATTTTTTGAAAAAACCGTTCAAACCAGCCGATCGGACCGTTGAACCGGTGAACTGTTCACGGTTCAATTGAACCGGACCAGTTTTTCCATTTAATTTTTAATAAAATTATTTTTAATTTTTTTTTTTTTTTTGTATAAATACAAAGTTTAAAGATTAAAATATACTTCACAAGCTATCTAAAAGCAAAAAAAGCTTAATTTAGAGTTTAAAATTAACTTACACACTTTCAACTTTAAACTTTGGACTTGATATATTTAAATTGTTGTGATCATTTATAATATGAATTGTGAAATTTGGATTGTAACGTTAGATAATATCATTTAAGCTCTTTATGTTTTATATTTTGGCATTTTATTAATTTTTAAGTAATATATATAATATAAATATATATATTTTGTAATTATGACGTCACAGTTCAATTGCAGTTCAATTACGGTCTGACCAACGGTTGAACCAGTGAACCATGAACCGGCAAATTTTTCGATTCAATGAACGGTCCGATTTTTCAAACACTGATATACCCTTCTCAATTCTCTCATTACCTCATGGTCTAATTTGGAAAAAGTGAATAAATTAGAATCAATGGGGTTACGATTTAGTTCAGAATGGGTTTTTTAACTTTCAAATTGGGAAAAAGAAGATACCGTGATAATCAATAAGCAGAGTATGATAAAAAAATTGGAGATACTTGTTTAACGGGAAGGAAAACAACAATTTCAAAGGCATCTCACTATAGAAAGGAGAAAAAAAGAGCTTGTCATAGTGAGATAATAGTGTTGGCTAAGGTTGGGATGACGAAAAGTAGAGAGCTAATTGGAGAATTTTTCAAATGAAGGATTTAAACTCTTTTTATAGGTAGGAGGAATTTGAAACATCAAGAGGCGCTCACAACTCCAGAAGACATCTCGAACATACATGTGGAACAAATTGGACAGTAGGGAAAACAAGACTAAGACAGCAGGCAACATGGTCATTATAGGTTGGCATAAATGGCTGGCAATAGTTATAGCAATTGAGAAGACCTTCTCAATCAAATTGAAAAGACTTTCTTTAGGGGAAGTAAGTCGGCACATAGTGAAAGCTAGTATATAAGGGTCTGTTTACTTTTAGAGATGATTGAGGATTAAGCCTTTAATCCCTTATCATCCTTTGTCTCATTTTCAAGATAAAAGCCCGATAGAAAAAGGTGAGCCCGCACTATTCATGGATTTAGATGGGATGAGAAATCCCTTAAAATTGTTGTGACAATAAAATCCCAGGTACTCAATAATTTGGGATGATAATGTATTTTAAAATTTTGTCAGCATTTTTCATTGCCAAAAATTTCCTTTCCAGTTGGAGCGGAGTAAAGCAAGTTGCTGGCGGCGATTTGCGGACAGCGATGGGTGATAGCGGTGAGCAACAATAGATGTGAGGGAAAGAGGATGAAGATAGAAGAAAAAATTAAGTCAAAAAAAGAGATGAAGAAAACAAAAGAAAAAAATAGAAGAAAAAGTGAGAAGATGGAAGAACAAAAAAATAGAGTTAAAAAAGGACATTTAAAAAATAAGGAATAGAAAAAGAAGTGGAGCGAACGACAGTGGGCCACCAACGATGATGGGCCATGAGCCGTGGAGGACGGTGGATGGACAATGAGCGGCGACGGCAACGGACAGGTGTTGAATTGTTGGTTGAAGAAGAACAATGTTTGGATAATTTTGACTGGCAGAAGAAAAGTTGGATGTGTAGGAATTGAGGAAAAAATAAATTATTTATATTAAATAGAATAATAAATAATTTTTTAAGTGAGGGCATTTTAGTCTTTTAATATTTATCTCGATATTATTATTCATCAAAGTAAACAATTGATACAATTATTCATTTTTATTATTCATATCATTCCACAAAGTAAATATAATTTAAAAAGTATAAAATTATCCTAGTTCTACTTTTCATCTCTTATTTCATCTCATCAATTTACATCCCATATCACCAAGTAAACGAGTCCTAAGTATAAAGGTCAAACAATATGGTGGGTATTAGCTGGGCTCGAATATGATAAGACTAGGTATATACCTACTCAAGTCAACTTGGCTTCATACCAAGAGCTGGAAAGAAATGATGATATCAATGGCATATCAAGTCCAGTACAAATAAACCCACAATTAGCCAAAAATGGTTCACTAGGCCCAAACCAAATCCAACCCAACGTAAGGAGGAACAAAGCTGAACATTCTGCTCCGTTAATAAAGCGAAAGGGTTGAACTGACTTGACACTTCAAATGAGCAACCGAGCTAATGCCTTTGAAATGTAACCAAGCTAACATTCCAAGTGAACAGTCGAGCTAAAACTTTTAAGGGACAATTGAGCTGATTCTTAAGTGTGTCCAAGTCAATGTTGCAAGTGGATGTCTAAGCTAGCACCTCAATCATAATCCAACTGTTATAGATTTTTAACGTACCGAATAAGCAGGATAGGAGGCAATTGTGGAATTAGTGGGATGAGATGGTTAAGAGAATGATGAACACGGGAAGTTCAAGAATTCTTTTCTACATACAATAATGTAAAATGACATTAAAAAAAATTGACACTTTTTGATTATTCTTTACACATATTTAGATTCTCTTGCGCCTTTACTATCCACGATTATATTTCAAATTTTCAATTACATTTTCTTGTTGCACATACATTGAATGGTATGAGATAATGAGATCAAATTTTTGTATAATACAATAAGATGATAATTAGAAATATATTTATTTTATAAGAATAATTAAAAATATCAATATAATGTTTGAAATAATTAAAATTTTAAAATATATTAAATATTTAGAAAAGATATTTAATTTTATTTTTGAAACTGAATTTTGTTGGGGAATTAGAGCAAAGTTAAACTTCACCGACCGATTTGAAATGACCCGAGATGGGAAGGCGATGAATTTTTGGCATTTCAATGGATTCCGAGTATTCACGATTTACCACCATATAAAATAATCTAGCAAGATTTAAATTTCCTTTGAATTCGCCCCCCGCCCCCTCCTCCTCTCTCCGAGTTTCTCCCAACTCATTACATTTTGAACCCTAATTATCTTTGCCAGATTCATCTCTATACGGATATATAAATAAATAGGATGAATAGTGTTTTACCCCCCCTGTGTTATACAAAATAGGCGGTTTACCCCCCTGTGAAAAAAGAAAAAGTTGAAATATCATCTTGTGTTTTTAAATTGTGGCTTACTGCCCCCTTCCGTCTATTTGAGTTGAATTTTTCATTGAAAGGACGAATACCCTCATATATACATAAAATTACTTTATACCCTTATGTTTTTTTTTTCTTTTATTTAATCTAAATTAAATAATTTTATATTTATAAAATACATATGTTATTTATATAAATTAAATACTATTTATTATTTATAAAATTATATATACATGCATATATATATTTACGAAATATATAACATGCTTATATAAATTAAACACTATTTAATATTTGTAAAATTATATATACATACATATATATATAATAATCAAAACTATATAATTTAACATTTATAAAATACAAAACATATTTATGTATATTAAATACTATTTATTATAAAATATCTCTCTTCCTTATAATATTCATAAGGAATATTTCTGTGTTGGACTTCCATAGATCTTTACATTTTTCAAGCACCATGGCCCCGATATCATTTGGGTACTTTTGAAAAACTTAGTTTAAAACAAGTAGTTAAAACTACAAAAGAATCTATCATATTAGATGGGAATGGAAAAATTTTGAAACTTTTAAGTAGATCTGATATAGATCACTACAAAGAAAATTATAGATTTATTCATATTGGTCCTGTGCAAATTGCATTTAAGCCATTGACTTTAGAAAATCTACCTGAAAGCTTTATAGTAGCTTTAAGAGATGGTAGAAATATGAATTGGAAAAGATCATTGATGAGTATTATACAATCCAATTTGGCTCATGGCCCTGTTTATTTTGATGTTTATCCTAATTTACAATTGTCTTTATCTGATGTTAATATACTTGATGCTCTTACTTTAAATGTTAAAACTCATGGTTATACTTATATGCCAGGAACAGAAGTTATATGTATCTGTTATAGAATTTATTTTATACCACTTCACACACTAAATCCACAGTGTAAAAAGGTAAATAAACCTGTTAATGAAACAATTCTTATAGAAACAAATTTTAGTAGATCTAATATTACTACTAGAAGGGCAATAAAATGAGAAGAAATTGTTTTTCCTGAGAATTGGATTATAGATCAAGCTATTAATATACAGCCTATGATAAATTCAAATGTTACTAATATAATACAATCAACTGATGGTACTGTTCAAATACAGTTTGAAGACAACAAAAGATTAATAGAATCCTCTTATAGATCCAGAATTTCTAGATCTCATTCTAATACATCTTTTTATTCTCATATCTCACCTTTTGATGATGTTGATTTTCCATCAAGAGCTTCTACTTCTCAAATTAGAGAAATGTCTTCAAATGAGTCTGAAATTCATAATAATAAAATTAATGAATTAAGAATTCCTAAAACTAATACTGTAAAAGGAATTTATAATAATCAAGAACCGAAAATAACCGAGTCTGAAATGAATTTTCCTATTTAATGGATTTTAGTCCAAAAATTGATTTTAGACCTAGATCTCCTGCCAGGCAACTTATTCAAAAAGAATTTAACTTACCTAAATGGGAACCATTTAGAAAATGGTTTTTTGAAATTTTCATTGGAGAAGATAAACTAAAATTTCAAAATGAATTTTATTCTTTTGCTTCAAAAGAAAATAGAATAATTCCATTTGTTCCTTGGTTCATAACTACTTATGTTGAAAATTATATTTCTGTTATGGAAAGAAATTATAAATTGAGTAGTAGACAACTTTTAAAAGCTATTTATCCACATCAACAACCTTTTCAAATTTATAATAATGGAGAAATATTATATTTTTCTGCATTTCAAAAACTTTTTGAAAATGAAACACTCCAAATTACTACTGCTGCTATTAATAATTTAGTAAAACAGGAAAATTATGCTAGTATATATCTTAATGTATTAAGAGAACAAATTTCCTCTCTTCATAGTAGAGTTGAAGAGTTATACTCTCTTGTTAATCAAGTTAAAAATTTAATTAATGTTGCAAGCCTTAATCAAGGTCAACCTCAACATAAAGAGGTCATTGCTACCTCTAGTATTCAACCCCTTCCTGAAATTCATAATTTCAAATTAAAATTTGTTAGTGAATTAGAAAAAAATCTTGATAATAAGTTTAAAGGATTGAAACTTAATACTCTTATTAAAGAATTTGAAAATGGTATGAGTAATACTGATAGTTATAAGAATTAAATTAAAGAAGAAATTAATAAAATTGAAAAATATGCTGATAAGCCTACTATGAGGATGTATTATTATACAAGGCCAACTCCTCAAGATGTTCTTCATGAAGAACAAGAATTTATTATTAATAATAGTTACAATGGTAAGAATATTTATTAATGGAATCTTGATGGTTATACTGAAAGACATATTTATAATCTTGTTCATAGAATGCTAATGTATAGCACAATTTCTAAAACAAATGGTAATAGTGATAAAGATGTTGCTAACATGATTGTTGCAGGATTTACTGGACAATTAAAAGGTTAGTGGGATAATTATCTTACTGCTTCTAATAGAACTGAAATTCTTAATACTATTAAGAGTGAAATAGGTCATAATGTTGAAAATGTTGTTTATACACTTGTTGTTAACATTATAGAATATTTTACTGGTAGATGGTCTAATAACAGTGAAAATATCAGAACATTACTTAATGGGTTAAAATGTCCTACTCTCACCTCATTTAGGTGGTATAAAGACACATTTTATTCTAGAGTAATGGAACTTCTTGAGTCTAATAGTAATAATTGGAAATCTAAATTTATAGATGGTTTACCTTCTTTATTTGCTGAAAGGGTTAAAAAAACCTTAGAAAGGGAGGAACTCAAATTGAATATGATAATACTTATGGCAAACTTATAGGAACATGTATTCAAGAAGGTTTATCCTTCTGTAATGAGATTAAATTAAATCAACAAATTAAAAGACATAATATTACAGCCATCCACTAGTAAACCTCATAGGACTAAAAAATATAAGATATATTTTAATAAAAGAAAAGAAAAAAGAAGAGAAAAAAGAAAGAATAATAGATTAGAAAAGAAAAAATCAAGAGCCTGTTTAAATGTGGTAAAATAGATCATTATGCTAATAGATGTAAAATGAAGAAAAAGATTAATAATCTTAATGTTGATGAAGATTTAAAAGAAACTCTTTCTAAGTTACTTTTAAATTCTAAATCATAAGATAATTCTGAAGTTTCAGATAATAGTTTTGAGAAATCTTCAGAATTTGAAGATTTAAAAGTTTTAGAAAACAAAAATTATGTTTCTCAAGAAGAATGTTGTGATCCTAGTCAACAAGGACAAGTTTGTTCTAAACAAGAAAGTGATAATGAAGAATTTTATAAAATTCTTGCTCAATTCAATGATTTAAATATCAATGTTTTAAATGGTGAAAATCTTGTGGAACTTTTAAAATTTATAAAAGATCCAGAGATTAGATCTAAAATCATAGATCAGATAGAAAACACTCCTAATACTTCTAATAATTCTTTTGATAAAAATCAAGAAGTTTATACTTCACCAGAACCCTATACTATGGCTGAGGTTCAAAATATTTTGAAACAAAGACAAAAAATCGTAACTCCTACTACAGTTCATGATTTAACAATAGAGATAAATAATTTAAAAAATGAGATTTATAATCTTAAACAAAAAAATAAATGTCTTGAAGAACGAATTTCTATTTTAGAAAATAGTAATAAAATTATGAGTTCCCATAATAAAAAATTTGATGAAATAATAAGATTTTCTAATAATGATAATTTTCTATCTACTCTAGAGATGATTACATCTCAAAAATGGGTTATAAAAATTACTTTACTTATTGATAATAATTTTAAAAAGGAATTAACTGCTTTAATTGATAGTGGAGCAGATCTTAATTGCATACATGAAGGAATAATTCCTACCAGGTATTTTCATAAAACTACTCATACTCTTAGTTCTATTAATGGTTAGAAATTAGATATTGAATATAAATTACCAAAAGCATATATTTGCAAAAATAATACTTGTATTCCTACAAGCTTTTTACTTGTTAAAAATATAACTAACCAAGTTATACTTGGTACTCCATTTTTAAAGAAAATATTTCCTATAAAAAATATTGATGAAAAAGGCTTTAAAGGAACTTTTGAAGAAAAGGAAGTAAGTTTTCAGTTTATAACTGAACCTTTTACTAGAGTTCTTCAGCAAATTCATGATTTACTTATAGTAAAAAATCATCAAATTAATTTTCTTAAAGAAGAAATTAATATTTTAACAATTGAAGAAAAATTTCAAAATCCTAAATTACAGGATAAGATTAAATTAATAATTAATCAATTTTCTTTAGAAATTTGTAATGATCATCCAAATGCTTTCTGGAATAGAAAGAAGCATGTTGTTAATCTTCCATATGAAGATGATTTTGATGAAAAGAAAATTCCTACTAAAGCTAGACCATGTCAAATGAATTCTGAATATTTAGAATTATGTAAAAAAGAAATTGATTCTCTTTTACAAAAAGGTTTAATAAACTGTTCTAAATCCTCTTGGTCCTGTACTGCTTTTTATGTTAATAAGCATTCAGAACAAGAAAGAGGAATACCTCGTCTTGTTATTAATTACAAACCTCTTAATAAAGTTTTCAAATGGATTAGATATCCTATTCCTAATAAAAAGGACCTACTTGATAGACTTTATAAAGCTATTATATTTTCAATTTTTGATTTAAAATCAGGATATTGGCAAATTCATATTGCTGAAAAAGACAGGTATAAAACTGCTTTTAACGTTCCAATAGGACAATTTGAATGGAATGTTATGCCATTTGGTCTAAAGAATGCTCCTTCAAAATTTCAAAAAATTATGAATGATATATTTATACCATATAGTGAATTTATTATAGTTTATATTGATGATATATTAGTTTTTTCTAAAACTATGAGATGCATTTTAAACATCTTAATGTTTTCAAGAAAATTATTATTCAAAATGGTTTAGTTATAACTAGATCAAAAATGAATATTTCTCAAATTAAAGTTAGATTTCTTGGTCATAATATAGAAAAGGGAAAAATAATTCCTATCAATAGAAATATAGAATTCGCTTCTAAATTTCCAGATAAAATTACTGATAAAACTCAATTACAAAGATTTCTTGGAAGTCTTAATTATATTTTTGCTTATTATAAGAATTTAGCAGAAGATACTGCTATTCTTTATGATAGATTAAAAAAGGTTCCTAAACCTTGGAGTAAACAACATACTGAAGCTGTTAAGAAGATAAAACAAAAGGTTAATAATCTTCCTTGTCTTATGCTTGCTAATCCTAATTGGAATAAAATTATAGAAACCGATGCTTCTGATATAGGTTATGGAGGTATTTTAAAACAAATACATCCAAATACTAAACAAGAATATCTTGTTAGATTTCATTCAGGAAAATGGAATAATAGCCAGAAGAATTATGCTACTATTGCTAAAGAAATCTTAACAATTGTTAAATGTGTTTTAAAATTTCAAGATGATTTATATAATCAAAAATTTATTATAAAAAATATTTCCAATTAGCAAAATATATGTTTAATAAAGATTTTAAACATGATGTTTCTAAGCAAATGCTTGCTAGATGGCAAGCTCATTTAGCTCCTTTTGATTTTGAAATCCATTATAAAAAGGCACAGATAATAGTCTGCTTGATTTTCTTTCTCGCGAATTTTTGCACAAAATGATCCCACGAGGAAGGGATTAAAACTTCCCCTCTAATAGAGGAGGAAGAGGAAAAACTATTATTCAGCATGGATCTTAGAGGTTAATATCATCCAATATTGCATCAGGAAATATTCCATATGACCTTTTATTTAAAGAATTTCTTGAATATAAGAAACAGAGAGATCAACAGGAAGGTAATACCTCATCTTACGCTAATATTACAGTTGAGGAAGAAATGATGATTCTTCCACATACAAAAAAAGTTTATCCAGAGAAGTAATACTACTCTTGAAAAACAAAGATTTACAATGGCAAAATGAGCCATGGACCTTAATGCAGCATCATATGCTGCAGGATCTTATAAACAAAGATCGCATTATGAGAATACACTCCTAAGTACAGGATCCTGTAAAATTAGCCATTTTTATCCGACTAATAGTCGAGCTAACTTTAATTTTAGCAAAATTATAATTAAGAAGATTATATCTTCTGAAGAATGGGGAATAAGTACCTTAAAAGAAAAAGAATATTTTCATCAGGAGTTAATTACTGGGATTATATTGAAGCATTTAACAAAGCTTTACTTTATGAAAATCCAAAGAAAAAACATTCTTGGTTTATTAATGTTTGCTCTGAAGTTTATAAACAAGAGCTGCCTAATTGGTTTCATGAATGGTGGATTAATTATGGTCTATCAATAAAAACTCTTCCTGAACCTTTTAAAGGTTATTATACAGAATGGGTGAATTGTTCTCCAAAGCTTATCAATTTGGAACATCAAAATAAGTGGATTGAGGGAATGGCCCCAATGTATTTCTTTATTGAGTTCTCTATCCCCTGGATCTCGAAATGGTCGCCGAAAGTTGATCATACTCAACAAAATATTCCATGCTAAAGGAGAATCTTCTTCACAAAAATTTGGAACAAAATGCTCTTAAAAGACAAAGAAACATGAGCATATTATGGACAAGAAACTTTGGATCATATCCAAGAAAAAATTTCAGAATATGAGCAGTTAATTAAGCCAAGCAACAAAGGGAATCGCCCAGTCCTTTTCAGCATATTATGAGGAAAATGCAAATGGAAAAAGGAGTAATCTCCAAAGAAGAAATGGTTGAATCCTATATCGAAGAAATGAAGAAAGATTTAAAGAAAAATCTGGATGTTGAGATGGAAAATAAATCCAATTCCTCAATGGCTACTTCATCAAAAGGAGAAAACCAATATAATTGTCTTACAGGAGAATCTCAAGATCCATATGAGGAAGAAAAACCCTCAATTGAAGATATTTTTCATCATCTTACAGAAACCATAAAAGATAATATCAAAAAGAAGTATGAAGAATGATCCACCAGACAAGGATAAAGACTTGTCAACTAATTCCGACAAGAATGGGCAAATCAGCAGTAAATTACTGTTGACTTTTATAAAGTCACTTTTGTAATAGTACTATTCGGATGTGAAATTTTCTCAAAAAAGTTTTGCTTTTAGTTTTGAAGTCCAGCCTAAATTGTCTATAAAGGGAGAGGCCATTTCAGTTTTAGATAGAAGTTAGCTAGAGCTCCATATACCCTCTTTTGTATATATCTCTGTAAATTTTCATCCTTTGTATATTCAAATATAATTGAAGATTGAAGTTCTTCAAAGTTTTCTTCAGGTACTTTTAAATTTTTGTTTTGAATTAATATTTATTTATATTGTTGAATATTAGCTTGAAAGACAGGCTAATTTAATTCTGTGTTACGCTACATATTTCTTTATACTAATTAGGCATGCTGATTCTCATGCTAAAAGGATAAATGTTTGAAAATGTTAGAAAGGATATGAGGTTAAGAAGGTTTCGGGATCTAAACAGGTAGTTTTAATTATGGATCTTGGGTGTGCCCTGGTGTTGCCCACTGTTGCCATGTGGAAGGTGTTTAGGGCGTTGTTGGGCCTAACACGATCTATAATTAGAACTAGACAGTTATGTTGCGATTGCTTATGGGATTTCATCCCATTTTTCTGCCTCTAAAACACGAAACACAGAGTAAGCAACGCTTGGATGTGAGACTATTTTTTTATCTTTGAGATTTAGAGGCAATCTTGGGTTTTGTGTTTGAAAATGATGGGGAGGATAAGCTGATAGGTGAAGTTTTCTCTTTCCTTTAGGTTTCTTTTTTGTTTTGTTTTTTTTGTTTATTTCATATATATATATATATATATTTGTATTAATATTTTTTATGCTTTGTTAATATTAATTTATTTGAAATCTTATCGGCCAAACAAAAATTTGAATTAGTTGACAATAATTAACATTGTCATTTCTAATGAAATACTTTTACAAAATAAAAAATATATATTAACAAAAATTTTGATTCATTTATTTTTATCATTTTTCTATTAATCCAATGAATTTGGAATTTATTAAAACTAAATTCATGATAATTTTCAAAACTTTTTTAGTTGGAATTTAATTTTGCTCAATTTAAAAAATATTTGATTGTCCATTTTATAAAAGTATCAAATATATTAATTTATCTTTTTATTTATTTTTGTTAAACATAATTTTTGAAAATAAATTTGCATAACAAAAAAGTTGCCAAAATTATGTGATACGTATCTTTTAAATTATTTTATGAATAAATAAAAAATAATAATTGAATTTCTAACCATTCTGATTAATGAGATTTCTTACAATTTAATTTTCGACAATATGCGTGTTCCATTTAATTTCATAATTATTAAAAAAAACAAATTTAAAAATTCTGACTAAACTTTTATAAAATTATAATTTATTAAAATTTTAAAATATCCATAAATTTTGTCTATATTATAAATCCCAAACAAATCGAGTTTTAGCAAAATTCGATATATTAATACACGTTGTATATTTTAAATTTAAAAAAAATTGATTTAGAGAATTTATAGAATATTTATAAAATTTTCTACATCATAAATCTTAAACAAACCCAAAACACCAAAAATTGATTTATTAGTACACGATATGTTTTTTTACATTTAAAAAAAATATTTTCAGTTTAACATGTTTATAAATTTTTTCTTAATTTTTTAATATATTATTACTACCAAACAAATAAAAAAAAACAAAAATAAATTTATTCATAGAAAATATTTTGGTCAGAGTTAAAGGAAAAAATGATTTATTAAAATTAAAAATTTATTGTAAATTGTTAATTTATTTTAAATCTAAAAAACAAATCTTATACAACAATTTCATTATCTCAAATAAATTTCTCAAATATATCTCAAAAATAATCTTACAACCATTCACAACCTCAAATCATATCAATCCATCACATCACTATAATTATTACATTTTATTTCACAACCATTCATAATCTCATCTCCCATTTCTATATCTCTTAAACACCAAAACATTCCCAAAATCTTTAAAACACAAAAACATGAAACCATTCTTACAAGCAATCACAACCTTAGAGATCTTGAGTAAAACACCGCTTACATAGCTGATTCTACCTACACTGCCGCCTGGTCATGACTGGCCTTAACTCCTTGAATTTTGATACTTCTTCCCGATCCTCTTACCCAAATACAAATACATATATATAAAATCACATATGCATATATAAAATTACATATATAATTATTTATAACATATATATATATATTCACACACACACACACACACACATATAATAAACATAACCCCGCCACCCCCAACCCCAATCCCGACAACAGGCTGCCATGGCAGCCTGAAGTCAAGTCTTTTTCCTTTTTTTTTTGGAGTCTAGCTGGATCTGGCCAGCCAAATTTGCCATGGCAGTCTGTCTCTATATATATACATTAATATATATATGTTGTATATATATATAAGGGGAACTTATTAAAAAGTACCAAAACTACTTTCAAAATTTGTGTTCAGTCCCCAATTAAAAACTTATAGTGCAAACTCCCTAGTTTTAATAAAAGTTTAGAGATTACTCCCTAGCCACTTGATTTGACACAAATGCCCTTAAGTATCATATTTTTCCTTGTTTTTTCAAGCAAACAGTAAACCCTACAAACGCTCGTTACCAGAAACAGAAAGAACAGAAAAAATTGCAACAAGCGGGAAACGAGAACAACGTTAGAGCCAAACGCCACTAACCCGACAACTGCATTGTCTTCTTCTCTTTTTATTTTCATCATTTTCGAATTCCATCTTCTTCTCAGTTCCTTCTCAGTTGCTTCTGTGTTTCCTTTTTTTTTTTTTTTCTTTCCCCGACAATGTCAACCAGCAGCGAAGCAAGTGCGCTCAATCAAGTGTTGGGGAGTTGTCGCTACAAAGACCAGCTCCATATAATGTCAATTAAGGACAGTACGACTGTAATGGATATCTACATTAATCTAGCAAGAAAATGGAGTGAAATCAATTCCGAGCACTTCAGCTTGCGATATATAGCTCCACATCAAAGATTGTACGTGAGTTTAACTGATGACGATGACGTCATGAATATGGTCTTACTACATTTGACATTGAAGATGAACATTGCGGACATCTTGGTAAACCGAAAGGATGAATCAAGCAGCAGAGAAAAGAAGAGCAGTGATGTTTTAAGGTAATACTTCTACAGAATCTCAACTTTACTGCAATTAGTAAAGTTCTGTACATGAAGTGTTCTAAAATTGCTCTCTGTTTATTTGAAAATCTTTCTGTACTTGGAGCGTTCCACATTATACTTCATTGCAGTTAACATTGTACTTACAGAAACATATACTCTCTTCATTGAAGTTCTATACTTCCATTGTTTCTAACTTGTACGTCGCTTTATATAAACTTGTACTTCAAGTATCTAAATCTATAATTCGGCTTTCATGTTTTCTACTAATAAGATATCCAAATTGTACTGCCATTGCTTAGGTTTTATACTTCAAGTGTTCAGAAATTGTTCTCAACTTTGTAAAAAGTGTACTCCTATTTTCTAAAATCATACAACATTTTATATAAATCTGTACTCTTTTCACATAAGTTCTACACTTCTGGTGTTCCCAATTTGTACTTCATTATATTAAAACAGGTAAATCATTCATTGAAGTTCTATACTTCAATCGTCTAAGTTCTATACTTCAATCGTCTGAATCTGTACTTCACTTTACTTGAACTTGTACTTTAATTATCTGAACCTATTATTTAATTTTGAAGCGTGTAATAACGTACTATCTAAAATTTATACTGCGAAAGCTGAGCATCTATACTTCAGTTGCTCAAAACTGTACCTCACATTGTCCAAAATTATACTTCGAATATCTAAACTTATATTTCAGTTGTTAAATAATTTCACTTAAATCTTTATATTATTTTTATTGGGCTTATACACTTCAGGTGTTCCGAAATTGTTCCTCACTTTGTCTAATATTGTACTTCCTTCTTCATCGAATCATACCTCATTTTATATTCATTTAATCTATATTTGTGCTGCATTCATTGAAGTTCTATACTTCAATTTCCTGAATTGGTACTTCATTTTGTGTGAAATTGTACTTTAATATTGCGCTTATACACTTCAGGTGTTCCGAAATTGTTCCTCACTTTGTCTAATATTGTACTTCCTTTTTTCATCGAATCACACCTTATTTTATATTCATATAATCTATATTTGTGCTGCATTCATTGAAGCTCTATACTTCAATTGCCTGAATTGGTACTTTATTTTATGTGAAATTGTACTTTAATTATTCGATTCAATTATTTAATTCTGAAGCGTGAACTGTTGTGTTATCCAAAATCTATACTGCGAGAGCCGAATTTTTATACTTCAGCTTTTTCGCAACTGTACTTAACTTTATGAAAAACTATACTTTGTACTTTAATTATCTGAACCTATTATTTAATTTTGAAGCGTGTAATAACGTACTATCTAAAATTTATACTGCGAAAGCTGAGCATCTATACTTCAGTTGCTCAAAACTGTACCTCACATTGTCCAAAATTATACTTCGAATATCTAAACTTATATTTCAGTTGTTAAATAATTTCACTTAAATCTTTATATTATTTTTATTGGGCTTATACACTTCAGGTGTTCCGAAATTGTTCCTCACTTTGTCTAATATTGTACTTCCTTTTTTCATCGAATCACACCTCATTTTATATTCATATAATCTATATTTGTGCTGCATTCATTGAAGCTCTATACTTCAATTGCCTGAATTGGTACTTTATTTTATGTGAAATTGTACTTTAATTATTCGATTCAATTATTTAATTCTGAAGCGTGAACTGTTGTGTTATCCAAAATCTATACTGCGAGAGCCGAATTTTTATACTTCAGCTTTTTCGCAACTGTACTTAACTTTATGAAAAACTATACTTTGTACTTTAATTATCTGAACCTATTATTTAATTTTGAAGCGTGTAATAACGTACTATCTAAAATTTATACTGCGAAAGCTGAGCATCTATACTTCAGTTGCTCAAAACTGTACCTCACATTGTCCAAAATTATACTTCGAATATCTAAACTTATATTTCAGTTGTTAAATAATTTCACTTAAATCTTTATATTATTTTTATTGGGCTTATACACTTCAGGTGTTCCGAAATTGTTCCTCACTTTGTCTAATATTGTACTTCCTTTTTTCATCAAATCACACCTCATTTTATATTCATATAATCTATATTTGTGCTGCATTCATTGAAGCTCTATACTTCAATTGCCTGAATTGGTACTTTATTTTATGTGAAATTGTACTTTAATTATTCGATTCAATTATTTAATTCTGAAGCGTGAACTGTTGTGTTATCCAAAATCTATACTGCGAGAGCCGAATTTTTATACTTCAGCTTTTTCGCAACTGTACTTAACTTTATGAAAAACTATACTTTGTACTTTAATTATCTGAACCTATTATTTAATTTTGAAGCGTGTAATAACGTACTATCTAAAATTTATACTGCGAAAGCTGAGCATCTATACTTCAGTTGCTCAAAACTGTACCTCACATTGTCCAAAATTATACTTCGAATATCTAAACTTATATTTCAGTTGTTAAATAATTTCACTTAAATCTTTATATTATTTTTATTGGGCTTATACACTTCAGGTGTTCCGAAATTGTTCCTCACTTTGTCTAATATTGTACTTCCTTTTTTCATCAAATCACACCTCATTTTATATTCATATAATCTATATTTGTGCTGCATTCATTGAAGCTCTATACTTCAATTGCCTGAATTGGTACTTTATTTTATGTGAAATTGTACTTTAATTATTCGATTCAATTATTTAATTCTGAAGCGTGAACTGTTGTGTTATCCAAAATCTATACTGCGAGAGCCGAATTTTTATACTTCAGCTTTTTCGCAACTGTACTTAACTTTATGAAAAACTATACTTTGTACTTTAATTATCTGAACCTATTATTTAATTTTGAAGCGTGTAATAACGTACTATCTAAAATTTATACTGCGAAAGCTGAGCATCTATACTTCAGTTGCTCAAAACTGTACCTCACATTGTCCAAAATTATACTTCGAATATCTAAACTTATATTTCAGTTGTTAAATAATTTCACTTAAATCTTTATATTATTTTTATTGGGCTTATACACTTCAGGTGTTCCGAAATTGTTCCTCACTTTGTCTAATATTGTACTTCCTTTTTTCATCAAATCACACCTCATTTTATATTCATATAATCTATATTTGTGCTGCATTCATTGAAGCTCTATACTTCAATTGCCTGAATTGGTACTTTATTTTATGTGAAATTGTACTTTAATTATTCGATTCAATTATTTAATTCTGAAGCGTGAACTGTTGTGTTATCCAAAATCTATACTGCGAGAGCCGAATTTTTATACTTCAGCTTTTTCGCAACTGTACTTAACTTTATGAAAAACTATACTTTGTACTTTAATTATCTGAACCTATTATTTAATTTTGAAGCGTGTAATAACGTACTATCTAAAATTTATACTGCGAAAGCTGAGCATCTATACTTCAGTTGCTCAAAACTGTACCTCACATTGTCCAAAATTATACTTCGAATATCTAAACTTATATTTCAGTTGTTAAATAATTTCACTTAAATCTTTATATTATTTTTATTGGGCTTATACACTTCAGGTGTTCCGAAATTGTTCCTCACTTTGTCTAATATTGTACTTCCTTTTTTCATCAAATCACACCTCATTTTATATTCATATAATCTATATTTGTGCTGCATTCATTGAAGCTCTATACTTCAATTGCCTGAATTGGTACTTTATTTTATGTGAAATTGTACTTTAATTATTCGATTCAATTATTTAATTCTGAAGCGTGAACTGTTGTGTTATCCAAAATCTATACTGCGAGAGCCGAATTTTTATACTTCAGCTTTTTCGCAACTGTACTTAACCTTATGAAAAACTATACTTCCAATTTCTGAACTTATATTTCAGTTCGAACATAAATCCGCTTAATTCTTATACTCTTTTCGTTGCGCTTATACACTTCAGGTGTTCCGAAATTGTACTTCATTTCTTTTATTTCTGTTCCTTCATTTTGCAAATCAATTTGCGTATATCTGTACTCTTTTTGTCAATGTTGTGTGCTTCATGTGTTCACAAATTGTACGTCACGTTTTTTTAACTTGTACTTCAATTTTCTGAATCTGTAATTTAATTTTCAGTGTTCTACTAATGAATTGTACTTTATTGTGCCTAAAATTATACTTCATTTGCCATCCTCAAGGGATGTAGTGGAGGAGGAAATTGGTTCGACCAGTGCATCGCACAATTAATTGGCTTTAATTAGCAACTCAATTGATGCATGGAGGAATTGCATATATGGGGAGGGTCAAACATTCAATGATGCTCACGAGTTCAGAATTATGCTTGAGAATTATGCAGTGTCTACTTTGCGGTCATTTAAATACAAGAAAAATGACAGCAAAAAAATCATAGCCGTTTGCAGTGATGAAAATTACAAATGGAGAATCTATGCATCAAGGCATGAAGCTGATAAATTATTTGGCATTCGAAAATGTAATCTAGAGCACACATGTGGTGAGGCTAATCTTCGGACAAGGGGACATCCTAAAGCCGATTCCGCTTGGGTTGCTAATGTAGTGAAGAATAAATTGAGATCAGAGCCATGTTATCGGCCCTGCACCATATTGAAAGATATCCACAGAGAATATGGTGTGGAACTTAGGTACCATAAAGCATGGATGGGTAAGGAATTAGCTATGCATGACATCCATGGAGCTGAGAAGGGATCTTATGATAAGTTGAGGTGGTACTGTGATGCTGTGAATAGAACAAACCCTGGAAGTATTGCAGACTGTGAGATTGACCCAATCAGTCGAAAATTTCGTCGGCTATTTATTTGTTTTAGTGCCTGCCTTCTTGGTTTTCTTAGGGGATGCAGGCCATTGATATTCTTGGACGGCACCCATATTAAAAATAAATTCAAAGGAGTCTTACTCAGCGCAGTCAGTAAGGACGCCAATGATGACTTATTCACGTTAGCATATGCAGTTGTTGACTCTGAAAATGATATGAATTGGGAGTGGTTCTGCTTAAAGCTGAGAAGTGTCTTAGATTCTGAATATTTGCCTGGCTTATCAAGGTTTACTTTCTTCTCCGATCGACATCCTGGTCTTCTTAAGGCCCTCCCCATGATATTTCCTGGTAGCCATCATGCATATTGCTTGAGACACTTAGTGGATAACTTCAAGAAACAAGTAAGTGTGCTCTATCTCTGTTTGTGAGATAATTATGTGAAATAAGCTCTACTTCATAACATTAAGCCCATTATTGTTCTATTATTTTGAATTCAGGTATTAAGGAAGTACCCTCTACATAACAAGAAACATTGGTGTTCTATTTTTATGAAAGCTGCATATGCGCCTACAAGGCAGGAGTATACCCGACATATAGACAGCATCTTGGAGTCAATGCCGCTTGCCAGAGGCTTTATTATGCAGTCTGACCCAACCTGTTGGGCAAACTCCTTATTCAGTGGAGATCGATGGGGGGTAATAAACAATAATCAAGCAGAATGTTGGAATAATTGGGTTAAACCAGCCCGATTTATGCCAGTTGCAGCCATGGTTGATCACATACGCATGCAAATAATGGTTATGATGCATGGTAGGAGAGAAGAATCTCATAAGATGGTTGGTCAATTATGTCCCAAGCAAGAGAAAAAGTTGGCAATCAATCATATGCGCTCTCGCAACTTAAAAGTTGTCATGTCTAGCGGTTGGAGCTTTGAGGTGATTGAGCAAGACAAATCGTATGCTATAGATTTACATAACAGAGTTTGTTCTTGCGGAGCATGGCAGATTGATAAGATACCATGCATACATGCTTGTGCTTCTATCGAGTCAAAGTCACTTTCACCATATGACTTCACAGATCAATACTACCGAGTTGAGATGTATCAACAAGCATACCAAGCAGTTATAAATCCTATTCCTACGTTTGATATGCATATGTTCCATGTAGATGATGACGACGTCATTCATGCACCTGATTGTCGATCTCAGCCTGGGCGGAGAAGGACACAGAGGATTCCATCACAGATTGAGAAGCGTGCCATTAAGTGTAAGAGGTGTGGTAGAACAGGGCATAATCGTCGAACTTGCAAAGAATCAGTAAACTAGCCAACATTTGTACCTCAAAACTGGATAATTGTACCTATTTGGCCCCATTTGCACCTCGCTTGGGCAATGAAGCGGGTGATTTATCGTGAACATAGCAGCCTAGCAAGTTGTTTACTAAAGTAGCCAACATTTGCACCTCAAAACTGGATAATTGTACCTGATTTGGCCCCATTTGCACCTCGCTTGGGCAATGAAGCGGGTGATTTATCGTGAACATAGCAGCCTAGCAAGTTGTTTACTAAAGTAGCCAACATTTGTACCTCAAAACTGGATAATTGTACCTGATTTGGCCCCATTTGCACCTCGCTTGGGCAATGAAGCGGGTGATTTATCGTGAACATAGCAGCCTAGCAAGTTGTTTACTAAAGTAGCCAACATTTGCACCTCAAAATTGGATAATTGTACCTGATTTGGCCCCATTTGCACCTCGCTTGGGCAATGAAGCGGGTGATTTATCGTGAACATAGCAGCTTAGCATGTTGTTTACTAAAGTAGCCAACATTTGTACCTCAAAACTGGATAATTGTACCTGATTTGGCCCCATTTGCACCTCGCTTGGGCAATGAAGCGGGTGATTTATCGTGAACATAGCAGCCTAGCATGTTGTTTACTAAAGTAGCCAACATTTGTACCTCAAAACTGGATAATTGTACCTGATTTGGCCCCATTTGCACCTCGCTTGGGCAATGAAGCGGGTGATTTATCGCGAACATAGCAGCCTAGCATGTTGTTTAGTAAAGTAGCCAACATTTGTACCTCAAAACTGGATAATTGTACCTGATTTGGCCCCATTTGCACCTCTCTTGGGCAACTTTGTACTTAATATCTTCAAAATTTTACTAATATTCTTGGGCAATGAAATTTGTTCAAAGATTTGATTTTGAATTCTTGGTAGTTAATCACCAAAATATTTTATAATATGAATAAAATAATATTAAGAATTTTCAGTTGTTATTCAGTAGTGTTCAACGGATGAATGTTATCAATCGCGGTAATGAAAGAATACCTATGCTTTCATGGATGTAAACAAATGAGAATTTGTCGAACATATCCACCTTATGAAACATAGCAAATCCGTACAACACCAAATCCGATGCTCTCAAATTATTGTACTTGCCCATCATTACAATTAGTGGAGAATAATTATTCATTTACAATAAGTGTACTTGAACAAAACAGATTTTATACTTTATTTGTTGCAGATTGTACTTTAATGTTCCCTGGTTTGTACCTCATTGACCCCAAAATACTCTCGAATCCGCCGCCCGATTTTAATTCTCTTGAAGTGTACATCCACGAAGACCATTTTATACACCATCTGTTTCAATTTGTACTCCAGTTTTCATGAATTGTACTCAGGATCCCCGCCTTGTCTCAATAGAATTTGAGTGTCCATCCTCGAAACACATTTTATACTTTTATTTTCCCTGGTTTGTACCTCATTGCCCCCAAAATGCTCTCGAATCTGCCACCCGATTTTAATTCTCTTGAAGTGTACATCCACGAAGCCCATTTTATACACCATCTGTTTCAATTTGTACTCCAGTTTTCATGAATTGTACTCAGGATCCCCGCCTTGTCTCAATAGAATTTGAGTGTCCGTCCCCGAAACACATTTTATACTTTCATTTTCCCTGGTTTGTACTTCATTGCCCCCAAAATGCTCTCGAATCTGCCGCCCGATTTTAATTCTCTTGAAGTGTACATCCACGAAGACCATTTTATACACCATCTGTTTCAATTTGTACTCCAGTTTTCATGAATTGTACTCAGGATCCCCGCCTTGTCTCAATAGAATTTGAGTGTCCGTCCCCGAAACACATTTTATACTTTCATTTTCCCTGGTTTGTACCTCATTGCCCCCAAAATGCTCTCGAATCTGCCGCCCGATTTTAATTCTCTTGAAGTGTACATCCACGAAGCCCATTTTATACACCATCTATTTCAATTTGTACTCCAGTTTTCATGAATTGTACTCAGGATCCCCGCCTTGTCTCAATAGAATTTGAGTGTCCGTCCCCGAAACACATTTTATACTTTTATTTTCCCTGGTTTGTACCTCATTGCCCCCAAAATGCTCTCGAATCTGCCACCCGATTTTAATTCTCTTGAAGTGTACATCCACGAAGCCCATTTTATACACCATCTGTTTCAATTTGTACTCCAGTTTTCATGAATTGTACTCAGGATCCCCGCCTTATCTCAATAGAATTTGAGTGTCCGTCCCCGAAACACATTTTATACTTTCATTTTCCCTGGTTTGTACCTCATTGCCCCCAAGTTTGTATTCAAATTCCCAGCCCTGTTTCAGTTGAATTTAAGTTATAAATAGTTACTGGAAAATTACACTTAGCTACAAAACAATATTATAAACAAATTATGCTTCAAGTTACACATGTATTTACATATAAGTGCTTCAAATCCTGGCATTTTCATGAGTTAATATTCTATGCGCCATTTTCGCACGATATTTATCAACATTAATTGTTCCAGCATTCCTCCAGAACACGGGGGTGTCCCTAGCAAAACCTTCTGCCCAGAGGCATACATAGACACCACAATCCACTGTACCCACTTGCTGCCTACTTTTCCTCTGCTGTAGCTTTTCATCCACACGACTCCCCAGTGAAAGCCTAATGTACCGAGAATAAAATGAAGCCTACAAAAAATTTATCAATTGTTGACTCCACAAATTTGCAATGGGAAATCGTACGGAAAGAAAGCAAACTTACAATGGCAACAGCTATCGGTTTGTATCTGGGGGCCATTATTGAATTCATGTATAAAAAAGAACGAGTGGATGTGTCAAGGACAACTAAGAACCAGTGCTGGCGCCGGCAAATCGGTAGGATTATGTAGCGACAGTTGTTTAAAACATCTACCGTCAGCTCTTCCAAATCTGAACAGGTGAAGCTGTTAAGCTTAAGCATCATCTCCACAAATTCTTCATCCGTAATATCCTTCATGTTGCGTTCATCTATTCGGTCTAATATATCAGCTTATGAAATATAAAACAAATGGTTAGACTCATCTCTCACCGTGTACTAAATTAAGTTAGGAAACTGTCATATACCTGCGCTATTGAGGACGTAAACCACACCTTGTGCTGACAGTTGTTGCTAAAAGATGGGCTACATAATATCGACATGTAACAGTCCACTATGTCGCCGGTAAGTTCTCCTCCAAATAAGAGCTCACAAAAGTCTCTTCCATTCAGAAGATGTCTTGCTCCTTCCCAGACGGTTACCCTACACAATTGTTAATTGTGTGTTCAGATACCAATTTATGCAATAGAAAAACAATAAGCAAATTTTGTTACCTCAAATTATCTCTTCCGACAAAGTGGTCGATGACTTCTCGCTCTTCTACTGGAATAAGAGCAAGTCCTCTATAATCAGTCCTTCCTTTATAGGGATTGGCCACTTCAGTCTTTGGGGTGACTTGTTCATCTACCACCAGGATTGGTTCTTTTGCCACCTGGATTGAATCTTGTGCCACTTCGATTGGTTCATTTGCCACCTGGGTTGGTTCATGTGCCACCTGGGGTACAAACACAGCACATAGGAACCAAGTATTAACTATTGAAATATAAAAGATAAACACATGAAAGTACAGACTTCACCAACATGGAGTACAAAACTCAAGCACATAGGTGTAAAGTGTCAACTGCCGAGGTAGAATAGATGAGCACATGAAGTACAAATACCACCAACATGGAGAACAAAACTCAAGCACATTAGGTGTAAAGTGTCAACTGCTGAGGTAGAATAGATGAGCACATGAAGTACAAATACCACCAACATGGAGAACAAAACTCAAGCACATTAGGTGTAAAGTGTCAACTGCTGAGGTAGAATAGATGAGCACATGAAGTACAAATACCACCAACATGGAGAACAAAACTCAAGCACATTAGGTGTAAAGTGCAGTTGGAGTACAAAACTCAAGCACATTAGGTGTAAAGTGTCAACTGCTGAGGTAGAATAGATGGCACATGAAGTACAAATACCACCAACATGGAGTACAAAACTCAAGCCCATAAAAACAAAGTATCAACTGCTGAGGTAGAATAGACGAGCACATGAAGTACAAATACCCCAACATGGAGTACAAAACTCAAGCCCATAAAAAGGTGTAAAGTGTCAACTGCTGAGGTAGAAAAGATGAGCACATAAGTGCAAGTATCAATAATATGAAGTATAAGACATCATCCATTAAGTGCAAATATCAACCCATCAAGTATAAGATATCATAATACTTATTACAAACAGACAGTTTACAAATGAAATGCAAGTAGGAAAAAAATAAAACATTAAGTAGTGTACAACACCTTCTTCTGCTCTTGTTCTTTATTTTTTCGTGCACGAGGACGAGCACGGTAGGTCTTTGTCACTTGTCTTGCTCTTTTGGCTGGTGTGGTGCTGGGGGGGCTGACAAAATCTGGAGATTTCTATTTTCGCTTCCTATCTTCTCGATTGCGCACATTTGTCACAATCGAAGACATGACATTAGCCACTTCAATCTCATATTCCTCGCAGCCCCTTCAATTGGTATATAATGTGCTGTCTTCAATGGTCTGGGGGAATCTGAAGGATCATGACGTTTTTTGGTTCGACTTTCTTCATCCACCATGTCTTCAGAATCATCCCCTTCTTTCTGTGCATCATGTACCAAATCAAGTACCCCCTCATGCACATATTCACCAACTTCCTCCTCAAGCTCCACCGCATTAGTCTCTTCCTCAGTTGGATGCTCCTCCTCACCCTGCTCCTTCATTACCATGTATTCCATTGAAGCAATTTTTTCTTTCAATGATTTAATTTCTTCTCCGTTCGCTGCAATCATTGCTTCATATATTGTATGATCACAGACATGGACTTCATTCATGACAGTACTGGCAGCCTCTGATTTCTTGATCAAATCTGCCAATTCTAACTCCTCTGGAGCAGGGTTGAGGTCTACAACCTATTACAATGGAAATAATTATCAAATTCAAATTATTATACAAACAACAAATAATGAATTATTACAATTATTACCATATCTGCTGTAACTTGCTTCAACTTCTTCTCTGCCTGCTCCACATTTTGTGGGAGTTTGCTATCCTTCCACCGGTAAAAGCGTGGAAACTCAAACAAACTCACTGGTGTAGCTAGTGATGGGATGCGTTCATAAACCCATGCCTGTCATTCATAAATCTAAAAATTATACTCACTTCAATATAAATATAATCAATGCTATTAGAAAAATGAAGCAAACACTTACCATCAACCCTACTGTACACCCATCAATGTACTTCTTTCTTGTTTTTCCACCTACTCCTAAATGGTTCCTCATATCTTGCACAAGAAACCTGTATGCAGCTTTGCCCCATGCATACAGACCAACTCTGGACAAATTGTCCAAGTATGGTAGGAGAAATCGTGGAGTCCAGTAATTAGATGTTGGAAACAAAATACAATTAAAAACAAAACTATGTACAACCTAGAAAAATCATTTAAGTCCTCCACACTATCCTTATATACATACTCCTCAAGTTTTTTAGCTATTTCAGATCTAGTTATATTCTGCAGCTTTCCAGAAAAAAGCCGCTCAAAAGTTGAAGACTTTATCTTCAATGTTATGTCAACAGATTGCCCCACATGTGGCAACCCTAAAACCATTGAAAATTCAGCTGCAGAAAAAGGAACCTCAACCCCCTCCGCAAAATGAAATGAGAGCTTTTTTGAGTCAAACCTCCTAAGTATAGCTTCAAGTCGAATGAAACTTGAACTTAACTTCGGCATATCCATGTATATATAGAAAGGGGTCTTCTTCAATGCATCAAAATGTTTGGACCCCATCTTGGACTTCACAAGCTCCAATTTACTATGAAAATATTGGGGGGAGCAACGAGAACAGACCTCACAACGTCTTGGCTTTGCTGCAAGGCCAAAAAAAAAATAGTATATTAACAAATAATAAAGTAACCCTTTTAGATAGTGTGTACTAAAAGCATGAATATTTTCTACTAAAATATCTTCAAAAATGTACTATAGAAACACATAATATATACTACACTTTCAGTTATTCTATACAGATTATATACTAAAGTTCCATTTAATGTATACTGCAGTAATAAAGGTTTTATACTTCAGTTTCTTCTAAAATGTGCTGCATATGCTAAGATTATATATTACATTTTAAGTTAATGTATAATGCAGGCTGAATGTTTATGTACTAAAATGCTGCTATTATATATTGCAGCAACATAGATTACATACTACCCTTATGCCTGAAGTGTACTGTCAGATTGAATGCTTTATACTGCATTTGTTCCTAAAATGTATTGCACCTACAGAGATTTTATACTACACCTTTGTCCAAAGTGTACTCCGGATGCTCTTAAAATGTACTGCATGTTTGGATGCTTCATACTAAACTTATGCCTAAAGTGTACTGCACGTTTTCATGTTTTGTACTACTTTGCTTCAACAGAGATTTTATACTACACCTTTGTCCAAAGTGTACTCCATATGCTATTAAAATGTACTTAATGTTTGAATGCTTCATACTGCACTTATGCATAAAGTGTACTGCCAGTTTGCACGTTTTATACTACTTTGCTCCAATGGAGATTTTATTCTACACTTTTGCCTAAAGTGTACTCCAAATGCTTCTAAACTGTAGCACAGATTATATTCTACCTTTTGCCTAATGTATACTGCAATCTTGAATGCTTTATACTGCATTTGTTCCTAAAATGTACTGCACCTACAGAGATTTTATACTACACCTTTGTCCAAAGTGTACTCCAGATGCCCTTAAAATGTACTGCAGGTTTTAATGCTTCATACTACACTTATGTCTAAAGTGTACTGCACGTTTTCATGTTTTGTACTAATTTGCTTCAACAGAGATTTTATACTACACCTTTGTCTGAAGTATACTCCAGATGCTCTTAAAATGTACTGCATGTTTGAATGCTTCATACTGCCCTTATGCCTAAAGTGTACTGCCAGTTTGCATGTTTTATACTACTTTGCTCCAATGGAGATTTTATACTACACTTTTGCCTAAAGTGTACTCCAAATGCTTCTAAAATATAGCACATATTATATTCTACCTTTTGCCTAATGTATACTGCAATCTTGAATGCTTTATACCACATAAATTTGTTTCTAAAATGTACTTCTACAAAACAGATTGTATATTGCATTTGTGTCTGAAATGCCCTGCACTTACATTTTTGCCTAAACCGTACTGGCAGTTTGCTTTATACTATACTTATGCCTAAAGTGTACTGCACCAATAGATGTTTTATACAGCACTTTTGGCTAAAGTGTACTCCAGATGCTTTTTAAAGGTAATGCGTTTATTCACATTATATACTATCTTTTGCCTAATGTATACTGCAAGTTTGAATACTTTATATTACATACATTTGTTTCTAAAATGTACTGCTGCAACAGATCATATATAACACCTATGCCTAAAGTACACTGCTCGTTTGAATGTTTTATACTGCTTTGCTACTAAAATGTACTGTGCCTACTCAGATTATATTCCACACTTATATCTAAAGTATACTACCAATTTGATTGTTTTATACTACATTTGCTTCCAAATTGTACTGAAGCTACCCACATTATATACTACACTTTTGCTAATGTATACTGCATGCTTTCAAGTTCTGTACTACAGATAACACACCACCACATTCAGATAGTTTTAAAATATAATTTTTCCGTACACTTTTTGTTTAAAAAGAAGTATAAATCCCTTAAAGGTGAAGTGCAACTTTCATGACCTTCAAGTACAAATCAGAACTTCCAATCTCACAATAGAAACCATATATCAAATGGGTCCAACTATTTAACGACTAAAAACTGAATAAAAACCCTAAACATGAGAAAATAGACAAGAAATGAGTGAAACACTGAAAAATCACGGACATTTGAAGTTTCAAATGCAGAAAACATACCTTTGTTCCTTTCAGTCACTTGTTTTTTTACTTCGCTTCTCTTTGCAGCTGTTTTTCGTTCCATTGTCGCAGTAAAATGGCAGAAATTTTGTTGTTGTTGTTTTTTTTTTCCCACTTCTTCTTCTTCTTCTTCTTCTCGCGACAGTGGTAGAGGAACGGTTTCGCGCCCTTTTCTTTTGGCGCTTAGAAAGGTTGGATTCAAGACAATAAAGAAAATAAGAAGCGTTCTTCTTAAGAGAGAACGCATTTTCGAGGTTTTTTTGTTGTTTTTTCCAGCTGCAAGGGTATACTGGTCTTTCTGAAAAATATGGGGAGTAATTCCTAACTTTTGTGAAAAAGTGGGGAGTTTTGTGTGAAATAATTCAAATGGGGACTGATCACTAAATTGAAAGTAGGATTAGGAATTTTTTTCTAATTAACTCTATATATAAATGTATAAATAATTTTTTATATATTTTTTTTATAAATATTAAGTACTATTAAATCTGGATCGTTCATTTAAATAAAAATATCTAATAGTTGATATACTAAGGGTATAATAATCATTTTATCTATAAAAAAATCACAACCACTCGCATTTTTGGAGGGCGTGTACATTCCACCTATAGTCTCAGAAGGTTTTTTAACTGTTTTTAAAAATATAAGACGGTATTTCAATATTTTATTTTATTTTTAACACGGGACTAAACCACTTTTTGAGTGGGCTAAAAATATATTTTTCGTAAATAAATATATATATATATATATACACACACACATATAGCAAAGAAGATGTCAGGTGCTACGTTGGATATGACTTGATGATCTAATTAAGACTAACAGAAAATCCGCCGCTCGACGGTCCCGCCCGCCGTTTGCGTAACCGCTCCGCCAATCGCGCTGCTACTTACGCAATCCCCAAGGTAAGTATTGCTTTTAATGTTTATGGTTGTGGAGGATTTGTATTCTTTCTTCTTTTGGGTGCTGATGAAATATCGCGTGGTATAGGCAGCTGAATCCGCTTGGGGCCACGACATGTTCTCTGGTGGTGGTCGAGCGTCCTGTATTGAAACTGGAACTAAGTTGTACATATCCAATTTAGATTATGGGGTTTCAATCGGGGACATTAAGGTGATTTCTCTTGCAGCGGGCTTGTCCTTTTTAGTTTTTTTATTCTTTACCAATTTGTTCATGTATCTCTTTGCAATATTTTGCGTTCAAATTGCGGGCTTGAATCACTTCTTGAATTAACCCAACAATTTAATGTTATTGTGAAAGGTGTAATGTTTACTTTAGCTGATTGCTGTGAGTGATCAATTGCAACTTGCACCTTGTAGTCGCTTAGCGTGGAGAGAACCTTAGCTTATAACATCTCCACCAGAATTGTTCCAATTTATTATCTTTGGCATTCTTTTACACACAGCTATATAAGAATGTCTTTTGACAATTCATGGACATATATATATGTAGAGAGAGAGAGAGAGAGAGTTCATTACCACGCCCACACAGATTAGCAAGATCAGTTATTAGTCCCTTTTGTATTATACAACTCTACCTTGCAACTGATTTTTGTGGAATTTAAGATTAATAAGACTATCAGAAAGCCACGCATAGCCGTTGACAGACGAACTATCAATAGGGCCATGCCTTATGTCTTTATTGACTTTAAAGGGGTCTGGGGTGCCTTTATCTCAAGGAATGCATTTAACATCATTCTTCCATCAGTTGCACTTATTGGATGGGAAAAGATGACAACATAGAGAATTCTTGTAGCACTTTATAAAATGTGAATTATGAATAGGCCCTAGCTACAGAATGGAGATCAGTCATGTAGCACCCCCTCTCGGGATAACACCCAAGTTGAGGCACTACCCATTCAATCTTAAATACAGTTCAAATAATAACTAGAAAACCTGTAATTTAACCATTTCAAAGGTAAAACAATCACACTAATCCAAAAGATCATTCCATAAAGCATAATATATACAACCTAAGTCTCAGAATCCAACTCAGTGGAAAATAATTCATTTATCCCAAAAGATCACTTCATAATATAAAATACGTACATATCCAGTATCTTAAGTTTCATACAACATTCTCATAACACTCTTCAAGTAGTTGTCTTGATCAGGTGACATATGAACAACAGTAGCACCTAATCTAATACAAAATTACTCTCGTCTAAAACATGTCTCTGCTTCTCAATTTGACTTGTCTGGAGACAAATAACAATAAGGGGGTAAGTCCTAAGGACTTAGTGTGGGAAAAGAAAATGACAAATTCAAAAGAAAATGATAAGCAACAAACAAGGTAGTTCGATAACAATGAAAAGTTCAACGTGAATCAACATTGTGCAAAGTACACATGATATCAAATATATTAGATTGCTGGTCATTCCATCCTTATTTCTCCTAGATCAATGTATAGTTGCTAGTATCGGACATCGGTACAGTATAAACAAGATTTCCTTATCGCTCCATTGCTCGAGCACTTAGCTCGGCAGGTAATAACTTTCTTTTATTGGCATGGTCGATCGCATGCTAGATCCCGCCACTCATAGTTTGCTACCTCCAGCTCCCTATTGAGTCAGGATCGTAGGTGGATACTAGTCGGGAGATCTGTCACCGTCGGTCCGTTCCGCCCGGCCGTCTTTCCGGACCTAGCCCCGGGCCTAAATCCCCCCTGTGGCATCCCTCCGGGTGATATCCGGCCCATGGCGTCCCATGGGTTAATGTAATGTAATGCCAACAGATATAAGTTGCACCTTTAAACATTCAGTATGATTATAACAGATACCTAATTGAACCAATAATGTACACTGTCCGACAAGGCCGTTTAGGTCTCATAACACAAGGAAACCATGTAACATAACAAAACAATAGATCGTGATCCTTTTAACAAATAACAGACTTGTCAGAAGCTAGCAAGTTATGTGGGGACAGCCGGCAAGGCTGCAGGGTACAAGGGACAGAATTCTGATAGTGTAAAGTAAGTTCTGGGCATTAGAACAATCAGAGAACAAAATCAGTATCAAAGATAACCCTCACAGGGGTGTTTAAATTAGATAACGAATAACAATCGAATTTCAAAACACAAATTCAGATTTCAAACAAACAGAGTACGGTACAAAACAGAACCCACACAAGGGCTTATCACAAATAACAGATAGTCAAGAAAGGTGCTAGATTGGCAGACCCTCACAGCGGTGTCCGAGTCAGATAACAGAATATCAAAGAGATCTTAACAGATCACGGATTTTAATAACAATACAGTCAGTTCAGAAACAATAACCCTCACAAGGGTTTATCACAAATAACGAAAGGTGAAATGAAGTGCCAGATTGGCAGACCCTCACCTCTTGTAGTTTCAGCAAAACAACTACAGCCTGCAATCTACTGATTGACAGGACCCACTTCTTCGTCACCTAGTCAAAGGAGTATTTCCATAGTCAAAACTCCTATTCATTTCTAATAACATTCTAGAATTGCATTATAAGTATTCTAACACTACTAATTTATTGATCAACATGATGATATAGGTTCAATAAGTAGTATCTACATAAAGTACTCCAATAAATTAACTATTCTATAATTTATCACGATGTTCTATATCGGTTCCAAAATAGCATGACATCTCGTTCTTAATTACAAAGTTATTATCATATCATCACCCTAATCCACACAAAATTGTCCAATCCCTATATAATTAATCCTAATCAAATACCACTTAGTCTTACATTACATAATCCTTAATTTAGATTAATTGTTTGGTACCATTATTAAATCCAAATTTTGGCACTTAGAATAACATGTCCGGGTCCACTAATTTATACCATAATCCATGCATGCATGTCACATATATATCCAATTCCTACATCAACTCCTCATTTCTTGGCAATATACAAGATTTATAAATGAAATGGTATAAGAACTTTAAGCTCAATATCGATCTTTACCTAAGAATTTGCTTAACCGGACCTCAAAATCATGAACCAAGAGAATCGCCATGATCACTGCGACGAGCTGGAGGAACTGCCTTAGAGCTGCTGGAGCACTGCCATGCACCGTTGTCGGAATTGAATCGCGACACCACCATTCGACTCATCTAGATGCACTGATCAAAATGCCCCAACCAATTTTCCAATTCGACACGGGAACTGGAAGTAATTGGCCAAAAACCGCCGCAGCTCCACCCAACTCCGCCGTGCATTTTTCTTCAATTCCGCCGCCTTCGGTGGTCGAAACTGAAAATTGAAGCTACCACCTTCACCCTTGAGCTAAGCCCATCAAAAACCACTACTGCAATCCAAGTTTAAGTCGCTGGAACGGAGGAACCCATCACCACTGTCGTGACTACAATTTCGGGGCATAATTCCTGGCGACTCGCCAGTTGGTTCTCCGAAAAACTGGTACCATTGCGATTCTTGTGCTGAAAGGAGTAAAATGATGTATAATGTGAGGGGTTTTCACCATCGGCCGAGGGAGTTCACCGGTGAGAGGCTGAGGGGCTTGCATGTGGAAATTTGATGAAGTTTGGGGGGGGGGGGGTTGCTATTTATAGTAAACTTTCTGGAATTATATATTTCACCCCAAAACTCTTCTCAACTTGTCATTTGGGTCCTTCAACCTTTCAACCTTCTTCGAATCAGCCCCCAACTTCCTTAGTGCCTCACATTGACCTGTTGACTTAAAATATTTTCAGTTTGACCCACAAAACTTTTAAAATGTTGTATAATCAAGTTTCTTCAAATTACAAATTTGCCCCCAAACTTCCAATCTTCATACAATTAAGTCATTTTTATTAATTTTTCGAGCCCTAAAATCCTACCAACCAATTTCTTAATTTCTAAATCCTTATTTTCTCAATTACCCAATTTTAGGGGTGTTACAAGTCAGAACACAATGGAGATATAAAGGAATCTCTCCAAGTAAAGCCTTTTTTTGGAAAAGCAAATTGGTATAAACAAGTAATTAACTGGAGTATGGTAGTTCTAGTTCTGTATTGACTTTCTTACAAACTAATGGGTCTAAACTAGTTCTTCCTGTTATGGTGAGTTTTATTACTCCTCATTCCTTCTCTGCTTTTGGTAATTCAATAAGAGTTCTATAGGTTTGACCAAATACAATAATTGACAATATCAGGATAGCATCATCAAAATTAGAGTCTTGTAGGGTTCATTTCAACTTAAGTTCTAAAACAAAAGTATTTTTTCTGTACATACATGTGCGTGCATGTAGGGTTTACATGTATGTATTTAAACAATGTTTATGTATAAATGCACATCTAAGTAAACATGCAATACAGATGCTCTATGATGTCTGATCTCTTCTACTTAACAGTCATCGTATGTAAATGAGGTTCTTAGTCTTTGAAAATTTACATCAAGCCTCAATTTGGTAATTATTTTCTTTTTGATGGAATTGATTTCTTGATCAGTATTGGATTCCTATGCATTTTTGAAGTTTCAGCTTTCATTTGTAGTGGAGATATGTCTGACATCAGGGTAATCTTTTTATGTGGCAACTTAGTTGCCTGTTGTAGCATTTTGGAGGTGAAAATTAATTTGGTGTTCTGGATATATGCATTGTTGCTTAGTTTTTTTCCTGTCTTATTTCTTTACACCACCCTCAGAAAGTTGCTTTACATCTTAGTAACCCTTTTGACAAGGGAAATGTTCATTGTTAAACTGCAGGAACTGTATGCAGAGGTTGGTGGCCTAAAACGATATATGATACACTATGATAGGAGTGGCTGATGAAAGGTATGATCCAAGTTGGCATAGTGTTGCTTTCTGGTGAAGTTCGTTCTTGCTGTGTTTAGAAAAGTGCATTTCTCTATGGTACTGCTGAAGTAGTCTTCTCACGTTGAGAAGATGCATTGACTGCTATCAACAGGTATAACAATGTTCAGCTTGATGGGAAACCAATGAAAACTGATCTCATTGGAACAAATGTCTCATCTTCTGCTGCTGTTCTTCCATCTGCTGGTGCTTTTGGCGATTCAAATGTAGCTCCGTGCAGGTGTGCATTCTGGCTTGATTAAGGTTTTATTGATGGTTAATTTGAGAGGAGAGATCTGAACTGTGCACCACTTATAAATTCTGAGCATGATTAGCTTGGGGACAGGCCTTTTTCCCCTTTTTCCCCACATGTGCTAACTTTATGGATGCCTAAGATGACCTATAACCAATTTCTCTGATGAGTTTCTAGCTTTACACTTGGATAATTGAATTGCTGCCACATGTCCGATAATCTTTATTAATCTACATATCAATGTAATACATAGTTACATACCACATTTGTGTAAGTTTGAATTCCCATGTTGTGTTTTTTTACAAGTTTACCCTTAATACTGTGGTAAAAAGAATGTTTAGTAGCATCATTACTTTGAGTTAAAATTCTCATTTTACGAAGTCTTGTAAATTGTAATTAGTGAATATCTTGAAAATGGAGTAGGATTATTTAATTTGGGATGTGGGGAATATCTACTAAAGTTTTTGCACACATCGTGCATTTGACCATTAAAAATTTAGTTTGGCCACTTCTGTTCTCTCACTTTAAATCATCTGAATATGAAGTAATCTGTATTTGATTGGAGACTACGTAGATGAAGTGTTCTAATTGGTAGTGCGGGCTGCTAGCCCACCTAAATATAGTTCCTAAAACGTTGGTTCTTGATGCGTAGCATAGTACTATTGGATGTTTGTTGGTGTAATTTTAGCATCTGTAACATGTGATGAGTTGTTGGCATTAAGGAGTTGTGGGCACACATGAATGTGAACTTCATTTTGCATGAAGAGGTACTTAAAAGGTGGAAAATGCAATATTATTTTAAGTGGGTGTTCTTGAGATATGAGGAAATCCTCCAAGTTTAAAGTCCCTTTCTAACTGGGGAATGAGTGGGAATACTAGTCTATAGGCTTCGTGCAAGCAGGTACTTTGTGTGTGGAGCAAAGAGACTTATTGGGGGAATGAAACACTGTTATGACCAAAGGAGTATGTCCACAAGAGTTTGTTGGAGTAGAAAATGACAGTTTTGTTTGCAGATGTGATGTCCAATGATATTATTTGTAGAAGGCAATATCTCACTGATGGATAGTCAAGTAAGTTTTAAATTCATATGGCTTCTTATGAAGGTTGTTGGCCATGCCATGGAAGCAGGTGCATCATTTGGAGTTCAAGTAAAGAGGCCATGAGCAGTGCACCTTTGCAGTATTTCAACGTTTTGTCTATCAGTTGGTTTTTGGTGCCAAGTCTATTGTATGGGAGGTATGCTTGGTGAGCATTAGCCAACCTCATTGTTGTTGGGGCACTAAGTCAGCAATACCTTTGAAAGGATATTAGTCTTCAAGGATGTGTACGGTGTCTCAAAGAAGTGAGTAGATCCATTGGGATTGAGAAATTTGCGGGTTGCATTGGTTGGGTGGTGGTTGGAGGGCTGAGTTGTGCCGTTTGTTAGGCTGAAAGATTAGAGTATACATCCTCTATTTTCACGGGCAATGCTAATTATAGGGCAGCGCCTATTGGCTTTGCCAAGTGATTGGTCAATGCAAACGGCCGAAAAGCATAGTGAGCTGATTTGTGTGCGTCAACTGTGGGTTCTAGCTTTGCGATGGGGCCTATTGGCTCAAGACACGCACTTGTAGCATGATGCCACGTAGTGCACAAGTTAAGGCAAGATGCTATGTGTGGGAATGTGAGCCAACACTTCAAGGGCGACTTATGATGTAATGGTGCTTTATGAACCTTAGACTAATGTGTGGCCTTTGATCGAGGAACAAAGTAAGGGGCATCCTGGCAAGCCAGCATAGGGTGCTTGAAGCAAGTAACAAGTATAATTGTCGTGTTGTGTCTGTGCTATTGACCCTCAATATCAATATGGAGCAAGAATGCTCCCTTGACATAAGAGATGCACAGAATGGACCGAATGTAGAAGGTAATGCATGGTATGCATGCTATCTTATATTGTTGAGGAAAAATATAAGCGCTTGCCAAGGCGGAAGCCTTAGACAAGGATGGGCAGCTTGAATAGGTGAGAGCCTTGGCACCAAATGTAGCACTGTTGAGGGGTTTGGATGTTGAAGCTAGTGAGTTTTGTGGGCAGAAATGCGAACAGGTTATCTGTAAGACTCGAGGTGGAGAACGCTGACCATAAATTTGAAGGAATGAAAGGGCTACATCTGCAAAAAAAAGGAGTTCAACTACAATAGTAAAAGAATTGGTTTGTGACGAAGTTATGTACATGAAAATTTGGAAGTGTTACATTGAACCCTGGGAGCTTTCCATGGTTATGGTAGAAATGCGAAACAGGTTTTCTGTAAGACTCAAGATGGAGAAGTCCAACATAAGTTTGGACGAACCAAATGCACTGCATCGGCTGAACTCATTTTTCTGCAAGAGTAAAGGAATTGGCCTGTGAGGCACATATGCACATGAGAATTGAGATGTGTTAAATTCAAATCTGGTAGCTTTTTGATTTTTTTTTAAATAAAGTAACTTTAGACATTGTTATTTTCTGTAAGAGTTGTTTAGTTATAATAAACTTGAATTGGGCAGAATTGAATGTGTAACTATGTTCATTAGAAATACAGTATGAAACCTGCATTAATAATTGAAGAAGCTAAAATTAGTCATGGACATGGCATCCACTACAAATGATAAACATGGTTAATTAGGAACTGCCAAACAGCACTCCCTAAATTCTGCAGGTTTGCATTATTCTTTCAGTTCTTATAAAGATAGGACGAGGATTACTCCTTTCCCTTTATTTGATTGGGCCAAAAATGGATCTCATCAAGCTTGCTGGGGACTGGAAGTTCTAGAGCCATTTGAACATGAATGCCAGCAACCAATGTGATGTGTTTTTGTTCAAGTTACATATCCCTCTATCAGAAAAAGTTGCATTAATTTTCAAAACTAACCTCTTTTGATTAGAGGATATTGATTTGTAATTTACCTGTTGCCTATATCTGAAAAGATTTCAGGCATAAAAAATATTGATTATTATTATTTTGAAATTTGTCTTGCCATATAGTCCATTTGGTACATTATCCTGGGATTGACTCTAATTTATTGGGGCCTCCAAAGAGGTGGATGTTGCAATACAATGCAGTGGAGGCTGTAAAAATACTTGTTTTTTAATCTTGTTGAGACCAATAAATAGAGCTTAAGTTATACTAGTAGAAAACTGAAGTAACTAGTTATAATAAAGCACGAAGGGGATAAATGAAATATGGTGTGTTTATACATATGTTTCTAAAGCAGAAATCCAAAAAGGGTATATTGCTGCCATTTTGAAGGGATTAAGAAATCCTGGAGTAATGTCTTAACCCAATGATTTAAAATAAAGATAAAAGGACCTAAGAACAAGGAGACAACAATTTGGTTTTCTCCATAGTCTCAATAACTGGATCAGAATTGCATCAAGTAATAAGAAGAAACTCAAACTGGAAGCTATGTGGGAGACACTTTGAAAGAAGGGGCGCTCCCAGTTCTGCTTGTGCTGAAACAGAAAGATTAAACCAAATATAGGGTTCCCAATTTTTTCTAGGGAATCTCATTAGACATCTATTCTTCTGGAGGCAAAAGGAAGACCCTTTTCTGAAAAAATAGAATTTGGTCTAATAAGCTTTTGATATTCAACCATCCTGGTTAAAAAATCACAAATCAAACCATTCAATGTAAGGACAGTTTCAGTGCTAGCGGTTAGCTGCTCGTGCATGCCAAGATTCCCACCCTTCCTTTGACCATCTGTTTGTGGTTACAGTTGTCTTTCATTACTTGGAGAAAGGCATGCTGCTACGTGAACTTTCTTACCAATCCCCATCTGTCTTGCCCCAAGTGCCCCATTACTATGTTCTATAGAAATAGACCCTTTCCAGTTAAATCCTGCTCCTCATTGGCTCCTCCCTGTTCCTTATCCTTTGAAAGTCCGGCCTATTGTTAAGGTTTCAGTTCTTCATCTTCATTTAGGTGTTTGCTCAATTCTTTTGACAAGTGGAAATTGGATCATTTTATGAACATAAAGTTGGATGACTGACCCTCTCATCAAAGAGCCTTCTTGTCTTTCTCCGGTTGCAGAAACTCAGGATTCAAGATGGATTAGACTAATCCTTATCCCTTTTTATGTAAATTGCTACTCCTACTGTGAGTAATACAGTTAGAATGTCTAGTGACAAGTATAAGAGAATTGAAATAACTTCCCTCACAACTAAATCACTCGTATATTTGACCAATTGGAGTAACTACTATTCCTGTTCTTGCTTAAATGCATGAGAGAGGATGTTGCAATATATGTACACCTTCAAATTTCCTTTTAGAAATATATAAGAAGCTTCATCTCAATATTTTGTGGATTTATGAGGCTTCTGAGATGTATGTTATTATCTGTTAAATGCTGGCAGCAGTTCTGGAAAATGTAGCTGAGTTTGTTCAAATATTTATGTTGAAAATACTTGCAACTGCTATCAAAGTCTGGAGACCTTTTAATTCTTTAACCAGCAAACAAATGAAATATTCATAGATGGATGAGAATACCGTATTAACTTGTTTAGATTTGTGCATGAACTAAACAACCACCTTTTTTAAAATGGAAGATTTGTTCCATCTCCCAGCATACATTTGGCTGATTTAATATTTTTAGAAATTTGTGGAACAGTGGACAAGGAAGGGATAATTATGGAAGGTCACGTGGTAGTGGACGAGATCGTGGATTTGGAAGGAGCCATGGAAGGGGAATGGGCCATGGTGAGAAGATATCTGCTGAGGATCTAGATGCTGATTTAGAGAAGTATCATGCAAACACGATGCAGACAAATTGATTGAGCCTAGCATATTTACTGGTTACATTTTGCACCTTGTGTGTCTTCAGATAACACAAGTTCCACAGCTCATTCAAAGAAGACAGATAGCTCTTTAGTGGAAGCAGTAGAACTTTGGTTCAGGGAACTAGCTTTATTAGTCGAACTATATCTTTCATTTGGATTTACAGCATGGGTTGATAAACAGATACGTGTAATCTACTTTTGTGTTTTTTCTTGAAAAAAAATTATAGGGTGGATTTATGCATCCTATTCTTCAGCCCAACTGAATGAAACTCAAAATCACACACCAGGTGGTGTGGAGGAGAATGAAACTCGAAGTCATACAGTTTGCCCTTGAAATTGAATGGGTTCCACATCATGAATTGTGGGGCATCAATCTTGAGGTAATCTTTCCTCTTTTCTTTATATGCGTCTTTTTATGTTTTTCTACCCTGCCTTTTCAAATTAGGTTATTTCTGAAGGTGGTTTTTAGTTGTTTGTCTGTTGTGCAGTAAAACAGTTTTGTCTCCGCGTGTAAACTTTTTTAAAGGTCCATTGCTGTTTGAGGCCTTCCTATTATTTAGGCCAATTCCTTGTGGACGTATAAATGTGTTTATAATGTAATCTTGAAGATGAGATAATCAGGTATACAGTCAAGTGTCATTTTCCGTAGTCACATTTCACCTGGATCATTGGATCTGCTCTTCGCGGATGCTGCTGGCTGGAAGAGCTCTCATGCAGTAATAATCTGGACCACTATTAAGGACTTTGGTAACTGCAGTTCATTCCTCATGTCTTTTGTGAAATGCAGTATTGATTCCAGTTCCTTAACCCCCAACTCTTATGCAAAACTGGGGAGAAGATTTAATATACGGGAGGTGACAATGGCCATGGCTGTGGCTTGTGGTCAGTCCCAAAAGAGTGCTTTATGGCTGCAACCTTAAGGTTTCTGCCCACATCTATTCACTTTTTTTCCTTTCTTCATTTCAATCATTACAAGGCAGCACAGAGCCCAGCAACTATATTGTAGGAGGTTATCTCAAAAGAATATATCATGGTAGATTGCAGGACCTGCCTTATTAAATATGTTCCAGTTTTAACTAGAATTAGATCGGATTTCTTGCAAATGGTTTGATTTGCTGCCGTATTGTAACTAGGGATGGTTAATAGCTTGTACAAACATGGAACGGATTTTAGTTGATTATTATTCTGGCGCTGGCGCTTTCACGGGTTAAGGTTCCATTTAAATTTTGTTAGTGAAATTTATTGCTCCTGTCTTGGTGGACTCATCTGGCTGGGGCCCATGCGACGGTTGCCATAGCGGCATAGCGTTCTGGTGTGCACAACACACTACCTGTGTAATATAATCCTTTCTTAAGACCAACTGAAGCAGCATGAAAACCAAAATCTTTGCATCTTTTGTGGAAGATTGACATTACTAACTAATTTGCATTCAATTTCAGCCCAAAGAAGAAAGCAAATCTTGACTCTTGATATGATATAACTACCTCCTGACCACTCCCTCAGGAACTCAGCTTGGTCGCATGCTGCACTCTATTTGAAGCAACTGACTTGCTATCTGGTTTGGAGATAATAGTTATACAGAATGTGGTGTGTAGTATTCTTTATTACTACTTGCTTGAGGCATAAGTGAAATGTAGTTTCCACTGTTTGATGACACTCAAATCAGTAGTGACTAGTGAGAGATTCCTCTTAATTAGTGCATGGAGGCCCATACGAGATTGACGCACTGCACCTAACCCCATGTTGAACCTTACACATGAAAGCAAGGTTCAGAAGCAAGTTTGGCAAACTGAAATGAAAAATTATGTCCCAACTCATCCTGAGATACTGCTAGGAGTTTTTTTTACCACAATTGGAGTTCTTAAAATTATTTGTGGTTTCATGGTGATTTTTGAATTGCCTGGTATCCTATATAAAGAACCTGAGACTACTTTTCGATTTTTTTAAGAGTTTGACATAGAAAATTTCATAAAATCTAGTTTTTAGTGAAATTAGTCACTTAGCAGAAATCTTGCTAAATTTAAGCATAAAAAATGTCAAATGACACGAACCTACCTTTGGTCTACTTGAATCAAAGGTTAAAACTCAATTTTGTATTCTGCACGAACAGCCAACGCCAGCCGTGGTGGCCTTAATTCAGTTAATTCTGAAAACACGCATAAAAATTGTTTAACATTTGATAACTCATAACTGGATTAATCGTTTATCTAAGAAAACACGGTGGCCTTATCTTTGGATATTTTTGGGGTACATAATTTATATATGTTATAACAAAGGAAATTCTCTCTCAACAAAATAAATAAATTAATAAATAAAATAAAATTAGCCTCGGAAATTAATTCATCACATTGGTTAGCCACGATTTTCCTCTGCCGGCAAATGTTAGTGCTTTCCGCTCCAATAAACCTTCCAGAAAGAAAATCTAATTGTGCAAAGGACAAATGGAACTCGATTTGCTTGGCCCATAAAGAAGCATACAATTTGTGCAATAAATCCATCTACATGATCCTGCAAACAGATAGTTCAGTGATGATAACCTCCAATGGTCTTCGAGGGATTGATGACCAGGCGAGTGAAAGTCGGTAGTGAAAAAATAAAATACTAATCATATAACTCTGGCTATCATGTCCCCATCATCACCACCCTCAAATATTGTGTGTATTTATTTCCCAGAATACATCCACTTTCCACTGTAATATTCCACCCACCTTGTTGGAATCCATCCTTGGTTTTCTCCAATTTGGTCATTTTACTTCCCAAATTACCATGGGATGTATATCACCATAACAATTCGCTCAACTTAGTTACAGTTTCTTGATGCGTACACATGATGTATATTGTATAAGAACCAATCTTGTTTTTCAAACTTCACCTCAGACCTAATGACAGCTAGACAATATGCACTAACACAATGTCCTGAAGCACTTACTGGGTCTACACTTGCATCACAATCTGAAATCAAATGTCCAAATGACAAATTTTTAATTTTATTATTCCAGGAACATATGGTACAGAATACAACCACCCAACAAACCGAATAAGATGAGGTTAACAATCCTTCCACACAAACTTCCTAATAAACCTTACCAAAGCCAACATATAAATCTAAATTCACGATTGTCTTGGTTTTCTCAGGTTTTCCCAACTAGAAAAAATCAATCTCAACAGAGAATATAACACAGTTTGTATACAAGAAACTACAAAGTTCCAACAAGATGAGGGCCAGTACCATGGATACAGCAACCGGAAAAAGAGACTTATAAGATGCCTAGGGTATCTCCCAACCTGTAAAATAGAAGTGTATGATATTAGGAAGAGAACCAGATGCTCAATTTCTTAATTTTCAACATGCGAAAAGAATGTAATTGCCTCAAACACTAAAGAGTTGATGCCACTTCTCATTATCAATGTCTCTGTGTGTGTGTGCGCACACATGTATTTGATATTGTAAAATATATCATAATCCACAGATCTTGCAATTGAAATAGCACTTTTACATTGCTGAGAGAGGAGAAAATTTGTGTTAAAGGTCACCAATTAGCATGTCTCTGCACTTCCCCACACCTTGATTTTGAACCTGTTCCAACGACACTAAATGAATTTAAGACACCAACTGAACCTATTCCATTTACCTCTGACCACCTTGTGCTTCTGTGGCATCTTATTAGTTGTGCATTAAAATGCAAACTGCTCTTGCTACCACACACCTCCATGATAACAATATCTCCCACTGATACTCCACAAAGGTGTCCATTTATCAATCAAAATTTAATCACTAGAACAAAATAGCTCTCAATGTGGCACTTCCGAAATTGCTGCTCAGTCCCAGGGCAGCCCCAGATCAAACCCCAGATCTCAAAGTTCAATTAGATCCTAATTATCAGGACATGAAGATTTAGTTCAAAATGCAGGTTACAATTACTATTGCATATGAATTGAAAATCAGGCGATATCTTGAACTCACGTCTTGCTTTTGGAGCTGGTGTGGTCTATGATTGATCTTCTTACAGGTAGATATTGATTTCCACAATTACTTAAAAGAAAGATTATTTGTAACCTCACATCCTATTAGGTGTTAAAGCATCACTCACTATTATAAGCATGAGCACAAGATTAAAAGCAGCACCAAGGATGAGAGTCGAAGCTCACAGGAGGGATTGCAACAACAAAATTTAGATGCCATGCTCAATTCAAATACTCATGGATAAAGATATTAATCTATAACATCGACTGAGATAGTGAAGACAGTTTTGGAGTTCCATGTGAACAACAAAATTTGACCAAAATGATATGAAACAGGACTGCCTTCAGACTTACAAGGTGGTAAGGGATGGATTTCTGGGCTATCAAGAGATTTATAAAACTTAAATTTGGCTGAACGATAAAGTTACGGTGAATATGTTATAAAATGAGAAGTAGCGCCAGCAGAGAATGATCATATTATGAGTTAGTTCAAACAGCACCCATCCAACATAACTTGGAATGGTGCATGCATAAGCAGCAAAGGCACTTCATGCTTTAGTTGGAAAAGTTAAGGGAATCAAATTTCAAGAGAGACTTCAAGGAAGGGAATAGACCTAAAATCACATGGATAAAAACAGGTATCCAAGCAATCACGGCTTGAGATACCTTCAATTAGAGGACCATAAAAGAAGAGGACCCATGCAGGACAGCTTAGAGGAGCATGCAACAAATCCCTGTTCACTTAAGTTTCCCTTCATCAACCAACTTCAACTCTCGCTCACATCCCACTCAGTCTTAGACATGATGTCACAAGTTGAGCCTAGGTAGTAGGTATAGCCATGAGGCTCCTGGCTGGTAACTGTGGCTTCAAATTATTAAATCTGCTTGTTGGGGGAAATCATACATAATCCTGCCGGAGCAGGCACTTGCCTGACCCCCATACATATAACCAATGAAAATCCCCATGAATCATTCTACATGTTCAACCTTAACTCATTCAATCACGTGTCTTAAGCTGAGGCTCACCCTATTGGTATAAGTCAGGAAAGGACTCATATTTTGCTATCCTATACAATGATAATAGCATTGGTATGTAATAATAACAAATCCTAATGGTAATCTTAGTTGCTAACTTTTATTTCAATTAGGAAACACTGGTAACAATATTAGAGTTCCAGCAGAAAAATAGAAATTTCCCCTATTTCAAGGTGCTGTCGGGGGAACAATGAAGCACTACTTATCCTGCAAGCTATGATTAACAGCAGATATGCATATAAACTTGCTAAAGTTCCAATCACTCACAGGAAAAAGAAAATCTAGGGCGTCCCATGCTGCATGACGAACAGCTCTTGTCGGGTACATTGGACCACCTGGAGACGTGAAGCTATACAGACATGTTTTCAGTCTTGTACTAGTTGCCATTCTAAGTTCTAGGCCTGATGAAATTATAATGTTTAAGCATTAGCAGATGTTATCTTATTACATCTAAAGAATCCAAAATAAAAACAAATAATAATAAAATCCTCAAGTCATTGCACGAGGTATCAGCAGTTATAGAGAGCAGTATTTACCTCGGAGAACCTTTATCTGAGAAAGGTAATGCAGAAGTACTGGCTCCACCTTCAATTTTTGAAGCTGATAATAGAAATATTAATTGAGCACAAAAAAGAAAGCATTTATAAGTTGGTATCATAATCAAGATACAACTAAACATCAGCCAAGGATTATCTGCTTCGACTTAGTCTCGCATGCTTGTCAACAGAACCTCAAAAGAGTGCATCATTTGTTACCTGATCAGCTACTTCGGTTACAAATATGTCTGACGGACAGCCGATCAAGAAAGCATTTGGAAAATCAGGGAACTGCTTCAAGAAGCTTTCAAGCTTGTCACCTATGAAGAACACAATCAAGTCATGTTCAAGTAATGAGGATGATGGAACATGCAATTGGACAAGTAACATGAACAGTAGTTAAAAGAATTACCAACCTGAGTTGTAGAAAAAAATGAATCTTGAGAGGAGAAGAAACAGGTCTCGCTGAGCCTAATATACAATCAGAAAATGACAACATCTCTAAAGACAATTTCATGAATGAAGACAAGGTAATGTTCAATAAAGAATCTGATTATGGACAAGATAGATGTCATACCTGTAAGGGAATCTTCTTTAATCTCTCAGAATATAGAGCAACTTCCTCTAGGAGATACTACAATCATTGAAAAGGGTAAGGCCCAAAATTTTATATCTAACACAGAATTAAAATATAATAACAATGATAAATTATCATGTAAAGAAACATCTCACCAGAAATAGACTCCTAAAAAGTCTTGCATTTGTTTGGATGTCAATCCTGGATTTATGCATATGCTTAATTAGATAACTTTCTAAGGGCCAAAAAAAAAAAAAAGAAGAAGAAAAGAAAGGGCATTCTTCTCACTTTATCTTATTATTGTCACTACTTTTACATTTTTGTTTTTTCTTTTTTTTTTTGGGGGGGGGGGGGGGGTGTGGTTGGGGGAGAGTGGGTAGCGTGCATGAGAGAGAGAGAGAGATAACAGTATCAATGAGCTTCTCATTTCATTTGTACTTTTCTTTTTTATCTTCTAATTTTTGGGCACTGGTGATAGAGTGTTTTTTTTTTTGTGAATAATCTATCCTAATTCCTATTCCCATATAGACGTCATTACATCAAACTATTCATGCAGATACATCCAGGAAATTATCAACTTTCTTTGGAGAAAAACTTATTTAACCTTTCAGTTTGACCCATTTATTAGAAATAGCACAAAAGAGTAGAGAAACAACCACTGTTGAGTATCCCTTCATGCCCACCATCAAACATCCTACATGGCAATCCAACAGAACGCCCTCCCCATTGTCTTGCTGAGCAGACAGCATGCAAATCCCAAAGGTGAGAAGTTATTTATTGGTACTCCACTGGTCTAACTCATAACAGTCTTAAAAGTCTATTTGTGGATTTTGAAACCATGTCTAATCAAAACCATAGTAGGGTCTCATGCTTGCTGGATTTCTTTTCTTGTATATGCAGCATTGTTCTAACAATTTAGTTGATTGGTAAGAGTGATTTGATTAAACGTCCACAAGCCTCCCCGCTCGTAAAATCAACAAAAGCCAAGTCTTTCTAGTCCGGGTTTTTAAACTGCTTGTGCTCAGTATTGTAGGGGGGCGCTACAAATTTATTAAATGAATCATAATAAGATGACAAGTAAGCCAATTTAAAACAGATCATAGACTAGGAGTACTAAACCCTTACGGGACAATTTCTAAATCTAAAAATCAGCAAACACACCGAGCTTCTTTGATTAAGCCTACCAAATGAGACTTCATGTCAAAAAAGAATCTTGGCTGAGCATGCATCACGTGCCTGGTAGCAAAACAATCTTGCCTGGTTACACTTAGAGTCAACTTGTAAACCAGTCCTATTAGTTTATTACTGGCTTTTCTCCCATATTTTTTATCAGAATAATCAGATATGTCCCATGCTTGATTGATATCTTATATATGTACCATTGTTCTAACATCCTTAACTACTTCGTAAGAGATCAGTTAATTAATCATCCACAGCCTCCCACTCCTGAAATCAAGAAAACCCAACTTCAAGTTATTCCATCTTTAGATTTCTGAAGTTCGTGTCTAGTGTCTGTTTGGGAAATTAAAGATAGGACTTATGAGATCAAGAACTACCACAAGTGATCTAGTCAAGGAAATTAGATTTCACAAAGCTAGGCTTCAGTACAGCCCTATTTGGGCTATTAATTACTGATTCAAGTATGCTGCTTGTTGGTAAAAAGTTATGTTTTCTATATTTTGGTATATCTCTACTGTTACTAATCCAAAAATCATTAATACCAAGAGTGGAAGTGGAACCTTACTCAAGTTTCACTAAAAAGGTGGTGCGCAAGTTCTATAAAAAGAAAGAAGAAGGTTAAATCTTTGTTACAGGGAAGTGAGGATTAAATCCATCTTTTGCTTTGATGGACTGCTCCCTTTGACTCAGGGCAAATAATTATTTTTCGCCTCTCTATCTGTATTTATCTTTTTGTTCCTATGCGGATTTCTTATTGGTGCTATATCAGTCAGCGATTACGTAGTTCTTTCGGTTGCAAGAACATAGAAGGATATAGGCAGATTCTCAGAAAAGAGGCTGGCTATCTCCTCCTTTTTGTTGCAAGAAATAAAGAAAGATGAAAGAAGATCCTTAGATACGACCGTCATGGAAAAAATCAATTATAGATGGATAGAGAATTTTAGGTTAAAAAATCATACTGAACATTCAATATCTACTTGGCTGCTGCAATCGTATCACTTGCAACTGATTATCAGCAAATAGAAAGATAAATGTTCGATAATAATAACTTGCCATATTTGGCACACTATGCTTGTTCTTAAGTTAACAAACAAAAATCTTAAACATTTTATGTTTTTGTTTATTTGAATTTACAATAGTAGGTAAAAGCACAACACCATGGCAGGTAGATAAGGACATGTGGTTAGCGCCCCCCCCCCCCCCTCCCCCCCAACAACCCAAACAAGAAAAAAAAAAAAAAAAAGGAAACTGGGGAGAAAAAAAGTGGGCAAAACGTGTGAGAGAAATGGAGAAAATTAGAGAAGTAGGATATGTCTCAAATTTATGAGGTGACGGACCATGGCATACGAACTTTCAGTCCTCTCCCATTATACATAACATATAATTACAAGCAAATAGAATAAGCAAGATGTTCTTGTTTATTCCATCTTGCAAAGTAACTTGCTTTATTTTTCCTTTCCAAAGAGGTGAATAGAGAAGCATGTATGGAGAAAGAATTTAGGAGGGCCAGGGGGTGGGGAACCAAAGCAGGAGAGCAGGGAGTTCGAGAGACCAATTCATGTTCTCTTTAAACGAGGAAAATTTTGTTTGACAAGCTAGAAGAACTAAGGAAAATTTGTTCAACAAACTTGACCAGCTACACCGGGCCATTCTCATTTCAATCATATCCTGATTGCACCTCAAAACATCACCTAAGGGAAAAAGATTTTGCTAGACTTCAAATAAAGGCCATGGCAGTGGCTATAGGTTCCAGGCGCATCAAGAATTGAGGGGCTCAACAAAAAGGAGGTATCTGTCATGTTCTTCCTCTCCGTTCTCTTCTTTTATTTTCTTACAGTAAGCTATAGGGGAAAAATTGGGTTTCCAATCATACTAGTATGCTGCAGAAAGCACCATTCATGGTTTCTGAGAAAGATGTGCCACTCACACAGGTGAAAAGGGTAATTAACTTCAAAATAGCTTCCTGTGACCGGAAAAAACAAACAGGCTCGACTTAAATGGAACGGTGATGGGTTAACCTGCATAAGCCACTTGATATATGTCATGTCAGTAACAGGTAGAAGATTCTTACCAAAAGACACTTGTAGCACCTTGGACGAGAGCAAAGGAGTAACGGAGTAGGACCTCAGGATTATCAAGTTGAACCTCAAACAGCTGAAGCATGGAAGTGCATGTTAACAGATAATTAGTGAGATTAGAAGAAATGCTCAATTGAGCAACACAAGAAGAATGAAAGTACAGTGGTGAAGATACTATAAAAAATAGGTATACGAAGCTGGCAAAGGCAGATCATAGAGAGAAACTGACAGGAGAATGGAGAAGCTATCTTAAAAGGGTCATACCTCTATCAATAACAAATAAACCATTAAAATTAAAGAAACCTCCATATTCACATAATTACATACCCACTTGTGGAACAAGAGAGAAAAAATATTAGATGCAAATGACTGGCTCCAAAGTTGTACAATCAGATCAAGGATTGATTTCCCATTCTCAGGCATGCTAACAAAATGATCGGCCAGCACGCTGTAGAAGCATATAGGGCCCCCATACCCATCATCCGCAGCAGAAATTGCATCTTCCTCACCAAAAATAATATCTGTTTGCATAAATGAGCAGATAAGTAGCAGTACATGACAGGACCACTACACCACTGAAAGTATTATCAGGCAAAATTCTGATCTCCCCTAGAACAAAAGGATTATGTGAAAGATATACTAACATATATAAGCCATAGAATGGGTTGAAAAAGGTTATTCCAAACTTTGGTTATGCGTACAGTTTCTGTAGCACCATATCTGATGCTCTTGCCTGCATGTATTATGCTACAAATTCTATGCTTTGATATGGTATCAATATTATCAAGCCTTTATGGCTTTTCTTTGGCTTAATCAGCTCACCACTTCAAGGATATAGTAACAGTTAGTGATGTGGTTAGGGTCAAGACAAAGAAACAACAATGGTGAGTCTGAACAAAAGTTATTTTTCAGATTACAACCAGTATCTCTGAAGTGTAGGACTAGCTTCATGCTTTTTCACAAATGGGCACTCCTGGAAAGCAGAGGTTTGGTGTGGGATTGACCTCCTTGAATGGAAAAATGTGCCCAGGTAATTTACTCCAAGCACAGGAGAATGAATTGATAATCACTTTCCACTCGGTCAATTGCATCAGCATTTTCCAAAGTTCAAGTTATTGATTCTGTCTTTAATTGAACCAAAACATTACCCTTACTCCTTACCTACTTATATTTGGCTGCTAGAGGAGTGCACTATATAACAAGAGAAATGATCTTTAAAGTCAAACAACAAATACACACCAACCTAAAAGTGAGAATTATGAAACAATAAATATCCTCTTACATCAACCTATACAATTGCATAAGACATGCAAAGTAATGGGTCAAATTCGTCATCTCTCAGGACAATCTAGTTCTACAACTGGGGCAAACATGATTATTCAGCTTATTATTTCCGGTATTCGAGATATGGAAGAGATTTTCTACTTAAATATTTTGGACAACAGGAAAAGTATTAAATTCTTTAAGGGGGTAAGTTTGATGAATAATATTACTTTGCCTGAATTTGATTAGGGTCTAACAAGGATAGTGCTAAATAAAAATATCACGAAATGCATTATTGCTCGAATGGTATAACGACCTATGCCTTGTTATTATGACATCAATGTTTCTATCAATCTTAACTATTTTTCATCATTTAGCACGACATAGTTTCAAGAAATCTAGTCTTAGTCTATAAAGCTATGATTCCCAGATCTGAGAGAGCAGGTACGAAGGAAAACTCCCAATTTTCTGCATCTTGCTTCCTGAGTCACAACATTGTTCATCATGCTCCAAGTATTATGGTCTAATTCATGATCAGCACTCAAAACTTGAAGACATAGTATAAATGAGTACGAAAAAAATAAATCCTGTCTCACACGAAATCATGCACCAGTCTCATCAAAAGACAAGGATAGTGCTTACAACATCTGAAGCCTTGTTGCAGAAAATTAAGGGGGGTCATACATCATGGTACGAATTGTAACACTGTAACCGTCCCAAGTCGTGAAGAAAACTATACATCTTTAGACAGCCTCTTGCTACTCTTTCTGTATCCTATGTGCTTAACTTCTCAATGGGTTGGTTTATATGAAACCAATTGGCAGGATCCTGCCTAAAACCCAGCAACAGCTGATTTCATTTTGGCTTGCCAACCTTCTGCAATTGGCTTCAATGGCAACTGACTATTGAGATTTAAATATGATTATTGTATAATTTAGACAAGCTCCCATGTTTCCAATTGGCATACAGTTTGACAAACAAACAATACGGTTTTGGTTAACTAAATTTCAGGTTACAAAACCAAGTCCTTCTTAATACATTTTCATCTGAATCATCAAGTTCATTAACTTTCAGTAGCCGTTGAACATTTTTGGCTTCACAGCGAGCGACTTATCGTATAATCCGTTTTCCTTACTCATAAAATAAAGAACAGATATTAATATTCAAAATAGGTTAAAAGTCAAGAAGAAGCGAGCTTTAGAGCTCACAAAACCAAAGGACTAGTAATTAAGCTATATAACAGTGTCGTAAGTTGTATTGCAGAACCTTAAATAGAAAAACAGATAACAATAATTTTACAGGCAGAGTTGTTCTAGCTAAACATGTCCACAGAAAATTATCTAGACACTTGTATGCATCCAAGCTAATTACTGGTTTCTTCACATGGAGCAAGTTGCCAAGTTCAATCTTTCCCAAAGCCAACGGTTTGATTCCAATTCAATATAACCTTCAATATCTCTAGGTTAACAGATGGCTGACCAACTGCACTGAAATAAAGCAAAACTAAGCTACTGACCAGTAAAGTAACTTGATTAAATTGATCAAGGCAAAATGCTTGTATCTTAATTACATTACGAAATAAGAGTAATCAATCATCACAGAAGACAATTACAAAGGCAAAATGTGATAAATCGAAATTCAATTTCATACTCATGAATCATTATCGAATAATTATTAAATTATTTTCCAAAATTACAGGAAACTTAAAGAACTAAAAGATAATGTAAGTGCAAGTATTTCAAAAATTATAACCCTGATCGAGCTTGACCGTACTCAATTGAATGATGTGGTAACTAATTACCCTTGCCGTGCCATGTGATTGTACAATGTGTCTAGTGTACATTTCCAGAAAGATTGACCAATCACATGATTGTCATGATAAGTTGGGTTTGGTCAAACTAGTTGGACAAGAATTTTCAATCAGAATACATACAAACAACTATCAATTTAATCCCAAAAACGCCTATTTGCCTCCATCCTTGGAAAACTGGACAATGAGTTATTAGATACAAGGAATTATTTCCAATTCAATTCTCCCCACCCAATTAACTTAGCATCGGCATGCAATATTTATGCATTTATTAGAAACTGCTGCACAGAAGGGGCGCAAAATCCCAAAACACACACGAAAAGACTTGCTGGAATTTTTACCTTTCGCACGTTCATCTACTTCTAAAGCTACGTCAGCAAACAACTCTTGCAACAAATTTCGCCTCTGAGATGCCGATGCTAACGCCTAAAGAATAAAAGTCAAATAACATCAATCACTCAAAAAATAAAAAAAGAAAAAGAAATACAAAAAATAGGCACAAATTACAGATATGCATAGAGAATGAATGAGAGAATACATACACGTTGAAGCTTCTTCTCAATCTCAACAGCAAGCGCGTTGAGATAAGCCGAGCCGCGAGCAGTTGGTGCCGGTGGCATTCTGATCGCAATGGTATGTGGATCATTTGAAACGGAAAATCAGCTGCCCTTTTTCTCTAATGGAGAGGGCGTACGTATATATATATATATATATATAGTTACATACAATACATATTTTGACAGCGCTGTCAAATTTGTTCGGAGACCGGAGTTTGTTTTTTAATCTGTAATTATTATCCAAAATGTTAGTGTGAACGGAGGTTGCTCGTTACCCACAGAGATCGACAATCCACAGGGCTCAGACATATTATTTTTTATTTATATATGTATACTGTTTCTCATTTTTATTGTAAAATAAAAATAAAAATAAATTATTGTCAGTGTAAGTGATGATGAGTCAGCGAAGTGGATTGCTTCACGAATTGGGAGAACCATTCTACTTTGCTATGAGGTGTCGTGACCCCAACGCAATGCGCCTTTTATGTCCTATCCTCTTTCCTTTTTTCAACATATATTGATTGATGATTAGACCAAATAATGACCTAAATATATAATTTAAAATTTCAATTTTAATAAAGGGCTTTTTAATATGTATGTATATGTATATGTATATGTATAAATAAATAAATAAAAAAACACTCATAATTCTTCTCATAATTAAAGTGTCATATATTTCTATATTACTATTTTTTAAAATAATTCAAGAGCCAAAAATTATGAAATTAGTATTCTAATGAATATAACATTTATATTTCAAAGAATTATAAAATTATAATGCATGAGAGAAATATTTTCAGAAGAAAATATAATAAATGCTACGAATGATGAGTTAATTATTTATTTATTTTTATAAAGAATAGAATATTGTATAGTTGAATGAGTCACATCATAGGTTAGAAGTTGGAAATTGTTGATGTAACAACACCTGTCCGACTGTCCGTCTGTCTGGCACCCGCACCACCATTTGTTCAATGCCACGAAAATCAGTTATAAGCATTTAGAATGATACGGTAATATGTCATTAATTGTTATTAGATTATCTATTTGTTGCTGGGTGATGGCTATTGTTTCAACTTGTTATAGCCATTTAATTAATTACTTGTACAGTTGTACTTTATGGGAAAAATGTTTGTGTTGATTATCATTTAAAAATAATAAAATTAATATGAGAACGTAAGCTACGAAACCAAATCCAGTTCTAATACTAGTGCGATTGGATTTGAGCTAAAATGTTCTAAGACCTCAAATATCGAATTGTTTATTACTCAAAACATTTGTTTTGCACTGATATTAGAGCAAAAAAATCTCAATTATTAAAAAAGCATCTTTAAATTTTGACCATCCATTTAAAAATAAATAATTTTTGTAGAAGAAGACATTTCATCAAGGAACAAATACTATAAAATATGTACGGGTTAATTACAATTTACCTCTCTGTGAAATATAAAATATTCATAGCACCCCCTGTGAAAAATAAACATACAAAAAACCTCCCCCGTGTTTTAAAAAACCATCCACACCGTCTCCTCCTTCTCATTTGTTGTCCATTTAATATAATTTTAATATGAAAAGACTAATTTACCCGTAATCATTTAATATATTTTCAATTCAATTTAAATAACCTTTTATTATCATTTTTTTTTCTTTTCTTTCATTCTTTTCTTTTCTTTTCTTTTTATTTCTCATTTCTCTCTTCTTTCATTATTTCACATATTTCTCATTTTATATATATATATAAATTTATTATTATTTCTCATTTCTCATTATTTCATATATTCTCATTTTATACATATATAAATTTATTTATAAAATTAAAATCACTTTTATTTTTACCTTATCAATTATATTAATCTTTCTTTCAATTAATTCATTCCAAAGTAAATAAAATTTAAATTTCATAAAAATATATAACATATTTTTTATTTATACTTAAATACATATATATAAATTTATCTATAAAATTTAAATAAATTTTATTTATATATTTTTTCTTTCTAATTATTCATTTCAAATTAAATATTATATATTTATTAAAAAATATATAATATATACATATATTTTTTTGATAAGATATTTATACATATATATTAGTATATATGATGTTCTTATCATATATATGTGTGATAATATATACAATTATTTAATAACATCATCTTTATATAAATTTATCCATAAAATTTAAATAATTTTATTTATATTTTTTTCTTTCTAATTGTTTATTTCAAATTAAATATTATATATATATTTATGAAAATATATAATATACTTATATACATAAATATTTTTTATAAGATAGTTATATTTATATATTTATTATCATATATATGATAATATATATAATACATATATCATAATATATATACACTACAAAACCCTACGTACCCACCCACCCTGTCTCCCCAAACCTTACTGCCGCCATGGCAGCCGATGGTCGCCATCTGCTTTTTTTTTTCATATAGTATCGCCGGCTGCCGGATGCAGGCGGTGGCTGCCGGCGGTACTCATTTATATATATGTAATTGTATATATATAAATGATAATATGTATATATACACTTGTATATATAATATATATATACATTATATATATTATAATATATTCTATTGTATATATATGTTTTATATATATATTTTTTAAAATATAATATGATTTGATCTAAACCGTTGATTTTTTAAAAAGAGATCCAACGATTGATGAATAAGGGCATAATTATCTTTTTATATATAAAAATTTAAGTCCAATTGCACATATAGGTGCGTGTTTTACACGCATGCTCTCAGGGAGGTTCGTTGCATGATTTTTTAAAACTTAGGAGGGTTTTTTGTACGTTTATTTTTCACGATGGGTTGTTTTGAACATTTCATATTTCACAGGGGGATAAATTGTAATTAACCCAAATATGTACATACCCTTATTTTTTACCACACAAATTAAAATGAAAACGGTTTATTAGAAAAAAAATCCCTACCCTTACTTTCATTTTAGTGATCAGCTCTCTTTGATTTTTTCACACTAAACTCCCCACTTTTTCACAAAACTTAGAAATCACTCCCCATATCTTTTAAAAAAATCCATATATCATTGTAGCTGGAAAAAACAACAAAAATACCTAAGAAATGGGTTTTTCTCTTCAAGAAGAGCGCTTTCCTTTTTTTTTCCTCCTAAAATCGACGACTTCTCCAAGCGACCAAACAAAAGGGTGCAAAACCATTCCTCTGCCATTGACATGAGAAGAAGAAGAGGGAAAAAAAAAAAAAAAAAAAAAAAGACACCAAAATTTCTATCATTTTTCTGTGACAATGAAAGGAGAAACAGTGGCAACAAGAAACAAAATACAAAAAGAAATGAGCAAAAGAAACAAATGTATGATTTCTGCATTTACAGTTTTAAATGTCCGTGATTTTTCAGTGTTACTCTTATTTCTTGTCTATTTTATCATGTTTAAGATTTTTATTCATTTTTTAGTTGTTAAACACTTGAACCCATTTGACATATATATATATATATATGATTTTTGTTGTAAAATGGGAAGTTTTTGATTTGTACTTGAAAGACATGAAAATTGTACTTCACCTTTTTGGGGTTTATACTTTGTTTTACCTAAAATTATATGGTGAAATTATCTAAAAGTGGTAGTATATTATCTATAGTACAAAACATTTAAACTTGCAGTACACATTAGGCAAAAGTGTAGTATATAATATGTATAACTGCAGTACATTTTAGAAGCAAATGTAGTATAAACAATCAAGTTTGCAGTACACATTAGGCAAAAGTGTAGTATATAATATGTGTAACTGCAGTACATTTTAGAAGCAAATGCAGCATAAACAATCAAGTTTGCAGTACACATTAGGCAAAAGTGTAGTATATAATATGTGTAACTGCAGTACATTTTAGAAGCAAATGTAGTATAAACAATCAAGTTTGCAATACACATTAGGCAAAAGTGTAGTATATAATATGTGTAACTGTAGTACATTTTAGAAGCATTTGTAGTACAAAACATTCAAGCATGCAGATTAAATGAAATTATAGTATATAATATGTGTACATGCAATACATTTTGGAAGCATCTGTAGTACAAAATTATTCAAGCCTACAGTATTCATTAATTGAAAGTGCAGTATATAATCTGGGTATCTGCAGTACATTTTAGAAGCATTTGTAGTACAAAATTATTCAAGCCTGCATTATACATTAACTGAAAGTGTAGTATATAATTTGTGTATTTGCAGTATATTTTAGAAGCAACTGTAGTACAAAACATTTAAGCCTACAATATACGCTAACTAAAAGTATAGTATATAATCTATGTATCTGCAGTATATTTTAGAATCAATTGTAGTACAAAACATTCAAACTTGCAGTATACACTAATTGAAAGTGTAGTATATATCCTGTGTATCTGCAGTACATTTTAGAAGCATCTGTAGTACAAAATATTCAAGCTTTCAGTACACATTATCTAAAAGTGTTAGTTTATAAGCTGTTTATATACTAATTTTTCTTTACTTGATTACAGCAAAGCCAAGACATTATGAGGTCTGCTCTCGTTACTCCCCCCAATATTTTCAGAGTAAATTGGAGCTTGTGAAGTCCAAGATGGGGTCAAAACATTTTGATGCATTGAAGAAGACCCCTTTCTATATATACATAGATATGCCTAAGTTAAATTCAAGCTTCATTCGGCTTGAAGCTATACTTAGAAGGTTTGTCCCAAAAAAACTGTCATTTCTTTTTGTGGAGGGGGTTGAGGTTCCTTTTTCTGCAGCTGAATTTTCTATGGTTTTAGGGTTGCTACATGTGGGGCAATATGTTGATATAACATTGAAGATGAAGTCTTCAACCTTGGACCGCCTTTTTTTCGGAAAGCTGCAGAATATAACTAGATCTGAAATAGCAAAAAAGTTTGAGGAGTATATATTTTTTGTTTTTAATTGTTTTCTATTTCCAATATCTAATTATTGGACTCCACGATTTCTCCTACCATACTTGGACAATTTGTCTAGAGTTGGTCTGTATGCATGGGGCATAGCTGCATATAATTTTCTTGTCCAAGATATGAGGAACCATTTAGGAAAAGGTGGAGAAAGAACCAAGAAGTACATTGACAGGTGCACAGTCAGTTTGATGGTAAATGTTTGCTTCATTTTTCTAATAACATTGATTATATTTATATTTAAGTGAGTATAATTTTTCGATTTATGATTGACATGCATGGTTTTACGAACGCATCCCGTCACTGTGTTCACTAGAGAGTTTGTTTGAGTTTCTGCACTTTTATCGGTGGAAGGATAGCAAACTCCCAAATAATGTGGAGGAGGCAGAGAATAAATTGAATCAAGTTACAGGAGATATGGTAATAATTGTTAATAATTCATTATTAGTTTTTTGTATAATAATTTGAATTTGATAATTATTTTCATTGTAATAGGTAGTAGCCCCCAGCCCTGCTCCAGAGGAGTTTGAATTGGCAGTTTTGATTAAGAAATCAGAGGCTGCCAATACTGCTATCAGTGAAATCTATATTTGTGATCATACAATATATGAAGCAACTATTAAAGCGAAAGATGAAGAAATTAAAACTTTGAAAGAAAATATTGCTTCATTCGATATGATGGTAATAAAGAAGTATGGTGAGGACGAGCATATAGCCGATGAGGGGCAACATGAATAGGAACCTGGTGAGTATATACATGAGGGGCGACATGATTTGGTAGATGATGCAAAGAAAGAAAGGGATGAATCTGAAGATACGGTGGATGAAGAAGGCGAACAAGATTCCTCCATCCCTTTGAAGACAGAACTTAATGTACCAATTCATGCGGCAGAGTTCGAGGAATCTGAGATTGAAATGGCAAATGTCATGTCCTCGATTGTGACAGATGTGTGTAATCAAGCTGAAATGAAGTCAAAAAGGAAATCTCTAGATTTTGTCAGCCCCCTGAGCACCACACCAGTCAAATGTGCAAGACAAGTGACAAAGACCTATCGTCCTCGTGTTCATGCACACAAAAAAAACAAAGAACAAGAAGAAAAGAAGGTGTTGTAAACTACTTAATGTTTTGATTTTTTTCTATTTGCATTTCATTTGTAAACTATCTATTTGTACTAAGTGTAATGATATCTTATACTTGATTGGTTGATATGCGTATTTAATGTGATGATATCTTATACTTCATGTTGGTAATATTTGTACTTAATGTGTTGATATTTTGTATTCCATGTTGGAGATATTTGTACTTAATGTGCTAATCTTTTGTACTCCATGTTGGTGATATTTGTACTTAATATGCTGATATTTTGTACTCCATGTTGGATATATTTGTACTTAATGTGCTGATATTTTTTACTTCATGTTGGAGATATTTATACTTAATGTGCTGATATTTTGTACTCCATATTGGTCATATTTTTACTTAATGTGATGATATCTGATATTTGTACTTAATGTGCTAATATTTTGTACTCCATATTGATGATATTTGTACTTAATGTGCTGATATTTTGTACTCCATGTTGGAGATATTTGTATTTAGTGTGATGATCTTTTGTACTCCATGTTGGTGATATTTGTACTTAATGTGTTGATCTTTTGTACTCCATGTTGGAGATATTTGTACTTAATGTGATGATATCTTATATTTCATGTTGGTGATATTTGTACTTAATGTGCTGATATTTTGTACTCCATGTTGAATATATCTATACTTAATGTGCTCATATTTTGTACTCCATATTGGTGATATTTGTACTTAATGTGCTCATATTTTGTACTCCATGTTGGTGATATTTGTACTTAATGTGTTGATATTTTGTACTCCATATTGGTGATATTTGTACTTAATGTGCTGATTTTTGTACTCCACATTGGAGATATTTGTACTTAATGTGCTAATCTTTTGTACTTCAATAGTTGATACTTTGTATCTAATGTGCTGTATTTTGTACCCCAAGAGACAGAAGATAGCTGCCCAATCCAGGAAGTAGATGAACTACCCAGCTCAAAGATTGAATTGCCTGATCCCTATAAAGGAAGGACTGATTATAGAGGTCGTGCTAGTATTCCAGAAGAAGAGCGAGAAGTCATCTACAACTTTCTCAAAAGAAATAATTTGAGGTAACAAAATTTGCTTATTATTTTTCTTTTCGATAAATTGGTGTCTGAACTAACAATTAACAATTGTGTAGGGTAACTGTCTAGAAGGGAGAAAGACACTTTCTATATAGAAGAAACTTCTGTGAGCTCTTATTTGGATGAAAACTTACCGGTGACATAGTGGATTGCTACATGTCGATATTATGTAGCCCATCTTCCGACAATGACAGTCATCACAAGGTGTGGTTTACGTCCACAATAGCGCAGGTATGTAGTAGTTTCCTAACTTAATTTATTTCACATTTCCAATGAGTCTAACCATTTGTTTTATACTTCATAAGATGATATATTAGACTAACTCGAGGGACGCAACATCTAGGATATTATGGATGTAGAATTTGTGGAGTTCATAAATACACTTAACTCCTTCACCCGTAAAGATTTGGAAGAGCTCACGTTAAATGTTGTAAACCAGTGTCGTTTCATAATCTTACCGATTTGTCAGCACCATCACTGGTTCTTGGTTGTCCTCGACACCTCGACTTGTTTTTTCTTGTACATGCATTCAATAATGGCCCCCCGATACAAATCGATAGCTACTGCCATTGTAGGTTTGCTTCATTTCCCTAAGATTTCTTCATAAAGTAAGGAGTCAACAACTGATCAATATTTTTGTTGGCCGCATTCTATTCTTGGTACATGAAGCTTTCATAGAGGTGTCGTGGGACGAAAACATGAGGGTAAAGAGAAGCAGACAATAAAATGGTTCAGTGGATTGTGATGTCTATGTGTGCCCTTAGGCAGAATATTTTGCTATAGACACCATCGAGTGCTGGAGGACTGCTAAAACAATTGACGTCGATGAATATCGTGGACATATGACACATACCATTTTAAGTCATGAAAATGCCAAGGCCTTAATCATACTTTGTATGTAAATACATATGTAAATTGAAGCATACTTTGTTTATAATATTATTTTTTATATAAGTGTAATTTTCTATCAAGTATTTATAATATTTTGATTTCAGTAAAATATGATGAAAATGAAGTACAAACCTAGAACTAACATAGTATAAATAGTGTTACGTCGAAGTACACTTCTATTAAAACGAAATTGGGCAGCGAATTTGAGTATAATATGAGGGAAATGAGTACAAACCTAGAACGAACAAAGTATAAATGGTGTTACGTTGAAGTATACTTCTATTAAAATGAATATGGGCAACAAATTTGAGTACAATATGAGGGAAATGAAGAACAAACATAGAACAAGCAAAGTATAAATAGTGTTATGTTGAAGTACACTTCAATTAAATTGAAACTGGGCAGCGAATTTAAGTACAATATGATGAAAATAAAGTACAAACGTAGAACAAACAAAGCATAAATGATGTTATGTTGAAGTACAATTCAATTCATTTGAAACTGGACAATGAATTTTAGTACAATATGAGGAAAATAAAGTGCAAAAGTAGAACAAACAAATTATAAATGGTGCTATGTTGAAGTACACTTCAATTCAGTTGAAACTGGATAGTGAATTTTAGTATAGTATGATAGATATGATGAAAAAATATAGAACAAACAAAGTATAAATGGTGCTATGTGGAAGTACGATTCAATTCAATTAAAATTGGACAGTGAATTTTAGTACAATATGATGGAAATTAAGTACAGATGTAGAACAAACAAAGTATAAATGGTGATGTGTTGAAGTACAATTCAATTCATTTGAAATTTGGCAGTGAATTTGGGTACAATATGAGAAAAATGAAGTACAAACCTAGAACTAACAAAGTATAAATGGTGTTACGTTGAAGTAAACTTCTATTAAAATGAAACTGGGAAGCAAATTTGAGTACGATATGAGGAAAATGAAGTACAAACCTAGAACTAACAAAGTATAAATGGTGTTATGTTGAAGTACACTTTTATTAAAATGAAACTGGAGCAGCGAATTTGAGTACAAACGTAGAACAAACAAAGTATAAATGGTGCTATGTTGAAGTACAATTCAATTCATTTTGAAACTAGACAATGAATTTGAGTACAATATGAGAGAAATGAAGTGCAAACGTAGAACAAACAAATTATAAATGATGCTATGTTGAAGTACACTTCAATTCAATTGAAACTAGGCAGTGAATCTCAGTACAATATGATGGATATGATGAAAAAACATAGAACACACAAAGTATAAATGGTGCTATATGGAAGTACACTTCAATTAAATGAAAATTTTGCAGTGAATTTGAGTACAATATGGGGGAAATGAAGTACAAACCTAGAACAAAAAAGGTATAAATTGTGTTATATTGAAGTACACTTCAATTAAATTGAAACTTTTCAGTGAATTTGAGTACAACATGAGGGAAATGAAGTACAAATCTAGAACAAAAAAGGTATAAATTGTGTTATATTGAAGTACACTTCAATTAAATTGAAACTTTTCAGTGAATTTGAGTACAACATGAGGGAAATGAAGTACAAACCTAGAATAAACAAAGTATAAATGGTTAAGTACAATTCGATTCAATTGAAACTGGGTAGTAAATTTGAGTACTATATGATAGAAATGAAGTACAAACATAGAACAAATAAAGTATAAATTGTGTTATGTTGAAGTGCACTTCAATTAAATTGAGACTGGGCAGTAATTTTGAGTACAAAATCACTGATATCTTAGACAACATGCAAAACTACTAATTTCTCGCTAAATCAAATACATAATTGCCTAAATGAAGTATAATTGTCAAAAAATCAAGTATAGATCTCCCAAATTGAGGTACAAAATTATTGATATCTCGGACAACATGTAAAAATGCTAATTTCATGCTAAATCAAATACATAATTGCCTAAATAAAGTATAATTTTCAAGAAATCAAGTATAAATCTCTCAGATTGAGGTACAAAATCACTTATATCTCAGACAACATGCAAAATGCTAATTTCATGCTAAATCAAATACATAATTATCGAAATGAAGTACAAATGTAAAGAAATCAAGTATAAATCTCCCAAATTATGGTACAAAATTTAGCTAGTTTACTGATTCTTTGCAGGTTCGATGATTATGCCATGTTCTACCACACCTTTTACACTTAATTCACGTTTCTCAATTTGTGATGGAATCATCTGTGTCCTTCTACGCCCAGGCTGAGATTGGCAATCAGGTGCATTAATGACGCCATCATCATCTAGAGGGAACATATGCCTATCATACGTAGGAATAGGGTTTATCACTGCTTGGTATGCTTGTTGATACATCTCAACTCGGTAGTATTGATCGGTAAAGTTCTACGGTGAAAGTGATTTTGACTCGATACAACAAGCACAAGCATCTTTGGATGGTATTTTATCAATCTGCCATGGTCTGCATGAACAAACCCTGCTATGTAAATCTACAGCATACAATTTATATTGCTCAATCACCTTAAAGCTCCACCCACTAGACATGACAAGTTTTAAGTTACGAGAACCCATATGATTGATTGCCAACTTCTTCTCTTGCTTGGGACATAATTGACCAACTATCTTATGAGATTCTTCTCATCGATCATGCATCATAACCATTATTTGCATGCATATGTGATCAACCATGGTTGCAACTGGCGTAAATTGGGCTGGTTTAACCCAATCATTCCAACATTCTGCTTAATTTTTGTTTATTACCCCCCATCAATCTCCACTAAATAAGGAATTTACCCAACATTGTAGGTCAGACTACATAATAAAGTCTCTGGCAAGCGGTAATGACTCCAAGATACTATATGTATGTCGTCTATACTCATACCTTGTAGATGCATATGCAGCTTTCATAAAAACAGAACACTAATGTTTATTGTTATGTAGAGGGTACTTCCTTAATACCTGAATTTAAAATAATATATCAGTAATGTGCTAAATGTTATGATTTGGAGTTTATTTCACATAATTGTTTCATAAGCAAAGATAAAGTTCTTACTTGTTTCTTAAAGTTATCCGCTAAGTATCTCAAGCAATATGCATGATGGCTACTGGGAAATATCATGGGGAGGGCCTTAAGAAGACCTAGATGTCGATCGGAAAAGAAAGTAAACCTTAATAAGCCAGACATATATTAAGAATTTAAGACATTTCTTAGCTTAAAGCAGAACCACTCCCAATTAATATCATTTTTAGAGTCAACAACTGCATATGCTAACGTGAATAAGTCATCATTAGCATCCTTACTGACAACACTGAGTAAGCTTCCTTTGTATTTATTTTTAATATGGGTGCCGTCTAAGAATATCAACAGCTTGCATCCCTTGAGAAAACCAATAAAGCAGATATTGAAACATATAAATAGCCAACAAAATTTTCGACTAATTAGGTCAATCTCACAGTCTGCAATACTTCCAGGGTTTGTCCTCTTCACAGCATCATAGTACCACCTCAACTTATCATAAGATCCCTTATCAGCTCCATGGATATCATGCATAGCTAATTCCTTACCCATCCATGCTTTATGGTACCTAAGTTCCGTACCGTATTCTCTGTGGATATCTTTCAATATGGTAGAGGGCCAATAACATGGCTCTAATCTCAATTTATCCTTCACTATGTTAGCAACCCAAGCGGAATTAGCTTTAGGATGTCCCTTTGTTCGAAGATTAGCTCCACCACATGTGTGCTCTAGATTGCATTTTTGAATGCCAAATAATTTATCAGCCTCATGCCTTGATGCATAGATTCTCCATTTGCAATTTTCATCACTGCAAACGGCTATGACTTTTTTGTTGTCATTTTTCTTGTATTTAAATGACCGCAAAGTAGACACCGCATAGTTCTTAAGCATAATTCTGAAATCCTGAGCATCCTTGAATGTCTAAACCTCTCCATATATGCAATTCCTCTATGCATCAATTGAGATGCTAATTAAAGCCAATTCATTGTGCGATGCATTGGTCGAACCAATTTCCTCCTCGATGGCATCCCTTGAGGTTGACAAATGAAGTACAATTTTAGGTAAAATAAAATACAATATGTAGAATAATTCAGCATAGTGGTATAATTTCAAATAAATGAAGTATAATCTCAGAACAATAGAAGTATAAAACGCTAGCAATTGTAGTACAATTTTGGATAATCAATAAGTAAAGTACTTGAAGTATAGAACGTTAGGTAAAATGAAGTATAAAATTAATAGAACTTTATGATACTTAAATAATGTAGTACAATTTTATGTAAAAGGTTAAGTACAATTTCAGAACTCTTGAAGTATAAAACCTTGGCAATTGCAGTATAATTTTTGGATAATCCATTAGTAGAACACTTGAAACTTAAATAATAGATTCAGATAACTGAAGTACAAGTTTAGATAAAATGAAGTACAATTTCAGAACACTTGAAGTATAGAAAATTAATAGAGTATAGATTTAGGTAAAATGAAGTGTAATTTCATAAAATAGAAGTGCAATTTTATACAAAAAGAAGTACAATTTTAGAACACTTGAAGTATAAATCCTTAGCAATTGCAATACGATTTTGAATAATCCATTAGTAGAACACTTGAAGTATAAAACTTAAATAATAGATTTAGATAATTGAAGTACAAGCTTAGATAAAATGAAGTATAATTTCAGAACACTTGAAGTATAAAACCTTAGCAATTGCAATACGATTTTAGATAAAGTGAAGTATAATTTCAGAACTCCTGAAGTATAAAACCTTAGCAATTGTAGTACATTTTTTGGATAATCCATTAGTAGAACACTTGAAGCTTAAATAATAGATTCAGATAACTAAAGTACAAGTTTAGATAAAATGAAGTACAATTTCAGAACACTTGAAGTATAGAACTTCAATGAATAGAGTACAAGTTTAGGTAAAATGAAGTATAATTTTAGAAAACAGAAGTACAATTTTATATAAAAAGAAATACAATTTTGGAACACTTGAAGTATAAATCCTTAGCAATTGCAGTACAATTTTGGATAATCCATTAGTAGAACACTTGAAGTATAAAACTTAAATAATAAATTCAGATAATTGAAGTACAAGTTTAGATAAAATGAAGTACAATTTCAGAACACTTGAAGTATAGAACTTCAATGAATAGAGTACATGTTTAGGTAAAATGATGTATAAAATGAAGTATAGTTTCAGAAAACAGAAGTACAGTTTTAGATAAAGTGAAGTACAATTTCAGAACTCTTGAAGTATAAAATCTTAGCAATTGCAACTCAATTTTTTATAATCCATTAATAGAACACTTGAAGTATAAAATTTAAATAATAGATTCAGATAACTGAAGTACAAGTTTAGGTAAAATAAAGTATAATTTTAGATAGAAGACGTTCAATTTGGAACACTTCAAGTATAAACCGCTAGAAGTTGCAGTTCAATTTTGGATAATCCATTAGTAGAACACTTGAAGTATAAAACTTACATAATAGAGTAAACTTTTTGTGAGATGAAGTACAATTTTATTTACAATGAAGTATAATATAGAACACTCCAAGTAGAGAAAAAATTTCAAATAAATAGAGTACAATTTCAGAACACTTCAAGTACAAAGCTTTACAAACTGTAGTACAACTTAGATTCTATAGAAGTATTACCTTAAGACACCACTGCTCTTCTTTGCACTGCTGCTTGATTCATCCTTTCAGTTTACCAGGATGTCAACAATGTTTATCTTCAATGTCAAATGCAGTAAGACCATATTCATGACATTGTCGTCATCAGTCAAAGTCACGTACAATCTTTGATGTAGAACTATGTATTGCAAACTGAAGAGCTCAACATTGATTTCACTCCATTTTCTTGCGAGATTAATGTACCTGTCTATTAAAGTCATACCATCCTTAATTGACATTATATGGAGTTTGTCTTTGTAGCGGTAACTCCCCAACACTTAATTGAACACTTCTGCTTCACTACTGGTTGACATTGTCGGAAAAACACAAGAAACTCAGAAGCAACTGAGAAGAAACTGAGAAGAAGAAGAAATTCCAAAATGATGAAAATAAAAAGAAAAGAAGACAATGCAGATGTGGGGTTGGTGGTTGTTGGCTCCAACTCATTCCCACTGTGGAGCCTGTTGCATTTTTTCTTTTCTTCCTATTTCTGGTAATGAAAGTACATATGCTAGGGTTTATTGTTTGCTTGTGTAGATGATGAATAAGTTAAGAAAAAAAATGAGTGAAAAATATTATACTTAATGGTATTTTTGTCAAATCAAATGAGTAGGGAGTAATCTCTAAAGTTTTAACAAAACGAGGGAGCTTATTTTAAAGAAAATCAAGTGGGGACTAATCACAAAATTGGAAAGTGCTTTTGGTATTTTTAAATAAGTGGCCCAATGAATAACCTATCCTTAATTGATTAATAAATAACAAAATTAATTATTTGTTATTTGGTTAGAAAAAAAAATATTTATTCTTAATTTCTACGACCAAATTGATGAAGAACTCTATTAAAAATAAAATCACTAGGGTTCATTCCCAATTTTTGTTCCCAAATTTCTAAAGAAGCTGATGTGACTCAAAATCAAGGGTCAAGACCTCGAACTTTTTCCAAAATGGACCCCGTTTTAGATCCCGACCCTGATTTGCACAAGTGATTTTGGATCTCTGACCTAACCACAAAAACACACGTTAGGCTAACTGAGACCACCCTCAGCTAAGGCCATTAGACGCCTAAGTTAGTTTAGAGCTTATGTGATCAATAGTAAACTTAAAGGTAAAGACAAGAACTCACATGAAAGGAAATTGAGATTGCATGATGTAACACCCCTAAAATTCAGTATTTTGCAAAATAAGGATTTAGAAAATCAAGATATTGGTTGATTGGATTTTAGGCCTTGAAATATAAATAAAAGGACTTAATTGCATGGATGTTGAAAGTTTTGGGGTCAATTTGCAGTTTAAGAAAACTCGATTTACCAACATTAGAAAGCTTTGAGGGTCAAATTGAGAATATTTATGGTCAAAGGGACGAATGTGAGGCACTAAAATAGTTGGGAGTTAATTGAAAGTTGGCTAAATTTTAGAAAGACCAAATTGACAAGCTGAAAAGAGTTTTGGGGTGGAAGTCATAATTTCATAAAGTTCTCTATAAATAGCAAACCACCCCCCATACTTCTTCAAAATTTCACATGCAAACCCCCATCTCCTCTCCAATGAACTTCTCCTCGATGACGTTGAAACTTGGCAAATTATATATCAAAATCTTCCCCTTAGCACAAAGAACTCAAAATACCATTTTTTCCCAAAACCGACCGACGAGGCGGCCGAAATTAGAGCTTGAAGTCGTGGCCTTGGTGGTGGTGATGGGTTTCTCATCTCCGGTGACTAAATCTTAGTTGTGAGTAATGGGTTTTGTAGCCCTCGATTCAAGGATCACAATGATAGCTTGAGGGTCCAAAACGGACCACAACAACGAAGAAATTGGAAGAAAACTGAGCAATGGTGTTGGTGGTGGGATTTCAATTTTTCATACAATTGACCGGCCAAATGACGTCGGAATCAAAAATTGTTTGAAGGGTTTGATTTGTGGAGCTAAGGAGCATTTTCTAGTGACGGCGACGACGGAACAGTTTGCTCGTCTTGTCGCGGTGATTACATGCACGCAGGCTGATTGTGAATTCGGAGCTTCGATAAAAAGATATTGGGTAAATGGCTGAAAATGGATTTAAATTATATGCATGTGTATGTATATACTTTCCAAACCTTACGATGTATTGTATAAATGAAGAAAACGCGCGATTTAATCTGGAAAACTAGGACATGCATATAATTATATAAGTTAGTGGACCGAAATCTTGTTATATATATGATGACTTTGGAATAATTGAGTTAATCAAGTGATTAAACCCTAATTTGGTGAAATTGAGACCTAAGTAATAATTGGATTATTAAGGATAATTGGATATGAGAATTAGATATAAACCAAGCATGTATGATTTTAAATATTTAGCGAACAGGAATTTAGTATACTATACAATAATCTTGGTTAAATAAGTGGATTATCTATGAATTTAGAACCTAAGTGGCAATACTTGGGTTAATTGAGATGAGACAGAACCAAGATTTGGATCACGCATATACCGTTCTAAGTTTAGTGAGCTTGGATTTGTATTATCATGTGATAAATTTGAGATAAAGTTGGGATTTTAAAGGCATATAGGACTATCGTTATCGATTTAGTATGTTGTGGCAAGATCAATTGAACGATTTAGGATTCAATTATATATTCCTTTAACGAGATCGGCGCTATTAGCATGTCTATATCGAGGCTATCGATTTTAGGGCGTTAATTTGTATAAATGTGATTATATGATCGAATGAGGATCTTGACTTTGGACCTATTCTTTTGGATTATGTAACGAAGAAGTGGGTCCCGCGGATCAATAGTCGGTGACTATATTTTTGAGACTACGGAGGTGAGGATCTGCCAATCTAGCACCTCTTGTACCAATAGAATTTTCTTGATAAACCCCTGTGAGGGTTGGTATTGATTTGATTATCGTATTCTGTTAATTATTGTTACCTATGTGAGGGATCTGCCAATTAGTTCTGGCTTGTATGAGCTTATTCCAAATCTATCGTTGAACCTGTTAGGTTCTACTAATTTGATATCTGTCTTGATTAACGTTGTTGATTATCGAACCATGTGTGATTCTCTTGATTTGAAAATGATTGGTATTTTATCTATTTTTCTTGAAAATGACTGTTTTCAATCGAACTTTGTGAAGTTCTCTGAATTTGTCAAATTTTATTTGAAACTGAATTGTATGCCCGAGTGGCTTTTAGTTTTAAAACTATTCTAATCACAAACTGATTTACCATTCTGGAGCCATGAACTTTCACAGTTTTATCATATTGTTCTCGTTGAATTGAAATTGTTATTGTCAAATACTGTATTGGTTTTCTTGATTGTTTAATGTATCATAGATCGCCTTGTTGGCATATTTGTTCAGTTGATTTGCCATGTTGGCAATTGATCATTCAAAATCTTGACTGAAAATGATACAGGAGAATTGTTGGGCTGAGAGCCTCGCCAAGCTGTCATGCTTGTGCCATTGTTATTGCCAAGTCATCGTGCTTAGGCTATTGTTTTCACCAGACTGTCATGCTTGTGCCATTATTATTGCCTAGCTGTCATGCTCATGCCATTGAATTGTTATTATTGATTGATTGTACTATCATGGAGGCATAAGGGTATTCTGATATGCATATTTTGCTCTTTTATTGAAATGCATATTCTGTTGGGTTTGTACTCTTATTTGTACTTTGCTCGTGGAGCAATAAGGCTGAAGTGAGGTCTCAATCTGGATCAGGCTGATATCCCAGGCCAATTGAGCCATCTGTATTCCCTCCCGAACTATGATTGGTTAAGACGCTCTAAACCTCCCGAATAGCATCGGTCGAGATGATCCCGGGCCTTTTGAGCTAACGGTTACAGCATTTTGACCTAGAATTTGTTAATTGTTTAAAAACTGTCCTTTTTCTTTATTCTGGCATATGATTATGCTTCTATAGTTCCAAATTGTTGAACTCCACTATTAATGTTGACTCTTGACAGTCGTCTATTGTTTTGCCTTATTCCTCACTAAGTCCTCATGACTCACCCTCATAGCGTTTATTTCCTTTCAGACAGGTATGAGACATGAGGCTTCGACTAACGGCACGTTTTGACTTAATGTTCTGTAATAGTGTATGAGTGAATGTATGGATATATATATATATATGAATTCACCAATGATTATCTTTTGGTATTAGAGATGCTGTAATATGTCAAGATGAATGTAAGATTTCTAGCACGTATGAATTGTGCTGCTTATGTTGATATCTTGGTTCTAATTATTGTTGGGTTATTAGCACGAATTAAGCGCTCTGATATTATTGTATTAAGTTTGAAGCATGTTGTGAGTCGTTGAACATTGTGGTTTATTGGAGATTTGTGGAAAAAAATTTATGGGCCATCGGATATGATGTTGCATGCTATATAGGATTGAACTGAGTGGCATTCTGGTTTTTGGGCTATATCCCGAGTGGGGTGCCACACATGACATGGTACTGTGCGTTTTTCCCTTTTATAGACATTAAATTGTCCTTACCTGTATGGATCAAGGTGTCAGGTTACTGTGCGTTAGATCCTCAATTGATCAACAGCTCATAATTCGGGTCATGAACCGAATCGGGTCATGCTCATCCGGGTCATGACCCAACCCCCAGATATAAGGAAGCGGATCCTGTCCTGTTTGGGCATTTGGACTAATATCCAAGGGCAAAATGGTCTTTTCCTCTGTTATCATTAATTATCTCCATCAGAACCCTAACACAATCATTATGGTAAGCAAAATATATTTATTCCCCAAATTGATGTCACCCAGGTCAACGAAGAATGATTCGGATTCTTCTCCTGCTCTGCAATATTTGAAAGATTTGGAAATGCTATTGGTGGTGTTGGCCAAGCTTCCACCAGCTGCACCTCCATCCCTCTCCCTTGACTACACAGCACCAACAAGCTTCTACCATTGACATTCCCCTACTACAGTGTAGAAACATCCACTAAACTGCGAAATTATTCAAGTAGTGAATATAGCTACTTGATGACATTGTTGAATGTGATGTCAGCTACCTGCAAATTCATTACAATTTGCTTAGTTCAACTTGATATTGTTGTGATTTTAAGAGTGTTTTTTCTGAATTATTTTATTTTAAGACATAATTTGTTATTTTTTAATGGGTCGGGATTATAGCTGAAAAAGCTAAAAAGCGAGAATGACTAACAATTCTATTGCCAACTAACTATTGCAGTACCATGGCGTTATTTCTATGATATTATTATAATCCAATGATTTCAACTTTATTTTGTCTCACTTTATAGAATCATCCAAAAAATATATCTCCCATGGTATTGGTACTGTCGAGAGTCAATAGCTAAAGCTCAGGAAAATTTGTCAAACATGTGAAAGAATGGAGAAGCTTCATGACTACACACAAAAGAAAATTGCCAAATTGGTGGATGTGAATGTGGTATTGGATGCCTCTTTTATTCATTAGAATTTGCTCAGTTAAATGCAAAATTTGTGACAAAAATTGATGAATGACTTGGTTTGTTGGTTAATTTCCAATTCTAAAATTGGTTGATTCATATATGATTTTAAGAGACATTTTTTCTGAGTTAATGTTTTATTTTGAGAAATTATATGTTATTTTTTATTGAAATGGATTATAGATGAATAGTTAGAAAGTACGAGTAAGTAAAGCTGCAACATCCTAATGTTAGTGATGGCATTGTAATTGAATGGTTCCAACTTGATTTTGTAGAATTGATTCAGAAATGTATCCACCATAGTATTTTCGCTTGTCTACAATCAAATTTAGAAAGCTCAATAAAATATTTCACTATGTAAAAGAATGTTGAAATTTTGTGCTTTATGAGAGAACATCGTAATATTGGTCGAGTTGTTGACATTGGTGAATGTGATGTTGTTTACTTTTTCTCTTCAAAATTTAGCCTGCTCAGCACCCTAGTGTTGTAAAGATGAATGATATGGTTTGCTGATTATTTTTCATTCTGTAATTAGTTGATCTAAATGTAATTATAAAAGAGTTTTTTGGGGGGGGGGGTTGTTTTATTTTTAGAGATTATATGTTATTTTTTATGGAATAGGGTTATATATGAAAGGGTAAATTGCATTTTTGGTCCCACAACTTAGGCCGTTTTCGATTTTGGTCCGATTCTTTTATACTTTCTCGCATTGCATCCCATAAGTCCATTTTTTTCTCAATTTAAGTCCTAAAATGGGGTTTCGTCCAATAATTTTAGGCTTGTTTACATTTTTGGTCCTAACGATAGCTCCAATAATTTTTTTTGAAGTTTTAACAACTTTTCTTCGCTACATTCAACATCCTATAACCCAAGTATCACTTGTCTTGTTCTTTCACACATTTGAGGGTCTTTTCAAACAAAGAAACCACATCTATTATTCATGGAAGCACAACCATGAAACCTCCTATTTGGATTTTCATTTGTCCATGAGGTTTTCAATGAAGACGGTGTGCCACAAAAATAAATGGCACCTTCACTTGCGGCTATTTTTCTTTCTTCTTCTGCAAAAAACTTATTGAAGCTATCGTTGGGACCAAAAATGCAAACAGGCCTAACTTATGGGACCAAGAAAGCAACAATTTTAACAGCCACGTGAGTGGCACGTGACTTCTCCGTTAATTATTGGACGGAACCCCCTTTCAGGACTTAAATTGAGAAAAAAATGGACTTATGGGATGCAATATGAGAAAGTGCAAAAGAATGGAACCAAAATCGAAAACAGCCTAAGTTGTGGGACCAAAAATGCAATTTACCCTATATGAAATCATGGGTGAGTAAAAAATTTGCTACCAAGTAGTTACTATAGCACCATGACGTTTAGTACTATTCCAAGTTCTAAATGTTTGTCGATTGCTGAAATATTATGATGGTGAAACACCACAACATAGTCTTGAAAGTTATTTGATTTCAGTGATGCTGCACCCTCTTCCATCCCTATTCGCATTATGTCAATTGTGATAATCTTGTTCATTATCCTATCAAAAATGTTCGAGGAACCAATTTTTGGAACCAAAATGCTTAACCCATTCTAATGCACAAGAAATGGAGATCTTACATTAGTTGTGTAATCATAATCATCAAAGGGTTTTGTCTTTTAATTTTTGGTCTATTTTACCTAAACCTATACCAAGAACCACCAAGCTCACTATTTCATTAATTAAGCAACATCCTGTAATGTGTAGTATCTTATATGTACTTCATTTTTTGTTGTTATTATTGGGTGCATTCAACTTATAAAATTTATTATGCACAGGAGAAATCATAAAGTTCAACATGCATATCTTACATGAGAAACTATGAAAAAAGGGATCAGCCCATATATAAAAAGAACATGACATTTCCTCTGTAGCAGGCAAAAACATGGGATCAAGCGAGAAAAATGGTACAATCTATGGGCAATTTGGATAATACTTTTAGAGCAAAAAAAAAATAAATACAAAAAACAAAGCACAAACTTATTATAAATATCAAAGGTGACCCATCAGTCATATTATGTGCTATTAACAACAGTAGAAATGCATAATCAGATTGATGATTCCTAATTAAATTCATGAAGTTAGAGAACCGCCATGTCCTATGTACTATCATTCAATCAAACTACAAAAAAAGTAAATATTTTATAAAAATGTGTATGATTTGAAAACAAGTGAGATCTAATGTATGAGGTTGAACAAAAAATGTGATCCACACCAAATAACTTCAATATTATGTTGTAAAAAGTCAAATTCTCCATGCACCTAAAGTGAAGGTTCCAAAAGTCATTAAAAAGAGAAAACAACTCATATGCTTTGATTATAAGTAGCTAGGCCTGTCAATAGGTAGGGTGAAACTCTACTCATGCACATACCCGAAAATACTAATATGCTAAGACCTTATATTTTATTCTACCCTAAAATACCCATACAATGAGACCCTATACTCTACCCTATCCTATATAACTAAATACCCATTGGGTCTAACTTCTTGAATATTATTTTTTAATATTTTGATAATTTTTTTCACATTAGCAAATTCTTTTAGTATAGGATAACAAAAAAAATATTATTAAAATTTAATTAGAATATATATTTTATTAATTTAATTAATTTATAATTTTTTAATTTTATTATACTAAATGAAAAAAATTTCAAAAGGATACTATTTTTCCTTCTAAAATATGAATTAGTGAGCAATATATCATATATTAGTCAATTTTTTTGTGTGATCATATACTAACTAAGCACTATTTTTTTAAACTTTTATTTCTTTTTGAAAAGTATTTATAATTCAAATTTGATCCGATCCTCTCTTTATGTAGATAAAAAAACATTATAAGTGTCAGATAGCTTTTCTCTCTTTAATTTTTTTTTTTTTTACATTTTTTTCTCTCTTTCATTTTATATTTTTTTATTTTTTTAAATAGTTTTTCAATAAAAAAATTCAAAATATCACATTAAACTTTAAACTATATGGCATACTTTATGGTAAATAAATTAATCTTTCATTGTTATTTTCTTAGATGGCATGGTGGACTCATATTTTATGAGCATATACTATTGATTTCAGAATTTAACAATTGATTGAAGGAAATTGAATAAAAAAATGTGCATGGTGAATAGAATAAAATATTTTATATTAAAATAAAGATATGTAAATTATTGACAAAAAAATATATTATTGTATGAAAAAGATAAATATTTTTAATTATATATACTGAAAATTTATCATTAGTCTGTTTTTAATTTGGTATATGAATTTTTTTTTAGGTTAATGGTTAAATTTGGGTATTAAGATAATGGATAATTGTTGGGTATGAGTTTATGAATAACTCATGGATATAGACCCTATTAATATCCATTGTAATTTTTTTAATGGGCATGGATATTGCAAGTTTTTTTAGACTTGAGTAGGGTAAAACCCACCAATTGACAGGCCTATAAGTAGCCATAATCACGTGCAAAGCACTAACTTAACTCTTTATTTAGTTCCCATGCTACTTGATTTTCCATTCTTTTGTACAAGCAAATAGCAAGTTATTCTCTTATGATGTTAGATTTGGCTTGAATGTGACGAGCGAATATATTTTGTTAAATGTGTACAGCTGACATGATCAAAAATTAAAATTCATGTGCCAATATATATTATCTCATTCAATAATATTCTAAATCCATCTTAGAGCATTATCAACAAACATACTTATAGTTCGCAATTATAACAAGTTTTATATATTACGCTACAAGCAATTGTTAAATTAGTTAGAGAGAGATGCAAAAAAAAATTTTAAATACACTTGTTTTGTTGCCATGGATATTCTATACAATCTTTCAAAATTGAAAGTTTCATATATACTGTAACTGGTAGACTTCTATTTATGAAATATGTTATTCAAACATTCAACCTACATAACATGTACAAACATATTATCTTATCCCATGTATGGTGGATCATATTGGAGGAAAATAAAATAAAACAAACTTAAGATGTTATAACCATTATTTCATGAAGCATGCCTCATAAATTATAATCCTCCCTCCATATTTCTACTATTGCAGAATTCCAAATTTGAACTTTCTTATTACTAAATTGAATGAAGCACCAAAAATAGTGTTCGTATTGATTGTTCATTGAAATAACCAGTGGTTGTAGTTGCACGAGGCAGACTAAGAATATAAGGTTGTATGGTTTTTTTCTTTGTCCATAGTTTTTTCTCATTGGGTTTTCTAAGCAAGGTTTTTAATAAGGCAGTATACAAAACTATATTATAAATATTGTGCACTCATTTCCCTTCACTGAGTTTTCATCTCATAGGACTTTTCCTAATAAGGTTATATATAATGAGGCATATTGTTTATTGACATACATCCAAAACAGAGTTTTGTAAATGTCAATAATATAGCGGATGTCCATTCCACTTTATTTAGGGTATAAAAGCTCAAAATTTATGAAAAGCTTATAAATAGAATATAAAGTTCATAATAGCAAAAAGAAGGAAAAAAAGAAGAGGATATTATCATCTATATTCTCTCTTAAATTGCTTTTAAGCTTTACAATATATATTCTCTTTAATTTCTTTTGTATTTTTTAGCAACATATTAAAATTAATAATTAAAAATTACTATCACATAATTAAATTAAATGAGAAAATATTTTTTTAAGGGGATATATGATATATTCCATGTCAATCAACTTAGAAAGCATTGGCTTGACTCTTCACACTTCATATCTTATGAAACCCCCTCAAAGGATTTTTAAAGAATTATGTGTCCGCATACCGTATCAAAAATTCAAAGAGTTCTAAGATCAAAAGATCTCTCAGGTCAAAGTGTTCCGAAATTTATAATATTAAAGAAACAACTTGAAAATGAGAAGATAACACACCAATGATACACTGAGCTCTTCCAAACTCAAATGGAAATTTAGGGACCAGATCCTTTTAATTTGAGTTTAACACCTCATTTTTTGCCTCTTAATTAAATTAATGTTAAGAATCAATATATATCTATTGACGAAATAAATTTTTGCCCTTAAAATTTTAGTTCTTACTTGAAAATTTGTAATATTTAAATTTCTTTGCCATTAACCTCTTTATTTATTTTTCTGTTCCTTAATTTTTAATAATTATATATATCTCACTTAATTTAATTAGTATCTAAGTTCTTAACTTAAAGTTTATTTCATCTACACATATATTTTGCTTTCTAATATTATTCTGATTAAGAACTGAAAAATAGGTTGTTACATTCTCTCTTAACTTTATTTTGGCACACTGATATGATATCTTCATAATTTTTTAATTCAAAATATATTTATTAATTTCAACTTTGATCATCATTTTTTTACAACATTATGATATCTTTTGTTTTCAATTATTTTTCCTTTAGTGAAGTTGTGTAGTTCTTGCATTTACCATGTATTTCTTCTAGTGTATTGTCTCACGATGGTCATTTATAAATATCCTTTGATTTCATATTTAAATCCCAATGAATTAATTCGTAATATATATATACACACAGACACACACACACATTATTGAACCCATAAACGAAATTCACTCTCTTTTTCTTTAAAAGCTTTAATATACCAAAAAATTTGATTCATTTTAACTATTATATGAGATTGCTACTATTGAACAATTTTTTATTTAATTTATTATTAGATGTCGTCCATTTTTTAGTTTTAAAATTTTACTAACCTTACACTATACAATATGTTATGTTATTTTGAGTCATTATTCTATTAGAAGTTGTTTTCTTTTATTTTTTTTATTATTATTAATTAGTATGTTGTACAATACTTTTTGTATGATAAGTGAAATTAAATTCTTAATTTTTTTCCTTGAAATTTCTAATTTTTTATGAAATACAATTAATGAATAAACTTATATTTTCATTTCTTTTTTCTAGAATTTTATATCAATAAATTGTTTTCAAGAATTTTATAGACATTCGAAATAAATTTTTATTGTTTGGAAATGACCTAAATAGTTGTTATATATTTTGGTATGTTATTTTATTTATTTAGTTTCCTTTTAGAATTGGGTGTTCTTAAACTCTTAATGTCTAATTTAAATTATTTACAAATTGATGCATAGTTTTAAATATATATTCATTATTTTATTATTTATTATTCGTACATAGGATAAAATTTATGCTACAATAATATATAATAGAACACAATATAAAATTTCAGTGTAAGATTCTAAATCTAAATTATCATATCACACACAATTAAATATCAGGCAATCATATTTTTAATTTAAATTTAAATCTTGATCAAATAAACATAGCTAATGTTAGTTATTCTTGCTTGCTAATTATTGTTGCAATGGACCTTAAAAAAAATAAGAAGCGCTCTAAAATAAAATAGAACATAATTATCAACAAAAAATTATTTTACTCATCAAAATTCAATATCCAAATTGATACTATCTTTTTACAGCAATCTTTTTCATGAATATACCAAATTTACTTCACTTTCTACTGGATTATTCTAATTTAAGAAACATAATTATCGGTAAAACAAATTTCACAAAACCCTACTTCTTATTGAACCAGCCATAAACTAGTAACATTTCAACCTGCTTTTATTTACATGGATAAATTAAGAGGGTACTTAGTGAGCTTATAAGCTACTCAAAACATTTTATAGTAAATATTTATAAAACATTAAATAATATTTGATAATTTAAAAAAAAAATTAGAAGACCCTCACACCTCAAAATCCTAAAATAAAATCTTCAAATCTTCTAAGTAATTTTTTTTTTTTTAAAGTAATGAGATTCTATCTTATTTTCAATATCTCAATAAGCTCCTTTAATCTTAACCATTTTGAATTATATAATTATTATTACTAACATCTTATACACTCTATGATCTTAATTTATCAAAACACTTCAATCTCATTTTAATTAAAACAAAATCTAACATCTGACAAGTTTAAGAAATATCTTATGAGATCTTTTTTATAAGCTTAACTAAACAACCTTGCATCCAAAATTGGAATAGACTTGAATTGAATTTGTATCACCAAACTAGAAGAGAACAATCAGACTTGGATTGTTCTCACTAAAACCAGAACAAGCGTTTTCCACCCACTCCCCCCACAACAGAATCTAATACATGGAACAAAATTATGTTTTTATCTTACTCGCCAAACCAAGAACCAACAAAAATGTACAAGCAAGAAACCTTCCCTACCCATCCACAAGAGGCCCCTCTCTTCTTCCTATGGTGAATTTTTCACCAGGCAACATGGAGCATGTCCCACTGACACCTCATTCTTCTTCCATCTTTATATTTTTTGGCATATATTTATAAAAAGAGATGCCATACAAAGATGAAAAGGACCAGGAGAAGATAAAGGGAGCTCACCACCCCATCAGCGCTCTTACAACCTTGTCCACGATCTGATTTCTAGCAACCATACTTGACAATTGAAAATCACAGTTTTCGTCTAAAAGGAATCTGTAGATCTCCCACTCACGGTTTTCTGCTGAATGTCTTCCAATCTCGGCCTACAAATCCAGATAATATTATTGTTCCTTGTTAATCAATATCTGAAATCAAAACAGGTAAGCTACTGAAACATTCGTTTGCATATGCGAATAGGCTCTGATGGATAACTTATGTGCCTTAAAAAAAATTAAGTGGAGTTTGTTCCATCATTCCAAAGGCTATTATGTTCATTCTATCATACAAGAAAGATGCAATGAAGACTGCTGCACTATAAGATCAGTTAAACCTTCTGCTCGGGATGTGTACTTACTGAGAAAACGCAGATCCCAAGACTCTTTAGGGCGAAAGTAACATCATAGAAAACTCGTGGTCTTCCCCTTCCAGATAGCTCCACTGGATTAGCTACCAAAAGCTCCGTGTCCGGACCACGATTCGTGATAATTACACATAGTGGATGAAGCAATTCCAGCTTTAAGCGAGAGCAGAGTCCCTCTTGCTTTTCGGGATCCACTATCTTTTTCCTGTCTTTCTGCTGAGTAAGAAGGTCTAACTCTCGGCAACCCTTATTAACAGGTGAAAATCGACCATGCGCTATCTAATTATAGGGCAAAAAACAGCAAATACTTGTAAATATGAGTACAATGCACTTGCGCAATTTTCTTCAATGCAGAACTTGATGCCGACATAACAAAAGTGTGCTTTAGTTTGATGTTTGGGCAACAACAGCTCAAAGTCTTTAGTAGCAGAGTACTGGACAAGGATCAGATGGCAAAAGAATAAAATATAAATGTAAAAACCATGAAATCATTGGTGAAATTATCCAAAAAGCAAGGCCACTTCATGAGCTTAAAATAATGGGGTTCAAGGTAGTCAATTTACCAATACCACCAAAAGGTACGAGGCATTGTGAATTGCAGTTGGCAGTGTCATCAAAGACACAAACAAGATGCAATACTGTATACTCGAGACAACTTACAGACAGATGTTTATAAACAAATAAGGATACAAAACCAATGGCAGCTCCAATTTAAGTCAAAGTCACAATTGTGACACAAAACTAGCTAAAGCAGTTGACAAAAGAACCATATCAATAAATGGAAAAATAAGAAGAAAATTGAATATTCAAGGAAATAGGAAATTATACCTGGATGTTGCTGTCTTTTAATGTTCTCATTATGTCATAAAGGAAACCCTTATGATCCATACAGCTGATCTGAATTAAGGTATGCGCTGGGCTCAAAGAGTTGTCAGTTTTCACACTAGCACTTTTCAACTCAGTGATATAAGGGCAAAGAGCCCGTGAGTCAGTCTCCTTGCCTGATGGTGTTAACCTAAATAATTCTTCAGCAACAGTTGGAGAAAGAGAAGATATGCCCTGAAGGTTATCATATTGAGGGCCTGCTAACTGAAGTTCACAACTAAAACATGATTCACCAAGAACATTATACAAGTGCTCAAGCGTTTCATCTTGCCTCTCTTTGGTATGTAAATGCTCCCTGAACACCCAGAAAGGTTATAATCACAGTGTTACAACTAACCAGATGAGATAATGATTAATGGAACTATAAAAGCAAATATTTTCTCCATGGAGAAAACATGTAGATTCAAAAAGTAACTGTGCTGACATTATGTTTTAAGAATAAAAATTAATGTTGACCTTTAGTCTAAGCATAGTTTTAAGCTAGTACAATTCACTCGGCAATTACATATTCTCATTAGAGAGAATATAGGTCATGACAGAGAACTTCTAAAGAAACAAAAGGAGTTAAGCATATAAAACTATTGACGATTTTATACAAGCAGGCTTGTCTGCTGGGCAGGTAGTTTACTTAAATTAGTGCTAATGGATATCTTTAGCATCTAAAACCCAACATGCATGCATGAAACCAAGAAACGAGAGTTAAGATTGACATGCCAACTTTAGTCTTTAGATTGGCAAAATGTAATGATAACGTTATATAACTTAAAAAGTAAAAATAGAGAACATGGTGACAAGGGAGAAATAGACCGACTTGTAAAACAAATTTTATCAAATTCTAACTTCATTGGTTGAGGACATTTCTTGATCCCATGTGTACGGATATAAAATTTTTTAAATGAGATTCAGAAGTCATCCAAGAAGAATAAGGTAAAAGACATCTTGCTGACCATCAAATGAAAAGAGAAACATCTAGAAGTTGCATTGGTAAGCATGATTTTGATTCACATTCCATGATCTCTGAGAAATATTTACATCCAAAAAGAGGAAAACAATATAGTCTTTAGATGAATACAAAGAACCAGGAGAACCAAATTGAATTTCAAAGGATACAAATAGATAACCACTTAGGACAAGAAAGTAGGGCAAGAGGTAGAAGCCTTAGGTGTTTCATCCGCTAAACATCCCCATTGAGGAGATATTAAGCAACTAGACACCATTCGCAACTAAAACATCAAAGGAACTGTCATAAAATGGAATGCTATCTAATCATCCAAAATGAGCCAACAACTAAAAATTAAGACCATTAATACTGACATCTAACAACTCATAATATTGTAAGAGGGAATGGGGGTTAAAGAAAAACTTACAAGTTATCTTTTATGAAGAAGAGGTCTAGAACACGACCATCAGGTGTTGTGGTCACTTTTACTCTTTGTATTGTAAGCTCAAGCTCATCAAGGACTTGAATCACATCTGAAGACATGTGGAAAACATAATTATACCAGCATAAAAAATTGTATTGCACAAAACCAAGAATAACAATAGTTTTTGCTACCGTGTAATAACCCCCTCCGATCAAGGCTACAGAATTTCAGCAAGTAAACAGAAGAGGATGAAGCCCGTGGCGATGGATGGTTTAAGTAAAATGAAGGCATAGAGGATGGGCATAAAGATAGAAGGCGCTCTTTTAAATTCATCCATCTCTCAACAGGTGAGTTGAAATGAGGAATCACCCATAATACTACATAACACCAGATACCATCCGTCGAGACATCTGGAGATCATAACTTGGCAAAGTTAGTAAATGACTTCCACTAGCTAAGGAAAGAAATAATTTAGCCACCATGTGGACAACAAGACCATAGAAGATAAATAAAAATTAAAGACGTTGGGAGTCAAATTTGTTTAGAAGAACTAAAACATTGAAGAGCAAAGGCTTATTTCACTCAAGAAGTTGTGATCTTGTTGGTCAACGACCACAAAAACCATGGATGATATTGACTTGACAAGATAAACCCAGTTTCTGCCTTTTTATTGAGTTATCCGTGGATTCATGCTTAGGTTTTAGGTTCTATTGCAACTCAGAAAGCAGATACAACTTTAAACATGTCAAAGTCGGACAAAAGTCCAGAATAATCCTGATGCCATAGTAAATACAACAAGGCCACCATTTTTGTAGAGATTTTCATAATAGAGTACCAAGTGCATTAACAGAACTTTACTAAAAATTATGCATAAGGATTGAGGACCTTGGTTTTTACTTTGAAAATGGATGATTTTTCCAATTAAATTTAAATTTATTTGAATTTCACATGCATATTATAAAGCTCGAAACCAAATGCAGTGGAAGCATTGCACAAATAAACCCTAAACAACCATAAAGCAACGAAATTTAGTAACAACTCAATTATCCACAACTTCACAAGCCACTGAAAGCAACACTTAATTCCACAACCATAAAAACATCATCGATATTGTATATATCACAAAAGCAAGAAATCCGACATACTTCACTTTATGAAGAATTAAAAATAACAAGAACGTTACATTCCATGTTGAGATAAAAAAAAAATTTAATTGCATATGAAAAGATCGTCAATCGAAAAAATTTAACACCACGAATAATAAACAAACAATGAATCAACTAGATTAATACAGACTTACAAACACCAGAAATTGCACAGAGAGCTAACAACAATAAAAAAAATTCCGCCAAAAAAAAAACCACACATAAATAATGAAAATAATCTAGAAAAGACGAAAAAGGGGCAGAAATGACCTCCTTTGGAAACATGCAGTCCAAATTCAAGAATAGTATGGCAAATATCGCAGCCAAGGCCGGTCTTGTCCAGACAATTCACCTTTATCACGTATGGCTCACCAACTTCCTTCCCTTTCTCGATAATTACAGCATCGTCATTCGGCACCCCCATAATACTTTTTGAAACAAAAATCAAAAACTATATCTATCTATACATATATATATATATGATGACAATTTAAGGAAACACGCACACAACCCTCAGGCAAAAGTCGAAATCTGCTAATCCTGGAAGCAAATTCTTGAATTTAGAGAGAGAAAGAGAGGGAGAGAGGATGGACGTGGCAGTGAGTAGAATCTGTGTCAGCAAGTATGGTATGGAGGTAGTTACATGTGGCTGGAGCGAAGACGGTCCATCCACTACTTTCCTCTGGTTCTTAGCCACTATTTTTTTTTTTTTTCCCCTCATTTTGTACATTACCAATTCTTTTTTCCTTTTTAGATTTTAGACTGTATGTATACTAGCTATTTCATAGGCTTCGAATTTATTGTTTTTATTCTTATTTTTATCTCTTAGAATATCACAAAATAAAATGTTTTGATAGCATAATCTTCCTAAAAAAAATATAAATACTCTAAGTCAAAATAATTATGTTACACATCTAAAATCTTCACTATTATTTTAAAACAATAATGTCCAAATACATAAATTGTTGAGGATAATTGTGTAATTTGTGTTAAAATATAAAATAAAGTAAAATAATTCACATGATCATAATTTTAGAAAATAATAATTAAGAAAGTGATCAACCAAACCGCATAAATAATGAGGAAATTGGAGCCGGATCAATGGAGAGTCACGACACTTGTCGCTGTCCTAAAGCCATGATTACCTCCTTTTGTGCGGGTATTAATGGCTGACCATGACTCCAAGATAAAACCCATTAGCTCTCAGCGGTGTCCATCCCATGTACATGACCACGAGGAGACTAGGAACCAGTCCATAGTCACGTTGCCAAAAACACAAAAGCTTGTGGGGAGTGTATAAAATAAAACAATCTAAACTCACACCAACTCTATGTGCCAAAGAAAAATTATGACCCCTTTATATAATAGTAAAAGTTTGACCATTTAAAAAGGATTAATGGGCCACTAAAAGCATCATAAAACTACCATAAATTCAATTATAATCAGGCCCAATAATTATAAAATAAAGTGGTCAAACATATTAAATAAAATGATATTGAGGCCATAAATATGAGATGAATAAAACACATAGGCACATTAGTTGTCATGTTAAGACATATGATAAAATTATTTGTTGAAAATAAAATAAATTGAAGAAATTTTAAAACTTATTTCCAACATAAATTATTATTATTCACACCCAATTAAATCTAAATCGGATTGTATGATCATTACTTTCTTATGTTATGACTAAGAAAACAAGAATTCTATTAATTGTAACAAAAGTTTCATTCATGCCATTTAAGCGAAGAAGCAAATAATATTTCAATAAATTATTAAATTATAATTCATCAATTTTATTTAGTAATAGATATACATTCAACAACTTATAAGTTAAAACTAATGGGAGACAAACACATGCCACTTCGTGATAGATTAATCCTGTGAAACAAAACTATTTAACTCCTCACAACCTCTTGATCAGTTATTAAAAGAGTATTATTTTTGTCCGTTTTTCCAAGTTTTAGACATATATGCCTTCAGCGTGTATTTTATTAGCATTATCTAAACTACCTCAACCTTGTTCAGTGGCTTGTAGTTCAAGTGACATTAATCTCCCATATTATATTAGGAGGTCTCGTGTTCAATTCAAATGGGCTTTATTTTTCTAAAAAAAAAAATACCTCAGTCCTCATGGTTGGAATTTGGGTTCACCCAATTATTTCAAATAATTATTAAAATAGAAAAAACAAACACATTCTCCTTTTGTGTGATTGTGTTATGCCCACTGTGGCCAGCTTTCTCCTTTCCGAGTATTTTCTCTTTTCCATCTTCCCCCTTCCTGTTTCCATCACGCTATCTTCTTTTAAGTTTTAACTATTATGGATCCATTTACCTGGTAACACGAAATGTAGTGTGATGTGATAAATTGATCGATAGAGTTAATGGTTAGGATAATTTTATATTTTGAAAATATATTTATTTTGTGAGATAAGAAAAAAAATAATAGTGAATGTTTTTATTAATTATTTACTTGAATGAATAATTAAATTGGGATAAATATTGAAACGATTATCATAAAAAAAGAAGGAAAGAGGAATATATAAATATTTTTTAGTTATATTTGGTGCACATTTTACCATTTGTGAATGGGGACAAATTAGTCACTTTATTTTCGTCATTTCACATCAAAATCAAGAGATATTTATTTACATATCATCTCTTGGGTTGAATGCCACATCTAACGTCAAGCCTCTCTTTTATGCTGGGACTTGCATCTCTTGAAGTAGACAAGGGATTATATAGTATGTATTCTATTATCCAAAGTAATCGCTTTAAGTAAACATGATTTTGTCATGTATTAGAATAACAATTGAAAATTATACAAATCTTATTTTGAAATAAATGCAAATTATTATATATTCATTGTAATAGGAAGTTGAGCTTTTAAGCCCGTGAAGATCCATCTCAAGTGTATAAACATGTATAGAGATTCGAGATTTTCATCACACTACAGAAGTATACTTTTTTATTTTTTCAAAAAATTTTTTATTTGATTTGTCTCGCAAAGGCAAAATTTTAAGTAACCAATATCTTTTTTGAGAATTTACATCATTTAAATTTTATACGAGGAACATCACCAAATATATAGAACAAATCAAGGTTACATGTTTGGTGAGATCAACGGTGGTGAACCCCTCTCCAACAAAGTGGACCTACCCCGATGTTTGGACTCCCCCTCCCTCCATTTGAGGAAGTCATCTAGCTCGTATGGCGTTGGCATTCTTTCATTTAAAAGAAAAACATGCATTTTTTTACTTACATTTGAAAGCTTGTGATGAAATGACAGCATGCTTTTCTTACTTATATATATATATATATATATATATTTCTTTAAAAAAAAAAGACAATAAAAATTTTGAAGATCAGCTTTAAAGCATCTGGAACACACACACCTAGAAATGCATCCTTTTTAGAAATTACTATTGTTTTTATATCGTTTTGGTGGTGGAGATAAATAAAGAATTGATTTACTTTAATTAGGAAAATAATTTGAAAAGTTTAAATATATTTAGACGGAATGCAATCTTATCTGTATATCCCATAGAGAGATACTTTGAAAATACAATGTAATCGTTTTTTCCTTTTTTTTTTCTTTTGTATTAAAGATAAATAAATAGTTATGTGTTTCAGTTTAAAAAATAATTTCAAAAATTTAAAAATATCTAAATAGAATAAAAAAGTAAAAGTATAATTAATTTTAATAACCAACAATCGATAAGAATTTTTAATATAATTAAAGCCCTCGAATTTCTAAAAATATAGAATTGATTTATTTCAATCAAAATAATTTCAAAAGTCTAAAATATATAGATGAAATGCAATTGTTCTTGTTGGAGCGCAGCGGAAGCAATTTAGGCATGAGATTTAATTCATCAGGAATTCACAAATCACACTCACAAATTTAATGACAAAATTAATGCCCAACAGATAGAAGAATAAAACAGACACAGATTTACGTGGTTCGGCAAATTCCGCCTACCTCCACGGGAGTTTTCTTTCTTCAATTATGATAGAATTCACCAGTACAAGTCAACCCTTGAATTTGACACGCCTAAACTCAAGCCCCTTGTACAACTACTATCATAACTACCAAAGAGATACTCACTCCACCCCTTTGTATTGCCCCACTCGTACTCATAATAACTACCCCATGAGTATCATATCATGAGTTCCACGAGTGTTCTCTCTATTTCTTTTAAAGTAATCAAATAAACACATCTATTTATAATAGAAAATTACTTGACTACTTTACCTAGAACTAGGAAACCCAATACAAGAAGGAGTCCTAATTCTAGTCAAACTTGATTTCTCGAAAACCGAGTCAAATCTTAACAATCTCCACCTTGACGAGGTTTCTCATCTCAGCAATTGTTCATGACTCCATCGCAAACCAAGTTCCATTGGCCTTCAAAGATATCACTGCATATGTCGAATTAGTAAGGTCTTGACTCTAACTAACTCATCCCGGCCAATGCCCATGTACAGCTTAATGTGTGACTTTCAGGACTCCACCTTCAGTGAATATTCACAACCTTAGAAATCCAACTGGCTCAGGACTCCACCTTCAGTGAATATTCACAACCTTAGGAATTAAACTGGCTCAAGAAAATTGGATTCTTTCATACCTTTAGGACATAGATCACACCACCAAAAGTATGAACTGTTCCAACAACTATTTTGATTTTCCCCACTTCAATACCCATGACTCTCCAAGTAGAATCATCGCACAAAGACAAATTACATGTCTTCCATGATTGAAGTGAATCAAAAAATAATTCTCCATGGAGCAAACATGCATTGTGCATCTGGAATCCAAAATCCATTGATCTCCACAACATTAATAATAATGTTGTCCGCAATATAAAGTCAAATCTTCCCGCTGTAAATCCTTCATATCTGTCGGCTTCTCCTACCTTCAATGCCACTGCTAGGCCCTGTTGAATTAGGAGATCCTCCACTCTTTCTTGCAAAAAAGTGAAATTCCCTTTGTCATCAAAATTTTGAATCGTGAAGTAATTTGCTAATAATATTGCCCATCCTCAAAAAATTAAATCTCAACTTGCAGCCCCAACCAAAAGCTCCGATACCAGTTTGTTGGAGCGCAGCGGAAGTAATTTAGGCATGAGATTTAATTCATCAGGAATTCACAAATCACACTCACAAATTTAATGACAAAATTAATGCCCAACAGATAGAAGAATAAAACAGACACAGATTTACGTGGTTCGGCAAATTCCGCCTACCTCCACGGGAGTTTTCTTTCTTCAATTATGATAGAATTCACCAGTACAAGTCAACCCTTGAATTTGACACGCCTAAACTCAAGCCCCTTGTACAACTACTATCATAACTACCAAAGAGATACTCACTCCACCCCTTTGTATTGCCCCACTCGTACTCATAATAACTACCCCATGAGTATCATATCATGAGTTCCACGAGTGTCCTCTCTATTTCTTTTAAAGTAATCAAATAAACACATCTATTTATAATAGAAAATTACTTGACTACTTTACCTAGAACTAGGAAACCCAATACAAGAAGGAGTCCTAATTCTAGTCAAACTTGGTTTCTCGAAAACCGAGTCAAATCTTAACAGTTTTCTTATAGAATATAATTACTTTTTGATATTACTAATATTAGAAATAAATAGAGAATATTTGTTACAATCAAGAAAATAATTTTCATAATTTAAAGATTTTTAAGTAGAATAAATAAGTGTAAATTAATATATAATTTAGTAAACAACAAGCAAAGTAGAATTTTGAATTTAACTAAAAAGTCAAAATTTTAGAAATTTAGGATTTGATCTATATTAATCAAGTGTAGTTAAAGACACTATTCAAAAAAAAAGAAAAGATAAGTTAGTGATAAAATAATGAGTGACAATACTAAAGTTGTCACTAATTATATATATTAGGTGACAAAAAATTTCGCTTTGTCATCTTAATAATTTTTGCAAACTAAATAATAATAATGATAGTATTTAAGTTATCACGATTGACAACTTAGTGATACTTATGTGGTGACAACTTAGTGACAATGAAAATCTCATCACTATTTATTGTGGCATTTTTTGTTTTCCTTATATTGTCACCATATGAGTGTCACTAATTGTTAAAGCATTAACTTTTGTTATTAATGAGCTGTATTGTGACAAAACAAAAATTATTGTCATATAAAAGATATTACTAGTGACTAAATAAAAGTTACTATCACTTAATACATATCATTAATAATAATTTTTATATTATTATTTATTATTTTGTCACTAATATAATATATTTTTTGTAGTGAGACTTCCTTCCTATATAAAATAATATTTTGTTTGGTTACATTTTGGGAAAACAATTTTGTTTTCCCAAAATGAAACCAAACATATAGTTTACTTTTATCTCAAAACAATCACTATTAATCCCAAAATACCCATTCAAATCAATTAACTTATTACCAAAAATCCTATATACATACATATACATATCATAATATTTTATCATTATTTTTATAATTAAAAAATCATATCTAATCATCACATATACATATTATATATTTTATTTTATTTTTTATAATAAAAAATATTATTCAATTTCATTTTCACCCCAAAAATCCAACAAAAAAGTATTGATTTGATTGCTACAATAGAATTTGTTTCCTTCCAAAACATAAACAAACATATCATATTTCTCCAAAATAATTTTCTTACTATTCTCAAAACATAAACAAACATACATTACATTCCCCCAACACAAATTTCACATTCTTCAACCCCACTCCCAAAACTCATTTTCTCAAAATATATAATTCATATCCAAACATTACCATAAATTTGCTTCTAATTTTTACACTTTGTTATGGCCTTGGTTCTAACTTCTCGGTCCACATGGTAAACTATGTTTGGAATTTAAAAATGGGACGTGAATGTTAACAAGCAATAGTAAATTATTCATTGATAGTTGTTAATTTTGTTTATACTTAATATTATAATGTAATAAGTTTTTTTATTACTTCATTTCAAAAGTAAAGAAAACAAAAGAAAAATATTTGCACTCAACTTTCACTTTTTTTCACTTGGTTAATTGGCAATAATGTCATTACCATAAGTTTATTGAAAAAAAAAAAATTACAATACATAATTTGAAGAATACTATTTTGCACCTAAATGACAAAGCAGTCATTAATTTTTCCTAGGGCAGGGTAGCATGATATGGTTGCACTCTCTGCATAGAAAAATGTACCGCAGTTATGCTCCTGCCTTCTCATTTCCTATTTTCTTTCAATTCTCCCATAGATGCACTCTTCTCATCGAACTGCAACTGCACCGAGTTTTCCCTAAATCCACAGCCAATGGCCGCCTGAAAATCTCTTCAAAATGAGGCAGCCCATTCGAACCCCACTTCCCGTCTCCAAACTGAGACCTGCAGCCTATCACCGCCGCCAAATAGACGATGACGAAAATTTCCTGGCATTGTTAAACGACGTCGTGCGGAGCAAGCAGAGCTGGACAATCGCTCTCGACAACCCCTCAATCTGCGCTCGCCTCAACCCGCTTCACATAGAGCGGTTCATCCTCCAGAACCTCCATGACTCCAGGTTAGCTCTGCGCTTCTTCAATTTTCTCGGCCTTCACAAGAATTTCCGCCATTCCACGACGTCCTTTTGTTTGTTAGTTCACTCCTTAGTCCAGTCCAAACTCTACTGGCCGGCTTCCTCACTTTTGCAGACCCTTTTGGAAAGGAAGGAGAACCCAAGTTTTGTTTTTCAGAATTTGTTTGATTCTTATAAAAGATTCGATTTTTATTCGGCGTATGGGTTTGATTTGCTGGTTCAAAGCTATGTTCAGGATAGAAGAGTTTTGGATTCTGTTGTTGTTGTGAAGTCGATGAAAGAATGTGATTTATTTCCTGAAGTGAGAACTATGAGTGCCGTGCTAAATGGATTGATCAGAATAAGGAGGTTTGATATGGTGCTTGGCTTGTTTGAGGAGATGTTTGTGGGTTCCATGCTAAGCCCAGATGTTTATGTGTATACTGCTGTCATTAGGAGCTTGTGTGAACTGAAGGATTATGATAGAGCAAAGGAAATGGTTAGTTGGGTTGAAAAGAATGGAGGGTGCGAATTGAGTGTGGTTACGTATAATGTGTTGATTCATGGGCTATGTAAGAGTGGCAGAGTCTGGGAGGCCGTTGAGATTAAGAAAATGTTGGTGTTTAAGGGTTTGAGAGCTGATGTTGTAACATACTGTACGTTGGTGCTGGGATTGTGTCGAGTGGATGAGTTTGGGCTTGCACGAGATTTTGTGGACGAAATGATGGAATATGGGATTGTTCCAAGTGAGGAGGCTTTATCGAGTGTTGTTGACGGGATGAGGAGAAAAGTGGAAGTTGGTAGTGCTTATGATTTGATTGATAAGGTGGGGAGATTTGGGCGAATGCCTAATTTATATGTTTGTAATGCTATGATCCACTCTTTGTGTAAAGATGAAAAGTTGGCAGAAGCAGAGTTGCTTTTCATGAAGATGGAGGAAAAAGGGTTGCTCATAAATGATGTTACTTATAATATTATCATCGATTCATATTGCAAAAGAGGAAAACTTGATGAAGCCGTTATTGTTCTTGGTAAAATGCTCAGTGCGGGAATAAAACCAACTGTTTACCCCTATAACATGTTAATAAGTGGACAGTGCAAGTTGGGAAAATTAAGTGCAGCCGAGCAGCTGTTTGTGGAGATAAATGAAAAAGGATTGAGCCCTACTGTTGTGACGTTTACGTCATTGATTGATGGCTATTGCAAACAAAAAGAAGTGGATAAGGCTTTCTGGCTATATCATGAGATGACAGGAAAAGGGATTTCGCCTAATGTTCATACATTCACAGCACTTATCTATGGCCTCTGTCATGCAAATATGATTGCTGAAGCATGTAATATGCTCAACAAAATGGTGGAGATGAATGTTGCTCCGAATGAGGTAACATATAATGTTCTCATAGAAGGAAACTGTAAAGTAGGTAACGTAACAAGAGCCTTTGAGTTGTTCAGTGAGATGGTGAAGAAGGGTCTTGCACCAGATACGTATACCTACAGGCCTCTAATCGCTGGACTTTGTTCCATGGGTAGGGTATCTGAAGCCAAAGAATTCATGGATGGCCTGCAGAAGGAACATCACAAGTTGAACGAGTTGTGTTATTCTGCACTTTTACATGGTTATTGTAAGGATGGAAGATTGAAGGATGCATTAAGTGCTTGTGATGAGATGGGGGAAAGAGGTATCAACATGGATCTTATATGCTATGCTATAATTATTCAAGGAGTTCTTGAACATAAAGATACAAAATTATTGATCAATATTTTGAAGGAGATTCATGACCATGGATTGAGGCCTGATGGTGTCATCTATACTAGTATCATTGACAAGTACGGCAAGGCTGGAAATCTTAAGATGGCTATGGCTCATTGGGATCTTATGATCAATGAAGGGTTTAAACCAAATGTTGTGACCTACACTGTGATAATTAATAGCCTATGTAAGGCAGGATTTGTTGAAAAGGCGGAGATTCTATGCAAGGAAATGTTGCTGGCCGGCATAGTTCCTAATGAGATAACATATGGATGCTTTCTTGATCATCTTACCAGAGAAGGAAACATGGAAGAGCCTATACAGCTACACAAGGCAATGCTCAAAGGATTTCTTGCTACCACGGTCACATACAATATGCTAATTCGAGGTTTCTGCAAGTTGGGCCAAATTCAGGAAGCTTCTCAGACTCTAGTTGAAATGACAAATAATGGTATACATCCAGATTGTATAAGCTACTCGACAGTTATGTTTGAATATTGTAGAAGGGGTAACTTGCAAGAAGCCTTCAGATTATGGGAGACGATGCTAAAAAGGGATCTTAAGCCTGATGCAGTTGCTTATAATTTTCTGATATATACATGCTGTGCAGCTGGAGAGGTTGGCAAGGCTTTTGAATTGCATGATAATATGATGAAAAGAGGTCTAAAGCTAACTCGGGCGACATATGCTTTTCTTATGCACCAGACAAGCTTGCCAGGATCATCGTTTCAGCCATCCACCAGCTAGTTGGTCACTCACACGGTGAAAAGATAATATTGATTATTCGAGGTATGATCAGATGCATAGATCTGTTCTCAAATTTGATTGATTGCAGAGCCCCAACTGAAGTTTCAAGTTCATGATTTTGCTAAGCAAATTTTAGGATATAGTTTGACATTACTCTTTATTGTAGATTGATCCAATTCCAATTGTATAACATAGAATATATTAGAGAGATGTAGCTAACCAACATAGGACTAGATGACAATGAAAGAATACATGATGTAATTATTCATTGACAATTAATAGTTAATAAAATGGTGTCTCACAATTGAAATTTTGCTTATTTTTGTAATCTACTTGCTTTTCCCACTTATCTTTTCTTTAGTTTGGATCCTCCGTTCCAATTAATGCGTTTCATCTTCTATTCCCTGTTATAAATAAACACTAAGTGTACAAAATATTTCTTCAAATAAACACTTGGACTTGGATTATATATACTTGGTGTGCATCTATAATAAAATAAATGATAAAACACTAATTAAAAATAGAGGATCCAGTATGATCTTTTTGTTGCTCTTATTGATCTTATTGGCATTGTAAAGCTGGGTAAGAGAGTATATGATCTATGCAATGGCTTTAGATATCATAATGGACAAAGTTGCAGAATAATACTAAATGAGAATGGTAGAGATGGACAAGTAGCTCTCCTGAATGCATACTGTATCTGAATTAATTGTTTTCTCATATGTAACAATGATCATGGCTTTTGTATAAGGAAGGAAGAATTTGCCAAATGTAGAAATTGTTGTGCAAGGAAATAGTAATGAGATTATTACTCAATAAGATCACATATGATTTCTTTCTTGATGATTTAGACCTATACCTATTGTAGCTATACTGGAAGTAGGTACATTGGCCTAAATCTTCCGACATTTTTCGCCTAAACACAGAAGCAAAAGTCAACCAAGACAAATAACAAAAAAGAAAAAGCTACAAAATTATGAAACCACGTAGTCTTGAACTTATATAATAAAATGAAATTTAAAAAAGAAATGATAGATGAGGTTGGGGGTTTGGGGGGGGGGGGGGGATAGTGTCTTTTCTTAATAAAAACAAGGGTAAATAGCAGACACCCCCAAGGTATAGGGTCATTTGCATTTTGCCCCTCAATCATTGCAAATGTGTGGAACGATTATGTAACATTTGGTAAATGTGCTTGAATACCCCCTCGTTTCATTTTTCAATAGAATATTCTATCGAAGATGCTGAAATACTTTGAGTATGTTGCACTTTACCTCCTCAACTTTAACAAAATGTGCATTTAACAATCCAATCATTCTAAAACATCACACTTTTATCATTAAATTTTTATTTTTATAGAATAAAATGAAATATTTTGTAAAAAATATTATCACACACTAATCACTTGTCAATATATGAAAAGTTAAATTAGTTTGAGCTATCATATAATTTTAAATTAATTTTTTTATATTATATTTTACTTGGTTTATATACATGAGATGATTAAAACTAATTTTAAAATTGTATCCTAATTAATTGTTATATCAATATAATATATGCACATTTGTTAGCAAATGGTATTTAAATATTTTTAATTTAAATATAGTAATAAATGAGAGAGATAATGTTGATATTGATGTTGAACCCAGGATGATCTATTGTTAAAACTATGAAATAACAGTAAAGTAATTCAATGTAAAGTGACAACGAGATTTAACGTGGTTCGACGACATGCCTAATCCATCCAATGATCCAACAAAGAAAAGGAATATTATTGATCTCAAATCAAAGTACAAGTACAAACTTGAATACTACAAATCTTACGAGAATACATAACACCCTCGTTCTAAACTCCGTCTTGAGAAATTTACTCAAAAGCAATAAAGAAGCCCTCGTGTTATGTTCTTCCTGTTTGTCCCGGAAGAAAACTGATTAAATACCCATGAAGTAGAGTCCTAGGTGAAGTGAGCATCCGCCCACGCCAAGGTGCGAATGACTTGCGCCCCGGCGCACAGAAACTGACTTGTGCCAAGAAAACCCAATGTTGGGTAGAAAACTTGCGCCCTGGCGCAAAGTTACTGTTCACTACACGCCGGGGGGCAAAAAACTTGCGGTGGGGCACACGAGGCGTGTTTTGCCTTGTTTCTTATCCTGTTGCGTGCCATGGCGCTCACATCCTTGCGCCCCGGCACGTGGCATCCTGCCAACGCGCGCTAGGATGAGCTCCTCGTGCCCATTTTGACCGCTTCGCTACTATTCGCTTTATTTCTTCCATTCTTTGTCAATTAAGCCCCAAAATTTTAAGGCAAAATTAACAATTCTCCATCTTGACTTGAAATTCACCATCTTTCTTTTTTGTCCCTACGCCCAAACGGGCCTATCATCTGAGTCTACAAACGTTAACCAAATCCAAGCAATGCTCGAATTTGATTCTTGGAATAGCTTTAGTCAACATATCTGCAGGATTATCCTTAATCCCAATCTTGTCAACCAACGTAACACCTTGAGACACTATATCCCAGACTAAGTGATACCTCACATCCATGTGCTTTGTTCTCTCATGAAACGCTTGATTCTTTGACAAATGTATGACACTCTGACTGTCACAAAATACCTTAGTGATCTCAGAAGTTATACCCATATCATCGATCAACCCCTTTAGCCAAATACCTTCCTTGATGCCTTCAACCAAAGCCATGTACTCAGCTTCTGTTGTGGACAATGCAACTGATAACTACAAAGTCGCCTTCTAGCTAATCGTACGACTTGATACACAAAACATATAGCCCATCATGGACCTTCTGCTGTCCAAATCTTTGGCATAATTCGCATTCACATAGCCAATAATTCTAGTAGTAGAATTGAATTGATTGCACCTCAAACATCTGTCTGTAGAGCCTCTCAGATACCTTATGATCCATTTCATAGCCTGTCAATAAGTCTTTCCTGGCTTGTGCATGTATCTGCTCACAACACTAACTGCGTGTGAAATGTCTGGCCTAGTGCACACCATGGCGTACATCAAGCTACCTATTGTACTAGCATACGGCACATTAGACATGTGCTCCACCTCCTCCTCAGTACTCGGTGATAGATCTGATGAGAGCTTGAAATGAGCTGCAAGTGGCCTACTAACTGGCTTGGACTTATCCATCCCAAGTTGCTCAAGTACTTTCTCAATGTAATGTTGTTGAGACAAGTACAACAATCCTGTGTGTCTGCCTCGGATGATCTCTTTTGCCCAAAATCTTCTTTGCACCGCCCAAATCCTTTATCTCAAATTCTTCACTTAATTGAGCTTTTAATTGGTTTTTCTCAAATATGCTTTTAGAGGCAATCAACATATCATCAACGTACAACAACAAATATACGAGAAGGTCATCACTACAAATTTTATAATATACGCAACAATCAAATTGGCTTCTTGTATATTCTATCTTGGTAATAAAAGCATCAAACCTTTTATACCACTACCTGGGAGACTGTTTCAAGCTACATAATGACATCTTCAAAAGACATGCTTGATTTTGTTTCTCGAAAACAACGGATCCCTCTAGTTGGCTCATATAGATTTGTTCATTCAACTCACTATGCAGAAACGCTGTTTTCACATCCATCTACTCCAGCTCCATATCAAATAGAGCAACCATGGCAAGTAAAACACGAATGGAAATATGGTTTACAATTGGGGAGAAATCTTTATGAAAGTCAACTCCCTCTCTCTGAGTAAAGCTCTTAGCAACCAATCGTGCCTTGTATCTAGCATCTTTAACACTTGGAATCCCTTCATTCTTCTTGTAGATCCATTTGCAACCTACAATCTTCTGCCCTTTTGGTACATCAACCAGCTCCCATATGTTATTCTTGTGTAGAGACTCCATCTCTTCACTCATAGCTGTAACCTATTTATCAGAATCTGGCCTGAAAATTACCTCTTTGTATGAGACTAGATCATCTCCTACAAACTCCTCGGCTGAACTCAAAGCATAAGCTACCAGATCTGAGTAAGCAAACTATTGCAGTGGTTTGATTTGCCTCCTCTCCTTATCGTCAGCCAAGCGATAATTTTGTAGTGGTTCATTTTCCTGTTGTTTATTAAGTGATAGTGTGCTCTCACCAGCTTCATCTACCACCTTCTGTTTCCCCTTTGAAACTTTTGGAGTGTCAACTTCAAACTCCACTTTCTCCTTAATGCAGTGTTGACCGCTTTCTGGCTTCTCCACCTTCTTCATCATTGCAAACTCATCAAATGTCACGTCCCTGCTGATAATCATGTTGGAACATTTGTCATCATTACACCACAAACGATAACCTTTGACTCCACCTGCATAGCCTATAAATATGCACTTCCTTGCCCTTAGCTCAAGCTTCCCATCCCAAACATAAGCATATGCTGGACACCTAAATACTCTCAGATTTGAGTAATCAACAGGAGACCCTAGACCAAAATTCCATTAGTGTCTAGCAGTCCAAAGCAATTGATGGTGATCTATTCACCAAATAACACGCAATGCTAATAGCTTCTACCTAAAAATCCTTGGACAATCGAGCATCAAAAAGCATGCGTCTAGCTCTTTCCAAGATAGTCATATTCATCCGTTCTGCTGTGGTGTATGTACAATTGTGCGATGCCTTGCAATTCCTTCCTTATCGTAGAATTCCTGAAATTCCTTGTTGCAGAACTCCAATCCATTGTCAGTCCTTAAGCGTTTGATCTCCTTTCCTATCTACTTCTTAATTAAGGTCTCTCATTGCTTGAAGTTGACAAACACCTCATCCTTATGCTTTAGCATGTACACCCATACTCTCCGTGAGAAATTATCTATGAATGTCGGCATGTACCTTGTACCTCCCTTTGAAGGAACCTGAGAAAACCCCCAAAGATCTGAGTGAATGTAATTCAAGGTGCCTTTGGTCTTGTGAACTGCAGTGCCGAATTTCACCATGTGTTTCTTACCTAGCACATACTGCTCGCAGAAATCCAACTCTCTAATTTTCTCTTCGCAAAGCAAACCATGTTTGCTCAGTTCTGGCATCCCCTTCTCACTCATATGCCCAAGCCGAATATGCCGCAGTCTTGTAGTATCATTGATTGATGAAAAAACTACTGCAGTACCAGAAACTGTGTTTCCCTGCAATATGTAAAGGTCGTTCCACTTGTCTCCCTTCATGATAAGCAATGCGCCTTTCGAAACCCACAGAACTCCATCTTGAGCTCTGTACTCAAAACCATTCTTGTCAAGAGTACCCACCGATATCAGATTTTTCTTCAGATTTGGAACATGACGCACATCTGTTAAGGTCCTTACTCTGCCATCATGCAGTTTGATACAAACTAAGACAATTCCTACAACCCTGCAAGAAGCATCGTTTCCTATAAGCACTTTACCACCATCATATTTCTGGTACGTGGTACACTAATCTTCTTGTGGGCACATGTGGTAGGAACAATCACTATCCAAAATCTATTCAGAGCTTAATAAAGTTTTAGCAACGTTGAGAACAAGCCCACCATCAGACTCATCCTCAACAACTCCTGTAATATTATCCCGTTTCTGGACAATTCCATTTCCAATGCCCCTTTCCACCGTACCTAAAACACTTATCACCATTTCTATGTTTGGTTTGGGACTTCGATCAGCCTTACTCATTCCCCTTTCTCCCGGTCTCCTTTTTGCCACCAATTCTTCCCTAGTTTCACCATCGTTACTGTCCAGGACATGTTTCTCAACTCGTTGGAATTCAATGAGGCCTTCGTATCCTCCATTGAAATTGTATCTCTCCCGTACAGCAAAGTAGTAACCAAGTACTCAAAAGATTTTGGCAGAGAACACGAGAGAATTAAAGCTTGATCCTTATAATTAATTTTGACATCTATACTAGCGAGATTCAGAATCACCTTATTAAAAAAATCAATATGCTGAGTGATAGATGTACCTTCCTTCATCCTCAATGTGTATAATCGATGTTTCAAATACAACTGATTTGTCAGGGATTTCATCATATATAGACTCTCCAGCTTCTTCCATAAATCCGCTGGCGTACTTTCCGTAGCGACCTCTCTCAGTACGTTATCCGACAATGATAACACCAGAGTACCATAAACCTTTGCCATGAGGGTGTGAACTTTGTTGACACAGGAGGGCGTGAACCTTCATCTTCCACAGCCCAAAGTTTTTCTTCCCAATGAATTTCTCTACCTCGTACTTCATTCTTGACATTTAATCCAACCTGCTCTAATATCAATTTGTTGAAACCCAAGAGGATCTATTATTAAAACTATGAAATAATAGTAAAGTAATTCAATGTAAAGTAACAACGAGATTTAACATGATTTGTTGATGTGCCTAATCTACCTAACAAAGAAAAGGAATATTATTGATCTCAAATCAAAGTACAAGTACAAATTTGAATCCCACAAATCTCACAAGAACACCTAACACCCTCATTCTAAACTCCATCTTGAGAAATTTACTCAAACGCAGTAAAAAAGCCCTTATGTTATGTTCTTCCTGTTTGTCTCGAAAGAAAACTGATTAAATACCCACGAAGTAGAGTCCTAGGTGAAGTAGGCATCCGCCGCACGCGCGGGGTGCGAATGACTTGTGCCCCAGTGCACACGAAATTGACTTGTGCCAAGAAAACCCAATGTTAGGCAGAAAGTTTGTGCCCCGGCGCAAAGTTACTGTTCACTGCGCACTGAGGCGTAAAAAACTTGCGGTGGGGCGCACGAGGCGTGTTTTTCCCTATTTCTTGTCCTGCTGCGCGTCATGGCGCTCACATCCTTGCGCTCCAGCACATGGTGTCCTGCCAACACTCCCAGGGGTGAGCTCCTCATGCCCATTTCGAATGCTTTGCTCCGATTCGCTTTATTTCTTCCATTCTTTATCAATTAAGGCCCAAAATTTCAAGGCAAAATCAACAATTGAGATATACATTATTTGCTATCAATTTTGATCCGATTAGCGTCACATATCTTAGTCTTATTCAAATTAAAACCCTAAAGTTCTTACACTCTTAATCAAGCAAATAAGAACAAATTTATAAGTACTCCATAATGATCATTTGGTAATAGAACCCTAAAATTAATTTTTAATTATCTTACATACATCAATTTAGAAAAAATTTGACCATTAAATTGGTTTATACATTTCAAATTACTCAAATTGACTAAACATATGATATATTGATAATTAAGTCATATATGGTAACAATTTTTGGCAAAATATTTTACTTTATTTCACCAAAATAAGAATTTAATACTGAGGATAACATTTTAAAGTACTTTAGGTAACTAAATGTAATTTTTTTAAAACATTAGGGCCGGGGGCAAAGTGCAACAACTTTAAAATATATCATCGAAAAATGGAATGATGGGGTGTTCAAGCACATTTAGCAAAAATTGAGCAATCTTTCTACATACTTGCAACGGTTGGGAGCCAAAGTGCAAATGACTCTATACGTTGATTGGTTATATGTTATTTATACTAAAAATAATTCAAAGTTGTTTAAGAGAATTGTGCCCTCAATAGTTATGCGATAACCCCCAATTACCCCGTCATTTGTTCAAATATGATCTCATTTTCCATTTCTTTCATATTATTGTTATTATTAGTAGTAGCAATAGTAAAAAAAAATTAGAGTGAATTACATCCAGAGCTCCTAAGGTTTGATCTAATTACAAAAAAATTCTCGTTATTTTGAAAATTATATTTACTCACTGACGTTTATCAAAGTTCAACATTAAACCCTTGTCGTTAGTCGCCGTTAGGATTTTGACCTAGCGTCATTAAAAAATATAGATGAAATTTAACAAATACACTTATTATAATTTACCATTTTTTTTTACAAGGTTTATACTTCAGGAGTGTTATTGTGATATATTCAAATTTCTTAGGGGTCTGTTTGTAATTAATATTTCTTTTAGGACTAAAATATGCTTAATTAATTAGCATTTTAAAATTAATACTTAATAATGTTTAAAATAACTAATTAAATATATTTATTGATTAAAGTATAAATAAATAAATAATTTTAAAAAAAGATAAGTAAAGAATTTATTAAAACTTATTTGTAATTAATATTTTTTAGGACTAAAACATACTTAATTAATAAGGATTTTTTTAAATCATATTTATTAAATAATAAATATTTAAAATAATTATTTAAATAAATTTATTGATTAAAAAATAAACTACACAAAAACTAAAAAATGGATAAGTAAAGAATTTATTAAAATTTATTCTTTAAAATATATTCTTTGATTTTAAAGAATTTATTTTTAAAATTTATTAAAGAATTAAAAAATAAATAAATACCTCAAGCACCCCTCCCCTACCCCACCCACCATGGCTATTTATCGCCCAACTGTTGGCCATGAATAGGCTGCTGCCCACAGGCCATTGTCAGCCGCAACGAGCAGTCGGCCAATGGCCAGATCTAGCTGCCTAGTCAGGCGGTAGTTGGCCATGGCCAGGCAGCATCCCAAGGTGGGGTGAGGGTTTGGGGGGTGGTGGGTGGATTATTGTATACATAGATATATATATACACACACACATACATACATGTATGTGTATATATATATGTATATATATATGCACCTTTATATTATAATAAGATAATGATTTAAATTTTTATTTTTTATTTACTTATTTTATTTTTCAAATAATAAATAAATTAAATTAAATTATTAAAGTAATTCAGTCTTAAATTATTAAAATTATGTTGTATAAGATAATATATTTAAATTTTTATTTTTTATTTTTACTTATTTTATTTATTTATTACTAAAATTTAATAAATTATTTTATATATGTTTACTATTTTATCAATTGATTCATTATTAAATATGTAAATCAAAATTAATAGAAATATTTTATCTAAGGTTACAAATTTAAATTTTTAAAAAACTGAAGGTAATAAAAATACATCAAATAAACCCTCACAAATTCAAAAGTATTATAAATAGGTCTAAGGATATTTCTGTCAATTTTTTAATTTTTTTTTCAATTTTTAATGGAAGGGCATTTTTATTTGTTTCACATTTTCCGTCTGCATTACATTTAGATTTCAAACTTCAGGGGAATACACGTGATTTTCAAAATAATGAATATTTTTGGGTAATTAGGTGAAACTTCGGGGGATCTGAATATAATTCACCCAAAAATTATATTCTATATAGGAGGCATATATGCATATGGTTTATACATATGTAAAATTGATTGTGTTATCATAATTATTATTATTTTATGCATATATAATACATAAAATAATGTAATTTTATATTGTGCAATAATAAATGTAGTGTTATATGAATATATGCATGCAAAATTAACATATATGTAAACACCAGTTATAGTATACATTTACGTATACACACTTGTATTATATACATAAAACAATGTATTTGTATTGTGCAATAATAAATGTAGTGTTATGTGAACAAATGCATGCAAAATTAACATATAAGTGAACACCACTTATACTATACATTTACATATACACACGAGTATATTAACTGATATACTCAAATAGTAAAATATCACAAATATATATATATAAATTTGTATAATATTGGGCATTTAAACAAACATATGCTTGTACAATTATACACATATTTGTTTATATACACAAATATAATAAATACATGTTAACGTGTTATTAAACTCAATAAAATGCATGTGTGGCGTGTAAGTATATGTGCAATATGCATTTACAATTAAACACCACTATGAAATGAACTCTTATAATTAAGTGTATCTAATCAATGATATATTTTTTTCTATATAATATATACTGATGAGGGTTCAATTCGTTTTGTATTGGCCCAACTATGAGATGGGATGAAACTCGACCTCACTAGTCGGTATTCTGGTTAAAGTGGGACGAATCCTACAATCACAGCAAACGTCAGGCTAGCCGAGGAGCCCTCGGCTTAGGCCCTCCGACGCTCAAGTCAGTACAGATCAATGAGATATCTTGAGCAACAGAGTAAGGGCTTAGTGTATTTGTCAGAGCATACCTTAAAAAGGTTGAAATAAGAGTATTTATAGCCTTCTCATTTTTGGGGAATGGTCTGAGATGCCTCTGAACACATTCAGGGGCCTTTACCATTGTGCAAAGGGTGATTAGTAATTTCCTCTCCCCGCATCTTTTCAGATAACTGTCTTTCCAGGTTTTAAGGACATGATAGTATACTGTTGAGGCGCCTGTTGTGTCAAGCGGTGAGGGGGGTGGCATGCACCATTAATGCAGAGGCATGTTGCCCCGTCAGTGTATTTAATGCGGTGGCAGAGTACTGTACTATATCGACCTCGTTTGGTCGACAAAGTTGACCAGACGTCGTTCTGTCACGGGGGCACAGCCAAGAGAGAGGTCGATTGAATCTATGGGCCTCAGATGCAAGATTAGGCCTAGTGCTGCGTCTCTGGGCCAGCTTTGTTTGGGCCAAGGTATTTGGGCCACCCTATATCATGAGTCCCTCCACTTCGCAAGGCTGAACGAGGAATCGACGAGAAGCGTTGGGAAGTAGTTTACTGGGTATTTGTAAGAATCGACCAGGGTTTGGCGCATTTATTGAACGGTTACATCGTGGCGCCCGTGGGGCGGCGTGGCAGTTACATGCATTATTACAAGCACTTGGTTTCCCGTGTTTGCTCCTCTATAAATATCCGCGGTAAAACTAACCATTTTTACTTTTACCGCATTAGCTTCTGGTTGAGCGCTTGTCCAAACGTCCTCACATCCAAGATTTTCTCCTTTTAGCTCTTGCATTCAGTAAGTGTTCCTTCACTTCTACTTCCTGTCCTTTAGATTTTTGACATCATGCTAGGTTTATATAGTTCTGAGGGTAGTCGAGGGGAGGATAGCGAGGCCACCTAATCTGATAGGCCTAAATATGTTACTGGGCAGTCCAATGAGTCGTTGAGTGACGATTCCAGTTCCAGCAGCTCGAGTAGAAATCGCGAGGGGGATGAAGCTGGGCCAAGCCAGATTCCTCCTTCGCAGGGTCGATTATTCACGCCAAATCACTATAGTGAAATTGTGTCTTCCATAAACCCTGACGACCTGAGACGCCTTAGGCAGTTATATCATATCCCCACTGAATATGAACTTCTAACTCCCGGGGAGACTGGTCGTACGCATCGTCCTCCAACAGGTTGCATAACTGTTTTTGAGGACGCTTTTAAATGTGGTCTTAGGTTCCCCTTAAGTGATAGTATGATTAATCTGCTTAGGGGTCTCCAAGTGTGCATAACTCAACTGCTGCCCAACTGTTTCTCCACCATTTGCAGTTTTATTATTTTGATGCATCTGTTCAATCAGCCCACCAGCTTCAAAAACTTTTCCAATCTTTTTCATTTGCCCATGTCTCACAAGTCGGGTAGCGTCTACGAGTCGGGCTTCTATTATTTAACTGCTAGACCACGCCATAAATTCCTTGTAGCCCCTACTTCTTCATATGGGCAAGAATGGAAAAAACGGTACCTGTTTGTTCGAGTGGTGGAGGGTTTCAATATTCCACAGAGCTGGTGGAGGGGGCATGTCGACATACCAGGGAACCTTACCCCGACCTGGCCAAATACCTTTGTTCGGGACCTGGTCGAATTTGGCCAGATGGAGGCCTCGATTTTTATCGAGGAGAGACATTTAGTGTTGGCTGGATTATCGCCAGCTCCGTTAGATTTGCCTGTGAATGATCAGCTAGGTAGATAGCATTTCTTGTAATTTTGTTGCTTTTTCATTGTTGTTATGGTTTTTTACTGTTGTTCATTTGCTGCTCGGCAGATCGCGTAGGCATCATGAACAGATCAAGGGCAGAGGCTCTGGTAAGAGCAGAGAGAAATAGATAGCGGTGACAGGGTCGGCGGCTCGTCGAGCAGCAGCTGCAATCGAGGAGCCGCGCCCGGAGGTCGCGGCGCCAATTCCTTCTCCGACGCTATCACCTGGTCGACAGCTGGCGACCATAGGCGACAGCCCTGTGGGTTGGGCCAAGCAAGCAATGGTGGAGCATGGAGGGTCTGCTCCGAATAAAGTTGCTGTCGGAAAGGGAAAGGGCAAAGTAGCGAGGTCGGGACCGCCGACCGGGAATGACCTATTTGGTGATCGAAGGGACGAGCTACTGTTCAACTTGCCAAAATTTCCCTCTCCTCGATTCGGGACAGAACCCAACCCGGTTGTGCACAATTCACTCTGCATGGACACTACGGGGCGAGCCGGGGCTGCTCCTCTGAAAGTATTGTTAGCAGGTCAGTTCGTGGCTGACCAGAGGAGAATAATGGGGCTGAGCCAGGATGCGACTCTTCGGGAGTTGGTTTATTATGCCAACATGGTAAAGTTCTCTGCTTTATTTTTGTATCATTACACTCTAATCGAGTATCTGATAGCATTATCTTTTAGGTCAGCTAACTGGGCTACAATTTCTATCGAAAGTCAGAGCTGGCCCTAGCGGATCGGGAGCAGCTAGAGGCTGGTGGGGACACCGAGACTTTGAAGGCTCAGCTCGAGTCTTCGTAGATGAGAGTCGATGAGCTGGAGAGACAGGTTGGGCAGCTGACCAAGGACCTCGAGCAGAAGGATGAGCAGGTGATCATGGCGGTCCAAGAGAGGACCAAAATAGACGGGCTGGTGAAAAAGCTACAGTTGGATCTGTAGGTCGTTTACGATTCCCTTCGATCTGCGGGCCGGAATGCAGCTCTGGAGGAGGCCCGGGTAGAGTTCAACCGGATACTGCTGCTGGTACGTCGGGAGGCTATGTAACAATTCATGTTAAGTCCTACATTCTAGGACGCAAGTGTCGTTCTTGCCCTCGACGACACCCGAAGCTCCTTCGAGAAGGCCATTAAAGAAGCTGCAATTTTTGGGCTACTGTTTCTGACCTGAAGACCAGTCCTGCGTAAGCCACTTGTTTGACGAGCAACTGCGACCTTACTATGTCGAGGGGGCGATCGTCGAAGCCGCGGGAGCAGAGGGCTTATCAGGGGCGCAACTACTGAGGAGGAAAGAAGGCGGGCCGAGGTCGAGCGAAAGTTGAAAGCCGTTGCTAAAGAGTTTGAGTTCACTGGCGACTTTGACTTCGAGGTGAATGAGGGGGCGGTCGATGCTGTTGCATATTTTCGTATTCCTGAAAGGCAATGCCTGCAAGATGCAGCTGGCCCTTCTCAGTCGGCAACCGCTGCTGTCCCCATTGCCGTGGCTATCCCTGAGCCCGCACCCACTGCTGCTCCTGCTGGCGAGGAGGTCAGCCCTGCTGCTGAGGAGGTTGCTAGCTCTAGCTAGCTTTGATTATTTATTTTTCATTGTTTGTTTCTGTTGTTTTTGAGACGGGATGTATATGCCTCGATGAGGCTTTTAAACGGTTTGGTGATTTTATGCCTCAATGAGGCTTTTAAACGTTGATGCATGAATGGGCATTTTTATGATTTCATGTCCAACAATGATGATTTCTTGCTTTTGGTACAAGTTATTCCCGTTAATGAGCATGTTGTTTAACAGGTATTAACTACAGTCTTTATTATCCTGTGTATATAAATTCTTGGCCGAATGTTCGCAGACATAATAATTGGCATTCGTTCATGGCCCACGATGAGTAAATAATGTTGTATTTTGTGAGCTTCCTTCATAGTCCATGTTGAATAAATCGTGATTGATACGCAAGCGTAATAGTTAGCGGTGAAGTGCAGGCGATTTTATCGACTGTGGAGTCGAATGTCTGGGCTTGGCTGGACTGTCTTGACTTGGCGGTATGAAACCGCTTCGTCGACTGCGGGGTCGACTTTGTGGTCTCACCTAATAAGCCTCGAGTTGGGGGCACAAAGCCTATTTTTTCAACTACGGGGTCAACTGTTTGGTCTTGGCTCATAGGCCTCGACTTGGTAGTGCAAAGCCTGTTTTGTCGACTACGGAGTCGACTGTTTGGTCTTAGCTTATAGGTCTCGACTTGGTGGCGTGAAGCCTGTTTTGTCGACTACGGGGTCGACTATAGAGAGGAGATTTTGCAAATTTCATGTTGCCGGGATGTACTATAATTTTATTGCTTGGGAGAGATACAAAGAGGGCCAATGGCCTTTTACACATAGAACTTTTTGAGGTTTACTGCGTTCCAAGGTCGTGGTAGTTCGTGGCCTGATGCATCTGCTAGTCGGTAAGCGTTGTTTTTTGACACTTTAATAACTAAGTAAGGTCCCTCCCATTTTGGATCAAGTTTTCCCACATTTTTTGAAACTTTCACTTTCTTAAGAACGAGGTCGCCAACTTTAAAGCTCTGGGGTCGTACTGTCCTGTTATAGCGTTCCGCCATTTTCGACCGGTATCACTGCATCGTGTTGTAGGCTGCGTGGCGCTGCTCGTCGATAGTGATTAGGTCCAGAGTCCTTTCAGACACATTTGTGATCGGATTATAGTGGATTACCCGAGCTATGTGCTGAATTAGCTTGGACGGGATTACTGCTTCAGACTCGTAGACTAAGCTGTATGGGCTGCGGCCCGTGGCTGTTCGAGGCGTGGTCTTGTAGGCCCAAAGCACCCCTGGGAGGTCGTCTGCCCAACTAGTCCCTGTCCCTGTTATTCGAGTCTTGAGGTGGTCGAGAACTGTTCTGTTTGTGACCTCGGTCTTGCCATTAGACTGGGGGTTTCCCACAGAAGTGAAGTGTTGGGTGATCTCCAGGGTTTTACACCACTTCCTCGTGCTCTTGCTTTGAAATTGATTGCCATTATCCGAGATTAGGACCTTAGGAAACCCAAATCGACAGATTATAGTTTTTCAAATGAAACTCTTGATGGCCGCATCGGTGATCTTGGGAATTGCTTCGGCTTCTACCCATTTAGTGAAGTATTCGACCGCCACTATAATAAACTTACGTTGGCCGACGTCTTTGGGAGAGATCCCACTATATCAATGCCCCATTGGTCGAATGGCCATGTGATCTGGACATTGACCATCAAAGCAGCTGGTTGGTGCTGAATGTTATAGTGGATTTGGCACGATGGGCACTTTCTAGCGAAGTCAACTGAGTCCTGCAATAAGGTGGGCCAAAAATAATCATAACGGACAACCTTGTGTGCTAAAGATCGGCCGCCAGAATGGTTGCCGCAGATGCCGGCATGTATCTCCTGTAATACTTTGCTCGCCTCATCGGGCTCTAGACACTTCAGTGGAGGTCCTGATATCGACCTCTTATAAAGTTGTCCATGCTCATCTAGCGCAAACTTGGCTGCCAGTCCTCTAAGTCTGCGGGCCTCCTTATCATCGGTGGGTAGGGTCCCTTGACTCAAGTAAAGTTTGATTGGCTCTTGCCAAGATAGGGTTGTCTGTTCGACGCATCCAACGAGGCTATGATTTGTGGCACCGACACAAGGTTTGTCGGCCACCAAAAATGTTATGGTCCTCTCTCTGGTACCCTTCGCCGAGTTGGCTAGCTTCGAGAGCGCGTCTGCTCGTTCGTTCTCTATTCAGGGGACCTGGCTCAGGGTGAAGCTCCTGAACCATTGCCGTAATTATTTTACTTCTGACAGGTAATGGTCCATTTCGAGCTCCTTCGCCTCGAGATTGGCCTCCACCTACTCTACGACCAGCTGAGAATTAGTGAATGTTGCAAGCTGTTCAACGCTGCGAGTTGAGGCCATGCGCATTCCTGCGATGAGAGCCTCATATTCTGCTTCATTGTTGGTGACCGGGAAGTCATGTTTTATTGCGAAATCATACTCCTCAGCAAGTGGGGAACGGAGGGATATATCTATTCCGCCTCCTGATGTGGTTGCTGACCCATCAATATGCAAGGCCCATACCGTGGTGTTTTCAGCATTTTATATCAGTAGGTCAAGTCTTTCGACAATGAAGTCGGCCAAAACTTGTCTTTTTATGGCAGTCCGAGGTTGGAATGTGATGTCGAATTCCTCGAGCTCGATAGCCTATTTGGTGAGTCGACCTGAAGTGTAGGGTTTCGACAACACCTGTTTTAACGGTTCATTCGTTAGCACTACGATCGCATGGGACTGAAAGTAAGGCCGTAGCTTCCTGGCCGCCGTGACGAGGGCTAGAGCAAACTTTTCGATCTCCAAATAATTATGTTCGGGCCCACACAAAGCCTTGCTGCAATAATACACCGGACAGGGGGTCCCTTCTCTGGTCGATGTCAACACTGAACTGATCGAGGCCGATGACACTGCTAGGTACAACTGTAACACTTAACCTAGCTCGGGCTTGGCGAGCATGGGCGGTGAAGACAAGTATTGCTTGAGCTTTACCAAAGCTTGATCACAATGCTGATTCCATTGGAAACCAGATTTTTTGGCGTTTCTAAAGATTTTGAAGAAAGGTAGGCTCTTGTCGGTCAATCGAGCTATGAATTTGCTGAGGGTTATGACCCTGCCGACTAGACATTGGACTTCTCGAACTGTGCGGGGTGGAGCGATGCCGAGGATCGCTTGGACCTTCTACGGATTTGCCTCGATCCCTCTCTAACTGACCATATACCCGAGGAACTTGCCCCCTCGTACACCAAATGTACACTTGTTAGGGTTGAGTTTCATGCCGAAAGCCCTCAATATGGCAAAGGTGCGGCTGAGGTCGACTAGGTGGTCCTCGGCCTTCTTGATTTTTACAATCATGTCGTCAACATAGACTTCCATCGATTTTCCAATCTCATTTTTGAACATGAAATTGACCAATCTTTGGTACGTTGCACCCGTGTTTTTGAGTCCAAAGGGCAAGACCAAGAAACAGTATACACCGTTAGGGACGATGAAAGAGGTTTTGTCCCTGTCTTCCGGTGCCATAAATATTTGATAATAGCCTTGGAAGGCATCCATCATACTGAGCAATTTACATCCAACAGTAGAATCAACTAACAAATCTATACAAGGCAAGGGGTAAGGATCTTTCGGGCAAGCTTTATTCAAGTCAGTGAAATCATTACACATCCTCCATTTTCCCTCATTTTTAGGGACAAGTACAACATTACAAAGCCAAGAAGGGTACTGAATTTCTACAATATATCATGCCTCTAAGAGCTTGCTAACCTCCTCCTCGATGATTTGCGACCTCTCAGCGTTGAAGATTCTTGTCTTCTACCTTATTAGCTTGTGAGTTAGGTCCACGTTGAGTTAATGGACAATGATGTTGGGGTCGATACCTTGAAGATCTGCGGCTTTCCACGCAAAGACATCAATGTTGCGTTGGATGAAGTCGACCATAAGACATTCCAATCGATCTCCCATATCACTCCCGACCCCGGTGGTTTTGTCAGGGTTCCCGTGTTCGAGCTCTATTGTTTTGAACTCCCCAACAGGCTCAACCCTGGTGTCTTCAAGCTTTCTCTTCTTAGATGAAGGTCCCTCCTTGGGTTTCGCTACTGGGGCGTCCCCCGAGGGCTTCAATTCGGGTCGTTTCTTCTGCTGCTGGAGTCGACGGAAATGGTGTAACAGCACCATGCGTCCTTGAGGTTACATAAGAGTTCCCTTACTCCAGTTGGGGTCGGGAACTTTATCTTAATATAGTAAGTGGAGACGATGGCTCTGAAGTCATTGAGGGCCGGTCGACCCACGATAACATTTTATGCAAATGGGGCGTCGACAACTAGATAGTTGATCATCAATGTTCGGCTGCGGGAGCCTTGTCCGAATGTTGTGGAAAGATTGATGGATCCTTCAGGGATGATCTCGGACCCACCAAATCCGACCAACGGTGTTCTGACTGGATCAAACTTCAGCTTCCCCAATTTCATTCTGTTTAAAGTAGACAAGAACATGATGTTCACTGAGCTCCCATTGTCGACCAGTATCTTTCTGACCTCAAAGTTGGCAATTTCAACGGTTACCACCATGGGGCAATCTATTTTCCTGTTGACTCCCCTGTTCTCCATATAGGTCGAGGTCTGAGTCGATGAAGGAGATCAGTTCGGCACTGGTCGATAGTTGGAAAACTATCTCGACCTTGGACGGTTTGGTCGAGTCAAGCTGTTTATGAGTTTGTTTCCTCGCATTTTGGGAATCTCCTCCAGTGAGGCCTCCCGCAATCATGTCGATTACTCATCGAATAGGCGGGTCAGGTTAATGGGCAGGTTTTTTCCCCTTTTCTTCTCTCCTCGGGCTGACCGATCTTTCTCTACGGGGAGTCCGATCGGTCCCGCCCTCTTCTCGCCTAGCCTGCTCCTCGACAAACTTTTTCAGATGGCCTTGTCTTATCAGTCTTTCAATCTCATCTTTCAAATTGAAGCACTCATCCGTGTCATGTCCCTTCTGCCTATGGAAATGATAATATTTCTTTAATTTTTTTCATGGCTTTATTTTCTATGATTTTTCTGGTTTCTTTAGCATATTCTCATGTTGTATGGTGAACAGCACCTCTTTCCTCAGTAGGTTGAGTGGAGTGTAGTCGTGGAAGTGTTTTATTGGGGAACGATGCCCCTCTTTGACCTGACGGTCATCTTTCTCCTTGTTTTTCTTTCTGTCAACTTCCAGGCTACCATATTTCAACTTGTTCATCTCCTCCTGGGTCATGTACCTTTCAGCGAGGTCGAGAAGCTCTTCCATTGACCTGGGCTGCTCACGCACAAGCACATTTGCACATTTTTTGTGTTTCAGGCCCAAGAAAAGCACATCTATCAAGAACTCAATCCTCGGGCTGTCAATCTTCAATACTTCTATGTTGAATCTGGTGAAAAAGTCACAGAGGGACTCCCATTCGTTTTGCTTCACTGTGTGCAAGTGTGTATAGGGGAGTTTAGCTTTTCTCCTACTTGCAAATTGATGCAAGAACTTATCACATAGCTGGTCATAAGAAAATATAGACGCCGGTTCCAGCTTGACAAACCAATCAAGAGCTACTCCTTGAAACGTGGTTACCAACATCTTCGCATGGATGTACTCATTATGCCCATGCAACTGCATCTTGTGCTCAAATTGCAACAGGTGTTCATTCGGGTCTGTTGAGCCATTATACCTTGGTAGTCTAGTCGGGATCTTAGCATTGACAATAATGCACTCGTCAATGATCTCCTGAACGAATGGTAAGTCTCGTTCCCTTCGGAACCTCTGTTGTCCATCTGGATGGAGAGTCCTTTCTACGTTCCTCTTCGAGATCTCATCCAAGCGCTTGTTCAGTTGCTGCACTTGATGAGATACCTCCTCCCATTCCTACTGGTCCGCTTGGGACGCATTTCTGCCTGGTCTGAGCCTGGAGCATTCGACCCTATCGCGCTGTGGGGCTCGAAGGGGTCGAACGCCGTGATCAATGGAATCTGCTACCTCCTCCCATGGCGGGGGACGGGCCACTTCTCTAGGAAAACGGCCTGGGCTCAATTCTTTTCTCGATTGGGGCCTTCGCGATTCTGGTCGCTGAGAGTTCTCCTCAGGTTGCGCTCTCTCCGGGGCCACAGGCTGGGGTGTGGCACTAACCGCCGGCTCCGGTTGTACGATGTGTCTATTCAACGCTGCTGAGAGTTGGGCCAAAATTTACGCCAAAATTTGCTCACTAATGAGCTGTATTAACTAAGGCATCGTTAATGTGACCACTGGCTCAGGTTGGGCGCTGGATCCTTGGGCATTTGGTTCTGGGTGTTGTCGAAGGGGATGAGAACTGGACCTCCTGTTTTCTTCTCTCCCATAGGGAGCTCGCATGGTGTTCACCATTTTCGATAGAGGATTCAGGTGTTTTCCCACAGACGGCGCCAAATGATGAGGGTTCAATTCGTTTTGTACCGGTCCAACTATGAGATGGGATGAAACTCGACCTCACTAGTCGGTATTCTGGTTAAAGTGGGATGAATCCTGCAATCACATCAAACGTCAGGCTAGCTGAGGAGCCCTCGACTTAGGCCCTCCGACGCTCAAGTCAGTACAGATCAATGAGATATCTCGAGCAGCAGAGTAAAGGCTTAGTGCATTTGTCAGAGCATACCTTAGAAAGGTTGAAATGAGAGTATTTATAGCCTTCTCCTTTTGGGGGAATTGTCTGAGATGCCCCTAAACGCATTCAGGGGCCTTTACCCTTGTGCAAGGGGTGATTAGTAATTTCCTCTCTTTGCATCTTTTCAAATAACTGCCCTTCCAGGTTTTAAGGACATGATAGTACACTGTTGAGGCGCCTGTTGCGTCAGGTGGTGGGGGGGTGGCATGCACCATTAATGCGGAGGCATGCCGCCCGTCAGTGCATTTAATGCGGTGGCAGAGTACTGTACTGTATCGACCTCATTTGGTCGACAAAGTCGACCAGACACCGTTCTGTCACGTGGGCACAGCCAAGAGAGAGGTCGATTGAGGTCGATTGCATCTATGGGCCTCAGATGCAAGATTGGGCCTGGTGCTGCATCTCTGGGCCAGCTTGGTTTGGGCCAAGGTATTTGGGCCACCCTATATCACATACAAATAAAATAATATAGTTGTCCAGCACACACATGTATGATTATGCGTGTATAAACACGAAAAATGTTATAAATTATATGCGTAGTGAATGTATGCATTCGTATTATGTGTTAGTATGTATTTTGTAGATAATATTAATCTACTTAATCGAAGTCCAGAAAGTAAATCACACAAATTTAAACTTCTATGCGCAACAAATGCAAGTTGAATCCAGTATAAAAAATTTATGCGTATGCACCAATGCCCTTTTTTTAATTTTATTCCCACTTTTCAACAACACTTCTTTGGTTTTTGGTTCTCAATCACTTTTTCACTTTGTTTAAAAGTTTTTAATACTTTCTTCAAAAGATCAAACGCCTACAAACAGCACCACACCTGAATTTGGCTGGGCGTCAGTTGAGCGAACGCTTAAAGATAGCGCCACCTTCCTAGTTTTGCCGTAATCTGTTGCCAAGTAATTTCAGAAAACAACCAACTTAAGGCGGTGCATTAACACTTTAAACACACTTTTTGTTCACTTGAAATAGACATCTGGCCTTAATGAAGTTTCAGCATATCCATACGTCAGGAGGTTAGCCGTGGATATCAGATACCAAAACTGGGAAGCACAACAAATTTGAAATTAGGAGGCCAATGAAAGAAAGAGAGAGAAAAGTTCAGAACACATTCCTGAAATATAGAGATCACTCCAATGATGGTTATCCAGCCCATGCAATTCATATAAAATAAATTCCACACAATAAAATTAGTAAAATAAAGATAAAAAAAATCACAGGATTTGTTTGTTCTAGGTAAAGACATTACTACAGAAAAGAGAATTTCGACAACATTGGAATATGATAGCATAGCCAGGTACCATAGTTCAACAAACTATTAACATTTCTCTCAAGTCAAGACAAAGAGCTTATATCACCACATTTTGCTGCAACTCTAGAGATTTAATTGGCACGACTTTTGAAGACATCAAGACCCATCTCAGTTGGATCAGTTGCTTGCAGCTCTACCTGAATCCCATCTAATTCCCTCTTGAACCTGTCCTTAGAGCTTGCATAGATCATTTTGCTCCTCACCCTTGCGGTGTCAGGGGACCTTAGCACACAGAATTGGCAACGTTAACAAAACCCTGGAGGTTGGTATTAACTATAGTCAAGAGGAAGAAAAATTACCAGGCAATGAAGAAGATCCTGCTCTTTTGGACATTCTCTTCAGTCACAAAGTCAAAATCGAAAACTGCATATCTGCATTCCTCAGCAGGAAGGCTTGCAGTGAAGTCCTCGTAAGTTTGAGTTGGTTCACCAAGCTTTTCCACAATAACCTGTTTTTGCTCCTCCTCAATCTTGAATACTATGAAGCGGTGTGTTCGTTTAGTTTTCAACTCCATAAACTTGAGTTTGCAATCATCATGCACTGCCATTCCCGATGCTGCATTAGCCTATGCATATTTTTGAAAATAAAGAAGAAAAAAATTAAAACTTTCAAACAAGGAAAACATAAATTTCAAAGCATGGAAAACCCTTTTGAGTATTATGATTTAATGGCAATCAATTGTGACGATCTGTGATAAAATGATCAACTACTTAACACACACACACACCCCCAGCCCGGGGGGGGGGGGGGGGGGGGGGGTCGGGGGGGGGGGGGGGGGGGGGTGGTTTGTGGCAGCAAGGGTGATCATTCCAGAGTGTGGGCTTCAACCTCTTTCCTGATTCTTTAGAAAGTGACGACAGAGTGGCGCACGCCTCAACACATGCATGCTACACTATATAAAATTGGAAAGGACAAAATACTAGCCCAGCCTCTTTTTTGGTCTCTCATTCATTTGCAAATAAAAAGTTGACAAGTGGTAAGTTCCTTCTCTCACACCTCTATCTCCTCTCTCCGATAACTTGTCTCCTTTCATCTCTTTCCTCTCTATCTGATTGTGTTCCTCTCTCTCTCTCTCTCTCTAATTTACTTCTTTGGTTATAAATCTTCAGTCACATGGGCTTTCACTATTTCAAGTTTGATTAGTTTAGAAGTTTCAATGAACAATGAAATTAAATAACTCAAAAAATTATGCAGACGCAGAGTGTGTAGCATCTGCTAGTATAGAGAGGGAGATAATGAAAGAGACAGAGGCCTCTAAAACCCATCATCTCAATAAGTTCAGATATTCTGGGTCGCAAAGCAAATAAACACCCACTTAAAATTTGAACATAGCTCATTATTTAAGCATCTAATTTACATTATAAAATCAGACAAAACAACAAAAGCCTGAACCAAGCAAACACATAAAAGAACAAACGTTCAAGTGTGGCAGTTAGGCAAAGCAAAAATGGCTAAAACACGGAAAGGTAAACTGCAAGATCGACATTCACAAAAAACACATAAAGAGATAAAAATTCTTAAACAAGAAGAACAGACTCTGCTCCTGCAGGGGGTGGGTGGGGGTGGCTGAGGGGAAGTACTGATAAGCTTGCAGGCAAAAAATCTTCATTCTAGGTGAAATGACTTTTGGACTTCTCAGGTGAAGAAAAGAAGCTGGGGCATGGCTTTGTTTATTGCTGATATACATTTAATGAGTGGCATCCATGAAAATGGCACACAACGCAATTACTTGAAAAGAAGACAAAACCATGCATCTTCTTCAGTTTCTTTTTCTACAATGGCATAGCATTTCATGCAAATTTAGATTCTCTTTTACTTTCTACATACAAGACAAGAAGTAAATGATATGAAGTGGACTTGATTAAGATCTAAAATCATTGCACTACAAATATTTAAGTAAGTATGACACTGAAAGTTGATTTCCTCTGCCACAGTTGGAATTCACAAGATCATTTACCTGAGTACCCAAAAAAGGCATAGGTCCCCATGAGTAAGAGATTATAAATTATAAGTTAGCTGTGGCAATTAGCTAACATATTCGATCTCCACATGTTTAAAAATAATTGCAAAATATAAAGATGTATCCACAAATCAATCCTGCAAGATAGGGTTTTCACAAATTTGTAGAAGAAACAAAGAGAAACTACTTTCTTTAAAACACCAAAAGACGTGTTATGAGCACAAAGGTCGCAGGATATTTTCTCCTATCCAAGTAAAATATCAATGAAATGTTTTGAGAACCAGACTACATTTTCATTTGGAAAGTTTGGAGGTTACTGGTTTCAAACAATTCACTCAGCCAGATGCAAACATGATGTCACACTTCCAATAAATTTTTAGAAAAATTATTGCAAACAACATCACAAAGTAGAGATAGAAGTTCATGATCCTAGTAAAAAAGAAATAACCTGTGTTAAGCATTTTTATTCATATAGTTTCTATATACTAGTGATTTCATCAATTAAATTTGAAAAGAAAGTCATAAAACCAAAATTTATTACATAAAGAAATAAATAATCATCATCATCACTCAACCCCAAACCACCACCACCCACAATCTTCCCAACTTCCTTTTTATCCAAGCTCTCATCCTTTCTCTTCACTGCCTCACGAGTTATTATCCCTAGACAATTCAACAACAGCTACCATTGCTGATTGCCCAAACCCAGACATAAGTACTTTCTCACTAAAAATTAGGAAACTCTTTGTTTTGACATCTGTTACAAGATATACTATTAGATGTTGCCGCTAATTGTTTCTTTCACATTAAAATGGATCGAGAAAAAAATTAATGTTAACATCCCATAGAAAATCAAGAAAATAGACATTGTACAACGACATTGATTCGATTGGTTATATTACTATAGTTGGCAATTTGTTATGAACCATTCCATTTCACAATTTTACCATGTCTTACAAGCCAAATGCATCAAATACAGGCTGAAGACATGACACCATAGATTCCCAATGGCAGAAGACCGCATTTCAAATAAAGTTTCGGAATTGCAAAATAAAGCCATGGTTTTGTGAATTACAAATTCTCACTCCATGTCCGGTTTTTATTTAATCCAACATAATGGCTTTACATGCGACAATAAGTAGGAATGTTAAGCACTACTTTTTTCCTTAAAACTCATGATCAAGTACTACAATTGATTCATATAACAGTGATTCTGAAAGGAAAATATTTACGACAAAGAGCATTATTCTCAATGAGGAAAGGAGAGTATCCTCGGGAGGATAGGCGAAATTCTGTGATTACAATCACAAGAAAATTCTTGTAAATCTGTGTTGGACCTATATAGCTATAGAAGTTTCACAGCTGAAGGAAAAAGTACAAGTTGGCCACATTGCCAAAAGAAAGAAAACAGAAAATGTCAGATCATTTGTCTTGATATATCCCATCAATGTAGGAGATGTTGACTTAAATAACCGAACTTAACCTTAAAAACAAAAAGAAAAGAATATGTGAACATTACATTCACCTAAAAATTAAAAGAAAGTACTAAGACCTATACAACTTAATTGACGTTGTATCCACTCAACTAACATAACAGGTCATTCATTTCTCCCCAAAAATATCACAAAAAATTAATCCTATATAAACTTAATTTAGTGCGCCCCACAAAAGAACCGCCACTAGTCAGCCAATACAAGATCGGCCCAAAATCACTCTAACCAATACAAAATTCGAAAACAATAATCAAGCTACATGAAATCAGATCTAATAATCTAAATAAACTGAAAAACAAAAGAATATATTAAAAAAAACTAATAATAATAATAAAATCCAGCAGCCAAAAGGAAAATATCATACTTTCTTCTTTCCATTCCACAAATCACAAAGATCGCGAACCGTACACCGAGTGTTAAAAAATAATATTTATAATTAACTGAAATTTATTCTCGGAAAAAGAATAAAATACAAACATAGCAAAAGGGCAGAAAAGTAAAATTAAAAACGAATAATCATTACCATGGTAGCTAGGTTTGATCGGAGAAGATCGAGGGAGGTTTGACAAGAATCCTAAAAGAGAAAATTTAGGGCTGGAAAAAAGGGCCTTGGTGTTAGGGGGCAGCAGATCTTTAGATAGAAAGAGAGAGTTGCGCGCTGAGACGAGACTACAAATGACTTATGTTCGCACGGAAGTAAATACATGTGAAACAAAAAAAAAATCGGAAGCACGTGAAATGTCAGGCATGCCCCTGGGACGCTCCGCTTCACCTTTTGTAATTAGGTTGTCTGCTTGGCTAAATTGTCCTTCTATTACTACTGGCTTTCGACTCCACTGTAACGTATTTGAAATGGACTTTGAATAGGGTGAGATGTCGGCTTGGACGACGTGCTTAGATTGCTATGGTGTTAGCATGTTATGGGGATTTTTACAAAGAATCCCCATGTGTTAAAAAAAATAGGTAAATTACTCCTCTATAAAAAATAAATATTCAAAATACCTTCTTGTGTTTTAAATAATCATGCAGTGCGCCCCTTTTTGGCGTTGGTGTTCTCCACGCGCCTATGAATCAAACTGGTTATAGTATTTTATGCTGAAAAAGTCCGTTTTATCCCCATCTTCCTCAATAAATGAAATCTCCCCCCCCCCCCCTCATCTCAACAAACTCAAATGTAACATCCATACTAAAATTTCCAATTTTATCTTTTCAATTTAAATTTTTATCGAGAATGGCGTCTTCTTCTTCCAACAGTGCAAGGAATAGTTCATATTGAACAAGCCCGCACTTGACTTGAGGTATGCGAGGCCTCCAGTATGTAGATACCTAGTAGACGTTGCTCTTCGAGTTGTTGTGAATGAGAGGAAAAGCTCATTTGGCAAGCTTTACTACTGTTGTTCTCTTCAACGTTGCAATTTCTTCGAATGGTGTATGCCAACCAGAGCAACATGGTCTCCAAGTGGTCTTCCAGTTGCATGCCCAAAGGAGTGTGGCGTTGATCCATGTTATGGTGGTGAGGAAATTGATTTGGCAGATGAAGAAGTGGTTTCTAAGGTGTCATGTGTAGCTGTATGTAGGAAGGATGAGAATTCTGCAACTGTTGTCCATGTGTATTGGATCTTAATCGCTGTTTTGTTAACAATTTTGGTGGTTGTAGTGCTTATGAAGTGAAGAATTGTCTTCCGTAAAAATTGCTGATTTATGTTATAAAAGGAAGCTTTAGTTCTTGCATTTATGTCTTCTTCACTGTTTGGAATGAGGGGGGTATATTGCTATTTTACAACTGAATTATGCAATCATGGCGGCGGGGGGGGGGGGGGGGGGGGGGGTAAGTTGATATTATTTCATGAAAAAAAAACAAGAATCCATCTTGCATATATTCTGACAACCAACCAAAAAGCAACATCCAACCAATTCACTGTCTGGAATGAGGGGGGTATATTGTTATTTTATAACTAAGTTATGCAATTATAGGGGGGTAAATTGTTGTTATTTCATTAGAAAAAATCAAGAATCTAACTTGCATGTTTAGACATCCAACCAAAAAGCAACATCCAACCAATTCAATTCACAATCACCATTAATCCAACAAAATACCAATAAAATCAAAGTTGTGATGATAAAAAAAATGTGCAAATTGGTCAAAAAGAAAATTAGTGACAATACTTTGATAAGAACAAGTCACAATGTTCAATAAAGTGCTCAACATAAGAAATAAATACATCAAATGTATTCAACATATTCCAAACCCCACACAAGTCAAGAAGGGCTCTTTTGCCTCAAAAGACATGCCCACAACCACATACCTACAAAACATATAATTGTTCCCAAAACACAAAAAACCATATCCCTAGCAGTCCAAAACATCAACATAACATCCAAAGTTACTGTGCTATCCTTTCAACTGCTCTTTTCTTGATATTTTGCAGCACCTCATTAATTGTTTGCTTCTTCTTTCTCTTAGTTGCTTTGGGATCATTTGCAGCCACAGTAGGAGATTGAATTGGTGTAGATGGTGTAGTTGATTCAACTGTTGGTACAAGCACTCCAGTTGATGCATGATTTGTTAGAGGTGCAACAGATTCAGTGAAAGCACTAGAGACTCTTTGAATTTTTGCAACAGATCCCCTTCTTCCCTTGCCTCTTCCCCCCAGTAATTCTGCATTTTTGAGACCCTAGTAAGTTCTACCTTCACCTCCATGAGTACCTTGTTTCCTCAGAAAGAGAAAAAAATGAGGTATAGCTAAATCAAACTATCAGAGGAGCAACAATGCTCTACATTTAAACCAGTTCACTAAACTACCAATGACAGTAGTAAACAAAAAAAACACTATATTTTAAAAAGAGACCAACTAAAACATAATGTTTCAAAGAGTTAAAAACACAACACTATTTCTTACTCTTCTTGAAGGCTGTGCTGGCAGATCCACAGTACTTCTTTGAGTTAGATCATCTTAGCTAACTGGAGGAACTTCAGAATCTTGATTATTCAACTCTGAAGGAGCTGCAGCATGTGGGGTATCAGCAGTCTGCAAGATGCATACAACAATGTCAATAAAGTTTATTGAACATACACATATGCAATTATAAGTTGAAGTCTAAAAGCTTAACCTTGTAATGTTTGGACTTAGGATGAGTGGGGTTTTTGCATGAAACTTTATTGTGACCTTTTTGCAGACAATTTTGCATGTATGTGTAAGCCCCTTTCTTGTTGATGTAGTCTTATGCAATTCATCAGGACCTCTTTTTCTTAGCTTACTTGGTCTCCCAATTTTTTGCTTGATTTGAGGTGGCTTTAGAGGTGCAAAATTTATCTTAATGTAGTCCTTTGGCCCAAGAACCCCATGGATCATATGGTCATACACCTTCAAGTATGTGTCCTTCTTGTAGCAGTCATCAACATAATCTTCCAACTTTAACTTTCTCTCTAAAATAGTTGCAAATGCATGACAACATGGATAAGCATTCAACTAGAACATCCCACATGTACATGTTTTTTTTCCTCCAAATCCACAATGTATTTGTCATCTAGACAATCAACTTCAAACTCCTTGTTCCCACACCAACCAGCATGGCAATACCTAGTCATCCTCTGGATCTTCTTGATTTTCTTGAGGATATTTGGGCATATGCATCCAACATGTTTCTCCATTCCACCCTCTTTATATGAATCCTTGTCATTAACTTACTCCTAATGCTTTCAAACATAGTAATTATTGGTTTGTCCCTAGCATCAAGAATAGAGTTGTTAAATGACTCAGTAAGGTTATTTACTAATATATCACTCTTACAATAAATAGCAAAATATGACATGGCCCAATGTTCAAGGAGAGTTTTCCTCAACCATTTAGCTATTGTCTCAATATTCTCATTCACCTTTGGATCCTCAGCCTCCAACAATTTCATATAATGCTCAAAATCTATCTTCCTGCCAACATATGCTGCTTTCCGGAACAACTCCTTCTTCTTCTGTCCACTGAACTTCTTCTTAAAGTTATCATACATGTGTCTCAAGCAATATCTGTGTTCACTGTCTGGAGCCACGTCCCTCAATGCCTTAATAAGACCCTTTTGCCTATCAGAGATGAAAGTCCATCTCATATGTCCAATATCATCAAGCATCTCTCTCAAAAACCATGTCCAAGTGTCTCTATTCTCCACTGGGACAGCTGTTATGGCAATAGGCACCATATTATCATTGGCATCTCTTCCTATAGCAACCAGAAGCTATCCTCCATATGTAGTCTTCTAGAAGCATCCATCCAGACCTATTATAGGTCTACAAGCTTCAAATGCCTTTATCATGGCATGAAGTGAGAAGTACATTCTCTCAAAAATAGAAGGCTCACTTTTTTCAACCTTCCTCAATAAAAGTTTGCTTCCAGGATTCATCTCTCTAACTGTGGCTCAATAATCCCACAATTTTCCATATTGTTGGCCATCCACTCCTCTAATTTTTTTGCAAGGCATGTCTTTTAGCTCTAATCACTTTCCATGTACTAACATTAAGATTCACCTTCATCTGGATTGTATTCTTCAACTGATCAACTAAAATTTTGGGATTGTCCCGGATAATATTCTCCACTCTATTCGCCAAACAACTTGCCTTTGCAAGACTATTTTGATCAACTCTTAGACATGTGTGTGTTCCTTTAATAGTTTTGACTTGAAAAGTTCCACTTTGCTGGATTGGAGATACATGGATCCTCCAATTGCAGCTCTCATTCTTACATTTAGTTGTTATTCTAGCCTTTTCATTTCTGATCCAATCAAGCTCAAACCCTCAAGGCTTCTTTGAAGACCTGTGCATTACTAATTTCATCTTTACTACCATCTTGAAGTCTTTCATATCTTGACCATCTCTGAAATGTGGATGCTTTGGATCTTCATCATCTGATCCAATTAAACTTCTCAATTCATCTTCTATCCCAGGGTCACTATACCAGTCTTCATCCTCTATATGTTGAGCTCTCTGTGGCTTCTTGCTCTTTCTTTTCTTTGCCTTCATGACCTTTCTCAAAACTTATTCATCAACTCTTTTCTAGTTCTTTTTCTCTCCAAGAATATATCATCATCACTAGAACCCTCCAAATCCTCAAGTACAAGGCTTGGTGCATCTGAATCAATCTCAATATCACTCTCTAACTCATCCGGCTCATAATCCTCATCCTCTGAATCTAATGGACTAGCAAATTGAACTCTGTCCTCTTCAAGTTGAAGATATGCATCTCTGTCTTCTTCTAGACCATGACATTCTAAAGGCTCTTCAACTCTGATCTCATCAGGTTGAAAATGAAACTCAAAATCTTCACCAAGATGAAAGTCCTGCCCAAACTCAAAATCTTCAGTGGGATCATGATGTTCTTCTTGTTGTGCAGATGCATCTTCCCCATGATGAGCAGCAGCAGGTTGTTCTGAAGGTAAGTCAAGTTGCTCTCCTTGTTCAGTTACATGTTCTTCTTCTTGTGCATCAGGTAGAACTTCTGCAGTAGGACCATGATGTTCTTCTTGTTGTGCAAGTGCATCCTCTCCATGTTGAGCAACAGCAGGTTGTTCTAAAGGTAAATAAGGTTGCTCTCATTGTTCAGTTATATGTTTTTCTTCTTGTGCATCAGGTAGAACTTCTTCAGTAGGATCATGATGTTCTTCTTGTTGTGCAGATGCATCTTCCCCATGATGAGCAGCAGCAGGTTGTTTCGAAGGTACCTCAGGTTGCTCTCCTTTTTCAATTACATCAAAATGAACACCAGTTGCTTTAGTTAAATCCCTAGCATCATGTTGTTCTTCTTGCACATGAGCTTGTTGTTCATCAAGTACTTCATCTTCTGCCTCTTCTAGCTGAGGTGGTTGTGTACTCAAACCCTCAAACTGTATCTCATCTGGTTGTGTCTCCTCATTTGTAGAATTGGCTCCTCCAATATTTTAATCAACTTCCATGTTGTTGCTTTTCTGAAGATCTTCCAACCTTATGATATACCCATGCTCATCCATAATTTGGGTTGGATCTGCTACCTTTTCCACATACATCTTCACAGGTATATCTAGACCTCTATGATGCCTCTGAAGGTCAACTATGTTGTAATCAGTAACCTCACTATTTATTTTCCTGTATGCAAGTTCAGATGGAAGGCCAGGTATTTTATAATAGAAGTTAACTATCTCTTTCTTCCCTCCATGTCTTACATATATGTCCTACAGAAGATCCAAGTTCAAATAGTCCAAGTCTAACTTTTTGATGTGTATCAATGTCCCTCCTCTATATATCAATTTTGGTGCCCTCACAAATTCACCCCCAATCCAAATTTCTAAATCATGATACTCACCCATCTGCATACAAAAATAAAGAAAATAATGAACCATTTGCATAAAAGTAAGAACAACATTCCACTGAGAAACTTGGAAACTAGAAATGAAAATAATTATTAAAAACATCAAACTAATTAGTTATAGCTAACTAACTACATTAAGAGCAATAGTGTACTGTGTGAAGTAGTAAACTTATCAAAGTAAGCATAGTATAATGCCATTAAATAATCTAGGATAAGTGCACTGTCAAATATTGCTTTAAACAAGGTAAGCACAGTGTTTCAAGTCTTTCTTAGGCTCTATCTTATTGGGATAACATATATTTTTAGGGACCCTACATTAACAAGTGCAAACAAATGGGTACAAAAGTTTTGACTCTACATTAACACAGTCCAACAACATGATTCGAACCCTAAAAAGGCAAAAACTGGGCCACAAAAAGCACACAGACCAATAGTCCAACAACAACAACATTTAAATAACATATAATAAAGCACAAAACTCCATCTGGGCAACAAAGTCAGAAACTAGGGCTTTAGAGCATGCTTGACCATTGCACATAAAAAACACACAAAGGAACCAGAAAAAAGTTTATGCAAACGTACAGAATAAAAAAACACAAAAAGAAAAAGAAAAAGAAAAAAAAGGTTTACATACCTTGTGCGACACTAAATCCTCAACTCCAGGCCTTCGAACCACTTTCTACAATGGTCTAGGCCTTCGGTTTTGAATAAATCAACTTGCAATTGTAGTAAATGATTGAATTTCACAGGCGATTTAGGGGTATCCAAGCTACGGTTCTTGATTTTAGGGTTCAATATTTCACTTTCCAGAGAGTTTTCAAATTTTGTCTGAAAAATGAGCTTCGAATTGTTTATTTTCATCTGAGGGTAGTTCTATCCATTTAGTAAAAAAATTGCTAAGAATCCTTCAAAATAGGCTGCAAAAGGCAGTAAGCATGATTTTTTAAAACACAGAGAGGTATTTTGAAAATTTATTTTTCATAAGGGGGTATATTGCCTATTTTTTAAAACACAGGGGGGTAAATTGCTATTAGCCCGCATGTTATGTACGAGTATTGCTCCAAACATTATATAGATAAAATACTTGACCACACCGCTTGTGAGTAGTTTAAATAGAATGCCTGTGGGGGCAACACCTAAGTAATGGAATCAATTTCATGAATGAATGTTGTTCTTCTTATACTATTATCTTTTACTATTAATTAATTTATTTGGGGCATTAGTGCACCATTCTCTTAAGCATCTCTTAGGCATGACCCTTAAGTAGTCCCTTCTAGGGTACGTGGTTGTCAAATACTTGAAAAGGTATATAACACTATATTCTAACAATTGAAAATGTGTATAAACTATGCTCTATCACTTGAAAAAGGTGTATAAACTATCACTACAAAAAAAAATCGTCATTTTCGTCGGAATTTTCTTGAGGATTCCGACAGAACGATAAATTTTCGACGGTCCTCCAATGGAATTTTTCTTGTCAAAAAACCCTCGTCGCAAATCAATTTCTGACCGATTTCCGTCTAGCAACCCATTGGAAACTTTCTGAAGAATTTTTGTCAAATTTGTGATGAAATTTTGACATTAGCAAACTGTCAAATTTTCATCGCATTTCCGATGGTATGTTCCATTGGATCTTTTTCTGACGCTTTTCCATATACTTTGTGATGAAAAATTTTAATATTTTTTCTTTTATTTTTTACTTTTGCCAAAGGAATGTAGATAGATTTCTGGCGGATAATTATGATAATTATCTTTTATTTATAATAATTTCCATTGAAAAACGCTCGAAATTCTGTCAAAAATGCATTATTTTTTTAAAAATATTTTTAATAAATTTTTATGTCTTCTTGATAGTGTATATAAAATAAAATACAATTATAATACAAGAAAATTCAAACTAACTGGAACAAAAATTTAAAACAAAATGTAATTTTACAAATATAAGTTTTAAAAGTTATAATTTCTAATTACAAAAGCAAAAAAAAATAAAAAATGCTATATAGTGATAGGCAGTAGTATCACCACGAAAGTCGAAATAGCCATCTTGCTCGGTGCCATGCTACTGCTGGTGATCATCGTCCTACTGCGGTGGGAGCTGCTAGTGGTAGGTTGAGGTGGGCGGTGGTGGGGGCCAAACACCGAAACCTAATGGAGCATCTCTCTACATGACCAGAAATTCTACATCGCGCTCAACTGCTTCGAGAACATGGTTTGCATATCATCAATACCGGCATGCAAACGAGCCTCCAAGCGTGCCTCCAACTAGGATGTAGCTGATGTACTAGGCTCTTCTTGAAGCACGCAGTTGTATGAGAGCAACTGTGGGTAGCTCAGCCCATAAATCCGCCCCCTCTTGTTGGGGCCACCCACAATCTGAGTCCACAACTTAGTTTGAGACTACTAGGTCTCTACATTGCTCCTAACACTCTCTGACTGAGAGTGGGACTATAATTCTTACTAGAAGCTCTCCTACAAGGTATAAAAATAAATATGTGAACAAAGTATAATAATGTAACTAAAACGATCTTGTGTAATATATCATATGTAATAAACTTACAGTAGCTCCCCTTGCCCTCTCATCTACCCAGCTCCTATCGACCTACCTTTTGGGGTCTCTGCAACTCCTAAGCCTACATAGAGAGCAAGAATTGACATAAGCAAAAAATTCAGCAAAGTCTCTCCTAAAATTGGTCTTTATCAAAAAAACAAAAGCTCAACAACCAAAATATAGGATAACGAATAATAAATGGGAAGGGCACCAACCCTTTCCCATCAACCATGTCATGCAAAGATTATAAACATAAAAGAAAATAACAAGCATTCCAATATATAATAAATTTAGTAAAGACTAGAAGTCAAGAAACTTACTAAAGCTCAGCATGTGTCTCGATGGATATACTCCATCCTATATAGAGGGATCAACAGGTCTTAGAAGCCCAGTTCTTCTTGGCCTGCATGAACTTCTTCTAAAAATCTTGGGACTGCCAGTGTCGGCATAGGGCAGGCCAAGTGTCCTTGCTAATCCATTTCGGCCTCTTGCCTGTCTTCTGGATGTGGCCATATATGTCACTCAATCGATGACCCCCTCTAGTGTCGAAGACCCTCTGAAAATGGCCCTCGTTCTAATCCCAAGTGATATATCTATGTTAAATAAAAGAAAATCAATTAGTTTACTTACAATACACAGATGTACTTAATTTGTAAAAGTAAATACATTAATAACATTTATATATCTTCCACTCCCTAAATATCAAATCTTAATGAGCCTAGGAAATTTCCGACTAAGTCCTATAAGGCTCCTGGACCTTGCTCTTGATCACCCTTGTCAAGAACTTGGTAGCGTCCAGGAAGGGCATATACTTACATAGAAATCTTAACATGATTTCATAATTATTAAAAAAAATAAAATAATTTTTATATAATAATTCAAACTTACTCGTAGTGTCCCTTGGGATGCAAGTATACCCTATCGGCCCCCATGGATAGGGGCGTTGATCCCTCATCACCACCAAATATCTAGCTAGCTGAAGAATCTATTGTTGCTCCAAATGCTCCTATGGAATGGTTGAGTAGAACAGCAGGGGATGACTGAGTGCCAAGTGGTGTGGTGGATGGTGATGGAATGCCTACGGGTGTAGTGGACGGTAGTAGGGAAGAGTAATGCTGCTGTGAGGGTAGGTGTGGAGAATGGTATATAGATGACCTTACAGCAGCAGCAGAGGATGATGGAGCAATATTGTGGCTTCTTGGGGGAGCAAGGCATGGGTAGGCATAAATTTATGACCAACCAATGAGGTGATATAAGACTGGTTGACTAGCACGTACGTTTGATAGGTTGAGGAATTCATCCTCCTATCTCGGCTAGAACCCCAACCTCAACCGATAGCAGGGGGATGGAAACCGGAATGGTACCATTTATAAATAAAAAACAAACATTACATATAAACAAAAAATAATATTATTACGAAAACTTAATATTTATGTACGTCAAATGTATAAGAATAGTTAACAACTAAAGTCGATAAGGCACATTAGTTAAAATTGAAATTTCGATATAGATATATATGTGTGTGTGTGTGTGTGCTATCATTAATTCACCGGATAAATTCTTCAGTCTTTTATATGCTCGGATCTATTGTTGTAATAAGATTACAGTTTTAATGGTCTACTGACGTTCCAATCCTTGATTGGTAGTCATTTATAACAATAGATTCGAGTAGACAAAAAGACTGAAAACTTTATGTAATGAATGAATGAATTTTTTAAAAGAAATTTTTATTGGACATGTTCGGACATTAACCGATTATAGTAGTTGCAACTCCTATAATACTACTTTTCTAATCAAAAAAAATTTTGTTCGAAAATAATGTAATGATTCCTAAAGAGAAATGTGAGTACTGTGGAAAATTCACTTGAGGTATGTATGTGGACCCCAAGTGAATTTTACATACCCCAAGTGAATTTTCCACAGTACTCGCATTTCTCTTTAGGAATCATTACATCATTCTTCCTTTTTTTTTCCATAAAGACCTATTAGCTTGATTTCGCATCCTTATTTTAATTTTATTAAAGCAAACAATTTATTGCCCTATATTGATATATATTCTATATGAAATATCAATTCTAACATACTAAACTAATATATTAAACTAGATATCAACAATTTCTAAAAAATTTAAACTAAAAATATCAACATTCCCAAACTATACTATCAAACTGAAAATTAACATTACTAAATCATACTTAAATAAACTAACATATCAAACTAAAACATCTATTAAACTAACAATTAATCATACTTTAGAAAACAAACTAGCGTATCAAACTAATATAATAACATTCTAAAATAACATCCTAATAACATATCAAACTAATACACTAACGATTAATCATACTAAATCACACAAATCATTCTAAAATAACATCCTAACATGTCAAACTAACAAAATAAACAAAACTAAATAAAAATAGGAAACAAATAACTTACAACAACAACAAATGGGCATGCGGCGAGCAGCGGCGACGATAGGACGGCATTGGCAGTGGTGGACTAAGGCAGTGACGATGGTGGATGCTCGTATGCGCGGAGGAAGAGAGGAAATGGGAAGAAGGAGGGCGCAAGTCAAATTTTATTTAATTTTTCGACAAAGATTTTTGAAGGAAATTCCATCGAAAAATATTTTTTTTCTTAAAATTAAGAAATTACACATTTTCGATGGATTATCCATTGGAAATATCCATGGGAAAAAATTTTCAAAGGTCTTTCGACGAAAATTCCATCGGATACTTTCATACCTTTTCGTTCAAAATCACCTCCAAATTTTCTAACGGTTTTCCATTGATTTACCATTAGATTTCTGAAGAACATGCATTCCCTTCTAATTCCTTCAGAAATTCATCAAAAATTTTCAAGGGTCTACCCTTGAAATTTTCCATTGGAAAAACATTATTTTTTTTGTAGTGTATGCTCTAATAAAAAAAGTATATAAACTAAATTAGTTCAAATGAAGTCTAACACTGAAATGATTATAAACTACATCACATTGGATAAAGCTCTAACACAAAAAGTGTATAACTTAAATCACCTCTCGCTCCAAGGGTATGTGGTCAACATGCAAAAAGCCCACCACAAATCCTCCTTGGAGGTAAGCAACAACACCTCAACACTTTAAATATTGATTAGTATAGATATAGAATTAACTCGGTGTAAGCCCACTATGAGACCTCCCAAGAGATATGTGGATGTACCCTTAAAATCAACCATCAAATCTCTCCAGGCAAACATCGTCAATGCATCACTTTTTATTGTAACAACTCAACACCTGCTGAGGAGACCTCTTGACTGAGGCTTGCACTCTTATGACATCACATTACTTCGCACCAACAATGAAAACCTCACGAAGAAGTCCTGTGATCTAACTGTATAACAATAATTGTTAGTGACATCAAGAGCCCTTAAGCGGATCCGTTATGAAATGTCATCATGAAATTTGATGTTTGTAAGACCTCACCAACAAAGCACTCAACCACATTCAAAACAAGTGATTAAGTAACATGATAAAACCTTCCCATTGAGGTGTTCAATCGATTAAGTATTATGACAAAACCTCATCATTGAGGCACTCAGTAAATTCTAAGTCAATTGATAAATTGTTACAAAAAGATCTCTTTAACGGAACTTGTTCCTAAACTCAATGAAACACAGCCCCGCCTAGCATGGCAGGTGCCTGCACTCATAACATGGCTGAGCATCCATTCCATTATGGCCAGGCACCCCGTCGGTACTCGATACTCAACAATACGGCCAAACGCTCTATGAGCAGCTCGCAATTAGAATCCTAGCAACGGTCGGCCCCCAACACCACATTTGGGCACCTGGTCGGCAATCTCCATAATAATTTGCCCATGGGGGCTTGCACAAAGATGTTATGAGTTCTTCAAATGACTCAGTACAAAAAAAATCACAAAAACACTCCAACCCTTAAAACAAAGATAATGTATTTGACAATGTTGTTTATGCAAAACACCACCTTACGTCCAATTGATACCTAGCCACCAAGGAAAAATAAAGAGGCTCACAAAAACAACAGTTACTGTTACACCCCTCAAAAAAAAAAAAAAAAGAACTATTCCCAATTGTGAGATCATAATCATCTTAGCATAAAAATCTTTAGAGCGTAAAAAGATGTTTTGCAATAAGATAATCCACAAACTTCAGACATTGCCTGGGTATCTCGAAGAACACATAACTCCATTAACAATTCTAAAAAATCATCAAGATAAAAACTACATGAACAAATTTTAGTTCCATATGAAACACAAGATAACAAGTGCATTGACTTCACTACGACACTTGAGTGCACGCACTTGCGCCTTACCTGCATTTAGTCGCTCCAAGACTTAAAAACCATTCCTTATTTGAAGCAAAGTCAAAATAGTTTTAATTCTTTCAGAAGAATATACCCCTATGGACATTGAAAAATACCCTCTGAGAGTTGAGACTTGATAGAGTCTGTCCAAGCACGAAACGATTAGATGAATTTCGTCTGAGTCATTCGTAGGGTTGAACCCCAGATGTCCTCAACACTCTTCAAGACACCAATCATGTTCTCTAAATTTTTTTCTAAGTATCCACGTGACATTATGTTATTTCTTGTCACTTAATTAATCCATATCATAAAAAAGATCAAGGGTCCATTCGTTAAGAGGATGAGACTCAGCTACACTTGATAGAACGCCCAACTCAAATACCAAAGAAGGTAACGAAAGCCTAACAGATGCCTCTATGCAGGCGCCCTAGCATACGTGCCCAATCAATGCCTAAGACGGGAGCCCAACTAACACCCCCGCACAAGCGCCCACTTGGAGATATCAAGGGCGACCCACAATTCCTCGACAATGGAGCTCTCGATGCTATCCCTTTTCTTTCCCTATTTTTTTGGCAAAATTTAATTCAACTTCGACCATAATTCGTCTTAGGTCTTACCTCCCGACGTCCCGCTCCTTAGAGTTATACTTGAAATTCATCTACGTCCTTAGATAAATGCAACATGAAATTTTCATTAGCCTTTGGACAAATACGAGTCATGAAGTTTAACTAAGTCTTTAGACGAAGGCAACACATAATTTATCTAAGTCTCCTGACAAATGCAAGACAAGAGACTTGAAAATTTTCAACTCAATGAAAGATGAGTAAGTGCAAGTCTACATGCTTAACTCAATTATTGAAATTCAATTAAATTAATAATCTTATTTTATTGAATTAAGGTAAGACAAAAAAAATTAAAATTGGACTATATGATATTCTCAATATGAAAATATAACATTTTTAAATTGTAAATACGGGGCTTTAATGATGTGAATAATTAAGTCTACAAGGATAAAGTGGTAAAAGAATTAAAAAGGCCCAATGGATCAAATTAACTAATCAAATAAAAAGGGTCATAAATCAATTAAGTCTATGAAAAAGGGCAAGGACAACAAAATCCTAATTATCCTAAGCCCATAAAAAATACAATATAAATACTAAGCCCCAAAGAGAATCATGGTACGAGAAATCATTCGCAAGAAATCACAAAACTTTGAGAACTTTCGAGATTTGAAATCTCTATGCACACATTCTAGAGAAAACGAACCAAACACATTGATGTCTATCAGAAAGGAACCTGCTCCACTTCCTTGCAACATCAGCATATAATATGTTTTTTGATTCATTACCTCACATTATCACTTGTAATTTTAAGTTTTAAATGTATGTTAGTTAGATATTTGAAAGAATTTTCTCTATTAAGTAATTACACACTATTCATCCTTATACAATATTCATATAAATTTATCAATAAAATTAATCCACAATAACTTATATTTTTAATATAACAAAGTTTACTTTAATATTAAAAAAATTATTAAGAATATATATCTTAACATTTAATATGAATATGTGCATGTGTCATACATAAGAAGTATGAATATAAACAAACCATGAAATTTAAATGAACAACTTTTTTTTATTCATTTTGTCATTTTTGTACATTTATAAGTGAAAAATATAAATACAATGAAACAATAATAATCTAATTATATACATTTAAATTTTGCTACCTTAGAATGGTTAGAGTTAGTGCTACTCTTTACCACAGTTTCCGTTCAAAATGACTAACACTCATGAAAAAGAGTTACTCACCCATAAAGCATCATGAAAACCTTGAAACTCTTCATAGAATACAAAGATATCCAAATTTTTTCAAGAGAACTGATTAAGGGGGAAGCTACATCAATAATAATGGATGTTTGGATCCTATGGCTAGTTACAAAAGAAAGTGACTTTGAATCATATTGAGAATTAATAGTTGTAGAAAATGCCTTTTATTTTCTAAAAGACCACATACAAAACTCTTCATGGAATGCAAAGAGGAGAGATTTTGGATAGTCAAGTCTAGATCTAGAAAAATACATTTTTTGTACTCGTGAAATTATAAGTCTTGGCATGAGATACATGGGAAGATCAATCCTAGAGAATTGATCCATATTCATCATGTTAATAAATAAGAAACTTTAAGATATTCAGTACAATAGTAAGAGGTCACTAAACTCTTAGAATGGAGTATAATCTATTATGGCATATATATTAAAATTTTAAATAATTTTTTTTATCATAGTTACACTTGAAAATTGATTAGTATGAATAATATAATATTTCATTAAGTATCGATTTTTATTTTTATTTGGTGAAAGACAAGAGCATAAGTTACTCCTTTCTTCAATTTATTAATCATAAATAAATGAATAAGTTCCGCTTATGGAAGATACTTTCATAGGGAGTATATAAATGAATCTCATAAGTGGGCTACTTCATCGACATCTAATATATGGTAATCCATATGTTTTCGTTCTAATTTACCTTTTGATGTAGTCTTGAATATTTTTTCCTTGAAGGATTTGGGACTTTTGAAATGTGCAAGAAAGATTTGCTAAGTAATCTGTCACTTGGTTACCTTCACGATGAATATGTGTGATGCAAACTTGGAGGCAAGCCATAAGGTGCTTGATTTTCCACACCATGTGTTTAGTGTACCATAGGCCTCTAAAATGAGCTAAAGAAGATGAGAAGTGTCCACCTCTGCCCATACTTTAATGATCATAATATCTAAGCATGTATCAAACCCTTTCTATAACACATTGAACTCTGCCAAAGTGTTGTTCATATGGTCCAATAGGGAGATTAGGGCCCACAAATAGGCTAGCTTGATTTTTTTGCTAAAAAATTCAACCCTTATTTGCCCCAAAACCATTCACTTAATTTTCTTCTCCTTTATGTACTCTCGCTTGTTATGTTCATCCCTCTTCATAGCTAGGAACAAGTTTCTTCCAAATGCCTTCATAGAGTGTTATTGTTTCCAAGGAATTTTGAATCAAAGCCTTTCTAATTGAAATTATCAAATTAATTATACTATCTTAGTGGGCATCCAAGGTACAAATGTATTAAAATAGTGTCTAATGAGCAAATTAAGATTGGAGGATTCACTATTTTTGTGAATACAATTTTATTTTGGTGAATATATTTAAGCTTATTTAAAGCAATAGCTAACTTCGAGAACATAAATTTTTTATAAATTATAACACATTTGGTTGAAGCCTCTAAATTTTACGTGGCCACAAGACTTAGTCATAAATTTGAGAAATGGTAATCATGAGATAAGTTTTCTGGTATTAATCTTAAATTATTCCAAGTCGTGGAATTCAGTGAGACTATTTGAAAAATACAAGTAGATTTACAATAGTGATACACACTCGAAAAGTTGGGTGATTGTCTATTTCACGGACAATTATTGTAAGGAAACTAGTGCACATGAGTAGATATTTTTTCGAGAACAAGTTCACTGATAGATGCATTTACTTCATCTGTTGACTGGAAAGTGGAGGATACATTCAAATTAAAGAACTTTCTTCAAGAATGGTTAACTAAAAAAGTTTAATTAAATAAAATAATTAATTTGATTAACTATTCATTAAATTTTAAAAAGTTGTGAGCCCCCAACTAATTAATTGGTGAACTAAAAGTCACTTAGACAATAAAGCCGGTAACAATTTTGAATTATCTAATTGTTAGATTCATGAATTAATCTGATCAAAGGATTCATTAATTTTAAGAATTTAAATTAATCCAATTATATAAATGGAGCTTTATTTAATCAAGTTCATGAACTAATGCTAGCCTAGATGAAGAACCAATTAATTAGATGGCTAATTAACTTGTGAATTCAATAAAATAACAAGAATTTTGTACAATTGAGCCCATAAGATAGAGTTAGTTTTGATTAGAAATTAAGTGATTGCACCAACCATTTAATATGGTTTATGAACTAATTAATTGAAGAGACAATTAAACTAACCTGGCCACAACCACAGTATCACAAGATTCATAGCACATAACTTATATTCAAGTTGCATTATGTCATCATAATCAAAATATCAAAACATTCATCATGATGCTATTTTTTACTCATGGAACTATATTTTTCATTATACTACCTAGAGTGCTAAACCAGATATGGATTTGACTACATCGCTAGATGATTCTTTCCATTATAACTTAAAAATGATGAAGGATAAATTTATCTATTTAAATTTATGTTAAATCATTAATAATGGTTTGAAGTTATATTTGTATTTTTATATGAAAAATGGAAGGAATAAAAACATAAAAAGTGAATTAAGAAAGTGATGCCAAAAAATAATCTGCAAGAGCACCAATCAACAAAAACAAGAACAATTTTTATTTTCTGAAGTGTATGAATCTCCTTTACTACTTTTTTACAAAGTCTTTTATATGACCACGGACTCCACTACCTAGGACCATAACTGTTCACTAAGCCAATAATTATCTGAATACAACTGAATCATTAAAATGAAAACACATGTAACCCATGTTCCTCCTTTTTCGGTTATGCATTGAACTATGAGAACCAAAGTAAATCTGAATGCAGCTAGGCTCTTTCTTTGAGTGCAGCTCGGCTCTTCGCATGGGTTCAGCTTGGCTCTTCTCATGAATTCAGCTCGGCCAATCGGGGTCAGCTTAGCTGAAAGAAGGAATATTGTATTTGAGCCCAACTTTAGTTGTAGCAGCCTTAATGTGTGCCTTTAGCTTGGGCTATTATATCCATATCAGAAAGAAACTAAAGTAAAAACTTATTAAGCTTAAATTATGCTAAATATCTTATGTTACAAAGTTAAGCTAATTCAAGAAAACAACAAAGAAGTTAAAAATATAGAGGAAAAAATATTAAGTAAACAACATTATAACTAACTATAATACATGGTCTTAACTTATTTTTAATCAAATTCGTATCTACAAGTGAACTATAAATTAAACAACTAAAATTAATTATTTTTAGATTAATTTGTTCCCAAAGGCCATGTTTACCTTGCGATATGGGATGTTAGAGGATTGATGATATGCATGATGAGATAGTGGATGAAGATTATTTTATCACCATTATCTTATGCCTATATTTTAGGATTATGAGATTGATATGTGTCAACAATTTTACCTCAATTTGGGTAATATGTGAGTTAAAATTTGTCAAAGACGTATTATGTCAAGACTGCCCCTGAAGTTGATTTGAGGATTTGATTGACCTTTCATTGGCCAGATATATTTTTTCGTTCTCAAATCCACAATCTCCAAAATCCTGAGCCCAATGTCGCATATTCTCAATTCAAACTCAAGTAAAGTGCCTCCACTCTAACTGAAGGTCTTCTTCATTCAAACACAAGTAAGGTGACTCTATTATAGTTGAAGCAACTACCCATCAATTATAAGTTTTGCCTAAAACTTAGCAACTTATTTTGTTTTTATCTTTAAATAGCTTGAGTTACAAAATGGGTCCCTCAAGTGTGATGTTTAAACAAATTACTCCTCTGTCATTAAGATTTAGGTTAATTTTGACGGAAAGTAGTCACGTGCTATGCAAGTGGCCACTAATGGAGAGAAATCTTCAGCTCCTTGCCCATTTTCCCGCCAAACAGGGTTTGATGGATGTTTCTCCATTGTTCTCATCTTCTGATCCACTTTACACATAATGAGGTAAGATAAAGAAAGAAAAGAGTGAAAAACTATGTGTGCAACAAAATTAGAGGACAAAAAATTAAATAAGGAAAATTGAGTTCAAGCAACTCCTTTAATAGTTGTTCAAGCAACAGGTTTGATCCAAACTGTCTATTATTTTGCCAATGCAGATATGAGCTACCATTATTAACATCATAGAGATCAAATAACCCAAGCGGAAGCTATCATGCTTGCCCAAATTATGGGTTATATTTATTCAACTTTCTTTTATTATTTTTTAATTTCAATGTTTAAATCATACATTTAACTTGGAGTTATATTGATACATAAGAGAGGATATTATGGTGTATTCAAGCAACGAGATCCTGTGATATATCTAATAGATCAAAATCTATCGTTCCTAGACTACTCAGAAGGATAAATAAGTTGGAAGAAGAAGTAGCATGGCATAAGAAATTGGAAGAGAATTAGAAGAAGAAAATGTGGACAACACAAAAAGAAAGAAGAAATTGGAAATTTTGATTTTAATGTACAACAAAAGGATGGAATTGGTCTGTGTTTTTCTTGCAATTAGTGTGTTATTAGTTGCAATTGTGGTGTTAAAAGTGAAGCTGTCGAAGACATAGTTGCATTTTGGCAACTTAGGGGCTAGGTAATTATCATAGCTAAGGTTAAGTTATAGTGGCAAAGTTATGGAAGAATATGTTTGTAATACGATGTTTGAATGGCATATTTTTGTGAATGGCAAAGTTAAATTATGGCCAAGTTTTAGTTTTTCAATTGTAGTGTTCAGCTTAGTAGTTATTGTAGTGTCTAACATATTTCTAGCAAGATATGATTCCAATTCCGGCAATGTTACAACTTTCATTTCCAACAAGTAGTTTCTAGCAAATTTGCAACAAATTTACTGGAAATTTTACAGCAAATTTGCCAGTAAATTTCTAACACAACTTAATGATCTAGTATAGATTTCATTCAAACATTTCCATCATGCATCATTTAACTCAATATCAAAGAAATAATTGAATACCTAAATTTATTAATGATTCAACTAAAACTTCAACATTGTAACATCGCTTCAATTAAACAAGTAATATAATATCCAACTTCAAATTTCATAATAAAACAACACACGCCAATTCTCATAGTTTAGTTAAATAAGCACAACTTCAACATCAATTCTCTTGAATACAGTACACCTGAATACAGAACACTTCAAGTTGAACATCACACATCAAATTGTCATTAAACTTCAACTGGTCTTGGATGCAGAACACTTGGAGGCACCAGACTTAAAAGTACACTTTGAGGCACCAGATGCAGCTTCACCTCTGGAGGAATTGGAGATACATGAGCTCAAGTTGGAAACTATTATAGAGTTCATTCCACCTTTGACAATCATAGGGTTGTGGTTGGTGGAGGATGTTTGATTGATCTGCAACAATTGAGATTAGTTGGTATACAAAATTAATTTTTGCCAAAATAAAATAAAGAACATATCAAACTTAACTAAGTCAACTTTGTTTGATCTTCCTCCAATTTGGACCTTTTTCTGAGGCCCTCTTATAAACTGAAAGAACATAACAAAGGATAATTAAAAAAAAATTATAACTTGTAATTATAAATCTGCAACTTGTAATTTCTCCATGCTACTTGCTTTCTTTCACGAAGGTTTGCCTGAAAATGACCCTTGAGTTGGTTCAGTTGCTTCCACATCTGTAGATTCTTCAATCCTATGCTTAGAATCTTCAGTTGGTGCAACATCTTGATTTTTCAAATTAGTTTTACAAGTTTTTGAATTGTAATTTGTACATTTGTTGGTTCTTTTAATCCAATGAGCCTATGTAGATTAGAAAGTGCATGGGGCTCATAAGGCTATCTCATTCTCATCTTTTGAGGCCTATCAATCTTTTCTTTGTATAAAAGTGGCAAAGCAGGCTCGTTATCACTTTTAGGCCACAAATCAGGTCAACTTAAGCCCATATGCATAGTATTTTAAGTAACTTTCTACACTATAACATTGTGAACATATACTTTAGGTTCTTCATTTCTACACCATATAGTTGAAATTGCATGTTTCATGGTATTCCTGACAAATCCCACTTTCTACAACTACAACTTCTTTCCCACAAATCCATTGTGTGTTGGTCAAATGGCCATACTACTTGGAAATGCATATCATTGAGCCTCATTAGTAGACAATCCCTAGCATCTTTCATGATTTTTATAAGTAAATTTTTTATTTTTTTTTATCTATTGGGCCATAATGGTCTATCCCATTTTGTAGTTTTTTCTCTATTTATTTACATCCTAGTTATCAACAAATTTCTAATTGTCTAAAGCAATGAAATAATTGGCTTTTCTATTGCATCAATAATGAAACTATTGAAACATTCACATATGTTTTTCAGAAGAATGTCACACTTAGGATATGGACTGAAATGAGACTTAGACCAATTTTGTGGAGGTTTTTTCACTAGCCATTCATATGCTTCTTCATTTATGTTTTTCAAATCATCCATTATTTTTTTAAATTCTTCAATTCTTATTGCTTTTGTTGTTGCCCGTAGTGCATTTTTAATGGAAAGGCCAATAAAACCATCTTTTTTCATGTTGCTATACAAAAGCCTCATACAAAAGCTGTTACACTTGGTAGCAAAGATTCAAAGATTGGGATCAAGCCTTTTTGTTTGTCAGATATGAAAGTCTAATTGTGTTGATTTTCAATGCCTATATCACCATTCAAAAGATTAAGAAACTAGCTCCGACTTTCTTATACTTTCACTCTCAATTATTGCATAAGCAATTGGAAAAATATTGTTATTGGGATCTAGTCCAACTGCTAACAATAGTTGACCCCCATGATTCCCTTTAAAAAAGCATCCACCCACTCCTATGACAGGCTTACAAGCATTTTTGAATCTAAGTTTGTGTGCATTAAAGCACATGTAAAGCTTTTGGAACCTCTGATCTCCTTCTTCCTCTACCAATTTCATTATTACAGTTGAACCGATGTTACTTCTTTTTATTTGAAGATAATAATCCTAAATTTTAATAAATTGTTCCTCTATTGTACCTTGGATCAACTTAAGTCTTTTTCTTCTTGCTTTATAGGCTTGTGATTTTGAGACATTAGCCTTTAGAATTGTGCAAATTTCATTTCTAAACTCATATGTGCCCAGCCTTGGATTTAATTTCTTTGAATATTTTCAGAAAAGTCTTGCCTATCCAATCAAATTTGAGACTTGAGTAGTTATAGTTCCAAGAGCATCTGTTGTGATTTGGGTTGTAGCTCTTTATTTGCCAAGTACTATCATTATACAACTTTTTACTCAAAAACAAACCATCCACACTCATCTTTCTTATACATAGCTATTAGTCTTATTTTCTCATTCTTAGTGAATTTAACCATCATACCTCCTTTAAAGTAATGACTTTGAATTGCAAACTTAGCCTCATCCTCATAACTGAAGAATCAAACCCAATTTAAGTTTAGGATTTTTATTTTTTGTCCTAGGATTGAACATGAGATACTACACTCCAATATTCTCATTAGAACCATGTTTGCTATTCAAATCTTCATCACCACCAACACAGTCTTCCTCACCATCTAAATCCTGCAGCATAGCTTACATCTCTTCACTAATAAACTAATTCCCTTCTATTGCTTTACACTTGTTCGACTCACTAAATTTAGCCCCAAGGTCTAACAAGCCTCAAATAACTTATCATCATCTTCCATATCAAAAGCACTCTCGTAGAACACATCATCATCCTCACTTGGATCATACCCATCACTCAAACCATCCACACCCTCTAAACCAGCCTAATCCTCAACAATAATGATAGATTCATTGACCAATCTACGCTTAATTTGCTATTTAATTTCACTATCCATAAACCCTCCTGAGTCCAAATGTTCCAATTAAGTACATATCAACCTCATAACTTTTGGGTGTGTAATTTCTTATATCATACACATATGTATCTTTTTCTATGCACTTAATTGGCTATAATTTTTTTTTCCCCATATTTAAGCTAAAACCTAATACTGCCCTTCTCATTATATCCTATCTCCTCAACATAAGTCCACAAATAAATCATCCCAATCTTATCTACAACCACAAAATCAAAGTATCATAATTTCCTCCCAAGTACTCTCTAAGTGGAGTATGTTTTAAAGTTCTAGCATAGTGAATTTCTAGTGTAAAATGTGTTGGATCCCCCAGAACACCTAAGTAAGTTCATTAATTAATTTATTTGAAGTTTTAACAAATTAAAAACAAGAATCAAGTAAACACCAACTAGATACATAGAACATAAATTCATAAACAGAATATAAATCAAAAACATAACATAAATCTGAAACTAATTTTACCCTAAACTCACATAAATAGAACATAAAATGAGAACATGAATGTACCTTAACTCGCATAAATAGAAACTTGCCAAACTCGCACAAATCAAAAACTAAATTTAAATCAAAATGCCCTAAACTAGTATACATTCAAATAGAAACTCATATAAACTCGTATTTCACCCTATATCAAATAGAAACTCATACAAACAACCCTAAACTAGTGTGCATTCAATTGGGCATGGAGAAATCAAGTGAAACTACAAAATGTTATGAAATATTACTATATTTAGATGTGGAAATATTACTATATTTAGATGTGAAATCCAACGCATGCTTGCTTCTCATCGCCATTTCGCTGATTATCTCTTTTACTCTATTGATGAACCTTTTGCTTTCGATTTCTTTAATTTGGGGCTGTAAAATTTGGAGACTTTTGGTTTGTAATTCATTTGTGTACGATGAATTGAAGATATTATGGAAGATTTTAGGGAAATTTGAGGAATTGAAATTTGGGGGAAAATGGTTCTGTATTTGGGGGGAGAGAATTGGGGTTTTGAGTTGTGGTTAAGTGGAAATATTTTTGATTAAACCCTAATAGTTGAAGTCTTTCCCTCCATTAGTGGCCACGTGCAAGGCACATACCACTTTTTCTCAAAACCCGAATCTTAATGGCAAGAACATAATTTGTTAAAAGATTGACACTTGAGTGACCAATTTTGTAAATCTAAACTATTTGAGGACAAAAACCGAATAAGTGGCTAAGTTTAAGGATGGAAATTATAATTTTCCCACATAGTTAGACAAAATTAATCTCTAAATCCAAGTTTTGGGGGAAGTTTTGAAAAACTCAAACCCTATAAAATATTTAGAATGATTTCAAGGTGAGGCTAACTTGGGACCATGGCTTGTAATGTGGAGTTAGATGAAGATAAAAAAGAATGGAATTAAGGTTTAACCTCGTCTACCACCCGAGCATAAATTTCAAAGAAGCCATATCAAGCCATTTTTGTTATTTAATATTTAGAAACATCTATTTCGTTCATGGGCCTTCTCCAAAATATGAAGATTTCTAAAGAATGAATAGTATATTTGTTGAAGATTGAATTTCTATAGAAGGGATGGACTCAATTTCAAATAATTTTTAGGAGCCATAATTTTCACAAAAATATCCATTTTGGGGCATGTCATCCATTTTTTGTCTATGATACAAGGCGTAGGTGTAATTTCATGTAAAAAATTGGGTGTCTTTGTTTTTGCTTGAATGTGTATTTTGATGTAACCTGGTTTGATATCTCAACCGACCTAAAATGTAGTATCTCTCATTCCCAAAAAAGAGTCAATTTAGTGTCAGACCATATTTTCTACTAGCCAATATTTGTTAAAGTAAATACCATATTAAAATGGGATAAACTACCACATCCCATCTAATCATAGAAAGTAAACATTGCCAAAAGGTATAGCATATTAGGTAGTATAAACAAACAGTTAGAAGTCAAGCTAACCTAAATGTAGTAAACAAAATTAAGGACATTAATTAAAATTATATAATGTGTACTGGATAATCATGTGGAGGATTTTTTGACCAAAAATATCTGCAATAGGTTTCAACTTCCTATTTCACAATAATTCTTAGTTTTTCTACGTATTACTTGAAGAAATCCCAAGCCGCTATATAAAATCATATGACTATTTTAACATAGCAGCATTTGAACGTAAATTATTGATTGGAGTCCACCAATGTAAATATAAATATATATTGCTCCATATCTGAGAGAGAGAGAGAGAGAGAGAGAGAGAGAGAGAGAGAGAGAGAGAGAGAGAGAGAGAGTGAAATTAAGAAAATAAAAAACATAAAATATTGTTGCATAATTTACTAATGTCCTCAGATAGCTATTTCAAATTTTATGTGAAAATCCAAAAATGTCCTTAGTTATTTGATTGTTTTTTAGACAAAAATGCCCATTAATCTATTTGTAATATTTTCCATACCATAGGGTGTAAATTTAACATTGTTTAAATTACTCATAATAAATATAAATATATTTTATATTAATAAAATTTCTTAAATATTTCTTAATTTTTAAATTCAAGTTGAATTAAAAATTAAAAATATAAACCATAAACATATCTAAAGTAATTTAATCAAATTTAATTAAACATATTTATTAATTAAATAATAAAATAGGTAAAAAAAATTAGAAAAGTAAAAACTTAAATTAAATCCTTCTCTTAGATAATATAATTTTATAATTTTAAATTACATACTCAATAGTATTAAAATAATAAACATATCTAAAATAATTTAGTTAGACTAAGTTGAATTTATTTATTAATTAAGAAATAGAATAAGTAAAATTTAAAATAAAAATAAAAATAAAAATAAAAATCTGTTATCGTAAAAGATAATTTCATAATTTTAAATTACATATTTTATAATTTTAAAGTAATAAATATATCTAAAATAGTATAGTTAAATATAATTAAGTTTATTTATTAATTAAAATAAAATAAAATAAAAATAAATCTTAAACTATCATTCTAACAATATAATTTAATTTAAAATAAGTATTTTAATAACTATATTATTTTAATATAATTATAATAATTTTCATATAAATTTAAATCATTTTGAACAATATAAATTAAAAAATTAAGTAAAAAATTAACTATTTTAATGATATTAAACTAATACTTAGTAATATATGGAAATACAATTATAGTCAAAATAATTTGATTAAATTTATAAATAAGTTAAAAAAATAAATAATAAAAAAAAAAGAGAAAGAAAGAAAATTTATCTTTCTTATTTCTCCCACCCCGTTCCGAGCGCCCCACTCAGAGCACCCTCCCCAAACCTTTGCACTAGCCTGCCCCCGCCCCCGCCAGCAGCCTTTTGGAACCTGGCCACGGCAGGCCCTCTGGCCCAGCAGTTGCTGGCCACGGCTAGCCCCTTGGACGCCCGACCAGCAGCTGGATTCGGATAGGGGCTGTGGGTGGGTGGGACTGGATTATTATATATATGCTTGTAATTGTATATATATGTATTTATATACATTATATATAATATACATGTGTATATATTTTAAATATATTTTTATAAAGGTTTTGTATAATTTATTTTTTCATTAGGTTAAACAAATATTTTATATTTTTCGATAGTTGTGGGCTTTTTGCAGTTAGATCAATTTTTCAGGCGTTTGTGTGTAATTAATCTCTTTTATTTTAACAGTTTCGCCAACATTTAATGAAAATTGTGGGCGGAGAACTAAAAATATTAAAAAATAAAAATAAAAAAATTGAACTAAAAGTATTGAGTGGTATAAGTTTCGGACCAACAATGTACACACAACTAAATTTTGAGTGAAAAGGCAATTTTCCCAAATAATTTCTATACTCTTTAGGCTAGTTTGGTTGGAATAATAATGTGAGATACAATATTTTTATTCTACTTAATCATTCGTTTGGTTTGAGTGATGATAAATACTCAAACTCGCATTAATACCAAAAGCTCGTGTTTATTTGTGCAGTTTTCATGATAAATTAATCTGCCACCTCTATGAATTTATTTATCATGCCAATTAAATTATACCATAATGATAAAAAAAATTATATAAATTACTACATAATAAATAATTATAAGATAATTTAAAAATCTAACCAAACTTGCCCTTCGAGTATTTCCTATTGATTTCGCCTTTTCAATAATGCATTTTAAGTAGATAATATTAAGTGTCATATGGTACCTAGCTCATAGACTCAGATCATTATGTGGAGCAACTTAATTGGTTTTGACACCTCAGCATTGGAATGTGAGAATAATTTATGATTCAAAATAATTCAGTTCACATATAAATTTAAATAATCTTATTAACTTAAAATATATAACATAAAAATTAGAGTATTTTAAAAGATATATTTTAGATAGGAAACTTTAATATGACATTTAGTTATTATCGTAAAATTTTAGTTCTACATATATTTATTGAAATTTATGAATTTAGCACATAAATTTTTCTTTTTCAGTTATGTACCAAAATATAATAGACCGTCAATAGGTATTTAAGAGTCCAATGTTCCAATATTAGAGTAAAAAGGATAAGGTTCACAATAATTTAATGTGTACATCTGATTAAATATGTGTTTAATTAAATACAACAAGAAAAATAGTAGAAAAATCTGAGCATGACAATGAATTTGGATAACTCAGGGATCCGTGGGTTTTTGAGTGGGCACCGGATTTAACTTTTAGGGACTCGATCGAGTCTGGGACGGATTACGAGTTTAGATAAATTCGCTCGAACCCATCTTGTATTATTAATAAGTAATAAATATATAAATATCTATTGTTATTTCTAATTGGATCTTTCTCAATTTTATTGAATGCCTCGGAATTTATATCTGCGGTTATATCTTGCTCACTTGCTGTTCTCTCCTTCTTGGTGGTTGGGATGCAGCTTTGCATTTTAATTTCCATGCTTTGGGTTATAATTAGCACTGCAGGTTTTGCACTTTCGATTTGAGGGCAAAATTGGGCAGTCCAAGCAGGGAGGATTCAAATATCAAAGGTGATCAGAGATTGACCAAATTAAATCAAAATTGCAGCAGTAGGAATTTACAGGGTGTTTGGTTTCATTTCCAAAGCCCCTTTTCATTTTTATGTGGGAATAAAAATTAAAAACACATACTTTTTCATAATTTTTTCTAGAAAAAGTACACATTTGCTTCTCAAAACCCATTTTTAAACCTACCATAACATCCTATTACATGTCAATCAAATTCAAATTTGATTTGACATAAAGTTACCCACTATTATTTTTAAATTAATAAAATATACATATATCTTAAAAAATAAATCTTTTTAAACATAAAAAATATAGGATTAACCTACTTTTCAATCCTACAACCTATTATAATCATTACTTTCCAACATTTTATCCAAATACATTTCAATTTTTATTTAATTAACTTTCCAATTTTTAGAAATGACTGAAAATGAAAATGGCTTTTGAAAATAAAACCAAACGGGATGTTAGCTTTTGCAGGGACTTCTTTCTTTTCCAATGAAAAATGGGGGGCAAAAAAAAAAAAAAAAAAAAAGGGAAATCGGGTTAGTCGGGTCTAACTCACCGAGTTCGAATGGAAGGCGGGGCTAGTCTTGCCAATTTGTCCTGTTGCAATTTCTAGAAAAATTTATGACGTGGGGTTGCAACTCTCATCTAATGAAATCTTTGTACATTCAATTAAGGTGGTAATTGGTATGCAAGAATGAAATTATATGAGAATGAAATGACTTTAGGAATGGAATGTTGTTGGTATAATTTATCCTATGATTGGTAAGAGAAAAGAGTGGAATCGCCATTTCTCCTTAATTTCATTCTAATAATTGATAAATATGAATTACTAGTAGGAGTAAAATAATTTTTTTAAATGACCCAATTACTCTTTTGTAAAAAAATATTAAAATAAAAGTATTTATTAGTAAAATATTTTTTTTATACTATCGTAGATATTTTTTTTAAGTAAGTCTATAATTATACAATTTTAATATTACTTTTAATGTTATTCAAATTATATCAGTAAATATATGTATTTTATATGTTGTCAACAAGTTATATATATTTATGCAAAAAAGTAGATACACAATTTTTTAAAATTATTATTTTTAAAATTATAATTTAGTGAGCTCTTTTGAATTTTTCGATAAAATATAATTAAAAAAATTATAAAACACTTTATAACTAAAGTGCTTAACTTTTTCGTGATAAGGTTATAACGATTTATTGTACTTTTTTATAAATATAATCTGAAGAATTGTTGATAGAATGGACAACTCTTCATTTATTACTTTTGTATATATTTTTTAGTCATTAGAAGATATGCGAATATAAATAATATTTTAAACATATATATCATTAACATGAACCAAGCCGATGATACTTTTACTTTTTTTATTATAAAAATTGAGATGCACATAATTATTCTTATTTTTATTATTTATTATTATTTTTATAATAATTTAATAATTTTTATAATATCACTAAAAAAATATGACTAAAATATATAAGTAAATAAAAACACATAACAATCAAATAAGTTGGAATATAATATCAACTATTTACAAAGTGAAGATTTCTTTTCTTAAATATAAAAGTATTTTATTAAATTATGGAGTGTTATTTTGTTAAAAAAGAAAAAATATAGATTCATTCCCGATGAATTGAAAATAGCTAAACCCATAGAGAAGGGAGGGAATGGCTAAACCTCATCCTTTTGGGAATGAAAATTCCAACGGGAATGGATATTTTCATATCTAAATTACAGTAGTCATGAGTTTAAGAATGAATTTGAAATGTACATTCTATTCCAATTTCATTCCTTCGTATCAATCAAACAATAAGTGTTTAATTAATTATACTAAGAAAAAATAAAAGTAAAATCCAAACGTGTCACCACAACTTCTGTCTCTTATAAAATTTTGCATATTCAATTAATATTTAATGAAACACAACAAGGAAAAAAAAAAAAAAAAGGGCATGGCACCGCAACTTTTATCTAATAAAATTCACAAAGTTAAAAGAAACTTATTCGAAAATAAACGTCTCAAAAAATTATATAAACTATTTCGATACTTTTTCCCCTCTCTTCTTCGATTTTACCCACACAAAACCACATCCTGATTCTATTTTCCCAAAAAAGTAAAAATGCTTTGGACTTTTGGCGAAGAAAAGGAAAAGAAATGAAAAGAACTATTTCAAAAGTAAAATGAGTTTCTAGGCGGGAGAAAGTGAGCCAAATGAATTTGAGAGCTTCAGTTTTCCTTAACCCAACAATTCAAATTTCAGAACTCGCTTCCCATTGGTCCATTTGACATCACGCGGATTAATCCCCAATCCAATGGCTGCCACTATTCCATCCCTCAAGCCTAATTTCCCCCTTCGGCTATATAATCACCTCCCCCAAAACAATCGCAATCCTCATAGAGTCACTCTCATCTCCTGTTGCAGATACCATTTGCCTCTCACAGTATAGCAAATCTCCAGGGGTTTTAAAAATCGTGATTAGATGGAGGCTGCCACAAAGGTGAAGAAGGGCGCCGCAGGAAGGAAGGGCGGTCCGAAGAAGAAGCCGGTTTCTCGCTCTGTCAGAGCTGGACTGCAGTTCCCAGTCGGTAGGATTGGCCGTTATCTAAAGAAGGGCCGCTATGGGAAGCGGGTGGGTACCGGAGCTCCGGTTTACATGGCTGCCGTGCTGGAGTATTTGGCTGCCGAGGTAATAAAAGAAACAAACTCTTTCAGATATTGGTTATACATTGTTTCTGTTGATTAATTAGATTTATTCTCGGGTTTTTAATCGGGATTCTTGGTAATCATTTTGTTTACAGGTTCTGGAGTTGGCTGGGAACGCAGCTCGGGACAATAAGAAGAATAGAATCATTCCGAGGCACGTGCTGTTGGCTGTAAGGAATGACGAGGAGTTGGGTAAGTTGCTCCAGGGAGTCACCATTGCTCATGGAGGAGTGCTGCCAAATATCAACCCGGTGCTTTTGCCAAAGAAGACCGGGGGGGAAAAGGCTGCCAAGGAGCCGAAGTCGCCGTCGAAGGCTGGCAAGTCGCCAAAGAAGGCGGCTGCTTAGTTTTATATAGATTTGGTTCATTAGGATTATTTTCTTGTGAGGAAGCTTGGGCTCAGAATGAATTTTATTAGGAGAATTGGAGGAAGAAAAATTTAAGGTTGTAATTAAATAGTTCTGTTGTCAAGAGCCCGTTTTCAAATATGAATCCAGGGAATTGAACCTCAATTTTCGGATCTACCTTTATGCTTCTTTTGTTATTTTTTAAAATTACTTGCTGGTTTTGTTTTGGATATTTGAGATATAATTTGATGGATGCCCCATTTGATGTAGGGTTTTGTGGGAATCTTTGGTTGCATTGTGCTATGGCTTTCAACTTAAGCCCTTTGAAGATATGAATTCCTTTATGATTGCAGAAATTAGATGCCCACTAAAATGACCTCAATCATATTTCAATTTGAATTTTGAATGCATTTCTCCGGTTTTCCTTTTGCTGCCGAGAATCATTTGCAGAGAAGAAAATAAAAATTGTGGTTAATATGCGCCCATTTGCGCATGGAGTAAACAGCAGAATATAATTCAACTTCCAAAAATTCTCATTACTTCAGTTTTGCCCGATTCTTCAAGGAATTTGAATCTTCACGGAGGCAGATGCATCGCGTGAACAGGGTTGGTCCCGCCTTTAGATCTCTCCTCCATAGACGGCTGACATGGCGGCAGTCTTGCACGCAACTGTTCGTTGGAGGTCTCTCTCTCTCTCTCTCTCTCACACACACACACACGCACACGCACACACACTTGCAATAGTGCCCAATGGGTGTCGTGAGCTACTAGGGTTCTAAACTTTAAAGAAAAATGGAAGAAAAGAATGTTGAATTGATTATTGGATCTTAGCGTGTTTCTTTTATTTGTTCGATAAAATGCTCCAATGAGAGAACAAGTTTATTGATGCGCACATTAAAAACAGCAAATATTGATAGTTGTTCAGTTGACTTTCTGTATAAATTATATATTATAAGTTGTCAACAGTTTGTCTTAGATTCATTAGTTTCAAGTTGTTAATGTTGCTGTCCGTCGATGGCTTATAGCTTAACATATGGACGAGGTGACCTTTTAAAATACGACTCATGGATTAATAAGCTGATAGATTTGCCTAGGCATTACAAATAAATTACACTCCTCAGGGCTTAGCAGACAAAGTACCCTGTGGAAGGTTAAAAGTTCAGCAGCTCATCACATTCTAAAAATTTGAACTACACAGTTAGAGTAGCTTCTTGGAAAGTCAGATGGGTGGCTGTTCTTTTGATGAAGAGAACATTATTTAGTGGTTGACTTGTGCTCTTTTTATCTTTCCGACTGAGAAACCATCTGGTATTGCAATTTAGAAAGGATATGACTTTTAGGTGTTTTGTCTTTCCTATCTTTTCCATGGAAGTTTTTGTGCCTTTGTGGTTGTTATGCTTACTGTTTTCTCCTTCAGTTTATCTGATTCTCTTTGTCCAATTCCAATTACAGAAATTGATCGAAAATGGAAAAGATTTTGAGGTTACCACATGGAATTGCCTTTTTTTTTAATCAGCATTTGAACTTTTATCTCATCTCCACAGCCACAGATACAGTTTTATATCACCTTATTGGCACCAAGTATCCTAATATACTCTAATGGGTTCAGCAATTTTCTTAAAAAAAAAAAAAAACAAAAAAGATAAAGAAAAAATCAACATACATTACAAAATTTAGATGGTTACCTCTCTGAATTAAATGGAAACTATTTTCTGTCCAGGACTTTCTTATGACACCAATGAAAGTGTTTTGAAGGATGCGTTTGAGGAATATGGTGAAGTAGTTGAAGGTACACACAATGCCATAACATTGCTTTTTGACTTATTTGACATATTTTAGAAGGGAAATGGCTTCATGTCGATAGCAGTTAAGGTAATATGTGACCGTGCAAGTGGAAAATCGAGAGGATATGGATTTGTGCGTTACTCTTCTGAGTCGGTGGCAAGCAAAGCCTTTAAGGAAATGGATGGTCGGGTATGCTTGAGTATTCAGATACATTTTTTCTTATATGCCTAATTTTATTTTCTTGAGCAACATGATAAGATTTTTCTTTTGCTTTTTCTAGTTGCTGGATGGCAGAAATATTCGCATTCATTATGCCCACAAAGGGGGAAGGGAAGGAAGTCAGGTCTAGCAATCTCAAGCTTTCACTGTTATTATAAACTTTGTTTCCTTCTTTTCTCATTTTGCTTCTCACTGGCTCAGTATGTGAAAATTTAATGTTTGGTTGCTCATATTCTCATTTCATTTTGGCACTAGATTTGGTTATGTCTTTATTTACATCTTTCCTTAACTATCAGAATCTTGACAGTTATCTTGTTTAATATGGTTTCCTATTTGGCATTTGTATTAGCATGCTTTTTCTGTTTAGTTACTTCAACTTTATTTGAGCTTGCAATAACCCCGAGTTCCATTGAGTTTTAAAATATAGTTGCTTGAGGGATTTTACTATGGAAGGGAATCTGAAGAGATGAGAGGAAATCCACATCTAATTGTGCTTGATCATCTAGTACTTGCATTTCCATGGATACCAATTCAGTTATGAAGAATGCGAATAGAATATTTGGTACGGCTGGTCATAATTTGATCTGAATTTTGATAATTGTGCTTGCACACGTGGTGATCAGCAACCTCCTCGATTCTTCCAAAACATCTGGATTAAATCCAATAACTTGTGGCTTCATTGTCTTCCAACCACTTTTCTTTATTTGTCCTGTTGAGTCCTTGCTGCCTTCCTATCTTGCTTTCTTTCTCAATCCCAGCTATCTCCAAGAAATTATTCTGAAAGAAAACCTCGTTGTCTCCAAGAGTTGAATATCTCTGAACTAGAATCTGGGAATGTCTATGTCATTTCTAGAGGTGTAAATGAGCCAAGTCAAATCGAGCTCGAATTTAGTAGGCTCAAACTCAACTCGTCTATTAATTCGCGAGTTCGAGCTCTTGGTTGAGCCTAAACAACCAAGTTCAAGTTCGGCTCGTTGGAATAGACAAAGGCTTGGCAACCTTATTGAGCTTGAATTGATCTCGATAAGGCTCATCATAGAGAAGTAGAAAAACTAGATTCGTATAAGCTCGAGCTCGTATGGGTTTGGATTAACTCGAACTCATTTAGACTCAAAACAAAATCTATAATTATATTTTTTAAAATAATTTTATTATATATTTTTCTAAAAATAAAAAACCAAATTATTTTTATTATTTACTTATCTTCATAGATTTTATTATATTGTCCTAGATTATATTATATATGTGTATATATATATATATAAAATAAAAAAGCTCGTTTATGCTAGCGAGCTTTTCGAGTCGAATATTATTTAGCTCGGTTCGGGTTTAAAAAGATCGAATCGAATGCGAGCTTTTATCGAGTAGGATTCGAATCTTTCGTAAATCGTATCATCTCATTTACACCCTAGTTATTTCTCTTCACCACTATTGTGAAGTGCCTCATGGGGGAAGTCTGAATGGTCTCCAAAGTCTGCCAGGGATAATGTGGACCTAGGGATGTACTTGGAACCACTTTTCTTCTGCAGGAAAGTGACATGACTACCGGATTCATAGTGGGTCTTTAAGGCAGCTCTAGCTTATATGTGATCTTTCCCACCCCATGGCATCTAGAGCCATTTTTTAACCACCCACCCACCCACCCACCTCAAGGTCTGCTCTGGCTGTTGCCTGTGGCGTTGGCTACCACTAGTTTCTTTTTAGTATTATTTCTGGTCCTCAGATGCCTAAGCTTTCTGCTAACCCATTTCAGTCTCCAGTTTTATTTCCGCTGAGGCACTTCCCTCACAGTCCCTGTTTTCCATCGCGCCACCACCAACTGTTGGAAAATCGAGTTTCACGGATTATCTAAAATTGAGAAAAAACAACAATTTTATATTAGATTAATCACAGGGCTGTGTTTAACAAATTATACATATAAAGGCTGAAATCCAAAACAACAAATCAGTTTTTGGAAAGAGAATGAACGACAAGAAGTTATGGCAGAATTACCTAGTTCAATCCTATATAAATTTAAAATTAAGTTTAAAATTACCAACTAAATCATTAGCAAGTTGGTTTGCCTTGAAGAAATAATCACTTTACTCACCAATGCACTGGGTACTGTGGTACTCATTCTAGGATAAGACAGTCCAGAAGCCTTCTGTCACACTATAATAGAGCTTTACTTTGACCTCCACTCAGTTTTACTTGAACCCTGGGCCTAAAAACTATAAGGTAGGCAGAGAGATTTTGAGAGACATAACTTGATTTTCGTTGTGTTATTCTACCCAAGAGCAGACTTATTTATAGGTGTAAGAAGAGACATGTAACATCTACAGTATTTGTAACATACAAAACGTTTTTGTAACATTTGAAACGTTTTGTATTGTTTTTGTTACAAAATCTACAACGTTCTGTTACAAATCCATTATAGAAAATAAATATTTAAATTCAAATATGTATATCTAATACAAATTGAAATTTTCAGTAAAAAGATTAGCCCAAGACCTAAGAAAATTCAGCCAAACGCTCGAGCTGGAGCTGAGCTGGGTCGGGATATGTGGTCAGCGACAGCGGCATGTGGTGCACACACCATATGTTGGTTGTTACTTTAGCAAGCATCAACACTTGACCTACATATATACCATACTTCTTTTGAACGACATAAATACCACAATTTCATACTAATTTGTTTCTGAAGTTCGCAACCTTTGTGAAGTCGGTTGAGACACTTGTTCATGCTTGTGGTGGTATTAGGGGAATATTTTCACTCTTGCTTATATTGCTCCCTTCCTCTATTCCCAATCATCTCAATATCTCTTGCCTCATCCGAGGCCAGAAAGAGAAATGGATTAGGTTCTAGTAGGTGCTGACATTCCAGAATGCTCCCTGTAGGAGGAATCATGTGTATTATATCTCAATTTAAATGTTTCTCCAAACAGATTCTGCCAACGTATTTCAAATGTCCCTAGTATATGAATATCCATGGCGGGAGTTAGGATTTTGCATCATTGAGTTCAATTTAACCTTGCAACTTCGTTTGGTTGCTCTTCAGCTATTGTGTAAGCACTAGGGTGAGGGCATGACGGTGTCTCACTAAGCTCTCCTCAAAATGGCATCAGCAAAGATCCAATTCCGCCATGTGCTCAAGCTTTTCCGGTCTGTTCTTATAACCAAATGATGGTGATGAAAGTAATGTTTTTTTACGGCTGTGACAGCCTCATAATTGTTGAAAGTATTGCTAGCAACTTCTCGTAAATGTATAACTCTTGATTCTTCTGAAAGATTGCCTAGGCTATAGGGTTGATGCTTGTTGCGGACCGTAAATTGTCTGTTGAAGTTCATAGGCTATATGCTCTTGTTCATCCCTTATAATTCCTTACAGACTATATGCTCTTGGCCACACATTATAAATTCTTTCGTATTTGCTTCCTTATCAAGATCTTCATTAAGGAAATTGTTTTGATGTCCATCAAGTGATGAATGACAAAAATTATGAATTGCTGTCAAAGTATTGAGAAGTCTGTTTGAGGCGTAGCAAGAAAGTTTATCATCGTCAACCACAAAATTCTCTTATATTTAAGTAATGCTTATAATATCATAAAGAACTTCTGTGGAAAAAGACCTTTATATTTTAAAACCATAAAGTTAAAAAAGTGAAACTTTGACACCAACCAAATTGCTGACGGCTTCAAGTATTTTCATTTATTCATGATTTGTTGTAATTAGAGATCCACTCATAATTACATAAATAGAAATGATATCCAATTTCATTTTTTATTTTGCCTTTCATCACCGCATATTTAGGTTTCAACTCGTTTTTAATCCTCGGAGTGTGACCTACCTATCTTATATTGAAGTCTGATCATTAATGATCCCCTTTCAATTTTTTTTTTATTTTTATATTTTTAAATTCAAGTTTGATCACTAGCAAAAGTACAAAACTAGTAGTTCAATCCCCGCTTTCGAGAGTTCTGAACCCTCTTTTTGGTTATTTTTTCAACTTTTAGTCAATAATAAATTTATAACATTTTTATACCTATACATGGAATTTAAGTGCTGTGGGGTCATTTGAACTCCTTAGCCTTATTTGGTTTTGCTAATTAGTCTCATTGAAGTAGTTGAAGGAACAAAAGCAGAAGCATCCAAGTAGTTAGTCTATCTCTGTCGAAAACCTTTTATCAGTAAGCAAGCTTGAATTTATCTAATCAACCATAAAATCTAAATTCATAAAGAACATCTTTCTTACATATGATAGTTTACATTGAGGAGGTAGATCCACTGATACCCAACTTTTATTATACCCGACCAAGAGCATTTAGTCTCCAATACTTACCCTCTAGAATGGTACATGATGAGATTGCATAACCTCTGAAAATAATAAATATATTACGGGATTGATAAATGTCTCCCATAGTAATGTTTGTAAAAACATTTTCCTCACGTTTTATTGAAGTTTGGTATTCTTCATGATAATTTAAGTTCTATTATTGTCAGTTTGTGCTTATAAAGCAGTTAGAGGCCTAGTCAAGATTTGGTGAAACCTGTCACCAAATCTTATTTTCTGGCATTTGTTTCTAAAAGCAAGATGTTGGAGTAGGTATTAACAGTTTGTATACAACATTCCGTACATGTATATTGCGAGAAATCTATGAGTATGGCACCTTTCTTACTCCTCCAAGTGATAGATTGGTCCCCACATAGGTACAATAACCCAAGGTTGATCTTCTATCAGTCAGTGATAGACTAATCAACATTTGAGAAAATTTATATATTTCGCCTAGTTCCAGTCTTGAAGAACAATCCCTTTCTTGGAGTCATTTTCAAGTATCATAGTATTTTCTACTTCTTGATGTTCTTCTATAGGGTTGCTCATATATTGGCTAACCATAATCACTGCAGAGCTAATATTTAGTCTTGTGTGAGACAAATGGATTAACTTTCCCATAAGTGTTTGGTATCTTTCTTTCTCGACATTAGCTGAGTCTCCTTTAGAACCTTTTCTTGAACCTTCCACCTTCATTCTGAGGAAGTACTTTAAAGTTCCAAGATCTTTAATTTCAAACTCCCTACTTAGTTTTCTTCAACCGAGATGTCTCATGATCATGGTTCCCTGTGACAACAATTTCATCAACATACACTATGAGAATGGTAATCTTACCATCTAAGAGCCTCTTGATGAATGGGGTAAGATTTGATGGCCCTTGTGAATATCCCCACTCTTGTCAAACCAGGCTCTTGGCGACTGCTTGAGTCCGTAGAGCGATTTGCGAAGTCTGCATAATTAGTTATTGCCAATCGAATGCATTAGACCTGGAGGAATTTCCATGTAAACTTTCTCTTCAAGATCTCCACTGAAAAGTACATTTTTAACATCAAGTTAATGCAAACTCCAGTTAAGATTGGCTGTAAGGATAATAAAACCCAAATTGTATTTAGTTTTACAACAAGAGCAACTGTTTCTTGGTAATCAATCCCATAAGTTTACGTGAACCCTTTTGTAACTAGTCTTGCTTTATAGCAATCTATATTGCCATTTGCCATGTATTTGACATTAAAGATCCACTTACATCCCACAGGGGTTTCTCCCTAAGACAACTGGGACGTTTCCAGGTCCCATTCTTCTGTAATGCTTCAATTTCCTCATTCACTGCCTCTTTCCACTTAGGGTATTGTAGAGCCTCTTGTATGCAACTTAGAATTTTGATTTTGTCTAGATAGTGGTAAATGCTCGAAAGCTAGGGGACAACTTCTTATCATAAATAAAAGTGAAATGGGATGCTGAATACAAGTTCTAATTCCCTTTCTATGGGCAATAAGTTTGTGAGATCATTTGTTAAACATAAATCATCTAAGAGAAACAAGAATCTTTGTTACCTTGAATAACTTCGGCAAGAGTTGGATTCGGGCCACTTGTTAGGCATGGTTTAGGAAGATTTTGCAATTCCACCAATTTAGGGTCTTTGGAGCATCTTCATTAAACCTTAAGCTCCTTGTTTATGAATAAGAGAAGGAATTGAAGGTTCAACTAAAGATTCAGGCTTGGATTCGGGAAAGTTTATGGAAATATAAGGAGTATCAATTTTAGGGATGTCGCAAAAAACGATGTGCTTCTTGGTTATCTCTGCTTGAATATGAGTTTTGGGATAATAAGGTACATTTTCAAGAAAAGTGACATCCATAGTGTTGTTAGTTTTTTGAGTTAAAGGGTAGTAACATATCTATCCCTTTTGGTGAGTGGAATAGCCTAAAAAGAGACATTTGACATACTTTGGATTAAGTTTGCTTCTTTGATGAGAAGAAACATGGGCACAAGGAGAGCACCCAAAAACTTTTATGGAAATATTTGTGACAATTTGATTTTGAGAAAAAGTTTTAGATAGAACCTGACATGGTATGTCAAATTTTAGGATTCTTGAAGGCATTCCATTGATCGGCTAGGTCGCGGTCAAGACTGCCTCCCCCTAAAAAGGTTTTGGGATATTACTGGCAAACATGGTATATTGGGCTACCTCAAGCAAAAGCTTGTTCTTCCTCTCTACTATCCCATTTTGTCGAGGTGTATTAATACAAGAACTTTGATGATAATGCAATTTTCTAGAAAATAATCCCCTAAGAATGGAACTAAAGTACTTTTTAGCACTATTAGTTCGAAGCACATGAATTTTAGCTTGGAATTGGTTTTTAATCATAGAATGAAATTTTTTGAATATGGATCCTGTCTCTGATTTTTCTCTCATAAGAAATACCCATGTAATTTGAGTATAGTCATCAACAAAAGAGACAAACTAGTTTGCCTCTGTGATGTTTTGTACCCGAAAAGGTCCCCAAATGTCATTATGGATGGTTGCGAGGGTTTGTATTTCTGGAGAGGGTAAGAACTACGACAATGTTAAATATTTGAGACTTTTATGAATGAATAATGACGGAGACAACTTTGGCATGTATATGAAATTGGATGACCTAGACAAAAAATGTCATAACGTAATCATACTTTTTGTATTTGAATTAGAAAAAGTGTTGAAACTAAAACAAGGATTATTGGCTACACAGGAGGAAATATGGTGACTTAATTTTTTCTCTATGAGCTTGATTATTTTCACTAATCCAGTGGAGTCCTCCATGCTCCTTAGCATTGCCAATCATCTTTCCTGAATCCAAATAATGAAGTAAACAATGAATAGAGGATGGTTTAGCAACACAGTTTGAATTAGAAGTGTGCAAAAAAAAAAAAAAAAAAAAGAACCGACCGAACCGAACCAAATCGGTTTTATACCTTAAAAAAATATTGATTTTCGGTTCATTTCGGTTTTTTATTCGGTTAACCAAAATGTTTCGGTTTTTTATTCGGTTAACCAAAACGGAACCAAAGACCGAAAAAGATGGTTTGGTTTCCAAATCGAAAATCGATTCGGTCCTTTTATTTTATTTTTTTAGGCATTATTATTCAAGTGTCTACATCAATAATATAAGTGTGGAATATCTTTTATTATGTGCTAGTAGTTTTAGTAAATTTCATAATTTTTATTATTTTTTTAAGTCTAAGATAAATAAATATAATTTTTAAAATAATATAAATGTTAATGGACTTTTAAATTTTTTGGGATAAATAAAAAGAGAAGTTTTTGATAAGGTGAGATAATTGGGAAAAAAAATATGTAAACTTGGAGAAGGAGAAGAGAAAATAGAATTATAGTATCATTATTTTTAAAATAAATTTGACTTTATCATCTTATTAAAAAATATATCAATATTCATTTTATCAAACACGTTGGTACCAAATATTCATTCAATTCAAATTTATTATAGCACAACCTTTTTTTTATCAAACATACTTTTTGGTACCAAAAGAATAAGTAATTCAATTCAAATCTTCTACCTAAAACCAAATATATTTTATCAAACAAACTTTTATCACACTTTTTAGTACCAGAAAAGCAAGTAATCCAATTTAAATTTTTTATAAGTTTTATTATGATGTTCAAGAAGTAGAATAGTATATTTTTTCCCCTCATATTAGCGAAAAGTGATACTACTTTTTAGGATGAAAAAGCAAGAGAAGGAGGGGGGGCTTGAACCTTTTTTGGTTCGGCTTTAACCGAACCAAAATCAAACTGATTTTTGAACGGTTTGGTTTCAGTTTAAACCAAACTGAACTTATCAAAATTGGTTAAAAACCATAGTTCGGTTCGATTTTTGGTTTTCCACTTTGAAAAATTGAAATTTTTGGTTAATCGAACTGAAAGTTTGGCTCGATCGGTTTTAATCAAATGCACACCCCTAGTTTGAATCCTTAGTGAGTTTGATATTCGACAGTAAGTTGCAACCTAAATTTGGAATTAATAGAACTGATTCAAGGATTAATGTATCTAAGATGATCACTTTCTAATGCCAGTCATAGTGGAAACAGAGCTATCCACGATTCTAAATTTGTAGTTCTTGTGGCATAGGCTACATTCATGGAATTATGAAACATCACCTCTCATGTGATACGAGGATCCAAGTCGACAATCCAAGTGGATGAGTCCTAGGTTTTAACCTAAAGCAGTCAAGAAAGTATCTTTTTGAGCATAGGATCCAGTTGAGATGATTTGAGTATGAGATGGTCCTTGGCAAACATCTTTTGCAACCACCTGAATTGTCCTTTAGTGAAGAGGGTAGGTTTACTTGATGGCTTTTCTTTCTCTTCTGGAGCAACTACTAAGCTTCGAGGTTCATTTTCTTTGTTTGGCTTTCAATCTGTTAGCTTTCCGTGTATCTTCCAACACGTCTCTCTAGTATGGCGTAGACGGCAGCAATGGTCACACCATGGTCTGCCCTGCCTCTATCGTGTATCATTGGTTGAATTTGTCCCTCCTGATATAAGAGATGAGCCTTCGGGGGTATTAGGAGATGGTTGAGTTCCCATCTTGAGTTTCTTCCTCCTCTCCTGTCTTCAAACTTTTGAGAAAGCCTAATGGATTGATGGAAGAGGCTTGTTGCCAAGAATTCTTTAAATTTGTCTAATCTTAGCAGAAACTTGAAATCCTCTCCTTGTCTACAATTTTCTTGGATCTATTTACATCACTTGGGCACTCGCAATCTAGACTTCCAAAAACATCCAGTTGGTGCCAATAGATCATTATAGTATTGGGTCACTGACGTCTGACCCAGTCTTAGGTCATGAAGAGCGCCTTAATCTCTAATAATTCTGCCATATTCTCACTATCAGAGTATATCTCTTTTGCAACCATCCAAATTTCATGAGCAGTATCATAAAATAAGAAATTTTCACCTATTTCATTGTCCATGGTGTTGATTAGCCAAGACATAACCATAGTATCAGAGTTCCATGTTCTAAGACTGGGGTCATCTTTCCTTGGTGGGACTGCAGCACTTGTGAGGTAATCATCCTTACCTCTTTTAGAAATGAACATCACTACAGATTTCACCCATTGGAGATAATTGTGGCCTTATTTATGAGCATGACTGAGCCCTCCGAACTACTAGAGCTCATAGATTCTTGGCTTGACAAGGTCCCAAAAAAGTATTGCTTGATTTAGATGGCATGAGACTGAAATGGAGGTTTGATCGCAATGCTCTGTTTTGGACTGGAAAAAGCAAGAAAATAGGGGAAAACAAAGAAGGGCAAAATACCATGCAAAAACTGAAATAAAAGCTAAAGCTTTGTAGAAAATGTGAGAAGAAGAGCAGAGAACTTCAGAAGAATTTTTTTTTTGTTTTTTGTTTTCTAAACTTTGCACAATACAAATTTACTGTGTACATATAAAGGAGAAAACCTACATTTAATATTAATACCCTTGATATTAGGTAGATTTATAGGATATATTTCCTTCTAAAACTAAATTAAATCCTAAAAATAAGGAAATAAAAATTAAAATCCTGTACAAAAGGAAACAACTTATTTACACCACAATTACATAATCTCCAAATATTACTAGGATTCTGGAATTCCACAAAGAAAATGTGAGTTTAGAGAGAAAACAACAAGGCTAAACCTTGACTAAATAACCTCGACTACCTATGATTCGATTAACGGCTTCAAAGAGCTTTACAAATCCATTTCGTCCACCTTTTGATGGCTAAAACTATCCTGTTTGGGTCATTAAAATGGAAGCTCATGTTAGAGCTTTTCAGTTGTGGGAAGTTGTGGAAACTGGAATAAATCCACTTCCACTTAGAGCTAATCCTATTATAGCTCAAAGTCATCAGCGATTCAATGTAACAAGGTGAATGCTAAGAAATATAAAATATTGCCTGCCATTCATTCATGTGCAACAAAAACAATATTCACAAGTACCATGTACAACCAAGCAAGACCGGCTTAAGGAATAATATAGAACAAAACAAAGACGAGATCCTAATATATGGAGAGTTCGGAATTCTGAGAATTAGTGACATTGAGAATGTCAAGGAATACACAAACGAACTCGTGAAAATGGCACATCAAATTCAGTTGTTATCAAGGTGCTTGTTATTGTGCCTGGGAAGTGAGTTCAAAATTTTTTCTTTGGAAGATCCAAAGGGTCACTCATCTTTATCCCTTAAAGAGTTGGTAAATACCTTTCAAGCTCTCGAATGAAGAAGCGTAATTAGTTAGGTGGAGATATATGAGGGAGCTTTTCCGGCAAAACAGAAAGAAGCTCAAGCAAGTGGTAGTGGAGGAAGAAAGTAACTAGTGAGAAGAAAGGAAAAGAGAAAAAAAATAGTAATGGTTGCAAAGATGGTGTGAGAAAAAGACAAGCATCGACTTGTTCACATTGCAAAAATATGGTTCATTCTGGAAATTTCTATTAGCATAGAATACATCCAACTAGGTCATGTTAAGAAGGTGTGCAAGAACAAAGGCAATAATCAAGTTGAACAAGTTCATGTGGTTAAGTAAGAAGATAAGCCTGTGGAGAAACTATTTGTCGTTGCAAATTTCGCCAGAAAATATTGGCAATGAAGTTGCGCTTGTAACTTGGACAAGTCACATCACCAATAAAGTTGAAAGTCTTAGAGACCTTGGTAGATTGTATATTTCTAGTTGAAGGTTGACGATGGTACTTGTGTAGGTTGTTGTTTCTAGGTAAGAGCTGATAATGCTACTTGAGTGGAAGTACGGGGAAAAAAAGTTGTTGTAGTAAATACATTCTCAAGTATAAGATTTAATGATGATGTTTTATGTGTCTGAAATCAATTATATTTTGTCTAGTGTAGGGCAAAATGCATGAAAAATAGTATGCTTTACACTTTCAAAACAAAACCATGCACCATAGTTGATCCATTTGGTAATTATTTGATGACTATTAACACAAAGGACACATCTTTTCCGTTAAATTGGCAGCAAACCGAAATGCATTCTTATTCCAATATGATTGATGAGTCTGTTTTATGGCACAAAGGGCTTGGTTGCTTCAGTTACTCCACCTTGAAACATATGCATGAAAAAGAACTTGTTCATAACCTGCATGTTGTAAATGAAGATTGTCAGTATATGTTAAACAAAATAAAGGAAGTTGCTATTTGGTGATAGTGTATTATGCTAAATGGAAGTAGAAATATCCTTCTTTTTGTTGATGTCTTCTCAAAGTTTTGCTGGGTTTATTTTCTAGAGCAAAAATCTGAAGTTCTGGAAGAATCCAAGAAGTTTAGAATCATGATTGAAAAGAAAGCAAGTTGTCGAACTAAAATGTTGAGAACAGATAGTAGCATTGAGCATGCCTAAAAGGAATTCAAAAACCTTTTGTAATACAATAAGGGATAAAACATTAACTATTTGTTCCTTACACTGCTCAACAAAAATGGAGTTAGTGGAAAGAAAAACATATCAGTTGTGGAAATGACTAGATGTTTAATGTTTGAGAAAATCATTGCAAAGAAGTTTTGGGTGAAGCAGTAAATACTTTTGTTTATCTTCTAAATATGCTGCCAACAAGAGCTTTAAATGGAATACTTCTTATGAAATATGGTTTGGACAAAAACCTTAAGTAGGGAACCTCAGATTGTTTGGTTGTATTTCCTACTATCATATATAAGTAGAGACAAACTAGATGAGAAATCCTCAATTCGAAAATTTAAAAAATAATTATTGCTAGGAATGTCAAGTTTGATGAACATGCAAAATAGGATTAGATAAATAATCAGATTGAAGCTCAAGGAAAAAGTTGGGGCCACTTTGTCCAAAGAACAAATGCAACTAAGGAAGTTAATAATAATTAATATTGATAGTGATACCGAGTATCCAGTGAGGGGACATGGTCCAAGGAAGAAATATAAGAAAGATGTAATCTTGGTACTCTGGAACCTGCTATCTATAAAGTACTAAGAAAGATGAAGCATAAATGATAGTACTGAAGGTGGAAATTTGTATGATTGAAAAGAACGGAATCTGGAACTTGGTAGATAGGCCAAATGTCAAAAGGCTATAGGTCTTAAGTGAGTTTATAGAACCAAATTAAATGCTAACAAACTTAAAAGCCATATTAGTGGTAAAGGGATACTCTCGACAACTAGGTTTGTATTATATAGACAATTTTGCTCCTCTTTGTAGCACTTGTAGCAAATTTAGGTTCAATGGTACTTCATTTGGATGTTAAATCAATGTATTTAAATGGTTGATTGAAAACGAGAAGGATTTGAAGTTTCACGTAGTGACAAAAAATTAGATAAGCTTCACAAAGCTCTTTATTGCCTAAAATGGACACCAAGAGCTTGGTATAACTAAGGGCATCAAAATTAAACCCAAACTACCAACCCGATCCAAAAAATTAGGTTTGTATTTTTGATGTTTTTGATTTGGGTCAAACAAAGTCGAACTCGAAACTGCTAGAAAAAAAGGTTTGGTCGCATTTCATGTCAACTTATTAAATTTGAAAATAAAAAGTGGGTTTCTCAATAACCCATTAAACCCGACCCAACTTGATTTGATAATTTTTTGTTTTTTGACTTTACTTTTTATTATTTAGTGACTAATTATGCATTTGATGGTTGCCATCAAGATCGTTAATTGAATAATGGTTTGTTACTTTTTTTGTGTTTGGAGTAATTGTGGCCAATATGACAAAAATTCTTAAAAATTATTATGCTTATTAGATTTAATGTTTATGTAGTAGTTTTATTATTTGGTAATTAGTATCTTAAAGTTTAGCATTTAATGTTGGTAGTGCTTAATTGAATAATTTTGATGTTAATTTTGCTATTGATTGGAATCTAATGATTAATGATATTGGGTGGAAGTTTGAATTTACACCTTAATTTTAATGTAAGTTTAACAAACATAAATTTAAACTTCTAGTCAATTATAACGTTCGAGTTTGTAAATATGAAAAATGGAATATATAGGACATGTTGGATCAGGTGTCTCAGGTTGTGTAGGTTTATTAGATTGTTGGGTGACTTGAGTAACAATTAGGTTAACTTGAACCTAACTTGATCTTTCTTCGGTTAGGTTAAGGTTGAGCTTTTTAAGTTTATTATTGGGTTGGGTTGGATTTGAGTTTGGTGTTTTTTATGTGATACCCCAATCCCAACCTAACTCGAACACTACGTATTGACACCTTTAGGTACAACAAAATTGAAGCATACTTGTCACAACAAGGATTTATAAAAAGTGAAAGTTAAGTAACATTATATGTTATGGAAATTGGAGATGAATAATCTGCCATAGTGTCATTTTTTGTGGATGATCTTTTGGTCACATGAGGAGATTCCAATTATATAGAAAAATTCAAATTGAAGATGAAAATTGAATTTGAAAGGTCTGCCTGGGGTGAGATGAGCTACTTTTTAGGAATGATGATTAGCCAAGGTGACAATGGTATTTTCATCTTACCAAAAAAGTATGCTTAGGAGATTTCAAAAATCTTTCGTCTAGAGAGACCAAAACTAGTGGCTACACCATTAGCTGCTAATGAAAATTTTCAAAGTTTTGTGAAGAATGCAAGGCAGAAACATTTGTCTATATAAATATTGTTGTTCGTTTATTATACTTGTGTGCAACAAGGAGCGATGTGATATACCCTGCCACTTTCTTATCTAGATTTGTGCAATCACCAAGCTAAACTTATTTTGGAGCTGCCAAGAGAAGGTATAGAGTTACAACAGATTTTGGTTTGTGGTTTTTGCAAAATGCTAGTGGAAATTTGCAAGGTTCTACAAATAGTTACTGGGCAGGAAGTATTGATGATCAAAAGGTATTTTTGTATTTTCATTTGCAAGTGGTGCTTTCTCATGGAAGATGGAACTCAAGAAAGTAAGATGTTGACCCAAATCCTTTGCTAAACCTGAATATATTTTTGCAGCAGGTGCTACTAATAAACCATCTTGCTAATGGAAGTCCTATCAGATTTAGGACAAGTGCAAGATGAAGAAACTACTGTTTGGATTTACAACAAATCAGCCATTGCCATTAGCAAAGAATCCTATCCAACATGGGAGAACTTAGCATATAGACCTTAAGTTTCATGCCATAAGAGAGCAAAAAAACTTGGAGAAAATATTCTCTGCAGCACAGAAGAAGAAGCTGTTGATATACTGATAAAAGCTTTGCCTAGAGCTAAGTTTGAGTTTTTAAGAAGAAAGCTTGGAGTCTAAGAAAAATATCAAGTAGAAGTGTTGAAATTTGATATTTTTCATGATACCTTAAGGTTTATCATTATCATTTTATGTTTACGTGGTAGTTAGAGACCTAGTCAAGATTTGTTAGAAATCTGTTACCAAATCTTATCTTCTGGTATTTGTTTCTAGAAGCAAGATGTTGGAGTAGGTATTGACAAATAGGTATAACTAGATACTGGATGGATCAAATACAATATATCTGTATTCATATCTGAATGAATTGGATATACCATATCCGCATTTGAATCTGATTGAATTGGATACACTATATCCGAAAATTCGTATTTGATTAACTTTTATAACACCCGAATTCGTATTTGATCTATTAGATATTAGGTAATGATATCTGAATTTGTAGTTGAAGGATATTAAATGAATTTAGATATGTTCGTATTCAATTATGTATAATAATATATTACATATATAATAACTTTTAAATATCATGTATTATATTTAAAATACATGAAAGATTAGAATTTATTATATATAATGATTTTATAAAGTATTATATTGGATACGAATAATGGATATAATTAAGTTATGGATAATCGAATATGTAAATAGATATATCCGATAAATATGTACTCGTATGCTAAATAGATTGAAAATGCCATTGACATATTTTTATCAATTTACAGTTGAATATGTATTAATAGAATATGGATAATCTCTATTTTAAATGGATGCAGATAATATTTTGTATTAACGAATATGAATGTAGACTGTAATCAAATTTTCTAATATTCATCACTAGTTTGTATACAATGTTTTTTTTACCTATATATTGCAAGGACTCTAATGAACTATGACACCTTTCCGCATTTCCTTCTCTCAGAGAATTTTTAACATGTTTTCCTATGGAAAAAAATGAAGGAAAATGCTTTCCTTAGTATTTCCTCAGGTCATTAAATCTAATTCTTTTTTTGAGTTAAAAACCATATGAATCTTGGTTCTTTCTTTTGAAACTAAAGAATTGTTGCTATCCGCTATTCAAGGAAGCCAATTTTTGACCTATGATAAGATAGAACCAATAAGATCAAGAACTATTCTTAGCATTAGATCCATAAGATAAAGAAGTTTTTTGATTGCTTTGTTTTAGGATTTCTGCTTTGCCTGTTTTATCTTTGTTGAACTTCTATGTTGCGCTACCTAAGATTTGAAATTTGGCTCTTTAGAAATTGCTTTGTCATGGTTGTAAATCTCTTGTTCAATTTTCAAGTGGTGTTGAAAGTTTGAGTTGCATCCTACTTTTATAATAGGACTTCATTGCGATACTTTTTTCGTAAAGACGAGAGTTTTGATTTTGAGGTAGTAGCATCTAAATGAATAGTTTAATCAAAAGTGATTTAAGCACTTGTGATCCTATCAAGAAATGAGTAGAAAAGTCTTGATTCACGCACTAATCGTCTTTTACCCTTTTGGAGTTGGAAGTCTATGTAATTAAGAATTAGACATTGCTTTGAACTTGTCTCTTCACCTTTTATGATAAATCATTTGAAGAGTGACCCAGTATTCCTCAGAAGTCTTGCACTTAGAAGAAGGATCTTAGAATTTATTAGTTATTCCTCCTAAGATATAATTCTTACAGATGCATGCAAACAGCTTCAGCATTCCATTATGTGTCTTCTCATTGATCTGAGTTGCTTCTTCAGTTGGAATGTCAATTAGTAATGCAACTTGACAAAATTTGGTTGAGAACACACCCCAACAATTGTTATAGAAATAATTCCATCCATGTCTGAACAATTTTTCTCATCAAATGGTGTAAAATATAATTACAAAAGATCATAGGATTAAACGGTTTATGCAGATAGTTGAAGCCTCTCCACAAGTAACTAGAAGAATTATTTGGCAACAATATCTGTGAGAGTTAGCTACACCTAGAAAAAGTCTGCATGTTGTAGAGTATTGCTTTTCCCCTTTACATAATTGTCAAATATTTCAAGGTCATCATGTGCCTGTGTGTGTTTGTCTACGCATATATTTTGTTTTTATCTTTGTTAAGTTAAAAAGAATCACATATGGTTGTCTATATCTATATACCTCCAAAGATAGGATTTGATGAACCCCATTTCAGTAGTTCATTTATGACCATCATAGGGAAACAAGATTTCTTTACATCATATAGCCAAAAAACAAAAAATCTAAATTTTATTTACTTCACATTACTTACATGTACATAAATAAAATGTTTTTCCACATAAATGTAATATCATTATAAGCATTTTATGAATGTGAAAAACATTTTCTAACATCTTGCTAATGGTGCTAAGGCCTAAGCTCACATGCTTCCCTTGTGGATGGTTCATCACTAAGTTCTTTGTATGCTCATTTGTGCCTCTTGCAGCTCCTTAAAAATGCAGACTTAGAATGGAGGGTGTTAGAGTGGAGATGAAGAAGGTGCAACAAGGAAATTGAGTTAGTGTTGTGCTTGATTCATGTCTGGTATTTATCGTAGCGCCCCTCCACTTTGGCTTTCTTTCGTATGAAGATTGTGAAGAAAATTTAGTCCGTTTAGTCACTTTTTCGAGAGAGCTTAGTTGATTCATGAATTATTTTTTATCTTTCGTTTCCTTTTCATTTGTTGGTAGTTAGAATTGATACTTATAATATCTGTTGCTTCGCAACCTTCCTTTGTTTTTGTTTTTGTACTAAAATGTTGTTGAAATGTTTGAATTTGTTTAGTTTTACATTACTATTTTGGGTATTATAATTCTTACACTTTGTTTGATGCAAGAGTCATTATAATTTTTTTAAAAGAAATTTCACAAATGTTGATCTTACACTATCTTGGGGACGAAATTAATTTTGTCTTATAAATATCATAATTTTTTAATAGATTACATGAACATAAAAAATCCCTCATACTATGGTCTTGGGGATGAAATTAATTTTATCTTATAAATATCATAATTTTTTAATAGATTAATGAACATAAAAAATCCCTCATACTATGGCCAAGCAAAAGAGTCATGCAGAAACCGAGTACTTTTAAATGTGACGAGTGATTTTTGGTATGGAGCTTGAATTTAATAGCTTTGTAGCATGCGTGTGTATAAAGAACATCTAAATATAATAATATTAGACTATATATAATGTATCATGTATTAATATGTAGGCGATCATATTCATCAATTTGTATCTTAAATACTTTTGGTGATAAATAGTACATAATGTTGTTTCATACAGATATAACGAGATAAAAGAAATACAGAAATTTGCATAATTCGAACAATTTGCACATATGCTTAAGGATGAAAAATAAAAATAATTTTACAGGACAAATAGGAATCCTGTAAAATTATAAACAGGACTTAGGGCTGTACATTCGGTTTTTCAAATGCAGAACCGAAATCGAACCGAACAGGATCGGTTCGACCGTTTTTTTTTTTTGGTTTTTTTTTTTTCCGGTTTTTTTTCTTCGATTTTTTCAATTTCGGTTAAAACCGAAACCGAATTGAAAAAGAAAGAAAGAAAGAAAGAAAGAAAAACTTATTTTTTTACCAAGAAAGTGTTATAAAAGTTTGTTTGACAAAAGTAAGTTAGTTTAATTAAAAATTTGAATTGGGTAACTTATTCTTTTAGTACCAAAAAAATTATTTGATAAAAGTATATTGATAAAAATATTTGTTTTTTGGTGAAAAAATTGATTTAGATTACCTTTTTTTCTATATTGAAAATATTTGTTTTGATAAAATTATAATTTATCTATTCTACACAAATACATTTAAAATACTATAACTTTAAGAAGATAAATAAATAATTTAATTATTTTATGTTATAAAAGTTTTAGTATACACATTGAGTATGCTAAAATTGCTAGCTTATAATCGCCAAGGCACATGCATGCGATTTTTGTATATTCAAACCTTAACTGCTAAGATCGAATAGCGAATTAAATCTTAAACTCAATCTACTAAAGTTAAATAGCTAATTGATCCAATGACATCATAATATAGATTGCGGATTTGTAAATTTTGTAAAAAATACAATTATAACCTTATTAAATCATCATTTCTAAAAGATAATTATGAAATATTGATAAAATTTGTATCCAAATTATCTTTTTTATGTTGAATTCTTCAATTTATCTTTCAAACCACATTGTCAATTTTTGTTGTTGAAATAATTAAAAGGACAAATTATGTAAATGAACAAAAATAACTTCTATTTTAGATACAAAATAGTTTTTGTTTTTATAATAATATAGATAAAATCTTTATTGGTTAGCAAATACAAAATACTACTAGTACTACCACAAGAACAGCTGAATAGGATTCAATCCCTTATCCCTTAATTTGCAATTTAAGTTGAAATTTCAATTTTGCTGATCAACATACCTTATAATATAGACAAGTTTAATTAATTAATTAATTAATTTTCTTTTAATATAACATTTTTTGCTATTTAAATCATAATTATCTATTTTTTTATATGTAACGTGTATTAGTTCATATAATAAAAAAATTATGCAATTGTACCATTTGAGTTTAGAAAAAAATATCATTTTTTTTCTCTTTGTATTATAACTATTCATGTTTTTATATGTCATATATTAATATCTATATTATTTGTAAAATATAGGGTTTTTAATAACTATTTTGATATATTATTTACTTCTTTTTTCTCAATTATTTCTGATGAGGGTTCGATCGCCAGGGATAAGAATCCAGGTTTGAATTTGGGTTGAACTTGAACTGAGAGGTTCGTGTTTCTACTAAGTTAGGGAAGAATCCTGCAACCACGATAAACGTTAGGCTAGCCGAGAGGCCCTTAGCTTAGACCCTCTGACGCTCAAGTCAGTAGAAGTTGACCTCAGAAATCAAGCAGCGGGGTAAGGGCTTTTTAGTGCATATGAGTGCGTACCTTTAGAAGGTTGGATTGAGGGTATTTATATCCTTCTCCACTTGAGAAAATTTTCGGGAAGCCCCTCGGTACCCCCAGGGGCCCCTAGCCTTGTGCCAGGGGTAATGAGTCATTTCCCTTATTTGAATATTTCCAGCTAGCTGTCATTCTAGGTTTTAAGGACAAGATAGTACACTGTAGCGGCGCCTGCTGTGTCAAGCGGTAAGGGGGGGATGGCATGTGCCATTAATGCGGAGGCGTGGTGTCCGTCAGGGCATTTAATGCGGTGGTAGGGTATTGTACTGTTCTCGAACTTCGACTCGACCCGATATGGTCGGCTGAGGTTGAGGAGTTCCATAGGCCTTGGGTGTCTGGCCGGGCCTGGCGGCGTGTCTCTGGGATGGCCTGGTAGAGCGTGGTCGATTAAGTTTATGGGCCCTGGGCACCTGACTGGGTCGACTTGGTTTAGGCCTAGGAACTTGGGCCATCCCATATCATGAGTCCCCTCCACTTTGCAAGGCTGAACAGGGATTCGACGAGAAGCGTTGGGAAGTAGTGAAATAGGCATTAGCGATAATCGACCAGGGTTTTTTGAAAATCGACCAGGGTTTGGTGTATTTATTGAGCGGTTACATCGTGGCGCACGTGGGTGGCGTGGCGGTTACAGGTATTATTGCAGACGCTTGGTTTGCCGCGCCCCACTCCCTATAAATACTCACTGTAACCCTGGCCATTTTTACTTTTACCGCATTAGAATCTAGTTGAGCGCTTCTAGGAACATCTTCGCTTCCGAGACTTCGTGAGTTTAACCCTTGCATTCAGTAAGTGTTCCTCTGTTTTACTTGCTGTCGTCTACTTTTCTTTGAGAATCATGCTGGGGTTATATAGCTCTGAGGGTAGTCAGGGGGGATAGTGAGGCCACCCAGTCTGAAAGGCGTAGGGACTCCTCTACGTCGTCTTCTAGATCTAGCAACTCGAGCAGCCACCGCGGGGGGGAAGAAACTGGGCCAAGCCAGATTCCCCGTTGGCGAGGTTGACTGTTTACTCCCGGTCACTATAGTGAAATAATCTCTACCATGAACCCTGGGGACCTGAGGCGTCTGAGAGAGTTGTACCATATCCCTCCCGAATATCAGTTGTTGATCCCTGGACCACTTGGTCGAATGCATCGCGCTCCTGCGGGATGCATTACTGTTTTTGAGGATGCGTTTAGGTGTGGACTTAGGTTCCCCCTGAGTGATAGTATGGTTGGTCTGCTCAGGGGTCTTCAAGTATGCGTCACGCAACTCCCGCCCAATTATTTTACTACCCTTTGCAGCTTTATAGTTTTGATGCACCTATTTAATCAGCCGGCTAGCTTTGAGAACTTTTCCAACCTTTTTCATCTTCCCATGTCCCGCAAGTTGGGTAGCGCTGACGAGTCGGGATTTTACTACTTCACTGGTCGACCTCGACGAAGATTCCTCGTAGCCCCCTCTTCTTCATATGGGCAGGAGTGGAAGAAGCGTTACCTTTTTGTACGAGTGGCGGGGGGTTTCAATATTCCGTGGGGCTGGTTGAGGGGGCATGTCAACATGCTGGGGAATCGCATCCTGATCTGGCCGAACACATTTGTGCGGGACCTGGTCGAGTTCGACCCCATGGAGGCCTCTATCTTCATCGAGGAGAGGCACTTAGTGTTGGCTGGGTTGTCACCGGCCCTGATAGATTTTCCTGCAGATTATCAAATAGGTAGATGAAGTGTGTCTTGGGATTTGTTTGTCTTTGATGGCGTGTGTGATTCTCTATTTTTGATCTCCATTAATTTTGATGTTTGGCAGATAGCGCGGAAATTATGAACAGATCGAGAGCTGAAGCATTGGCTCGAGCAGAAAGAAACCAGCAGCGATGGTAGGGCGCCGATGCTCGTCGAGAGCTAGCTACCTCCGAAGAGCCACGTCGAGTGGCTGCAGCCCCCACGCCATCTCCAAGTCCATCGCCTGGTCGATCGGTAGCGATAGCAAGCGAGAGCCCCGTAGGTCGGGGCAAAAAAGCAATGGTCGTGCAGGGCGGTCCTCCGCCAAAGAAAGCTGCTGCTGGAAAAGGCAAAGGGAAGGCAACCCCGACTGGGAACGATATCTTCGAAGATCGAGGGGATGATGTGTTGTTCACTTTTTCGAAGTTTCCCTCTCCACGGTTTGGGCCCGAGCCAAGCCCCGTTGTACACAATTCCTCGAGCATGTACACGGCGGGGCCCACCGGGATGGATCCTTTGAAAGTATTGATGGCGGGTTAGTTTCGGGCTGACCAAAAGAGGATTATGGGGATGAGTCAAGCCGCGGCCCTTTGAAAATTTGCTTACCACGCCAACATGGTAAGGTTTCATATTTTTTATTCCTGCGTGTTTACACTCTTCTCGGTCTGGTAGTGATGAACTTTATATATCAGGTCGGGCAGATGGGCTACAATTTCTACCGCCGAGCAGAGCTAGCCCTTGCTGATCGAGAGCAGTTGGAAGGTGGCGGGGATGTCGAGACTTTGAAGGTTCAATTGGAGTCTTCTCAGATACGGGTCGACGAGGTAGAGAAGCAAGTCAACCAGCGAGCCAAGGAGCTCCAGGAGAAAGATGAGTAGGTGCTCCTTGCTGTTAAAGAGAGGACCAAAATGGACGAGAAGCTAAAGAAGCTGCAGCTGGACGTGTAAGTTGCCTATGAGTCTGGTCGAGCTGTGGTCAGAGTGAACGTCTGGCCGAGGCCAGGGCTGAGTTTGCCCGGATATTGCCGGAAGTACACCGGGAAGCTGTGCAGCAGTTTGTGGTGAGTCCAGCTTTCCAAGATGTGAGTGTTGTGCTCGCCCTGGACGACGCCCGGAACGCTTTTCAAAAGGCAATTCAGCAGATGCAATTTTTGGGCTATGCGCTTCGGGCTGAGGACCGCTCCAAGATGTGCCATGCTCTTGACGAGCAGCTGCATCTATATCTGGAGGAAGAGGTCGATACGGCGGAGCCCATCGTCGAAGCCGTGCCGGGGGTCGTACTGACGCCCGAAGAGAGAAGCGGGCTGAAATTGATAGAAGACTGAAGGCAGTGGCCCGGGAGTTTGAGTTTGCCGGCGACCTCGCCTACGATGTATAAGAGGGAAGAGCTGATGTGGCCTCCTTCTTCCCGGTCTCTGAGCGGCAGTTCTTACAAGATGCAGCTGGCCCTTCTTAACCCGTGACTGCCACTGTACTCGTGTCAATGGCCCCGCTTGAGCCCCAACCATCTGCCGCGAGAGCTCATGCACCTGCTTTTGCCCCCGCCCCTATTGTCGAAGAGACCGGCAGCTCCAGCTAGTCCTGGTTCTCTTGGTTGTTTTGTTTTGATGTTTATGTATATGCCTCGATGAGGCCTTTAACGATGATGGTTGGATTGTTGCCTCGATGAGGCTTTTGGTTTGGAATGATTAAGCAATTAGTTTGTCTTTCTTCAACTGCGACTTTGATCATAACTTTTCTTGTTTTTGTTATGAGTTGCTTTGATTGCAATTTTGTTTGGATTGATGAGACGCATGCATCTTGCGCAACATTAAATTGCTGTTCTGCTTGTCAGAATTTCCGACTTGATTTTCAGCTCTTGTCAAGCAAATTGCAATTAAGCCAGTAGCATAATAGTTGATATTCAAGTTTGGAAGAACCTTGATGATCGTAGGATAGGTTTATTGTCATCGCAATTGTAATTGACAATTTTAACTAAGTTGGCCCCAAGGGTTCGACTTCATGCCATAAAGGCTGTTTTACGAATATGTCTTTGGTCTGGGCACGAAGGCCTCGACTTGACAGTGTGAAGCCTTTTGTCGACTGCGGGGTCGACTGTGTGGTCTCGGCGCGAGCCTCGACTTAACGGCGTGAAGCCTCTTGTCGACTACGGGGTTGACTGTGTGGTCTCGTCGTGAAGGCCTCGACTTGACGGCGTGAAGCCTTTTGTCAACTGTGGGGTTGACTGTGTGGTCTCCGCGCGAAGGCCTCGACTTGACGGCGTGAAGCCTCTTGTCGACTACGGGGTCGACTTGTTTGAGAAAGATTCGCTCTGTTTCACATGGTTTGGACATGTCGTAATCTCATTTCTTTGGGAGATAAAAAGGTCGTGGATGACCGTTTACACAATTTTTTTTTCAAGTTTACCGCGTTCCAAGGCCGAGGCAGCTCACGACCCGATGCATCAGCTAGTCGGTAGGCATTATTTTTTGACACCTTGATCACTGAGTACGGTCCCTCCCATTTTGGGTCGAGCTTCCCGATAGGTTTAGACACTTCCACTTTCTTGAGAATGAGGTCGCCCATCTTGAAACTCCGGGGTTGTACTGTTTTATTGTAACGGTCTGCCATCTTTGAGCGATATCGTTGCATTGTGTTGTAAGCTGCGTGATGTTGTTCATCGATAGTGATTAGATCTAGTGTCCTCTCCGATGTATTTGTTATCGGGTTATAGTGGATCACCCTCGCGGTGTGTTGAATCAACTCTGATGGGATTACCTCCTTGGATTCGTAGACTAGGCTGTACGGGCTGTGGCCTGTGGCTGTTCGAGGCGTTGTTCTGTAAGCCCAAAGCACTCCAGGGAGGTCATCTGCCCAACTGGCCCCGATTTCCGCTATTCGACTCTTGATGTGGTCGAGGACAGTTTTGTTGGTGACCTCGGTCTGTCCGTTGGCCTGCGGATTTCCCACCGACGTGAAGTGTTGGGTAATTCCCAAGGTCTCGCACCATTTCCTGGTGTTTTTGCTTTGAAATTGAGTGCTGTTATCTGAGATTAGGACCTTGGGCAATCCGAATCGACATACTATATTCTTCCAAATGAAGCTTTTAATGGCCGCGTCGGTGATCTTCGGTACTGCCTCGGCCTCCACCCATTTTGTAAAGTACTCAACGGCCACTATAATGAATTTTTGCTAGCCGAAAGTTTTCAGGAGCGACCCAACTATGTCGATCCCCCACTGGTTGAATGGCCAGGTGATGTTAACGCTAATCATCGGTGCGGCTGGCTGGTGCTGAATGTTCGAATGAATTTGGCATGATGAGCATTTTTTAGCGAAGTTGACGGAATCTTTCAACAACGTCGACCAGAAATATCCGTAGCGAATGACCTTGTGTGCCAGGGATCGACCGCCCGAGTGGTTGCCGCAGATGCCGGCATGTATCTCCTGCAACACTTCATTTGCTTGGTCAGGTTCTAGACATCTGAGTGGCGGTCCTGCTATCGACCTCCGATATAACTGGCCACGTTCGTCCAGCGCATACTTGGTTGCTAACCCCTTGAGTCTGTGGGCCTCCTTGTCGTCATCGGGTAAGGTGCCTCGACTGAGGTAGAGTTTGATTGGATCCTGCCAAGAGAGGGTTGCTTCCTCGAGGCATCCGGCAAGGCCCTGATCGGTGGCGGTGACACAGGGCTTATCGGACACCAAGAATGTTATTGTTCTTTCTCTAGTGCCTTTCGTCAAGCTAGCTAGCTTCGAGAGCGCGTCTGCTCGCTCATTTTCTGATCGAGGGACTTGGCACAGCGAAAAGTTTTTGAACATTTGTCTGAATTGGTGCACTTCTGCCAGATACAACGCCATTTTATGCTCTTTTGCCTCGAAGTTGCCTTCGACCTGCTCTGCCACCAGCTGAGAATCGGTGAATGCAGCAAGCTGCTCGACACCGCGGGTTGTGGCCATACGTATTCCTGCGATGAGAGCCTCATATTCTGCTTCATTATTGGTGATCGGAAAGTCGAGTTTCACAGTGAAGTCATACTCCTCGGCAACTGGAGATCGGAGGGATATTCCTATCCCACCTCCAGACGAGGTTGCGGACCCGTCGACGTGCAAAGTCCACGTGTAGATGTGTTAAATATCCTGCGTTGGCAGGTCGAGCCGCTCGACGATGAAGTCAGCCAGAACCTGCGCCTTGATGGCAGTCCGCGGTTGGAATGTGATGTCGAACTCCCCGAGCTCGATGGCCCATTTGGTGAGCTGACTCGAAGTGTCCGGCTTCGACAACACTTGCTTTAGTGGCTGATTTGTCAACACGAGTACTGTGTGAGACTGAAAGTAAGGCTGTAGTTTCCTGGCCGACGTCACAAGGGCTAGCCCGAACTTCTCGATCTCCAGATAATTGTGTTCGGGCCCCTGAAGAGCCTTGCTGCAGTAATATACCGGATGGGGGGTTCCTCCCTTTATCGTCATCAATACCGAGCTGATAGAAGCCGACGAGACTGCCACGTATAGCTGTAGCACTTCTCCTAGCTCGGGTTTGGCAAGCATAGGTGGCGAAGTGAGGTATTGTTTGAGCTCTAGCAAGGTTCGATCGCACTGCTGATCCCACTTAAATCTGAACTTTTTGGCATTTCTGAGGATTTTGAAGAAAGGTAGGCTCTTGTTCGCCAGTCGGGTAATGAATCTGCCCAAGGCCACAACTCTTCCAACTAGAAGTTGGACTTCACGAACTGTTCGAGGTGGGGTGATGTCCAGAATTGCTTGGATCTTCTGCGGGTTCGCTTCGATCCCTCTCTGATTAACCATATAGCCAAGGAACTTTCCGCCTCGAACCCCAAAGGTGCGCTTGCTGGGATTGAGCTTCATACCGAAAGCCCTGAGAATGGAAAATATGTGGTTGAGGTCGACTAGATGGTCCTCGGCCTTTGCAGTTTTTACGATCATATCATCCACATAGACCTCCATCGATTTTCCAATCTCCTTTTTGAACATGAAATTGACTAATCTCTGGTATGTTGCTCCTGCATTTTTAAGTTCGAATGGCATAACCAGGAAGCAATATACTCTGTTGGGGACAACAAACGCTGTTTTGTCCCTATCCTCGGGTGCCATAAATATTTGGTAATACCTTTGGAATGCATCCATCATGCTAAGCAACTACAACCAATAGTGGAATCAACTAACAAATCTATACGAGGCAAGGGGTAAGGATATTTAGGGCAAGCTTTATTCAAATCAGTAAAGTCATTACACATTCTCCATTTTCCCTCATTCTTGGGGACAAGTACAACGTTACAAAGCCAAGAGGGGTATTGGATTTCTACAATATATCCTGCTTCCAAAAGTTTACCAACCTCCTCCTCGATGATTTGGGTTTGCTCGGCATTGAAAGTTCTTTTCTTCTGCCGCACTGGCTTGTGGGCTGGATCCACGTTAAGTCGGTGGACAATGATGTTGGGGTCAACGCCTTGAAGATCCGTAGCCTTCCACGCAAAAACATCAACATTGCGCCGGAGGAAATTGACCATAAGGCATTCTAATCGATCTCCTAGCTCGCTCCCAATCTTGGTGGTTTTGTCTGGGTTCCCAGGCTCAAGCTCGATTGTTTTGAATTCCAACAGGCTCGACCCTGGTGTCTTCCAGCTTTCTCTTCTTCGACGAAGGTCCTTCCTCGGGTTTTGCTACTAGGGCTTCCCCAGAGGGCTTCAATTCAGGTCGTTTCTTTTGGTCGTTTGAATCGACAGAAATGGTGTAACAGCGCCAAACGTCCTTGAGGTTACATAAAAGCTCACCCACTCCGGCTGGGGTCGGGAACTTTATCTTCATATGATAGGTGGACACAATGGCTCTGAAATCATTGAGGGCTGGTCGACCTATGATAATGTTGTATGCAAAGGGGACGTCGACCACCAAGTAACTGATCATCAGTGTTCAGCTGCGTTGATCCTGCCCGAACGTGGTGGAGAGATTGATGGATCTCACTAGGATGATCTCACCCACCAAATCCGACTAAGGGTGTTCTGACCGGATCAAACTTCAACTGTCCCAATTTCATTCTAATATTCATCTCCTCCTGGGTCATGTACCTCTCTGCGAGGTCGAGGAGCTCCTCCATTGTTTTGGGTTGTGCGCGCCCCAAGGCGTTAGCGCACTCTTTGTGCCTCAAGACCAAGAAAAGTACATCAATCAAGAACTCAATCCTCGGGCTATCGATCTTCAGCACTTCTGTGTTGAATCTGGTGAAAAAATCCCGAAGGGATTCTCCTTCAGCCTGCTTCACTGTATACAGGTGGGTGTGGGGGAGTTTCGCTTTCCTCCTGCTCGTAAACTGCAGAAACTTATCACACAATTGGTCGTAGGAGAAGATGGATGCCGGTTCCAGTTTCACAAACCAATCCACAGCCACTCCTTGAAACGTGGTCACCAGCATTTTTGCATGGATATACTCGTTGTGCCCATGCAACTGCATCATGTGTTCAAACTGCAGTAGGTGCTCGTTTGGGTTTGTGGAGCCATCGTACCTCGGGAGTCCTGTTGGGATCTTTGCATCTACGGTGATGCACTCGTCAATGATCTCCTGAACAAATGGCGAATCTCGCTTCCTCCTGAACCTTAGTGGCCCGTCTGGCTGAACATCTCTGTCTGCATTCCTTTTTGAGATCTCCTCCAGGCGCTTGTTCAGCTGTTGCAACTGGTGGGATGCCTCATCCCACTCTTGCTGATCTGCCTGGGATGCGCTTCTGCCTGGCTTGGGTCTGGAACGTTCGACACTATCGCGCTGCGAGGCTCGAAGGGGCTGAACGTCATGGTCAATAGAGTCTGCTACCTCCTCTCTCGGTGGGGGGCAGACTGCTTCCCTTGGGAAGCGACCCGAGCTCAATTCTCTCATATGCTGGTGTCTTAGCGACTCCGGTCGCTGGGAGTGCTCTTCAGGCTGCGCCCTCTCCGGAACCATAGGCTGAGGCGTGGCACTAACTGCCGGCTCCAGTTGCACGGCATGTCTGTTTAATGCGGCGGAGAGTTGGGCTGAAATCTGTGCAGAGATCTGCTCACTGATGAGCTGCATTAATTGAGGCATTGTGAGTGTGATCACAGGCTCAGGCTGAGCGATGGGTCCTTGTGCATTTGGTTCTGGGTCCTGTCGAAGGGGAGGAGAGCTGGACCTCCTATTTTTTTCTCTTCCAGGTAGGGCTCGCCTAGTGTTCACCATTTTCGATTACCCGGCATAAGAATCCGGGTTTGAATTTGGGTTGAACTTGACTTGAGAGGTTCGTGTTCCTGCTAAGTTAGGGAAAAGTCCTGCAACCACGGTAAACGTTAGGCTAGCCGAGAGGCCCTCGGCTTAGGCCCTCCGACGCTCAAGTCAGTAGAAGTCGACCTCAGAAATCGAGCAGCGGGGTAAGGGCTTTTTAGTGTATATGAGTGCGTACCTTTTGAAGGTTGGATTGAGGGTATTTATATCCTTCTCCATTTGAGAAAATGTCCGGGAAGCCCCCCGGTACCGCCAGGGGCCCTTAGCCTTGTGCCAGGGGTAATTAGTTATTTCCCTTGTTTGAATATTTCCAGCTAGCTGTCATTCCAGGTTTTAAGGACAAGATAGTACGCTGTAGCGACGCCTGCTGTGTTAGGCGGTGAGGGGGGGATGGCATGCGCCATTAATGCGGAGGCGTGGTGTCCGTCAGGGCATTTAATGCGGTGGCAGGATATTGTACTGTTCTCGACCTCCGACTCGACCCGATATGGTCGGCTGAGGTCGAGGAGTTCCATGGGCCCTGGGCGTCTGGCTGGGCCTGGCGGCGTGTCTCTGGGCTGGCCTGGTAGAGCGTGGTTGATTAAGTTTATGGGCCCAAGGCACCTGACTGGGCAGACTTGGTTTGAGCCTGGGTTTGGGCCTAAGAACTTGGGCCATCCCATATCAATTTTCACTTTATCAATTTTTTTCTATTTATCCCAAAAATTTAAAAATACATTAACATTTGCATTATTTAAAAATTTATATTTATTTATCTTAGACTTAAAAATATTAATAAAAAATGTGAAATAAAACTTAAACTATTAGTGATTGAATAATAAAATTTTGTATATTAAAAAAAAATAAAAAAAAGTTTCAATTTTTTCGGTTAACCGAAAAAACCAAAAATTGAATTTTTTTGAAATGAAAAACTGAAAACCGAATTGAACTGAACCGAACCTAATTCGGTTTGATTTTTTCGATTTTCGGTCGGTTCGGTCGGTTTTTGTTTTTTTTGAACACCCCTAACAGGAATTTGCACAAATCATAATCTTTCGTTGATTGACCCAGAAGGCCAGAACTAGTGAGAGCCCCATAAGTCATAATCAGAAGCACAGGAAGTACAAAGAAGGAAAGTCTAAGTTTAGCTAGAGCGAGAAACAAAGATGCGGAGGTAGGGCCTATGATCTGATCCCCATGGATTTAAAGTGAAACCCCAGACCCTGTTGTCGATTCGCCAGTACCATAAAAAAAGGGATACCAAGGCATTTGAATCAGAGCTTCCCGTAGTTTAATACTTGGACTTTAGTAGCTTAACGGAGGTGAGTGAACCACAACTTGTTGACCGTGCAAAAATCTTAGTTAGACTATATTTTTGTCCACTTATTCAATAAAATGTTTTAAGTCATTCAAATGATACCGTGAGCTCTCAATAGGGATGGAAATATGTTAGGCTACTTGGCAAGGGCTTAGTACCTAACTTACTTATGACCTATCTTGACTACGGCTATGAATGGATTATATTTTAATTCAAATTCGATCTGAATTTTAGAATTTTTATCTGATTAAAATATTCGATGGATTAGATCCGATTATAAATATTCGTACTTCGAAATAAGTGGATCGGATATGAAATTAAGCAATTTGATTCATTAAATATCCAAATTCTAACTTTAATATTTTTTATTAAATTAACACTCTTATATATATATAATATTAATAAAAATTTTAAAATAAAATCTATATACTATATTGACCTAATATCTATATTAACGTTTTGATTATACTATTAATAATGCGTCTTTAACCTAAAAAATAAGAGAAATATTGATAAAATGTCAAATATAATAACTTACAATAGTTCATCTATGCATTAATATAATGTGAAATAGGAATTTAGTATTCAAATATTTAAATTTTGGACTAATATATAATAACAAGTTGTTAAAATTCAAATATGACTTATATTTACTTTACAAATACAATATTTTTATAAAATTCAAAAGGAGAAAAAGAAAAAAAAATGGGGTCGGATTTTGTAATAAAATTTCGGATATTAATTGAATTCAAATATGGTACTGACTAACAAAGATCCTGTAGAATTTCGGGTCGGATTCTAATGTGAATTTTGATAATCAGATTTGGAATTGGATATGGCAGATTCGAACCATTGACCGCCATAATCTTGACATAGCCTATTTAATAAAAATGTCAGATCAAAGTTTAAAAAGTAGCATTTTTAATTAAATAGACTAAAATTAGACTCTTCTGAAAGCTTACAAAGCCTAGCAAACCGGCCCGTTTATCCTTCTTCACATAAAAATGCAATAACAATGATATAATATTAAATATCTTATTGCATTTGATTTTTTAATTAGTCATTTATGAAATCCTTTATATTGTTTAGTATGACTTTTTGTTGAAGTGATACTATTTTATACTTAAATTTTAACTTTCATAATTATGCATTGTTTACTATCAAGGTCTATTACAATTTTAAGCATATTAAAAATTTAAATTTATGTGATATTTAGATTTAATTGAAATTTAAGTAGAAAATAGGTTTTTAAGTAGGTTTTTAAGTCGGGCTAAGGTTTTAAATTTTATTAAAAAGGCTAGACACAACTTGAAAAAAAGAGCCTACAATAGATAATAGATTGGGCTCAAACTTGTTATTTGCATAATAGATATGACTTCTTTAAATCGAAGGCTAGCTTAGCCTAGCCTATTTCCATGCCTTGTCCTCGCAAATTAAAATGGTGACAAACAATTTCTTTTTGGTTGAAATTTCAAAATAATACTAACTTTGGGGGCCAAAACGAGATTCTCCAAAAATTGCAAATGGTATTTGGTAAGGTCTCTTTTACCCGTTGAGGGAACAAGAACACAGCCAGACGAAGAGAGGTTCAACAATGGCGTGGAGGGGACAGCTTTCTCGAAATCTCAAGGAGCTTCGCATCCTATTCTCTTCTACTTCGCCTTCTAGCTCTTCTACTAGGTTTGCTTCGATTGATTTTCATTTCAAATGTTTGAATCCATTTGTTTATCTATTTTAATTATATTCTTAGTTTTTGTTTTTTGTTTTCTGTTGTTGGCAGAGCTTTCATTGAGAATAATTACAAGGATCTGAAGACGAAAAACCCTAAGCTCCCGATTTTGATCCGTGAGGCCACTGGTATTGAGCCACAGCTTTGGGCTAGATATGGTACTTTGCTGATTTTATGTTTTCAGATCCCTATTTTCAGTCGAAATACTTGTGAAAATTTATTCGCTTTTGATTTGATTTGATTTGATTTTTTTAGACCGGTATCTTATAAATGTTTTTGATTGAGTGAGCTATGTTGCTAGTATGTTTCTTTAAATTTTCAGCTGAATAGAATGAAAAAAAAAAAAAAAAAAAATCTCTGGGATTTTAAAGAATTGCTAACCGAACTATTATTATTCTCTAAACTGTATTAGATTGTGGTAGAATAAATTTTGGAGTTCTTTGCACATTCTATGAAGAGATGCTTATTTGAGTGAAAATTAAAAAAAATGGAAGAGGCGGCTGTAATCTGCAACATGATGTAATGAGAATCTGTTGGCATTGGAACTTTTGGAGGTGCCAATCTGGTGCATATTGCAGTGATAGTTTGTGTCACTATGTGAGTCATTTTGCTTTCTTGTCTGCTTTGGTGCTTTGGAGCTTTGGAGCTCTGACTCGACTACGTATGAGACTACTACACCACATACTTATACTAACACAAAGAAATGTAGACTTGAATTTATGTCTAACATTCCCAACTTATTGATAGTATCATAGTATGATAACCTTAATGTCATTTTTTCCTAGGACTTTGTCCAACTTCTTGCTCTTGAAAGTCTATCTTGGATGCAGTCTTGTCTTGTTTTGTGGTGATTTATGGAGAACAAATACTATATGGCAAGCTTAGGTTCATTATTGCGATGGCCTTCACTAATGGATCTTCTGCATTGATATAGACATGGGCGTTGAGAGGGGAATACGTTTGGAAGGCTTAAATGAGGAACAGATTTCTAAGGCACTTGAGGACCTTGCTAAAGGAGGAGGGGCAGCCCTTAAAGGCTGAGGCAGCTGCCATCAGATTTTTCTCACCACAATAAAATGCCAGCCAGAAGTTTCTGTTGGTTAACTCTCCATTTTGGTTTCATGGTTGGTGTATCTGAGTTCATAAGTTTAATGTGAGACAGTTTTCGACCCCTGATAAACTGCTTCTTTGCAACAAGAGTTGCCTGTTTATTGTAGCCTTTATTGGAATATGATACATGCATAAATTTATCTTCCAAAGGAAATATCTTTGATGTTTAACTTCCCTTACATAATTCTTTTTCTCCTGTTATTGTATTGTTGTTGACGGTGAGAGATCTCAGGGCTGTCCTGCAGGGTTCACTGACATGGGGCTATACCTGCTTCATCAGCATATAGCATTGCAAATCCTTATCCTGCCTCAAACAAGTGGTATAAGGATGAATTTCCTTATCCTCCAATTTCAGAAGTCTTAGTTTGATGTGAGATGAAGTGAAAAAACGATATTATTTCTCTTTGGGATTAATTCTACATTATTTAATATCACTACTATTCCATCGATGACTATACATCTCTGAAGCCTGATAAAACATTGTGATGGTAATCTCAAGGAGTGGTTCTCTCCTCGTCTTTGAACATATCTTGATTCAGGTGAACCATGTAAATTTCTTGTGGCTTTTACGTTTACCTTTCAATATGTGTTTGTTATTTTATAACTATAGAGCTGAACTCAAAATTTCTGCTAATCAAATAATGAATCTCTCATATTATGCCTTGCGGATTTATTTTGATTGAGTTCTGCCTATGGGTCTATGAAAATGAGTTGAATGACTAGCCTCAGTCCTGGCAGAGTATAGGTTAATGGGCTGGCTCTCGGAGAGCTCCACTTGGAAGTAGGATGTGGTGAAATTTTATTTTCCAAAGGCTCCTAAACTAACTGAATATCATCTAAAAACTGTTCTGAGCATATTATTTCAACTGAAAATTATGTCTTCAGAGGGATATTCCTCTTCAAGGAACAAAGAATGCAGACTTATTTGAAAGGGGAAATGAATAAAATCCAAATTCAGTGTAAAGTGAAATTCAACTTCAGCTATGCTCTTCAATCAGTCTTCCTCTCAACTCCCAAGGTCTGCTGTGGGTTTTCGGGCAGTGGAGCCAGCCATTCTGCGTCTAAAATCTGGTCAGCTTGCCGCCGCAAAATCTTTTTGCTATTAATTTGGAATTTTTTTTCCATTTAATTAGTTTCCGAAATGACCCTTCTATGGAAGATTCAGTATTATTGTGTTCCTTAATGGCTTACCTCATTATCTCCAGATTTCCATTTGATATATTAATCACATCCCAGTCTACATGAATCTGCAGAATAGACAGCAAAATCCAGTAAACATACGAAAATAACAAATGAAAAGAGTAACCTGTTTAAAGGGGGAGAAATTTTTACATATTTCCAGCCCAGCATATGACTACATTTCAGACAGTAGATATCAGCAACTGTGTGAGGACCGAAATTCTGGACAGATTCGTCTACTTGCACATTGACACTGCATAACGTGTAAAAATAAGCATGAAGCTTAATGATCTTTTGTTAAGCTACAGGGACAAGATAAGTAAGATGGATTTCTTTGTTAAACTGAATGAAATTAGTGAGGAATGCAGCATTATCATCTTACACTTTATCGACAACAATTCCATGTACTTGGCCATTTTCCTGCAGAGGAAAAAGACATCACTCTCTGATGAGACAGAATTTGTGTAATACACAGGCCAGACTGACTGATTTTCCAAAGCATGCAAATGTATATTTAAGTTGTATATATATGTACATATATATATTCTCAACTCCGTCTGTAGACAGCAGCGTATCTAGAGTATTATGATCAGGATGCACATCACCAGTCATAATAATCCAAGAAATGCACAAAACAAAAGAACACACTATAGTTTTACAAAAAAATATGTAAGTCGATTTCTCCAATACAAGACAAAATTTTTAACACTGCACCTTCCCATTGTAAAGCTAAAGCCATTAGTCCAAACAGAATCAGATACATATTTGTATGTGTGTGTATGTTCAACTAAACAAGGAGATCAAGAAATTAATTCCTCAAGAAGAAAGGAATGTCGCTCGACAGTAGTTAATCATTTCATTGTGAGGCCAGTCCCACCCTACACAATTGAACACTTCCAGCGATTGAAAATTATAAGATAGAGAAAGGGGGAAGAGGAGAGATATTACCATATGGTGACAGATGTAGTCCTCTGCTAAGGCAATATGGGTTCTACACGTCTTGCACATGTAGTAGTCAGGGTTATCCTGTTTGAATTCCATCAAATCTGTGCTTTCCATTTGCAGATATGATCCAAGAGACAAAATGCACCAGAGCTTTCAAGTGAAATGCCTTCAACTCAACTGTTGTTGAAGGGAACCAGCCGATTCTTGAAATTGTGGTAAATTCAAGAAACTGATAAAACTGGATATTTCAGAATAAAGAAAAGAAAAGAAGGGATGATTAATTTGATAAAGAAATTGTTGAATGGGGAGGGAGGCGGAGGGGTTTTTGTAAGATATAAACAGAGTGCGGTGGAGTGAAAGGAGTGCAATGTGAGTTGGACGATAGAATTGGGATCAAATTAACTGTCATAAGTGCCGGCATATATCTGAGGGAATTTTGCTAGTGCTTGTGGCAAGTTGATATATGAGGTCTTTACCAATACATAATGATCATCATCATAGCGAGCAATTTGGCAATTTAATTTTAAGCTCTAGATTTTGGGTATTATATTGTAAAGCTCCAGAATACGTGATGCAGGTGGTGGGAAAGATATTAGTGAAACATGGTCTAAAGTAATGGTTATATGACCGTACTGAATGTTGATTGCCTTGCTGGTCCTGGATGCTGTATTTTGCATGGTTAGTTGCCATCTTTTTCATCTTGGCCCTCAATACATGTGTACATTTTTATTCAACGGTGTAGTTAAAATGTAACAAATTTTAGAATACCAAAATCTGGAGCAAAATCAGTCGAGAATAATAACGAAAACATCAGTTGATTAGACCACCAAACATCAATTAGAGTAGTCAGTTGAGTAATCAGTCGACGTCCCCAACATTAGTCCAAATAAAGTAAAAAAGATCAAGAAACTTTGACGTAGGGAGTTACTGGCGTCAATCCGCAGAAGCACAAAATTATCTAAGTCCTATCTCATCATCACCTAGGGTTTCACCTTGATGTAGGATAGAGTAAATTCAAGTAGGGAGTTGCTTGTTCCTGCACTTTTCTAAAACTCTAGTACTCAAGGTATGGATGTGAATGTTCACCCTTGATCAAAGACAGTACAAATGTCATCACCATGCTTCAATCATCTCACTTTACTAGTTCGAAGAGACTAAAAAATCATCATGTTCCCACGCCTCAAAGTTCTTCTAAATACGAGTTCGAGCCAAAATCAAAATAGAAAAATAACAACATTTAGACAACACCTAACAGAAAAACTAAAGAGCGAACCTGAATGAACTCCATTAACATGCTACCATTACACTCAGATCAAGAACATGGGCATACCATAAGGGTTCGTTTGCTTGGTATGATGTGATCAGAAGTGATATATAAGCAAATGATACATTTTAAGCCCATTAGGATAGAATATTTTAATTTTATGTTTGGTTGGTATGATTAATATATAAATAAATTAAAATATAATATATAAATTTACTATTATATCCTTTATACTTTTTAATAAGTTTTTCATAATTTCCTCATTCTTTCCTATTTTTAGGATCATGGTTCAATTGAAAATAAGATAAAAAAAAAAAAGACCTTATTAAATCTTTGTAATTCTTATCACACCTAATCAAGCATACCCCCGATGATCCATTTTTCAAAAGCAACAATAAATAATGTAGGGCCTGGCATTTATCAAGGACTTTTATCAATTGAAACAAACATTAAAAGATGCTTGATTAAGTATGTATCACACCTAATCAAATCAAGCAAACAAGGCTTAAGGATATTAGGTTAATCAATTCAAGAATCTAGAAATTAGCGGTGGGAGTTAAAAGTGCATGAATGGTATGCCAAAATGAGAGCAATTATCAACTAAATCATCAAAATATGCAGAATTTATTCTGCCCCCACATAGAAATGCCAAAATAAAATCAAATCCATCAAACTTAAATGGCAATATTCTCATAGTGCAAGAGAGTAAAGGAACAGAAACTCCCCTCTTAAGCCTCCTCATATGAAGAGGACTCCTCATCATCGCTGAAGGGTGGGGGCGGGAAGTATGGGGAATGTAGAAATGTCGCATCTAAGCATGCCAACCAGAGTTACCATCATCGCTCCCAGGCCTGGAAGCTCTAGTCTTGGAAAGTCATAATATTACTGTGACATGTCTCCAGGCAGAGCGCAACCTCTTCCCAACAGTGAAGCTAGAAGGTGTTTCCTCAGGATCCTCTTTTGGTCTGCTCTGGCTAAGGCTCGATCCAAAGGTATTAGCTACTCCTATGGTGGGCTGGGCAAAGGGGCCGCTCATAATGTGTTTGAGCATTCAGTTGTTAAAATGCCCATTCTGTAGTAGCTGAGCGTTGGAGATATCCCACTCAGCTCTTGCTGCAGATCATGTGCGTGTGATCAAACTAGGGAACAACTGGCCTTCCCTTAGTAACACAGATGACTGTTTGATGTCTCCTCAATGCTCACCCACATCTACTGCTCTAGGAGTTTGGCTCTAGATGTAAAACTTTGTTTTTCTTCAACAGATGAGTGGCCTTCAAGGATACAGGCATATCATTCATGATTTTCGCCTCCACCTTTCGATCACACAGGGTCTGACAAGCGAATCCACTCCTGGGGACTCCTATGGATGGGCTCCCTCCAATCACTTAGGGTCTGTTTACTTTGAAGAATGGCCACATCCTACCTTATTCCATATTTACTGTGGGATTGGGACCCCGTAAAAATCCAAGGGCCTGTCACTGTGCTGATTTTTTGACAGATGAGCCATTCCACCTTAAAGGTGGGATGGTTTTATTATTTGATTGGTGCCGCAACTTTAAATAATTTCTGGTTGCGGCGCTAATCAAAAAATTTAAAAATAATTAAAAATATTTAATATTAAAAATATATTTATATTAAAATACTTAAAAGAAAGACCAATATATATAATTTGTGTACGGATGTTGTATTAGAATGAAGAAAAAATAATTTCTTTATGCTAAATAGAAAAAAGAAGAAATAGTTGGATGTTGTATTGACATGAAGAAAAATTAAATTTTTTATGCTAAATAGAAAAATATTTTAACTAGGGGTACTTTAATCTTTTATGATTTATCAAAGTTTTATAATTCATATTTACGTAAATATTCTCAATACAATAATTCAATTTTATCATTTATATCATCCCACAGAGAAAACATTCAATTAAAAATATAAAATTATCCTAATTTTACTATTCATCCCTCATTTCATCCTATCACCCCACATCCCATACCAAAAAGTAAACGGGCCAGTGTGTTATTTTATGCATTAATCGTGGCCGTAGTGAATGAAACACACTTCCCCTTACAAATGCTGCATTATTGATGTGTTCTAGGATATTGGCATAGAACTGCTGGACGATGTTCACGATGAATAGTTGTGCGCAAGGATCAATCTTGCCAGCCCGCGTCCTTCATGATTTGTGCCAAGTGCAATGAGGAGCATCGGAATCCGTAAAGCTTGAAAAAGAACACAAATCAACCATATTCCAACTGAAATAAACATAAGGGCTTGAAGATAAAGAATTGGATGCTTAATAAGCATAGAATTGCAAAATGGGACTATCTACAAAGTCCTCGATCCATAACAAATCTTTTTTGATAAAAAAAGGTGAAAGAAGTCAAGCAAAACTTGTATAATTGTCATTGGGCCATGTTATCAAACACGTAGCATGCATCCCATTATTTGAACAAAGCACAATTTTTTTTTTCTTTTCTTGGTACGTTGGACCAAGCATTCTTGCATGCACAATTCCTCCAAAATATAACCAATATGACCAATAGTGTTTCTTCCCTTCCACATTGTACAATTCAAGCCACAACACCAAACAGTTTGCACTAATTTACTTGTACACATATAATTCATTAACAACTCAATGAAAAAGATGAAGACTTCATGTGATAACAAAAAAAATAATAATTATTTAATTCAATAGAATCTTAGATATAGGAATTGCTCGACTTTTGAGAATGACATTATAGTCCTCTATTTTATGATGTACAAAGAAGAATATGGAGTAGTGCGTTTTAATTCAAAAACATGGAGTGGTGGTGTTTTAATCATGTATCAATAGGTATTAATTTATGAGTTATAAATTGGGCCATATATATATGAGAAAAAAATATTTAAGATCATACTTGCTTTTGGTTAACATATCTAAAGAGAATGAAGTTGAAAGAAATAAAATGGAGAAGTGGTTGGCATCAGTGTGCGAAAAACTGGACCGTTCATTGAATCGAAAAACTTATCGATTCACAGTTTACTGGTTCAATCGTTGGTCGGACCGTAATTGAATCGCAATTGAATTGTGACGTCAATAAAATGCCAAAATATAAAACATAAAGACCTTAAATGATATTGTCTAACATTACAATCCAAATTTCACAATTCATATTATAAATGATCACAGCAATTTAGATATATCAAGTCTAAAGTTTAAAGTTGAGAGTGTGTAAATTAATTTTAAACTCTAAACTAAAGTTTTTTTTAACTTTTAGATAGCTTGTGAAGTGTACATTAACCTTCAAACTTTGTACTTGGACCAAAAAATTTAAAAAAATAATCATAATTTTATTAAAAATTAAATGAAAAAATCGGTCCGGCTCAATTGAACCGTGAATGGTTCACCGATCCGACCAGCCAGTCTGAACGATTTTTACAAAATATGGTCTTTTTTATTTTTTTTATTTTTATTTTTTATTTTTGAGAAAATCGGGCTAATTGATGGTCCGATTGGCCAGTCATATCTAGTTTTTTAAACATTGGTTGACAGCTAAGTCAAAAAGAAGAAGAGCCAGTTAAGTTGCTGAAGAAGTATAAATGCTTAAATGCGAGATTCGCTAAAGAGATGAAGAGTGAGGAGAAGTTGTTTTGGAGGACACTTATGAATGCGGCTCATAAGGATACGACCAAGAAGTATAAGGGCTCTGACAAGTTCTTTGAGACCTTAGATGCAGAGGCAATGAAAGAGGAACCAACGGATACAGCTCCGCATGAGTGAAATGTTGCGTCTACGGTTGTCGTAGCAAGTAAGATTTACATTTAGGATTTTGGCATTACTTAGCATCCTTTAGTTAATTTAAGTAGTGCATTGTTATTTATTTTCAGTGGGCAAGTGTTGGTCGGACATCCTTTTGTCTTTCTCATTTGATTTTAGTACAATTCATCCTTGTTTATTTTGCAGTCATGCGAGCACTTAGCCAATTGAACCATTGACCTTAGATACCTGTATTTTGAGAATTGAGTGATGGGAGGCATGAGGATGCCATTATTAAGTATCTGGAAAAAGGTGCATCTCGGACATCCTAGCGAGGTACTAGACTGGGGGCTCGTACAGTGTCGAATTTGGTGCCTGAGCTGGGTGCAGACGCTAGGCTAGGGCGCTCACTGAGGTACCCAATTGGGCACTTGCTTGGTGCTTGATGCTAGGTCACTTACTAGGCTCTTAGCTAGGGTGCCTGCTAAGTACCAGGCGCTGCGGCGTTCTTTTCTCCCCTTCTTTAATTGCTCATGTTTGTGATATTTTTTATTGAATTTACTGATGGTGCTATGCCTTTGACAGTCAATCAGGGACTTGGAGAATTTAATTGATAAAATACCGGGAGCACTTTAGAGTATTTACAAAATTGAAGTGACTGCGAGTGTTATATGTGCTGAAGCTTTCTTAGGGAGGCGTATGGCCCCTTATGTTGGAATCAATATGCCATATGTAAAGCAAAGTATTTAGAGGGAGGAAGGTTATTTTTTACTCAAGCTAAACCTAATTAAAGTATTAGGATGAGAATGAGTATGTTAGTGGGTCTCCTGGGAAGCTGTATAATAGGTGCGCAGCGACATATAGAGTTGTTGAACTTAGAGATTTTACTTTGGGTATTTGTTGAGTGTTGGGATATTGCCACCTTCTTTCTCGTGAAGACTCAAGATGGGCTTCCATTACACGATAACTTAAGTATGTCCCAAGATTGTTTGTTAGCATAGGTACCTTGCAAGATATTCCTTAGCGAGCTTCTGCAGAGTAATTACCACGTACCTTAAGGGGAGTCAATAGTGGGCTTTATGACAGGATGCCCTGTACTCCAAAAAAGACTCAATAGTAGACTTAGAGGGTTCCTTGCTCTCGAAGGAGCTTTTAGTGGGCTTTTCCTGAAGGTTTTCCAGATACTTCTGAAGGGAGCCTCGCTCCCGATGGAGTCTTTAGTGGATTTTTTCAGAGAGTTCCACGTACTTTCAAGGGGAGCTAATAATAGGCTTACACCTAAGAGGCTTTGAAAACACTCCATAGGAGGATGCACAACTACTGTGAAGTTCAAAGTCATAAAATAGATAGTGTAATGTGAAGAATATGAAAAACTTTGTGTTCCTTAAAGAAATGAAAATAAGGAAAGAGTGTCGTCTCCGAGCAGGTATGATTTATTCAAATCTCAAAGAGAATGAAAGCTAGAGTAGAAAACAAACTAAAGCAAACACTTATCTAGGAGGTGTCTTCAACAATGCATCTTAGTTTTTACCAAGAGCGTCTTAGGGTGTTCGCATGTCCATAAAGCCAATGTTCAGCAGCACACTTTTGCCTCCGTCTCATCTGGTCATCACTTCAAATATTATTGAGATAACTTCTAATTTAGGGAGGTTGTTAAGGTTGTGGTAACGTTGATGCTCCTTGGAATTTAGGTGGTTGCATGGATTTTGCCTCTAACTTTTGCTCTCTTTCCAGGCTAGCTTTTTCTTTAGCTGGACACTTTTTGGGCTATGTACTCTTTTAGGTGCCCTCTTTGAATCAGCTTCTTGATTTCATCCTTAAATGCCAACACTCCTCCATGGTGTGTTTGTCTTTGTAGTTGATACAACATCATTTATCTGGTTTAGGCTTCATACTATTAGTTAGGCTCTTTGGAGGCAGTGTCTGAATGAGATCATGTTGTAGTACTATTGCCAACATTTTCATTTGGGACATAATGTATGAGGAAGGCTACATGTCCAATCCTCATGCTCTTTATGGTCGTTACTACTCTCGTCACGTATCTTTCGTTTATGAGCTTCTTGAGGACTACGACGTCCTCTATAGGTTTACTTCTCATTACGCATAAGGAGTTTCTTGGCTTTGGTGATATTGAGCTCTATTCTTATCAATAAGTTGTTCAAGTGTTCTTGAGGGTGGGTCTACAGCTCCTCTGAACTCTAATAGTTAAGCTATCCTTGTATCCTGGGGGAGTGTTCTTGCTGAGATTGTTGGGGAAAATGAAATACACCTTTGGTGGAGCAACAATAAAAGGATAATATTAACTTTCTGCTCCCCTAACTGGCCACACCACAAGAAAGGCATTCGAATACTTACATCCATAGGCACATGTGTGCGTCTCCTTGGTGAGGTGAAAAGGAGGGAGAGGTGTTGCATCCCTAGTTAGTTTTTCATTTTGATCTCTCCAGAAGGGATGAAACCCTTTGGTTCCTGTGGGAGGACTGTTGCAGTTGGCGAGGGTAGCATTCTCCAACATATTAGGCAGCAACTTTGGCCACAACTTGAGTAGTGGCATTCTATTATAGAGTCCTCAAGGCCTCCATATAATAGGCATAATGGATTCTCCAGGGGAATGAGCCTATTGTGAAGGTATCTCTTTGGTTGTAGGTGGCCTGTTGAAAATAGGATCTGGCATTGTACTAGTTGATACTTCTCACTGGCGGCTCTCCACATTCTCCAATATCGAGGCTACCCGATTGTATATCGATGGGCATTGGTAGTGGAATCTACTAAAGTGTCAACATGCGGGAGCAGGAATATATTTTTTGGACAAGCCTTGTTGAGATGGGTAAAGTGGAAGCACATCCTTCACTTCCCATTGGACTTTGGTACCATCACCATATGAGCTAACTATTCTGAATACTAGAGTGGCCATGTGTACTCGCAGCAACTTGTATATCTCCTCCTTGATTATTTGGTTGAGCTGCGCTTTAAAGTTTCTTCTCTTTTGCTGCATTAGTTGTGCAGTTGGGTCTACTATGAGGTTGTGAAAAATGAAATTTGGGGAGATTCCTTGCAGGCCCTTCACGCTCCATATAATACGTTGCGATTGTCTCTCAGGAAACGCACCAACTTCTTCTTGAAGTAGGGGTCTAGGATGGCTTCTATCCTAGTGGTCCTCAAGTGATCTTTATGGTAAATCTCCATGCTCTTGAGCAATCATCTTGTGCTTTAGATTCTCGTTCTTCAGCTTTTCTTTTCCTGTTTTGAGGCTCGACATGCATAGGTTTACTCGCGTCCGCATTCTCCTTCCTCGTCTACAACGAATGAGGGTCTCGACAATCTTACTTCATTTTCCATGCTAGAGGGTCATGCAAGCACTGGTGGCTCTCGTCAAAGATATTTTCTACATCCTCAACGTTCCTTCTTCTTCCTTCGAGTTCTCCACAAATTGTGCCAAAATGATGCTGCTTGAAAGTGGAGTGAGATTCTTTCCCAAAAATAGCAGAGTGTTGGTTCATCTTCTAATAAACACAGAGAGATATACTTTTCTAGATAGTTCTTCCACTCTGAGAAATTTTGCAAATAATTTCTTGTCTCATATTGTCTAGGACTTGGTATTTATAGATTTTTTGTTTTAATGGGTTTAGGCCTATTAAGGTTTTTTTTACCTTCTTCATGGGCTTAACTTGTTCTTTGGGCCTCTGACTCATTATTTAGTTAATTAATTTTAAGGACCGTTTGTTATTTTTAGTCAATTTACCAAATTGTTTTTAAGTCCAATTTTAGTTGTACCATATACATTTAGGACCCTAGTTTATCATGATGTATTTGGGTATAGGATTTATGTAATTTGAACCAATTCATAGATTAAGTGAAAGAAAATCTGAGATGAGTAAGCAGCTGCTTCCTTCTATATTTTTGTATAGTGAGTGTTCAAAAAGAAGTATGTATATGTTTCTATTGAAATAATTTTTTATAATTTAGAGAGAGGATTTGAGCATGCTATGTTAAAATTTCTCATAAGTAAATCAAGAAGTTTTCTTCCTCCTATGTTTTTTCAAATGTTTTTAGAAAAAGCGAAAATTATATACTTGTAAGTGGTTTCTTCCTTCTAGAATCTTGTAAATATCTTTAAATAAATAAATAAATAAATAAATATATATATATATATATATATATGTTTTCTGTCTAAATTATTTTTTCTGTAAAAAAAGATTTGAGCATGCTATGTTAGAATTTTTTGCCATATTTATAAAGATGAAAAATGATTAGTTTCTTGCTTCTACTTTTTCTTTTTGTAAAATGTTTTTTCAAAAGAATATAAATTTTCTGTCTAAAAGAATTTTTTTTTTTAAAATTTAAAATAGGCTTTTAGCTTGCCATTGTTGGGTTTCTGTTAAATAAGGTTTGGTATGTGATCATGTGTTTATTACAAAATAATTAAATTATTTCCTATTAAACGAATTAATAAAAACTTATGCTCTGAATGATTGAAAAACTATCTGTAGTTAGGAACAAGTTTCGAAATTATGCTATGGGGTTATAGTAGCAAAATTTCTAAACCACTTAATGAGGTTTTAGATAAGACCATCCTAAAATTAATAATATTAGTTTTTAAACCAACTTAGTGGGGTTGTACTTATAACCCTCCTATGGGTAATAATAGTAGTGTTCAAGCCCACTTAATAAGCTTGTGGTTAAGATCTTGATCAAATAATTGATTGAAGTAAATGATTGTTATCATGTGATAAATAACATATTTTATTAAGTTTCAAAAGTATGCCACATAAGATATACTGATGAATATAATTTCTTAATTGTACCCAAATTCAAATCCTGAAAGCTTTGGAAGTAGTATTTGTAAAAATATCATGATAAATATGATTTCCTGATTGTAGCCTGATTTAATATGAAAAATTATATTTCTAGAACTTTTTTTTATTGTTGAGAGTTGGTTAATTATGTTATTTTCTTGAAAGAGAAGCATGATTTTTTTTCTTATGTCTCTTTTTTTGCTTGTATTACATATATAACTCGCTCAAATTCGATACAAGGTTAAGAAATTATTTGTTGGGTGATTTATTGATCATACAATTTTATAACCATTTTTACAATAGCTGAGAATGAATGGGACCATCAATTTTGGGACTGATGACAAGATATTAAGATATTTCTTAGCTTTGATTAAAGTTTGATTATTACTTTGAAATCTTTGTTATTCGTTGAATGATTAGCCTTGGAGCTGGCATAGTGCATATATGATAATCGACTAGCTAGCTCTAATGGATCAATAAGATAGGTTGGCAGATAGTAAACTCGCAGCATTAGCACTAGGCAGGTTCATTGGCAGTTGATTCAAACTGGGAAATTTCCTGATTCCAAACTCAGGATTTCACAATGCGCGCAAATTGACGCGAGCAAACTGGACATTTATTTTCTGGACTAAAATAAAAGTTAAGGAAAGCTAATTCTTGAGGCCATTTTGTCGAAGCAAATACTTTCAAAAATGAAGTGTGAGCATGATGTGGAAGTAGGGTATATTGAAATTTATTTGCCAAAGACTGTTATGAATATCATCTGAAAACTGTTCCAAACATAAGTTTTCAACTGAAAATTTCGTCTGCAGAGGGATTTTCCTCTTCAAGAATCAAAGAAAGCAGACTTACTTATTTGTATGGGAAAAACAATAAAATCAAAATTTAAGTGAAAGGAAACATTGTAATTTTAGGCTCTCAATTATTAACCTGTTTTGATTTCACTCCATTTTGATATGGGATTAGTACCTTTGGTTCATTTTTCTAAAATTTTTTGCACATTTAGTCCAATTTTTGCAGATTAGTATATCGGGCTCAATTTTTTTGAATTGGGCCCAATGATTGCACAATCAGCTTCAATTGAGCCCAAATTTTAGGCATCCTTTGACATGTGTCACCAATCTCCGCATCATCATCCAGGTAAGCAGTCATGGCATTAAAAAAGATTTGAAAACAAAAATAAAAAATGAGCCTTTCAAAAATGCACAAAAAAAAAACGCTAAGAAAAATAGGTAACAAAAAAAAGAAAGGGAGAAACGCAATCAAAAAGGAAAAAAAGGCGAAAAACGTGATCCAAAATTGAAGAAAAATGCAACGCTGGATTTGAAGGGAAAAAAAAAAGAAGGAAAAACCCTGCCCCCAAACTGAAATTTGAAAAGCAGAAGAAGTCCGCAGACATTTGAGAAGAAAGCGAAAACCTCATCCAAAATATGTTGAAGGAATAACCCTAAAAGAAAATTTTCTCCTTTAATCCAAAATCTAAACAAAACCCCAAAAAACTCGTACTCCAGAAATCCAAAAATCTCGGTTCTTGAGTCGAAGCTCAGAAACCCTAATTTTGGAGCGACGCTGTAGTTGTTTCGCAAGATAAGTTCTATTGAGTTGGTGAGGCTGTGCATCTCGTACCCCAGAAACCCGAAAATCTTAGTTGTTGAGTCGAAGGCCAAAAACCCTAATTTTGGAGCGACACTCTTAGTTGTTTCGCAAGAAAAGCTCTGTTGAGTTGGTGAGGTTGTGGATCTGTTTTGGGTTTTGAAGATGATTGAGCATGCATCTAATCTCTGCATTTGCCCCCCCCCGCCTCCCCCCCTTACGGTACCGTAAGGGTTTAAATATTGAGGGTTTCAGGGTTTACACTCTTGTTTGTTGACTGAAGTTTTGGATTTTTCCACAAACATTATTTTCAAAGTTTGATTAGTTGCTTTTGATTTCTGCTTCAGTGGTCCCCAATTTTTGCAATGTTTGATAGTGCTCTGCTCATTTTTTCAGTAGTATGTGGGGTAATGAAATCTTTGGCTTTTTTTGTCTTTTTAAGAATATTCTCTAGTTTTTTGCATTTGTCAAAGTGACTTGTGTGTTGGGTACTTTAGGGTTTACTGTCTAGTATTCACTGTTGCTCCTGTATGTGTGTGTGTGTGTGGGTCAGTGGATATTTAATCGATAATCTTATAAATAATAATCTTACACTATTTATTATTTGATATTTAATTGTTAGTCTTACAATTCTATTTCATTTTACATTATTTATTATTTTGATATCTAATTTTCCATTACATGAAAAATGATTTAATATATTTTTTTTATGAGAATTTGATACAAATAAAACTTCAATTAAAATATTATTTTTGGTATTTAATTGTTCGTCATAAATTTTTGATATTCTGTTAGATTTTGGTTTTAGAATCATATAAAATATAAAATTGTTAATGATATGAACATATATATCATTTGAAATTCTTATTTTTAATTATACACATATATATTTCTATTTATTTATTTATTTAAATGCTGTATTACATTTTAGATTTTAGTTGTCAAAATAAAAATTAATAAATATATTCAAATGTGATATTATTGTTTAACGGTACATTGTTTATTGTACTTTATATTAAAACTATTTAGTAACAAAATTACCAAATTCACAAAAAAAAAAAAAGAATTCAATTCAATTAATAAACCTAATCTAATTAAAGAAATAAAATTTTCAATATTTGATAAGTTATTTTAACATAATGAAATAAGAAAAAATAAGACAAATAGGAATATATGTATGTAAAATTAAAATTAAGAAATAAAAGTTAAATTATATGAAATTAATAATTTAACCTTTTCATATAGTTTTAGGAAATACAAGAAGAAATGGATAAAAAAAGAAATATAGTTTGTTCAACTTTTATATACTGATAATAAGGATAAAATGGACAATAGACATGCCAAAATACATCCATCAATTGCAAAGCGCGTGGGCGAAATATATTTGCAGATGGAGGGAGTTAGAACGCTTCTTTCTTTTTTTCACATGTGGCTTCAACGCCTATTTTTTGTTACAAGGGGGTTATTGCAAATTTAAATTTTCACAAGAAGGTAAATTGCAATTAACCCTTAATACAAGTACCATCTTTAGTAAAAGTATATAGATATCTACAATCTATCGAATATATACAACAATTATTACCCTTAGTATATGTGCCATATTACAATACTTAGTAAATATGTGGTCCTTATTATATATATTATTTAGGGGAGTGCAAAAAATAAAAAAATTGATCGAAAGTCAAGAAAATTTTTTTAATCAAATTGAAGCGAAGTGTATTTGGTTCAATTTTCAGTTATATTACCCCCCAAATTCAGTTTTTGATTTGGTTCGATTTTTTTGATTTGATTAATTGAAATTGAACTGGAAAAAAATTACTTAACCAAAAAATCGATTTCACCATATTTCAACCACTTTTCCTTTTCTTTTTCTTTTTTCTTTTTTCAATTTGCAAGAATGTGACGAGGTCAAGTATTTGTGGTGAGGATTAATTAATTGAGGTTGGACAACTCTCGTTGGATCAGGTTTGCAATTTACAAAGGTCCACTTAATGTATAATGTTGTATAACTAATAATTATGTCTCAATGCATACATAATATATAACTTAGAACCCCACTCTTAATGTGTATCCAGGATTTATGTTTGAAACGTAAAGTTGTGTTTGATTTCATGTTGAGTGTTTTGAGATTTATTTTAACCTTTTTTTTTTTTCCTCAAAAAATGAGCTTTGGGACTAGAATAGGGGAAAATGGAGTATGTTGGTTTTTATTTTGGGAATTGAGTGGAAGTTATTGGCACACAATTGTATATTTAATTTGGTTTTGACATGGAACAAAAAAATAAAAAATAAAAAAATTCCTCCCAAAAAAATAGTTTATTTAAAATAGCTCAAAAAAATCAATTTTGATTGGTTTGATTTTGATTTAACCAAAATAAATTTTAACTGGTTTGGTTTTGATTTTAATCAAAAACTGAATTAATAAAACCGGTTTTTGATCAAACCAATGGTTTGGTTCAATTTTTGATTTTCCATTATGGAAAATCAAAACTTTTGGTCAACGGACTGAACTATTTGGTTCGGTAGGTTAAAACTGATTGCACATCTCTAGTATTATTTAACAAATACTTAGTAAATACATTATTTTGAATCATACTGACTATAATTATTTTATTATGTGATATGAAAACTTTGTGATATATTATTTGAAACTAGTTTCAAAATTTTGTAAGCTCTCTAATTGCTATGGTGAATTTTGGACTTTCTACCAATTATGTTGTTATAGTCACATGAAAATATTAACTTTTAGTAGTAGTAGTTCTTCTTCTTCTTCTTCTTCTTCTTATTATTATTATTATTGCGAATTTTTCAGCCTTTTATTGATTTTTCAAATGCAAATGAGAATAGCAATATCAAGGGAAGCAAAAAATCATTATTTAGTTATTAAAGTTTCCCATTACTTTGATTTGTGTATAAAAAATTATATGATTTTTTTTAGATTTTGTTTGAATTAAAATTCAAGTTGCGCTTTGCTTGCGGGACCCTACCCTATATGCCATGGCATGATACTTCAACACTTGAATTTAATGATAACTCACATAATTTCAATGCAGAGAATGCGTAAACATTGAAATAAACATATTCCAATAATCATTGTAGCATATATTGTGCAATTTAATATTAATTTCATGCAAAAGTGTGTGGCTATTAGTGGGGAATAAAAATTGAGAGATTAGAAACAGAGAATAATGGAGTTGAGAGAGTTTTAGGGGTGAATAGATCAAGAAGAGAGTTGATTTAAAATTACTTGCTCGATGGCGACTCACTCAGGTCAGGACCGTGATGATGCCGTGACTCTCTTACGAAAACACATACACTACAATTCTTCTTCTTGCCTATTGCTGCCACCTTCATTTGGCTGCCACAGTGCTGACTAGCTGCTTTGTATTAGGACTAACATATATATATATATATATATATATATTCTCCAGACTTTCTAAATATAGCTTATTAGCCCATTAACTAATTAGTCAGTAATCTGTTAGGGTTTAATTAAGGCAGTAAAGCAGAATTAGTTTTTAGTTGGATAACATTAACTGCACCATGTAGCTATAAATGTATGATATATCTTAACATTGCTTTCAACAATGAAGGAACTCCTTCACCAAATTCCATCTTGTTCGGTCTATATTATGCATGCGCATCCTACAATCTCAACATGTTATTAGATGTAAGTCGCCATAGCTGCGCTTCCTCTCAACTATAAGTCCCATCTCCTTTCCTTCACTCATTCTCTCTTCATCCAAATATGTTCTCCTTTTTTCTCTCTAGTCCTCTTTCTATGGAGCAATCCCGCTTTTTCACTTCAGCAGCGTCTGCTCAATCTGCCATTGAAGATGTAACTAGCCCCTACTTCTTCCATCACTCGGATAATCTTGGACTTCTCCTCAGCCGTTCTCTCTCTGTGTGAAGAACGAAATATACTTCATCAATGGTTCGATTCAAAAACCAAGTGCAGATGAACCAAACTTGCTTGATATTGGATGCGGAGCAACAATGTTCTGATATCTTGGCTGTTGAATTCCATTTTGAAAGAAATATTAGCAAGCATTATCTACTATGATTCTGCTCAAGACATTTGGAATGATCTCAAATACTATTTCCAGCAAAGCACATGTCCAAAATTATTCTAGCATCATCATGATCTTCTCACCTACACACAGGGAAACAGCTCTGTAAGTGCTTATTTTACTAAACTCAAAACACTATGGGAAGAATTCACCAATTACAAACCGCCAGCTATGCTTTTGCAATTGTTGCAATTGTGGAGGCGTTCAAGACCTCACAGATTATTATCAAAGAGAATATATTCTGATCTTTCTTATGTATCTCAATGACACATTCTCCTCCATTTGCAGTCATATCTTGTTAATAGATCCTTTACCAGACATTAATAAGGCTTTCTCTCTTCTTAATAAGGTTTTCTCTCTTCTTTTTCAAGAGGAACAATAGCGTCCTCTCAAATCTGATAGTGCCAAGTCTCTCACAAAACCTACTGCAAAATTCTAGAATCAACCATGTACTCATTGCTTGTACTTTAGTCACACTATTAAATCATGTTACAAGTTACACGGCTATCCACTGGGGTTCAAGTTCAAGCCTAAGAATCTACCTAATCCTCAACTACATAATTCAATTTCTAATTCATCTGCCAACACACTTGTAAATCAAGTCTACAATCACAATTAGGATGATGGCATTGGCAATTTCTTCCAGACTCTTACCAATGCTCAACACACTCAGCTGGTTATTTGTTGGCTAACTATATCAATCAGTTTCCATCTCAACATGAGCTTTGTTATGTTGCATTTTTGTCTTTTTATTCGTATAATTTCCCCTTGTGATTAATAATAAAAATGCTTAATTGTTGGGTTTTAACTTTCATTTTATATTTTGTGAAACAAATTAAAGATTCAAGCTAAGTGCAGTTGAAAATCGAGTACTTGACATACTTGGAGCAAAGATCGCATTCTCGAGGAGATGAAGAATGGAAGAAAGAAATAATTTGAGTGCGAGTGTGCCTTGCTTCCCAAGACTATTATGCAAATTTGGTTTGGAAGCATTCAATCTATTTTGGCAGTTATATATATTTGAAATATTTTAATTTCTATTTCTTTAATTAGGATAATTTGAGTTTTCCTATTCTGGTAGGACTCTTATTAGTTTCCCAATTGCATTAAGAGTAATAGACTATTTATATGGAACTAGGTATATTTCGCAGGAAGTCTTTTCATTTTTTTCATTTAGCATAATTTTAGTTTCCTGCTTTTTCTTCTTTCCATTAGTTGCTAAACTCTTTTTCTAGCCTAAGGGATTATCAAAGTTCGGTTTCTTCAATATTTGTGAGATCTAAATGATTTAATTTATTTTTCTTGTTTCTTGAGTATATTTTTATCTTATGTTTTCATTACGAGTATTCAGGTTTATTGAATTTAGGATCCAAATTTGATAATTTAGAATATTTGTTCTGTCAATTATAACATTAAATTCATAATTACTTAATTGTTCTAATACTTGTGGCAGATAGCATAGTTATGTGTGGTAATATGCATAATTTATGCCATGTGGATAAATAATTTAGTCTAAATGAACCTCACGTGTGTGTATTTGTTGGCTAGGGATGGATCTCTCTAGTTTTAATGATGTTGATAAATTATATTCTAGGAGAGTTTCTTTAGGGTTGTTTATTGGCAAGAGAAATAACTAACAAGCTTCTCTTAGTTATCTAGATAGTAAGGAGAAATTGGTTATTAGAGCGTCCCGAGTAACTATGACTAGTTTATTCAAGAATGACAAATTTATCCTTGCATCGACGATCAAATTTGAGAATCAAACTGAGATTTTACCTTAGGCTAGATTTCATTCTTGTTGATTCCTTATTTTAATTGTGATTTGTTACTTTTAAGATTCTAGGTCTTTGTTTTCATAAAAATCCCTCATTCTATTTTATTTTATTTAGTAAACTTGAAAGAAATAAAATTTACTAGTCCTTGTGGAATAAGACTCTACTCACCACTTATTACAAATCATATTTTAGGAGTAGGAATTTATTTTTGTTGGATTCGACACCCACCAAGCTTGAAGCTTAGCCACCCTCTTAACGACACGTACTTGTCTTCCCTATCCTCACCATCATATCTCCAATCAAATATTTGGGTAATAGATTCAAGTACCTCTAGACATATCTATTCAAACGTTTCTCTCTTTCACACTTACAACCTATATATAATGCCACATTCTCTCCCCAGCAACACAACCATTCCAGTCTACTATAAAGGTCAAGTCATCCTTAATTCAACCATTACATTACATGATGTCTTTTATGTCCCATAATTTAGTTTGCAGTTAATTTCTACCAGCTTTCTCCTTAATAATACAAATCTTACTGTTTCCATTTTCCATGATCACTTCATAATTAAGGAGAACAAGACTTTGAATATGATTGGGAAGGGTAGCAGATTTGATGATCTATATGTTCTCAGCATATATGTATCTTCTAATCAGTATAAGCATCATCCGAATAAAGTTATTGCACACACATGGCAACATAGATTAGGCTATCCTTCTAGCAAAGAATTAGTTCCTCTTTAAGTCCATTTTGAACTTTGATTCAAGTGATTACAGGGATCATTATCGTATATGCCTTTGGCAAAACAAAAGGATATTCCATTTGTGTCTAATAATAGCATATCTCAAATCTGTTGAACTTGTTCATGTTGATATATGGGCCCCATTTATACCCTATCACAGACTACAAATAAATACTTTCTCATAATAGTAGATGGACATTTAAGGTTTACTTGGACATATCTTCTCAAAAGCAAGATTGAAGTTATTAGCATTTTTACCAGGTTTTTCAAACTTATCTCAATAGAATTTAATCCACAAGGATAAAGCCAAGGAACTTAATCTTTCAAAATCTTATGCATCTAATGGCATCATCCGCCAATTCTCATGTGTAGAGACCTCCTAAAAAGTGCTATAGTAGGACAAAAATATTAGATTTTGTTAAATGTTGCTTGTGCCTTGTACTCTCAGTCATATGTCTATCTTATTTTCTAGAGTGAATGTCTCTTAAATGCTACCTATCTAATAAACAAAACTCCATCAAGTTTACTCCATAGTCAAACCCTATATTTCTATACAACTCTCAGCGAGATTACTTCCATCTCAAAAGCTTTGACTGCCTTGCATATGCATTGACACTCCAAGTTCATAGGACCAAGTTTGATCTAAGAGCCACTCCTTGCGTCTTCCTTGGGTACCCAACCAACACGGAAGGTCATAAATTATATGATCTTGCTTCTATAAATGTTCTCAACTCTCGCAGTGTTAAGTTCCATGAATATATCTTTCCTTTTCAACACATGTCATACAATAGTTCTATCCCAGATCCCTTTCCAAAATCTTGTTTTCTCGATTTCTGTAGTTGATATCTCTCTCGAACCTCAGCATACTGCTGAACCTCCAGCTCCTCAATCATCTCCGACACCCCATATCCAAGTCCACATCTCAGAAACTCTACTAGACATATCCGATCCCCTTCTACCTAAGAGACTACAACTGTCACTTCTTACAATTTTCCTCTTATACTGATCATAACTGACACCCAACATATCCAATATAAACACCTATTCCACACATTTTTCTCACCACCCTATAAGCACATGCTACTAAACATCTCCGTCTACTCTAAACCTTAGACTTACAAACAAGTAGCCCAAATTCTAAAGTGGCGTAATGCAATGTAGGCTGAACTTAAAGCCATAATTTCCAACCAAACCTGGACAATCATACCACTATCCCATGGAAAGAATTGTTGAGGGTTGATTCAACAATTAGTCAAATAATGACTTGTAACAACTGCAAATATTTTGCTCCTTAATTTTCTAGTTAGTGCAGTTAATGCAATTGTGTTTTCCTTAAATTTTTGCATTTTAGTTGATTGGAGAAGTTTGTAAGTAGTGGCTAGAATATTTGATGTTAGTTGAGAAAGTTTAGCCATTTTAGTTTTCTTGTAAGCTTATATATAGGCACAACCAGTTTAAGAATATATGCAACTTATAGCTAAACAATTCTCTGCATACTGGAGTTTATTTCTTTGCTCTCTATTCATATTACTCTACTACTCTAATTCCCAACATTTGTGGCATTGAAGCCAGAATTTGACAAGTCTTTTGAGAAGTTCCCATTGCTTCAAATGGGAATTCACTAAATGTTGCCCAACCTGTCATCCTTATTTTTAAAGGAGAGAGTTATAAATTTTGGAGCATCAAAATGAAGACTCTATTCAAGTCTCAAGACCTATGGGACTTAGTAGAGAATGGATTTGCTGATCCAGATAAAGAAAATCGCTTGAGGAAAAATCAAAAGAAGGACTCCATGGCATTATTCTTCATTCAACAAGCAGTTCACGAGATTGTTTTCTCCTGAATCGTAGCAGCTACCACTTCCAAGCAAGCATGGACAATTTTGCAAAATAACTTTCACGACTCATCAAAGGTGATAGTCGTGAAACTTCAAACTCTACGGCATGAGTTTGAAACTTTATTTATGAAAGGTAATGAATCGGTGCAAGATTTTTTGTCTAGAGTGATGGCCATTGTTAATCAAATGAGGTCATATGGGGACCAAACATCTGATCAAACTATTGTTGCAAAATTTTTAGGGAGTCTTACTCCTAAGTTTGATCATGTTGTAGCTGCAATCGAGGAATGGAAAGACATATTAGTCTTTTCATTTGATGAATTGATGGGTTCTTTGCAAGATCATGAGGTAAGGATAAACAGGTCAACTGAAAAACACAAAGAGAAAGCATTTCAAGTGAAGGGGGAGGCATTCAATTTAAGTGAATTTGATAGGAGTGTAGGAAGAGGACGAGGTAGAGGTGCATTTAATGGAAAAGGTCGTGGTCGAGGTAGAGGTAGAGGCAAAGGTTCTGACTCTGAACGAAAACATTCCAGTAATGAGCAACAAGGCTACAAGAATGGCGTCTAATGTTACAATTGCAAAAAGTATAGGCATAGGAAAGCTGATTGCTGGTACAAGGAGAAACAAGTGAATTATGCAGAGGTAAATGATGCAGAAAGTAAGTTATTCATGGCCTATTATAATACTAATGAAGTTTCAAGTGATGTGTGGTTTGTAGATAGTGGCTGTTCAAATCATATGTCAGGCATGAAGGCGATATTCAAGGAGCTTGATGAGACTCAAAAGATGAAAGTCAAGCTTGGTGATGATAAAGATATTCAAGTTGAAGGAAGAGGTGCAGTAGCAATCAAAACTAACCATGGTAAAGTAAATTTTTTGCATGATGTTCAATATGTTCCAAGTTTGGCACATAATTTACTGAGCTTCGAGCAACTAATGGCTAGTGGATATTCAATTTTATTTGATGATAGAGCATGTGTTATTAAAGATAAAAAATCAGGTCAAACAATGGTTAATGTTCACATGACCAAAAATAAAATGTTTCCACTTGAAGTCTCAAATGTGGAAAATTTTGCTTTGGTAACTAGTGAACAAAATAACTCCAAATTATGGCACTTACAATATGGGCATCTCAATGTCAAGGGGTTGAAATTGCTGGAATAAAAAGGTATGGTTATCGGATTGCGAAAAATTGACTCTCTTGATTTATGTGGTGCATGTATGGGAAACAAGCTAAAAAGCCATTTCCTATTGGAAAGGCTTAGAGGCTTTTACTTATCTTGAATTAATTCATGCATATTTGTGTGGTCCAATGAACACCAAGTCATTTGGAGGGAGCTGTTACTTCTTAATCTTTACAGATGATTTTAGTCGCATGAGCTGAGTGTATTTCTTGAAATACAAATCAGAAACTTTTGAAAATTTCAGGAAATTCAAGACATTAGTAGAAAAACAAAGTGGGTACTGCATAAAAGCTCTTTGTACGGATAGAGGTGGTGAGTTTTTGTCTAATGAATTTAACCACTTTTGTGAAGAATATAGAATTCGCAGAGAACTGACAGCACCTTACACACCAGAACAAAATGGGGTAGCTGAATGCAAGAATCGTACCGTTGTAGAAATGGCAAGGAGTTTATTAAAAGAAAATGGTCTTTTGAATCAGTATTGGGCAGAAGCAATTGCTACTTTAGTGTATTTGCTGAATATTTCTCCTACAAAGGCTATTTTGAATCAAACACTTTTAAAGCTTGGAGAGGTGAAAAGCCTTTGATAAGCCATTTAAGAATTTTTGAGTGTATTGCTTACACTTTGGTTAATCATCAAAACCATAAAAAAACTAGATGAAGAATAAAAAAAATGCATTTTCATTGGCTATTGCCTTGAATCCAAAGCATATAAGTTATATAACCCTCTTAGCGGCAAAGTAATTGTCAGTAGAAATGTGATGTTTAATGAATAAGTGAGTTGGAATTGGAGTATCAGTAGTGAGGGAACTTAACACGAAGCTTCATTAGTTGAAGCAACAGATCCTACGCGAGAAAACTCAGCAAATTCCTCTCCCTCAACTTCAAACAATGGCAACCCAACAAGTTCACGAAGTTCAAGTTTAAAAGACAAACATCTCATCTTCTTCAAATAGGTCATTTAATGAGATATCTCCAAGGAAATTTAGATCTTTGTAAGAGATCTATGAATCTTGTGCATTTGCTTTATTTGTTTCAGATCCTACAACTTACGAGGGAGCAGCAAAAATGAAGGAATGGCAACTAGCGATGAAGGAAGAACTCATGGCAATTCAAAGAAATGAAACGTGGGAGTTGATAGACTTTCCCAAAGAAAAAATTGCTATTGGCTTGAAGTGGATATTCAAAATAAAATACCATGCAGATGGAAGTGTACGAAAGCATAAAGGTTTGTCTTGTAGCAAAAGCTTACTCATAGCAGCAAGGCATCGATTTTGAAGAAATATTCTCCTGTTGCTCGATTTGAAATGGAGGTTTATGTTGCTCAACCTGATGACTTTGTCATCAATGGTAAAGAAGAAAAGGTTTACAAGTTGAAAAAGGCATTTTAAGGGTTGAAGCAAGTGCCACGAGCATGGTACAACAAGATCGACTCATATTTTCTACATGGTGGGTTTCACATGAGCGAAAATGAGCTAACTCTTTACTTGAGAAAGCGAGATTTAGGTATGCTGCATTACTTTCTTGGACTTGAAGTGAAGCAAAGTGAATATGGAGTGCTTGCTTCACAAAAGAAATAAGCATAAGATCTACTCAAAAGATTTGGCATAGTTAATTGCAAATTTACTGCTACACCTATGAATGCAAATGAAAAATTGCAGCTCGAAGATGGCATTGAGCAAGGTAATGTAACAAGTTTCAAAAGCTTAGTTGGCAATTTGATTTATTTGACTCATACTTGGCCAGACATTTCATTCTCTGTTGGTGTTGTTTCAAGATTTATGAGTAATCCTTCAAAGCATTATTTTGGAGCTGCAAAAAGGATTTTATGTTATATTGCTGGCACTGTAGATTACGACATTTGGTATTCTCATGTGTCATATTTCAAACTATACGGGTTTACTGATAGTGATTGGGTAGGCTCCTTGGACGATAGGAAAATCACTTATGGCCATGCTTTCAGTCTTGGATCAAGTGTAATTGCTTAGAGTTCGAAGAAACAAGCTACAACAGTATTGTCATCTTCAGAGGCAGAGTATGTAGCTGCTACTTCTTCAACTTGTTAGTGTGTATGGCTTCGAAGAGTACTTGCTGATCTTCATCAAAAGCAAGAAAAATGAACTAAATTTTTTTGTGATAACAAATCTACAATTACAATGACTAAAACCCCTGCATTTCATGGAAGAACGAAGCACATAGACATACGCTTCCATTTTATTTGTAAGCTAGTGGCATAAGGGGAGATTGTATTGAAGTTTTGTAGTACAGATGAACAAGTGGCAGATATCCTCACAAAGGCACTTCCAACTGAAAAGCATATCTATTTTAGATCATTACCTAGTGTATGTAATTTTGAATTGAGGGGGAATGTTGAAGGTTGATTCAACAATTGGTCAAATAATGACTTGTAACTACTGCAAATATTCTGTTCCTTAATTTTCTAGTTAGTGCAGATTGTGTTTTCCTTATATTTCTGCATTTTAGTTGATTGGATAAGTTTGTAAATAGCGGCAGGAATATATGATTTAGTTGAGAAAGTTTAGCCATTTTAGTTTTCTTGTAAGCCTATATATACGCACAACCAGTTTTAGAATAAATGCAACATATAGCTCAAAAATTCTTTACATACTTGAGTTTATTTCTTTGCTCTCTATTCATATTACTCTACTATTCTAATTCCCAACAAGAATATTGTAGGATGCAGATCAGTATACAAGCTCAAACTTAGTTCGAACGACACCATAGCTAGACAAAAGGCCAGACTCATGGTCAAGGGATTCACTCAGTAGGAAGGCATCAACATTTTAGATACATTTTCTCTTATTGCAAAGTTCACCATGATTAAGCTTTTACTTAGTATTGTTGCATGCAGTTTAGAATTAGTCCTTAGCTTAACTGGATATTGACAATGCATTCTTTAATGGAGCCCTCTTTGAAAAGGTTTATATGAACCTCCCCTTGGCAATGTTCTAAAAACACCACAGCATTCCAACAGCTTCAGACTAGCCTACAAGCTACACAAGTCTCTGTATGGTCTTTATTAGGCATCCCGTCAATGGTATTCCAAGATCTCATGTACCCTCTCTATACTTGGTTTCCATAAATCTCAAGCTGATCATGCCTTCTTCACTATAGCTCCATACCATCTTTCATAACCCTCATTGTATATGTGGATGACATCATTTTGGCTAGTCCTTCTCAACATATCATCAGTCGAGTCAGTTCACTGCCAAATTATCTTTGGGAATTTTTCTATCTCAAATGAATTACAGTCTACAAATCCTCGAGGAGACTGGACTTTTGGCTGCCAAACCAACTCAGGTTCCTCTTGACCCTAATATCAAGCTCAACACAAAAAATAGCTCACTTCTTTTTGATCCTCTCTAATACAGGCGTCTTGTTGGGAAGCACTTATATTTAACCATTTCTAGACCTAACATATCATTCGCAATACATAGATTTAGCTAGTTCATGGCCAACCCTTGCACATCACATATGCCTGCTGCTTGACATCTACTTTGTTACCTCAAGGCGATTCTAGGAAAAAAGTATATTCTTCAGCTTCTCATTTTTACTATATCTCTAGGCATTCACAGATGCTGGTTGGGCATCTTATCGTACAACTCAAAACTTTACCACAAGCTTATGTACTTCTCTTGGTAATTCTCTTATTTCATGGAAGTTTAAAAACAACCTATAGTGGCGCAGTCCTTAGTTGAAGCAGAATATTATGCAATGGCAACCAGGACTACTAAACTTATTTAGATAAAATAACTTCTCAGTGATCTTGGTGTTCATTCTCTACCTTTGGCAATCCTTTTCTACAACAACCAAGCAACACTCTACATTGCTTCAAACCCAGTCTTTCACGACTACATTAAACACATTAAGGACAATTGTTATTTCATCTGAAGAAAAGCAACAAATGATACTATCTAGGTACTTTTGGTGGTTCACTCAGCTCATCAACTTGCTGACCTATTCACCAAGGCCTTGTCGGTCGCAAATTTTTGATCATTATTACCTAAGGTGTTTGTGCGCAATCCCCATCATCCATCTTGACCAGAATGAGGGGTTATTAGGGCAAGCATAGTTCCCATCTTGTATATATTTTTCAGACTTTCTAAATATAGCCTATTAACTCATTAATTAATTAATAGGCAATCTGTTAGGGTTTAGTTAAGCTAGTAAAATAGAATTAGTTTTAGTTGGATAGTGTTAGCTGCATCGTGTAACTATTAATGTATCTATAACATTGTTTTCAGTGATGGGAGGAATTTTTTCACCAAATTTCGTCTTGTTCAGTCTACATTATGCATGTGCACGCCATAGTTTACACTTTGATCTCTTTTTTTTTCCTCCATACTGTGATCCCATATCGTGCTGCAGCCTTGAGACTAGCCAAGGCAGCGGTGATGCACTAAAAACATGCAAAGACTTGGCTTACTTTCGGCCTTGTTTCAAGTTTTATTTTCCATGTTTAGACCTAACCTAAAACATGGACAATAAGTTAACAAAAACCTTATCTAGTTAACATGAAAAACTATTTGTACTCATTTCAAGTTTTAATAAACAAGCAGAGGTCAATGCTAAACCCGCTATGTCATCGACTGATTTTGCCAAAAGATAATCTTATCAATATCCTATAAATTTAGGATTAAAACCAATAAATAAGTTCAGAATAAAAGTAAAATAGCTAAACTATGAAAGCAATAACATAAAAGATATAAACTAGAAATAAGTAAAATACTTTGGTTGCCTTTCGAGCAGCAGTTGTTTTAATGTCGAGAAATGATATTATTAATTATTTGAGTTGCTTATTTTCAAGTGAGATCATTGAGGATGATTTCCATATTAGGATTAATGTTAATAATGTTACAACACACATCATTCACTTCAATTACATCTCATCACTTTTTGTAGTCGGATCTAGATGCACAAGGAAATTAAATATCACATCCTTATCATTTACTTTTCAAGGTGAGTTTTCTTGCATGTACATCTATATTCATCCTTTTTAGATCATATTGAGTTGGGGTCTTTCATAGATCCCTCTGATCTTTTCAGATTAGAATGAGTTGGGGCTTTCATAGATCCCTCTAATCTTTTTTAGATCAAACTGAGTTGGGTCTTTCATAGATCCAAAATTAGATCAAACTTAGAGAAGACTTTGGGACTTCAGGCATTCTATCTAAAACACATAATGGCAGAAGTGATTTCATTTCATTATGGCTTATAACATTCTTAAAAAGAAAATGTACTACACTAGTAAAATAGATCATTAAGTGTAAAATTTGCCCAGGTTCTGTGCATTCCAAGGCCTCAGGAGTTCATTAAGTGTAAAATTTTCCTAGGTTCTATGCATTCCAAGGCCTCAGGAGGCTTTTCCCACTCAAATCTTTCAGATGAGATGATCCATCTTTAGTGATGCAAGTTACTTCGTACGGTCCTTCCTAGTTGGGTTCCAACTTCTCTACATATTTTGATGCCTAAACTTTCTTGAGAACTAAGTCTTCCACACTAAAGTTTCTTTGTCTAACTTTTCTATTTTGCATCTTCTCCATAGCAGTCTTAAACCATAGGTTGTTTCGGTAGACTTTGCTATGAACCTCATCAATAACTTTGAGATCCAGGCCCCTTTGCTCTAAGTTCTCTTCGAGATCATTTTGTTCGACATGAGATGAGGTCATGTCGATCTCAAAAGGGACCATGACCTTGGATCCATGTGTAAAGCAGAATAGGGTCTCCCCGTAACGGTCTATGGGGGATAAGCCCAAAGTATTCTGAGTAACTCATCGACATGGGCTCTCTTGTATCCTTCAATTTAGGTCTTCAAACGGTCAAGCAATGTTTTGTTTGTGGCCTTTGTCAAATGCCCTATGACAAACCATTTGACATAGGGTGACCTACCAAACTAAAATTTTGTTATATGGCTAACTCTCTGTACCATGCTATTATTTTTTTACCTTGGAATTATGGTTTGTTATCCGAGATCAAGATCTTGGGGATGCCAAACCTACACATATTTTTCCAAATAAACTTCATGACCTTATTCTCAATGATTTTAAGGACTACTTCTGTCTCGACCCACTTGGTGAAATATTCTACGGCCATGATCATATACTTCTTCTGACCCTACGCATGTGGGAAATGACCTAGAATATTGATACTTCATTGATCAAATGGGCAAGCTCGGAAAATTGGGGTCATGGTTATAGTAAGACAATTCAGTAAGTTCACATGTATTTGGCATGCTTTGCATTTTTGCTGAATTCCATAGCATAATGTATAAGGGTTAGCTATAAGTAACTTGTTGTACAATCTTCTAAGCTAAGGATCTTCCCCCAAAATGATTGTCATAACTTCCCTTGTGCACTTCTCATTGGACGTACTATGCTTGGGTTGGTGTCAAGCATTTCAATAAGGGTCCTATATAAAACCTCTCATACAATTCTCCATTAAGCATAGTAAATCTGGTAGATCTCCTTCATATCTATGAAGCTTTTGCTGGATCATCTAGTTGTTCACCCTTTTTTAGATATTTGATAATTTTGGCATTCCAATTCGACTCGCTCTCATCAACACACGTGATCATGTTCACCTCTTTGAACTGAGGTTGCTCTACTCTTTGAAGGTAATCTGCCTGGTTGTAACAGTTGAGGATGCATCGACAAATTTGGATAGCACATATGCTTTCTCATTTTTAGACCGCAAAATTTATACTTTATGAAAAGACTTGAATGAGGCCGCTAGCGCCCTGACCAACGCTTAGTATTTCCCTATGACTTCTTCTAGGGCCTCGAACTTCTATTAATTTGATTGGCAACCAACTATGAGTTTGTATATGCTATCAAATTTTGTACCCTGGTATCACAAGCTAGTCTCATTTCGGCTACTAAAGCTTTGCATTCTGTCTCATGATTTAGGACACTAAAGTTTAGCCTGAGGGCCACTTCGACCTTTGAGCTGTTTGGGCCCTTGAGATAAATCCCTACTCCCATGCAAGATATTATGACCTATCTATATGCAGTAGCTACGTGTCTTCGCACTAAAACTCTTTGTCATTTTGACATGAAGTCTGCCAAAAAACTTAGGCATGAATGGTAACTCAAGGTTTATATTCGATGTCGAATTCCCTAAGCTTGATGGCCCATTAGGCCACTTGAATCAAGACCTCTGGCTTTCCCAAGATATGTCGAAGTGGCTTGTCTGTTAGTACTATTATCTTGTGTGATTGAAAGTACGAGCATAGCTTTCGTGCAGTCACGACTAAGGCGAGATCGACTTTTTCCATTTCAATATATTTCTATTCCGTATCTTGCAAAAGCTTACTTATGTAATAGCTAGGCTTATGATTTGAGCCCTTGATCTTTGTTCAAATTAAGCTCACAACTTTCTCCAAGATGGCCAAGTACAAATATAGAGGTTCTCCTTCGAGCAGCTTTGAGATGAGGGGGACTTTGGAGAGGTATTCCTCGAGTGACACAAATATATTTTTGCATTCCAAGGTCAAGTAAAACATCTTAATGTTCCTTAACATCTTGCAAAAGGTAAGCCCCTATCAACCGACCTTGAAATGAATTTGTTCAATGATACCATCTTCTCCGTTAATTGTTGTACCTCTCGGATATTCTAGGGGAGGTTATGCTTAAGATCGCTTCTATTTTCTTCTGGCTAGCTTCTATTCCCAAGAACTTTCCACTCAATACGCTAAATGTGCACTTGAGCGGGTTCAATTTCATGCTGTAGGACTGAAGGATCTCGAAGACCTCCATCGTCTTCCTGATTAGGACTCTAAACATTCTGTTAACCAACCTCTGATATGTTGCACCAATATTCTTCAGATTGAACTGCAATACCCGATAACAGTACACCCCATTTGTAATCATAAAAGACATCTTAATTATGTCCTCTTTTGCCATAAAAATTTGGTGATACCTTTGTTATGTATCCATCATGCTTAGGATCGCACACCTGCCGGTTGAGTCACTAGTTAGTCGATCCTCAGCAGAGTATAAGGATCTTTCAGACAGACCTTATTCAGGTCAATAAAGTCAGTGCACATTCTCTATCTCTCACTTGGCTTTGGGACTATGACGATGCTTGAAAGCCAGTCTGCGTATTGCACTTCAGCGACATACTCGACCTCTAACAATTTACTCATCTCTTGCTCAATAATCATATCTCTCTCTATACCATGATTTCTATTTTCCTAGCTAATAGGTCGATCATTGGGGTCGACATTCAGCCTGTGCACTATCATTTAGGGGTTAATTCCTTTGAAGTTTGAGGCTTTCCATGCAAAGACATGTGAATTCTCTCAAAGAAAATCAATTATGTTCATTTCCAATTACGGAAGCATTTTTTATCCAATTCGAGTGGTCTTGCTATTGTCTTTTGGGAACAACTTAATAGCTTTAAAGTCAGATAACTCGACCTTTCCTAAGCTTTTGTTGGGTTCTTCATCCTCCAGCATCGGCATGCTTTGTGCAGTTAACTTTGGTGGGAGTGTTTTATCTGCTCAAGTTGTAGCAATATATTATAGCAAGATCTCGCCATGCTCTGATCACTTCGGACCTCTCCGACCCCAGCTCTAGTCAAGAACTTTATTTTCAAATACAGCATGGATACAATTATTCTGAACAATTTCAATCTCGGCTTCCCCAGGATTATATTGTATGCATATGGTACATCAACCACAAGGTATTTTACCATTAAAGTTTTTCTTCTGGGCTCAATGCCTAGGGGTGTCGACAGGTTAACTATTCCTAATAACATAAATTCAGACCCTCTAAAACCCATGAAAGGGTGTGAGTAGGTTTAATAGTAGTATGTCTAACTCTACCCTTCTAAAGGCATCTAAGAATATGATATCTATTGAACTTTTGTACTCAACTAAGACCTTTTGGACCGCAAAGTTCGCAATATCTATGATGATGACCATCAAGTCATCATGAGAAAAGTGTATCCCTTCCAGGTTTTCATCTTCAAAAAATATTTTCTCATGTGCTACTGTATACACTTCATTCTTATGCGGTAGAGAAGTTTTGCACACTCTAACATAATGATGTCTAGTGTTTGTGGTGTCACCTTCTTTCGGTCCCCCCAAGATCATGCAAATGACACTACAATGTGGTTGATTGTCTCCATGATGCTGCGAGGGTTGTTTAGGATGACCCAACTCTGATATGCCTTTACGGGGGGCCTTTCTCCCGACTTCTCGACCTGCTACGATGACCCCACTTATCTTATAATCCTTTTTCAATATGAACTCCTTCGATACTTTTCTCTAACTAACCTTTCGATCTTATCTTTAAGCTAGAGACACTCTTTTGTATTATGACCTCGATCTCGATAGAAATGGCAATACTTATTTGAGTTGCTCTTGTTCGGGGTATGCCCTATTTTTTTTTACCAATGTAATAAATCTTTGTGCTCGGTTGCCATCATTGCTCTACCCAATGTTGTCGTGAGTAAGGTATAATGATGATATCTAGGATATCGTGCAGATCAAGGATGTTTCTTGTCAGATCTTCTCCTTCCTTGATCATCTTTGTCCCCATTATGAAGGTCTTTTCTCCATCATTTGACATTTTTACTTCACTCTGCATCTTTCATTATATTCACTTCTCCTCATGGATATACTTCTTAGCCACTTCTATTAGGCTCTCGACATCCTCCGAGGGCTCTATAGTGAGGGCTGAAGCTAGATGACCTTTTCTGAGCCCATAAATCAAGATGTTGATCATTATGTCAATGTGGAGGTCCAAAATTTCAAAGACCTCATTGTTGAACTGATTAATTAATGACCTTAAAAGCTCATTCTCTGTCTTCCTAATAGTAAAAAGGTGGGTTGTAGATATCTTAGCCTTCTTTTTGCTTGCAAGGTGAAATAAAATTTCTTACATAGGGGTCATAAGAGTGGATGGATCTTATTGGTAGAGAAATAAACCACTCTTGGGCTTTACCATACAATGTGGTAATAAATATCCTATTATTTATTGCATCAATCTCCTATGGAGTTGCATTATGTTCTTAAAGATGGTTAAGTGTTCATGTGGGTCTTTAGTTCCATCAGACCTGGGCAAGTCTGGGGTCTTAAATCTATACAGTAGTGTTTCTATCAATATATCAACATCAAATACGGAGCCTTTTCTCCAGATAGTTGAGCCCCTATCCCCTGACCTTTAATCTCCCCTAACTTTTGATTAAGAGTTTTGATTTATTCTTGAAGGTCATTTATCTCAATCTGACTTTGGGTCATACTACCAGGAATAGTCGATTTTCAGGTAGTCACTTTCTCAAAGAGGTCTGTCGACTGGGGTTAGGGGGCCCAACTAGGTATTTCTCTCTCTATTCCGCCATCTGCTCTGGCTCGCGTGTTGGGGTCTCCATTGCTAGGGGAAATTTGGAAGAGTTGCCAAGGCCTGATAAGGCTACTCTCAAGAGCTTCTATTAGTCTTGCAAAAGAGAAAGATGGTGTGAAGGACTAATAATTTAACAATAACCTCTGACCTTAACTGAACATCATCTTTTGGAGCTCTTTTGACGTTATTTAGAGCATCACTCCAGAGGAGTCCATAACTGGAGTAAATGGTGGAGGAGAGTGTGGGTCTTAGTCTGGTGCATTGCTTGTCATGTAATCTCAAGCTAACTCTCGAAAGGAAAGTTTCCTATAGGCGGCACCAAATGATTTGAGTGAGAGTGATCTTTCGCTAAGTCTGCTAGATCCAATAAAGGTCATCGGGTCAAGTAGCTCACTGTAGCCTAAAATCATTAAAAGCCATTAGGGTCACTATGAGAGCCCCAACGAAAACCCTCTAAAGCTTAAGTTAGATCATGAGGTCGAAAGAAAACAATAAAGCTAGGTGTTAAAAGTAGAAAACTAAGTAAAACTATACGTGCTAAATGTGAATTGGAACACTATTTATAGTGACACTTGATTATTGGCTGGCTGGCTATATGGTGATGAATATGATGATGATAGCATCCCTAGGTCAGGTTCGACCATCCGGGTCGGAGTTGACCCCAGTTAAAAGGGCACAGATTCTTTACCTTGGGCTAGGCCTATTTAACATTGGCCATTGAGTTTTAAGCTAGGTTGCCCAATTTGGGCTATCCCAATCAATAATAATCCTACTTGAAAATTTTTTAATTCCTACTTTAAGATATAAATCAATTGGGACTTTTGATGTTTTCCAAAAGGTGCATTTTAGCTAAAAAAATTTTAATTAAGATAAACTTGATTGACTTATGCTAAAATATATTTGATTAAATCATTTCTATAATTAGCTTAAATTGTGTTTTGGATTAATGAATTGTGCAATGTTGTCTCTTGAAAGGAGTGCATTCATGTATGTGTGTGTGTGTGTAGTGAGGAAAATTGCTTTTTCCAATTTGTATACTCTACCATCCACCATTCAAACTAATTAATGTTGTATAAAACCACTTTTTCTAGCCCCCGCACTTTCTCTCTCTCTCACACACCCCCATGTAGGCCTTTACTTTAATACTTGTTTTTACTTAGTTTTTTATTTAGCTGCTTCAGTTGAACAATAATTTTACTTTAATTACAGCGTAGTCAAGCATCACTTCCCAATCATAGTGTTGTCATTCTTATATTTTTACTTGTGTCATTCTTTAGTTAATTATCTTTCCATGCTGATCAATTCTAATTGATATGGTAACTTTCATCCCATGATTCTATTTTCGACTTTGAGAACACTTTTATAACGGATATAATGTGATGAGACGATTCACGAATGGTTTGGGCTCAACTCAACAAAAGCTTGAATCTAGCTCGATCTTTTCGAGCCGGAGTCCAAACTCTCATCCAGTAAGACCAGCTGAGCTCAATAGTATTCATCTCAAAAATCTCTCAAGACTAAATAGATTTTTTTATTAAATATGTAGTTAAAAACTAAGCCCACATAATAAGGCCCATACAGATGACAACGATGATGATGATGATGATGATGATATTTTATTTTTAGAAAAATAACAAAATTATTTTAAAAGTTTATAATTATAAATTTTGTTTCAAGCCTAAATGAGCTCGAGCTAATTCAAGATTACACAAGCTCAAACTCATCCAAGCTTATACAAATTGAGCTCTTCTACTTTTCTCTTATGAGTTTTATCAAGCTGAGCTCGTTAAGGCTTACCTGAGCCTTCATCCATTCTAATGAATTGAGATTGAGCTCAATAATTTGGGCCCAAATTCAAGCCTAAGCTCACGAGTTAATAAATTAGTCGAGCTAGAGCCAGCTAAATTTGGGCTTCGTCCATGTGTTATTATTATTCTTACTTTAATAACGTTGTCATTACTTTGATGAAAATGTAAACCATTAGCAAAGCATTGGTAAATATGATATTGCTTCAGTAGTTTATGTCTACCCTACTCTAGTTAAAATTAATTTAATATGTATTCTAGAGGCTTATTGTAGCTTATTTATTATTTTTCTTTAAAATAAAACTAATCATTTTAAATTGCATTAGAATGAAGGATATGATTTCATTAAACTTATAGAAAGTATTCTATTTAATTTGATTTTTTTTTCAGATTTTAAGAAAATCAGAGTGTGTAAAAAATGAACCCTCATGACATACTTGTGTATCTGCTCAGAGAGATTTCCCCCAACCCCACTGAATTGATGGACAAAGTATAAGGATAATGTAAGAAAATGATTGAAACCAGTACGGCTCTCTAAAGTCAGCTTGATACAAGTCTAGCTAAGAGCAAAGAATTGGAAATTGAGGTGGCAGGGTTTAGAAATTATTTTCATCATAAAAAAAGGAGAGCTAATAAGCTAGAACGATTATACAGTCAGCTTAAGAGGGAATTCGAGGAAAGTGGAATACAATATAGGGAAATAATAACCGCACTTGAGCATGAGGTTAACAACTTAAAGGAGATAATTCAAACCACATTGAGGAAGACCCTGAAGATGACGTTAGCAAGGAATGGAACGAGAAGAACCCCTTGATAGAGTCATAGTAGATTACGTTATGATTGTTAGGATTATTATTATTTTACCTTATGGAATATAAGTTTTTATATTCCTTAGATGAGCAAAAACACGAGGAATACATTAGAGTAACACTACCAATCTTAAGGGAAAAATAGCTTTATGTGAAATTTTGGTTTAAAAGCATCGCATTCTAAGGGCATATCAGATTTCAAGAAGGCATGCAGTGGATACCAAAAATGGTAAAGCTATAGTTAGGGATGCAAATGAACCAAGCTAGCTCACAAGCCTCGCGAGCTAGCTCGAAAGTGTTCGAGTCGTATAGGGTTTAAGCTGAGCTCGAGTCAAAGAATCCTAATTTGTAGGTTTGCGAGTTGGCTCGTGAGCCTATGTTTTTCTTAAAGAATAATATTTATATATAAAAATTATAATAATAAATTAATTTTTTATATATTATAAAATTATATGATGTTTTGAGCTAGTCCATAATTTGATCACAAGGTCAAGCTTAATGAATCAAGCTGAGCCAAGCCGAGCCTGAACAAGGGCTCGAGTAAAGCTTAAGCCTCAATTTCTTGAGCTTGTCAAACTCAAGCTCAGGCCCCAAAAAATGGTCAAAGCTTGGCTCGACTCGACTCATTTGCATCCCTAGTTGTAATGAACTAGCCTAAGCTAACTAATGTCACCAAGGTGAGAAGTAAGGCTAACATGTTACAATAGGAAGTTCGTTGAAGAATTTTCAAAAATAGTCATGCCCTTAACTAAGTTAACACAAAGGTAATTTGCCAAGTTCTTCAATGATAAACTTGTAGTACTTATAGAACTTTATAGAGTAGCCACCTAGTAGATAAAATTTTAGTGATAAACCTAGTACATAAGGATTGTACTATAGAAATTGATAACATCAAACATAAGGCCAACTTGATACAACTTAACATGAGAGAGTTTGACATAATTTAGGAATAGATTGGTTAATTAGAAATTTTGCTCATGTGGATTGTAAAGGTAAGATCATAAACTTTGACGCACCAGGAAAGTGAAGTTAATCATATCAAAGAGCCATTAATTAAAAGAGGTGTGAGGCATATCTATCATTTGTTATGGACTCAAATGGAAAAGATGTGAACATCAAGAATATCCCCATAGTAAAAGAGTTTCTAGATGTATTTTCCAAATAATTAGGTACCCTGACTACCCCTAGATAGAGAAATAGAATTTGAAATTAACTTGGTACCAACGTTAGCAACCATTTGGAAGCTAAGTCACTATATTGGGTGGCACTGACAGAGATAAGAGAGTTAAGGACACAACTGTAAGAATTGATTGACAAGGGGAAAATTAGGCCTAATGTATTGCCTTGGGGGGATCCAAAGTTATTTGTGAAGAAGAAAGATGGGAGCTTGAGTTTATATATTAGCTATAGAGAATTTAATAAGGTCACCTATCCGTTGGGATGATATTGGTGAAAGGAAATCTCATGACCTAAACTAGTCCAACTAATCTTGGAGAAGGTTGCAACAATTCGTAACAAATTAAGGTAGCTCAAGACTGATAAAAGAGTTAAGCAGATACTAAAAGAAGACACTCGGAGTTCCAACAAGGGGATAAAGGTGTATCTCAAGATTTTTCCAACACATGGAGTCATGTATTTTGATTACAGTAGGAAACTAAATCCTCGATATGTAGGGTCATTAGACGTACTAGACAAAGTTGGAGTAGTTGCATACCGTATAGCATTACCCCCATTATTATCTTAGGTACCTAATTAAGGAAGTACTTGATGGGTCATACCATGTGATAGAGCTTGAACCTATCATCATCAAATAAATATAAGTATGAGGAGTTCCCACTTAGGATAGTGGATTATAATGAATAAGTTCTACGACACAAGATAATTCCTTATGTCTAGGTATAATGGTTAAATCACACCAAACTCGAAGTGACATAGGAATTGGAGAAAGACATGCATACTCACTATCCACACCTATTTGAATTTCAAGGTACATTAAGTTTTAAGGACAAAACTTCTAACAAAGGGGGAGAATGTAATACCGTCCAAAAAAATTCTTTTATTTATTTATTTTTACTACTAATTTTCACACTATTTAATTTATGCTAATTAAATCACGAGGGAGTTAGAATTTCAAATAAAGATTAATTATGAGCTTGAAATGTCAGTTACTACTTAATCATGATAAGATTATGATTTTATAATAGATCCCATGATAATTATTATTTAGCTATGAGTTATCGCTACCTGGGATTAAGACTAATTAAATCTATAGGAGTTAGGATTTCAGTTATCAACTTATTCCATCAAGCATAGGAATTCTAATCTATTTAGAATACTTAGCCTAGAAGCATACATAAACATACTTTAGGAAATATATCCCTAGAATAGAAGCTAATATGCAGCGTTGAGAAATATCAATTTTCCTTTTATACTTTAAAAATTTGTAGGAAATTCTCGTTTTATCGATTGGGTATTAAAATTTCTATTGTTTTGTTGTACAATTGATGGAAAATGCTTAACTGATAGGTCGAATCTGAAGAAAACTTTGGGTTTTAGAATTTTGATGTAATTAAATTTCTTTTCTGCTTCTATTTTTCTTCTATTCACAAAAATACTCTTTTGACATGAATGTGTTATGCATAAAATTTGAAAATTTGCATATCGAAGATAGGAATTTTAACCCAACTTTTTTAATTCAAAATTGTTCCATTTGCAAGTATGTTAATTTTTTATGATATTTTTCGCATGCATAAATAGGATTTGAGTATGCTAAAACAACTTTTCTTGATCTCGCATAAAAACTCAATATTCTGTATTCTTTGTAATATTAATAGTAGTGTCTAAAGTCACTTAATAGGATTGTAGTTAAGATCTTGGCCAAGTTAACCAATTAGAGTCCTAAAAGTTCATGAGCATGGTTAATTACTGAATGTTTATGACAAATGTATAATTTTTGTTCTGAATTACTCTAGAAGCATGTTCAGTAACCACTTTTATAAGATGATTCTTGATTTTTATATTCTAATTGTTATATTTTCTTTTATGAAAGGAATATTTTGTTCTTTAATGATTTTATCTTCTGTTTGATATTTATACATGCTTAAATCCGGTAGGAGGTGAAGGAAATTTATTTACTAGGTGAAGTATTGCTAATATGCTATTAATGCACTTTTTGCAAAGAGCTTGGTTCAGGATGAGTAAGATGAATAGTTTTTGGGATGGTGATAATTTTTTGATTTTTTGGATGCTCAATTGGATTCAATGGCTTAGAATTGCTAAGTCTTTGGGTTTGGGGACATTATCATGTTATGTTCTGGATTTGAAGCATGTCAAATACTCTCCTCCTCATATCTTGACTTTGGTAAACCACATAAATTTCTTGCTTTTTTCATTTATACCTTTGAACATGTGTTTGTATTTCGTAGCTATAAAACTAAACTCAAATTTATGCTAATCAAGCAATTATGAATCTCTCATCTTATGCCTAATAGATTATTTTGATCGATTTATGTCTATGGTGTAATGCCCTAAATGTTTTTGTGAATCAAAGTAATAGATTTAATAAAATATATATTCAAACAGAAGATATTATAGATTATAGCTCATAATTATATCTTGGTTATATGATTCATTCTAGAACTACATTAATTTCGCTAAGGCTAAGCCTTGATGCCATTGGATCTAGAATACAAAAATACGCACGTAATTAGTACTGTGCTTCTATCTTTTGAGAAAAACAAAAGGATGTATCTGATATTGGATGTCAAGAATAGTAGATCAATTATGGTTTCAATTCTTCATCAATATTTTGAGTTGCTCTTTTTTTCTAAGAAATGAGCATGCTATTCATTTCAAACTCAACCAATATTGATGGGGTCTTCATAGAAAATAGATATTGGATACACATTGAATCTTTCTTGGAGCTTATGGAGATCCTATTTTAAGTACTTACCTTGATTTTCTTGTAATGTTGAGGACGTAGGCATTCCAACTTAACTTAAAAAAAGAAAAAGAAAAAAAAGGACAATCACCAATCACAGTATAAGTTATTTATACATTGTTATTAAGCTTTAATGCTTTATTAATAATTTTACAAGGACTACTAGTAGCGATCAAATGTATAGAGTTTATCTATTTGTTATATTGTTAAATAGGATGCTAATTACTTGATGAAAATTCATTGGTGAATTTCAAGTTAATAATTAAACTAGTTACTGAGGATACCAGTTTACGACTAGACATGTCGAGTTATGAATTAGTCCTCAGCTGAAGGTTATTTAACTTGGCATATTAATAGTTTATAACTTATATTTATTCAATAAGTGTATAGACATTGGAAGTGGACAATGTTCCAAAGAAATGTAACTTTTTTAGAATTAGTAATACGATACAAACGTTAACTTGTGATTTTCCCCTTATAGTGAAGGAAGGTTTTGAAAGTCGGTGTAAGTCAAGGATCCAATTTAAAACATTTAAAAACTGAAAATAACTTGAATTACGAAACCGCAAGGATCTAAATTCATGCCTATAAAATGGATCTAGGTCAGATTGTTACCTTCCAAGCAAAATCCAACCAAAACTTGAAGATGTACTTCCTTTCCTGAAAGCAGACTGCTTCTGGCGCAGCAAAGTGTGATCAACTTTTGATCCAGCAAATCACTTCCGATTTGAGTCAAATCTAGACCAAAATTTTGCAAACTTCTTGGAGAATGTCCAGTAAAAATTTCAGCTCCAAACAACTCCGGAAAGGCAGCGAACAGAGTCCAAAAAGTCATTGGTGGAACAGAGGATCAACAAAAACCAAGCAATCCAAATGTCTTGCCTCTAATGTGAAAGTCCGCACACCAATGGACAATCCTTTTCTTCCTAGTTCATCTGGAAAAAGTAAGAAGTAAGCAAGAGCTTGATGAAGGCCTAAATATGAGGGAGGGAGGTGAGGAAGGTATGGAGCCTCAACTCATGCAAGAATCACAAAATTGGAGGAAATTTTGGATCTAACATTAGATCTTAATGCTTGCAAAATTGGGGTGTTCAAATCCAATCCAATCCAAAAAAAAAAAACTGATGAATCGATCCAAAAAATCAAAAACAAACTTTTTTGGATTGAATTAGATTTGTTTTCTAAAAATCGATCGGATTGGATCGAATTTCGGTTTTAATCTCAAAAACCAATCCAATCCAAACTGAACCAAAATTTATATACTAATAATATATAAAATATATATCTTAATTGTAAAATACACAAATAAATTAAAATAAACTAAACCTACAATTTTTTTACTTTCAAAAATCAAATACATAGGAATAACTATTATAGACTTATAACTTTATAGTTACGTGTTCTTACTTAATTTAACTTACTTCAACAAGATTAGTGTGATATGATAGCTAAATGAAATTTACAAATTGATTGATTAAGTTAGTTTAATTATCAATAGTAACTTGTTAAATATTTCAATTAAAAAATTAAATTAATCGATCCAATCCAAATCAATTTAAAATGGATTGAATTGAATCGGATTTACAATAAAAATCTAACCGATCCAAACCAATTCAATATATATTATATAATTTGGATCGGTTAGCGTTTTCTCCCAAAATCGATCCAAATTGAAACGCAAACACCCCTATTGCAAAATACATGTGTGTTGGCCGCCCCCTCTATATCTATATATAGAGGGAGGATGGTGTGATGCCGAGGTGGCATCACACCTTTCTCAATGAGGGGTGCCACATGTGCCTGCCAACTTGCAAGCAAGTTGCAAGTGCATTTCTTGTGAATTTGAATTTCATTTGAAATCTTCATTTCATCATATGAAATGTCATCCAAATAAATTCTAATTCCACACAAAATGAACCATTCATTTGAGTTTTCCCTCCAAAATCATTTCTTCACTTTAATTTAATTAAACTTTGACTTAACTTTTAAGTTAACTAGCTTAACTCTTTAAGCTAACATTTGTTAGCTTAACTCTTTAACTTGACCAATTGATAGTCATGTGGCACCAAACTAAATTAACATTTAATTTAATTGGTCTAAATTTAACTCCTTAAATTAATTAGATCAATTTAAAAATTAAATTGATCAAGCTAAGATGACTAAAAATTGCATCAACCGTAACCCTCAATTTTCGGTCACTAGGAATGTTTTTAACACTTGGAAAATTCCCTTCACCAAGTAGGATTTTTAATTGGCTTTCGTGTATGATCCATTAGGTTCTACCATTCATTGGACATAGGCTCACAACTCTTGTGACTTTAGAATATCAAATATTCACATTAGTTTAAACTTCTTTAAACTAATTGACTCAATTCAATCAATCTCTATTATTTGAAGCGTGCTCAGTCTCCATGGTCGATGTCCAACCTCAAGCTCATGGAGCCCAACAATTGGTCGAATGAATGTTTTTGGTGAACAATTCTAGCTCTACGTGTACCATGCAAACACGGTCCTTCTGTCTCCTATCTCCATGAAAGAGGCCCAGGGCAAGATATTTGTCGGCTCCTTAATAGCCTCGATACTGTGTATCTATTCTTCATGTTTGATTCCAGTTTATGACCTCATCTTTGGAAATTTTTTTCCAAATTGTCATACTTCCTTAGCTAACAACTTCTTGGAATTGATCATTATAGAACACATAAGAGATGCACCCGCCCTTCACAAAGACAAGGAGTCGGATCCCATCTTGGATCTCATAAACCTCCATGTCTAAGTAGCTCATACCCAACACAATGCGAACGGCCTACTAGGTGACCAGGGATGAGTCAACGTATGACGACCTAAACACAATATTACAATGGATCCTCAGGTCAAAAGACTAATTATATGCATTAGCGTAAGCTAGAGAACTTGCCACTACGGGCGGGCCTCTAGTGCTTTGTTCTTTAACAAGAACCTACTAACATACACTCATATCTCATATGGTTTGCTCATGGAATGGAGCAACATCCATCACTTGGATTATGCATCGTTAGTGTAGATGTCCTGTCTATCCAAGTCGTAGATATCCTGTCTCATAAGATTCTATGACTTGGGATATTTAAGATCACGACCATGTAAGACTTATTTCATGATCACTACCTAATGCTTGACCAAGTCCAGTAGTCTTGTGTGATCTAAGGGCCTCAACCAAATGCTAGTGAAGTAACATAAGCATAAGATGAAAATGGCCATTTATAAATAATATCTTTCAATTAAGATCGTATCACTAGTGAAATAGTTTATATGTCAATCTTATGGGCTGCGGAGCACTATTCTAAGAATCTCCCACTTGCCTTAAAGCTAACTTCCCATAGTTTTAAGACCCATCTTCACAAGATGTCCTTCAAAGACATTTTGCGATAGGGGTTTAGTCAGTGAATTTGCTATATTCTCTTCCGAGGCAACTCTTTTCACTCAAATGTTACCTCTATCTATGATCTCCCGAATCAAATGGTATCGCCCCAAAATGTACTTGGATCACTAATGAGATCTTGGCTCCTTAGCTTGTCTAACCGCATCGTTGTTGTCACAAAAGACAACTACAGGCTCAGATATGCTAGGCACTACATCTAACTTTTAGATGAAGGTTTTAATCCAAACACCTTCTTTTGTAGCTTTTGAAGCCGTAATATATTCTGCCTCAGTGGTTGAATCTGTCGTAGTATCTTGTTTGGAGCTCTTCCAACTCACCGCACCACTATTAAAGCAAAATATAAATCAAAAAATGAATTTTAAGTCGTCTACATCGGATTAGAAACTTGTATCCAAAAACCCCTTGGGTTTCAATTCTCCATTACCGTATACTAAAAACATGCCCTTAGTCCTCTTAAGTACTTAAGGATTGTACTAAGGACATCTTTTCATGGCTGTCCAATGATATTCACAGGGATTGGATTGAAAGCGGCTCGTGACACTCAAAGCGTGCGCTACATTCAATCTTGTACGTTAAACTGAATACATTATGCTCCCTATAGCAAACGCATAAGGTATACGGGACATCTTTTATCTCTCTGGCTTAGTCTTGGGGCCATAAACTTGGAGAGACAAATATCATATCCTATGGGAAGGAATGCCTTCTTGGATTCTTTCATACTAAACCGCTTTAGTATTTTGTCAATGTACGGGGTTTGGGATAACCCTAGCATCCTCTTCGATCTATCTCTATAGATAGGTATTCCCAATACATAGGATGTTTCTCCCAAATCCTTCATAGAGAATTGAATAGATAACTACACTTTAGTGTACTCTAACATGCATACCTCATTCCCAATGCAAAGGATATCATCAACACAAAGCATAATAAACTATACACTATTTCCACTCGCCTTCTTATACACAAAGGTTTATACACATTTTTGATAAAACCAAACAATTTGACAGTTTTATCAAAATGTATGTTCCATCTATGGGATGCTTGCTTGGGTTCGTAAATGGATCTCTCGAGTTTGCAAACCTTTTACTCACTCCATTTGGATGTAAAACCTTGTGGTCGCTCCATATAGATTTTTTATTTAATGTTGCCATTGAGGAAATCAATTTTCACATCAATTTGTCATATCTCATAGTCATAATATGCGGCTATGGCAAGCAAAATCTGAATGGACTTAGGCATTGCAACCGATGAAAAGGTTTCCTCAAAATCGATACCGACTCTTTGAATATAACCTTTTGCCTCTAGTCACACCTTAAAGGTCGTTACCTCTCATTCGACTCATAGCTTTTGCTTATAGATCCATTTGCAACCAATGGGAATGATTCCCTCTGGTGGATCTACCAAAGTCCATACTTTGTTGGAGTACATGGAGTCCATTTTGGATCTCACGGCATCAAGACAATGTCTCGAGTCTATGTCCTACATAGCTTCCTTATAGGTCTTCAGATCGATATCCAATTGGCTTGTCTCATGAAGAAATCTATCCAATAGAAATTCCTTTTCCAAAAAGGTGGTGTTCCTCAAGACAAACACTTTTTGTTCCGAGGGATCATAGGAATAATAGCCCATAGACTCTCTAGGGTATCCCACAAACTTGCACAAAAAGGATCGACTATCCAACTTGCCTCCTACTAACCACTTGACGTAAGCGGGAGACCCCCAAACCTTTAGATAATGGTAAAATAGTATTTTGCCATACCACATCTCATGTGGTGTCTTTGGCACCAACTTTGAGGGTTCTACATTTAGTAACATCGCCGCCATTTCTAAGGCGTATCCCTAAAAGGATATAGGCACATCGAAGAAACTCATCATTAACGTACCATGTCCAACAAGGTACGATTTCTCCTTTCAGCTACTCCATTGTGTTAGGGTGTGCCGGGTAGAGTCTATTGAGAGAGAATCCCATTCTCTTTTAGATAATCCAAGAATTCAGTACTTAAGTACTCTTCTTGATTTGATCGAAAAGCTTTAATACTAAGTCCTTTTTGCTTTTCTATTCCATACCGATAATCTTTGAACCTATCAAAGGCTTCGGACTTGTACTTCATAAAATACACATGTCCATACCGAATGTGATCATTGGTAAAGGTAATGAAGTAAGAATAGTCTCTTCTCGCACTAACTCTTAGTGAGCCACATATGTCCATATGGATCAAATCTAAAGGACTAGTGGTTCGCTCTGATTGTCCTACAAAATGAGCTTTGGTCATTTTTCCTTATAAATAAGACTCACAAGTAGGAAGTTTCTCAATGCCTCTAATTTTTAGTGCTTTGAGAGCTTCTCACTTGTTCATCTTATTTTTAGAGATATGTCCAAATCTTGCATGCCAAAGAATAGCATCTTCTTGGATATCTAACTTTCTTTTACTTGATTGAATGTGCATCAATGAAGTTTGAGCATCTAATACGTAAAATCTATTATTCAATGTACCTTGAGCAATTAAAAAACTGTTCTCTAATGCCTTCAATTTTCCATTAGATATAGAAAAATCAAATCCTTCATTATCCAAAACGGGAATTGAAATTATATTCTTCATAAGATTGGGTACATAGAAACATGGATCAAATACAATAGATTTCCCCAAGTCTAACTTGATGACACCTTAGACTGTGGTAGCAACTCTTGCTCCATTTGCTAGGCAGAGGATCATATCACCTTCATTGAGACTCTTTATTCTTTCCATCCCCTGTAACGAATTATAAAAGTGAGAACCACATGCGGTATCAAATACCTATAAGGAAGAATTAGTTATCAATTGCACTTCAATAAAGTACATACCTTTTCTCATTTGTAACAAGATAAGCTTTGTAATTTCTTCTTCAATGCCCTTTCTCACCACAATGAAAACATGTAGCATCGGTTTAGCCTCTTTCTTCTTCTTAACTTCCCTGAACCTTTCAAGGGCTGCTTCCCTTTCAAAGAAGAATTTTTCTTCTTCTTACCCCATTTTCTAGGACCCCTAGGGCCCTTTGACTTGGTGGAGGATACAAGCATAAGAGGCTTATCCTTTTTCATCATCTCCTTGACGGTAACCAACATGTTCACCAATTCATTAATCATCACTTCTTTATTGGATATATTAAAGTTCATAACGAACTAGTCGAACGAATTTGGCAATAACTGTAGGATCAAATCCACATAGATGTCATTGTCCATTATCTCGTCAAGTTGACCAAGCTTTTCAACAAGCTCGATCATTTTGAGCCTGTGATCATGGACACGCATGCCCTCAGTCATTCTACGTCTAAAGAGCTCCCTAAACAAAGCGAGCCATTTATGTTTAGTTTGGACACCATACAACTCTTGTAGGTGTATTTCACTTACATGCTTTATATGCTCATGAGTATTTTTCAACTCATTAGACATAGTGACCATCATGAGACACCTTGTTTGTAGATCATCATCCACAAACTTCATGAACAGTTCACGGGCCCCATTGGTGGCATCATCGCCAATGGTTTCCGACAGACTTTGATCAAGTACATAAGTCCTCTTTTTGGAGTCAAGCACTATTTTGATATTTATCAACCAAACGTGGAAATTAAGCCCGGTGAGTTTATTGATTTCCAAAATGATTGTGAGTGGATTCTTAGCCATTTTGAGTTTTGAAGATTTCAAAAATCTACAAAAAAAGCGATAAAAGAAAATATAAACATATGGTTGAATATAGATATTTGAAAACATATTTATTGTCTTTCAAGCATGTTTTTCTCAAACTATTTTATCAAATCCTTCAACCCTAGAAGAATTCAAAAAAAATCATATTTCTTAGTGAGATTCAAGACCCTAATGACTCGTAAGTGGACCCCCATGACCGAGTTCCATTCTCAAACAATCAAAAGATAAGCAATATTTGCTAATTGCATCTACGCAACTCTTATGTATTTTGCCTCACTTTTCATGTAGACCCACGACTCGTGCGACATCTACATTACTAAGTGTTAAGTTAGACCTACCAATCAAACTTTTATTCAAGACCACTCCACATCATCCTCCATGACCGAGTGTCAATGGATGGGAAGTCTCAATTCAAATGTGCATCGTATGTAAAGTATATGCTCACAACTTTCCTCCTAAGTGTGACCCTGTGACCGAGTGCCATCACACAAAATCGGAAGCATCATCATGGTATATACAATTGGTAGAAGGCATGGATTAATTAAAACTCTTTAATTTGTATTCATTTTGGCTTAATATGTTGAAGCACTTAGATATTCTAAGTTGTGGGTTTTCAACTTGCTTGCCAAGATCTCACCAATTTTATCTTCTTATTTAGGTTTTCTATATCCTAATCCATGCATCACATACATCAATAGGATATGAAAAGAGTAAATAAGTAAATGCACCTAGCATGCTCCTAAGGTGGGATGACCATGAGCCTAACCAAGTGATGCACTTTAGAGCCATAAGTGCACCACTTAGTTGATTTTAAATAGATTGATTAAATCTAGCTATTACACTAATGTATCCCCATACATTCATAGGTCTTCATACCTCTAATGGTCTTCTTTGCTCCTTGCAATTTTTACAAGAGAAAGAAATCCTCATTCCTAGTGATTCTACTCTCATAATATTTACACGATAGAATTAAGAGGCATGCAAGCCCCAATTTAATGCAACATTTTCAACAACTTGAAACAAATAAAATCAATATTAAAGGCTCATGATCATCCCCATTCATTCATCATTCATTCAACAATTAAATGAACAATAAATAAATCAAGAATTGACATTCAATTCCAACAATTAAATGCTTACAATATAAACAATTAATTGGCCAAGCAAAAACAAGCATAACATTTATGCATCCTATTTTTGCAACAATTGGAGATTAACTTTAACAAGATTTAAACTGTCCAACATAATTTTAAGAACTTGCACAACACTTGCGCATCTATTATGTGTGAAATGAAACATTTTTGATCACATAAAGGAGCAAAACAAATGAGTCAAAACTCACCAACACCAAACTAGGCTGCTGCCCACCCATGTTGGGCGCACTGCTGCGCGGCAGGTGTGCCCGCTGCCGACCAACGCCAACCAGGCTGGGCAGCATGCCCTATTTAGTGGTTTGGTCCGAGTCATCTCATTTTTAGCTCAACTTTTGTGCACCAAAAACTTTAAAACACCTTCTAAACATTTAATCACACAATATAGATGAAATTTCAGATCTAAAACACCTTTTAAAACTGAAATTTCAAGTGCTCAAACATGCTTCAAAAATCAAGTTTAAGTGAGAATCACATTCTTCCAAAAACCTCTAATTAAATCCAATCCTATTAGATTCCAAAAATGACCAAAATAACTTAAGGTCAAATATAACATGCTATATCAACATATAACATCATTTAATGCTAAATCAAAATTTAACATTAACTAATAATGAATCAAATTACACCAACATATGAATTAACAATTAAAACACATATTAGCATAATCTGTATTCATCATCAAAGGAGCCACAAGCATCATCATTCAAACACTCCAATCTATCATATGAATCAAGTATTTGAAGATCTAGATCAATTCATCACATGAATCAATCCAAAGAAAATCCAAATTATAGCATGAATTAAGGCTCCGATACCACTTGAAAGTCGGTCTAAGTCAAGAATCCAATTTAAAACACTTAAAAACTGAAAATAACTTGAATTACATCACCAAAAGGTTCTAAATTCATGCCTACAAAATGAATATAGGTCAGATTGTTACATTTCAAGCAAAACCCAACCAAAACTTGAAGATGTGCTTCCTTTCCCGAAAGCAGATTGCTTCTGGCGCAGCAAGGTGTGATCAACTTTTGATCTGTCAAATCACCTCAGATTTTAGCCAAATCTGGACCAAAATTTCTCCAACTCCTTCGAGAATGTCCAGTAAAATTTTTAGCTCCAAACAACTCCAGCAAGGCAGCGAACAGAGTCCAGAAATTCACTGCTGGAACAGAGTATCACCAAAAACCAAGCAATCCACATGTCTTGCCTCTAATGTGAAAGTCCACACACCAATGGACAATTCTTTTCTTCCTATCTCATCTAGAAAAACTAAGAAGAAAGCAAGATCTTGATGAAGGCCAAAATGTGAGGGAGGGAGGTGAAGAAGGTGTGAAGCCTCAACTCGTGAGAGAATCACAAAATTAGAGGAAAATTTGGATCTAATAATTAGATCTTAATGCTTGCAAAATACATGTGTGTTGGCCGCCCCCTTTATATCTATATATAGAGGGAGGATGTGGTGATGCCAAGGTGGCATCACACCTTCCTCAAGGAGGGACGCCACATGTGCATGCCAACTTGCAAGCAAGTTGCAAGTTGCATGTGCATTTCTTGTGAATTTGAATTTCATTTGAAATCTTCATTTTATCATATGAAATGTCATCCAAATAAATTCTATTCCAAACCAAATGAACTATTCATTTTGTAACACCCCTAAAATTCAGCATTCTGAAAAATAAGGATTTAGAAATTAAGCAATTGGTTGGTCGGATTTTAAGGCTCGAAAAATAATGAAAAGGTTTTAATTATAAGGAAATTGGAAGTTTTGGGGCCAATTTGTAATTTGAAGAGACTTGATTGATCAAACCTTGAAAACTTTGGGGTTTGCATGGAAGGATTGAAGTCAACTGTGGCAAAGCTGGGATTTAAATAATTCGAAGGGCTCAATTGATTTAGGTTGTTTCTCTGTAGGCTGAATTAGAATTGTTCAAAATTTGCAAGGATTTAATTGAGGATTATTCAAAATATTTGGGGCTAATTTGCAAATTGAAAACTTCAATTTCACAAAAAATATTGCAGATTGCATTTGAGCTCCCATTTCTATCTTCATTTCCATTTTCCTTTCTCTTCTACCCACAACCATCACCTCCGGCGATCTTGCAGCGGCGACCTTCATTTCACCAAACTAAACCGACCAAAACCTTTCCATCACCCCGGCTACACTCGTACACCACATGCACGGCTGAAAACCCCTCCGGCGAACCACCGCGAGAGAGACTGGAAGCAAGCTTCATAGCAGGCAAGTGGGTTCTTTGCTTTTCGGTAACCAACCTTGATTCCAAGGGGTGGTCTAGGTAGTACTCAGCAAGGGGAACACCGTGGACACATTGCATGGCAGAGAAATGCAGCGGCGATGACAGAGAACAATGAGGAACAGACGGCGGCGATGATGGAGATTTGGGCTTCGAGGCGACTTTTGGAGGACTTTCAGGCAGCCATTACTGAAACTAACAGTACCATTGGAAAGCTTGCGATGAGGCAAAGCTCTTCAGGGTGACGGTCAACTTTCTGGAGGTGGCGAGTGGCAGCAGATGGTGGGAGGATAATTTTCTCCCCTCAAAGCGACGAACATAGCCGTGTGTTTGGTTTGTGAATTCAAGGTCTCGTTGAGTGGATCGTGGTAAAGGATTGGAAGAAGAGTTTTGTTATATATATATGCATATTGTACCATTATCTCGTTTAACTTTGTAATTTTATGATAATGAGAATTTATATATAGATTGATATGTGTTTCGCATGTTTGAAATATTGTGTAGTTAATGGACCCAAATTTGTCTCGTTATAGCCCAAGTTTGGACTAAATGAGTTTATTAGTTGATTAAACCTTAAATTGTGGATTTAAGACCTAAGTGATACTCGATGGAACTGATTATGAAGAATTGAGTTATTATTATAATTTTTGGATAATATTATGAGAATGATTAAGTAAGTGAGGATTAGTATATGCTCTGTTATTAAATAATATGAAATTTTGGACTATTTTGGCAATAATGACTTTATTAGTTATTTTGGGCCAATAGTATTGTTTAAGTTCTATAACAATTATATATTAATCGGCTAACTAGTGATTGAAGATTATTAATGGATAATTAGATAAGTAGAGTTGAATATGGATTTTGATTGTAAAAATATTATTTTGGATAGGTGACGACGACATGGGTCTCGCAGAGCAATAGGTAGCGATAGCTTCTTTTTGGGATACTGGAGGTGAAGGTCTGTCAATCTAGCACTTCATTTCACTTTTCAGTATTTATGATAAACCCTTGTGAGGCTTACTGTTTCTAAACTGACTGTATTGTTATTAAAATCCTTGATCTGTTAAGATCTCTTTGATATTCTATTATCTTATTCGGACACCCTTGTGAGGATTATTTCTGTTTCCAGTTTTTTCTAGCGCCCAGAATGTTTATATGATATATGTTATCTGTTTGTTCTGTTATCTGTCCTGTTCTGATATTTGATTGTCCTATTATTCGACTGTTCCGCTATACTATCTATTCTGCTATCTGCCTGATCTAATATCTGTACTATCATGTCCTATTACTGTTTGCCATGTCGGCATTATCATTATCTGATATTAGCGGTGCGCTAGGGATTTCCCCCTAGGCATCTGCCAACTGTTTATTGATTTGTTACTGAATGGAGAATTGAATAGCCAAGGGCTTGACTGGTGCGCAAGGGATTTCCCCCTTGGTATCAATAGTATGCTAGGAATTTCCCCTTGGGTATCGGCGTTGCACTAGGGATTTCCCCCTGGGTATCGCAGGGTGTGGGATACGTAAGGGATTTCCCCCTTGGTATCAATGGTACGCTAGGGATTTCCCCTTGGGTATCAAGCGGTGCGCTAGGGATTTTCCCCTGGGTATCGTTGTGCGCTGAATGTTCTGTATGGGCACAACCATGTACCAAGCTGCCATGCTTTGGCAATACTATCTGACTGTCTGGTATAAGGATAATCTGGTATGCATGACTGGTTATATTTTGTTGGAGTGCATATACCTCAGGTTTACTTTATCTGATTGTTTCCTATCTATCTCAAATCTATTCATGGAGCAATAAGGCAGGAGAGTTTCCTATTTTGCTATTGATATTGTCTGATTCTGACTATCTTGTTCTGTATGTTTAATTGATCTGACTATAAATTTTGATCTGTTCAGTTAATGTTTCCTCAATAGATCTCTACTGTTATCTTATTATTATCTCTCACCAAGTCCTTTGGACTTATCCTCCTGCATTATATTATTTGTTCAGACTAGTATAGGTGATGGAAAGTACATTATGAGCAGAAAGCATGAAGGATGTGTTTTATAATACCATTTGGATATGTATATGTGCCTAGGTCTCTTTTGAACTCGAGGTTTTCTTAACTTAGAATGTTTGTGATATGTAAGTTTGAATTGTGATATCGAGTATGTAAATATTATGAATTATGATTCGAGGCAGCTTATGGCATTTACTTAAGAGATTGTGAACCAGTTAAGTTAAATATGTTGATGTTTATTGTGATAGGTTTTGAATTGTTATTATGGGCCTTATCTGATGAATGAGTTTGATAAGTTAAGACTGAACTGTGTAGTATCTCTCTTCGGGGTTACCCCAAGTGGGGTGCTACACATTTGAATTTTCCCTCCAAAATCATTTCTTCACTTTAATTTAATTAAACTTTGACTTAACTTTTAAGTCAACTAGCTTAACTCTTTAAGCTAGCATTTGTTAACTTAACTCTTTAAGTTAACTTGACTAAGTGATGTCATGTGACACCAAATTAAATTAACACTTAATTTAATTGGTCTTAATTTAACTCAAATTAATTTGATCAATTTAACAATTAAATTGATCAAGCTAAGATGACTAAAAATTGCATCAACCGCGACCCTCAATTTTCAGTCACTAGAAATCTTTCTAACACTTAGAAAATTCCCTTCATCAAGTATGATTTTCAATTGGCTTTTGTGTGTGACCCATTAGGTTCTATCGTTCATTGGACATGGGCTTACAACTCTTGTGACTTTAGAATTTGATTAGAATATCAAATATTCACATTAGTTTAAATTTCTTTAGACTAATTGACTCAATTCAATTAATCTTTATTAATTGAAAAGTACCCAATTTCCATGGTCGATGTCCAACCTCAAGCTCATGGGGTCCAAAATTTGCCGGATGAATTCTTTTGATGAACCATTTTTTATGTACCCGTACTATGCAAATATGGTCCTTCTGTTTCCTATGTCCATGAAAGAGGCCTAAGATAATATATTTGTTGACTCCCTAATAGCCTTTATACTATGCATCTATTCTCAATGTTCGATTTCGATTTATAACTTATCTTTGAAAAAATCTTTTTCCAAATTGTTATACTGTCTTGGCCAAGGACTCCTTGGAATCGATCATTATAGAATACATAGGAGATGCACTCGCCCTTCACAAAGACGAAGAGCCGGATCCCATCTTGGATCTCATAAACCTCCATGTCTAAGTAGCTCATACCCAATCACAAGCCGAACGGCCTGCTAGGTGACTGGGAATGAGTCAGAGTATGAGGACCTAAACACAAGGTTACAATAGATCCTCAGGATAAAGGACTAATTATATACACTAGCGTAAGCTGGAGAATTTACTACAGCTACCATTCTCCATGCTAATCATCAATACATATGTCAACCTACTAGTTCTTTTTATGAGACGTAAATGGGAGAATATATCCTGGAAGCGGAAGAGCTGCTAAAACTATGTGAAACCCTCACAAGGGTTTATGTACAAAGGACGAGCAAACCATTATGCGTTGTATCTGAAGACATGGAAAGAGACATTTTTATGTCAACAATAGAAGCCCAAGCTTATGGAATTGTTGATCTTGTAACAGTTCAATGGAAAAAAAAATGGATCCATTTTATGACATTGAAATCTGGCAATAGTAACATAGTCGTATCAATTCAATTTGGCTAAAAAAAAAAAAAACAAAGAAAGAGGTGGTAAAGTGAAATAAATAGTCTTTTTCAAACAAAATTTTACCTATTATGACTAGTTATGAGGTACAAGGGATTCCCCGAAGCTCGTAGAAAAAGAGCTAGTAAATAAAAGGTTTTTCAGAATTGATTTTTTTTTTTTTATCATACTTAAAGGAGAGATAGTTTCTTATTTTGTGCCAAAGCTATTTATAAAGCACAGGCTAAAACAGGTGAAATTAAAGGGCATTACTTGAATGCTACTGTGCGTACATGGGAAGAAATGATCAAAATAGCTGGCGGGGCTCTAGTGCCTTATTATCTAACAAGCACCTATTAACATACACTCATATCTCATATAGTTTGCTCATGGAATGGAGCAACATCCAACCCTTGGATTGTGTATCGTTACTGCAAGTCTATCCGAATTTTAGATGCCATGTCTCATAAGATTCTATGACTTGGGATGTTTAAGATCACAACCGTGTAAGACTTATTCCATGATCACCACCTAGTGCATGACCAAGTCCCGTAATCTTGTGTAATCTTAGGGTTTCAACCAAATGCCAGTGAAGTAACATAAGTGTAAGATGAATATGGCCATTTATAAATAATATCATTCAATCAAGATTGTATCACTAGTGAAATAGTTTACATGCCAATCTTATTAGTTGCGGGGCACTACTCCAACAAGTTTATCTTAATTTAAGCTAATTCAATAACTTAGATATTTGATCCTAGATCAATAATGGGAGTTTATATTATACCATAAGTTTTAAAGCTTATATTTGCATGATAGAATTATCAAACATAAGCCCAATTTTGAACACATTATTTAATTTATTACAGAAGTTATAGTTAATTAAGCCATAACTTATATAAATATAGGTCTATAAATTATATTGTGTTTTTATGGGTTTAGATGTAATACACTGCCTAAACTATTTAATTCATTTCATGTTATGTTAAGTTCATAACTAGTGTAGAAAATAAGTTCGCAAATCATAATATAATGGTGTATTATCAGTTTACGTTCATGATTATTAAATTAATCAGGACAAATATATTTTTTTGTTTAATTTTTGGATTTATAGGAGATGATGATTTTGAAAGTTTTCAGATCACTTTATACACTATCCAAATAGCTTTTAACTCGCATAAGTTATTTGGTCATATGAACTTACTAAAAACCCTATAATGCATGTGATGTGAAACTTAGAAACCCATTTATTATGCTTCCATCTTTTCACATGAAATTTATCATAAATAATATCAATTTTCTACAAAATCCATCCTAGATTAGGAAGATCGCAAAGAGGAAGGTGACAAGAGCCTAACCATCAATTGATTCACATTATTTGGGTAGTATTCGAGCCTTTAGTTAATTATACTATATTGTATTCTGATTCATTTAGGTATAGTTATGACCCTATATAATTTATTATGATGTATTTGTGTATAAGATTTAGGTAATCTAAACCAATATATTGATTAAGTGATAAAAAATCTGTAACGAGTAGGTAGTTGCTTCCTTTTGTGTTCTTGTACAGTGAGTTTTCTTCTTCTTCTTTTCTTATTATTTTTTTGGAGAGATTGTACAGTGAGTTTTCAAGAAGAAGTATATGTGTGTTTATGTTGAAATAATTTTTCTATATAGAAAGAGGATTGAGCATGCTATGTTAAAACTTCTTATAGATAAAGTCAATAGTTTTCTTCCTTCTATGTTATTTTAAAATGGTTTTCAAAAAAATGGAAAATATATATTTGTAAGTGGTTTTTTCTTTCTATGATTTTGTAAATGAGTTTTTATATATATATAAAAAAATTATATATGTTTTCCATCTAACTTATTTTTCTATATAAAATATTTAAGCATACTATGTTAGAATGTTTTGTTATCTAAAATCTACCATGTAGCAACACCTCAGGATAACCCCTAAGTTGAGATGCTACTCCGGTTTAACTTAAATCATAATGTACAACACATCCTATAGGCTCATAAAATTCCAAAATTCACCAATGACAGCAACATGCTTCGACTTAAGCAGATTACAACAAAAGTACTATATACATACCAAAAGTCATCCCATAACATTCAACAAAATATATACATACCACAGATCTTGATTCCAAACTTAGCATATCACAACATCTCTCAACCAAAGCATAACAATCAAGTGAAACCATAAACCCATATAATCACCTAATCTATTACAAAATATATTCTCCAATCCAAGCCATAAGCTCATGCTCTTCCCTTATTCCTGTCTGGCAAAATCAAGAATAATGGAGAGGGTGAGTCTTAAGGACTTAGTGTGGGAAGTGTAACGAGCAAACAAATAGATTTGTAGAAGAATTAGTAGTTCAACATAATATAAGCGGGCATGATATTACAAAGAGAACACGAATGTATCAGAACAAATCAGAACAAAGACATTTTCAAATTCCAGGCTACTAGTTTTGGGAGTTGTTACCATCGGCTCGAATAGCCTGGCCAGCTCAACCGATTTACTACGGGAGGTATCACCATTGGCTCATTCGACTCGAACATCAGCCCGAACTAGACTAGGAAAATTACACTATCCTTATTGCTCCATAAATAAAGTACATTCAAAGGAAAGCAAACCCAAGTAACATATGCAATCCAACAAATCATAGCATAACATGCAAATTAGATTATCCTTATTCTAACCAACTAAACTTACCCAAGCATGACAGCTTGGTACATGGCAGGTTGTTGATGCCTAGGGAATAGCCCCTAGCACATCGCAGACACTAGGGAATAGCCCCTAGTATGTCTCATGTATCCAAGCATTTCGCTAGGATCGACACTTGCCCAATATATCTCTGTACATTTATCAAGTATCAACAAATAGATTGCCGACAAGGCCACACAAGCGATAAGCAGAACGAATTCAAACTGATCGATACCAAATAAGACAACAAAAGTTCTTGGTGCCAGAACAAACATACTAAACTTCATTAGAAACAAACTCAAGGAAGCAAACCCTCACAGGGGTATATGAGTCAATTAACAAATAACAATCAAGAGATCAAACAATTCATAGAATTTAAGAATCAAGATTCAATTTTCGAACAGGAACAAGTTCAACCCTCACAAGGGTATATAAAATGATTTACATATAGGTTTATCAAGTCAAATACCAGACTGGTAGACCCTCACAGGGCACACAAAATAAATACCCGAGAGGTCAGACCCTCACCTCAATTACCTTAGAAATTTTATCACTGCCTACTAATCTGCAGGACCCAGCTTCTCGTCACCTATCCAAAAGAGGGGGTTTAATGTGAAAATTTTTGTTTTGACCTTATAATCACAATTATGCGGATAGCGATCTAAAATCGATAATTATTCAATAATACTGTATTTTAGAGTTTAGTCTCAACATCATCGATAGGCAACATACTAGTTACGTCATTTATGCAAGAATATTAAGGGGTTCTTGATGGTCTCAATAAAGGGATATAATCAGGTCCCTAATTACATAATTAACCTTGCAACGTTATATCAAGTCAATAATAACAGTCCAATTATCGTTAACAACCCAATTTGTCACTTAGGTCTCAAATCCATGAAATTATGGTTAATCCTCTAATTACTTACTTAACCCAAAGTTATCATATAATAATACAAATTTGGGTCCACTAGGCACATCTATATATCTATGCATGCTCATTTCGTGAATCTAATACATATCTCCATATTAATATATATATATATACAAGGTTTATATAAGCCAAAATTGATACAACATATATGCATATATATAACCCTGGTCCAACTCTTTACCCAAGATTTGACTACTGGAGCTCAATCTTCATAAATCGACACCATCAGTGCGTTCACTGTGCCGAGATAAAGAAACTGCCTCGACACCGCCACCACCGATCGCCGTCTACCGCCAAAGAAGGTCACCACCACCACTACTGTTTGATGTTCCTCAACTCCAGCAATGCAAATCCCTAGTCAATTTCAAGTATCGTCGCTTAGATGGTCGTCAATTTCAACCTTGAAGCTCCAGCGCCACCACTCACCGCCATCTTGATTTTTCTTCAATTCTGTCGTCGACGGTGGCCCAAACTCAAAACCCAATATGCCAAATTGTTCCTTAAGCTAAGCTCCACAAGAATCTCTACCCAAAACCTAGTTTTCACTGCTTCTCCGCTGGACTCGCCACCCATGTCGCCTCTCGATTTCGAACTTCCACTTCTCTACTGTTCACCGATGATCTCAAGCTGCATGTGGTATCATTCTAATCCTAAGGAGGTATGGAGTGTTTTGGTGGGGTTAGTTTGTTGGTTCGGGGTGTTGCCAGTGACAATCGCCGGAGGTAAAGATGATGGTGCTCGGTGAAGAAATGAAGAAAAATGGGGGTGAAATGATATATATATAAAACCATTTCCTGAAATACTAAATTGACCCCCCAACATTTTTCTCTATCATTCAATTGGGTCTTCCAGAAAGTGTAACACACTAATTATTTTATTATTTATGTTAATTATTATTTTGTGATTTATGTTAATTGTTATTTCATTTTATTCTTGATTTATGAAATTTTATTTAATTTAATTAATTTTTAAAGTTTGGGGGTTAGATTTATAATTTTGAAGAATTAAATTAACACATTTTTGAAACTAAAAGGGTTTGCATGGAAGAAATATGGTCAACGGCAGCTAATGAGCAATTTTTAGGATTGTAAGGACTCAATTAAGTAGTCCTCAATATTTTTGGGGTTAAATTGCAAAATTGGAAACTTCTATTTTAAAATCGTTTGGCAGCTTGCATTGAACCATTTCATCTTCATTTTTCATCTTCAATTTTTTTCTTCCTTCTTCCTTCACCCGCAACCATCACTCCGGTGAGCTTGCAACCGGTGACTTCTTTCACTAGCCTAAACCTATCAAAACACTCCCCATATCTCCGGCCACACCTTGCACCCACATGCACCACCCCAAGCCACCGAGTTAACCCATTTTCTAGCAAACCCATTTCTTTCCTCCGGCGCGATTGGTGGCATTTTCTAGCGGGCGATGTTGAGAGGGTGACCTGGGTGTTGTAGTCGGTAGACTAGGATGCAAGGATTTCGTTTGAGGCATTGCATGGAGGTTTAAGAAGGCAGACGGTGGAGGAAAAGCAAGTTACAGTTACGGCGGTGAGAGGTGAAGTTTGGCTCGGTGATGAGTGTTTGAAGCTTGTACAAGCTTCCAAACTAAAATCTAAGTGAAGATTTGGACTTAGGAGGAGAAAAGGTGAAGAACGGTGGTGGTTTAGCAACTTTTAGGCAGCGGCGACAGGCGGCAGGAGGACAATTTTCTCTTCTCGACGCGACGAACTCAGCCGTGTGTTTAGTTCATGAATTCGGGGTCTCGTTGAGTGGTTCGTGGTAAAGGATTGGAAGAAAAAGCTTTGTTGTGTATATATATATACATATGTTGTACTTTCCTATTCAGTTTGTATCCATGCCAAGAATAGGAATTTGGGATGATGATATGCCTATATATATGTGTGTTGATTCCCATGCTAAGGAATATTGAATGGTGGACCCAGACACATCATGCAAAATGCCAAGATTGGATTTAATAATGGTGGTATTAAGGATTATATTATGAGATTAAGTAATATTTGAATTGGGGTTGATTAGTAAGGAATTTAATCATAATCGTGTGGTTTAGGATAATGATATGGCATGACCAGGACCTTGTGAATAAAGAATGAGATATTATATTATTTTGGAATCGATATGGACCGTCGTGGTTAAATCTAGTAATGTTGATTTATTGAAGGATTTTGTAAGATGCTAATAAATCTATATCATCGTGCTAGTAGATAAGTTAATGACATTAGAATGCTTGTGATGCAAATTCTAGAAGTTTATTAGGGTTGAACGAGAAATTTAACTATGGAACGTTATTTTGAATAGGCGATGATATGGGTCCCGCAGAGCAGTAAGCGGCGGCAGCTTCTTCTTGGGATACTGGAGGTGAGGCTCTGCCATTCTAGCCTTGATTCTATCTGTTCTTGTGAAATGACCCCTATGAGGGTTCAACGTGCTTGTGTACCGTACTTGTTCTTGTTATCAAAACCCCTAAATTGTTGAGATCTTGTTTGTCGTTTGTTGCTTGTTTTGTGAACCCTTGTGAGGGTTTATTTTATTAGTTCTTGCTTCTAATATTGTTCAATGCAATCCATGGCATTATAGGCATACATGATTTTGAATTTATTCATGGATACTTATACGGAAAATCTATTTGGGCCTAGTGCCAATCCTAGCGGAATACTTGGATTACTATTCTAGACTTGTATCATTGTATTGGTTTATTTAGTTTCTATTTTGACTCTGAGCAGTCGGGGGGCTGACTGTAGCCTAAGGCTTGATCGGTGAGGATCGGTTTTACTGATTTGTGCTGCAGCGGTTTGGCGAGTTGGCCACTCGTCGAAGGGATATAAGGAGGCAGGTCGTTTCATGGTGGTATCAAGGCGATATAAGAGGGTTGGCTGTTTTACGATCGTATCATTTATACAAGTGTCGAGGCGATATAAGGGGACAGGCTGTTTCACAATCGTATTGTTTATACAGTATTAAGGGGGTATAAGGGGGAAGGCCATTTTATGGTCAAATCGATTATACACAATCGGGAATAATAAAAGGGAAGGTCGTTACACAATCGTACATGTAAAGTAGGCTTATTCCACTGGTTTTGTAAAAAGTTCTTGTCTAGTCTATTTTATAAAACTGATCAAAATATTGGACTTTGAAAGTTGAATATTTCATGAAACAATTTTGTTCACTGAGTTTCATTAAATCTAATCATGTCTATGAGTTCTGAAATTTTCTATGAAATTTATTTAAATGTAAAACGACTCTTCGCCGGTATGGGACAGCATTGAGTTAGCTCTTTAAAGTGTTGTACAAGAAATACTAGTTTTTGGTTTAGTTCGTAGATTCCGTAAACTCCTTCAAATCTCCCATACCCAGATATTGTAAATTATATTTTAATTATTTGAATTCAGAACGAATGTTCTTTTTAGTTTTTATACTTGTATATTGTAGTTCATTTCATTTTGATTCCTCCTATACATGCAAATGCTTGCCTCACTGAGTCATTCGGACTCACCTTCTTTGTGTTGTTTCTTTCGTTCTTTGGCCAGATTGAAGAGTAGAAAGCATCATGAGCTTGGGCTACCTTTTGGTATAGTGTAAATATTGTTATCATGATATATATAACGGTAAGGATGCGAGATGTTATGGTTGAATTGTAATAGGGGGCATAGGTTAAGTTAGTGTCTTTTCTACTGCGAAGTGTGACAGGTTAGAGTTCCTGACGAATGATGTATATATGTAAGTTAAATTATGGGCCTTTGAGAAATGGTGACTTGTTATGAGAACTTGAGTTTTGCTTGTCATTTTCAGCATGACTAGCTTGAATTTTAAATTACAAAATTCCTTAGGTTGAGAATTTTGGAGGGTGCAATTGGTTTTGAAATATTCGATCGGAGTAGCACCCAGATTTGAAGCAAGCACCTCCCAGACGAGGCACTACAGAAAGTTAACCATCTTCCATTTAACCCCCAACCTAATGTGTGCCTCAAATTCACCCTTCTGACAAAAAATATTCCCACATGGACCCCCAAAATTTTTAGATAACATCACAATCAAGCCTTTCCTAATCGTATTTTAACCCTTCCTCCCCACCCAACAACAAACATTTTAAAATTAAATAAAACTTTATAAAAGTTACAAAAATAATGTAAAATGAAATATTACTAATAATATGATTTCTAGGGGTGTTTCATACCATGTGTCCCATATTTATAAAGATGAAAAGTGATTAATTTATTGCTTCTATTTTTCTTTTGTAAAATGTTTTTCTGAAGAAATACATATGAATTTTGTTTAAATGATTTTTTGTATAAAATAGACTTTTAGCATGTTATTGTTGGATTTCTAAAGTTTGGCGTGTGATCATTATTGTAAAACAAAAATTAAATTATTTTTTATTAAAAGAATTGATTAAAAACTATGCTCCGAATGATTGTAAATGGTAGGAAAAAAGTTTTAGAATTGTGCTATGGGTTTACAATAGCAAAATTTCTAAACCACTTACAAATGTTGTAGTTAATAAAAATACAACAAAAATTGCATCAAATGACATATTAAAATGTCATGAAAAATTTATTAAATGTCATGTTAAAGTGCCATACTAATATGCCATTAAAAACTGCATGTAGTGGTAGGTTAAAATTCTACAAAAGTTCATTTAAATGACAAGATAATAATCATAAAAAATACAATAAATAGCATGTTAAAATGCCACAAAAATGATTTTAAATGACACGCTAATGTTACACCCCTAGAATTCGATATTTTTTGAAAACAAGGATTTAGAATTCAAGATATGGGTTGCTCGGATTCTAGGGCTCGAAAAAAAATGAAAAGGACTTAATTGCAAGAATTTTGAAAGTTCTAGGGTAAATATGCAATTTTCAGAATATTGATTGGATCATTTAAAAGTCTTGGGGGTTTGCGTGGGATGAGTTATGGATCAAAGGGTCTAAACTAATGCACTAAGATTTTCTGGGGGCCTTATTGAAGTTTGTGGAAATTTTGGAGGACCTAATTGAAGAATGAGGTAAAAATTTAGGGCTGAAGTGCAATTTTGAGAAAATCACATTTTAAAAGCTAGTCAACTCTTTTCTTCACCATTTTTCTCCTCCATGCACTGAGAGCTTTCCTCCCTCACCAGTGACCTCTTTCCAGCCACCAAAACCCATCAAGTTATATACTATTTTCTTCCTTTCGTCGCGTAGAACACGGATATTCCATTTTCACCCAAAATCGACCGGTGTAGCTACCAAAAATTGAGGTTGAAAATCCAGCCACGGTGGGGTGATGGGTTTCTATTTTTTGGTGACTTTTCACAGCGGACCTAGGTACTATTTTGACGGGCTTAGCTCGAGGATCACGCTGATGGCTCCGCCTTCTCAAACGGACCATCGTGAATGGAGGAATTGAGGAAAAACTGACGCGGTGGAGGTAGTGGTGTTGGGTGGTTGAGGTCAAATTTGGATCTCAATTCGTGGGCAATTAGTGAAATTGGCTTGGGCATTTGGCTCAGTGAGCTGAAAAGCATATTTTGGTGGTGGTTTGGATCAATTCCGGCAACTGTGCAAAACGGCGATCCGGCAGTGCTCAGACGGCTCCGAGATAAAATGTTCATCTTGTCGCAGTGGTCATGGCGGTGCCTTTGGTTCTTGATTCCGAGGTCTCAATAAGCAATTTGGGTAAATGGGGGTTAAGATTTAAAGTTTAAGCTTGGTTGTACCGTTTGATTATTCTTAAGGCATGTATTACAAAAAGAAATGAAGAAAGATGAAGATTCGGTTATATATGTGATATGCATGGATCATGTATGAATTATTGGGCCCATACTTATTTTGTTGTATGATTAAGTTTGAATAATTAAGATTAATGAGCATGAAATGCCTAATTTTATGAATTTAGGGACTTACATGGCAAACGTGGGTTACTGAGTTAATTAGCCTATTATTACTAACTTGGAGACACTATTGCGGGGTCAATTAGGTAATTTGAAAATTGGTTAATTCTATCGCCCGTAACGTTAAGACTTCTATAACTGATATAGCAAATCCTGATACTAAATTACTTTGATTGTTACTGATTTTGGGTAGTTAATCATAAAATTATGATTATTAAAGGTTTATGAAGTTGAATAAGGGTTTGATTAGTACATACTCTCTTTTGAATAGGTGACGAAGGAGCGGGTCCCGAAGACCAGTAGATTGTTGGTTGTGGCCGACTTTTCTGAGATTATGGAGGTGAGGGTCTGCCAATCTAGCACTTTTCATACTATCTGTTTTGTGATAAACCCTAGTGTGGGTTTCTTATATCTGTTTTGGTATCGTACTCTGATTTGTTTGAAATCTAGGAATTGTTTGAATTCTAATTGTTATCTATTATCTGATATGAACGCCCCTGCGAGGGCTATCATTTGTTATAAATTTTGATTTTTGTCTATTTTGGTGTCTAGAACTTTTATCATATTATTCGATTTTGTTCCATGTATCCCTCAGTCTTCCCGATTGACCCTGTATTACTTGTTCATTTTCTATCATGTTGGTTGTTCAAGAAATCTTGTCGGTATATTTAAGTTCGTTCTATATATTGGTTATTTGTATTGGCTAAGTGCCCTTTCCAGTGGAATACTTGGATTATTATTCCAGAACGGCCTTGCTAGCCAGTATATTGATGTTTAGATTGTATCTCATTCTATTCATGTTATTGTCTAAAGGTTAAAATTTTATCTGTTGGTATTATATCTTTCAATCTATGGGACACCATGGGCGGTTTCCAACTCATGGGACGCCATGGGCAGTTTTCACCTAGAGGGATGCCACGGGGGGTATGGGCCCCGGAACTAGGTCTGGAAGACGGCCGAGCAGAACGGACCGACGGACACAGGTCTTTTCGGCTAGAACCCACCAAAAATCTTGACTTATAAGTAGCTAACTGTGAGTGTTGGGATTTGGCATGCTGTCGACCATGCCATAAGACAAGTTAATTACCCGCCCAAGCTAAGTGCTCGAGCAATGGAGCGATAAGGAAGTATTTTTCCTACTGTACTGACGTTTGGTACTAGTATCTATACCATATGTTAAATTGATATCATGTGTACCCGATACCATGTTGATTTATGTTGGAACTCTTATTGTTACCGAACTGTCTTTGATTGTTGTCTATGATTTTCCTTCTTGTTGTTTTTAAGTTGTTCATCGATAGTTGTACCCCATTAACTTTCCTTTTAAATCTTATTATTTTCGTTTCCCTCACTAAGTTCTTCGGACTTACCCTCCCTTGTTGTTATTTGTTTTCCAGACAAGACTGAGTGAGGAGCAAGAGTTTATGCCTTGGGATTGGATGTTATCTTGTAATAGATTAGGTGTCATGGTTGTGTATATAGTCAACACCTGATCGAGACAATTACCTGAAGAATGTTATGGGAATGTATGTATGGAGCTTAAGTCACTTGATATGTAAATATTTTGCTTTTTGAAATGTTCTTTTGGACTAGGATGACTTGTTCTCCTTTGAGATGGTTAAATTACAGGTTTTCTAGTTATTTGAATTGTATCTAAGATTGAATTGGTGGCGCTCAGCTTGGGTGCTGTCCCGAGAGGGGGTGCTACAGCTAATGTGCCACAAAAAATGCATTTAGTGATGTTAAAATGTCGCAAAAGATTTCTGTAGATGACATATTGACATGCCATAAAATTAATTAAATAACATGCTAAATTAAATGGCAAAAAGATTCTTTTAAGTGCATCTTAATATGCTTTTAGCTACCCATATATGAGACTCCAATATGATTCAATTGTTTTGTATGAGACTCGAACCTGCAACATCTTACTTGGAAAGATATGAGTTTACTGTTAAACTACCTACCAAATGTTCATTATAAATTCTCATAAAATATTATTATATTTTCATACTTTAAAAGCGTATTTTATATGCCCGAAATTATTTTATTAAATAATATATTTGAAAAAGTGTGAGATATTAAATTTAGAGAGAAAATATTCAAAAACTAATGTATAGGTGAGGAGAAAAAATGGGTAAAAACTTAAAATTTTTATACTTCTTGAAAAATATGGTTAATTTAGTTGATACATTAAAATTATATTAAGTAGTTAATTTAATCAATACATTATGATAAGATATAAATTTATAAATTTTATAGTTATTAATAACTATATATAATTTATCTATTTTTGTGATATTTATTTCATGTCACACCATAACTAAATTATGAGTGATTTTTTTAAGAAAAGAGTATTGATGCTAGTTAAATGCTTTTAACATATAGTTATGTTAGTAATTTCAATACAATTATGTTTTTATAATATTTATTAATCAATTACCACTAAGTATTATATTATAGTGGTATTTTTTATTAATATCACTACATTATAACGTGCCACTATACTGTAAAATGGCGTCAAATCAGTGTCACTAAATAATTTGCTGTACTTTTTACAAATGACCCCATAAATAAATATGAGTGATATTTTTTAAGAAAAAATTAGTGACACTACTTAAATGCCTTGCAAATATATTTATTTTGGCATTTTTAATCAAATGTCACTATTTTTTGTCATTTATTAATCAAATGCCACTAATATATTGTATTACAGTGACATTTTTCAACAATTATCACCATATTGCTCGTGTGTCATTACACTACTGAATGTCACTGAGTTAGTGCCACTAAATATTTTGTGGGAGTTTTCTAAGTGACATCATAAACAAATATGAATGACAGTTGTTAATAAAAATTAGTTGCACTAGTTAAATGCCTTCAAATTATATTTTTGTTGGCATTTTTAATCAAATGTCATTATTTTATATGTTATTTAATAATCAAATGCCACTAAATATTTTATTATAGTGACATTTTTTTTTACTATCACCAAATTACTTTTGTGTCACTACACTATAAATGCCACTAAATTGGTGCCACTGTACATTATGACATTTTTCTTCAAATGACACTATAACTATATATTAGTGGCATTTTTCTAAAAGAAAATTAGTGACACTAGTTAAGTTTCCGTGAAATACATTTATCTTGACATTTTCAATGAAATGTCACTATTTTGTTTGTCATTTAATCATCAAATACCACCAAATATTAAATTATAATGGCATTCTTTTGCAACTATCACCACAATACTTTTTGTGTCATATGTCACCAAGTTAGTGCCACTAAATGCCAATTTTCTTGTATTGTGATAAATTACATATTTTATTAAGTCTCAAAAGTTCTGGAAGTATATTTTTTAAGATATCTTGATAAATAATTATACTCAAATCCAAATCTTGAAAGTTCTAGAAGTAATGTTTTCAAAAATTTCCTGATAGATGTAATTTTCGAATTGTAGCTTGATTTAACGTAAAAAGTTATCCACATGGTATGTATATGTCTTCTGAAAACTGTTTTATAGTTGGAAGTTGGTTATTTTATTTTTCTTGAAAGAAAAGCATGGTTTTCTTTCTTTCTTTTTCTTTTTTTTTTCTTGGGTCAATTTTTTGGTATTACGTATATAACTTACTCAAATTCGATAGAAGGGTTAAGAAACTATTTAATGGGTGATCTATTGCTCATATTATTTTATAACTATTTCTATAGAGGACTTAGCTAAGAACCAAGAGGACGATCAATTTTTGAATTGGTGACAAAATATTAAGATATTTCTTGGTTTCGAATAAAGTTTGATCTATAACTATGAAATCTTTGTTATTCTTTTAGACACTTTTTAAAGGATTGTAATAGAATTGATTTCTAAATATGAGTGTTTTGTTTCTAATTACAAGAATTTAAATTATTCCCCGTTGTGATACTTTTGAAGTTTTGTAATAAAATCTTATAGATTTTAGTAATTTTCTAATTTTCAAAACTTATAACCCATTTGGTTTTATTTCTAAGACCTATTTTCATTTTTAACCATTTTTAAAAATTGAAAAGATAGTTGCAGTTTTGAAATAAAAATGAAAATGTGTTTTGACGGATTGTTAGAAAGCAATGACTAAAGTAGGTATAGGGTTGAAAAGATATTTAGCTTATATTTTTTTATGTTTAAAAATGTTTTTTAATAATATATGTATATTTTGTTAATTTTAAAATAATAGTGGGTACTTTATATCAAATTAAATTTGAATTTGATTAATGTGATAATAGGATGATATGATAGGTTTAGAAAATGAAAATAGGAATACTTTGAGTGAAATAGAGAGGAAGTGATAGTTTTCATTTTTTATCACCAAGTGAAAATGAAAATGAGCAACAGAAAGAAAACCAAACTGGCCGTTAATGTTTTTGAATCCTTTTAAGCATAACCGTGTCAAAAATAGGTTGGCAGATAGTACACTTGCAGCATTAGCACTGAGCAGGTTCATTGGCAGTTGATTCAAACTGGGAAAATTGATGCTGTATGCCACTGGCATTGTTGGCCTTCCCAAGATTTTTTGAAAGAAAAAGAAAAGGTAAAGTTAAGCTAAATATTCTTGAGGCTGTTTTGTGGAAGCCCGGCAAATACTATACAAATTGAAATGAGAGAGGTCTCCACATGGGAAGTAGGATATATTGAAACTTTATTTGCGAAAGACTCATAAGCTAACTGAATATCATGATCTGAAAACAGTTCTGAACGTAAGTTTTCAACTGAAAAATATTATTTTGTCTGCAGATGGATTTTCCTCTTCAAGAATCAAAGAATACAGACTTATTTGAACCGAAAAAACAATAAAATCGAAATTCAGTTAAAAGTAAAAGGTTGCAAATCCCAACCAACTTCAGCTAAGATTTTTTGTTGCAGCCAGAAAAATTATGGGGCTTGTTCTCTTGCATTTTGGGTGAATTGTAGAAAATATTTTGGGAGAGGGTTTTTGGGAGAAATTTTGGAGAATGTGCCAAATGCTTCTCTTTGTTTTGGAAAAACATGAAAAATGATTTGAGAATGAGTTGTTTGTTTCTTTATGTGTTTTGGGGAGAGACAAATTTTATTGTTCATGTCAAATCAATTGCTTTTTTGTTGGGTTTATAAGGTAAAAGTGATTTTTAATGTAATATATATATGTATATTTTTTGTTGGATGATGTATATGTATATATATATATTTGTAATGATTGAAATATGGTTGTAATGAAATGACATATAATTAATTTATTTAATTTTTTAATTTGACATTTTATTTTTTCTTTATGCTAAAAATAATATATGTTGTATGACATTGGAACAATTATTCATTAATTAAAATTAAAATAATTATTAAAAAGCAAATTAAGTATTTAAAATTAAATTTATTAAGTTAATAAAAATACATATTGAATTAAGTGTAGGAAACAGATTAATAAATTTTTTAAAAAATATGATTAATAATATATGTCTATTTACTGGTAAAAAATATATTTAATAGATTCAATAATTTGCAAAAAATAACTTAATATATTTTTATTATTACACTATTTTATAATATATAATTTAGGAAAAAAGTCGAACTTATTTGACTTGCAAATTATTAAAGTATTGTATTATTAAATAAATTAGATATAATTATACAAACATAATAGAATATAATAGAGATGGATTATTACATTTAATCAAATGCAATAGAGATAAATTATACAGATATATTAAATAAAATAATATTAATAGAATTTCATTGCCTATATTTATTTTCATTAAATGTAATGATTTCTTTAGATAAATAAACGAATTAATCTAAATAAAAGACCAATCAATTAAATGTTTAGAATATTAATTAGCACATAGAGCTACTTATGAATAATAATTTATTCACTTTTAGTGATAAAATTTGTTTACTTGTGGTTTAATAATACGTTACTTGATAAGTTGCAAAGTAATGTTTAACATTGGCATAATTAATACTATTTAATGTCCAATATGGATTTACTTTAATAATATGATAAAGTCAAGGCGATTCATACTTTGCAGCACACAACGTGAAGAAAGTCGAAACATGTGCATCTGGATTAATCCTATGGTGATGGTAGATTGCGCGGCCTGCAACACACGATGCTGACCTCGGTTGTACTAGTGGAATAAGATGCACGTGGCATCGTCAGATGTCGCATGAGTCTACGCCGTGTGTGGCTTATCTGACCATCCACTGATGCGATATCACTATGATTATGTTCTTCATCCTATGGTGGAGGTACATATGGAGGTGTAGGATTAGGATCTATCTCCACCTCTTATCGTATTGGTGACCAAGTGGGTGGGTGCGGTCTATATTAATGAAAGGATGTACGAGATGCATCAGAATTCGCAACAACAATCGGGTGAAGGTAATCCCCACCCAACTGTACTCTAGCACGAACCGCATCTTTTCTATTATCAGTTGGGTCAACAGGTATCGGCTCTACAAAAATCTCCCATAACAAATCATATCGGGGCTCCCACCGCTCAAAATATTGTGCAGATGAAAGGTTGATCTGCATATGAAAATAATTTAGAGAATTATTACATTGTTTTACCAAAAAAAAAAAAAAAAATACAACAGTTAAGGAAATAATTATGTACATTAAATATATTCTTACATGACTAAGCTTGTCACGCAAATCAGGTGGCACATACATCTCCCCTATATGTTCATTATATCGCACATTTGGATGCTTCATAATTATAGAGACTGTTTCGTACCTATCCTTCAAGTCATAAAACTGTTCAGTAACAAACTGTGCGTTGAAAGGCCACTAGAAGTGTCACCTCAACTTGTATGCCAACTTTGGCATACATATCTCAACATACATGTCGTTTGTCAATGAGTTAATGGTGTTAGCATCTAGCAACATGTGGATAAATCTTTCCTCCACATCTGGCCCCCATACATCAGGGATATGAGAACTTAGAGCATCCAATGATTGACATCGGCTCACAGCAACACCTACAATTGCATAAATAATGAATATTATGCTTTGTACTTCCATATATACATATAAATCTTGAAATTATGCATATTATATAATGCATAGTTAACAGAATATATAGAAAATCATGCAAATCATATATTCGAATTTACACTAGTGCCAATTTTAAAATTGAAACATTAGTTAAACATTATTCAAACATTAGTGACATGCTTTTCCTTTTAAATCTATCTAAAGTATCACACCACTAGTAGCTTAATGAGTACAGCAACCGGAAGAATCAAAATCACAAGTATGACAAACATAAGACATCCACATAATGGGAAAAGTAGTGATGATCCGGTGAAGCTAAAAAATGAATCACAGGATAGTCCCCGAATGCATATCACTGCTGAATCCCCCACTCCTATCGCTCTGTACAAGTGTGCCAGATGATGAAGGTCGGGCAGAACTGTTAGCATCCGAATGAGATTGTGATCCAGTAAAATTAGTGCTACTATGTTGTCTGCAATGCTGACCACTCCATGTCCATGAGTCCACCCATATGAAAGAACCTTCATGATCCCCCCTATAGGACATCTAAAGAAAAATTGTCCATAATTTGTAGGTGTCTTGGCCATATATACCCTTATCGGTTCTTCTCCGCAAACAAATAAAATAGGGTTGTGTGAACCCATCACCGATGACGCAAGTGAAATAAGCTATATATAATTTATGGATGATTAATATGAAAAATGAAAAATAAAACTCAAAACATTCAATAACACAATGTACAATAGTCCGTTCAACATAACATAACAAATAATACAACTTCCAAAACACATAAATAAGTTATACAGTACACCCATCAAAAGTAAAGGATAGTACAATCGGTTTCATACTTAACATGAACTTCTAGAAAGTTCATTCCTATCACAAGTTAAATTAACCTAGATTGTTTCAATTCCTACTATCATTCCACATTTGGATTACTATCTCGTCCCTGAGAGCAGTCTGTGTGTTGATCTCTTCTTGACTTGGATGACCTTTATGGTAGAAGGTATGCAAATCTGTCTCCTCCTTAGTCAAAGGCTCGTTGAAAATTTTATCGTCACAACTGAACTTTTTAATAAAATTATGTAAAACACAACAAGCAATGGCCAAGTCCCTTTGATGATTGAGGAAGTAGTTAGGCATCCCCCAAGCTAGAATAGAAAACCTCTTTTTTAGAACCCCGAATGAATGCTCTATGTGGTTCCTCAATCTTGAATATGCGTGATTGAACATCTCTTTATGACTGTTTACATAGCAGAATATTTGAACGCCTCCAAATGGTAGCACGACTGTCTATACGGTGCTAGTTAGCATATGTAGTTTGTAAACCCAACACCTACAAGGTAGTACTTCCCTGAGATGGTGAGTGGGACATCATTACAGAATTACAAACTATTCATAACTTAATGATATACTATGGATGATTCGAGTCATATAAGGAACCTGGTGGAGGAAATGAAAATCATGGGTCTTTTTGAATCACTGTGAGTAATACTCATGAGTCATTTGCGCTACCCTCCCATCCAACATTCACATAAGTGAACATAAGGTCAAAATCACATATAGCAAGAATGTTCTGGCTTGTATGTCCCTTGTGTGACTTGTACGCACTTTGATGATGATGAAGGACCGAAACAGATTAGAATGTCATAAATAGCTCCTACAGCTCCTTAGATCGTGAAAATATGGTTAAGAAGAATGAATCGTGATAATAATTCTATAAATCAAAAAAACGATTCTTCTTCGTAATTAATCCAACCTTAAAATAAAGATAAAAATTAGGATTTAACTCGATTTGAGGTGGAACCTCGTCAAATCGTGGTCGGGATATTATCTCTAGTGCCAAGCAGACCAATGTACGTAAAACTCATCTTATTTAGTGATTCACCATCGAGAGAAAATATTGGAACCTCTCCATTGTATTACATTGTCTTTGGTGCACCCCTATTATTTGTATTAACATAGCCACTTCCTCTTTAATAGATACTCGTGATCTAACAGTCTGTGTTAGTAGGCCATGGGAGGTCATTAAGTCAACCAAAGCTTCAAACACGGGTTTGGTCATGCAGATTTCATTGTAAAACCTTTGTGGGTGAGCATTCAATATTTCTCCACTAAGTCGACACCTTACATCCAAGAGTTATTTCGAGGTATCCTTTATGGTGCCATGTTTGGTGTGATAATCTCCATAACAAAAAATAACTCTTCCTCTCCATCTAAAATGTCACTTCCTAGGGTGCTGGGACTACTGTCACCTTCAGATTCTAGATGAGGATTCATTGAACTTGATGTAGTTGCCATGCTGTTTAAAATCAACATATAAATAACCAAACTGCACCTATTTGAAAATAGGGAAGAAGACATATATGGAAATCGAAGGAATACAGAAGGAAATAGTAAAAGTGGATAAAAGACATGGCAACACTAGAACATATGAGCAAATTTATCATACGAAACAACGATAGTGTTTCAAATGGAATAATTAAGTGCATAAATTTAAAAAAGATAACACAAGTCACATGAACATTCATAAGCAAAGATAGAGGGATAGTAGATCATCATTTGCCATGGGCATACACACGAACTGGACACATGTACTCCAATAACTTAACCCAAATGCACTTCTCATGACCGTCAAGCCAAGTGAAGAACAAACGCATAGTGCTACTCTTTAATGCATTAATAGCTCTTACAAAGAGGCTATCGAGGAGTCCTTCCATTCCTCGGAGTGATTCAGTGCACATCTCTATGGATCTCTAAGATTTATCCCCTACCCTGTTGGACTTGGCTTCCATTAAGTTATCTCACTTGTCGAGTGTCTCATTCAAATGGACATCCTTCTCTATTTGGGGCATCACTTTCCTTCAACGTGAAGAACCTCCGAACATGCCCACCATGCCTGTCAAGTCATCACCATGACTACTCGAAAGTCTAGAACAACTACCTCATGTAGAATTCATATTCATGCTAGGGACCCTATCCTTGTTGGAAAGATCAACCAGCTGTGAAAAAGATCAAGACTGTGAGCTAGTTGCCATAGAACCTTGGAACATTTCTATACAGTAATCATAGTGGGGCAAGCCATGCTCGATGATGTGTGTGCATGATTTAGATGCTCCTATTTTATGAAAAGCATTGTGAAAATAGGAAGGGAATAAGTTAAGAAAATGGCTAAGTGACGTGACAATAAAATGAATGACAATAAAAATTACTGCTATCCAATGCTAAATTGAGGATCTCGTAGTAGTGTTTCTTTCGTAATTCCAACCGAAACCAGTCTCCTTAGTAACTAGTTGATGGAATAAGCATCATGCGATCCGAAATCGATTGAACTTAGTTTTGCACTGCTGAACAGCATAATTATATCGACTATGAGTACATGCATTTAATTTGTTGCAAATTCTTCCTCAAGTGAAGGTCGAGAAGATAGTCGCGAGTAGCTAACCATTAATGAATTCTTCATAGCATAGCTCAATGAATGCTATCTCATTTTCAAAAGGTCAGCATGTGGAACTCGCCTTTATATGTCCGCACGTGAAATTGTTAGATGGCTCTTTTCCATTTGGATCCATCTATATTCCATACCAAATGTTCAAAGCAAAAAAATTGATATTCTTATAGTGAGTGTAATAGTAATCTTAATGAAGCGAGAGATTTCAACACGGGAGAATCTAGCTTGTTAAACTGTTTATGTTGCATACCAACATGTTTAGAAAGTAGTTATTTTCCCAAGTAAAAAAATAGACCCCTCATGCTAGTGTAAATGAAGAGAAATTTCTTTGTGGCAAAGTTTCAAATTTTCAATCTAAGTCTTAAAATTAGTAATTTTCAAATTTTCAAGGTAAGCCTTAAATTGGTAATTTTCAATATATTTAATTACATTTTCTCCAAACCAACACAAATTGAAGAATTTATTTCTCAAATTGGTACTTCACATGACCTCCAAAGTTATTTGTGGCAATTTTCAAAACACATATTCTCATCGCATTCTAAAATTCTAATGAAATAACTTTAAAAAGGTTGCACTCAAAATGTTTTCAAATGAAAAAAAAAAAAAAAGAAATTCAATAATTACCTTGTAAGATGAATTTACTTGTGGAAATTGATTTGTGGCAATTTCACATACCCAATTTAGTTAACATGCTACACCTTGAAAAGTTGATTTAAAAAGCTTTAATCTTTTGCCAAATGAACAAATTATAAATTGTATTAAATGCAAACTCTTTATTTGACTTCATATCCAAATGTATTTTTTGGGAATACTTAAAAAAAAAAAAAAACATATTTTAAACTTCATTTAAAAAATGTTTCATTCCTCTTTCTCCAAACAAACATAAATTCAATAATACATTTCTAAAATCATTATTTGAAATTATCTGCAAAATAAATTAAAACAAAATTTCCATTGAAATTTTGATTAATATGATGATGATAATACTAATCAGTATTAAATTAATTCCTAACTATATGTTGCAAATCTTACCACACTTTATATACTTAATCTATTCAATCAAATTTAATTCGTACATACAAATTCATTTTCGCATCGTAGCAAAAGGGACATGGACATGGATTTTATTTAACAAAACTAAATGCAACATATTATACATACAAATTTGAATTGGCAAATGTGTGTTTATCATGCTTAAAACTGGAAGCAGCAACATATGAATAAAAATCACGACAGTTTACATACGTAAATGACACAATTTACAAGCTCTTGACAGGAAAATAATCCTAGCTATAATAGAAAGCTGCCTGAGAGCCTAATGCTACAATCTGATACCAATATGCACCTTCTGCTGCTAGTGGAGAACTTTTCAATGGTAGGCTCTTGAAAATGCTAGGTGCTTTGGTTAGGATGATGAGATATAAAGCCATTTCCCATGTTATACACTCCCATCCTTATTTCCCTTGTTTTATCACTCTATATACACATCAAATTGTTTGACATAGATCCAAATGCATGTCCAACTACAAAACCTACTTACAAATACATGAAAGATTCCTACATAAGACATCCACAGTCAAGAACTACCGCAATATGCAGAAATGGGAAATGGTTTTTGGAAGACTACTAAATATACTAAGAACAATCAAAAACCAGTGCATAATTACCATCTCCAAAACAGGACCTAAACATAGGAGGACAACTAAAATCAGCTGACAGATAACCATAGCAGATTACCCTCTCCGAAACAGATTACCCTCCCCAAAAAAGGACCTAAACCAGGCAGATCACCATAGCAGGACAACTAAAATCAACTAGCATTTAGTGCTAACAATACAACCAACAGGCCCCTCTATGTTATCAAAGTATGAAATCAATAAAGACCATATATGGAGTAATAAAAAGACAGACTCAATGCTAGGACTCAACACCTTAGCCACTAAATTGCATGACAGACAAGCCAGGGAGCACACAAGTTGCCACATACACAATGAATAATAGCTGTCTCCTGCAGCCACTATTCTATGACTATAAAAAGTCACACAAATCACAGAGTGTGATTGTCAAAATGAAGACCAGTGGGTGGTCTTCTCCACTCAAGTAATCGTCACCGTGGATATATACTTCTCCACTCGCAAGATAGAGAAACCCCAAACATGGTGCCGTTGCATTTACACTACACATGTATCAAATCTCATAAAGCAAGTAACAAATAGATTAAAAGCTTCAAATCAAAACAAATAATACAGTAGAACATAAAGTCCAGCAACTCTGTACATGAACGTAATTAAAGCAGCCAAATAATCCATTCAAGTACTTATCATGGTAGTCATTTGAAGCAATCAACAAATATTCAATTACACATAATTACATAGGCCAAGAAATTCATAATTTACAGCTTAGAAAAAGTAAAGAGGACAACAAATTAGGGTAACAAGACTTATAGTACAGCTGAAAGCATAAGATAATTTCTCTTTCAAATCTCCCCTTTCCAATTCAGCCTCTACACATTTGTAATCCCCTATATTGTCACCACAGCTAGGTAATGCATGGTTTGCCATTGTGAAAGTGTGTGCAATGTGAGAGAAGTTTAAGAGTGACTATGGTGTTTGATATGTGCAATACTTAGAAGGTGAGTGTGGGAATGGTAAAGTAGATGTGTGTGTATATATATATATTATCTAAATATGCTTAAAGGGTCAAAGGAGACGCACATACTAACAATGCAATTTCTATCCATATTTAGACTACACGTGATGTTGCAGTCTCAAGTCTGTCAGCCTTATGAAAAGAAAACAATTTCAGTCCGCTATTTTGGGAGAATCCAGCTAAGCAGAGCATGTGGAAAAGTGAAAGCTACAAAAACATAACATAACCCATCACAGAGTAACAGTAAGGTTAACTAAATAGTGTAGCCTTCTAGCAATATAACAATCAAGTTCCAAAAGTGTTCAGCAATAGACATAATACATATTTCCATACATAATAGTCACTAATCTTCAAGGATAGTGATAAACTAACACAAAACCCCAGACTGTAAGCTGATAATCCAAAAACCAATTCATAAATAACATAATAAAATTGAATTTGAAACCAAATATGATTTTGCACAAACAATTTTTAGAATCAAAAACCATAACATAGGGTACGTATGCATGTGAAAATCAGAAATGACAAGACCTATCAAAACAGTATTTGCCCTCTTAATCGCACAAAGCAGAAAAGTTGAAAAGGTATGGTCCCATGCCCTGGAACAAATCCTTCAAAAACTTATGAAAGAAATAAAGAAAGCTTACCTTATGAGGAATCCTAACACATAATCCACGATCTTTTGCCTACACACACACAATAAGAACCGACATCCCGTAAAGAATACATGTAAAAAATAGGAATTGGGTAGAGAACTTTGTCAGGCAAAGATGAATATGCATTCAAATCAACCCTTCATTCGGACCCATAAAGATAAATGGCACAGTCGAACATAAAATCAACATCCCAATCGACCATTAATCCCCTGTTTTCAAAAAATCAACATCCCAATCCTCTATTTTCAGAAAACCTTAGAAAAAAATTGACAAAATCATAGACATGTGATATATCAGGTGAACCCATCACCATTACAATCTAAAAACGCATATCAAACGCTGGAGAGAGGAGGTGAATAGTTAGGCGCATAGATAGTTGTGTAGTTGATGCAATTTGGAGGAGAAAGAGAAAGGAAAAGGGGAAGGGGGTGAGAGAGAGAATAGATGGAGAGAGTAAGGGAAAGAAGAGAGAGTGGGAGAAAAAGTGGGGGTGGGGTGTCAAGGTAGGTTTTAGGGTTTTTTGAAATTATTTTGTGAGGATTTTTTGGGTATTGAAATTTTGTATTTTGGGAGAAGGATTGGAGAACATGCACATATTTTGTAATTTTTTTGGGAAATTGCAGGAGAACAAGCCCATGGATTTTGAGGTAGTGGAGTCATTGCTTCACAGTCTAAAATCTGGTGTTGGTTGCATCACTGCCGCAAGATGTTTGTCCTGTAGTTAAATTCAATTTCTAGAGTGTTAAACCATTTTGCACATTTAAAAATTCAGTTTCCAGAGTATTATATATTTGTACTATAATTTAGGGCAGGCTTACCTAATGAACTCCACATATCCATTTTGTAGAATGACCAGGGGCTCATAACCAACTTGCACCTGCACAAGTTGACATAAAAGAATAAGATCATATATAGTAAATATAAGAAAAAAGTCCAAACATTGCTTAAAGGAGGAAAACTTCTTACGTATTCCCAACCCAATTTATCCCCACATCTATACGAGGACCGAGTTGCCCGGTGGTGAACAACTTCGTCCACTCGCACATTCACACTGCAAATTCACTAACTATGATAGATATCTTTCTATCTATCTATCTATCTATCTATATATATATATATACACACACACACACAACATAATTTGTTAAGATGAACGAAAATGAGGAATTAATGGGGCAATATCATCTTACACTTCACTGAAGATCATTCCACTTAATCCACTTGGTTCAATCCACTTGCAAAGGAAAAATAAATAAGTTTCTCTAAGGTTAGACGGTCTAATTTTTACCAAGACATGCAGATAAAACATGTACATATATATAGCTCATCTAATATATATAGTTTCTGTATATATCATCATTTACTTCCTGATGTAATTATTAGTCAGATAAATCACAAAATCTTGGAGCCTAATGGTAAGCAGAATCATGCTCAGAACACACATAAAAAAAATGAAAAGAAAAGGAAAATGTAAGACTCCCAAGAATTAGACAAAAAAACTCTCAAGATTCAACAAGAAATTAAACGATGGGTCTATTCTGAATTATAATTAGTAGAAGACAATAATATTTTGGTCCAAAAACATTGCCAAGATTGAAATATTAAAGGTACAAAAGGAGGAGGAGATTTTACCAAATGGCAATTAATGAAGTCTGCTTCTAAGGCAATATGGTTTCTGCAGGACTTGCACATATAGTAGTTCGGATTATCCTCTTCAGCAAATTCCACCAAAGTTATCCTTTCTGTTTTAGGTACTCAATATTAGTTTTGCTATAGGGCTCTGGAGGCATGATTTGAAAGCCAAGTGTGTTGAACTGTTCTTGAAAGGAATGAGCTGATTCTTTAAAATTGGGAAAATTCATGAAACTAAGAAACTGGAAGTTTAGAATAAAGAAATGAAATAAAAAGGGATATGTGATTAGTTCAATGAAAAAATTATTGAATGGGGAGAGAGGTGGAGGGTTTTTATACGCTGCAGATGGAGTCTGTATGATTATCATATAAAGGGAAAGATCGACTTGGGTTCAAATTAACTATTAAAACTGCCGCCATATGTGAGGCATTTTGCTAATGCTTCTGGCAAGTTGATGAAGTCTCTACCACTATATCATCATGTTATTAACATTATAAAAAATAAATCTAGATTTTGGATATTAAATTTTGAGCTCTAGAGTTGGTGATGATGGTGTTATTCTGGATAATCAGATTTAATATTAGATTTAATAGTATATACTCTATTAATAGAAAACGTTATCAATTATATATACCTCATAAATGTATTTTGGTTATTTAGTTTATTCTATAGCTACATGAATTTCATTAAAGTTAAGCCTCGATGCCATGAGATTTAGAATGCATAATTAATAGTGAGGATAATTTCAATTTTCGTCCATCAAGTTTGTCACTAGTTCAATTTACATCCCCTAATCCACATTTAGATCACCAACATCTTTTAATTTTATCCAATCCTACTCTGCCGTCAATTGGTCCGTCAAGTAGTAGCAGCTAAGAATTGGAGGGAATAGTGTCACCTTTTCTCACTAGATTTAAGTTCTTCACTCTCTCTCCAAAACTCACTTTGTCTCCTACACATTCAGTCAATCAAATTGAGTTAAATTTCATCTTCTATTTTTCTGTTATTGAGTGTTCCTTCTTCTTCAAGCAAGTCTTTCAATGAAGCTGCACCAACTAACTCCCTTTGAAATTGTGATGGGTGAAGATCATTGTGCTTACGTTAAGAGGCCCAGTAAAGGTTTATAATTCCCTCTCTCTTTATGCTATTAGCCAAAAACTGACAAGGGACATAGAGACTATTTAGAAATAGTTGTCATCTAACTTGAGAGATGAAGGACATGGGTGAAGCAAACTGCATATTGGGCGTCATGTCACCATCAAGAACTATACATCAAAAAGTATTAGAATGATTTTGAATGGGAAGTTGCAAACTTATTAATGTTCTTGTGGTTAAAGACCAAAGTCTAAGGCATGACATGTGACCGAATACTCTTGATGAAAAACTAGAGATGTCTAAAGTACTATATTCAAGTGTCGTTGGGAGCTTATTGTATGCTATGTTGTGTACTTGCCTTGATAGTGATATCATAGGTCTAGTTGGCAGTTATCAATCTAATCAAGGAAGAAGACACTCGATTCTTGTTAAGAAATTTTTTTGATACCTGAAGGGTACTGCAGATTATCCTCTACACCATTAGGGAAAGATCTATCCTTGAAAAATATATAGATGCAGATTAGGGAGGTCTACATCTGGATGTGTTTTCTTGTTCAATAGTGAAATTGTTTCTTAGAGTGGCAAGAAATAAACATGGTTAAGGAATTTTTATAACACTTGGGTTTAGTAAGCAATCATGTGGGAATAGTAACCATTTATTATGATAGCAAGTTAGCACTTGCTTACTCTGAAGACTCAAAATATCTGAAAAATCCAAATATATAGATGCTAAATCCAACTTTATTAAAGGCAAAATTGAAAAGAATGAGGTGATACTAAATTATATGTCTATGCATATGAGGTTTTGATCATTCACTAATCAATATCTAGAGATGTTTTTGTGAGTCATATTAAAATCTCTAAGGTTGCATGAATAAGATTGTAATTATGCACAAAGACATTTATGATCTAATGCTTATTAAATTCTATGACAATTGAATTTTATCTGTACAAATGCTTCATGTCTTTAATTATAAAGGTATATTCGACAAGTGATGGTTGGCTCTTATGAGAATCACCTTTGGTGTGAGATCAGATAGTATTAATTTTATTCAAATGTCGCCTTAGACATATGTGACTAAGATGAGATTATTACTTGAAATTTGGTAATCGAAATCCACTTCATTGGATTTGTCAAATAGCTAGATGTGAGATTTTTTGAAATTGCTATGTTAAGGAAAAGCAATAAGTGAAAAAACTCATGTTAGGTGTTAGGATACGCCTGAACTAAGATCTACTTGATACTTTATTTGAGTATTAATGATTTATGCTTCGAGCTAGGAAAAAGTGTAACGTAACACGTGTTTTGAGGAAAAAAACTCACAAGGTGTCTTTTTCTTTCTTTATTTCTTATTATAAAAGTTTGATTTACTCATATACATTTTTTGTACTATCATAAAATATTTTAAAATATTACAAATTATTAAAAAATAACAAGAAAACATAAAATTACATGCACACCTTTCAAATACTAAAAGAATAACTTAAAGGTGTTGAAGGGGTTGATCATATTCATGCAACTGCAAGATAATAATTAAAAAAATTAAACGAAGAGGTTTTGATTTTATCAAAAATATAAACTAAAACAAAAATATTATAAATTATTATCAAAATTTAATAATAAATTTAAAACTAATAGTAAATACACATCTCTCAATTTTTTTAGAAAAACTTAGAGGCTAACTTGGTCCACGCCTAATGGAACAAATAAAAAATTGAATAAACAAATATATTAAAAAAAAAAACCTTGAGATGTTGATTATATTAATATTTCTTTGAGATAATTAAAGAAACAAATATAAATAAATAAATAAATAAAGAGACATGAACTCTATCAAATAGGGATGGCAATGGACCCGCCCCAGCCTTCGAGGTGAAAAAAATGGGGTTCGAGGTGAGTAGTGGGTCTTGATTAGAAAGACCCGCCTGGGTCTGGGGCAGGTTACGGGTTTAGGTGGACTCGTCCCGTATAGTAATTATATTATATATATTATATGTATAAGTATAAGTATTTAGTATGTTATAATACTATATTAGAAAATTAGGGCTTCTCTTTTTTTTGACTTGTTTCAGTTTTATTCTCTCAAACCCGTTACTCACCACAGCAAAATCTGTACATTCAAGTGATGATGAAGAAAAGAGGATAAAAAAAAAATATATACAAAAATACAAACAAAAAAAAGGGTTAGACGGGTCCAACCCGCCAGATTTGGGGCCAAAGGGAAGACGGGGTGGGGCGGATTTTGGGTCTCTCAATTGTCAAGTGGGGCGGATCCCGGTTCCTGCCAGACCCACCCCATTGCTATCCCTACTGTCAAAGCCTCTTAAAATTAACTTTTAAAGGAAAATGCAACAAAAACATCATTGCCTTATTACAATAAATTGAATTCTTTACTTCTACGATATTTTACTTTTTTATACTAATATTTTATTAAAAATATCCAAGAAAGCTAGTTAAGTTACAACTTAGAATCATAAAAAGAAGAATTATGGTTATACTTTTTTCATGAATATATATAACATGGTTGGTAAGATGTAAAATGTATATAACAAATGATGTAATTCGAATAACAACAAAATTTATATTAGAACTACCTAATCATAGACATGTCTCATAAAGAATATTTAAAGTAAGATATAAAAATATTTGTGAATAAATAATTTTATTTTAATAATTTTTTATAGAAGGATGATTTCATCATTTAAAATAGTTTTACTCTATTCCTATCAATTGAAGTTAAATACCAATCATGAGATTAAAATCATATAGGAAATTGTGATTTTATTCCTTTTACGGACCAAGTACTGGATAAGTTATACTAATATTATTCAATATTTTTCATCTTTCTTTCATTTCCAAAGTCATTGTATTTCCACTAATATTGTTCCTACATACCAAACATCCTCTTAATCTTTTATGTGATTTATTATAGTCATGTTGGTTTTTGAGACTACTAACTTTTCAGACTATTTGATTGATTTGTTAGAATTTATAAACACTAATCACATATGATCATAGTAAAGTAATACCATACTTCTAGCTTCATGCAAGCTGTAGAAATATAAACATATGTACTATGCATAAAACTATTTGAAAATTATAATTTATAAAATTAAAAATAATAATATATATTATTTTGAAAGCATTTAATTCATTATTCGATCTAGGCCTGTATATTATTTTGAATGCCTAAAATGTCATAATCATACCCATACCCATACTCATACTTATTAAAGATAATGTAATAGGCATGGGTAGGGTCTATACTCATAAATTACCCATGTACCCATTACCTTATACTTAAATTTAATCTATGAACTTAAAAATTATTTATACCGAAATCAAATATATATTAATGATAAATTTTTTATATATAAAAATTACAAATATGTGAATGAATAGTACGGCGGGAATAGGCTAGGCTAGGCTAGGCTAGTCTAGGCTAGACTTTGTTGTAAATATGCTAAGCCTATTGTATATTTTGTAAGCCTAAACCTAGTCTATTACCTAACATAGGTTTTTTTTTTTTAAGGACTAGCCTAGCCTCCTTAGATTTTTCCAAAGCCTAAGTCTGGCCTGAAAAAGTCTATTTTAGTTAAGATTTAATTAGGCTTAAATTTTATATAGATTCAGGCTTTTAATAGGCTTAAAACTTTGATAGGCCTTAATAAGCCTAAAAATTTTATAAGTTATATTGAGCAAAAATAATTGGCGATTATAATACACTTATCTTAACAAAGAGAAAAGCATAACCAAATATTATTATAAGTTAAATAAAAAATTTGAAATAAAATGGTTGTGTATTAATTAAGAACATAATATATAATTATATAAAATTATTAAAATTAATTAATATAAATATAAAAGTAATTATATAAGTATTATAAATAATTAAATATATATTATAATATAATTAAATTATATAGACCAGCCAATAGGCTTTATAGACTTTTTTAAAACCCTATACTTAGCTTTTTTAATTAAATAGACTTTTTTAAAAGCCTAAACCTGGATTATTTATTAAATAGGCTAAGCCAAGCTACACCTCAATAGGCCAAATTGTAGGCCCTGACGGGGCAGCCTAATCTATTCTCATCCCTAATGAACAGTAATAACTAAATAATTTTCTTCATTAAAAATTAACTAAATTAATAAAGTTATTATATTGCGATAGCAATTTTTTAAAAAAAATTGAAATAGTAATAGCAACAGTTGAACATTTTGTCATTAATTAAATTAATAGTGAAATAAATATTTTTTATAAAAACAGTTAATAAAATTAATTTTGTTAATGGATAAACTTTGTTAATAAAAATTTTATTAATGAAAAATTGAAAATAAAGATTAACTAATTTAATTTTAATAATTAAATTAAATTAAATATAGAAAAAGTTTTTTTATTTTTTGTTATTGTATGCCAAATAATATTTTTAGTATATATTGAGAAAATTAGTATATACATTAAAAATATAAATCCAATAAACTAGACTCAATGAGATGGTAAGGTAGGGTTAGTGTCTCATCCTTTTAAGTATTTTATTTAAGTATTTTAGGGTATGGTAGAATATAGAGTATTTTTGTTTGGGTTTTTTAGGGTATAGGTGTAGGTAGGGTGATACCCTATCCATTTACAGACCTAATTCGATCATAAAGTAAATATATATATATATATATATATATTTCTCTTTTCCACTATAAATGGCTTCAAGGGTCGATTTCATGAGCTACCTCGACCAAGGCTTATTTGGTTAGCAACGAGTCTAATCTTTTTTGTTTTTTTTTTTTTTTTAATTAATTTAACAAATCCTATCTTGTTTTTATATTGAGGGTCATGAGGTGGACCCTCCAACAGAGTTGATTAGCTCAAATTCATATACTTAACAAAACATCAACTTTGTCAAATAAAATAAAATTCCAATTTTGGGGACATCCAACTTGACTAACTCAATAGTCCTCAACATCATTATCTAATCAAACTATCTATCCTCGTTCACAATATGCTATCAAGCTTGGCAACAGACCAGTTGATACCTCTTCAATTTTTTTAGCCCAATCATGCTAAGCCCAATGATTATCAATTGGCCCAATCACTATGGGGGCAAAGTGTGGCATCAAATTCCACTCACATTACCTTCTTTAATTACTTAAGATAAAACTACTTTTTAATTTATCATGAGTTAAAATCATAAATTAATAAACTCTTAAATAAACAAGAATGGTTAGACATTTTAGTTATACATATACTTAACCAATATCAGTCCAAAAAAAAAAAAAAAATAATAATAATAATAATAATAATAATAATAATAATTGATGTGTTTAATTGGCATTTAATTTGTTGATATATTGGGATATGTATAAATTGGATTTGTCAAACATAGGTAAGGAGCTCCTCGATAAGGTCAATCGATGTAGGTCCAATTTTAAGAGAGCAGGAGGAAACTTGAAATCTAAGGATTTTATTAACACTAAGAGGGTGTTTGGCTAAACTTATTTAAAACATCTTATAAGCACATACATCTTATAAGATGTTTTTGAAGTTTATAAGATGTTAAATTTTATTTTTAAAATAAGTTGTTGACGTGTTTGGATAAAATAAGATCTTGAAGCTTATAAGGTGTTAATAATGACAATTTTGTACTTAAAATGATTAAAAATGAAGGAGCTTGTTAAGATCTTAAAAATAAATTAGGGTCTCCTTACTTTTTTAAAAAGAGCTTTTAAGCTCCTAACATCTTATTTTAGAATCTTATAAGTTTTTTTAAAAAATAATTTATCAAACACTTTTTATCAACTTATAAGCTTTTAAACATCTTATAAGATGTTTTAAAGAGCTTATAAGCTCACCCCAAACACCCTCTAAGTTTGGTATACGAATTTTGGTGAAGGAAAAAAAGAAAAAATTGAATGAATGTATAGTGTACTTAACGAAAATAAATTTTACTCATAAAATGATTAGGAAATTGAGGGAAATTTTTTTGTGACCTTTGTATCTTTCTCCAACACATTCATCACTTTTTTCTCCATTTCTTTCTTCGTTGTTTTTTTAACTATTAAACAATATGAGATGTTATATCTCGTTGATTTTATTTTATTTTATTTTTTTTCACTATTTTTTTCTCATTAAAATTTTTAAATCAATCATAGGGCTGGATTTAAAAAGCAAAAAAGGAAAAACAACTCTTAGCAAGCAAGTTATAATAAAATAATAGTTGGAACAGTTTAAATAAGACAAGGTAAAAGCATTAAATTAGTGGTTATTGGATTGGTAGGAAGCGCATTTGTAAGGTCGGGTCACATACATCAGTTATGTGGATTTACCTGTGAGTATCCCATGATGCCATAATGTCAAGATCAATGGCTTAGCCAGCCCTTAGGAGATGATTTTACTTTTCAGCTACATGAAATTAATTTAAGCCCTATAATATCAAATAAAACAAGATTACTGGTTCTTTTTCCATTTTTTTATTTTTTTTATTTTGAGTGATATTGAGTCCAACACAAATACAGGCAAGAACATAAGTCGAATAAAAATTTAAAAATCAAATTCTATTACATATATATATATATACTGTATACATTCACATTAAATATGAAATAATATTATTTTTTTTATACACATAAAAAATTTATTAAAATATAAATTATAAATCTTATATTTATATGTGTGGCAATAACATTAATGATTTAATTAAGCAGTGAAGAGTGAAGACGATATGTCATACATACTAAAAATACTTAAATCATGATAGCGAACAATAAAATCCATGACTTCCTAAAGGCTAAAACACCTCAAAAGTCCTCGCATGTCTGTCAGATTAAAACTTTTGAAAAGCCATGCTATATTGCTCTACTGCTATTCAAACGCACACTGAAAATTCGTTGGCAATTAATATAAAATGCATTCTTATTTCTTACATAAAAACTCTCCGAAAAAGGCATTCCCCCGGAAAACCCAAAAAACGGGCCTTTCTCTTTAAATGCTCTCTCTCAATCTCTCGCTTCCATTGGCGCTCAACACAAAATATTCACAACCCGAAGTAGCGGCCATCTATTTTTTCGGGTAATTAACTCATTCATCTGATTCCATATTCATCTGAGTTTAATATTTCTGCTCATCGTTTTTGTTGATTATTGAGCGGTTTACGGCTTCGTTTTACTGGGTGTGACTATGATTCTTGTTTGTGGACATATTGGCTTGACCTTCAGATTACTCCTATGCCACTCAAACCATCAAATGGCAACACTTTTCTGCATAGTTTCTGCTGTTGCGAATGCGGGATATATTTGATAAGTTTAGATTTTTTTTATTTTTCTTTTTTTGAAAAAAAAAAAAAAAAAAAAAAGAAAAAGAAAGGTAAATAAGGAAAGTAGAATCATTCAGTGGTGTAGCTAAATGAGTTTGCTTCAGTGGAGTTTCTTTTGGTAATATGATTCGTGTTAATTCTCTGTCTAGTGCCTTGCAGATGCAATTTGGTAATTCTTGATCTTAAGCATCTTTGTTCCAGCCTTAAATGTACTTCTGGAAATTCAAGTGCACGTTGCATAACAAGGTTTCTGTATTTTTGGAATGCTAATTCGATGCCAGGACAAGATATTGTTGGTGTCTTCTTGTACTTGGATTCTGTATGGTTAAATCTTGCTGCTGTTTTCTTTAACTTTTGGATGAAGTATTTCTGATGAATTATGGATTGTATTATAATTAATAATTACTGTGAGGATGCTGTGTATGTATCCATTTAATTATCTTCTGAGTTTAACCATTATATTTTTTATGTTGCGTGATGGATGCTCCTCTATAGCTTACTTTCAGTTTGGAAGTGATAGCTTATAGCATACATGCATCGTATATAGCTTCATTAAGCATCTTATACCTTGTGGCATAATGCCATTCTGTGACATCATATTTTTCTCCATTTTTGACTTTTCTTTATGGTCATCTCATGCCATGGTAAGTCAAAATATGCAAGGTGCACATTTGAATTCATCAAACGTAGTTACTTATAGTTGCATATTTATCATATTAAGCCAGCCTCTGTGTATGTTACTGTAAAAAAATTATAAACCTATCTAAGAATAGTCTTTCCAGCCTTGACCAATGTCCATGACTATCATTTGTCTTTGCTTAGTTTTCTTAAACAAAATACTAACATGATGTCTTTGTTCAGATTTCTCATACCTTCCCGATGAAGTATTGATGCCTCTGCTCCTATGTCAACCTTTTTTGAATCGCAAAAGCTATGAAAAACACCAAAATAAAAATCACACACAAAGATACACCATTGACTTACTATAGCTGATCACCTATATACGCAAACATATATACGACACACACATGTTTGTGTCCTAGCCTTTTCTTTGCTTTTATAACTTATTCGTGATCTATTTGTGTCCATGACATTCAAGCTTCCTTCGTCGTGGGAGTGAGTTATGTGAATTCTAACAAGTTCTTTTGATTTCTGGCTTTTTTAAGTTAGCAGTGTTTCTTGGCCTGACTCAATTGGCGCTGATGGCACCTCTGAGAAGTAATAAAAAGAAAAGGAAAGTAGAGAAGAAAGCTGAAGAAAACTGTTTGGTTTCTGGGTCTTCAGAGGAGGGCTCTACTGAATGGTGGGATGTTTTATCAAAGATAATTGCTGGTAATGTGGAAATGTTTCTATCTTTCATCTTTTCTGGGAGTTCATTATGTACTGCAAGGTTATGATAGAATGAATGGTTATATTTTTGCACTGCCAGTTGCTTTAAGTTTTGTTGGGTGTGTTTTATCATCTGCACTTAATTCAGTTTTGGGTAAACTTTCATTGATGCTATGTTTTTCTATTTGGTAAAATGCACCATCGATGGGTTCAAGTAGGATCCTTAGTTTATTATCTGTTTTCAACTTTTGAGTCAATACTCTACATTCAGCGTAGTAATTTACCTAATGACACTAGTTAAAATACGGAGGTTTTTCTAACTTATTGTTACTTAATTAACTCAACAATGGTAGCTGTGGAATGAGAAGGGAATTTGGGCTTAGAGATTGTTTGCAGAGTCTGAGACACTCCAAAAGGTTTTGAATCCTTTTTCAGTGAGACAATGTACTTGTGGAATTCCTTGTTGCATTCCCAATTATCTAGTGGTTTAAGCTGCATGCAAATGTTGCAAACTTGGTCAGTGTCTAATGCTTACTCAATTCGTTTCTCTCTGACTGGGGACACAGGTTGAGAATTGGTCCCCTCTATTGTGAATGTAAGCTTAAACATCGGATATGCTGATGCTAGTAATTGGTGCTATAACAGTAATATTAGTGGTGGGAGTGTAGGAGAAGTTCACCAAGTGAGAGATAAGGATATAAATATTCATTTTGACATATGGGCCTCTTTTGTCTTAAAAATGTTTCTCATGGAGGTTTTGAATATTTCTATAAATGTCAATATAGAAACAGTCAGACAGAGTTACAGTCTTCACATTGACATTATATGTGTTAGCCAATTCAGCATTGGCATTTCAAAATAGAAATGCAGCTGTAAGTAAATAAAATGGCAAACAAGAAGATATAATAAAATAGGAATGATATAAAATAAGCTCGTGCTTAAAAAAATTGTAAATAAACATTAAAGAATAACATTTGATGGTAAAATAAATCAAATGAATCTGGACAGGTTAATAACACTAAATTAAGGACTGCATAATTATACCTTCAGCTTAAGTCAACAAGTTCATATTCAGCTTAGTAACCATAGTGCTTGACAAATAGGAAATGAGCTAATATGTTAGCAAAAGAACAAATATAATATAGTAGGAATAATGTTATATGTATAAGCTAAAGCTTCAAAAAAGGCAAAAAAAAAAAAAGGGAAAGATAAAAGCAATTAGACTTGCAAAAGAAATCTCTAATCTTATTTAATTGAAATTGCTTATGAGAAATTCAAAAAAACCAAACATTTGACTAATCAACTTTAATTCAATATTGGACAATTATTTTTAATTATTTCTATTTTTACTTTCATGCGAATTGTGTGTCAACACAAAAATCATGGGGTAGAACATCAACAAATGTGATGTGAGATCTTGAATTGTAAGAACAAGATATTCTATTTAATAGAAAAAATTAATATCAATTAGATGCATGTGAATAATATATTATGAAGCAAATGAAAACTAGAAATACAAATTTTCAGTTCAAAGACAAAAAATGACATTTGTATACAAGAATATGTTAAACTCAAAAGTTTATGAATAGTGTAAACAATGTTGCAACAAATAAAAAATTAGGATCTATGTGGATCAATTCATATTGAAATATGTCTTTAACATAATTTTAAGAACTCACAATAGAAAGTAAAGTTGATATTGAGGATATGTCTGATTAAATTAATTTTTATTGAAAATAAATAGTTACTTTGAAATTCACAAATTTCAATATTCTTAGAAATAGAAATATAATGTGAATGAAATAACTTAAGACAAAGTATAATTTTGTAGAAAAAAATGGTACAAAAATAAATTAAAGCTTCAAAGAAAGTAGCAAAGAAACATTAAAGAATAAACATCAAAAACTTGAAAATAAAAGATCGCCATTTTTATTAAATTGGAATTGCTTATGCCAAATCATAAGTGAATCTCTGATTAATTAACTTTATGTTGATATTGGATAATTTATTGTTTATCAATATTTTTACTTTGTGTCAATTTTTTTCAACAGTGTCATGGAGGTAGAATATACAACCAATGGGACATGGAAATTTGAATTGTAAGGACAAAATATCCTATGTTACAAAAAAAGAAATATCAATTTGGTACATGTGAATAAAATATTATAGAGGCGAATAAAAAAACATGAATTACAAATTCACAATGCGAAGACAACGACTATTTAACCAAAATATGATGGATATAAATATAATGATGTGCTGAAGTACAAAGTTAAGGGAAACTATAAATAATATTGTGACATAGAACCAAGTTTAAGATCTATATAAAGCAACTGAGATCTGAAAATGATTAACATAATTATAGGGCATTCTCAATTTAGAAATATGATTACTATAATTATAAGCCTCAGAATTCAAAATAAGTTATTCTGATACTAAGAACGTGTTCATTTTACTAATTTTTATTAAAAGTAATTAATAAATAATTATTTAAGCTGAATCAGCTTGAATAATGTAGAAATAAAAAGACACTGGTGAATAAAATAGCTACAATAGCAACAGAGAAATAAGATGCAGTAGGAATACTACTACACAATAAACCTGAAGTTAAAAAAAAAAAAAAAAAGAACTCAAATAAATAGTAATCAATCTCATTTAATTTGAATTGCCTATGAAAAATCCAGAGCAAGTGAATCTATGACTAATTGACTTTATTTTAATGTTGGGAAATTCTTTTTACACCTCATATTTTCCCCTTCCATATCAATTGTTTTTTTTAACTCGTAAGATAAAATACAGTATTTGATAGAAAAAGGAAATATCAATTATATCCATGCAAATAAAATAATATGGAAGCAAACTAAAAATATATGCAATTGCAAGGGGAAAAATGCCATTTAAAAAAAAAAAAAAAAAAAAAGAACAAAATGACACTTGTATATATAAGAGTTTGCTGAAGTGAAAAGTTTAATATTGAGAATAATTAATTTAAAATCAATCAATTCAACAAAATATTATTTGTTCATCAATTATTTCACTTGTAATAGTCATTTCATCATAATTTTATTTTTGCTTTTCCACAAATATTTTTGCATAAGTCAAATTTTAAATTATCATCTTTTCTTGATAAATCTTTTTTAACTAAGTAAATTAATTACTTTCCAATTAAAAAATTATTAATATAAAACAAATTAGCTTTGAAGTGTGCTAATTAAGTCCTAATGTCAAATTCATTATTTATATTTTTTATTAGTTTTCATTTCATTTATTATATACTTTTTCAAAATAACATGTTAATATTATACACGATAATGTAAACACACATAACTGAAAAATATAACAATCCTACATTTAAAGAAATGATAATTTATATTGTTCTCCCTCAATCAATAAAATCAAGAACAAAGGCATTAGAATAAGATGTTAACCTGCTAGATTTCGCATCAGGTTAGTAATACCTCCCCACTTTTCTAAATCACAATTGTATATAATAATGATTAAATAATGGAAACATGAGCATTGTGACCATTATAATGTGTATAGCTCATTAGTACCAAATTCACCCTTAAGTACATGTTCCGCACGTGATACTTTCTAGTCACTCAAAATTGTGATGTTAGTTTAAATATTTGTGCACTAATGTGTAAACTAGCAGTTTGAACTACCATAAAAGAATGTGAGTTCATCATCTTCTGGAAATATTTTACTCCATACATGGACTTGTTTGCATGTGCAGTCCATAGGAAAGTAGGATTTAGTGGAGGAATACATGTATTTAGGTATATCAAATCTTTGGCCAGATATCAGTCTAAAGGTATGACTTTGGGGAGGTATATGTGAATGGAACAGCCATAGACAAAACTAATGTTCTTTATCCATTTTCAGAGAAGAAGTCTCTTATATCCTGTAAAACTTCATTTTGTTTTACGTTGTTTTAATATTTTGTTCTTTTTTCTTTTTCATTATTTTATTTTTTTGTCAAATGAAAGGCTGCAAAGACTTGTTTGCAATATTTTTCAGAAGGCTGGTATGTCGAAAACTTTCAAAATATCTTGTTCTTTATAGCAATCACTTGGTGTTTATTGGATAATTGGTATCTTCTAGAGATGGAAAGATATTTCTGGCTAAAAGTTTAGATTAATGTCAAGCTCATTGCAACTCAGACAACTGCATTCCTAGCTATTATGGTTTATTAGAATAGTTCCCTCATTGTGGCCCCATTCCCATCCGAGTATATTGTACTCCTGCACAAATTGTCCAAAAGGAATCGAACTCAAGTAAAATAGAGCATCTCCTTAGACAAGGGATCATATCCCACAGACAAGTACAAACAACATAGGCTTCATGTTGACTTGATAACAAGTGGAAACCGAATGTTTGTGTCAAAATAGTGTAGCTCTCAGTTGCCTGGCATTATACAGGGAGGATGTTATATAACTAAAACATGACAAACTTATCACACAGATATTGTTAAAGAACCAGCTTGATATATTTTTATCATAATAAAAAGAGGAACATTTACAAATTAATTGGAAAATAATACGAGAAAAACTTAATGGATTTTCTGGAGTGATTTCATTTCAAGACATGGACTATCTCTTATGCTGGAGAACTAAGTTTAGGAAAGCTTATCAGCAGATAAGCTCATTTCAAGATTGAACTTGCACTGATCAAGGATTGAGCTCGTCTTTATTTTTGAAAGATTTTGTCTCACCAGTTTTCATGTGATTAATTATTTGCCTTACCTTCTTAAGCCAAAATCATTATATTTTGAGAACCTTAAATGTTAGAAAGGAATGTAGATGCATATTCTTCATTTACTGCTAGAAGCACATGTTGAATAGTGAATGCCCCTGAACATATCTAGTCACATAGGTTGTAGTTAATAAGTTCTGTTTCTATTATACTCGGATACCCTTATGGAAGAGAGGTTTCAAGGATTGCCTTAAAATCTGGAAGAAACTGTACCCTGAGACCATTTCCTTGTTAGCATGGAGTAGGAAATGTTTGCAGTAATGCCTTTTCTATGCCTGATTTTCAGGGTGGCTGCAAAAGGTTATTTTGGATTCTGATAGACAAGTTATTGGAACAGTGACATTGCTCTAACTGTTTCATGAGTAAGGAAGTGAGTCAAAAGACAGATTTTCCATGCCAACCTTTGTCTTCTCATTGTGATCTTCAAACGTCAAGTGTCATTAGCAAGTTCAAATTAATTTTCGTATTCATCATTTTTTGTCATTTATGCATGAAATAATTCACTTTGTATTGCTTTTCTTGTAGGTGAAACTTTCTGTTTCGGCATTATTTCAACTCTAATTTCTGTTGGCTGACATGAGACTTGAATGATGATAAGGACATCTAATATACTTTGTGAAAATTATATGCTTCAACAATGCAGAAGAATTGAATAGTCACTATTGACACAAATGCAAGGTTGAAAAGTAGACCAAGCATGGAGCTTATAACAGTAACATGACCTAGCAAAAAGGCGCCTCCAGCTTCATGTAATTGTTTGTTGGTTGTGTTTGTGTTGCAATGGAATGGGAAAAGAAGGCCAAAAAAATAGAAAAAAAAAAAAAGAGCAGAACATTATTGATAATCCAGTCTCCTGTTTTATGCCTTCTATTTGTCTAATTCTCAATTGATTCTATATGTTACTTAGACTAATTGAATAGAAAAGTGCTGCATTGAATCCTACCTCTAATTTGTCTTGCAAAACAATTTGAGAATTTACTATTTGTCCATATAGAGCTCAAATAAAAGGGTCATTCATACAAGATGAATAGTTATAGGAAAGCTTCATATATGTAATCAGGTGGAACCTGAATTATTGGCTTATATGTTTTCAGGAAAAAGAAAAAAGAAAACAATCCATAAATGGTACATGGACACCTTTTTGCTTCCTGCTGATCTGACATCTGATATACTCACTTCATCCCTCTATCAGTCTGTATTTCCTACATTTATAAAACTTCCAATGATGGTGCTTATCAGTAACACTAAATGAAGTGCATTGTGCTGCAAATTTAATCTGCCTGGTCAACTGACAAAGTTAAGCTTATATATTAGGAGGGAAGGGTAACTGAATAGTCTATAGTTACTGCTATGTTGCTTACCCTTACAAGATAAATGGAAATAAAAGGGCCCTTTGGTATATGGAAGAATAAGGACGCATCAGTTATTAATGACGGATCATCCATCAGAAGTCCATGGCCTGCAATCTCACTTGGTTTAATCTCTTAGCCTCATTTAGCAATGTGGGTGAATTAGTATTTTTGAATGCATTTCCTGCTTTTCCTTTTTCACTTATGATATTAGAAAGCTTCATGCTTATTTCAACAAAAGAAAGCATCTACATGAATAAATTGCATGGTTTGGTATTAAAGTGAGTGAGGAGATGAATTTTCCTGTTAATTACTGGTTCATTAACTTAAGGATGGGAATATGAGAATCAAGATGATGAGCTTTCGTTTTACCCATATACCAGGAGTAAGAAACAATGACATTAATCATCCTTCTACTAGAATTCTTGAAACTGTTCTTTTAATGTCAGGTTTTCTCAGTTCATTCAGGACATACTAGTATTTTGCTCTTAGTTCCCCTTTTCTTGTCAAGTGGATTGACATGTCTTTGTGAGTTAATATTTTTCCACACAACTTATATGGCTTGTATGTTTTTTTATTCTTAAGGACTTGATTGGATACTTAAGCAAGAGATTCTCCTGAGTGCATTGTATATAAAGTAATTTCAAGATAATTAGCCGAATCAATTTCCCTATCAGGCTCTAAAATCCAACTTAAGACCCAGTCATTATAGACTCATGACAATAAAATGCAAGAATTAACAGTCTTTGATGATCTTCTTAAACAGGTCATTGACATGTCGACCTGTGTCGTTATTGTTGTGCCGGATGTCTCCTCTTAGCTTTTCACTTTGCCTATGCCTCTTCACTTAATCTACATTTCTTGCTTCATTTAGCAGTAAAAGGGCCTACATTCTGCATATCAACTTTGTTGAGTACTCGTAACTTACAATACTATTCCTGGAAAGTTCATGCTTTTTTTATGCTTTTGCATTTTTAATCTCAGATTGGATAATCTTCTTTACCTACCTGCAGGCAATCCTTCCTCCTCACAGCTATCAGACAAGTTCAAATCTACTTTCAAAGTGTCCAGAAAAACTTTTGACTACATCTGTTCGCTAGTAAAGGAGCACATGATGGCTAAAACACATTTCGCTTTCACAAACGGAAAGCCAATGTCGTTAAACGACCAGGTGGCCTTAGCACTAATAAGGCTTGGGTCTGGAAATTCATTAATCTCAATTGGGGACTCATTTGGGGCACACCATTCAACTGTCTCTCAAGTGACATGGCGCTTTGTGGAGGCCATTGAAGAAAAGGGGCTTCACCATCTCCGATGGCCTTCCACAGAACAGGAAATGACCGAGATAAAATGCAAATTCGAGAAAATCCGAGGCCTTCCAAATTGCTGTGGCTCAATAGATACCACTCATATAACTATGCTTTTGACCTCATCTGATCAAGAAGCTAACACTTGGCTCGATCGCAAGGAGAATCACAGCATGATCCTACAAGCAATTGTGGACCCTGATTTGAGGTTCCGGAACATAGTCACTGGATGGCCTGGCAAGATGAATGATTCATCAGTCCTCCAGAGTTCGAATTTCTTCAAACTATGCCAAAAGGGAGAGAAGTTGAACGGGAACAAGATCCATTTATCAGAAGAAACAGAGTTAACAGAATATATAATTGGTGATTCAGGGTTTCCACTATTGCCTTGGCTTGTGACTCCATATCAAGGGAAAGAACTATCAGAGACTGAAATGGAGTTCAATAAGAGGCTCCTTGCAACTCATGTAGTCGCACAAAGGGCATTGACAAGGTTGAAGGATGTCTGGAAGATGATTCAAGGGGATATGTGGAGACCTGACAAGCAAAAGTTGCCTAGGTTTATCCTTGTCTGCTGCATTCTCCACAATATTGTCATAGACATGGAAGATGATGTTTTTGATGAGTTGCCCTCATCTGTCCAACATGATCCAGGATACAGGCAAGAGGTTTGTGAATCTGTCGACAAAACAGGATCAATTTTGAGGGACAAACTATCTATGTATTTTTCTGGTAGATAGCATTGCTGAACAAAATCTTGCTTGTGATGGTAAGAATGATTAGTTGATCTTCTAGTTTAATATACAGATAGGTAGGAGGATCCAAGCCCGGGGGGGCGGGGGGGGTGCTTTTAAGATTATTTAGAAATTTATATTATATTTTCATTTTTAAATAAGTTGGACAAGGCCCTTGGAATACAAAGCAACTAATTGCAGAGGGGACTACTAAACTGTTACACGTTTAAGACATCAAATTTGTTCTATAAAATTAGAGGGTTTACTATTGTTATATTTTATGTTGTGAGTAGTGTTATAAGCATATAAAATTACATTTGAAATGAGCAGTTCAAGCTCCAAATGCCTCCTTGATGGAATCGTCATCAACTGTTTGGGCTATGCTTGGATTTGTTTGTGTATTTTGGGAAAATATTTTGAAAATTGAGTTGATTGAATGTGATATATATTTTTTTATTTAGGAGAGTTATGGGAGATTTGTCTTAAAGTGAATTTGTATGTTAAAATTTTCATTTGGAGAGGGACAATTTTTGATGGTAGACATTAAATCAAATGATTTTTTTTGTAGGCCTAATGAAGTGTTGAAATTAATTTTTTTTTCTATTTATATATATATATATATAGGTGGCACAATTCAGAGATGTATATGTATGTCTATAATAATTAAATAATGATTGTAAGATAATAAATGATATTGGAAGAAGGCATTTTTAGGCTTTGGACGTCATTTTTGGAGGGGCACAACATGCCTAAAACACATTTGAATTTGTTACCCCTAAGTGTAAAACAAATTCAAACATAGCCTTGGTCAAAATATTATCTGGTGGAACTTGGAAGTAATTATAAAAACTCCAGCATAATCAATATTCTTTCTAAATAGCTAAAGAAGAAAAGGTACATGACATATCATTTTTTATTTTTTTTTCATATGTCATATATCAACTTCTGTCTTTCATTTCAAGAATTACATAGAAGCACTCATGCTTAGAGGATGTTTGAAAATTTATTTAGAAAATTTTATAAATTTCTATATCTTATAAAATATTATTAAAATTTATTAAATGCTAAATCTTATATTAAAAATAAATTTTAAAAATAATTGAATAAAACAAATTAAGAACTTACATTTCGTTAATGATAATTTTATAATTAGTATGATCAAAATTAAAAAAATTATTTTATTTTTAAAAATAAATTAAAATTCCTTTTTTTTTTTTTTAAAAATTATAACATCTTATTTTAGAGTTTATAATTTTCTTTTAAAAGAAAATTACCAAACACTATATAGCATCCTATAAAATATTTTGAGTAATTTATAAACTCAAACTAAACGCTATCTTATGGAAAAGTGCCACTCATTTTGAGTAATTCATCATTACAACTACAACTTCAGATATTACAAAGCTGACGGCTCAGCTCAACAGTTCCAAAAGCTAAGATTTGGAAATACACATGGAGAAGGGCAACATTTACATGGTGAGGACAGCAACATTAGGAGGGGCCTTGAGGACTATACAACACAAATAGATAGGGAGAGTAAATTAAACTACAGTAGTGACACTATACAAGCATCATGAACTAGTCTTCCTAACATCATGAACATTGAAGAAAAATTGAAGAAATATTTTTACCTCTATATATTACTAATTCCATCATTCATGAAAAGGATGAATCTGTTAGTCCATTGCTGCTTAACAGAGTCTGGAACCAATGCCTCAGAGATGAAAGGGTTCCATGTATCCCCTTGTGGACTGGCAAGAACCCAATTCACCTTCATCGGTGGACTGCTAAAAGATGAAGCTTCTGTATTCTCTCGAGAAATGTTTTTCTTCCTTGGAGTAGAGTTCTAAGAAGGCCAAAACATGTGATAATAAGATTTTTGGTCAGATACAAAATAAGAAGTCCCAAATAAGTTTGATCTTCAGATAAAAGTAACAATTTGAGCTCACCTTAGTATGATTTTCCAGTTTAAAAATCTTCGACAGGGGTTTATTTTCCTTTATTTCTTCTAGGGCCTTGGATAATGGGGCATTTTCTTCCAATTCTGCCAGGTACCTCTCTACAGCAACCAGGGATCGGAACTTTTGTCCAGACCCAGGTTCATAGTAATACTGTCCAACAAAGTGAATGCAAAAGTAATGGCTCTAGAGATATGAGAAAGCACTTTTTGTGTTTTCTTATAGGGCGGAGAGCAAATGTTCATCACATAAATTATTATCTCAATAAAGTTTCATTGGATGGTTCTATGTAGACTATAGTGAAAAGATAATGGAATATGTCCATATCAATAAAATTACTTTGTTTGAGAAAAGATTTTAAAAGCACAGGATAGAAAACAGGTGAAAAGTTATAGATGTGACCATTACCTTGTCGGTCCAGTTATCGTATCTACGGGGTACCTCCTCCACAATCCAACCATCAGGAAGAATACTGGGTGAGGTGGGAGCAGCCTTCATTGAAGCCACCATGGCCAAGTGACTCTGGCTTACTTCATTATCCAGTCTCAACAACTGCAGTAGCATTTTAATCAATCATGGGAATTATAGTACCTACAATGCATTGTCAGAAATATAATGGGGTTTCCAGTTTCAACAGCATTTTTAGTGTATAACGGAATAAGGATAGGACACAATCTTCCATGTAATGTTATTTAAGTAACTAAAAGTCTTCTGGAAACTACCTATGCTATCTAACTGGTCTAATGCATCCATGTGACAGGGAATATGCCACTAACAAGTTCTCGTAATTATTTTGATAAGTTCAAATGTGCAACTGCTCTGCTTTTTTAATTCTATAATAGAAGCAACTAACCACTGTTTCTGAAGAAGCTGAAAATGAAGATCCATGGAAGTCATAGAATAAGAATTCGATTTGAAATCATACTACATTATGATTTTAGTCAGAAAAATGATATGTTTTTTAGTATGGTTGAAACTCAACAGCATGCCTCTGTCTGGATCTAAGATACATCAACAGAAAGTGTACAAAAACAAAACCTGATTTTTTGAATGTCTTTTCATTTCTAAGAAAACATCTGATCCATTTTACAAATATATTAAGTCTAGTTAAATATATCATAACAAATATATAGCATCCTTTTAGATTTTTAAGCAAAAGAGAAGTATTTTTAAGTATTGTTCTTGCAAGAATTCTTTATTCAAACATATGGATTAAAGACAACCAATCTCCATTCTTCAACAAACATACACAAGCATATACATATGCATACAAGAAATTGAAGGAAACAAGGAGGAAATATAAAAGTAGCAAGAATGAGAGTCAAATATATTTATAATGTTATTTAGAAGCATTCGTTTCTTCAATGAAAACTCAGGTTCTCAATTCCATGCACTATCCCACAAAACAGACAATATTCACTTTCTTTGCAGTAAAATCTTCAATTTCTTAGTTGGAATTAATTTGGAGATACAGTTCTCTTCGAAGACAAAAGAATTAAAAATAGAAGGGATTACTTTACCTTTCCACCAGAAACAATCATTCTTCGATAATGAGAAATCTGCATGGAAATCAGTATTGAGAGTTACATTAACAGCAAAGCATTGAACAAAGACAAATACTAGAAAGATTATTTCACCTTTGCACCGGAAACAAACATCCTTCGGTACTCAGAATTCTGCATAGAGATCAGCAATGATAAAAGTTAAATTAACAGCTTACATCTATGGTCCTTTTTAATTCTTTTTTTCTTTTCAAAAGATAATGTGCCAAAGCCAGAACCTCAGACTCCAGATAATGGTCCATAGATTATTTCATTTTTTATTTTTTATTTTTTATATTTTACTTTTACAGTACAATATTCTAACAAAATACTATGTATCAATTTTAGAAACTTATTAGACATACATAGTTGAATATCATAATTAAAAAAGGAAAAAGCGCAAAATAATCAACTAAAATATCCCATGCATAATTGTAATCTTTTAAGCACTTCCCTTGGTTCAGTTGGTCATAAACTCCAACTTAAGGTCTTCACAGCAAATGTCAAGCAAAAATAGAAGCGAAGTCTTTTACCTTCTCAGCAGAAAGAAGCATCTTACGGCATCCAGATTTCTGCAAGAATATCAACACAAAAAGGCTAAATTAACCAAAAGAAAAAGGGAAATTATTGAAAGTATATCAACAAGGACAAATGAAGAGCCCAACTTAACATGATTACGGAGAGATAACTTCCTGGAAGATCTACAGGGAAATGCTTCCCCATTCAGATATCTCTGGACTTCTCTTATTGACCTGAATTTTCTTCCAGTCCCAGGCTCATAATAATACTGCAAATATCAAGAAATGTAGAAATATCAATATAGGTGCAGGGGAAAGTAATGGATTGAGAGGTGATATTTTCATAGTATGAGAAAATAAGAGAAGAACTCATCATGTGAAGGACCATGTCAGAGCGGGAGCCATCGTGGCGCGGCACCTCTTCAACTCCCCAGCCACAGGGGATCTTCAGCCGGGAGGCGGTGGTGATGGGCGGCACCACCGAGAGCTGGCGGTGGGCGTAGGGAACCAGCATTGAGTTTGACGGTGAGAGGGTGGAGTTGTGGCGTTGCTCCATGCTTGTGGAATGATGTGTCAGTCTGAAGCTGTGTGTCTTGTCCTGTTTTGCTTTTTGTTCCAAGTGTTGTCCAATTGTGATGTTTTTGGCATGGTTTTTCTGCACGTACGTTTTATGGCTTTATTATTTATTTAGGATTAAATACATTTAGCCCCATGAACTTTTTAATACGCCGCATTCACCCCTCCAAAGTCCAAAGTCCAAACTAATAAAATATGAGTGGATGAAAAAATTGATGGAGTTAGTTCTTGTCATCAATTTACATGTTTAGCCTTATAATTGTTGATAAATTATGATTTCAACTTACACGGTGCTAGGTTCTTTATGTGGACTCCTAGTCCTAGGATGGCAGTAGGTTCGGGTTTTATCCTACTCATCTCGAATTCGTTTTATTTGAGGTGACATGAGTTTGGAAATTATAAATAAATTTTGGGATGGATTTTAAATTCTAGTTTTTAGATCTAACGCAACCCAAACTCGACCAATTATAATATTATATATGTAAATTTTATTATTTCATTTGCATATATTTTACAAATATGTAAATGTATGCTTTTTATATTTGAGAAAATGTACATATCACATATATACTGTATAAAAATGATAGCAGTTTATGTATTCAATATATACCAAAATGATAAAAATGCCAACAAATTACAAATTTTTCAAAAAATAAAACATGAAACTTTTAAACAACTAGTTTATTATTAATAATATTATTTTTTATATTCAAGAAGTTATTGTAATATAAAAAAATTAATACTTTTAAACTTACAAAGCGAGTATAGGTGGTCTAACGAGTCCAACACAATTCGTGAGTCCTGAGCTTATTGTACAAAACAGCAACAACTTATGTATCCATCCATAGAGATTGTGCAAGATTGATTGGTAAAAGTTCCCCAAACTTGATCACAAAGTAACTAGTTCCACAACATACTAGAATTTGTTACATTCTGTCTCGAATCTGGTTTAGCTCTTTGTTGAGAGCTGGTTTGTCACTTTTTGCGGTGTTCTATCCTTATCCTTTCTATCGTCAAATTATTTAGCTTATTTTGTAAAAATATTATTATCTCGTATTCATTTGGTAAGTTTTAGATCCTAAGTGAAAGTCGATGTTCGCTCTGTAGAATCATTATAAGTATAAATATCCCTATACTTGGGCATTTCAATTTTTCTCTTTATTGAATTGACTGGTAGTTTAACTGATTTCACAAACTCCAATTAATATCTCAATGTACTTTCTACAAAAGACTCAAAGTTTTATTGAAAGGCAAAAATTTATGAATGATTCTACTTCCACTGTAAAAATTTTGAGGAGTCCTAATTCATCCACCCCCACCTCTCTTAAACATAAAATCGCTCTCAAAGACAACAAGAAACAAATGTAAAGTTTTCAATCAGTAAAACATTTGTTTCTACTACCCTACAAAAATTATAGTCAGATAATTTTTCTAGTTTAATAGATTTATGATCTTCAATTGAGGCCATTTCAGTTAATTTTCACTAAGAAAGTATTTTAGTGCATGTACGAGACTCTACTCTGCAATTATTAGAATAATTAACTTAATCTACACAATAAAACAATAAAGAATGATAAATTATTTTAGGAAAGGAAAATAAATAAAAAAATTGATGCCAGACACGTGATAAAATACGCTTATTTGAGAGTAGAATTTGTGATTGTCCGCATACAAATAGAATCGAGGTTTATTCCCAAAGTACAATGACCTTCAAGAATTCTTATTAACATGCACTTGAATAAGAATTTCCACCAATTTGAACTTTCCAACAATCACCTTATTTGATACAAATTTCAAAGTAATCTCATAACTTTTAAGGAAGATAATAAAGTTATATATAAAAGTAAAGTTTGTGTTTCAAGAATTTTTTGTTTCAGAGAATGGATTCTTTTTATGTATATCTTTTAACTTTTATAGGAAGATGATATGGAAAAATAAGACCCTAAGGAGGAAAAATTAAAAAACAAAAAAATGAGGCCCAATTAAATAAATCATAATTAAGTCAAAGGGCTAATGAACTCAAAAAATTAACCCCATCAAGATGGGGCAGACGCAAGTGGGCTGAAACCCACTAAGTACTTAATTACTATAAATATCTTCTAAAGCCAGAATAAACACAAAAAATTATTTTGTAAAAAATCTTGAGCTCTGACTTCAAGCAGAAGAGTGTTCCAAGGGCAAAAACTCATTTAAGTTGACTTTTGGAAAAGACCATAACTTTATTTCCGTGCAATAGCATTTTAGCACCATTCAAAGAGCTGCTAAAGTAAGGATGTGCAATCCCGTCTAGCACCGAAGCCACCACATAAAGTGCATCTCCCACTAGGGGAGACACCAGTGCAGCAAGCTCCAACCCCCAGAGACCAATGTTGCAGATGACTCAGGAAGCATTGATGGCATTGGTGCAGAATGTCTCCACACAAGCTGCGGCTAAAGCAGTCACCTAGTACGATGGCGAATATCATCCCTAAGAGCAACCCTAGTCCTCTCACCAAAACAAGGAAGCTCACAAGGATCACTAACCTACCATAACAATCTTGCTCTCGATTGTTCCTAGAAGCACAAAGATTACTAACCTACCGAAGACTCCCAGAAGAACTTAGACAACTTCCTCATCAGAATGGAGCTTTACAATACAAGTGAAGCTGCCTACTACAAAGTATTCTGCACTATCCTCACCCTAAGTATGTCCTAATATAGTTTAATCATATGCTAATTAGATCCATCACAAGCTGGGAGCAACTGGCGCAACATTTTCTCCATAATTTCTCTATCAACTGCAAGTATCCCAAGACGTTAACATACTTATTCACTATCAAGCAAAAGGATGAAGAGTCACTAAGGGACTATATCAACCATTTTGTCCAAGAAGTCAACAAGATCCTTCATATCAACCAAGAGCTTTTACCTAACATCATTTAACAAAACTTGAGGCATCATAATTTTTGAGAATCCATAGCTGGGAAGCCATCTGACACACTTGAAGAACTCCTAATTTGAATAGAGAAGTAAATCCAAAGCAAGGAGGTGACGACCTCTTTGGATGCCAAATTGCAAAACATGAGATAAATGAGGTAATAATGGTAAGAAGTTTGGAGATAGCTGGTGCAGCCTCCTAGATCCTTCTCCACATACACCCCTCTCACTACATCCAGGCGAACATCCTAGTTGTGGCAAAATAGTATGGCCTAATTCAGCACCTTCCAAATATGGTGGACAATTTAAAGAGATAGAAGTCCAAGAGTACCCACTTCTAATGTGACTGCAAGCATGCTATCAAGGAGTTTCGAAATCTAAAAGATAAGATTGAGATGTCGATCCAGTGAGGATGAGTACATGGATTGAAGAATCCCAAGAAGCAACCTAAAGTCAAAAATGACAATGGCATTAACAAGACCTGAATATTTTACCAATTATTAACCTTATTTAGATAATCTTTAAAGGACCCGCAAGAGGTGACTTCTCAAATATGAGAAAGGAATTGGTAATGAGCAGCAAGACAAATGTAAGTCCACTTAGTGGAACTAATATTAGGAATATACGAAGTGTGTCCTTCACTCTTCGACATTATCTTCAGAGAAAAAGACATGGAGACCAAGCGAGGTAAACATAATGATGCTCTAGTGACCTCTACCTTCCTCGCTAATTTTTTGGTGAGTAAGATCCTGTTAGATAGTAGAAGCTCGGAAGATATCATCTTTTATGATGCATTTCTTCAGCTTGGCATAAATAATACCTAACGGCAAAAGATCAACACTCATTTACTGTGGTCTACTAGCAAGACAATGGAGGCCTTCGAAGAAATCTTACTCCCCTTCTCCTTAGGCACTCATCCCCGATGGACCACGAAGATGGTGAAGTTCTGGTGGTCAAGAGACCATCCACTTATAATGTGATACTAGGAAGGCCAACCCTCAATCCTTTCCGAGCGTAATCTCAACCTATCACATGAAAATGAAGTTTCTACACCCAATGGAATGGGGAAGCTATTGGCAACTAGAGCACTAGTAAAGAATGTTACATCGGCATCTTGCAAGAAATAAAGGTCTCTATTACCAACTTGAGTGGTGTAGAGGACAGTGGGGCAAATAAGTCAAAGGATAAAGGTAAAGGTGTACTAATCTAAGAAACCAACATTGTTACAATGTTCTGCAAGAAGGAGTTGACACAATATAGGTTTGCACTTATGAAAACTCTCTACAAGCAAGACATTAATGTCAACTGCTCAGCCTGTGCATTAGAGAGGGAAACACGACCCCTAGAATGAATAAACATACCTTATGGTATTTGGAACTCTTTATTTTCTTATGAGCTATTCTAGTAGTTAGGACTTTTGTTTTAGGTTCCAAGTTTTTTTGCTTCTAAGTACTTGGGCATTTTTATCGTCTAGACTTGAATGATGACGTCTTGTTTCCTTTGTTTAATTTAATAAAAACTTTCTGATGTTTTTCTATAACTGTGTTTGCTCTTTTACTACATATATAACAACAAGTTGCACAAATATTTTATTCACTGTAAGACCTAAGAGGCATGTATGTAAAAACAAGCAACAACAAGCATGTAATATCAACTAAGAAATGAATCACTCCGTGCAGCAATTGACAAGTGAGCTATATCAGTACCACTATACTACCCTCAAGGGGAAGACGACAAAAGACTATTATAAGACCCCGAATGGGCACTTAGCATAAGACCACTATAAGACTCCTAAAGAATCATGTGGCAAAGGCATTTCTATACGGCCCCTAAAGGGGCACACATGGACTACAACTTCAACAATACCCGCAGAGGGGAAAGCACAGTGACAATGACTTCAATAACAATCCCAATAGGGAGTGTCCAGTAATTATAACTTTATCAACACCCCCAAGGGCAACATGACACAATGGTGAAATTTGCAGTAAGACCCTTAAAGAGGCATATACCAACAACATTAAGCTAAGAAACCCCTCCATAGAGGCTCCAACAAAAAGATGGGATGGAGGTGGGAGAAATGAAGAGGAGGAAACTAAGTCCTTCACAAAAGTCCCTAAGACAACTCTCTACTACTTCTGATCACAATAAAGTTCCAAGAAAAGGACAAAAAATAGAAAAGTGTAAGCATACAATAATATACAAACAATATGCAAACTCAAAGAAAAGCATGAAAGATAAAATCATCCAAATGACTTAGTGCAGAAAAGAGTGCAAATCAGCTCAAACCTCCATCACAAAAATGCATAGTTCAAGAATGCTAAATTATGCAAACATATATCAACATTTAACCTATGCTTCACCACTGAAAAATAAACTAACTACCAAAACTTTAGAAACAAGATAAAAGGAAGCAATCCTCAACCAACAAAAAAATAATAATAATCAATTCATAATCTAAGTCATACTCTACTCTTGTGGAGCTGCAATAGTTGGGTCCTCTACCATAGCATCAACACCACCTCTGAAGCCCATTAGCAGCTTTGACAAAAAGATTAATTTGAATATTAGGGTCAAGAAGCAGAAATCCTCTGAAGGTTACCACTCAATCTCTCTAATCACACAGTGACATCCCTAGATAGTTTGCTCATAGATCACAATAGCCTCCACTTAAAGAACTCATTGGAGCCTTTAAACTCTTTCACTGCATCATCTAGCATAGTAGATACAAGCACTTTCCTAATCAAAGGCTCCAAGAATTTTCTCCCAACCTTAACCTCCTTAGCATACTTCTTTATTAACAATTTTATGAACTCCTCACCCTTTTGAGCATGCTGTTGGACGAGTCCTACATCCTACTCCTTAAGTCGAGTTAGTGCACCCTATAGTACCCTCCGCTTGATGAGATATTTGTACGACTAGGCTCTAGAGTAATTCTAAGAAAAATAAATAATATAGTCAAACAATTGCATATAACTGTAAACCTAAAGTACGAGCAAAATGAATTAAGCAAGATGAGAGGTACTTACCCAGACCAAGTCTCCAACAACAGACTCAGTCAACTAGGATGAGGAGAATATCTCCAATTTTCACTTATCATACTCGCTAATCCTATTATATGAACTGCCTATGTTGAAAGCAGTCTCATCGACATCACAATGAATCCTACATGAACTATAGCAAGACAAACCCTTACCCTCACCAACATGGAAATGAAAAAAGAACCTCAGACAAATAGCTTTTGTAATGGACTTGAGCATGCTTCCCAACTAGTCCTTAATTCACAAGCTTAGAAACGTCGCTTGTGACATTTGAAAGCACAACCGAAGAAGGAAGAGCATGATGCTCTCTAGAACACCTCTAAGAGGGGTGGGACAAGTCTCCACGGTGTTACTTCACCACACGCCTCTTACAAGAATCTCCATTCATACTTCTAGCGCAAATCCTAGCCAAGTCAATCTTTTTCTGCCAAGAACACATGAGTATTGGTTAAGTTCAATAGTGCAACAAATAATCAACAAAAATAATGCAAATGCTAAAGAGAAAGCAAGACTGCAAAAACAAGCAAGCAAACAAATGAGATCCAAAAAATTAACCAAGTATCCTCTAAAGATATGTAAGTGATGTTGAAAGGCGATACAAATAATCTCATCTCCTTGAAGCGTTGGCGAAGATTGCGATAAACCTTTCGCAGATGCATCAATAATGGTGAACTACTCCAAATATGGAGAACCCTAACTCATATCTTGCACAAAGAAAATCAGCTCTTCCAAGACCTTTGAAGAAGGTAAACTACTTAAGGACTTGCAATTAGGCCTAGGGCACCTATACTTTTGTTGCTCCTTTTGTTCCTCAGCGAAAATCCTATCGCAACAAAGGAAAAACACCTGTTTACATAGTTCCTAACTCTTCATGATTCCCCCTTGGTCGCCTCTGGTGCCATCACCTCAAATTAGGGGCAGCCTCCACCGGAAGTACTAGTTGCCCAACTACTTACATCTCTTGATACAATCTCTGCTAAAGTTATTGAGATGCATACTCAACTCTATAAGCTTGTGAATACTGTTGCATCCCTCAAAACATAGGTTACTAAACTCCCAACTACTCTTGATGATCACTTTCGTCATTGTCACCATCATATTGGAGATTTGTGTCATAACATCAAAGATCTTTGTCACAACCTTCGTAAGCGATCTTGCGGTGATTAACTAGTTTAGCTTTTTGATGATGAAGGGGGGAGATTACCAAAGTTTTGATGGATTATGACTTTTGATGCTTCTTTTGTGGATTCCTTAAACCGATGATCATTTGTTCTGCTTTTGTCTCAAACAAACAAAATGCTTATCTGCTGTTTCTTTAAGTCTCTTCTTATAAGATATTATCATCTACTACTTTTCTTATCTTTTTAAGTATTATGAATCTTCATGCTTATCTGTTGTTTCTTTAAGTTTCTTATTATAGGATATTATCATATGTTATTTCTCTTATCCTTTTAAGTATTATGAATCATCATGTTACTTTTTGTAGGAATGTAGCTATGCATGACTGATCTTGATAGGGAGAGGCAATTACATATTGTGATAATTGAACTATGAGCTATTGTTATCTTTGATAGGAGGAGATGATACTTGCTGGGTCATCATAAAAAAGGGAGAGATTGTTAGGATCTTCTCTAAATGTATTTTGATAATGACCAATCAATTATCTTGTCTTTTATTCTCTTTAACATGGCAAGGTACCGTTTAGAATTGTTTCTTTGTTCATATCAAAGTTTGAATAAGGATAATATGGCAAGTGATTGTTGGAATCAAAGAAGGAAAAATTGGATGTCAATCAGAAAGGAAAATAGTAGATTACAAGCTCAACTATCAAAGGAAAACTCTGTTGAGCAGCCTATTTAAGTGAGAAACACATTATGTGTTTAACACGACTCACAATATACTTCATAATCCTTTAGTTGCTTGCAGATAGTTGAGTGAGTACTTGTGTATTGCTGTCATATAGTCAGTCTTTGTAGCAGTACAAGTTCCAGCCTTTTGATACTTTGTATCCTATATCTGTTTTTCTTCTAATAAAATTGCAGGTTAAAAATCCTAAATGTTATCACTTTGGTAGTGTACTAGGTTCATCGAACCACTACAAATTTCTGTATCTTTTTTACCTTATTCTCAAAAGTCTTTTGATTGTTGTGATATTCCAATTTTCGTTATTCACCTTTTACTATATTGCACCCATAAACTTTCAATATTATTTTTCAAAACCCAGAAGGATATATGCTATAGTATAATCCTCTCATGACTTGTTTTCAGTTGGCACTATAGTTATATTTCATTGCGTACATAAATTCTCTTTTTTCGTTTTGTAATGCAAGGAACATGTGTTATTTAATAATATTTTTAAATTAGTAGTTAAATACGATGATCACAATTGATGACTGAACTTACTGTTATTGATACTATATGTTGGATGCAACTTGGTCTGGATGTGTGAGGGATTCATCTAGCGACAGCAGGTTTGCCGATCGAACCCCAAGCTCCCATGGCCTAATCCCCACACGCACAACAGAAGCCGTTTATGGCTGAAGCAGGTCGTAAGATTTCTCGATGGGCACTGTTTAGTAAGGTCGCACCTTACCTAGAGCGATAAAGGACTGTTGTGGTGGGAGTCATAAGGTTGATTGATTACAACAAACACTAGTTTGATCATTATATTTAAATGTTGCCCTATGAAGCTGTTAACTATTATATTTTTCTCGAACGTTTTGACTTAACATCATTTTGATTATGTTATAGTTATGAACTCACATTGCACGCACTTAGCATTCATTGAGTCATTTACTCACACTTTATTTTTTTTTATCTCTTTCTAGCAGACCTAGACCCTAGTCTTGATGAGGATGTTATAGTAATTTTTGACAAGAATCAAAGTTGGAAGTCTTTTGATAAAGAATTAGTAGTATTTTAGTATCAATGCCATGTTTATGATTTAGTACTTTTTTTTATTGTTTGATGAACTTCTAGTTGAAGATAGAGGATTAGTCATTTTGAGTTTTTTTTTTTATGTTTAAGATTTATTTTGGATTACTAGAGTTTATTTATGGTTATAATTTATATTGGTGACTCATTTATTAGTATTGAATTTCACTCCCTAAAACTAAGCCACATGGTTTGGTCTTGGGATGTGACATCAATGGAAGCAGTGCTCTCTTGTATTGAGGAAGAGATCGCACACACCAGAATAAGTAAGAACGTGATCAATTATAATGATGATTGGAATGTGGATTCTGGATACTCTAGCCACATAATAGGAAACAAAGAAAAATTAGTAAACATGTCCGAGTACAAAGGAAGATGGGTTGTGATTACAACCAATAATGTTAAATTACTAATCACTCATATTGATAAGACTATAATCGTACCTCGTCATAGCCTGTGATAAGTGTAGTTGCAGAATGTGTATCATATGCCAGGTATGAAAAAGAATGTAATATCAATATCGCAACTAACAACTTTAAAAAATTATGTAGTATTTGGGCCGAATGACATAAAGGTACACCCAAGCCTCAAATCAACATGCACACCTCTTATAGAGGGGCGAAAAATAGAATCCATTTAAGTGATGTCAGCTCAAGACTCCTATGTTGATAAAACTCATAGAAATATGTTGATAAAACTCATAGAAATGAAATAGTTGATTTGTGGCATGCAAGGTTGGGACACGTGACTTACCACAAATTAAAGGTGATGAAGAAATTCATGCGCAAGAGACTTTCTCAGCTAGATATTAGAGATGAAATAGTGTGTGCAGGATGCTAGTATGGGAAATCACACTAATTGTCCTACAAGGAGTCAAAGTACAAAACTAAGGGACTTGTGCATTTAAATATATAATTAGCCCGGTAAAACAGTCATCTATCAGAGGCTTTTGGAGTATGATCACATTTACTTATGATTTTTCAAGGTATATATGGGTAAATTTCTTGAAAAAAAAAATCAAAAGCATTAAGTGAATTCAAGAAATTTAAAGAATAAGTGGAAAAAGAACTTGGCTATGAATACGATGCTTATAGATAGATAATGGAGACGAATATACCTCCTACGAGTTCATAAATATCTAAAAGAATGCAAGATGCATAGGCAAATGACTTGTCCAAGTACTCCACAACAAAATGGGGTAGTAGAAGAAAGAATAGACACATGCAAAGATATGCAAGAGTATGCTTCATGCAAAGAATGTACCACCTCAACTTTGGGTCAAGTGTATGAAGATAGCTGCAAATGTGATCAATAGATTGTCTCATGCAAAACTTGGATTTCACCATTTCAGATGCTATGGAAGATCAATCTTATAGTAAGTCATTTTAGAGTATTTTGATGCATATGCTATGTTTTTATCCTTGATAATTTACGTAAGAAGTTCGACAAGAAAGGACTACGGACCATATTTGTGGGCTACTACTACAAAAGAAAAGCTTGGAGATGTTGTGATCCTACAACAAAAAGTGTTATACTTCTCGAAATGTGGTGTTTGATGAGTCATGATCTTGGTGGACACCTCATTCAGTAATATTACCTATTGAAGAGAAATTGAGGAGAAAGAAAGGAGAAATATTGAAAAAGGTGAAGATGACATGCATCCAAGTATAGAAAAAGTTGAGGCAACCACTCAAGATGAAAAGGTAAAGTCTCAATGGAAAACAGACGTACACTAATGAACTTCAAAAGAGGAACAACTAAGCCAACTTGAGGAAACACAAGGAGAAATAGAGGACAATCAACCTCAACTCAGAAGGTATGCAAGATAAAGAAGACCAAATCCTAAATATGCTAATACGTTAATGGTAGAAGTTGATAAAGTAAAAGAACCTCTCTCATATGAGGAAGCCTCCTTGAAAGAAGATTGAAAGAAGGCTATGGAAGAAGAAATAGAAATACATCAAATTAGAGCTAATTTATTAGTTTATTTTCACATGAAAGCATTAAGAGAGTTGAGCACTTTCTTGGGCTCGAAGTAGAAAGAGTTGAAGAAGAGATGTTCTTATATCAACATAAGTATGCTGAGGAACTACTTTAGAAGTATGGGATGTTACAATGCAAGCCCATCTTAACTCCAATAGAGGTTAACGCGCAGTTATGCTCCATTTGAATGAGAGGACCTTGAAGATGCCACGGTGTATATGCAAATAGTTTGCAACCTCATCTATCTCACCATGACACAATTAAATATAGCATATGCAGAATGAAGGATGAGTTGATATGTGCAAAATTCGAAGAAGCCTCATTTAGAAATTGTATGCAGAATTCTATGCTATGTGAGAGGCACAATTAACTACGACATATTATATAAGAAAGAAGACAAATGTGAAGTAGTTGTGCATTGTGATGCTGACTATGCTAGAGATCATGGCTCAAGATGCTCAACAACTAATTACATGTTTAGCCTTGGAACAGGACCATTTTTTTGGTACAACAAAAGATAACCAACAGTCTCGTTATCAAATACTGAGGTGGAATACCGAGCAGCAGCTATAGCTGCTTAAGAGTGTACATGGTTGATGCAACTTATGAAGGATCTTGGGCAATCAAATAGTAACTCAACAAGAATATACTGTGAGAATCAAACTACAATGTGTTTTGCCAAAAACCCAATGTTCCATGCAAGAATTAAGCATGTGAAATTATATTATCACTTTTTGCAAGAAAAGGTGTTGCGAGGCAAAATCAAGCTGAAGCATGTGAAGACGAAAGACTAAGTTGCATATATTTTTATCAAAGGACTCAATGTAGCAAAGTTTGAAGGTTTTAGGAGACAACTTGGTATTGTAAAGAGAAGCAACATAATAGAGAGTAATACTAAGGAAGAGTGTTACAGAAAGCACCAACTCCTCTTGAACTTTTGGCCAAGCAGCATTGCTGCTTGATGAACGTTACAAAATCTTCCTTATTTCTTTAGTTAAAGCAAATAGCAATCAGAAAAATATTAAGAGGTGCACCGACCTGGGTGAGTCAGTGCAACAGATGCCGACTTGATTACCTATAAATATAGAAACCCAAACATGTAATTAGCTAGCAAATGCAAGAGAGAGAAAGCTATAGTGATAGTGTGTGAGTGCTATTTTGTGAGACTTTCCTTGTATACACATATATAATGTGTTATATTATTTTCGAGTCCTTACATTTCATTCCTATTACTTGGCATCCATTCATTTTTCTACAGATGTTAAGTTGTACCATTGAAAGGTTTGATCTTATTAGATTTGCCTATTTATTTACTCGAGTTCATCTTGAGATGTGTAAATATTATAATTTTGATTAATTATTGAAAAATTACTTATATTTGAACATAAAAGAAATAAGATATGTTTGGATTTATTTTCAGAGAGTGTTTTCATTCTCTGGAAATATTTTTAAAATACAAACAAACATTTCTTTTAATTTTAAGTTTTTCTCCCAAAATAATATTAAAAAGTTCTAATCATTTCAAATTATTGCATCAGTTAAAAATATATTTAGTTATGTCTTCCAATCATTATTTTAAGAAATATATATATTTTAATTATTATATCACTATAAAAATAATATATAATTATATAAAAATTTGATGTAACATCACTAATCAGACAAAAACTTACATAAAAAATATTAACAATAGAATTTGTCTTTTATCTCAAAATAAAACAAACATAATTTTATTCTAAACAATTCTCCCATCTTATTCTAAACAAATTCTCCCAAACATTACCACCGTTCCTTGGGGAGTTCTTAATATAACTTACATTAAATAGGCCTATGAGAAAAGTACTGAAAGTCTGAAACTCAAGCTTGAAATAATTTGTTTTACTTTTATTTATTTTCTCAGTTCAAAAAGTTAGCGAACTTTTTCTATTCAGATTGTATGTTAATATAAATTAATGATTGTGTGTGTCTGTTGAAATTTGTGCAGAATAAAATAAATAAAAATATTATTTATTTTTCTATATACACTAAATCTTTTAATTCTTACATAAACAAAATAAAAAATTATAATAAATCCATGATAGTGTGAGTAGAGTAGATAAGTTATATAAACAGAATACTTGGGGCTTTTTTATTTACAATGATATAATTGGATGTGATCGATAAGCGTAAGATTTATTATTAAAAAATATATTTTTATTATTTAATATTTTATTTGCTTGTTTATAACTTATGATAAATATGAAATATCAAATTTATTCCTCACTTTTTTTTTAATAGTTCAAATATCTTCACTGAAAGGATTCAAATATATGTTGTATATGTAGTGACTAAGTTCCTTTTTTATTTTTTATTTTTTCTCTCAACCATTTATAATTTATTATTACATAGAAAAGAGTTGATTTTTACTTTGAAAAAAATTAAAATCTTGCAATTATTTCACAAATTAAACTATTAATATTTGATATGCTTATGGATATAAATTTATAATTTTATAAAAATATATTTATATTAAGTGTAGATCTATATTTAAAATAATATTATTTTTTTTTCAATTTACAGGAAAAAATTTAGTCATGAAATCTTATTATTATGGAAGATATAATTTTTATATAAAAAATGTGATATTTCTTAGATAAATATTTTATAAAAATAAGTTTGATTATGGACATAATTTAGTATTTTAATAAAAATTTAGTTATATAAATCAAGTTTTAGTGATACACACACACACACACACACACATATATATATATATTTGTTCATTAAACATATATAACAATGTTCAAATATATATAAAAACATTGGTGTATAAAAATTATGCAGGGATAATTTTATCATCTAATATGTTAATCCCAATAATTAAGCCAAGGGGGTGGGATACATAATCCCAACACTTTAGGATAAAATATTGGCCTTTTTATTAATTATGTATTTCAAATATGCCAACCAAACACTCAATTACATTGGATTAGATATCTATCCTACACAATTTTGGCAAGTAAATGAATCCTTGAAGATACACAAAAAGTTAATATTTCATTTATAATACAGATAGGGCTTGTTTGCTTCAGATGATAAGGTATGATAAAAATATTTACAAACTTTATCTTTTATTTGCTTCACATTTTTATGGCTCATTATACCTTTGCGGCCCAACATGGTCTCATGGGCCAAGCTCATGATACCTTTGCCGTCTGATATGGTATCATGGGCTAAGTTGGTTTATGGATCAGGTCAAGATGGCCTGATCCATTTTCTATCCTTTTAAATCTGATATTGTAAGGAATGAAAAAGTCATTCTTATATCTCATATAAAAACCCTAACCATCATCTTGAAAATTCACCTTCTTAGAAATTAGGACATTTTAGATATTACAAAGTGTAATCATATTGAGCAATCTTGCCAACTAAACAATATATAGTGTCAAGTATGGGATATCATCAATTTCTAAAATCAAAGCAAATAATAGATTGCATGGTATTGAATACCATTTCTAACTTATGTATCATTAGCATATGAATCTTGTCTAATCATATATGTCCAAGCAAACAAGCCTATAATGTCAATTTTGATTTAAAAAAGATGAGAAAATTCTAATACTACTACATTGGACCATAATTCAATCCCCCAGTTATTAAGAGACATCATTTTGTAGAACGTTTATAATTAAATAGGTATTTCTATAGTTGTATGGTTCAACTAGGGTTGTAAATTGATATTCAAAAATTCGTTTACCGTTCGCATTTGTATCCGTTTATACAAAGTTTATCCGCATCCGTTTAAAGCGGATATTATCCGTATTCGATTAGTAGATATCCGATTATAAATGGATACGAATATGATAAATGTGTATCCGATTCGTTTAATATCCTATTTGAATACATATTTATTAAATAATATATTATTTATATTTTTCAATAGAAATCTCATAATCCATATATGTATATATATAAATTATAATTGAAGAATTGAGAAGAAAAAAGAATAAATTTAAAAAATTATTTTAATATAGAGAAAAAATTAAAGAATAAAGTTAATCAACATAATTATTGTTAGTTGACTTTATAATTAATATACTTAAATGCTTTTATTATTATTATTCATAAGTACTAATAATCAATTATAAAGTCAATTATTAATTAGAAATTATATTATTTGTTTGATATCTTTTGTTTTAATGAAATTATATGGTTCCTTTTATTAATTAAAATATGTATTTGTTATAGGTTCATAGATTCACATATCTGGATATTCGTAAATGGATATCTAAATAATTATCATCCAATATGAATATAAAACAATAATTCGAATACGGATAAGTTTAATAAAATATGAATGCGTTTAAATAATTATAATCGAATACGCATATATCCGAATCCGACGAATACGTATTTGGATATTATTTTTAAATATCCGTCAAATCCGTATCCGTATCCGAATATTTAAAAAGTTAAATGAATACAAATATAAAAACAATGTATCCAATCCGTTTACACCCCTAGGTTCGACGGCCCGGGGAATATTTACATGAAAAAACATATCTATTTGTCGAAGGAAACATGGTTCAAATGATTCCAAGCAAGACCAAACATGTGCTCCCATGCCATGTTTATTATTATTATGATTGGAGGGAATTTTGAATTGGACCATGTTCTTTCCCTTGTTTGTTCGCAGACAACAGCACCTGCTCTCTGACATTTGTCCCTCAGTCATTCCATTTCAACTCTGTATTAGATTTCTATCACATTTGACTTTGACTCACACGCATGTACATTTTATCTGCTGCAGCCTGCACCACTGTATAAAACCAATGAAATTAGACTTGCCCTTTAAGTGCATATAAGATTTTTGTTTAACCTTTTCTTTTTCTTAACTCTTTTCCTTTTTTTTTTTCGCCTTTTTTTTTAAGAAATGATCTTTGTTTATAGTTATAATAAAATATCTTGAAATAAATTCTCAATTTCTTTCGGTAAACTATGACTTCAAAGTATTTTTGAATTGAAAAGATTTCAAAAGTTTAAAATTTTTAAATACATATAACACATAAGAGATAATTTATAAATGAATTTCATTTTTTTCTCAATTTGTAATTTATCAAACTCAAAAGTCTCTTAAGAAATTAGGTGAGAAATGGAGATTGCTTTTTCTCATTTTTTAACAATTCATCTTGATTTCTATTTCAACATAAAAGAAGTTAAATTGAGAATTTTTGTATTTTAATTACTCATTCGCTCTTATTTGTCCAAGTTTGAGAATTTTTTTTAAGTCATTCAACCTTATTTCCCATAATTTTAGCCAAATAAGTTGCATACTTCTATTTATATATTTTTGTCTTCCTCATTTCTCTCTTTTTTGCTTCAACTAAACATTATGGAAAACATTTTATTAACGGTAGATAGCAAATACCCCGTCAATGTATAGGGTCATCTGTATTTTGCCCTCCAATCATTATAAATCTGCAGAACAATTATTCAATCTTTACTAAAGATGCTCTAATACCCCCTTGTTCCATTTTCCGGCATAATATTCCACCGGAGATGTTGAAATACTTTAAGTATGTTGTGCTTTATCTCCTCTGCTTTAACAACATGTGCATTTAACAACCAAATAATTCTAAGCGTCGCAATTTTATAATTAAATTTTTATTTTTATGGAATAAAGTGAAACATTTTATAAAAAATATTACCACACACTATTCACTTGTCAATGTATAGATAGTTACATTAGTTTGAGCTATCGTATAATTTCAAATTAATTTTATGATTATATTTTACTTAATTTATATGTATGAGATGGTTAAAATTAACTGTATGATTATACCCTAATTGGTTTTTATATCAATATAACATTATGCATATTTATTAGCAAACAATTTTTGAATATTTTTAATTTAAATAGAGTAGTAAATGAAAGAGATGATGTTGATACCAATATCAATATTATTTGTTGTCAACATTCGTCTGACTGGTGTCCCATATCTTATTCTTATTCAAATTAAAACCCTAAACCTTTTACATTCTTAATTAAACAAACAAGCACATATTTATAAGTACACCATAACAATCATTTGGCAATAGAACCCTAGAAACAAATAAGCACAAATTTATAAGTACACATATCGATTTCGAAATTTTTTAACCATTAATATACATTTCAGGTAACTCAAATTGACTAAACTAGTGACATATTAACAATTAAGTAATACATGGTAACAATTTTTAGCAAAATATTTCACTTTATTCCATTGAAATAAGAATTTAAAGATAAGGATGACATTTTAAAGTACTTTAGATGATTAAATATAAAATTTTTAAAACATCAGGGGGTAAAAAGTTTAACAACTTTAAAATTTATCGTTGAAAAGTTGGAACATGAGGTGTTTAAATACATTTAGCAAATGTTAGGTAATATTTTCGCACTCTTGCAAAGATTGGGGGGTAAAGTGCAAATGACCCTATAGGTTGGGTGGGTGTCTGTTATTTGCCCTTTTATTAAATTCCTTTTAATTTTACAGAATTTTTGCTTGCACGCAATTCTTGTGCGTATGAAAGATTTTTAAATAATAAATATTATTTGTGCATTGTTGACATCAAAATTTTATTGGAATAAATTATCATTTGATAGTCCAATTAAATTGGCTATTGAATTAAGTCCCAAATTAAAGTCCATAATAAATTTGGACTTTATAAAATGGGTCAATCCAAAATGAATTTTAAAATATCTTATTTATTTTGGATTAGCTAATTGGGCCAAAATAAATTTTAATATGACTCATTAGTTAATTAAGTCCATCTCTAGTGGTATTCAAGCCCAAATGGAGACTCAAGCTTCAAGTCATCAAACCCTTATTTGTATCTATAAAAACTAAAAAGGGGTGCTGGAAGACATACCATACATCAAGAAATATATCAAGAAATTCACACATCAAAAGAAATTTAAGCATCAAGCTCTCAAGTCCGAGCTCTTGCTACGAAGAAGTGCTGCAACCACAAGGGTTCTACATCTTCTTTAAAAACATTTAAATTCTGAAGACCTTGATATCAAAATAAATACTTGATTTCAAGGAAGTTCGTGATTTCATCCATAAATTTAGGAGGGAATTACATATCCGATTCAAGAACAAGCATCAAGCCCTTGAATCAAATTCCAAGGAGAAGAATCAGAGGATTAGTCTTCAATTACGGAGATATTTTCAGAGATTGTAACCACTTTTTATTTTCAATAAATATTGAATTTGTTCGTATTTTTCTTGTCTTGTAACTTCTTTTTGCAGACTCGAAATTTGTGTGAACATGCATATTATCACATTTATTATACTAAAAATTGATATACGTCTAAAATATATTTGTAATTTTCATAATTATGAAGATAGAATGATGACTCTCCAAGGATGAACATGCATATTATCACCTTTAGATGACTCTCCAAGGATGATGTATCTCTCATATATGTCCTCATCTCTACAATTAGATAATCAATTACTGGCTTTACCTCCAAAAGCTGCTCAAATGGAGTCCTCATGACCTTTTGGCATATTCGTTCCCAATAAAATTTGATCAGTATCTGCTCAGCTTCAGTTTTTATAACTCGAGGACAAAATTCAAAAATCTCAGCACGTGGGAGCGGCCAGGATGAGGCCTCAAATGTCTTTTGGGGTTCTTTAGGCATGTTCTCCTAAAGGCAACTTTTCTGCAATAAAATAGGGCAATTCCATTTAGATACTTGCAAAAGGTCTCAATTTTACAAAAAAGAGATAATTGATGCATTGTTACTAGAAGGATGGGAAGTAGCATCTTCTCCACATGAGCCAAAAGGATTGACTTCATTTATTGAGCCCATGCTGCCTTCAAAAGCGATGGGGATTCCTTTCTCAAGGTCTGCAAGCTGAAAGGGAAAAAAAAAGGATATAAGATGAGTGAAAAAAGAGCAGTAATGTAACTGAATAAAATAATGATAATGATTGTGTGTACATATTCTGCTAATTCCTCTAAAGGCAATGAGGAACTCAGAGCTCTGCAAAAAATGTTGAATTCAAACTAATATTATCTAAGTCAAGAACCTTCGATTTTTTTCTAAACTAGTATTGGTTGCTGGATTCATCATTAGAGAGCGACAAGGTAGAAATCACTTCATTTTCTTCAGTTGGACTAGCTATAGGGACAAGCTTGGGGGTCGAGTCCACTTGAGGGGTTTGTTGCCTTTTAGAAAGCACTTTTGCTGGTTCTAGGTCAACAACCAAATCTCGAGGAAGTGGGACAATTTCGCCATCCTTGGAACCTTGTCTTGAAGTCCTTTAAGACCTTTTGGGATTCATATATGTGGTTTGATTAAGTTTGAGAATGATCATTGTGTTTTTCCCCGAATAATCATTCTAATGTCCAACCCACCAGTCTGCATATTCCTTCGTAACCAAAGGCGATGAGAAGGCACTGCTTGGTATGATTAGCTTGGAGGATGTACCCAACAAAGTGTAAGATTGCCAAAGTTGAATGAGTTCAACCAACTCACAAGTAAGAATCTCCTTCTTTAGGTGGCTAGGAATATCTTGACAAAAACCATGTTGCCGACTGAATCAATGGGGACTGTAAGCTTCAACAATACGTATTGCTTCACTCCAAAATGTCAAATGACTAGACCGCAGAGCCATGAAAAGATCTTTTTAGGTATTGGATATGCCCACATCATCTGTCACTGAGGTTTGCCCTTGTGTGCGCAAGTTTTGAAGCCTTAAAGGATTAATGTCGTGGAATAATTCACGTGCCTCAGTAAGTTCAAAGTGTTTGGCCATATTCTCTCCTGCATATTTCACCATCTGAGCTCCAACTGATTCAAGTTTGGATGGAAAATGTGTTTGAAGATATTGCCCGATCCAGTTGTATACATAATGATAGGAAAGATGGTGGTGGAGTCGCTCAAACTCCTTGAGATGGATATCTCTCTCAAACCGCGGTAGATGCTTGCCAATATAGGAACTGCTAAAGAAAAACAATCGCCACGAGCTATTTTACTTGCGACTTTGAAAACAGAAGCACGTACCTTATCAACTTTATGATATGGTAAAGCAAAGCTGCACAACCAACATGAAAGAAAAGCAACCAAATAAGTCTCGCCCCTGATTTCCTCTTCGATCTCCAACTACAGAAATGACTCATCATACTCCTTAGTACGTGATATAAGAGATGTGTTGATGTTTCCACAAGGATTACGAGATAGCTTTAGCTTGACAAGTCTCTTTCTGGACGATCTTGAAGGCAGATGTGCATATCTAGTCGAGCCTCTAAACCAAAATCCAATCTAGTTAGAAATAGATACACCATTAGAGTCCTTTGGAAGCATGTGGTATGCTGCGAATAGGTACTTGCAGCTTCGCAACAAAGAGGGCTGGCAGGTGTCGGCATCAAGCAGCTCCTTGGCAGATGGAACAACTTCAGCGTAGAAATCTCCATGTATCGACAATCCACAAAGTCTACGAAGATCCCATAAAGAAATCGATAGTTATCCAATAGTAGTATGCAATGTGTTTGTAGAAGGGCACCATAGCTCAAGGAATCCTTGGAGGACATTCTTGTTGCAAACGGACGTGAAAAGGGAGGCACGAACAATTGCATAGATCTTGGATTGACGAAGAGTGTCTGCATGATGGCCCAGTACATCCTCTGCCCACTCCCAGTAGCCAGTGTGAAAGGATATCTCGCCAAACTTAGATGCCGGAAATCTCCACGAGCCTTTATTAGTGCTGAGATGGTGGTTCGAAAGTGAGAGTTCTGCATACACGGCTCCGATGTCATGAGGTGATGATTTCAACAGCAAGACCTTAGAACGAGCCGAAGCACCAGAATGCTGATCAATTGTCTCCTTAGTTGTCTCCTCGAACCATTCAGCAATATGCATTGAGTGGTTTGATCGAGCCTTAGAAGATTGAGCATCCACAACCGCTTCATACACACACAAAGTCGTGCTTTTGGCTTTGGGGAAGTCTTTGTCACATCGAATCATGATGCATGGAGTTGGTTCACTACTGCCTTTGATATCTACCTTCATGGCCTCGCTAAAATTTTGAACACAAAATAAGCTATTCGCTCATTATGTTGATAAAAAAAAAAAAAAAAAAAAAAGGGAGAAGAGAGAGATAGAGAACAATTGCATGAACCTTCTACCTTTGATAAACTTGGAGTATTGGCAGGAATAGATAATAATTGTGATAGAAGAACATGAATACCCATAAAGCCTGTGGAAAAGTAGCAAAGTGAAGTCATGAATTTAGCATGGATTTCTCTTGGACAAATTTACAAATAGATGTTGTGCAGTGTCATGGAAGATAGGTCTATAAAATCATTGCAAATGGTGCTCACCAATTGAACAAATTTACTGGACAGATACCAAGCAATCAAGCCTGAGAAGATTTTACTGCATTGCTTCACTTTCGGTTATGAAAAATTAAGCACCAAAGGTTATTTTATAGATGCTAAGGGTTGCTCTTGAATGTCAAGATTAAGAAAGAAGGACAACATTAATTTGCTTCTTGAATCAACTGATATTTGTTTCTAAAACTGAAGAAAAATCACATAGCAGGATCAGTAATCAGTTGCATGGAGAATTCTGTGTTTTGATCTTTGGTTTTAGAATGAAGTTTCTTAAAATTTTCCTTCAGTTAATTAAAGAAATTTCCATGAGTTAGACAAAAGAAAATATTGACTACCCAATTTGCCAGTGTCTCTGCTGCTACCTGCTATGGTTTGTTTTGCAAATTTCCAAAGAAGACTTGGCAATAGTTCCTGCTACTGGACTGGCAAAGCGAATGGGAGTGTTTAATATATATATATATATATATATATATATAAAAAGGTGGGTGAATTAGACGAGTTTTGTCTCACGTGAAGACAAACGTGAACTTGAAGTTCACCAAAGGAAAATGCTCCACAATTTGTTTTTTGCTTCCTTTTGAGGAAAGTGGGCCCGAGCATTTAAACCCCCCCCCCCCCCGCCCCCCTTCCCTAAAAAAAAAAAAAAGAAGAAATGCATGAAACTAGAGAAGTGCTTTGCTGCTGCTGGGTTGGAAATTGCTTCAAGTTTACAAAATGGGGGTTGTTTTTATTGATTCATATGGCCCAATTTTTAAACAAATGAGAGAGAGTAAATAGATTAAGTACTTCAAGCCGCGCCTCTCATTCGCATTTTGGCATGCCGTTCGCCGAACTTTGAAGTGGGGACATTTATTGACATCAAAATTTTATTGGGATAAATTATCATTTGATAGTCCAATTAAATTGGCTATTGAATTAAACCCCAAATTAAAGTTCACAATAAATTTGGGCTTTATAAAATGGGTCAATCCAAAATAAATTTTAAAATATCTTATTTATTTTGGATTAGCTAATTGGGCCAAAATAAATTTTAATATGACTCATTAGTTAATTAAGTCCATCTCTAGTAGTATTCAAGCCCAAATGGAGACTCAATCTTCAAGTCATCAAACCCTTATTTGTATCTATAAAAACTAAAAAGGGGTGATGGGAGACATACCATACATCAAGAAATATATCAAGAAATTCACACATCAAAAGAAATTCAAGCATCAAGCTCTCAAGTCCGAGCTCTTGCTACGAAGAAGTGCTGCAACTACAAGGGTTCTACATCTTCTTCAAAAGTATTTAAATTCTGAAGATCTTGATTATAAAACAAATACTTGATTTCAAGGAAGTTCGTGATTTCATCCACAAATTTAGGAGGAATTTACTCATCCGATTCAAGAACAAGCATCAAACCCTTGAATCAAATTCCAAGGAGAAGAATTAGAGGATTAGTCTTCAATTACGGAGATATTTTCAGAGATTGTAACCACTTTTTATTTTCAATAAATATTGAATTTGTCCGTATTTTTCTTGTCTTGTAATTTCTTTTTGCAGATTCGAAATTTGTGTGAACATGCATATTATCACATTTATTATACTAAAAATTGATATACATCTAAAATATATTTGTAATTTTCATAACTATGAAGATAGAAGTCATATAAGGTAAATATTTTATGATCCAATCATATCAAATAAAAAAATTCAAAAACCATTGGAATAATAAGCTTACCTTGCAATAAGGGAAATTTTTGAATACATAGTGGTTATTTGAACATTATAACCTTATTGAATACAAAGGATAAGTGAAAAAAAAAAAATTTCGGTATCAATTTCATTTTAAACGCAAAACATGCTTTCTTTTTATAATAGTATAAATAAACTTAAGCTAATAACCCATGCAATTGGTGGTCATTTAATCTACTGACATAAGTCTGATACACATAATGCAAGGTTAGAAATTCAAATTTATCAAATATCTAACATGCACGTATATGAATAAAAAAGAAAAGAAAAGAAAAACTCGTAATCCATGCATTCATTCCCTTGTTATCATGTGTCCGCGAGCACCCGAACTTTCCTCCTCCCGTTTCTTTTACCCTTGTTCTCAGGTATTGGCAGCACGCGCGGGGGACACCAAGGCTCACCCACTGTCAATAAAATATCCATAAATAGACACTCCAAACAAGCTGCGCACAATAGCGAATACGGACGGTGCGCCTGTGTGTCTCCCTCTCTCTCTCTCTGTCTCTACACAATAGAAAATCAGTTGTGATTATTTTGATTTTACGCAGAGCGGTGAGTGATATAGATGCAAAAACCACAAACGACGACGTATTGAGAAGAAGGGAGGCGGAAATTTTCTGAAACTTTTGAAATTCCATCTGATTGGTCAATGGCCGCACCTCCGGCAAGGGCTCGAGCAGATTACGATTACCTCATCAAGCTTCTCCTCATCGGCGACAGCGGTTAGTCTTCATTGGATGTTCATTTCCTGTTTCGTTTTCCCCTTTTGTAGATTCTTACCTGTTTAATGCTTCGGTGACGTTTTTATTCATGTCTAAATTGATCGTGTGAAGCTAGATATTTGTCTCCAAAGGTCTGTTTTTGTTCGGATCTGTAGCTAAACGATGGTGTTCTTTGGAATAAACTCACTTCATGGCATCTTGATTCAAGATATGTTCATGAACATTGAGTTCGGACATAGTGCGATTAAAAACTTTGATGTCTATGGTAAGGCGTTTCGGCATTAGGCTTATTTGATCATTGTATGCTGAATTAGCGATAGCTGAGAAGAATGTGTGGTACCTCTGTGATTTTAGATTTGTTTGCTTCTGGTAGCAACGGGGTTCTGGATTTGTGCATGTAAAGACTGCTTCCTGCTACCAGTACGGCTGGCTTTCTATGTTTTGAATTGTGAACAACTTGCTAGGTTAGTAAGTAGAGTTCTAGACACTGAAGGTGTAGCCACAAACTGCAATCAATCTGTTGACAAACATTAAAGGATGACCTTTCTATCTTTTAGTCTTTCTAAAATATGATTTGAATATGTGGCCAAAAATGAGGGTGTGTCTGTATTTATAAGCATGAAAAATCACTTGAAAGTGTTGCCACAAACTGCTTTGTCGAAAGGAGACTACAAAACAAATGCATGCATGGGCATGGTATGGCTTTTTTATCACTAATTGACAAATGCAAAGCAAAGATAAAATCTGTTATCAACTTGCCAACTAAATGTATGGGATACATGCCCTTATTCTGATCATGATAATAAAATTGTACTACTAATAAGGTCACATATCGTTGGCAAGCATATGACAGATCAACCATTGCCTTCTGTTTGATTAATTGGTGATATGGAAGCCATGACCTTGTCCATCCATGCATTCAGTGTTAATTTTCCTCGCTAGAAGTCCTTTGTGGCACTATTCTTAGGCTTTTTTGAGAGAATGTGAGTTGTTTTTGTTTTGGGAGGCTAGGTGGAGAATGTTTTGAGAGAAAATTATTTGTTTCTTAGTATTTTTGGGATGTGGCATCGTATTAGTCACTTTTTGTTGGGTTGGTGGGGTGAAATGAATATTTTAATATTGATTATAAATGTGTATATATAGATGGAATGATTGGTGTATATGTATATATATACACATTAGGGAATGGTTTTCTAGGTGAACAGTAAGGAGGTATTTTGGGGATAATTTTGTGCGTTTTGATAAGTGAGGTTGGGAAATGTGACTTTTTGTTTGTTTAAGGTTTAGGAGTTGAAAAATGTCTTGGGGGAATGTTAACAAACAAAGTCTTACAGATTGCAACAGTAAACTTTCAATGTGAATCATTCTTCTGTTATATTATATAGGCTGTAAAAAATGACAAGGGGCATTCTCATCTCTTTGTGAACTTGAAGTAATTACTTCTGCTAGATTGGCATTTATTTGGGGAGAACTGTTCTCTTCCACTTTTACAGGCTGTACTTGAGCTTTATGTTCTCTGTTATTCAACTTGGAGAATGATAAACTATCGTTTTTAGAAACTACTGTCTAAGTCCTGGCATAATAAATAAGTCCCAAAAGAATTTTTTTTCTTTTTTTTCCCCTGTCTTCATGTCTCAACATATCAGCATGTACTGTTTAATACTTCTACAATTTTTAGCTTAAATACTGCTTCTGAGACAAAGTTGTTGGCAGTGGAATGCCCCAAGTCGTGGATATTAAGGCTAGCAACCAAAACAAAGCTTTACAGGCTTATTTCAATTAGTCAATGAGTTTTTATATTTATTTTTTGGTAGTTGCAGGTGGAATAGGAACAAATTTTCTGACAGACCGAAATTCATGAAAGTGGATATTTGTAATTGGCTCATAAACTTCAAAATTTTTTCAACATGAGTGACAAGTCTGGGCTTCTAGATTTTGGACAGGTATCTGGAGAAACTTCTGTTAGGAAGGGTCATAACTCTACTCATAGTGATCTAGTGTAAGGGCCACATAAAGGGAAGACAACAAGAAGCTAGGGGACTGTTAAGAGTTAAGGAAGCAATCATCTTGGGATTCTGCCCAAGGGTTTGTGTTTGGTATTCATATTAACAACAAATTCTCCTTGTGAACAGAGTTTCTTTGCTTTTCTAACCGGCTCCCATGTAATGCTAATAGCAATCCCCAGGTCCCAAATGTGGAGGCATGCTCATTGGCTAGTGATCAAGCATCTAACCGCCCTTGGCGTATCTAAGTAGCTTCTTTCCTCCCTTTACGTATCATACGAGTGACTTCCCATCCTCTACTTAAGAGTGGATCTCCTCTTTGTTGGCTCCACTCAGAATTTATATATCAAATAAAGATAGAATATGTGCATGTGAAAACCGGTACATCAATGGGTAAGAGTGAGTAGGATAGACAAAGAATTTGCTGCCCCAAACCATAAATGTCAATTTCATGATTATCTTTATTTTTCACAATTTAGTGGTGAGTTGACATACTAGTGTCATAGCCATGAAAGGCAACGGCTTGAGGCACAAGGCGAGGCTGGGCCGCCTCTTCTGGGCCAGGTGAGATGAAAATGCTCAGACGAAGAGAGGCGGCCGCCTTGAACGCCTGAGGCGCGATGCAAGTGCTGAGAAAAAAGCGAGAAAGGCAAACCCATGTTGTTAAACATTAAAAGGGGAGGGACCTAATTTGAAAAAATGCTAAACTGAAATGGGAAGAAAGAGAGACTTAAAAAAAAAAAGAAAAAAAAATGAAGAGAGGAACAAAGAAAGAAGAAAGCTAAGGAAGGTCCAGCCATTATTTGCTCCTGTGGCTGCTGTCTCGGCCGACCTCCAAACTCCTGTGACAGCATTAAGATGCCAGTTCTTTGTTCTTTTTTCCTTTCCTTTTTTTTTTTTTGTTGGTTGCTCTTGTTTTTGTTTTACCCTGGTTCTTCTCCTTTTTTTTTTTTTTTGGTCATTTCCTCTCATTTCACTCTTCTTTCTCCTCTGAAATGATGTGGGTGTTTTAATGTTAATTAATTTATCAGTTAGGGGTGCTGATTGATAAAGTTTACCAACATGAGGTAGGATATTGTCAAAATAATTAACATGAACCACTCACTCACTCATACCTCAATTTATGTTGAGCTATATTCTAGAGTCTAGATTCGCTTTTTTATTTTCATTTTTTGCTGTTTTTCCCCTAATCTTTACTAATTTTTTTTTTTTTTGAACTTTTTTTCCCTAACTTTTACTATATCTTTTTTGGTTATTTATAACATGCTTTTGGAATTTTTTAACTTTATATATTTGTTATAATTTTTTTTAACTCGTCGTCTCATCCACCTTTTGGTCCCCGCCTCTCGCATTTCAGCTTTCATTACTATGATTAGTATATTGGATTTATGTCTTATGCTGTGCCTTACCATACTGGATTTTTTTGGATTCTTATTGGCTTGCATGGGTCTCAGTAAATCCAACCAGAAAATTACTTCAGAAATACTTTGGTGCCATAATAACTGCTATCAATAGACACATGCTATAAAAACTCTCAACAGAATTTGTGGCTTATGTCATGATAAATTGTGAATTTTAGGATTTAATTCCACATTCTGATATTATCTGTGCCAGTACATTTCTCTATAGCAACTTAGTTCAGAAATATGATGCTATTTCTCAACTCTGATTTTTGCCTTCATCTTCCTCTTGTGCTCATGCTTGCTTTTTGGTGGTGATGTGGAGACGCCTTTATTTTTCTTCGCCCTTTTGTTTCCTATCCCGCAGGTGTGGGCAAGAGTTGCCTTCTTTTGAGATTCTCTGATGGGTCCTTCACGACTAGTTTCATTACCACTATTGGGTAAGTTCCCTATTTCTGAACATAACTATAAACTAGGGGTGTAAACGAGTCGAGTTCGAGATTGCCAAAATTGCAGGCTCGAGCTCGAGCTCGAGCCTAGCTTTTTGAGCTCGAGCTCATCGAGCCCGCTCTTAAGGGCTCGAGCTCGAGCTCAAGCTCAAAAATACTGAGCTCAGAAAATTTTAAATTAAATAAAAATATTAAATTATTAATATATCATAATTATTTAATAATAATTAATAAAATAATTAAAATTATTATTATAAATTAAATATATATGAAATTATAATAATTACTATAATGATTTAAATTATAATATATTATAATTATTGATAAATTATTAATATATTATAATTATTATTATAATTATTTAATTATATATATAAATATTTAAAATTAGAAAAAAAAAGTAAATTATTAATACATATTAATTAATATATAATAAATATTTAAAATTAGAAAAAGAAAGTAAATTATTATATATATTAATTATTTAATTAATATATAAAAAATATTTAAAAATAGGAAAAAGCTCATGAGCTGGCTCTTGAGCTTTTGAACAACTAGAGATGAGCTCGAGCTCGACTCATGTTAAAGCTCGAGCTCAAAAAACTTGAGCTTGAGTCAAGCTATAATCGAGCCCGCTCATGAGGCTCATGAGCCGGCTCGACTCATCTTACACCCCTACTATAAACTGCTTAATTGGGGTACTGAATGTGGGTATAATTTACTAGAATTGATTTTAAGATAAGAACCATTGAACTTGATGGCAAACGGATCAAGCTCCAAATCTGGGATACAGCTGGTCAAGAACGGTTCCGAACAATCACCACAGGTAAATTCTTGTTTGCCCTTTTCAGCAGAAGTTCAATTCAGTTGTGAATATATTCATATTCTTGGCTTTTTAGGGGGGTGGAGCAGATCAGTGGAAGAAATCTAGAGGCCCATGTTAAAACTGGGGCTTATTTTTCAATTAATTTTTCTGGATCTTCTTCGGTCTTTAGTTTCTCGTTCATCTATTTTCTGCAATACTATCGATTTTTTCTTGATTGAAACACAAAACATAGACTGAATGTCCATGATTATCTTCATCCTTCACTGGAATACTTTTCTAAAATGAACCTGGGGAAAATTAATCTTCTAAGATTTACATATCGTGCAATGCAAACAATGAATTCGAACCATCAAATTTAAATGATTAGAAACTACTGTATTTTCTTGCTAGTCTTCAGCATATTTTGAAATACCATGTTAAAGGGGTTTCTCACGATTTCATATATTTTATCAGCATGCTTTTCAGCTCTTTAATAATAACTAATGTTCTATTATTGTTATTATTTCCTGTCCAGTATTGAGGAATGCTGCACTATCTGTATGTGAATCACATACATTTATAACACATACACTTAGCATTACTTTTGTCTTTCTCATACTGAAATTCTCTCCAGCTTACTACCGTGGAGCAATGGGTATATTGCTGGTTTATGATGTCACAGATGAATCCTCCTTTAACAGTAAGGTTTCTTTTCTCATCATTATGTGATTATGTTCTGATTTTTTGACATGTCTTTTTTCCTTTCTGTAACTTTAGTTACCAGAAAACCACCCCTCCCTCCATATTCCTTTTATGCACTACTGCTATATTTGAAATCAAACAGATTAGATACTTGTATAATTTCTCCATTCCATAAATGCAGTCATACATCTTTCGTCTATAGCCCGCAAATATCCTTACCAAGAAATGGTTAAATCTCTGGTTATTCTGAAGTTCTATTCATTTGTCTTTTTTTACTTTATTCTTTTATCTATTCTTTTGAAATTTTTTTGGGAATTATTCCTCTCAAAAGTGTTGGAAAATTGTATGAAATCACAATGCGTGTCAAGAGGAAAAAAACAAAAATACCAAAAATAACAGAAATAAGAGTCCAGAAAAGAAGAATAATTAGGTGGTGTACTTGTGTTCACTATTATTTAATCTTGCCTTTTCCCCATTATCATTCAAAGTTATTTGATATTTGACTGGAAGTGTCAATTTTTGGAGTTGAATTCGATGTTTTCTTGGTTGCTCTAAAAGTCATATGAACTTCTCCACTCAGACATTAGGAACTGGATTAGAAACATTGAACAGCACGCTTCTGACAATGTCAACAAGATTTTGGTGGGGAACAAAGCTGACATGGATGAAAGCAAAAGGGTATTTTCCTTTTCTTAACTTTATTTTTAGTGTGTTCTTTTTCGTTTATAGTTAAATTGTGTTGCTTACAATTTAGGGCTATCAACCTTATGGCTAGTTTGTTATCTATCCTGGAATTGGTGCAGACCGAATTGGTAGGAAACACTTTGGAATTTAGATTACTGCTGTGATGAATGGATTACTGAAGATAGTAATATTTTATAATAGGGATGTGAAAGAGTTGAGCTCGAGTTAGAGCAAAATGCGAGCTCAAGCTAACTTACAAAAAGAGAGATAGTATATATATTTAAATAAATTTGAAATATTTTCTAATTATTCTAATTAGTATTATTATTCTTTGATTTTTTCATTATCTTTATCATGATTAATGTTACATGTTATCATTTAAATTAACTCATAATCTTAATTTAATTTTATTTTATTGTAATTAACAATAATAATTATTATTAGTAAAATAATGGTTATTTTATTTCAATAAATATTTATTAATTTTATGTTAATAAATAAAATTATTACTAAATGTCAGTTCTTTATTAACAAAATAATAGTTTTAAGCTACTCATATAAATAGTTGAGATGGAGAAACCTCAAACTTAAGTTGACCATTATCTTGCACCCTCAGGAACTAACTCTACTTATCTTGCACCCTTATTTTGGAAGTTGACCATTATGAATAGAGTTTCAATTGAGGGGGTTGTCAAAAGATAGCTGTTTTACTTAACAGTTTTGGACTAAGGTTCTTTTTTTAAAAGAACTATCTTTTAAAAGAGACTTCTCCCTCTATCGAATTTAAAAGACACTTTTTTCGGAAATAGGGCATGAATCCTATTTGAAGATAAACTATTAGACTCTTTTGTACAAAATAACCCTAACAACTTAAGATATTTTTGGAGTGTTTTGGTCAAATCGCAAGGGAGGTGTCAAAGACAACATTGGTAATTACGAAGTTAAACGTAGCTGAGGTTGCCTTCTTTTTCCTGCAAAAACTCTTAAAATGTTGGCTCCTAGTTATTGGATTTTACAAGCTTATTTACAAAAAATTTTAATCTACCAAGCAAAGGGGGTGTTATAGTATCCTGTCTGATAAATGGGGTTCTAATATTTAATTAGTAGCAGTAAATTGTGGTTTTAAAAGCTCAAATTGAATAGCCTTCGATTTTGGATTTAGAAGTTCAAAATCAGAAAGTCTCTTGGTTCAAATTGAATAGATCTTCTGCAAAACCAATTTGACATCAAATCTCAAACGTCCAAATGCAAGGTAAAGATATGCTGAAAAAAAAATTGACAACTTAGCCTAAAGTCATTCCTGCTCTTTGGTTTATGCTGGTGGTAGATGTTGATTTTGTAATTCTTGGTACTACTTCTGGAATGAACTTTGTAATTGTTTACCATTGTTTAGGCTGTGCCTACCTCCAAGGGCCAAGCACTGGCAGATGAGTATGGGATAAAATTCTTTGAAACTGTGAGTATTTTGAAAGTTTAAATAGAAAGGACAGTTAGCATACATGCAACTAAAAATGTATCTTTTTTTGCAGAGTGCTAAAACAAATCTCAATGTGGAAGAAGTTTTCTTTTCGATAGCTAGAGATATAAAGCAAAGACTTTCAGACTCTGATACCAAAGAAGTAAATACCTGGTTCAGTTTTGTTTGATCTTTAAGATGTTTACAAATTCAATCAGGTCCTTTGCTGATGAACTATCTTTTGTCTTAATAGCAGCCGGCAACAATCAAGATTAATCCGCCCGACATGGCCGCTGGAGGTGGCCAACTTGCACAGAAGTCAGCCTGTTGCGGTTCTTGAATGCATGCAAAAGGTAAAGATTTGAGGGCACTTAAGTGGGTGCTGCACTGTTGAGAAGAAACAAAACTGAAAAGCTATTGTGGTGAAAATATATGAGCCCTTATTATTTTGCTCTTTTGGAACTTGTTCTAGTGTGTTGATAGGTTCTTATTATCGGAAGAGTTTGAATTTGGCATTTTGCTTTAGTTTGCTCCTTCTGACCTCGTCTACCTCTTAACATCCATGCAGATTCCATACTACTTCTGCATAATTCAGTTCTAATAGTATGTTAGACAAAATCCCCTTTATTTATGTCATCTGAAATTACATATTCACCCTGTTTTTAGAGAGCAAATATTGTCTTGTCAGTAAATTAGCAAATTGTGCTCGTCAATAATACTCATTTGTTTTTGATACATTGAATCTTTTATTTTATTTTTAACTTTTGATTCACATGAGTGGTCTCTTTTATCCTTTTAATTCTAATTGATCCATGTAGCAAAAAGGTTTGGAAAGATAAATTAAAGTTCTCAAGTTTATCTATAACTGGAACTTGGAAATGACTGATGAATCCTCGTCTGGTGTCACTTCTATAGCTAATAAGTGTCCAAGATGATCGATATTGTTTGGAGAGTTAAATAGGACGTGCAATTTCTTACGAAATATGCATCAAACATTTGAGGAGATTCAGGCTTGGCTGTGAATAATTGGCTTGATGGTGTTATGTAAATGCAACATATTCTGGGAAAGACGTGGGTGGCAAGCAGCTGATTGCCAACAGGATGAATTTTGTAAATTAGGGAACGGTTTTAGAAAGCTTATACTAAACAAACAATGTGCTTGGTGCTATTTTTACCAAATTTTAAGATGCAACAACAAATGTACAAGAATTCATGTATGGGTCTATGTCGTTGTCAATGTCTCAAATACATGCTTGTTTTATTAACGGTAGTTCCACTTAGAGGTGGCAAATTGGGTTTAGAACCATAGTTTTAGTTCAACCTACTTAGTTTTGGGTTGTGTTGGGTTAAAAATAATATGAGTGGGTTTGAGATGAGTTGATTCTGATGGTTTTAATATTGTTTGGGCACAAGTGGGTTATAAGTTTAAATGGGTTGAAGATAGGTCGAAAATAGATTGTAAATGGTCCAAGTCAATGTCACCCAAAATTTGATAAAAAAAAAAACTCAAAATTAACATGTTCTTTCATTGTTATATTCTTATTTAATTATTAAATTCTCAATACAGATTTATATAAGTAACTATAATTTATATATATAAATTGAGTCAGAATTCAATTATATGTCACACTTTATAGCATAGATATAGATATAAGTGATGTTACAATTTATTTTTTTTTCTTCATTTTTTAAAATAAGATAATCTTAAGGAAATAGAGGTGAAGGTTTATTATGAAGTTTTCAAAATTTGTATTTAAGATTACCTTTCCTTTATTTATGAAATTTAATTGAAATGGGAGATTATAATAGAGCAATATTTCAATTGAAGTGAGAGTCAAACTATAATGGAGAAAATGAGAATTACTAAATAATTAATAAGAATTAAGAATGCCTTTTTACTTATAACAAAAAAAAAAGTCAAGATTATCATAATTTAAAATTAAATTAAAATTGTTCAAGTGTAGCTAAACATCCTCTTTTCATATTACACAGGCATAAATTATTATTATTATTTTCCTTTTTCTATTAGTTGCAGGCCTTTGTGTTGTATCATTATATTAGTAATATACCAATTATTGACATTTAATTAATAATTAATAATAGCATATTAACAACTACTAATAATGGATCATTGACAAATCACCTAATATGTGTGTGTAATTCACATTACTAATAGAATTCGAGCTGAGAATATCATAATTGGCATATTCTCAAGAGACCAATCTTCTAAAAGCTAATCAAATAAACTTAGAATTAGAATTATTCTAAAGTTTTAAGATATAAATCATGCCAAATGAATGTAGTGTTTGTATTTTGTAATTGCAGCTAAAGAGTTTTAAATCACTACGATTTTCACTTTATGCATTATCATCTTTTTATTAATAATAATTAATTAACATATGTAAAATAGAGATTAAAAAAATCATAATTCAATAAAATAATATAGTAATATATTTAGCTAAAAATTATGATTTTTTTTTTGAGGGTGTTAAACCCGCCCAAACCTGGCCCAATCCAACCCGTTTTTGAACCATAAATATATATTCATTTAAAATCCAATTTATAGTCAATCCAACCCACCCATTGCCATCCCTAGTTCCATGTACCACGATAAGTTTGTGGTTAAAAAGCTAATGGGCTTTCATGTCCACTGTGTTCCATTGGGTGATGCTAGAGAGGGTGTGTTTGATGCTGGGGGGCAAATTTCCGCTAGACTGGGACGGGTGTAACGCACCCGGCCCACTAGTGGCTTTTGATTGTATTGGGATGGGTGGTTCCCGGCACCCAAGAATATCACTGTTCCATTTGAAGGATTTTGCTAAAATATCTTTTGGTTATCTTCTTGTCATATAATTCTGTTGGATGGTTTGCTCTGGCAAAGGCCATTTTGAATCATTTTTGCTAGTGCTGTCAATGGATCGATTCAAATCCGATTATCAAAATTTATATTTGAATCTGACTCGATATCCTATAGTATTTTTGTTAATAAGTACCATATTCGAATTCGATGGATATTCAAAATTTAAAAAAATAAAAAAAGACCCGATTTAATATTTTTCTTTCTTTTTTCTTCCCCCCCTTTTGAATTGTATAAAAGTATGATATTTATAAAGTAAATTTACGTCATATTTGAATTTTTAATAATTTTTTATTATATATTAGTCCAAAAGTTAAATATTTGAATACTAAATCCCTATTTTACATTATATTAATGTATATGTGGACTATTATATATGATTATATTTGAAATTTTATCAGTATCCCTCTATTTTTGAGGCTAAAGACATAATATTTGTAGCATAATATAAACGTTAAAATAGATATTAGGTCAATATAATATATAGATTTTATTTTTATTTTTTTATTAATATTATATATAAGAGTAACAATTTAATAAAAAAATATTAAAATTCGAATTCGAATATTTAACGGATCGAATTGCTTAATTCCGTATTCGATTCATTTATTTTAGATTATAGGTATTTATAATCGGATCTGATCAATTGAATATTTTAATTGAATAAAAATCCTAAAATTCGGATCGAAATCAGTTCGAATTTAGATTAAAATCCAATCCATTGACAACCCTAATTTTTGCTATTCATGTTGAGTATTCTGCTTCACCTCAAGTCAAGTCACAAGTGCATGTAATTCATAATTTTATGTTTATCTAGAGAAATATTTGATGAAATTGGTTTTTATCTACCATACTACTAGCATTATCCCCATGTTATGCACGGATTCTTTAAAATTACTATATATTAATATAATTATTGAATTATAAATATAACTGAAATAATAATATAAAAATAAAAATATATAAAAAATCAAGTAATTAGTAAAATTAAATTTAAAATTTTAAAATTTAGTATTTAAAAGTTTGCAACATATAAAGACATCTCATGTGCATTACGTCATAAAAAATAAAATTTAAAATTATTCAGCGAGAAGTTAAAAAAATTGAAAACATCTAAAAATAAAAATCTATGAATATGATTATGCACTTTATTAAAAAAAGAAAATGTTATGCGATCAAAAGCTAATAGGTAGTTGCATTAAAAAATAAAAATATATGAGAATGATATAGAACACAAGATTGATGGTTTGAAAGTTGTTTGAAAAAATTTAAAATTATAATACTTTAAGATTATTTTAGACTTAAAAGAAGATGAGTATATATTAAGTTAAAACTTAAAATATAAAGAGAATTAGATAATATATTAGTTGCCAAGGATTAGAAAAATCTTATTTAATTTTAGTTTTGATTGAAAATCAATTAAGTCGAGACAAAACTATGATATTAAAGAGAAAAAAAAATTAAAAAATTAAAATAAATGTATAAAATAATTACAAAGTTAAGATCAATATTAGTATATAGGTTTATAGAAACCTTTTAACTTGACTCATAGCTTACTTATCAAATAATTACCTAAAGAAAAATGTTTGATATTAGTAATGCAAAGTTGAAATCATAGTAAATTGATAAAGTAATTATAAGCTCAAATTAATTATAAATAGGAATTAGTGATAGGATATGAGGATGAAATTAGAATGTAAAATAAAATATGAAAAAAATAAATTATTAAGTTCATTCTTAATTTTTTTGTATGAATGTAATTGGATCTTCATATTATATTTCGCAAATAGCAGAAAAAAGTGAATAATAAAAAAAGTTGTTAACCTTTCAAACAATCAAAAATAAAAAAATAAAAAAATGAAGTTATATATATGTATATATATATATATTGATAGATTAAATAATGTCTAGAGTCATAAACTTAAAAGTTAATAGGTGTATTTTCTATTGAAATAATCATCTCATATTTTTTTTAAATATATCAAAAATGATCTAAGAATCTATATTGATGTAGTATATAAATTTTTTAAAAAGAATTCGAATTATACATTAATATATACATAATTACAAATATATGAATGTAAAATAAAATTAAATGACATACTTCTAAAATTATAAATATTAAAAAAGTGAAATAAAATTTTAAAATATTAAAAAAAAAAAAAGGATCTCATCCTATAAAACTATAAACTTAGATGAGAAAAAAAAAGCGAATTGAAAAATAAATTACAAAATTTAACAATAAATTAATAACTTGATTAAAAAAATGAGTAAAAGGATGCTAAATGTATAATAATTTAAATAAAACAAAAATTAAATGACAAAATGTATCAATAATTAAGGAGAAAAATGTAGCTAATAAAAATAAAATAAAACTAAAAATATTTAGCGCAATTAATAAATCTCATAATAAATGAATTGATAACATAAACTAAGTAGTAAACAAAAAAGATATAGAAATTTACAAATTTAATAGTAATAAAAGCTAAATGATAGACTTTATTTAAGTTGAAAAGAAAACTGTAGCATTAAAATCCAAAAAATCTCTTCCATCATGTAATATACCTAAAATAAACCCGAAAAGAAAAAGAAAACAAACTAAAATTAGTGAACAATAAAATCAAATAAACAATAAACACTTTGAATAATGAACTAAAGATGCACACAAAGAGATAGAAGAAAAAAAATGCTAGAAAATAAAGAGGACACAAAGAATAGAGTGAAGAAAATGCAAGAACCTGATAATATAACGAAATGACTTTTGAAAGATTTTTCATATAGTGGAATAGATATAATTAGTTATTAAAGATAAGAAAAAATTGTGAAAAACTTATCAAACTATAGAGTTTAAATGATCAAGAAATCTTTCGCTTAGTGAAAGTAGAGATGGAAAATGTTTGTAGATAAAATGCAATTATTTTTTTATATTAGAGATAAATAAAGAACATTATTCTAAATCAAGAAAATGATTTCAAAATATCAAATATCCTTAAAAGGAATAAATAATATCAAATTTAATAACTAAAAATCAATTTTTACGTTTAATTAAAAAACTCAAAATTCTAAGAATTCAAAATTTGGTCAAAATTGCACAATTATGGGTTCCACATTAAAGTGCTATATATAACTAGCATATGCCCAGTGCAATGTACCAAAAATAATTATAATATTGAAATAATTATTATATTAAATATATAATTTTCAAAATAATTATAATATTAAATATATAATTTTTAAATAATTTTATTTCAACATTGAAATTATTTTTGATGCCTTGCACCAAGCACATGCTAGTTATAATATTAATTAAAGTAGTTATTTATATTTAAAATTAAATTGATATAAAATATAAATAAAAAAAATTCATATTTTTAAAAATAAATTAATAATAAAGTATTTTTTTAAATTAGTTCTAAGGATAATAAAATCCGACTGCTTGCTACTGCTCGTCATCCTTAGTCACTACATACTCAAGTAAATATATTTATCAAAATTTGATTCGAATCACCAAGTTTCATTAATATATGCAAGTAGTTTTCCACTTATTAACATATATTAATATTTAAATAAATTCTTTTCTTGATTATTACAATAAAGTGAATAATCATAAAGTAGACGAACATCACTGAATATGTGTTTAATTAATAAAAATATATTATTATAATTGAGTAAATTGTCTATCCCACAAAGCTCATAAATTAAATATATCAAAGATAGTATCTTTAAATAATAAAAATAGAACAAACCTCGTGATTCTGATGTAAACCAATCGCAAATATTTAATATTTTTCTTGATTCTATTTCTTCTCAATATTTCCTTTATCCTGCACATGAATTACATCAATATATACTTAAAATCAATTAGTTCTATATAACGAACAAAACATACAATTAAAACCTTCATAAGAAAATCAATGGAAGAATATAACTAAATAGCAATATCTTTTTCTTTACTTACATAGAAAAATTCTTATGGAGATACTTGATAATTTCTCTTCTTCAAGATGTGAAATTGGAAGATTGAGTGAGAGTTACTTAAGACTTGGATGTTTTTTCATTTTTTAAATTGTATTTAGGAATATAAAGTATAAGAGTTTTAATACATCTAAACATCTTTGATATTATTTCATCAATATATATAATATCAAATCCTCTCTCAGATAAAGATTATGAAATATTATCAAATACATTTTGAATTTCGGATGAAAGAAATTAGAGATAAGATACAATCATATCGGTTACATATAATAATTAATAACTAATAATTTTTTAATTAAATTAAAATACTCAAAATTCTAAGAATTTGACATTTGCCAAAAATTACACAATTAGGATCAAATTTGTACAATTAGATAAGCACAAAACTGTGCTATATATAATAGTATAGATAGATAGATATATTTTAAATTTCGAATGAAAGAAAATTAGAGATCAAATACAATAATATCAGTCAGAGATAATAATCAATAAATAATGAATTTTTTTTAAATGAATTAAAATGTTCAAAATTCTAAGAACTTGCCATTTGGCCAAAATTGTACAATTAGAATTAAAATTGCATAATTATGGGTCCCACACTGTTGTACTATCTATACCATTATATAAATAATCTTTCAAAAGTCATTTCATTATATTATCAGGTTCTAGCATTTTTTTAACTCTATTCATTGTGTCTTCTTTATTTTCTAGCATTTTTTTCCCTATCTCTTTGTGTGCATCTTTAGTTCATTATTCAAAGTGTTTATTGTTTATTTGATTTTATTGTTCACCATTTTGATTTTGTTTTGTTTTGTTTTGTTTTTTCCAGTTTATTTTAGGTATATTACATGATGGAAGAGATTTTTTGGATTTTAATGCTATAATTTTCTTTTCAACCTAAATAAAGTCTATCATTTAGCTTTTATTACTATTAAATTTGTAAATTTCTATATCTTTTTCGTTTACTACTTAGTTTATGTTATCAATTCATTTATTATGAGATTTATTAATTGCGCTCAATATTTTTAATTTAAATTTATTTTTATTAGCTACATTTTTCTCCTTAATTATTGATACATTTTGTCATTTAATTTTTATTTTATTTAAATTATTATACATTTAGCATCCTTTTACTCATTTTTTGAATCAAGTTATTAATTTATTGTTAAAATTTGTAATTTATTTTTCAATTCACATTTTTTTTTGCTCATCTAAGTTTATAGTTTTATAGGATGAGATCTTTTTTTTTTTTTAATAATATTTTTAAAATTTATTTCACTTTTTTAATGTTTATAATTTTAGAAGTATGCCATTTAATTTTATTTTATATTCATATATTTGTAATTATGTATGTATTAATGTATGATTCGAATTCTTTTTAAAAATTTTATATACTACGTCAATATATATTCTTAGATCATTTTTGATATATTTAAAAAAATTATGAGATGATTATTTCAATAGAAAATACACCTATTAACTTTTTAAGTTTATGATTCTAGACATTATTTGGTCTATAAAAAAAAAATATATATATATATAACTTTATTTTTTTATTTTTTTATAAATTTTGATTGTTTGGAAGGTTAACAACATTTTTTGTTATTCACTTTTTCCTGCTATTTGTGAAATATAATATGAAGATCCAATTACATTCATACAAAATTTTTGAGAATGAACATAATAATTTATTTTTTTCATATTTCGTTTTACATTATAATTTCATCCTCATACCCTATCACTAATTCCTATTTAAAATTAATTTTGAACTTATCATTACTTTATCAATTTACTATGATTTTAATTTTGCGTTACTAATATCAAACATTTTTCATCAATTAATTTATTTGATAACTAAGCTATGAGTCAAATTAAAAGGTTTCTATAAACTTATATACTAATATTGATCTTAACTTTGTAATTATTTTATTTATTTATTTTAATTTTTTAATTTTTTTTTATCTTTAATATCATAGTTTTGTCTTGATTTAATTGATTTTTAATAAAAAACTAAAACTAAATAAGATTTTTCTAATCCTTGGCAACTGATATATTATCTAATTCCCTTTATATTTTAAGTTTTAACTTAATATATACTCATCTTGTAGCGCCCCCACTCGGGATGACCCCTAAGTAGAGGTGCTACCAATTCAAGCTTGAAATCTAAATCAAACAATAACTGTGGAATCAAGTATTATCTAATTCCCTTTATTTTTTAAGTTTTAACTTAATATATACTCATCCTGTAGCGCCCCCACTCGGGATGACCCCTAAGCAGAGGTGCTACCAATTCAAGCTTGAAATCTAAATCAAACAATAACTGTGGAATCAAGAATTAAATAAATCTCAAGAAAAACAATTAGCACTAACCCAAAATATCATTTCATAGCATAATATGTACAACCAAGTATCTTAGGTTTCATACAAACATCTTCATAACATCTCTTAGATAGCTGTCTCGATCAGGTGCAGACTATATATACAATCAAAACACCTAATCTATTACAAAATAACCCTTCAACCAAAGCATAAGTCCCTGCTTCTCACGTAGACCTGTCTGAGAAAAATAAAGTATACAAGGAAGGTAAGTCCTAAAGACTTAGTAAGGGAAAGAAAATAACAGGACTGAAAAAGAAACCATTGAGATACAATAATAAATGAACAGTTCAGCGAAAAGCAAGAGCTTTTAATATAAATCAATAGCGTACATGACACACATGATATCAAATTAACAGGCTGTTGGTCATTTCGTCCTTATTACTCTTGCATCAAATTATAATTGCAAGTACCGGGCATTAGTACATATAAACAAGATTTCCTTATCGCTCCATTACTCGAGCACTCAACTCGACAGGTAACAATTAGTTTATATGGCATGGTCGACCGCATGCCGAATCCCATCACTCACAGTTTGCTGCCTCCAGCTACCTGTAAGTCAGGATCATAGGTGGGTACTAGCTGTAAGACCTATAGACAACAGATACAATTTTATCCTTTAGACAATAACGTGAATATAATGAGATACAATCTGAACATCTAATATACTGACTAGCAAGGCCGTTCTAGAATAATAATCCAAGTATTCCGCTAGAATTAGCTATCGGCCGGTACAATCGATAATCAAGTATGCCGTCAAGGCCAAATAACTGATATATAGAATGAACTTAAATATATCGACAAGATTTCTTGAGCAATTAAATGATAAGAAATGAACAAGTAATACGGGGTCAGCCGGCAAGGCTGTAGGATACTAGGGACATAATCGAATAATATAATAAATGTTTTGGACACCAGAATAGAAACAAGCAGTAACCCTCATAGGGGTGTATACATTAGAAACAACTAATAATCGAGATTACAATAATATATGGATTTTCAACAAATAGGGGTGTACACATTAGAAACAACTAACAGTCGAGATTTCAATAATATATGGATTTTCAACAAATACAATACATGAACAAAAACCCTCACATGGGTCTATCATAACAACGGGTAGGTATGAGAAAGGTACCACATTGGCAGATCCTCACCTCAAAAGCCTTAGAAATGCGGTTATAGTCTACTAATCTGCAGTTTCCTGCTCCTCGTCACCTAACAAAAAGAATCATTTACTTATCAAAACTCACATTCGACCTGAATAACATCCAATAAATAAAATCCTATTATTAATTGTCTAAAATCAATAACTACCCAATTAATTCGATATATAAGACTTCATTCGGAATTATCATTAAGTAATACTCTTAATAATATCGCTAATTACTATCGGTTACAGGGTCCTTAACGATACAAGCAATAGATAAAAATCAATTCAATCCCATATCAATGTCCTAAGCAGTAATAATAAGCCAATTAGTTCAATAGCCTAATTATTGTCATTTAGAGCCCAAATTTCCAAATTTAGGGTTTTTCTGACTCAATTAACTCAATAATTCCCCAATTATCACATTTGATACAATTTTTGGGTCCAAAAATGCAACATCAATCATGCATGAATATTTACTACCGAATACAATTCAAAATCAATTATTCAAAGGTACAAGAGGATTAAATGAATAAAAATGTACAAAAATCCTAATCTCAAAATTGATCTTTACCCCCAAAACGCACAATCAGGACCCCAAAACACCGAATCGAACTGACCACCACAACTGTCGCGATGAGGAGAAAATTCTGTTTGGGGACCGCCGCTGGAAAAATGCAAAACCACCACCGTTGGCTATGTCTCATCCTCTCGAGTTCAACCGGTCCAATTGGTTTTCAATTTTGAGGCTTGGATGACCTTCAACCTTCGATCACCACCTTGATGTTTTGCTTCTCGCCGCTGCCTCTGCAACTCCTGGTTTCGCTGCTGCCGTCGCGTCAAGCCTCCATGCAAGGTGTAGCTGATGGTGAGGAGAGGTAGTTGGTGGTGTTGGATGGTTGAGATGGTCGCCGGTGAGGATGGTGAAGATGGTGAGAAGGTGACGTGGGTGAAGAAGAGAAAATAGAGATGAAGATGAAGATGAAAATGAAAAAGGAAAGTGAGGAAAATTGCTATTTTTATAAGATTCACTTTTTTGTATTTTCAATGTAGCCCCTCAACTTTTTATTAGTCATTCAATTAAGTCCTAATGATCTATCGGACTCCAGTTTTGACCCTAGTTGGCTTTTTGTTTCCATGCAAACCCCTAAGTTTTCAAGAGTTGCTCAATTAAATCCTGCTTAATTGCGAATTGACCCCCAAGAAATTTAGAAAATAATAATAGTATAAAGAATAATTAAATTTTCATAAATTTTAAAATGGTAAAATTTTAAATGCTATTAATCATAAAATTTTGGGGGTGTTACAGACCTCCCCATCTTAAGAGAATCTGGTCCCCAGATTCTTACCTGAATATTGAAAAAGTTTGGGATATTGCTGGCGCATAAAGTCTTCTTTCTCCCATGTGGCTTCTTCCACATTGTGGTTGCGCCATAACACCTTCACTTGGGGAATCCTTCAATTCCTAAGTTCTCGAAATTTTTGATCCAAGATACGAACTGGTTGTTCCTCATACATCATATTACTTTTCAATTCTATAAGTTCATGAGGTATCATATGGGAAGAATCAGGATAGTATTTTCGCAGTTGTGATACATGAAAGATATCATGCATCCCTGCCAAGTCTTGGGGTAATATAAGATGATAAGCCACTGGTCCAACTCTTTCACATATTTCATAAGGTCCAACATATCTTGGACTCAACTTTCCGCCTTTTTCAATTCTTCTAAGCCCCTTTCTCGGTGATACCTTGAGAAACACTCGATCACCAGCTTCAAACTCCAAGTCCTTCCGCCATTTGTCTGTATAATGTTTCTGTTGGTCTTGGGCAACCTTTATCCATTGCTTAATAATCTGTACTTCTTGATAGTCTCGTAAATCAATTCAGGTTCTATAGTTCTTTGAGACTTGTCAATGGTACGTCTGTACTCTGCCAAATCCCAATGCAATGGAGATTGATACTTCCGACCGTATAGTGCCTCGTACGGCGCCATTTGGATAACATACAAATAATTGTTATTGTAAGCAAATTCAATCAAAGAAAAATTTTTACTCCAACTCCCACCGAAATCCTTTATACAAACCCGTAGCATATCCTCTAAAATCCATATAACTCTTTCTGACTGTCCGTCAGTCTGAGGGTAGGCGGCAGAACTAAATTGTAACCTTGTTCCTAAGTATTTTTGCAAGCTTTTCCAAAGCTTCGAAGTGAATTTTGGATCCTGATCGGACATAATACTAATCGAAATTCCATGTAATCTGATGATCTCCTTGATGTATAATTCTGCTACTTTCTCAACTTTGTAATCCATTCTGACTGGTAGAAAATGTGCCGACTTTGTTAAACGGCCCACTATTACCCAGATACTGTCATATCCTCATTTAATCTTTGGTAGAACAGTCATAAAGTCTATAGTCACCTGCTCCTATTTCCAGTTAGGGATAGGAAGTGGCTGCAACAATCCTGATGGCCGCTGGTGTTCTGTTTTTACTAACTAACAGGTCAAGCCTTTTTGCACATATTCTGTTACATCTTTCTTCATCCCATTCCACCAAAATTGCCTTTTTTAAGTCCTGATACATCTTTGTTCCTCCCAAATGGACCGCATATCTTGCTTTGTGTGCCTTATCCAGCAGGTTTCCTTTTATCTCTTCAGGCACACATATTCTTTGGCGGAATAAAAGAGTACCTTGACCATTTATACTGAATTCGGGTTTTTCAAGTTTCTCAACTGCTTCCTTCTGCTTTAGTATCCAGCTATCATTGGCCTAAGTTCATTGTATCTCATCGTAGAGCTGTGGTAGTACCTTCACTCCTGTAATCCAGCCTCATTACTTTATTCAGATCACCCAATTTACTCCTGAACTTTCTAGTGTTTCCATTTTTAGCAAGTGGGCTATTTCAGCCTTTCGGCTTAGTGTATCTGCCACCACATTCACCTTTCCTGGGTGGTAAAAGATAGAGAAGTCGTAATCATCCAAAAATTCCATCCACCTTCGCTGTCGCATGTTCAAGTCCTTTTGGGAGTACAAATACTTGAGGCTCTTGTGATCAGTGTATACCTCGAATGTAGCCCTATAAAGGTAATGCCTCCATTTTGTTAGGGAAAAAATTACTGCAGCCAACTCCAAATCATGAGTTGGGTAGTTTTCCTCGTGTGGTTTTAGTTTTCTAGATGCATAGGCGATAGCTCGCCTTTCTGCATCACAACACACCCAAACCCTTCCTTAGAAGCGTCGGTGAACACGATGAATCCTTCTAATCCCTTTGGAAGGGCTAAAATTGGAGTTGTTGTCAATCTGTTCTTCAATTCTTGGAAACTTCGTTCACATTTATCGTTCCAAATAAACAGTTGATCCTTTTGAGTTAATTTAGTCAATGGACCAGCTAGTTTAGAGAAGTCTCGTACAAATCTTCGGTAATAGCCAGCAAGTCCCAAGAAACTACGAACTTCCATTGCAGTTTCGAGTCTTTTCCAGTTGACTATCGCCTCTATCTTAGAGGAATCAACCTCTATCCTATATGGAGATATAATGTGTCCCAAATATGCCACTTTTTCCATCCAGAACTCATACTTACTGAATTTGGCATACAACTGATGCTCCTTCAGAGTTTTAAGAACTAAGTGCAAGTGTTTTATGTGCTCTTCTTTGGTCTTGGGGTACACCAAAATGTCATATATGAAAATAACGACTAACTGGTCTAGATATGGTCGCAACACTCGATGCATCAAGTCCATAAATGCCACTAGAGCATTAGTTAGACCAAACGGCATCACTACAAACTCAAAGTGAACATATCGAGATTTGAATCCGGTCTTCAAATTTATCTTCCTCTTTTATTTTTAATTGATAATATCCTTGTCTTAAATCTAGCTTTGAAAAGACTATAGCTCCTTGTAAAAGATCAAATCATTCTTCCACATATGGTAGAGGGTATTTATTCTTGACCGTGGCTTTGTTTAACTCCCTATAATCAAGGCACATCTAGGGATCCGTCTTTCTTCTTAACAAATAATACTGGGGTTCCCCAAGGTGAGGTGCTAGGTCTTATAAACTTCTTTTCCAATAGCTCATGAAGTTGGTTTTTCAATTTTTTGAGCTTTGCAGGAGTAATTCGATAGGGAGTATTGGAAAAAGGCATTGGCCCTGGAAGAGTATGAATTATAAATTCTATCTCTTTGTCAGGGGACAACGAGCTCAATTCTTCTGGAAACACTTCTGGGTACTCAGTTACCACTTTCACCTTTTCAATCTTAAATGTATCTCGAGGCTTATTGATAAGATACGCCAAGAATCCTTGTCCACCTTCCCTCAAAATATTTCTAGCTTCTAGCACAGATATAATTGGTATTGGGGAAGCATTATTTGTGGAATGGCATGTGGTACCGGTATCTTATCCTTGAGGGTGATGCACTTGGTGTAACAATTTACCCGTGCCCGGTGTTTGTATAGCCAATCCATTCCAAGGATCAAATCATATCCTTGTATAGGCATTTGTATAAGATTGGCTAGATATACTCTATCCTTAATCATAATTGGGCAATCCCAATACATGATATCTGTCATTAACCCTATTCCCAAGGGTGTTTGAACTTTTATCTGGTAAGTCATGATTTCGGGTTGCATACTTAATTTTTCGGACATAGTTGTAGATATAAAAGAATGCGAAGCACCAGGATCATATAAAATATTTCCACTAATTCCAAGAATAGAAATTATACCTTCAACCACTTCAGAAGGGTCGGGTGTTTCTTCTCTAGTTAGAGCATATGCACGTGCTCGAACCTTTGGCTTTCTGCTAGTTCTTGCAACTTGTTTCCCTTTCTCTGCAGAGGCTGGCTTTCCTCAATTTGGGCAATCCTTGAACAAGTGTTGATCACTACCATATACTACACATCTGCCCTGTTTTCTCCAACATCCTAATTCTTCATGGCCTGGTTTTCCACAATATCCATACATCTTTGGAGCTAGATTCGTAGCTCTGTCGGTCTGATAATCTCACTGATTGGCGCCCCCAATCTATAACTTTGGCTGTTTTTTCCTTGAGTTGTTCTGACCAATAGGTGGTAACATCCCCTTTCACCCTTTATCTTCAATCTTTTTATCTCCCGCAAATCTAATTCTACTTGTAGTGCCTTACTTACCGCACGACTGTAGCTCGAAAGATCACATAAAAGTAGTCCCTATCTCAGTTCTGGTCGTAACCCTTCTATAAACTTGCGAACCTGTCGCCCCTTATCTGCAAGTATGTGAGGTGCATACCAAATCAGTCGGCTAAATGTGGCTTCATACTGGCTAACTGATGACGCTCCTTGTATAAATTCCATGAATTTTCTTTCCCTGGCATACTTGGTCACCTTCGGTACATATTTTTCCATAAACTTGAGGGTGAAGTTTTCCCAAGTTTGATGAGTTGTCTCTGTATTCCACCTATGGTTGATCATTTGCCACCAGTCATGGGTAGGACCCTCCAAAAGGAATGTAGCATATTAGATCTTCTGCTCATCTGGATAACGTAGAGTTTCGAATATTTTTTCTAAGCTTTTAACCTACATCTCAGCTTTTCTATCATCAGGTTCCCCTAGAAATTTTGGGGGTTGCAATCGGAGGAATCGATCTAAAGCTCGGTCTTCTGCAGGCTCTTTAACATTCCCTGCTTGATTACCCTATCCCTGCTGCTAGCAAAACTGCATAAATTTTTGCCACATATAAAACATGGCCCCCCATGGTTGGCCTGCAGGTGGTTGGTTAACATGAGGGATCTGTGAAACCTCGTTTTCTATTTGAGTTCGGATTCAGCTGGTGCTCTCTGTCTAGGGATAAGCTATGCAGTGGCCCGTGGACCGGGCGGTCTCTTTCTCCCACGCCGACCTACTCGAGGTGGGTTAGGTCTATGTAAACCTTCATGGGATGCCATTGCCTTTTCTAAATCGTTCCTTGTTCTTCCTTAACTTGCTATTGCCAAGATTACCCAATGACATCCAAAGTTAAACAACAAAATTGTGGTCTTTTATATATAATTATAAATTTTTTGACAAATTAACAAAGTTCATTATAACGAAAGTTAAATCATTAAAAGTCTACATAAGAACTTTCGCCACTCTAATCTCATCCACAATCCATCCATAACCACAGGAAGATTCTCAATCACACATGAAATAAATCAAAGTTCTCTTCTCAATCTAAAGTCCAATGTTCGTTTCTGCAAGTAATGGCTACAAACTAGTCGACTATCCTATATATAATCCCATACTTCCTACAGACTCGCCATGTATCCTCTTAATACCCATTTGCCTAGGTCATCGCCAAACCTAAGCTCTGATACCATCTTTGTAGCTCCCATACTCGGGATGACCCATAACCAGAGGTGCTACCAATTCAAACTTGAAATCTAAATCAAATAATAACTGGGAATCAAGAATTTAATTAATCTCAAGGAAAAACAACTAGCACTAACCCAATATATCATTTCATAGCATAATATGTACAACCAAGTATTTTAGTTTTCATACAAACATCTTCATAACATCTCTTAGATAGCTGTCACGATCAAATGCAGACTACATATACAATCAAAACACCTAATCTATTACAAAAGAACCCTTCCACCAAAGGATAAGTCCCTGCTTCTCACGTAGATCTATCTGAAAAAAATAAATTATACAAGGAAGGTAAGTCCTAAAGACTTAGTGAGGGAAAGAAAATAACAGGACTGAAAGAGAAACCATTGAGATACAATAATAAATGAATAGTTCCGCGACAAGTAAGAGCTTTGAATATGAATCAATAGCGTACATGACACACATGATATCAAATTAACAGCTTGTTGGTCATTCCGTCTTTATTACTCCTGAATTAAATTATAATTGCAAGTATCGGGCATTAGTACATATAAACAAGATTTCCTTATCGCTCCATTGCTTGAGCACTCAGCTCGGCAGGTAATAATTAGTTTATATGGCACGGTCGACTGCATGCTGGATCCTGTCACTCATAGTTTGCTACCTTCAGCTAACTGTAAGTCAGGATCATAGGTGGGTACTAGTTGTAAACCTATATACGTCGGTCCGTTCCGCCCGACCGTCTTCCAGACCTAGCCCCTGGGCCCAAACCCTCGTGGCGTCCCTTCGAGTAGAAACCGCACATGGCGTCCCATGGGTTAGAATAATATAATGCCAATAGATACAATTTTAACCTTTAGACAATAACATGAATAAAACGAGATACAATCTAAATATCTAATATACTGGCCAGCAAGGCTATTCTAGAATAATAATCCAAGTATTCTATTGGAATTGGCACTCGACCAGTACAACTGATAATCAAGTATGCTGTCAAGGCCAAATAACTGATATACAGAATGAACTTAAATACACCGACAAGATTTCTTGAACAATCAACATGATAAGAAATGAACAAGTAATATGGGGTCAGCCAGTAAGGCTGTAGGGTACAAGGGACATGATCGAATAATATAATAAAAGTTCTGGACACCAGAACAGAAACAAGCAGTAACCCTCACAGGGGTGTACACATTAGAAACAACTAACAGTCGAGATTTCAATAATATATAGATTTTCAACAAATACAGTATAGGAACAGAAACCCTCACAGGAGTCTATCACAACAACGGGTAGGTACGAGAAAGGTGCCAGATTGGTAGACCCCCACCTTACCTCAAAAGCCTTAGAAATGCGGTCACAGTCTACTGATCTACAGTTTCCAGCTCCTCGTCTCCTAACCAAGAGAATCATTTACTTATCAAAACTCACATTCGACCTGAATAACATCCAGTAAATAAAATCCTATTATTAACTATCTAAATTTAGTAACTACCAAATTAATTCGATATATAAGACTTTGTCCAGAATTGTTGTTAAGAAATACTCTTAATAATGTCACTAATTTACTATCGATTATAGGGTCCTTAACAATACGAGCAATAGCAAAAAATAAATTCAATCCCATATCAATGTCCTAAGCAATAATAATAAGCCAATTAGTTCAATAACCTAATTATTGTCATTTAGAGCCCAAAATTTCAAATTTAGGGTTTTTCTAACTCAATTGACTCAATAATTCCCCAATTATCACATTTGATACAAATTTTGGGTCCAAAAATCCAACATCAATCATGCATGAATATTTACTACCGAATACAATTTGAAATCAATTATTCAAAGGTACAAGAGGTTTAAACAAATGAAAATGTACAAAAATCCTAATCTCAAAATCGATCTTTACCCCCAAACGCAAAATCGAGACCCCAAAACACTAAACTGAATGCACCACCGCGATGAGGAGAAAACTCTGTCTGGGGACCGCCGCCGCCGAAAAAATGCAAAACCACCACCGTTGGCTGCGTCTCGTCCTCCCAAGTCCAACGGTGGAATTGATTTTTAGTTTTGAGGCCTGGATGACCTTCAACTGTCAATCACCACCTTGATGTTTTGCTTCTCGCCGCCACATCTGCAACTCTCGGTTTCGCTGCCGCCGTTGCGTGAAGCCTCTATGCAAGGTGTAGCTGAGGGTGAGAAGAGGTAGTTGGTGGTGTTGGATGGTTGAGATGGTCACCGGTGAGGGTGGTGAAGATGGTGAGAAGGTGACCCGGGTGAAGAAGAGAAAATGGAGATGAAGATGAATATGAAAAAGGAAAGTGAGGAAAATTGCTATTTTTGTAAGATTTAATTTTCTGTATTTGTAATTTAGCCCCTCAACTTCATGTTAGTCATTCAATTAAGTCCTAATTATCTATTTGAATCCAGTTTTGACCCTAGTTGACTTTTTCTTTCTATGCAAATCCCTAAGTTTTCAAGAGTTGCTCAATTAAATCCTGCTTAATCGCGAATTGACCCCTAAGAAATTTAGAAAATAATAATAATATAAAGAATAATTAAATTTTCATAAATTTTAAAATGATAAAATTTTAAATGCTATTAATCATAAAATTTCGGGGTGTTACACATCCTCTTTTAAGTCTAACATAATCTTGAAGTATTATAATTTTAAAAATTTTCAAACAACTTTCAAGCCATCTATCTTGTGTTCTATATCATTCTCATATATTTTTATTTTATAATGCAACTATCTGTTAACCTTTGGTTGCATAATATTTTCTTTTTTAATAAAATACATAATCATATTCATAATTTTTTATTTTTGGATGTTTTCAATTTTTTTAACTTCTCGCTGAATAATTTTGAAATTTATTTTGTATGACATAATGCATATGTAATGTCTTGATATGTTGCAAACTTTTAAATACTAAATTTTAAAATTTAAAATTTAATTTTACTAATTACTTGATTTTTTTTGATATTTTTATTTTGATATTATTATTTTAGTTATATTTATAATTCAATAATGTATTAATATACATTAATTTTAAAGAATCTGTGTATAGCACGGGGATAATGCTACTACTATTATATATAGCACAATAGTGTGGAACCCATAATTATGCAATTTTGGCCAAATGGCAAATTCTTATAATTTTGAATATTTTAATTCAATTAATTTTTTTTCATTAGTTGTTGATTATTATCTCTAACCGATATGATTGTATCTTATCTCTAATTTTCTTTCATTCAAAATTCAAAATATATTTAAAAATATTTCATAATTTTTATTAAAGAGCTAGAAATTTGAGAAATGAATAAATATAATTTAACTAATATGTAAGAGCTTAATTTATCAAAATCTTTAAAATTTAATTATTTTTATAATAATATTTTTTAGACATGTAAAACATTTTTAAATAAAACTATATATATAGAATATAACAAATAATTTAATTTGAAGATTACTTCAAATATGAAAAGTTATTAATTTAAATCATTTAGCATTTTAGAAATATAATAGAGAACTCATTTTAAATTATTTGAAATAAGTTTATATATATATATATATATATGGGACATATAGTTGACATAATTGAATTTTTTTAGAATCTGGATAAATGACTACTTAAATAACAAATAAAATCAATTTTTATATTTTTCAATATATTCAATTAAACAATTTTATAATTATATTGCTTACTTTATTTTAATATTTTTTCTTATAATAAATCATAAAAAATATTTTTACATGGATTAGTGGCGTCAGATAAAAAAAAGTTTGACTGAAAGTAAGTATTCATTTAATTATCTATACATATCTATATATTTATAGACGAAACTTATATACAAGAAAGTGATATTTTATCTTGAATTGAATATTCAAAATTTACTTATTATTTTATTCATATACATAATATATGTTATTTGATAATTTTAAAAATAATAAAGTAACTATATATATAAATATAAAATTTTTTACTTATTAGAGTTATATAAAATATTAAGAGATATTTTAGTTTATAAAAATTACATATTACAAGCTATGTACTGAATTAGTTATCAAATAATAACTTGTGCAAGTTATTTTCATAGATAAGTTTTAAGTAGTTTTACATATTTACTATAACAAAAAATATTTAACATTTAAAAATCTCAAATGTCGTGAAAATTATAACTGTAACTTCCACATCATTAAGAATTCTTATAAAAAAACTTTATATTTTAAAAAAAGTATTTGCTTACTTATCATATCAAAATATGTATGCATATATATATATATATATATCTAATTTAAAAAGCGTATTTAGTTAAATATTCTACTCTACTTTTATTTTCTTGATTCTTTCATTTATTTTTTTACAATTTTATCATTTTAAATTTTTTTGTATAATTTAAAAACTTAGAGTCAATAATTCTTCATACTTCACAACTTATTTAAATACAAATATCTTCAAACATAATATCTTTAAATTAAAATATTCATATGATTTTATTTAATTAGTAATAGATTTTGTTTCTTTAGATAATTAATACTAAAAATAGTTACGGTTCAGTTTTAATCACATAAAGTAAATAAATATTATTATATAATAACTTATTTCAATACTAAAGTTTTTTTCGGTGCATCGCACTGGGCACATGTTAGCACTATTATATATAGCACAACGGTGTGCGACCCACAATTCTACAATTTTGTTCTAATTGTGCAATTTTTGCCAAACGACATATTCTTAGAATTTTGAGTATATTAATTAAATTAAAAAAAATTCATTAGTTATTGATTTATTGATTATTATCTCTAACCGATATAGTTGTATATTATCTCTAATTTTCTTTCATTTGAAATTCAAAATATATTTAATAATATTTCATAATCTTTATTAGAGAGCTAGAAGTTTGAGCAATGAATAATTATAAATTAACTGATATGTAAGAGCTCAATTTATCTAAATATTTAAAATTTAATTAGTTCTACAATAATATTTTTTAGACATGTAAAATATATTTAGATAAAACTATATATATAGAACATAATAAATAATTTAATAAGAAGAATATTTTAAATATAAAAAGTTACTTGCTACAACAAATATAAACTCTGAAATTTATTTTTATATTATTATAGTTGACATAATTGAAAATTTTCAAAAGCTTGATAAATGACTACTTAAATAGTAAATAATATCAATTTTTATATTTTTCAATATATTTAGTTAAATAATTTTATAATTATATCGCCTACTTCATTTTAATATTTTTGCTTATAATAATTCATAAAAAATAATTTACATGGATTAATGATGTTAGGTCAAACAAGTTTGATTGAAACTGAGTGTTCGTTTAATTATTTGTACATGTCTATATCTTTATAAAAGAAACTTATATATGAGACAGTGATGGTCTATCATGAATTGAATATTGAAAATTTACTTATTATTTTATTCATGTAATAATATATATGTTATTTGATAATTTTAAAAATAATAAAATAACTACACATATAAATAAATATAAATAAATTTTACTTATCATAGTCATATAGAATATTGAGAGATATTTTAGTTTATAAAAATTGCATGTTACAAATTGCTTGTTGAATTAGTTATCAAATAATAACTTGATGCAAGTTATTTTCATATATAAAGTATAAAGTGGTTTACATATTTACTCTAATAAAAAATATTTAATATTTAAAAATTTCAAATGTCATGAAAATTGTAATTGTAACTTTCACATCATTTAGAAATCATATAAAAGAATTGATATTTTTTAAAAAAAATTGATTACTTATCATATCAAAATATGTATGTATAAATATATATATATAAATATAACTTAAAAAGTGTATTTAGTTAAATATTCTGCTCTACTTTTATTTTCCTAATTGTTTTGTTTAATTTTATCATTAAATTTTTTTTTGTATAACTCTTCATATTCCACAACTTATTTAAGTACAAATTATCTTTAAACATAATATCTTTAAATTAAAATATTCATATTATTTTATTTAATTAGTAATAAATTTTATTTCTTCAAATACTAAAAATAATTACAATTCATTTTTAATCACATGAAGTAGAATAAATATTAATATAAAATAAATTATTTTAATATTAATTTTTTTTAGTGTATCGCACCGAGCATATGCTAGTACTGTAATGTAGCACAACGGTGTGGGACCACAATTGTGCAATTTGACTAAATTCTGAATTCTTAGAATTTTGAGTTTTTTAATTAATTTAAAAATTAATTTTTGGTTATTAAATTTGATATTATTTATTCCTTTTAAAGATATCTAAATTTTTGAAATCATTTTCTTGATTAGAACAAATTAATATTCTTTATTTATCTCTAATACAAAAAAATTATTGCATTTTATCTACAAAATCTCTTTCATTTCTACTCTTAGTATGTTGAAGATTTCTTGATCATTTTAATTTATACCGCTATATATAGAATATATCATTATAATCGTTATACTCTATCTCACAACCAATCACAACCTCATCTCATATTCTCGTATCTCTCAAATACCAAAACATCCCCAAAATCTCTAAAACACTAAAATATGAGGCCAAGTCTCACAAGCAATTGCAGCCTAACATTTTTTTAACTCTATTCTTTGTGTGCCTCTTTATTTTCTTGCATTTTTTCCCTCTATATTTTTGTGTACCCCTTTATTTCATTCTTTAAATTGTTTATTGTTTGTTTGATTTTATTTTTACCTTTTCAATTTCTTTCTTTCTTTTTTTTAAAATTTTTATTATAGATATGTTACATGGTGGAAGAGATTATTTGGATTTTAATGCTATAACTTCCTTTTCAACCATAAATAAAGTCTATCATTTAGCTTTTTATTTGGATTTTATTAAATTTGTAAAGTTTCATATCTTTTTGGTTTGTTACTTAGTTTAAGTTATTAATTCATTCATTTATTATTTTTTATTTTTAAATTCTCATTTTGTTCATTTAATTTTATAATTTTACAAGATGAGATATATTAATTGTTCTTGATAATTTTTAATTTTATTTCATTTTTATTTGTTATATTTTTCTCTTTAATTATTGATAAATTTTGTCATTTAATTTTTATGTTATTTAAATTGCTATATATTTAGTATACGTTTACTCTTTCTTTGAATTAAGTTATTAATTAATTTATTAAATTTTATTATTTATTTTTAAATTTTCTCTTTTTTTTTTTCTTTTATTCATCTACAAGACAGAGATTCTAAAAGAGGGCACTAAGAGAAGAGGAATGAATAACTGTCACCGAGGCCCAAGGAGATGTAGCCTAGCCATTTTTCTTTCCTCGGTACATTGAGTATTCGATCATTTGGATTCGTCGTTTACCTTCTCAAACCAACGAAGCCTACTTGACCTTCGTATTCCCTGCCCCCAGACCTGAATCAAGGAAAGTAATAGCTAGAAAAAATAGGCTATTCCATCTAAGGCATAAGATGAACCAAGGAATCCGACCAAATATGAATGAATAGGCATGTGGGAACAGTATTGCTTGCATTGATTCAATTGATTTGAAGTGGCGTGCAAGATACCTACATAGTTTTCACTAGGGGTTTTTACCGAATTGTTCACAAGCCCCTCAGACTCAGCAGAAAGCCACTCTTCCAGAATCTTGTCCATCGTCTGCTTAGGCGACTATTTAATAGCCTTTAGATCTTCCTGTGGGTTAGGCAGTAGGCTTTCTTTGGATCTCTTTCTCGTAGTGATCCACATTTCAGGCACTTCAGGGGAATTCTGAGCTGGATAGGAACATGGGTCTACAAGTCTAGCATCCACTATTTTTGGTTGGATTTGTGTCCTATGAGCCGGGGTGGTAGATGGAGAATTTCTTCCTTGAGCAGCAGGTGCAGCCAGGGTCTTTCAGATGGCTACCTGCCCTCATGGGGAAGGGATGAATACGAGCAGTCGGAAGAGCTGCTTTCTCAAAAGCAACCAATCCAAGAATTGATGGATTTGGTAGAGTGCCAGTCATGACACTAGGACCAAGTTAGGTGAGCTTGGAGGTATCGCTTGAAGCCCTTAGTTGCAGAAGTTCACGCATTGGCAGAGATTTTCAAAGAGTAAGAAAGGAAATGTCTTTGTTGAATCTTCATTTGATAAGTAACCAAGCAGGAAAATACAGAGACGAGAACAAGCATTGGAAAACTTGGGTCCGCTTGGACTATGCTATGTATGAATGATCTTTTCTATTTCATAGGGGACCTGGGCCTTTATTTATAGTTCTTGCATTATCCGATCTGCGTTTATAAGTTGAATGAAATAGTATGTAAACCCCCGGCCCAGATGAGTTTGGCATAGCTCATATAATAAGCAGGTGGGTTATGCCCACTTTAGGAAATTGCCATGTGCTCATAGATTGTCATTACTTGGTGACGGATCTTGGATCTATTATTGGAACCTAGCGCTACTGCTTCGGGCTTAACCAAGTCGCCAACCCACATAGGGAGGGTGCTTCTGGTCTTTGAAAGGGGCGTAAGCAGAGTGGAGTCAAAATGCAGAGAATCATCCGTACCATAGAAGTTTATAATTTTATAGGATGAGATATCTTTGGTTATAATATTTTAAAAATTTGTTTCACTTTTTGAATATTTATAATTTTAAAAGTGTGTCATTTAATTTTTATTTTATAATCATATATATGTAATTGTGTATGTATAGGTATGTATAATTTGAACTCTTTTTAAAAATTTTATATACTACTTTATTGATATATGTTCTTAGATATTTTTTTGATCTATTTGAAAAGATTATGAGATAGTTATTTCGATAGAAAATATGCCTATTAATTTTTTAAATTTATCATTAGACATTATTTAATCCATCAAAATATACATTCAATTTTATTTTTCTTATTTTTTTAATTTTGATTGTTTGAACGGTTAACAACTTTTTTTTTGTTATTCCATTTGTTTTTTGCTATTTGCGAAATATAATATGAAGATCCATTTATATTTATACGAAAAATTTGAGAGTGAACATAATAATTTATTTTTTTCATATTTTATTTTATATTCTAATTTCATCCTCATATCCTATCAGTTGTCATAATTCCTATTTTAAAATTAATTTTGAGTTTATAATTACTTTAACAATTTACTATAATTTTAACTTTGTATTACTAATATCATTATTTTCTTCACTTAATTATTTGATAACTAAGCTATGAGTCAAATTAAAAAGGTTTTGATTAACTTATACTAATATTGAATTTAATTTTATTATTATTTTTATTTTTAATTTTTTTTTTTTATCTTTACTATCATAGTTTTGTCTTGGTTTATTGATTTTTAATCAAAAATTAAAATTAAATAAGATTTTTTAAAATTCTTGGCAACCAATATATTATCGAATCTTTCATATTTTAAGTTTTTTTCCAACAACTTTTATGCCATCAATCTTGTGTTATATATCCTTCTCAAATATTTTTATTTTTTAATGCAACTATACGTTAGTTTTTGATTGCATAATATTTTCTTCTTTTAAATAAAGTATATAATAATATTCATAGACTTTTATTTTTGGAAGTTTTAAATCTTTTTTAACTTCTTATTGAATAATCTTGAAAATTATTTTTCATGATATCATGTATATGAGATATCTTTATAAGTTTTAAACTTTTAAATACTAAATTTTAAAGCTTTAAATTTAATTTTACTTGATTTTTTTAAAAATAACATTTAATTTTGCTAATTACTTGGACAATTTCTTGTGATATTTTTATTTTTTTATATTGTTATTTTAAATTATATTTATAATTCAATAATTACACAAATATAATAATTTAAAGTATTCGTGCATAACACGACAGTAATGCTAGCTTATGCATAAAGTGTGTCATTGGGCCAATGGACGAGTAGACTAGAAATAATGAATTGTATAAACATCTATTGAGAGAAATATTTTAATAATCTATGATATTACGCAGAGGATGGAACATAGTTGATAGATAAAAGAAAGTAATTGTCCATCTCAATATACAACAACGTGAAGCTTTACATTTGCTCCTTGTATGTCTTCCCAGATCCCACTCTATGTACCTTTTTCTTACTTTTACCAATTACCAATCACCATGAACAATTTAATTAAGAGTTAAGACATCTTAACGAAGAAGAATTTAAGGAATAACAATTAAATTTGATAATTTCTCGTGAAACCACCACAGTTGTCGTGCTGCATATTTATGCGGGAAAAAAAAAAAAAAGAACAAGAACGGCAACTTGAAAAGAATAATTAATTTAATAATACTGGAAAAACATGCTAGCTAGCCCCCCTACCCCCACCCTGCGTAAAAAGCTCACCCTCACCACTTTATAAATTAGGGTCAGAGAATTGAATTTTCAGTAAGGAAGATCCACTTAATTCCCTCGACCTTGAGAACCTGGTCCCGAGTCCGAGTCCGAGTCCGAGTCCTGACTACTACAACACAAAATTCCACATTTACCAGATGCTCCCCATCACCATGCACATCAAAGATGATGATCCTGTCCAATCCAATTACATTACATCCAAATTAAAACAGGTTCTCATTTTAGATGTATATAATTTATTACTCTCCTCTTCTTCCTCTGCACAAATTAAATACGCTGAAGCCCGCGAGTAGCAGCTTGGAATGATTCTATTACAAGGAAAAAAAAGGAATAATTAAGAAAAATTATGACATGGGAATGGGAATGGGAATGGGAATGGGAATAGGAATAGGATGTGATATGAAATTTTTGTACACCTTTCCAAGCACAGAAGGCTTTTTGATTTATAGGCGAGCCAGTCACACTCTGAATGGCATCAAATAACATACTTTGTGGAGTGCGTTTCAACTCCTGAACTATCTGATGGATGCTCTTCCCATTCTCACAGTGTATGTGGTTGTTTGGGTGGCTCGTCTTGCAACCAGCGTGGTGCTCAAATTCATAAGCATTAACCACCTGTACAACAATAACATAAATATTATTAAAACAACAGCTCAGTAAAGGTAAAGACATAATGAATGTCTTCGTCCGAGAGAATAATGGCGTGCAGTAGCTTACCTTAGAATAATTACAGGACTGACAGCCGCAAAGATAGCCAGCGCCTTTGATAATTCCAGGAAGCTCCTTCTAACATGCAAGAAAACTTCCAGTAAGTGAGCAAAAACCGACCAGAAACCAGGAGATTCTATGTTGGACCAGTGCATTTCACGCACCCGGTCCAACGAAGACCACTGGATTCAAGGGGGTGTTGGATGGTAAAAACCACCCAGCCAGCAGCCCCCCTAAACCAAATGGTGAACAGTGGACCAAGTGCTATCCACTGTAGAATCACCCCCAGAAAACTACTAAGATGAGAAGATAGTCAATATAATTACTTCCTGTGAAGCAGAAATATATTTCACTGGCACTCCATCAAGCATACCGGTCACTGTTAAACTCTTGACATTAGTTGGGAAGCTATTTGTTGCTAATCTCCAAGCAGGCTTTTTCTCCAACCTATTTCTATATGTAGATTCCAGTCGGGATTTAGGCGACTGAGATGCACTCACAAGAGCATCCACCACCCTTTTTTCTGATCTTTGAACTGAAGGTTGTTCATAAAGTAAGCTATAGCTACTAACTGGACTTGCCAGAGCATCCATTACATCTTTATAAGTACCAGAAGATATGCCATTAGAGTTCCCTTTAAAATTAATGCCTTTTCCAAAGCTCCAACCGCCCATAGATTTGACATTTGCATCTCCAATGCTGTAGGAGTGGCCCATCAATTTGACATTTTCACCTTCCTTACCATAGGATTGTTCCAAAGATGTATCCAATCCATTTTCAGGGTCCTTGGCCTTATTAACCTTGGCTTCTCTAGATCCACCATAACTAAATCCTGATTCTGGCTCTTCTGTAGCATCCGAAATTGATAAACTGACCGATGAATCATTCTCCTGTTCATCAGTAACTTTTTCCTTCACATGTGGACCATCTGTCCAAACAACAGGTATGTGCCTTTCAGTCAAGTCCGCCAGCCTGGTCTTGGATCCAAATAGCCAATCCATGTATTGATTTTGCACTGACTGAAATGTAGAAGAATTTTCCCAAAGAAGTGAATTAGACATGTCGATTCTTGATTCAATCTGGCAAATTGAGGCTTCCACAGCCTGCTTTTTGGTGGGAAATAACTCTGACTCAGCTGCAAGAGGCATATTTCTTTCAACCAAGTTGGCCAGACTGGTTTCATATCCAAATAGCCAATCCATGTATTGATTTTGCACCGACTCAAATGTAGGAGAATTTTCCGAAAGAAGTGAATTAGACAAGTCGATTCCTGATTCTGGTTTGCTAATTGGAGCTTCCATAGCCCGCTTTTTGCAGGGAGATAACTCTGACTCGGCAGCATCTAAAGACCATGCGCGGCCACGCTTAGGTTCCATCCTGGATGAGTTATCAAAAAGAGAACCTCCATCATTCACATTTTCACCGCCTTTTGGCATCCCAAATCCTTTTTCCTGGAAAGACTGAAAACAGAACAAATTACAAGGAGAACCCATAAAATCCCTTCGCTTGATGAGACCAAAATCGAGTGCTAAGAACAAAACTCAAGAGAAGCATATATGGACTATGAAAAACATATTTCCACCAATAGCTAAATACAGAATCAACAGACATAGAACGCCTTACCTAAGGGCTTCAAAGTAATGCTTCCTCCTTAACTTTACAAATATCAAATAAGCAATGATGATATCAAACAATTTAAGTTCCAAAAATCACTAAAGATAACTCATTTGTCCAAGTAGAATACTATGTTACTGAGAAAGCTAAACTTGTAGTAGGATCACTACGATAAAAAACAAATACAACCCGCAATTCTGTCACTATCTTAAATATCATCCATTCAACATATTTCCTTCCAAAGTATCACATGGCATTACAAATTGCAATTCTCTTTTGATAGAGCACGACCCACGCATGTCCCGGATAGAACTGGAAGTTGGATATTATGGCTATCTACGGAAGTGTTCAACAAATGCAATCCTTCTTAGCCATTTCAATCGTATTTGTATTCTGATGAAAAATCAGTAAAGTACAAATATCACTTTTCTCTGCAAACATCCTGCATGATTACTACAAGAGACTCCAACATATCATAGAGATTGTGTTCTTGAAAAATCCATGCCTTTTCAAACCCATAAAATGACCGAATTTCGAGGATTCTCCTCCAAGCAATACAGAAAACACAGTGAAAAATCAAAACTCACACTTTCAGGACTATAGCATTAACTAAATATGTTCAAAGTAAAAGGCAAAAAAATCAAGAAAAACGTTACCATTTGGTTGCTTCCACTTAGCTATCTGATAAGTTGCCCCACAGTAGGAAAGAGCCTACTTCATCAAAAATTCTGAAGTTGTACTATTTAAATGGACTCCAAAATGCGAAACTTATTGATTAAACAAAACAAGAAAAAGGAACGACAATAATTGTAGTGAGTGAAGCAGAAATTTCAGAGTGGAGTCAAAACCCAAACCCTCAAACTCGCTAAATCTCATAAACTTAAGCCGGATGGCCCACTACGGCCCACCTCACATTAGTGAAGGCTTCGGTGTAGGCCTGTCAACGGGTCGGATTTGGATCAAATCTGTCATATTTAAATTTAAATTCATTATTGAAATTCATATCCGAATTTAACCCAAAATCCTATAGGATCTTTGTTAGTCAGTATCATATTTGAATTTAATTAAAAAATCCAACCCGATTTATTTTATTTTATTTTATTTTTCTTTTTCTCCTTTTGAATTTTATAAAAATATTGTATTTGTAAAGTAAATATATGTCATATTTGAATTTTTAACAACTTTTTATTATATATTAGTCCAAAAGTTAAGTATTTGAATATTAAATTCCTATTTCACATTATATTATTGCATAGATGAACTATTAAATATTATTATATTTGATATTTTATCAATATATCTCTTATTTTTTAGGTTAAAGACTCAATATTAATAGTATAATATAGAGATTAATATATATATATATTAGGTCACTATAATATATAAATTTTATTTTAAAATCTTTATTAATATTATATATAAGAGTATTAGTTTAATAAAAAATATTAAAGTTCAGATTCGGATCTTTAATTGATCGAATTTGTAATATCCCGACCGGGAGGTGTCTGTTCCCGTACGAGGAGCCACCCACTCTATACCACAAATCTTCTGAATAATAAATAATATATTTCTCAAAATTCAAAGTATTCAATTTCTATAACAAATTCCCAACAAAGGTACAACTATAAATTGAAACATCAGGATTCATACTTAGCACTCCTAGCATCCTCATTATCTCATGTGTCGCTTGGGTTAATCTATCTTCATCACTCGTTCTTATATGGGGTAAAGAACGGAAGAAACTATACAAACAACATAAGTTTGAATGACTTAGTGAGATAATTTAGCAATAACAACAGAGTGATAATTTCACATATATCATATAGAAAATAAGTAGAGATATTAAAATTCCTAGAAGTTGTGAGAGAAGGTTTTAGTTAAAATTTTAGATGATTCATCTCATCACTGTCCCATACCAGTGATGAGACTTCACAAAATTCACTGTGTCTCATTGAGGTTTAAGTCTCAACTATGATGAAAAGAGGTCGATATGCCATTTGAACAACAACTGCATTATGTCAAATTTTTGAGTTTTAAAGCAAAGGATTATACATATCAAATAAACTAAATATGATTTAGCAACCATTTTCACTGTTAAGTTGTTAGTTGTTCTCCTACCTTGTCACTCCGCTTTCAAAAATACGAAAATCCTTATCTCTCCAAAGTACTGAGTGATCGGCTCGGATATTTAAATATTCACTAGGCATGGCTAGTCGCATACCTAATCCCGCTCAGAGGCGGCTACCTCCAGCTGGCCTATTGAGTAGGGATTATATGTGCATCACGCACAGGTATCAACTGAAAGATCTATCATTGCAGATAGTTCCGCCTAGCCGTCTTTCGTAACCGAATCCCAGGGTATTAAGTATAATCACTATTATTATTGAGTATGTCCAACAACATTTGACTAAATACTTCAAATCGCCATGTTAAGCATGTAATCACTGATTTATCCCAAGCTAGGTTTAAGCTAGACATGGTGAGTAAAATGTATATTTTGAAATCACTTTTCACAATCACCAAATTTTAGGTAAAGTGATATTAATCAATATCAATAGAAGCGCTAAGTGTAAAAGGGAGATATTGAGTACTATTTTCAACACATAGATTGAAAGAAATCAGGCGACCAGGATATATTACCAACTATATATGTTCTTTCCCCAGTAAGGGAATCTCATATCATCGAGTATAAAACTCACTTGATACTCTCATAGTACTATCTCCTAATGTCTCAGCAGTGTCTGCACCCTCATCACCTGGTGATATTAGACGTAATACGACAAAATTAATTCCAATGGCATCATATTTCTTATTGTAATTTATATTTTGTTTTAGGAATGTTCCTATACGTTATATTTATAAATAACTGATCAACAGGGACGGGTCAACTTCCTAGTGGCCGTATACAATGCTACTATAGATTTTTGGCATTAGCTTAGTTAAGCTACTTAATCCCAACAATAAGTTTCTAAAGTAATTAGTACTGTAAATTTATAATTTTAATCTTTTCAGTAATGCTGACTCCATTCAATTTATTTTAATTAGGTTCGTACCAACCCAAAGACAACATCAAGTTCTATAATTAAAGTCTTATAATTAAGATCTTATCACTAGGATTATTACATATAAATTAAGGTCCAATCAATTCCCAAATAAATTTAAGTTTCAATTTAAGGTTTTAATTCGATAAAAATTAAAATTTACCCAATTAGACTAAGTTTAAGTCCAATTTCAGTCCGGTTGTGTTCGAAACGAGAATCTGGAGCTTCTATATATAGATCACCAGAGCGTCGCCATCCGCCGCTGCTGACCACTATTGGAGCTCAACATGACCTACCCAGAGGTGCGTCTTACTGAGCCCAGTCGAACCCCCAAATCAATTTCACCTTTCTTAGCCTCATCGCTGACAAATTTTGCCCAGAATCGTCTTCCCACCACCGCCCCTGTTTTCCTTCAATTTTTCCTCCTCTGGCCACCAATCCTCAAAGTAAAGCTACCAAAATGTTCCTCGCATTGAGCTCGTCACAACCCACCTACTATTTCTAAGCTTCAACCAACTAGCACCAACAACCCACCACCACCGGCCACCTAATTACCTCTTTTCTTTGGTCATTTTTGGGAAATCTTGGTATGGTTTTGATCGTTGCGAGGTAAGGAACAAGATTATCGGTTTAGAATTAAGTTTCAAGGTGAAATGAAGTAAAACTGAGCTATAGAGGACGAGAGTGTGTTTATGAGAATTTGACAAAAAATTGTCCTTCAAATATATATATATATATATATAGACCAACTCTTCCTTAATTGCATCGGCCACCCAAGATTTTCCACCGCTTCCATTTTCCCCATTCAGCTTTTAGCTAATTTACAAATCGGTCCCAAGGTTTCAATTCAGCCCTTTAACTTTTAATTCCTGTATATTGACCCCTAACATTTCTACGTCTAGGCAATTGGGTCTAAATTTAATTGTTCTAAAGTTCTCAGACTTTTAATTTATTCACTTTAACCCCCTAAACTTTATAATTTTGTACAATCAAGTTCTTCTCTTATTTATAATTAAAACCCTTGATTATAAATATTTAATTCTAGATTGTAATTAAATTAAATCCAAAATTAATCTAGCCAAGCTTATCACTCCACTTTTTCCTATATTTTAGGATTTTAAAATTTAGGGTGTTACAACTCTCATTCCCTTAAGAGAATCTGGGGACCAAATTCTCATTTGACATTCATGAAATTCATAATAGAATCAAGGCACATTATTGCTTAGATAAGGGATAGATATGGGCACTCACACTTCATCTAAAATTTGGGTATAGATATTTGGAAGGTTAAATAATGGTTGGGTTCTAACTTTAAGTTGAAATAGGTAAATATAAGAAGGTGAGACCGTATCAGATTTATATATAGTTTTCTTAAACATTAGGAATATAAATCATACCTTAGATAATGCCTAGTTGAATTCGGTGCATTTATCCAAGTAAAGGCATTGGTATGATTTTAATTACTCGGTCTTCAACTAAACTCTATAACTTGATCCTATATCTCAAGTCTTTCTAATATATGTGAAATCATTTCCTTATGAGCTCACATTAATTTTGGGGTATCAGTATATTTGATAACTTCTCAAAGAAGGGTAAAACTAGTACCAAAATCAATTCATCTCGTTAATTGTAAAAATTCTCTATACCTCCATTCATTCAAAGATTAGTCTCTTTTCAATTATCTCAATTAGGGGATCTAAGAGCTTAGGGAGATCATATTTAACGCGAATTGTCAAAGCCTAAGAAACTTTTTATTCCTGACATATATGGCCTTGACTTTGATATGATCAAATTCTATTTCCTCTCAAGAAATCATGTGCTTTGTAATACCTGAACTCCAAATAGGACTTCAAATTTGCAACTTGAATATATAATTTTATTCATCTCGTCCTTTTGATTCGAATGTTTATACCTATATAACTTGCTATAATCCATAATTTTCCAGGAAATTCCATCAGTTCACAAGAGTGGTTTTTATTTTAGTGAGCAACCTAAGACAACAAGTCATATATTTAGATATTGTGGATCATCTGCTCACAAAGCAATATTAACTTAAATGATACTTTTGAAAACAAAATTTATGGTATCATTGGCATCAAAGTCTTAACAACCCAAGTAGGTACGAGCTAGAAAATTAAGTATAATTACATATCCCATAAGTAGCTACAAAACCTAAGTCCATGGTTGTCATTATATCAAACTCATATAAACATAAGCATCTATATGAGGTATTATAGAGTTCAAACTTGCACATAATATTTCACCTACAAGTCTAGGTCATGTATATCTGGGAACCAGTAACAAAATTATTTACATTAACACTACCTAAGATTTCATAACGAGTCAGATGCTTCCACATAATTTGCTATATGTTTCCAAAAGCTATATACACTAGATATAATCACGAGCGGCACGTATGTGCTTCTTAGATTCCATATGTGATATAAGGCCAAAAACACATACACTAAGTCCTCTCTTAACATCCAAGAACTTAGACGGTACCTTAATCTACTTGCTTACCCTTATCCTTCTGAGTACTTAAGGTTAACCGCTTGACTTTAGGACAATTTTGAATAAATGTTCATTGTCACCCCACCACATACATTTCCCATGCTTCTTCCAACATATGTTCTCACCATGGCGAAGGTCACCGCAAAAGCTACAGGCTCTTGTTGAGGATATTTGAGGTAGCTAGTGGTTACTCTTAGGAGGATGCGAGTAATTGGATGATGTCCCAATTTGAATTTTTTATCGTTTCCTCCCAACACTGTCCTTTACCTTGAGTTTTAAACTTGGCGATTTTTCCTTGCTTAACCTTTTTTGCTTTCTGGTACATCTTAGGCAGTTATTGCTCTACATGTAAGGCTCTATTTAAAGCTTCCTCAAACTTAGATTGTTTGTATTGTGTAAGGTCTGTCGTATTTCAGGTCTCAGTCCTTTAACAAATTTCTTAGCCTTGCACTTCTCTTCTTTCATCGTCTGTGGCGCGTATTGGATTAATCTACTGAATCTAGCTTCATACTGCCATACGGTCATTTCCTCTTAGATAAGGTTTACAAATTCTTATCTTTGAGCATTGTTCACTTTTAGTGGTACGTATCTATCCATAAATTCCCATATGAAGTTCTCCCACGTACAAGGCATTCCCTTATATCCCCATCGCTAGCTTACCAAAATCCACCATTGTAGAGCAACTTCTTCCAAGAGATCAATAGCATGTATAAGCTTATAATCATTTGGGTAGCCTAACATTTGGAAAATATCCTCTATTCCTCTAATCCATGCCTCGGCCTTTTGGTGATCTGAGTCACCCACAAAGATTAGGGGATAGAACTCATGAATGTGTGCTAAAGTCCAAAACTCTGGACGTTCTTTACCTCTCTCGAGATTATTTATCTGGCTTGGTTGCTGGTGTGACCGTATGAATTGCTGCCACATTATAACCATCTATTCTATCATATGTTTTCCCATTTCCAGACTTGCTAGTGGTTTCCTGCTATTCCTTCAGCACTTATTGGAAGTCTCCATTCTGAAGTATCTTTTTTTGGATTTTTCAGACTGAGAGAATGCATTAGGGTTACTTTTTGCGATGCCATTTAGTACTGTAAAACTTTTATGACTTACAAGCCACGTTTATCTGAAAGGTTTAATGGGAGTTACATTAATTAGTATTCATTCTTTGTCCTTTTTGTTGTATAAAAATCATGATATATGCATATGTATACTATTTTTTAAACACACGATAAGCTAAAATTCAACCAATTTTCAAGTTAGCATTAATATTAGAATTTTTTTTTTCTTCTTGTTTTTCTTTTTCTGCATGTGGTGTTTATGAAATATTTGCTAACCCAATAGTTAACCTAGTCTCTGATAAGGAGATTACAACTAGTTCTAAGATAGTTGTTGTCTTGCGTATACGGATTCTAGTGTTTACTAACATTGCTCCAAAAGCGATCCGATCGTGGATACATACATACATGGGTGACCTTCTCGCAAATCTTTAGTCTCCACAAGTGCCCGGTCGCACCTTTTCTTACCAAAGTTCATAGTTTGAACAACAGTTCCCAATCTCTCTTTTTGTCTTTCCTTTTACTTCAGTCATCTTTCTATGCCTAATTCAGTATGACCTCGAGACTTCTTTTAATATTCTCCTATTAAGTTCATCCTTAGTTGAGAGTCTTTTGCTGATTGTCAGTATCTTACATTCATATAGACTTATTTTATCCAGTATGGGACCCAATTTCTAAGGAATCATACACCTACGCCTAGTGTTACGCCTTTCTTCTTTTAGAGTTAATAGGGCATTTCCTCAAAGATTCACATCCTATGGGCAATCCTACATCTTTCTTATCTCTCATCATCCTATAGTCCTTTCAATTAACTTTTTTATGATTATCACACAAAATTCCCAAAGTAGTCATACTGTTCAAGTTACAACTATATGTTCATGTCAAACACCATTAACCTCAAATTCCATTCCAGTATTGAATTCAACTCTATTTAAAACAACAGTCTCCCCGACAAGTTAAATTTCCCAAGCATATATGCGTGATATATATATATTTCCAAATATTTTCCATCAAATCCTTCTTCGTTGATTTCTTCATCCCCACGTGATATTTTCCTTTAAGACTCCACTACTAACTCTAGATGTCTTCTATATTCTTTAACAAATATTATCCCCTTCTCCTCAAGTCATAACTTTTTCTTTGCAACTTCATTCGTATAGGCAATTTTCTTTCATTTTGTTAGCTGTTATCTTGTGTGCTTTGTTACTATTTATGAGCTAATTCTCCAAACATTTAATCCATAATCAGATAAACATATTAGTCATATTTTCATAAAAGATTTCTTTATGGGAAATATTCTTTATTTTCCTCTCAAATACCATGATGCAGTTATACTAGCAAATTTTATTACTGAAGTATTAATTTCTTTGAAACATCAATACCTTATGGGCCTCAATCATATGTATAAACCAAAACAAAGATTATTCCAAAATGATCCTTGGATTCTCAAGTTCATTATCACAAGTACACCGACACTACAATGTGATGCCAAGAATATTATCCCATCAGACATTACTAAAGTCATATGCTTGATATCTCAAAAGCAATGGATTAGATACTGGTTGGCCACCCTAAAACCAATCTCTTCCTCTTTCGATATCAAGCAATATCCTAGAAGTTCACATCCTAGTAAGATTTTCTCATCATTTGTAACCTTCAGTAATCCCGATATTCCACATTCTAAGGAGACTCGAGTTATCAACATACAAATTCCCCAATATCCATATCATCTAGGTTACAATACTCTCTTATGTCCAAAATATTGATCTAAAGGATCTTATGCTTATCCAATTCAGCTCCATCTAAAACAATTGTCGGCTCATGCATCGATTAGAGTGCTCTCAAGCAAGTTCGTACGTAATACAAGTCCCCAATAATATTACTATTCCCAAATATAAAGAGTAATATGCTCGATACTGTAGCAATTACGGATTATATATTGGTCAGTTGCTCAATCATAACCCTGCACGTCCTTTGGACTGAATGTTGTCCCAAAAATTCATGTCCTAATCAGATTTTTAGAATCATACTAAATCTTCACTAATCAAAACTTTCATGTCATAAATCTTCACTAATCAAAACTTTCATGTCTTATTCAAAGCTCAGAATCACGCTTACTCTCCACTAATCAAATATTTTATATTCCAAGGATCATATCCTGGCGGAGCTTAGGTTTTCTGATACCACATTTGTACGAAGCGCCACCCACTCTATACCACAAGTCTTCTGAATAATAGATAATACATTTCTCAAAATTCAAAATATTTAATTTCTATAACAACCCCAACAAAGGTACAACTATAAATCAAAATATCAGGATTCATATTTAGCACTCCTAGCATCTTCATTACCTCATGTGTCGCTTGGGTTAATCTATTTTCATCACTCGTTCTTATATGGGGTAAAGAATGGAGGAAACAATACAAACAACATAAGTCTGAATGATTTAGTGAGATAATTTAGCAATAACAACAGAGTGATAATTTCACATATATCATATAGAAAATAAGTAGAGACATTAAAACTCCTAGAAGTTGTGAGAGAAGGTTTTAGTCAAAATTTTAGATGATTCGTCTCACCACCGTCCCATACCAGTGATGAGACTTCATAAAATTCACTGTGTCTCATAGATGTTCAAATCTCAACTATGATAAAAAAAGGTTGATATACCATTTGAACAACAACTGGGTTTTGTCAAATATTTGAGTTTTAAAGCAAAGGATTAGGCATATCAAATAAACTAAATATGATTTAGCAACCATTTTCACTGTTAAACTATTAGTGGTTTTCCTACCTTGTCATTCTACTTTTAAAAACACGAAAATCCTTATCCCTCCAAAGTACTGAGTGGTTGGCTCAAATATTTAAATATTCACTAGGCATGGCTAGCCGCATGCTTGATCCCCTCATAGGCGGCTACCTCTAGTTGGCCTACTGAATAGGGATTATATGTGCATTGCGCATGGGTATAGCCAAAAGATCTGTCACTGCGAACTGTTTCGCCCAACCGTCTTTCGTAATCGATCCTCGGGCCCACCCCCAAGGATATTAAGTGTAATCACTTTTATTATTGAGTATGTCCAATAGCATTTGACTAAATACTTCAAACCTCCATTTTAAGCATGCAATCATTGATTCAGCCCAAGCTGGTTTTAAGCTAGACATGGCGAGTAAAATGTATATTTCAAAATTACTTTTTAGCTTCCTCGACGCAATTGCCAAATTTCACGTAAAGCGATATTAATCAATGTCAACAGAAGCGCTAAATGTTAAGGGTGATGTGGAGTACTATTTTCAACACATAGATTGAAAGAAATCAAGTGACCAGGATATACTAGCAAGTATATATGTTCTTTCCCCAACAAAGGAATCTCATACCATTGAGTATAAACTCAACTGATACTCTCGTGGTACTATCTCCCTATGTCTCAATATTGTCTGCACCCTCATCACCTGATGACATTAGATGTAATACAAGAAAATTAATTCCAATGGCATCACATTTCTTATTGTAATTTATATTTATAAATAATTGATCAATTGGATATGCTAGTATAGCTTTTTGGCATTAGCTTAGTTAAGCCACTTAATCCCAACAATAAGTTTCTAAAGTAATTGGTACTGTACATTGATAATTTTAATCTATCTAGTAACGCTGACTCTATTCAATTTATTTTAATTAAGTTCGTACCAACCCAAAGTCAACATCAAGTTCTATAATTAAGGTCTTATAATTAAGATCTTATCGCTAGGATTATTACATCTAAATTAAGGTCCAATCAATTCCTAAATAAATTTAAGTTTCAATTTAATCAATTTAAGGTAATTTAATTTGATAAAAAATGAAAATAATCCGATTGGACTAAGTTTAAGTCCAATTTCAGTTCGATTACGTTCAAAATGAGAATTAGGAGCTTTTGCATACAGGTCATTGGAGCGCCGCCGTCCACTGTTGCTGACCATCGCCGGAGCTCAACCTAACTTGCCCAAAGGTGTGTCTCCCAATCGAACTCCCAAATCAATTTCACCTTTCCTAGCCTCCTCGCCGGTGAATTTTGCCCATATTCCTTTAATTTTCCCTCCTCTAACCACCAATCCTCAAAGTAAAGCTACCTAAATGTTCCTCGCGTTGAGCTCGTCACAACCCATCTATTATTTCTAAACTTCAACCAGCCAACACCAACAACCCAACACCATCGGCTACCTAATTACTCATTTTCTTCGGTCATTTCTGGGAAATCTTAGTATGGTTTTGATTGTTGCGAGGTAAGGAACAAGATTATCAGTTTAGAATTAAGTTCCAAGATGAAACAAAGCAAAATCGAGCTATGGAGGATGAGGGTGCGTTTATGAGAATTTGAGAAAAATTTGTCCTTCAAATATATATATATATAAACCAATTCCCTAAACTTTATAATTTTGTGCAATCAAGTCCTTCTCTTATTTACAATTTAAAGCCACGGTTATAAATATTTAATTCTAGATTTTAACTAAATTAAATCCAGAATTAATCTAGCCAAGCTTATCAATTCCACATTTTCTTATATTTCAGGATTTTAAAATTTGGGGCGTTACAGGATTGCTTAGTTCCATATCCGATCAACTTATTTTGGATTACAAACATTTATAATCGGATTTGATCCATCAAATAAAAATCCTAAAATTCAGATCGGATCAAATCAGATTTGAATTAAAATTCGATCTATTGACTACCCTACTCCAATGGAACTACTTGCGGTTGAAGGCTTGGAAGATGATTCCAGTTAAACTTATCAAATATATAAAATGATATTTTTATTTTGTTACTTTAAGTGGAATGAGGAGATTATTGCTTGTGGAGGAGATTATAAGTTGCGATTGCAGTTACTATAGGCGTACAAGTCTCACTTAGTTCTAGTTGATTGAATCCCCCCCATTTGTAATTTGCTAATTTGGAAAATTGAATATGCAAATTTATGATGGCAACAGAATGGGTTTTGATAAAATAAAGCCCACCGTCTCACACCTTTGAAGGATTTAAATTTGGAGCTAACGCAATTTGAGAACTAATTATTTGTCCACTTATTTCTGCATCTTTTTATTTTTGAAGACTAGTCGTTGTGGCACGCCGTTCCTATGTGTATATTAATTTATTATATTATGATGCTAAATTGTATTAATACTGTATATTAACATTAACATAATTTTAATAATAATCACATCAATATCATACAATATTAATTATCCATTAATATAAACACATATTTAGCGAATAATTTCTACTTCAAAAGTTAAAAATTATTAAATATATCTACCTACACATTCCATAAATTTTGTTACTATGTTTTCACTATATTATTTGTGGTTTTTAATGTTAAATGATAAGTTCACTTTTGAAATTAAATTAAAAATTAAATTTATAATTGGTAAATCAAATTTTGGTGTAGCATAACCTAATCACCACTTTGAGTGTGTAAAAGGCCTTTCTTTCTTTCTTTCTTTCTTTCTTTCTTTTTTTTTTCAACATAGTATAGATATAATTTTGTACCTTTAAAGTATATATATCTTATACATTTCGCATTTCTAATTAAATTTCTAAAAATGTTATATTTGTATTTTATTGTGAGTATATCTAATTGGTACTGTTAAAATTGACTATAATGGCAATTTAGTAAATTAATTAAAAATGACTCGATGATCTGAAAACAATTAATTAAGTAAAAGGCTCAGAAAGCCCAGAAGACAAGTTAATGGCCTAAGCCCATTAAAATTAAAATATATGGATATCGAGTCCCACAAAAATTGGGCATAAGAAATCATTTGCAAAAAATTTACAAAACCTTGAAGAACTTTCGAGAAATAAAGATCTCTTGTTCTAGAGAAAACAAACCAAACTTGCTACCTATCGAAAAAGACCTTGCTCTATTTCTATGCAACATAATTTTGGCACCTTCTGTGGGAGCTTAAGATGGAAATATGAACACTGAGGATGCAAACGAGATTAGGAGCTCGTGAACCTAGTAATCAGGTAACCCCAGCATCCAAGAATATGGTGAGTCACTAACTGGAAGTACCGCTTGGTCTAGCAACAGAGCTTGTTCTTAACACATAATTTGTACCGAAGGGATGCTTGCGCAGTCGACCCCTTTTAGAGAATCTGTTCTCTTATAAATTAGGAGACTCAAAAGACTTTATTAGATAATGCTGTTGCTCAAGTTGCAGCCAGAGCAATCATCTAATACACTGAGGAGCATGCCCCAAGAGAAGCAACAATCTTCTCACAGAAGTCGGGAGGCTTTATTGTCCCCGAAGAGAATTGAACCAAGAGCTACTTTTGGACATGACACTGCTCATCCTTCTTTACCCCAACAAGAAGACACGCACTCTTCACTTAAAGTTTATCAGCGGGCATTAGAGTTTAAATGCATTCTTTAGTATCGCAACTACTTGGAGAGTAGGAAGCTAATACCATCATTTGGCCATTACTCTCCGAAGACATACCATTTTCTCCGATGATCCTAGCGGAAATGCATGCCCTTAGAATATATTAGATAGTTCCACTATCGGAGTTTGATGATACTGTAGACCCCCAAGAGCAGTTGGATAATTTCTGTCGAAAATGGAGGTTTACAATTTAAGTGAGGTTGCATATTGCAAGTCTTTACACCACCCTCACCAAGCGTGCCTTGACATGGTTTAATCATATGTTAGTAGGATCCATCATTATATGGGCAGTGCTACCTCAACTTTTTCTCCATAATTTCTTTATCAACCACAAGTACCCTAAAATAACGGGCCTATCTATTGACTATTAAGCAAAAAGATGGTGAATCTTTGAGGACTTACCTCAATCGTTTTGTTCAAGCCGTCCATGAAGTCCCTCATATTAGTCAGGAGCTCTTGCAAAACATTATCCAATAGAGTTTGAAGCATCTTAATTTTGAAAATTGATTACTAGAAAACCCCTCACCATATTAGAGAAACTCATTATACATACTAAGAAATACATCATTATAGAAAAAGTTGTATTCTCTCAAGAAGCCCATAATGGATGGCACATGATGAGGGGAATAATAACAATAAGAAGTTAGGAAGCCAATGCCCAACCCTTCTCGTATGCTCGCTACATATACGCCCTCACTATGTCCTAGACAGAAGTTCTCGCAATTGGATTTCGACTTGGCCTCACAAAGATCTCTATAGAAAGCTACAAAAGGTCCTAAGAAGTTAAGGTTGGACAAATGGTGCTACTTTTATTGCACGAATAAGTGTTAGCACTTGAAGGATGAAATCAAAAAATTAATTCAGAAAGGATATCCTAAAGAGTATGTAGCTCAGAAGACATCCAACTGAAAAAGTGCTCACCAACAAAAGAGAGTGAATGTCACAAGTGGAGGTTGGACGGCCGTACGGATCCCTAGGAGCATTAGCATTACCATGATCCTAATAATTTCCCTTAGCAAGAGTCATCTTGGTGACCTCCGGAGGACTAGCCAGTAGGGATACCTCCACTGCAGAAAAATATTAGCACTAGCAACAAGACTAGTGGAAGCTCACATAGTAGATCCCATTATGGGGATATTTGAAGTATGATTGCCCGCACCTCACGCCACCTTTAGAGAAGAGGAAGTGGGGCTTCGAAAAGGAGGTCACAATGGTGCATTAGTAATCGTAGCATCCCCTGCTAACTTCTAGGTAAAAATGATACTAGTAGACAATGGCAGCTGAGCAGATGTCTTATTCCACAATACATTCCTCCAACTTGGAGTTAATAATGCGCAGATGCAGAAGATCAACATCCCCCTCATAGGATTCACGAGCGACTCAGTGGAGGCACTCAAAGAGATACCGCTACCTCTTTCTTTAGGTACTCACCCATTGAGTGCAATAAAGATTGTGAGGTTCCTGGTCATTAAGATTTCATATGCCTAAAACGCGATCTTAAGAAGACCAACCTTGAACATGTTCCAAGCAACAATCTCTATGTACTACTTGAAGATAAAGTTTTCCACACTAAATGAAATTAGGTAAGTTGTGGAGAACCGAGAGTAGCTAGAGCATATTACGCCAACATTTTGAGGAGCACAAGGACTCCTACTCCCAAGACAGATCAAACAAAGGGTTTATAAAGCAACTAGGGAGGAGATAAAGGCAAAGGTGTGCTGCAAGATGTCAACTCTCTAGAAGCAAGCATGTCATAAACATTTATGTTGATGTTTAAAGCACGTTACTTGCAATGTTCTTTGCTAATGAGTTATTTACTTTAGTTTATTTTCCACATTTTTTTTTGTCGTTAGTATCTTTCTCTTGATTTTAATAAAGCTTACCCACTCGGCAACAACATTCTTTTTTGTTAATGATATTTCTTGAATAAATGCACATTCTTCACATTATAATGCTAACTTTTATAGTTTTAATCTTTTCAGCTACTACATGCCCTCCTTCGAAGCGCTCTTGAAGATCTTTAGGCATAAATCTACTATACGGTTACTTTAGTAGTATGTGGTAGCCACCAGGTGTAATCTCATTATACGGCCCTCTATGGGCACATGGTCACTGACATAATCCCATTATAGTCTCCTTGGGAGGCATGTGGTAGCTACTGTAAAAAAGCTTACTAAGAGCTCTATAGGAGGCATGTGGCAACCTTTCTAAAAAAGCATACTAAAAGCTACTCGGGAGGCATGTGGCAACTTCCCTTACGAAACTCACTAAAGGCCCTTTGGAAAGCACATGGTATTTGTTCTAAAAAAATATCCACTACGCTATCTTTTGGGAGGCACCTGCACAATTAAGCCGAGAAAAAAAAAAACCACCTTGAGTTCTAAGATTTGGCACTTAGAAAAACAAAAAAATTCTCTAAGCAAAATGACTATCTAAGTTACTATATGCTCATTATGAAGCCTCCTAAGAGGCCCATGAATGCAATCTCTTCACCTTAGACTCTTAACTTTCAATGTTGATGGCCATCAACTCAGGCCTAAGGTCAATGCTTTACATTTGAAATACTCTATGTTGCTAAAACAAAGATGACCCTCTAGATGAAAAGGGGGGAGGGGGGCTCTGCATCTCTCTAGAACAACTTCCCTATACACCACGCTTGCAACTACAACAATCACTTGAAATTCACAAGACTAATCAAGTACCTAGGAAACTTCATTAAGTAATTTCTCTAGGTCTTCAAATAACTAAAAAAGGTATAGCACCCTCAATAAGCCTGGAAAAGACCTAGGCTCAAAAACAGCAGGAAAGAAGAGCAAAAAATGTAAAGCCTCACGAAGGCACCTAGCGTGGGCGCTCGGAATCGGCGTTTGAGATGGCATCCAAGCTAGGGCGCCACGTTGGGTGCTTAAGAGAGGGTGCCTAGATACAGGTGCCGAAATGAGCGTTCTGCGCAGGTACTCAGGGGTGGGCGCTCGGTATAAGTGTCCTAAATAGGCATCCCTTTTGGACGCCTAAGGATAGCGTACTCTATAGAAACCTTGCACACATAAAAGATGGTGACCTCTACGACCTGACTCTCAAAGTATGGATACACGCTTCACGCAAATAAACTATATGTATGGAACTTAAAGTTTTAAAATACACTTAGTTTATCACAAAGATAATGAGATTCGTGAAAAATAAGCTTAGAGCAAGATATCATGATACGAATGGATAGTCATTCAGTTGGTTAAGTGTTCGTACAAACACGAATGAGCAAAAATAGAAAAACTTCATTAAAACTAAATTTTGAGAACAAAAGGATGTCCGACCAACATTTGGCCTCCAAAAAAAAAAGAAAAAATAGCATGGAAGAGAAAGACATGCCAAGGCACTATTCAAGTTAACTGGAAAATGCTAAATAATGTTAAGTCCTAAACGAAAGACATAAACTCTAATCGCTATCATTATTATAAACAAAACATCTTTATTTGGGCTATTCAGCAGCAAGATTAACTAAAAGATTGGGGTCTAGCATCAACAAATCCTCAGTAGATACTGTATTGTCTTGCTCAAAATATGGTAAATAATTCTGGATGGTCTACTCATAGATTGCCATCGCCTACACCTTAACTACCTCAAATAACTCATTAGAACCCTTAAACTCCTTGATCACTCACGAGCAACATACATAAAGGTCATCCCCTCTTCACCTCTTTAGCATATCTCACTTTCAAGTGCTTATGAGCTCCTTCAGCAACTTGGCCAGGTCTTTCTCTTTTCGACTCTGCTTTGATCTGCTTTGGTTGTGGCCTCCTTAAGACATGTCACTATTTCCATAAATCCCTCTGCTTGGCGAGACATCTGTTCTACTAAGTTCCATCCTTGCACTCAAAGATACAAAAACAAACGAGAGTAAAAAATCTATACAAAACTATAAAGAAAAGAAAAAAGATAAAAAAATAAATCAAAGTAGTGAAACACACACTTACATGGGCAAAGTCCCTAGCAGTTGTCTCAATTAGCTGATAAGTGAAAATAACTCTAGCTTCCCTTGATCATACTCGTTTGCTACATCCTACATATGGTCAATGCTAAAAGCAGTCACATCCATATCCCAATGGGAATCGACTTCGCAACTCCACCATAGGTTATATCAAAAAAGTATCTTGCCCTTGCCAACATGAAAATGATAAGCAGACTATCGACAATTGGTAGATCCACGGGTGCGCTTCCCAATTGGACCAAAAGGCAACACCTCAAGCTCACCATTCATGGTAGGCGCACATGATGCCAGTGCTAGCAGAGTACATGTATTGCTTTGGCGTCGACTTGAGAGAGAGGGAGGAGGGCTCAAACAATGCCCACTTGGCGGCGTCTCCTTGTAACTTTGCTCGACAACACGCTCTCATGCATTCCTTTCTCCGCTCTCCGAGCATGGATCTTAGAAAAACCCTTCTTTCTCGCCATTAAATGAAAAAAAAAGTCAAAATTCAAATAACATAAAGAAATATAAAAGAGCAAGACATGCACATAAAAAGAAACCATAAACTGAAAAATAGAATATGCTAAGTACTAGTCAAAAACACATAAGTAACATCAAAAAGAGAACTAACAATCCTACTTCTACAAAACTCTTACAAGATCGCAGTAAACTTGGTCTGGATGGATCGGGAAAGGAGAACTATTCCATTCATGTGGGATGTCCCAACTATCATTTTTAACAAAAAGTACCTATCCTTCCAACGAACTCTCAACGAAGGCAACCCACACAAAACTTATTGTTTGGCTTAGAAAAAGGGTGGAACAATTTTTGGTACTTTACGCAAGCCAAATAGAGTATGATAATTATCTAAAGATACTAGTAAGCCTAACTCCTTCAAACATGCCGTAAACCAATGAAAGCTGCAAAAAAATTGGGCACAAGTTCATTCAAACACACCCTCGTAAATCCACACTATATTTGGGAAAAGAGGGTCCAGAGGGAGTGAAAATCCACAAGTAAAATAACTATTGAAGATAATAAAATACCCTCTATGAGGTGATTCCAAATTGTCCTGAGGTGAAGGAGGAATGAACTTGAACTCATCAAAGACACATATCCTATGTCTAAATATATCTAACTCATCTAGCCTAAGTGAACACTGGACTTCCACCGTCCTAGCAAAGCTACTATCCACAATAGGAGTTCCCTCAGACTCCTTGTTAGAAAAATCTTCTTATTCAGAATCAAGATTAGATAATGAAGATAACTTGTTCGTGCTACCCATACTCTTAGACCTCTAAAATTCTTCAGACTTTTCTAAGGTTTGGCTTACTAACACATCCTATAAAGGATAACACAGTTAGAGTACGCTGCGAAACCACAAAGATGGCGATCCCCACAAATATAAAATAAACCCGATGATCTGCACTGCTGAAAATGGCTGTTCACTAGCCGGCAATGCTTGAGGGCACCCAACCCAAGTACCCCATGAGCACCTATCCTTGGTGCGCTACAAGTGTTGTATGAGTGATCGAGCACTTGATTTCACTACTATCGATGCCTAGCTAACCAACACAAAAAGTATACAGCCACTGCCGCACCTTTGTTTCCTCTTATTTGGCCACTTGAAGACTCCTTCTCAAGTTTGACTCAGAATTGTACTTACTCAAAGAAATAGTTGTGAAAAAAAGATTCACAAACTCGAGAGTCAAGATGAAGAAAAAAACAAAGAGATCATGAAGTATGAAGGATATATCTTGAGGACTCATCTTAACACTCCTATTGGAACCCCCCCAGCATTAAAAAAAGAGGGCATGCATATATTCTATCTTAAAAAAGAGGCCATGTAACCACCCTAGGTAAAAGCAATTGAAATAGTCAGACCCTTTAGTTTAAGTGCAGGCTACTGTTTTTAAGTTTTACTAATGGATTCATACACTAAAAATCTACAATTAATTATAGGTCAGAACTTATAGAATATATTATAATAATTAATATACATCACATCTTTGGAAATAACAAATGCGGCAAAGAGATATTGGAAGGATAACTTACACTATTTTTTATATTAACTCTTCATTTGGTATTGCAGTGTTTTGATACATACAAAAATAAATTACAAAAGTATTGATGGATGCTCCCTTTACCCAACAACCTTTTTCCAACGACTAATAAAAAAAAGTGCAAAAGTTAAGCTTACAGTATAAACTAATACCAACAATCAAATGTTTAGTTTAGATGAAAACCTACTAAATGCCTAACCATCACCATTACCAATCAACATCGACAAAAGTAGGATGGATCGAAGAAAATGCAATCCACATAAAGAACATCTAAATAAAAATAATAATAAACTTGTGTTTATTCAATACACCATCTTTATTCTCCAATCTTCAAGGCCTCTACACTGTTTTCCTTTACCTAATACCTATCAATATACATCTGTAATTTTTGGTCTTCTCAATCTTTCTTTCTACTTTCTCCTTCAGTTTGAGCAATTGCATTTTATATATTATGCTCCGCAATAGCTGTAGATGGACCTATAGTTGCTCCACCACATTGCAGATCTAGAGCAAGTGGAGGGACAAGTTGTGCTACATTTGGAGATTGAACTGCAATGAACTTTTTCCTTTTATATCCGTGTAAGGTTTCATTCCTCCTTCCCTTATATAGGCAACCCTACGAAAATCAAATAAAGAACTCATGTTAGCAAAACTTTTCCATATAGCACTTAATAGATTTCAAGTTTTGAAGTAATGTTCATGTTCTCAATACCTTTTTTGGATTTAGATTAGAAGACAGAGGCACCTAGTCTTGTGACAGTTTATCATTAGCAGTTCAAGTAATTATGGCAGCCTAGAAGTGTCCAATTCAAGATATCATGGTATGTATTAAAAATAAAAAAATATTATGGTGTATGAATAAATACCTATGTGGGATTGGATTCGACTGCTTAACTTCTGTTTGTTATACATCTCCAATGCCCTGAGCCTGTTCAACCTCATTATCCTGGAATGAAATAAAGTAGTTGTTGTTATATAAAAATTAATTAAATTCATTACATTCAAATTCAAATCGTTTCAACATAAACAACAATATAAGATTAAATTTGCTTCGCCTTATAGAACTCAGATTTGGGATATGTTGGAATTTTCAAGTTCCTCTGTTGTGGCCTATGAAGACAATTTTAACAAGTATCAGTGAGTTCTTTTCTTATTGATTTGATGCCTGCACCTCACTAGGTGCCCTTCTTCTATGCTTTTTTGGTCTTTCTTTCTTCACTCTCAGTTTTGGTGCCTTAAAAGAGGGATCATTGGCATCACTCTTCATATATCCATTTCTTCCAAGTATAACATGAATCATTCTGCTATATGCAACCAAATACATATCCTTCTTGTAGCAACCATTGGCAACATGCTCTAAGTCTTTCATTCCTTCAGTAATAGTTATACATGCATGTGGACAACGGTATCCATTCAACTGAAATATACCACAAGTGCATTCTTTAGCCTTCAAATCCACCCTATGCTTGTCCAACAAATAGTCAATCCTATACTCATCTCCACCACACCATGTTGCGAAGCAGTTTCTTGCTACCACTTGACATTTGTTAACTTTTCTCAAAATGTTAGGACATATATTGTCTGAATATTTCTCCATTCTTTGTCTTTTCATTTGCACCCTGGTCATAAGCTTGCATCTAATCCACTTTAGCATGCTAATGATGGACTTATCTCTGGCAGGTAGGATGTAACTGTTAAAAGACTCACTTAGATTATTCACAATGATATCAGACATGCATTTTCATGGAAAAATGGCTCATACTCCAGTGCTCTGTAGGAATTTTTCTCAACCACTCTGCAGCAATCTCATACTCACGAGCCTTCTTTGAGTTAGCTTCCTCAATTTTCTTCATCCGCATTTCAAATTCAATTTTGCTGGCTGTGCTTATAGTATTCTAGAACAATTCTCATTTTGTCATCAGTATGTTTCATCTTACAGTTGTCATACATATGCCTCAAACAGTACCTATGCTTAAACTAAGGCACAAAAGTTTTTGTAGCCCCCACCAAACCTTTCTACTTGTCTGAAATGAAGACACATCTATTTTCACCAATGCCTCTAACATAATGTTGTCATTCCAATTCTTGTCTATAGCTACCAATAATTGTCCTCCATTATGTGATTTTAGAAAACATCCATTAAGTCCAATTATTGGCATGCACCCCATCAAAAAAATCGTCTCTTAGTACACTAAGGCCATAATATAGCCTTCAAATGTTGGAATCTCAATTTCTTGGCTCCTCCTTAATATATTTTTATTTCCTTCATTAAATATAGTAATAGTTTGAGCATAATCCCTCAAATATTCATATTACACATTGTCTCTACCCCTCATCAAGTTGAGTGCTTCTCTCCTAACCCTTCTTGCTTTCCAATAACCAACCTCAACATTGCATTTACTTTTTATAAGGTTGACCAACCTTAGATGCTCACACCAGGATTATCTCTCACTGTTCTTTCTATTCTTTTCGCAAGATACATGAACATAGTAAGGCTATTCTGATACACTCTTGCATATGTGTGTTGACCTTTAATGGTCTTTATTTGGAATGTGACAAGGCTTTGAATTGAAGAAGCATGGATTCTCTAGTTGCATCATTTATTTGCACATTTAATTGCAATTCTTGTATTCTAATTCTTCTTGTAATGAAGTATGAACCCATTCCTAACACACCAATCTATAAGAGCTTCTCTAAAAACTTGTGCATTAGCACTTCAATCCAACAACTAGTACAATTTCTTTTTTATGTTCATCCCCCTCTTTAAATGTTGGATGTCTTAGTCTTTCATCATCTGTTCCATGAAGATTGTGCATCTAAGAATCATCCCATGTATCATTGAACTATTCCCCATCCTTATCTCTTATGTTTTATTGCTCCCTTCAACATATGTGCTTGATGTCACATTCCTTTTATTACTCATTCTCTTCAACATTATTCTCATTTTCTCTCACAACCCTGGTTTGGTGCCTTCCTTCCTTGCAAAAATATCATCATTAGAGTAGTCCTCAGCATCTTAAAATATCTAAGTGGGAGCATCTGAGTCTACTACATCTTGATCACACTCTAATTCCGACTCTACATAATCCTCATCACTGAATGATCAACCCGTGGTTTAGAATAGTGCAATGTTGTTCAAACGCAGCCCCAACAAATTGATCTATTTCTTTAGTTTGTGATGTTTCATTCATCCTTAAAAGTGTGTTCTCTCTAGTTGAATAATATATTAAGTCTTCATTCACTCGTGGAAACTCCTGGTTTATGCCCTCAGCCCCTACTTATTCTTCTTATTCAATAGTTTCAACTGGCTCGATAGGATGTTCTTGTTCTGCAACTTGCTCACGAAGTGTATAAGCTAGTGTTTCCTCTTCATGTGCTTGAGTCTCAGCTACCCTGCCCTTACCAGCTACATCTTCAGACCCACAACACCTGCATGGACACTTCATCAACCTGCCCTCAATAAACACACCCTCAAGCTCTGCATTACTAATTTTAGCAACTCCCTCACCAACCCTGCTCTTACCAGCCACACCCTCATACCTTGCATCACCAACTGCATCGACATCCCCCATCAACCCCATCCTCAGTAGCCACAACCTTAAGCTTTGCATCACCATTTGTAGCTACACCTTCACCAACCTTGCCCTCACTAGCTATACCCTTAGAAACACTTCCCTCAGTAGCTTGGCCATCACTAATAGGTAGCTCAGGCTCAGCATCATGAAGTGCAACACCTCATTAAGGATTTCCTATGGTATCTTGGCTATCACCTATAGCTATCTCATGTGCTGCATCATGATGTGTAGCACCCACAAAAACTATTCCCTCAGTCTCACAAGCTGCCTCCTCACAAATTAGAAGCTCAATATCTAAAATAGCCTAAATACTACATTGATACCATGTGGCTCAATTTAACTATCCTCAACATTTGAAACATCAAGATCACAAGATCTCCAACTGCATTAGGTCTACTCTCTTCATAATGAGTTAATTCTCATAATCACCTTGAAAGTTTATTTAATTAACTAACACATGGACATGTTTCTCTTGGCCCTTTAAGTAGTCATTGGCTAGGATATTACCCTATATATTTATCACAAGTAGAGGGTTACCTATATCCTCAACATATATAGAACAAGCCTTATCTAGCCCATTATACAAACCTCAAAATCTTAGAAATGTTGTACTCACTTAGGACCTGCCTAAGCCCATATTCTAGAGAGTATCTAGGCAGTCTGAAATAAAAAACAGCCATTGTTGATGCCCCTCGGACCATGCATACATGTTATAAAATAGCTCTATTGTGAGGGTGTTATAATAATGTCCTTGAAAACATTCCTCCTGCCCTCACTATAGTGCAAGTTTGGATTGCTGACAAAGTGACCCCCCGACCAAATTTCAACATCTAGGTATGGACATGAAACTATATAAGCTGCAGTATGAAAAATCAAAATGAAATAGTTAGGAGACCACAATTAGATTTGATAATCAAATAGTAAGCACATGAATGATTTTACAGAAAAAAGGTTAGATTACCTCTATGAGATGATTGTGAGCAATACACTTAAAAAGTAGAAATTAATAATAGGCCTTATCACCCAATGTCATAATCAAGTACGAAAAAGGGGTCAAACTAACCCTATGTATTTTACAAGAAAGTAGTCAACATCAATCAACTTTCATCAGATTGAAAAACAAATAGTTGGGACCATGATACATCATCAAAGAATTGTGGATTCCTAAGACTAAGAATCAAAATCTAAAAAATATCAAGCAACAAAGAAAAGTTTTAAAAAATAATATATTCTTCATTAATGAACTTTTCCACATTCAAACAAAAAGAAGACAAACAAGGACCATATACTAAGACTTAACTAACAATAAATCTCATTCTTCTAAACCCCAACCCTTCACAACAAAAAATAGCACAATAAATGTGTTTATTGTAATACTACCCATTTTAAGATTTTTCCAGTTATGGAGGCCCCCTCCCCCCCCCCAGCCGCGGAAAAAGAAGAAAAAGAAAAGAAAAGGACACTCAAACCACAAACATGCACTCGATACACAAAACACAATATTCAAACATTTTCCACAACAAAAGATACATTATTTTGTAATGCAGATACCCATTCGAAAGTATGAAAAGAAAAAACCAACATACCTAGAGAGCATGATCAACTTCTACTTCGCAAGAAGGTTTTCTTGGATGTGAAATGATTCGATCAAAGTCAATGTCTTCACAATAAAGTTCAAAAAGGGTAGGAAAATGATGTGTTGGGTCTGATTTTGCGTGGGGGAATTTTTTTTTTTTTTTTTTAAAGAGAGAGTGAAAGAGAGGGTTTTGAATAGGAATTTTTTGGATTTTTTTTTCTTTCTATCTGGCAAATGTATGAAGAAGGTAATGGAGGGAAAAATGGTAAAATAGTGCCCAAATCTTCCACAGCACACTGAAAGGGCAACTTTGTCAAATACATATTTTTGGCGGGAAAGTGTGTTTGGATGAGTGAGCCAATTAAAAAAAAAAAATGAGGTACTGATCAGACTCCATTTTATCAAGGGGTTTTTTGAAGTAATTCCAAATTTCATAAGGGGGTAATGTGCATTTAACCCCTTTTTATGACATTGACAAAATTTTAATGTGGTGAAGTTTAATCTTCTAAAAAAATTGTAAAAAAATTGGTTTCAAGACTATCTACATGTTTTTTTTTTTTTTTTTAAGTTCATAAAAATTCAAAAACTTTATGATTCAAATGAGGCAGTTTAATAATGAATAGTGAAAATTACTAAAAAAACACTAAGTAAAATTTTCACTATTGAGTGAGTAATTCTTTTAGACAACAAAATGGTGGAAATTTAGAAAAGCTCATGAAAATAATATCTGAGCCCAAAAAATGAATTCTATCCACTTTGCATTCCAATAAACTCAATTGTCTTTTTCTTTTGAATTATGGTGGCGATTGGTATGTGAAAATAGAATTATATGGGAATGAAATAACTTTAAGAATGGAATGAACAGGAGACAGAAATGATATTAATATAAGTTATCCTATACTTGATATGATAAGGAATGTCAAAGAAATGCAACTGCCATTCCGTATTTGATTCCAATATCATGATTGATATCTAACAATGATGATAGGAATGGAATGAAAATATTTTAAATGATCAAATTATCCTTATGTATAAAATTCTTAAAATAAAATATTATCTAGATAAAATACCTACTCCCTTTTTGGTGTGTTTTTGGATGATTTGCCTAAAATGCCTCCACTTCTTTCTTTTTTTTTTTTCCTTTTTAATTTATAATAGCCAGAAGTTATACAATAACTATAATTTATAATTCACCTATTTTATGTCTATAATTACCATTTTATTATAACTTTTTAATATTTATTTGTGAATAAATAAATAAATATATTAAAATTATTAAAATAAAATTACAATATATAGAAACAAATAAATATTGTTGTCATAAAAAAAATACTATAGAAGTTTTAGCATATGCATCAAATGTGCAAAATTGCTAGTATTGATAAATTGTTTATACCTTACGATTCTATTTTTTATACAATCTTTAATGTTTTATTTCGTAAAAATGTATGACAAAGATTATGATTTATGTATATTTTGAGAAGTAAAATTAATTTTTTGGATAAAAATAAAAGATGTAGTACTTGGTTAATTTTTCTTTTACTAGAGCTTGAAGATTATGGGAAAAGTCCTTATAGGTAGGAGTGTCAATTTGGGGGGTTGGGTAGGTTTGGGTTAGGTTGAGGTAGGGGTATAACATAAAAATACCAAACCCAAATCCAACCCAACTCGATGTTAAATCCAAAAGGCTCAACCCTAACCTGATCTAAACAAGAGATTGTGTCAGGTTCGGGTTGACTTGATTTTTAATCAGGTTACTCAACAACCTGATAAACTTGACCCAATCCAATCCAACCTGATAAAACTGACCCAACTTGATTTATTTATTTTATTTTTCATATTTATAATTTCTAATATTATAACTGAGTAGAAATTTGATCTACAATAAAATCTAATCATTAAAGTCTAAGAAACATAATAACTTTAAAACTACCATGTCTATGAGTACTCTGAATATAAAAAAATAACAAACAATTGTTCAATAATTGAATTTTCAAAATTTTGATTTTTAGATATATATTATTTAGATTTTATTTTAAATAGTCAATTTTTTTTTTCCAAGTGGGTCAGGTTTATTGTATTATTTGGGTCATTTGCTTGGTTTTTTTTTTTTTTTTTTCCAGGTTAGGCGGGTTGACCCGAAATCAACCCAATCTTATTTTTTATTCTTGGGTCATTTTCAGGTCCGACCTAATTTAACTGAACCTGAACCAAAACCTGATTTTTTTCAAGTATGTCATTGTCGGGTCATCGGGTTGGGTTTGATTTTGACACCCTTACTTATAAAGAAGATTTCTTTTGCTAGAGTTTGAAGATTATGAGAGAAATCCCTATAGAAAAGAAGATACAATGAAGAAGATATATATGACGGTTTTTTTAATGGTTTAGAATTCTTTAATTAAATATTAGAGGGTAATTTTGTCAAATGCAAAAATAAGTTTATTAATAGATTGGGAGTAGAAACCTATGGAGGAGGGAATATATGGCTAAAATGCTTTTGGGAATGAGGATTTATACTAGAATGAGGATTATCATTCTTAATTTATACCAAGCATATGTTTGACTTGGGAATGCCTATTTCATTCTCACCATATTCTACATACCAATCATACTATAAGTGCTTATTCTTGGAAATTTAAATTTAAAAATTATTGGGTTGAATACTTTAGAACTTTATTTCTTTGGTTTCTTCAAGTTGATGGATTGTATCAGTGATGATTTTAATTTTTTAAATGTTATTATTAAATTACTTTATTTGAATAATAAAACTTTAAAAAAATTTACCAACTTAATTAAACATAACATGTCAATTAACTTAACATAAATCTTTACTTTTTTCCTTTTCATTTTTGATTAGAAGATTAAATTTCTATCAATATTATATTAATTAACTTTATAACTCTGTGTTGACCTTTTTATCCTTGAAAATAATCGCACTTCCTTTTTTCTTAAAAAAAAATATCGGCAGGAAGTAATGTGAAGATTGATATGAAATAAAAGGTCAACTTTATCCAGTCATTTCATTCAATCTTATTATTTTTTTGGATCGAATTATAACGAACACATAGGCTCGCATATATACCATGGGCCCGTCCTTATTATGCGGCAGCCCCCTTGATTTATTTATCCTGAGCCTTGGTCCTTGTTTTCAATTTACAAATATATACAAATATATATAAATATATATATATATATATATATTATCATGCAAATAAAATTCTACCACAAACAAAAAAAAAATCACATATATTATCATATAATAAACAATCATGAGATAACTCGATTGAGTGTGATACATATCTAATCAAACATCTTTTAATGTTTGTTTCAGTTGATAAAGGGCCCTTGATAAATCATGGACCAACATTATTTACTGTTGCTTTTATGAAAAATGGATCAAATGGGGGAATGCCTGATTTGGTGTGATAAGAATTACAAAGATTAAATAGAGCCTACTTTTGTTCTTATTTCCAACTAAACTCTGTTCCTAAGAATGGGAAGAATGAGAAAATTGTGAAAAATTTATTAAAAATTATAATGGATATAATTGTAAATTTATATATCATATTTTAATTTATTTACATATTAATCTCACCAACCAAATATATATAAAATTAAAATATTTTATTATAATGAATTTAAAATGTATCTATTTGCTTATACATCATTTCTAATCACATTATTCAAAACAAACGAGCCTATAGTGGTTTCTATTTTAAAATGGTCGCGTGTTTAGTCAGTTAATCATTATTTTAACTAACAAATTAATAAATTGTAGTCAATCATATTAATAATTTGAAAGAAAAGGGATTTCATCCAAAGTGGCTAATCTATCTATATTCATCTAGATAATCATGAATTCATGATTTTTCCTGTCCAGCATTACGGTTGAAAGTCTGCGGGCACAGCTGGAAGCTTGGGTAATGTTTGATTATGTTTTATGTTTGATTGTGATATGTGTTTTGGGGGAATAAATTTTGAGAATGTGGTTGGAGAATGTGATGGATTTTTGTTTATATTTTGAGGAATAGTTAGGATTTTTTTTTTGAAGAGTGTTTGTATGTTTATTTATGTTTTGATAGGAGATATTTTTTATTGTAATAGTCAAATTAATGCCCTTTTGTTGGATTTTTGGGGTGAAAATAAAATTGAGTAATTTTTTTTATTGTAAGGATAATAATAAAATATATATAATATATATGATATATATATGTACATATTCGAAAATGAAGAAGTTTTGAGAATAATAAAGGATAAAAGATGGTATTTTGAGAAAACATATTTTAATGTTATGAAGGAAAAATGAATGCGTGTTTGATTATACTTCCCCAAAACAAAATTATTTTGAGGAAACATAACCAAACACTCACTTAATTCTTATCTCCTTCACAATATGAACCTTAGGAAATTACTGTCAAATATCGATCAGGTTTAGACTTTGATTTGATTATCCAAGTCAATAGTCAAATACTAATCGTCTATGCACATACATCTCTCTTACATCAATCACACCAACCTTACAAGAGAAATTAATCAAGACATCGATCACAAGTTTGGTGCTCCTTAAATTACAAAACTAGCTACAATATGGTCAAGTTCATTATGCAGTGAGATAGCTATGCATCAACGGGTCGTCAATTCTTTCCCTATTACATTTAGACATTCCGGTAGAAGAAAAAATTACAAGTGAACAAAACTTTGTTGGAGTTAATTACTACTTCTAGATAGTATATTAAATGGAGAAGAGATGAAAATTCTTTTGTGATCTCAATCCCACATTGAAAAAAATAAGAAAAGGAGAGTCTCTTTATTAGGTGAATCTCTTGTTAAGTTTTTAGATTATTTTAAGGTTTTTTGGAGAGTGTCCAAGTACATGGAAACTACATATATATATATATATATATCGATTGAATATTAATATATATTTAATAATCAAGACTTGGTAGCACTTAGCACGACACGGCGTGGATTAAATTCAAGTTATATTTTAATTCAGAATTTAATTAAATACGTAATTTATTTAATTATTTAAATTACGATTTTTAATCAGAAACAATGTGATTGTTAGGAAAAGACAAGACTATTAAAATCATTGTATTGTTTAAATTAACATTCATAATTGTTGTGAATAGTTGTTGTAATCTTATATAAGGGGAATTAATCCACACAAATTATGTATGTAATTTCCAAAGCAGAAAGCATTATTACTCTTGAATGAAAAATATTCTCATACTCTCTCAATTATTTTTCAACATCAATAAAAAATTTTAAGTAGGAATTTCAGAATACTGGTTGTAATTCCTTTGGTGCCTTAGTTGAATCATAGGAGTGAATTGTCATAGTCCCTACAACACAAATAGTGGGGGCAATTATCACCTTAAGAATAGTGTAGGGATTTTCTGCGCGCAATTAGACACATTAATAGACTTCCAACTTTTCAATACAATTTCTAGCAAACTTAAGATAGGAAAAAAGAGAAAGTAATCATGGGTTATTCTTCCTCTTATTCTATGAAAATCATATGTTTTTTTTCTATTTAATCTAGCTAGCTGGTGCTGCTTCATATATCCCAAAATATCAAGTGTCTGTTTGGATTTCTACATATTACATCTTATTTGTCAAAGAATGCTACATCCAGCAATGGTGTCATCTTCTCGGTGGCTAGAAGCCCAGTACTCGGGTCATAAATTTTTCAAGTCGAGGGGTGTGAAAGTTCCACCTTATGCTATTCCTCTTGGCAGTGGCACTCAGCTGAGCTGGTTTAAAAGATACCTTAAATCCGTTTGCACAACAGTCAACAGTCAATTTGATTTCGTTTGTATTAGATTGTGCCAACAGGCTGGGAAACTCTCTTATATATATATATATATATATATATATTGATGGGCGACATTGAAGGCAATGACCTAGGATATGCATTGACCCAATGCAAGGAAAATCCATTCAAGAAGTACAGACTTACGTGCCCTATATAATTGGAGCTTAATTACCTAAGCCCAACATCATTCTATTGATAATGATATATACGTTTTGCTGTTTCTTTCAATACATTGAACCTATTAATTAATATACCACTTGTCATGCATGTTAAATAACAATTTGTCTTATTTAATAACACAGGAATTGATCAAGATGCATGGGAGCCACGCCAGTAGTTATTCATGGAAATGCTCCCCTTGGATGCTACCCATATATTCTAATTAACTGCATAATTAATTACTGGAAATGATTCAAATGCCTACGATGATTTAGGGTGTCTCAAGAGCGTCAATGATCTTATCACATTGAAAAATAATAATCTTCAACAAGCTATGGATAATGTAAGTGTAGGGAATTTCCCAACGTCAGCATATTGTACGGCGACGGCCCATTTGATGAGGGGGTTCTATATATCAGTACTTGCAGATGCATGCATATGCATATCCGTTCCTGCAGGCAATTAAGTGTTCCATTCTTATTCTGGTTTCATAAATTGGTTTATTCAATAGAACACCAAGAACTCTTTGGGAATATTTATATGAATCCTTGTGATTGTAATATGCCCTAATGGAAATATGCATGGCACTATGATAGCAAACGGTTTTGTGGGATCATTAATTAATACATCTTTTGGGATGGCTTACACTTTACACAAGAGGCTTATGCTCCTATGAAACAGATTCTCATTCACCCAACACTATCAACACTCAATTGTACATCACAATTAAGTGCTTTCATGTGAAAATGAATCGATTACGTACAAATAGCATAGCAAGCTATTTACAATGACTATTCTGGAAGACCAATTAGATTTGCCATTTTTATACAATTGTAAAATCATTCCTCTTAATTAAGACCAATAAATTTGACATTTCGTCATATTTGTTCTGTGGTTTAGATGAATTTCCTAAATTGTACATAGTTATGGGAGATGGATATTCATACGATGAAGATACCAAACATATCTCTATGTCTCTAATCTAAAAGCATTTCAAATTGTACATAAATTGAGATGGACCTTAATAATTCCTACAGAATTGAGGACATATGCTACTTTGTTTTACACCAGCACAATTAAACTTGTTCTTATGGATTATAAAAGTCTTGTCAACCCTAGAATTTCAACATAAATAGCTAAATGCAGATTTTTTTTCAATATATTATCAACTATAATAACCCAAATCTTTTTATGAATCATTATAGTAATAAATGTGATAATATATATTTTCATAAGAAGTATTGTTAATTGTACCTCCACAACTATGTGAATTTTATTAAGCTAAGTCTCATTGTCATGGGATTTAGAATTCAAGAACACATATTTAGTTTGGATTCTTCTTCAACATTTTTTGTTGCTCTTTTTAAAGAATTTGAGCATGTGATTTTTTTGGAGCTCGATCAACTGATAGGATCTTATAGAAAGTAATATTGAATATAGATTGAATTCTTTTTGGAGCTTAATAGTGATCCTATTTTAAGTACTTACATTAATTTTCTTGCAATTTCGAGGACATAGACCTTTGATCTTAACTTGAAATAAGAAAAGAAAAAGGGAAATCATTGCATAAGTTGGTAATACACTAATATTAAGCTTTAATGCTTCATAATAAATTTTGAAGGATTGCTTAGTGACTATTGAAGATATGGAACATATTTAATTGTCATAGGATGCCAATTACTTAATGGAAGATTTATGATTCAGTTTCAAATTGAGGATTAAGATAGCAAATGCAAACACAAGTGAATCTACATATATATTGGAGTCATAAATTAATCATACACCAAAATGTTATTTGATTTGATGTAATGGTAGGCCATAATTCCATGATATATATATATATATATATATATACTTTTGGCATAAGAAAAGATATTGGAAGTGGATAAAGTATGTCCAAATTTTTTTTTTTTTGGAATTAATAATACGATATGTTAGGATTATGGTTTTATGAATGACAATGAATTGTTCATTTACTTAATTCAAGCAATTCATGATTTATTTCCATCTTAAGGATATTGTATATTTGGATAAAATATTATTGATTTATCTCATATGGAAAGAGGTAATTCATGATTTGTTTCCATCTTAAGGCCATTGTATACTTGGATAAAATATTGCTAATTTCTCATATGGAAAGATTATTTGGAGACACTAATGAAGGTTGGGAAATCTCTTTTGATTGAAGAATGGCATCCAAACTTGGTAAGTTGCTGTTGTAGCCCATCTATGAAAAGTTACCGTTGGAATATCCAGCATGAGTAAAGAATCACTATTTAATCCCGAAGAGATGCATTCAGAAGAGCAAGCATTTGCTTACAGAAATATTTAACTCTAGTTATCAACTTTCTTGAAGTACCTTATTGGAGAAAAGAAAGTAGTGTGTCGTTTACTTTTAGTTGGAACTACCACCAACCGTGCAGTCTTCTGTGTTAGGGACTTTGGAGTATTCCTTGCCTTTTTTCTGTATTGGTTTGTTTAATATAGTTTCAGTTGATTTTGAATTGTTTGTTCATATTTATTGAACTAATTTGTACTAATTCTATTTGGAATTATTAGTGAAATTTGCAGCTTAAAAAAGTGAAAGCTTAGGTAGTGGAGTAGGCTTACCGAATCACTATAAATTTGGTGTCTCATTTACTTTTCTGTAGCCTTTAAGTTTGTGTTATTTGTCTAATACTTCTAGTTTAAAACTGTCATTCATTTTCTTCTAAAGTTATAATAAAATTATATTCAGCCTAATTCACCCGCTCTTAGGCCTATTACTATTAACAAGTGGTACCAGAGCCTGGTGCTCATATTCGAGTTCTAACAAACCTGAACAAAAAGATACTAATGGCTTCTTCAAGTTTTGATGTGTTTGCAGAAAGATAGTCTCACATTCCTCCACTATTGTTTGATGGAACAAACTACACAGCATGGAAGAACTAAATTGAAGAGTTCTTCATTGCTCTTGACTATGATCTCTGGAGCATCGTGATTGATGGGCCACTTATTCCAATAAATGGAAATATGACCCCAAAAGATTAAAAAGAGCTTACCATTGAGGATAAGAAAATCTTATCCATAAATACGAAAACAAAGAACATCATTTTGTGTTCCTTGGTTAAAGAAGAGTATAATTGTATTAGCATATGTTCTTCAGCAAAAGAAATATGGACCATGCTTCAAATTACTCATGAAGGAACATCGCAGGTCAAATTAAAAAGAATTGCATTGCTAACCCATCAATATGAGTTGTTTTATATGAAAATGGGAGAATCCATAAGTCAAATGTACGCTCGATTCATGGAAATCATCAATCCAATGATTGCACTTGGAAAAAGGATATAAGAAAGTGAACAAGTGCGGAAGATCCTATGCTCACTACCAAAAGAATGGATGCCTAAAGTGACTACCATCCAAGAAGCAAAAAATCTGGAAACTCTTGCTATGGCACAATGGATCGGACCCCTTATTTCTCATGAGCTGACCCTCTTAGAAAAGGAAGAAAGCTTTGACAACAAAGGAAAGAAAGATGTTGCATTTTCTTCCAATCATATGGAACTTTTTGAAAATAAGGAAGATCTAACCAAGGAATCTATAAATAATGAAATCACAATGATAACTAGATAGCTAAAATAGCTTACGCAGACAAAAAACCATCTTAAACATTCCAAAGAAAGTACGAAATGAAGTAACTTTAGACAACAAAGGTCAGAATATATCATTTTCCACGAATTTCATGAAATTAACCACAAAAGGCCAGGTTATTCAAAATTAAAAAGAAGTGTTAAAAACAGAAAGGGGAGCAAAGCAAAAATCAATGACTATAACCTCGGATGACTTGAACTCTAAGCAGTTTGATAATGAAGACAACTGCCTTATGACAAATAATCATGTATCATTTCATTCTGAAATTTATTCCAATGATTTTAAATATGAATGTGAAAGTTCCTATCCATCTAGTTTGCATGAAAAAGGTCATAATGAAATTATTGAGTTGCACAATGAAACTAACTTTCTTAAAGAACAACTTCAAATCATTTATAACGAAAAACTTGAACTTGTTGAAAGTTATAATAATATCCTAAATAAAAGTGTTGATGATAGAAATAAATTAGTTAGCATGAATAGAGAGCTAGAAAAAGTAAAAAAACTCTCTCTTGGAAGAAAATTATAATCTAAAGAGAATAATCAAAGGAAAGAAGGATATTGTAAGTTTGAAAGCCTATGAAAAAAATAAGAACATTTTTTAAAGAAAAACATAATAAAAGAACCTACGTGTGGAAAAATTAGAGACATTGCATGTAGATGCCCTTTGAAAAGGAACATTGGAACCAAGTTTATTTAGGTACCAAAATATAACATAGAAGGACCCAACAAAATATGAGTACCAAATAATATTTCAATTTATCTTGTAGAAAGCAACATAGATGGCACTTTCCAAAGAAAAATGGTATCTAAACAGTGGATGTTCCAAACACATGACAGGAAACAAATCGGCCTTCTTAAACATTGAACACTTTAATGGAGGTAATGTTCTTTTTGTTGATAACACCAAGGGCAGAATTATTGGAAGAGGAACAATCGGCAAAAGAACTGGTATATCCAGTAGCAATGCCTGGTTGGTAGAAGGACTCACTTGCTAAGTATCAACCAACTTTGTGGCTATAGATGTAAGGTACAGTCCCAAATCACAAACTACATTGTTTGAAAAGATGATGAAATAATATTTACTGCATCTCGTGAAAACAACATATATTACATTCATCTTGATACCATATCGAATGAAAATGTTGAATGTCTTATTCCAACTAAAGGAACATCTTCGACGTGGCATAGAAGGTTAGGACATGTGAATATGAATCTATTGACTCATCTTACAAAAAGAGAATTAGTTAGAGGTATTCCTAAAATTAAGTTTGTTAAAGATAGAGTATGTGATGCATGTGTCAAAGGAAAGTATGTCAAATCTTCACTTAAACTAATAAATGATATTGCATCATTCAAACCTCTTGATTTCCTACATTTAGACTTATTTGATTCTATGAAAACTGAAACTCTTGGTGGTAAAAAATATGTGTTTGTAATTGGTGATGATTTTTCTCGATTCACATGGGATCTATTTCTTGCTCATAAAAGTGATGCTCTTAGTTGCTTTATTCCCTTAACTAAAAAGCTACAAAATGAAAAAGGCTATCTTATTGGTAAAGTTAGAAGTGACCATGGTACCGAATTCCATGATAATGATTTTGCTACATTCAGTCATGAAAATGGATATTCTCATAAATTTTATGTTCCTAAAACTCCTCAAAAAAAAAAATGGAGTGGTTGAAAGGAAAAATTGTATCTTGCAAGAAATGACTAGAATTATGTTGAATAAATTTGATTTGCCTAAATCTTTTTTTTTGGGAGGGGGAGGGGGGGAGGAGCAGTAAATACCGCATGTTATATTGCAAACCGTGTATTTCTCAGACCATTTATGAAAAAAACTTCTTATAAAATTTGGCATGGAAAAATTACTAACATTTCATATTTTTGTTTATTTGGTTGTAAGTGTTTTATTTTAAATGATCAAGAATATCTTACAAGGTTTGATCCCAAATCAGATGAAGGTATTTTTGTTGGATATTCTAGTCACATCAGAGCTTATCTAGTATATAATAAATGAAAGCGAATAGTGTAAGAATCTGTACATGTTATATTTGATGAAACTGACCTTATTGCTGCCAAAAAAACCTTGAGCATAGAGTCCACAGGTGTTGATTGAATTGTAGAATCCATACAAAATGCAAACTCCTAAGAAACTATAGGAACTTCCAAAAGATAAGAAGGGCACAGTAACTTCTCTTCCGAGGGAAGTTTCGAAATCTATAATGAAGCAAAAGTTAGAAAGTTCAAGCACGCCTCAAGCCATCCAGTAGACAAGATTATTGGCAATCCCCAAAATGGAATCACCGCAAGATCTTGGGTAAAAGAGCCAAATGTGACTAACTCTAACCTTGTTCTACTCTCTCTCGTTGAACCTTCAAATATCAATGAAGCACTCAATGATAACTCATGGATGGAAGCAATGAAGAAAGAATTATCGCAGTTTGAGAAGAACAAAGTATAGCATCTAGTCGAAAAGCCAGATGATAGACCAATAATCGGGACCAAATGGGTCTTCCAAAATAAACTTGATGAAAAAGGTAATGCAATTCGAAATAAAGCTAGACTCATTGCATAGGAATATCCACAACAAGAAGATATAGACTATGACGAAACTTATGCACCAGTTGCACACCTCGAGTCAATTCGTTTGCTACTTGCATTTGTTGTGCATAAAAATTTTAAACTTTTCCAAATGGATGTTAAAAGTGCTTTTCTTAATGGGATCATAAAAGAAGAAATTTTTGTTGAACAATCCCCTGGTTTCAAAAATCAAGGATTTCCAAATCATGTCTTCAAACTTTTTAAGGCACTTTATGGTATTGAACAAGCCCCTTGTGCATGGTATGAAAGATTGAGCAGCTTTTTTACTTCCAAAGGTTTTTCCATGAGAACTATTGGTACCACTCTGTTAATTAAGCATTTTTCTCATGATATTCTTTTAATTCAGACATATGTCGATGATATAATATTTGAAAGTACCAATAACGCTTTGTGTGAAGAGTTCACAACATGCATGACAAATGAATTTGAGATGAGTTTAATGGGTGAACTATTATTCTTTCTTGGACTTCATATTAAACAAAGGGACTTAAACACATTTATTTCACAAGAAAAATATACAATAGAACTTCCAACAAAATTTGGCATGGAATCATGTAACACTCTCCCTACTCCCATGGCTCCACATACTGTGCTTGATTCATGTACTAATGAAAAAAGTATTGATGAAAAGCTCTATAAAGGGATGACTGGCAGCATATTATACCTTATTGCAAGCAAACTCAACATCTTATTTCCAACAAGTCTTTGTGCTAGATTCCAACCAAATTCAAAGGTCTCCTACCTAAATTAAATCTATTGTGATTTTCTCAAATCGCTCCTCTTTTTGATGATGAAGGGGGAGATGTTTCATGTTTATGTTTGCATGTTTTAATATGACATCATTTCTATTTGCATGTTTTGATATGCCACCATTTTTGTGATGTACCATCACCTTGGTATTTCCAGAGGAATTTGACAAATTTATCACTTATTAATTATCTTGGATATGCTAAAACTCTTTCTCTCATTATTAAGTACAAAAAATAGGGGGAGTCACTTATTCAAAGGGAGCTATGAATTAATTACACTTCCATAGACTTTGGTATTTCTAGATTTTCTGACAAACTTATCACTTATTAATTTTCTTGAACATGTTGAAATTTTTCTATATACTAAGTACAAAAATAGAGGGAGTCACTTATTTGAATAATTGTCATCATCAAAAAGGAGGAGATTGTTAGGATTACGGTTTTGATGAATGACAATGAAATGTTCATCTTCTTAATTCAAGTGATTCATTATTTATTTTCATCTTAAGGACGTTGTGTATTTGGATAAAATATTGCTGATTTATGTCATATGGAAAGAGGTAATTCATGATTTGTTTCCATCTTAAGGCCATTGTATACTTGGATAAAATATTGATGATTTCTCATATGGAAAGATTATTTGGAGACACTAATGAAGGTTGGGAAATCTCCTTTGATTGAAGAATGGCATCCAAACTTGGTAAGTTGGCGTTGTAGTCCATCTACGAAAAGTTACCATTGGAATATCCAGCATGAGTAAAGAATCACTATTTAATCCCGAAGAGATGCATTCAGAAGAGCAAGCATTTGCTTATAGAAATATTTAACTCTAATTATCAACTTTCTTGAAGTACCTTATTGGAGAAAAGAAAGCGGTGCATTGTTTACTTCCAGTTGGAACTACCACCAACCGTGTAGTCTTCTGTGTTATGGACTTTGGAATATTCCTTCCCTTCTACTGTATCGGTTAGTTTAATGTAGTTTCAGTTGGTTTTGAATTGTTCGTTCATATTTATTGAACTTATTTATACTAATTCTCTTTGGAATTATTAGTGAAATTTGCATATTAAAATCCTAAGTGAAAGCTTAGGTAGTGGGGTAGACTTGCCGAACCACTACAAATCTAGTGTTTCATTTACTTTTCTATTGCCTTTAAATTCATGTTATTCCATCTGAAACTTCTAGTTTCTTCCAGTTTAAAACTATCAGTCATTTTCTTCTAAAGTTATAATAAAATTGTGTTCAACCTAATTCACTCCCTCTTAGGCCTATTATTAATACAATACAAATCTTTAATTTTTTATTTTTTCTTTATAGTGAATAGAGATGGATCTAGTGGCCCAAATCTTATTTTGAGCTAATTTAGTGACTTAGGTGAGCAGCAATATGATTAATATTATAGCATAGTTTAGAGCTTATATTTGCATGATTGAATTGCCAAAGTGAGTCCAGTTTTGTATTAGTTAGGCCAAACTATTTAATTTATTTCAAGTTGTTAAACCCACGACTAGTATAAAAATAAGCCCATAAACTACACTTATGTTTTTATGAATTTAGGTCCATGGATTTATAGATCGAAACATCTTTGTGGAGGTGTTCCCATCATTTTAAAACTCTATTTCAATAGTTGTTGACCCCCACAAGGTATCTAGTCAAATTGATTTTACTAAAACATAATATATATGTGATACGAAATTCTAAAATATATCATATTGTGCTGTCTTGTTTTCATGTGGAAATTCATTACAAACAACTTAAATTTCTCCACAAAATCCATTCTAGATGAGAAAGATTGCAATGGAAAGATGAAAAGCCTGATGATCAATCGATTCATATTTTTAAGATGGTGTTTAGACGTCTAGTCAATTATATTATAATAAATTTTTACTAGTTTAGGTATATATAGGGCCCTAATTTATCATGATTTATTTGTGTATTAGGACTTAGGTATTCTGGACTAACCTATAAATTAAGCGAAAGTAAATATGAGATGGGTAAGTAGTTTTTGTTTTTTATTTTTATTGTAAATATTTTTCTAGATAAATACGTGTGTGTTTTGTATAAATGATTTTCTATATAAAAGAAGATTTAAGTATTCTACGTTGAGATTTTTGATAATTAAAGTAAATACTCCTTCTATATTATTGTAAAATGACTTTTCAAAAAGAAAATATATATATGTTTTTTGTTTAACTGACATTTTCATAAAAATAGAATTAGAGCATGCTTGTTAAAATTCTTTGTTATTTAAGGTTTATAATGTGATCTAATTTTCTTTTTTAATTGCATTATTTCCTATTGAAAAAAATTAATAACTATGCTCTGAATGATTGGAAAACTGTAGTTAGGAACAAGTACCGAAATCTTGCAAAAGGGTTACAGTTCCAGAAATTTCGAAACCTACTTGATGGGGTTGTAATTATGGTCCTCCTATGTGTAACAGTAATAGTGTCTGAACCCATTTAGTGGGATTCTAGTTAAGGCCCCTCTTACGGGTAATAATAGTAGCCTCTGAACCATTGAATGGGATTGTAGTTAAAGCCCTCCTATGGGTAATAGTAGTGTTTGAATCTACTTAATAGGGTGTAGTTAAGTTCTTCCGACTGACAATCGGACAATAATAATGTTGTCCAAATTTACTTAATGGGTTATAGTTGAAATCTTGATTAATATAGTCGATTGGGATTTTGAAAGTCCATAAACATGGATAAGTAAATGAACTATTAAGTTAAGAAAGTTCTGAAAGTATGCTTTGGGAAATATTTTAATAAGCATAATTTCTAATTATTATAAGATTCAAAGCTCTAATAGTAATTGAAAGTATGTTTTCTAAAGATATTCTGATAAGTATTTAAGGCGAAAAGTTATCACATGTTATATGAATTAATTTCTAATTATTACAAGATTCAAAGTTCTAACAATAATTGAAAGTATGTTTTCTAAAGATATTCTGATAAGTGTTTAAGGCGAAAAGTTATCACATGTTATATGAACATTTATTTAAAACTGTTTTGCTATTTTGGATGTTTATTTTTCTTCAAAAAAAAGAAGCATGCTTTTTCTTATCTCTTTTATATTGTGTTTTATGTATGAATTTTGCTCAAATCTGATAGAAGGTTAAGAAACTATTTACTGAGCGAAGTGTCCCTCATACCATTGTATAATCATTTTTGTAGAGACCTTAGTTGAGAACAAAGTGGATGATCAATTTTAAGATTGGTGACAAGATATTAAGATGTTCCTTAGTTTTGATTTAAGTTTGGGTTAACACTTTGAAATCTTTGTTATTGTTTGAGATAATTTTCAAAGGATTGTAATAGTTGGGATTGATTTCTAAATATAGGCGCTAGATTTCTGAGTTTAAGAATTCAAATTATCTTTTGCTGTGATATTTTGAAATTCTGTAACAATGTCATACGGATTTTTAGTATGCTTTGATTTCTATAGCTTAGTATTTCTGAGTCCTTTGAATTCAAAAGCTTTATCATATCATGTCCTGAATTTAGCTAACATATCCACAAAGTTCATATATATGCCCAAGTGTGTGGAAGAAAAACTAAGCAAGCATATTACTTCACCAAGATAGATGAGCTGACAAGTCCATTCATATCTTTTTTTGCAAAAAGTTTCGTATTTCTAGATTCACATTTATCCTAAAAACTATCATACTATTTGATTCCCCTATTTGAAGAATTTAAGTAATGCAAGATTTGGCAATTAAAATTAATTATGTTCATTATCTTGTTCTTTCAAACATAGTCTATAATATATGTGGTAGTGTAGGCTAGAATCCATAGGCACAACCTAACTTATATAATTTTGGGTTGGATTGGATTGGGCCTTAGAATTTTATGAATGAGTTCAAATGGGTTGAGTTGAGGCAAATTTAATAAAGTTTTAGTTCAAATGAGCTTCGGGGATAATTTAATAAATCTAAAAAAATATAGTTTTGAATTGACAAAAAAATTCTATATTATATTTACTTTTTTGCTTTTGTCGATGACTCGTACTTTTGAATTGTTAATAATTTAAAAATTGAAGCATACATTTTAGACTTTGAACATAATAATAAATTAGTTATCTAAAATTCTTTCAACATATAAATTTTAGTGTATGAATAATATCTTGAAGTCATATGAACAAATCTTGTGTTTTATTTATTAAAAAAAATCTAAATATGTTGCTTAGATAATTTTGCATTCCAAATTGCTAACAATAAGATTGATATGCAATTCATATAATAGTTCTTGAAAAGTTAAATGAAAACTAAACATTCATGATTAAAAATTTAATTTACAAATTATGCAATTTTCTTTAAAATCATCAGTAGTGTAATGAAATAAATACTAGTCATTATTAATTTTTAATGCAATTGGATAGGATGAAAACGATTATTAAAATAAGCATATAATTTAATAAATCATTTGATTATTTTGTAAAGTTGTATATTGATTAGGATGCAAAAGGTACAATCACTGTAAAAGAATTCATTATTTCCGATGGAACAACAAATTGCCGACAGATCTCCGATGAAATTTTTCTTGTCAAAAAATTCCTCATTGCAAATTATTTTCTGTTTGATTTCCGGCCGAAACTTCCATCAAAAAATTTTCTGATGGAATTCTATCGATTTTGTGGAAAAATTTTAATAGTGCCAAACTGTCAAATTTTCATAGCATTTCTGACTGTTTGTTCTGCCAAAAATATTTTCGATGCCGTTCTGTCAATTTTCCAATTGTTCCTTTATATTTTTTGTTTTATTTTTTACATTTTTTGCCAAAAATTAGATGAATTTTTTATGGATAATTATCATAATTTCTATTTATTTATAATTATTTTTGTCAGAAAGGCCCTTGGCTTTCCATCAGATATTTATTATTTTTTAAAAAATATTTTGAATAAATTTTATTTAATTAAACCTGTAACCTTTTAATATGTCTTATGTATAAAATAACATACATTATAATAGAAGGAAATTAGGAATAAATATTACAATAATTTAAAATAAATTGTAATTAATTTTAAAAATATAAGTTTTAAAAGTTACCCAAAAGCCCCAAGACTTTGATACCTACAAGCTTCCATATTTTTTAATAAAAATCTCATAATTCATATATTTATATATATAAATTGTAATTAAAGAATTGAGAAGATACAAGAATAAATTTAATCAACATAATTATTATTGGTTGACTTTATAATTAATATACTTAAATGTCATTATTAATATTATTAGTATTAATAATCAATTATAAAGTCAATTATTAATTAAAAATTATGCTATTTGTTTGATAGCTTTCTTTTTAATGAAATTGCATAGTTCTTTCTGTTAATTAAAAATATGTATTTGTTACATGTTCATAAATTCACGTATTTGGATCTTCATAAATATATATCTAAATAATTATTATCAAATATGAATATCAAAAAAATAATTCAAATACGGATAAGTTTAATAAAATATGGATACATCTAAATAATTATAATCGAATATGGATAAGTCCGAATTCGATCGATATCCGATGAGTAGGAATTCGGATATCATTCTTAAATATCCATCAAATTTGTATCCGCATTCGAATATTTGAAAAGTTAAATGAATTCAAATATAAAAATAATATATTCAATCCGTTTACACCCCTAGTGGTTCGTAATTACAAAAGCCAATAAAAAAAATCCTTATCTAGTGGCCGCCAGCATCAACATCACCATCGAAGTCGAAATAGTCATCCTGCTCAGTGCCATGCTAATAATGGTCATGTTCGCCTTGCTGCGGCTGAAACTACTGGTGGTAGTTTTGAGGGGGAGGGCATGGAGAGGGAAGGCAGGCTATCGGAACTTGACGAAGCATCCCTCTACATGACCAGCTTAGATATAAAATTTTGCATTGTGCCCAAATGCTCCAAGAACATGCTCCGCATATCATCAATACCAGCCTATAAATAGGTGTCCAAATGTGCCTCCAATTGGATTGTAGTTGATGCACTAGGATCCTCTCGAGGCACACTAGTGTAGGAAGGTGACTGCTGGTAGCTCAACGCATAAACCCACTCCTTCTTGTTGGGACCACCTATAGTCTGAGTCCACAACTCAACCTGAAACTACTGGGTTTTTGCACTACTCCCAACTTGGAAATTTATTATTTTTTTAAAAATATTTTGAATAAATTTTATTTAAATACACATGTAACCTGCTAAAATGTCTTGTATATAAAATAACATATAATTATAATAAAGGAAAATTAGGAATAAATATAACAATAATTTAAAATAAATTGCAATTAATTTTATAAATATAAGTTTTAAAATCGTAATTACAAAAGCCAACAAAAAAAATCATATCTAGTGGCCGCTGGCATTAGCATCACTACCAAAGTAGAAATAGTCATCTTGCTTGATGCCTTGCTAATGCTAGTCATGATTGCCTTGCTGCAGTTGAGCTATTAGTGGTAGTTTAGGGGATGGGGGAAAGGCAGGCTACTGAAACCTAACGAAATATTCCTTCGCATGACCAACTAAGAGATCAAATTCTGCATTATGCCTAACTGCTCAAAGAACATACTCTGTATATCATCGATACCGGCCTGTAAACATGCCTCCAAGCGTGCCTCCAATTGGCCTATAGTTGATACACTAGGCTCCTCCTGAGGCACACTAGTGTAGGAGGGCGACTGTTGATAGCTCAACCCATAAACCTGCCCCACCCAGAGTTTGAGTCCACAACTCAACTTGAGATTGCTGGGTCGCTGCACTACTCCCAACACCCTTTAGCTGAGATTGGGACTTCAATGCCTGCTGGAAGCTCTTTTGCAAGTTATAAAAATAAATATATGAATGTAATATAATGTAATTAAAATGATTTTATGTCATATGTAATAAATTAACAGCAGCTCTCTTCACCCTCTCGTCCACCCAGCTCCTATTGGCCAATCTCTAGTGGGTACGGGCAAAAACCTCCTCCACCTTGGGCCTCTACAACCCTCGAGCCTATGTAGAGAACAAGAATTGATATAAGTGTGTTATATGTATATAATACTAAACTACAATTATTATAAGAATAAAATTCAGCAGAGTCTCCCTTAAATCGATCTTTACCAAAAAAATAAAAGCTCATCAACAACCAAATAAATAATAGCACATTATCACTTGCGAAGGGCAACAAAATTTCCCCATCAACCAAATTATAAACAAGTAACAAATGGGAAGGGCACCATTGTAACCTTTTCCCATCAACGAAAATATAAACGAATAACAAATGGAAAGAGCACGAATCCTTCCCCATCAACTATGTCATGCAAAGATTATAAATATAAGAGAAAGTAACCAACATTCCAAATATAGACTAATTTTACTAAAAACTAAAAGTTAGGAAACTTACTAAATGCTTGTCATGTGTCTCGATGGATATATTTCTTCTGGTATGAAGGGATCTATCAGTCTCAGAAACTCGATTCTTCTTGGTCTATGTGGACTTATTTTGAAAATTTTGGGACTACCAGTGCTAACATAGGGCAGCCCAAGTGTCATTGCCAATCCACTCTAGCCTCTTGCCCGTCTTTTGGCTGTGGCCATACATGTCACTCAGTCAGTGACCCCCTCAAGTGTTGAAGCACTCTGAAAGTAGCCCTCGTGCTAGGGGTCCCCAGTGATGTATCTCCGTGAAATAAAAAGAAATTAGTAAGTGTACTTACAATACATAGACGTACTTGATTTGTAAAAGTAAATATATTAACAGCACTCATATACCTTCCACTCCCTAAACATCAAGTCTTGGGCCTAGGGAATATCCATCTAGGTCCTATAGGACTCATGTACCTTGCTCTTGATCACCCTCTTTAAGAACTTGGTACCTTCGAGCGTGGCCATATACTTGCATAAAATAATTCTTAACATTAATAGATAATTATCAAAAAATAATAAAATAACATTTATATATCATTTTGAACTTACCCGTAGCATCCCTCGAGACGTAAGTATACCACGCTAGAACTGTGAGATAGGGGTTTTGATCCTTTCCTCTTCCAATGCTTGGCTGGTTGAAGAATATCCTGCTGGTGATGCCGTTGTTGGTGATGTCGAATGGTCGAGCGGAGTAGTAGGGGATGACTGAGTGCCAGTAGAGGGATAAATGATGATAGAGTGCCTGCGGGTGAAGTGGATGGTGGCGAGGACAAGTAATACTAATGTGAGTGTAGGTGTAGGGAATAGTATGTAGATGACCTCACAACAACAAAAGAAGATGAGGGAGGAGTACTATGGCTTCTTGTGCGAGAAAGGCAGTGGGTAGACATAAACTGATGACTAGTTGATGAGGTGGTAGGAGATTAGTCGGCTGGCAAGTATGTTTGATGGGTTAGGGAATTTGTCTCCCTACCTCGGCCAATGGTAAGGGGATGGAAACCAGGTTGGTCTGCCATCTATAAAACAAAAACAATCGTCACATATGGATAATAATTAATATTATTACGACAACTTAATATTTACATACGTCAAATACATAAGAACAATTAACAACTAGATTCAATAAGGCATATTAGTTAAAATTGAGGTTTAAATATACGAAATATATCATTCATTCATTAGATAAATTCTTTAGTCTTTCTATCTACCTGGATCTAGTATTATAATAAGAGGACAATTTTAATTGTCCATTGACGTTCCAATTCTTGATTGGTTGTCATTTACAACAATAGATTTGGGTAGACCAAAAGACTGAAAACTTTATATAATGAATGAATGAATGAATTTTTGAAAAGAAATTTTGATTGATCATGTAAGGCTATTGATCGATTATAAGAGTAGAAGACTTCTATAATACTTCTTTTCTAATCAAATATTATTTGGCATAGAAATTATGTAATGACTCCCTGCCAGAAATACCAGTACTATGGAAAAATATATATTCTTCAACCACAAGTGAAAAATTCACTTGAGGTCGACCTCAAGTGGATTTTCAACTTATGATTGTAGAATAATTTTTTACAGTACTGGCATTAATCTTTAGGAATCATTACATTTGTCTTTTTTTAATTCTTTAGGAATCAACTTTACGGCTATTAGAATAGCATTGTGAAGGTAAGATGATGGAATTTTTATTCTTTATTTTTCTAAGTTTTTGAAACTATTTGAAATAGATGAGGTTGGGATGAGTTTGAATGAAGAGTTGGTTGGTGTAATAGGCTATTATGTAATTAGAGGCAGTGATAATTCGATTATACTTGGTAATATACATCATTTTTAGTTAAATTTTTAATCTTGTAAATTTAAAATAATTTGTAAGATAACCACTTGGACTAAGATGGAATTTAGTTTCGTAAGCTATCTTGGTTATGTTGGATAGTTAAAGTTATCCTATATGATCTTTTTGAATATTCAGCCTCAATAGTATTTCTTTATGATCTCAACATTAATTATCATTTCGTAAGCTACCTTGACTATTTTGGAATGTCTAAGTTATCCTATAAGTTATCATAGATTCAATTCTCAACTCAAAGGTCTCGTTTGCTTTGAAGGATTGCGCGTGATAGATACATAATCCAAGCACTCCAACCTCTTGGTTAGTATACTTGGAGCCCATGATTGATAAGTAGCTCGGTATTATTATGATTAATCCTATTATGCATCCCATGTTAGTAGCATGATTTGTAATATTAAGATTAGAGACTTCAAATAAGTATAGAGGGGTAAAGAAAAAATTATGGTAAAAATTAGAGGCTAATTATGTCATCTTATCAATTATCACAAGAAATAATTCCAAGAAACTAAATAATAAATTGTGTAACGCTAGGATATTCTTATCTCAATTTTATCAAAGCAAACAATTTATTGGCCTATATTGATATATATTCTAGATGAAATATCAATTCTAACATGCTAAACTAACATACTGAACTAGATATCAATTCTAACATATTAAACTAGATATTAACAATTTCTAACAATTTTAAATTAAACATACTAACATTCCCAAACTAGCATACCAAACTAATAAATTAACAATACTAAATCATACTAAATCAAACTAACATACTAACAATTAATCATACTAACATATCAAACTAACACACTAATAATTAATCATACTAACATATCAAGCTAACATACTAATAATTAATCATACTAAATCATATAAATAATTCTAATTTAAAATTTTAATGTACCAAACTAACCCAATAAATAAAAATAAAAAAAATTAGAAAAAGAACAACTTAACGAATAAATAGAGGAACGAAAAATGGGCGGGCAGCTAGTGACAATGCAACGGTAGTTGTGATCTATGGCAGTGATAGGATGGAGGCACTTCGGGCGTGGAGGAGGAAAAAGATTGAAGGAAAAGAAAGAAATTGGAAGAAGGAGATGTGCAAGTCTGATTTTATTTAGTTTTTTGATGAAATTTTCCAGAGGAGACTCTGTCGGAAAACAACCTTTTTAAAAAAAATTTACAATTTATCAATAGGTGCCTATGAGAAACACTTAGCTGGGCACCTGTGATGAGCACCCAACAAGTGCTCTGGCTTGATGCCTAGTTGTTGTGCTAGCTTGGGGTCAACCATCGCCCAATTCTATCGCCCACACTGTGGGCTCCCAGTTTCAACAGTTGCACAAATGCCCAAGTCTAGCTTTCACATGGACGTTCGAGATGCAGTTTCTCCCCAGTACTTGGTGATGGCATTCTCATGCCTCTTTTCACTTAATTCTTGAAGTACAAATGTACGAGGTCAATAGCCATTCAGTTAGCTAAGCGCCTGTACGAATGCAGAATGAACAAGAATGAAGCAACTCTACTAAAATCAGATAAGAGAGACAAAAGGATGTTCAACCAACACTTGGCCATTGAAGGTAAACGACAATGCTTTACTCAAATCGACTAGAAGATGTTAAGCAGCATCACACAAATTTTACTTGTTACCATTATCATAGACATGATATCTCATTTCGACAGAGCTAAACTTGCCAGCTCATCTCCCATAGTTCCTTATCGTATCCTTATGAGCATGGGAACTTCTCTTCACTCTCACATCTTTTGCGAATCTTATTCTCAAATGCTTATGCTCCTTTAGCAATTAAAATAACTCTTCCTCTTTCTTAATTTGACATTGAACTTCCTTGTTGCCTCCTCCTTATAACATCTCACCAATTCCATAGCTCCCACCGCTCGATGAAACTTCTATCCTACCAAGTTCTGATCTTAACTTCACAGAAAACTTTAATTTTATAAAGGAGATAACTTGACATCCATCAAAACTCTAACTCCCACAACAAAGACCTAAGATTCGACAGTCTAACAAATGCATAAATCACTCTATGCTTGATTAACACTTAACCATTTGAATAGAGATAAGGGGGCTTGTGTAAAGTACGGTGTTGAAAGTCCTCTTGAAGATACCTACTAAAAGATATTAAAGCTCCATGGAAAACTCTAAGTTATTGATGAAGCATACGACTCTACTAAGGACTTGAAGTAATTGTCAAAGCACGAGACCTCCATAAAAAATTTAAAGTCAGGCCTAATTGCATTACTTGGAGCCCGCCTAATCAAGCATTACCTCCTTGCACTTTGTGGATACTGTCTCTGCATATCTAGCAAACGTCATTCCCATATTAAATTGATGAACTTCAACTCAAACTTAGTCGGAGACTCTAACTCAAATCATATCCCACTTCCCGACATCTTGTCCTAAGACATGATCGCCTTTTAAGTTGATATATCCCAAGAAGTTTTTACTAACCTTAACAAGTTAGATAAAAGCTCACAAAGACTAGGGTGAAGTAAAAATAGAGAAAAAGAGAAAGCCATTGCCTTGAGAACTTTCCTTTTAAATTGCAAATGAGACGCACTCCTCATAATCATATCACTGAGAAATTTACCTAAGTGCTCGAATGAATGCGAGACAACTAGCACAACACCTCTTAAGAAAATAATAAGTCAAGGAAACTTACCAAATCTTGACTCAGATGAAAGTTGAGAAAATACATGATTACACACATAACGCAATCAACAAATGGACCTCCGTAGTCTCTTAATTATGAGATGCCTTGAATAACATTTTTTAAGTTGTTTACAAAGCACAAGCTCTTAAGGTATATCTTCAAAATCCTGCATGCCATCAACATCTTCTAAGACACGAACCTCATTGACAAGAAATTTTCTTAAGTCCCATCATGACATTACTATTACTTTGCAGCGTTCATATGACTCTTATCACAAGAGAAGATGAGTTCCATGAGCATTCAACTAATTCTGTCAAGGCATCCAAGTTCACACACCTTGACAAAAATGCCCAACACGGGTACCCAATGCAGACAACCAACATGGTAGGTAGGAGTAGGTGCCTACTCAACTATACTATTGTTAAGCCATCATGGACACCCTGTGAGGACGCCCAATAGGCACTCAATAGCCAGTGCCCAACCTGGATTCTCTTCTTACATCTCCCATTCTCAAAGGTAGACTCAATCTCGATTGCAAGTTTTAATTAGCTCTTTATCTCAACACTTTGATTCTTGCAGTACCATGCAAAATTTTCCTAAGTCCTCAATTGATGAAAGCACAAAATTTTTCTAAGTCTACCATGACATTACATTATCCCCTGTTATAAGAATGACAAAGTACCACATAAAAAATGCTTCTAAGAGACACTCACATGCTTTCTCATGCAAGTGCAAACACATTCTTCTAAAGAAGCTCACCTTAGAACTCGCGCCATCATGCAATTCCTTAGCGCATCACCTATTACTAACATTGTAACAACTTCCATAATTTTTCTAAGTCCTTGGATTACTATAATGCAAGACCTTCTTGAGTTTCTAAGCGTAAGATACATGGAACTCACCTAAGTCCTTAGGTGAACACCATATTAAACTTCACCACATCTCTTAACACACGCTTTCAATTCTGATCACAATGATTAAGCAAGTTAATAAATCCATTTTATGAATTGCATAAGATCTAAATCAAATTTAAGTTATAGAACAAGTCAGTTTCCTAATTGAAGATGTCCATTAAGATAAATCGAAAGATGCACATTCATATGTACAAATCGACTTAGTACATTTTCAACTGTAGGAGTTGTTGAAGACATTTAAGGATGAAATAGTAATTGATTTATTGACACCAATAATTTATTATTAAATTTTATTATTCAGATTCGAATTTATATGACTGCATCACGTTATGAAAATAATAGGAGCTACTAAAGAATTTTTGCATTATTCAAATTATGAGTTATTCATTGATTAACACTTAAGGGTAAACTATTAGTTGGGTACATACATTATATATCTATCAATAGACATCTTAAATGGTAGAATGTTACAAACAAAAACTTGTCTATATCCATTTTCATGTAGTCTATATCAAACTAGGGGTTACCCAACTTTTTAAGGTTTCTTTAATGGTTTAACACTTAATAATATTCCATAAAGTTAATGTGTTGTTGTATCTTTCTCAATTTATACCTTAGATGGGACACAGACATATGTACCAACGTAATTGATATTGTCTTTATCCATTTGCATGCATTTAACTTTTCATTTTACTAATTTGCTATCTAAGGTTTATTCGAGGCATTTAAGTCTTTTAATAAGGGTTAAAATTAAATAAAGAGTATATAGTGGGAAAAAAAATCAGATAGTATTTCTCTTTAACATATAACAATTGAAAGTTTCAAAAAATAAATAGAAAGTTCAATAAATCAATCAAACAACATATCCATATAATGCATTCATATCCCTTCATGACAACTTGTTTATTGATCAGATATTACTCCCTTTGCCTACTTAAAGAGAAAGCAGGTGGAAAAGAAAGTACTGCCGTGATCGATAAAAATAGCATACACAATGTCCCACTCCCACATCAACACATAAATTTTGGTTTGCGATTCTGTTGCCAAATTATGGTAATTGTTACTACTATTATATTCCTTTTCTATCCACATGTAGGATTTTTTTTTTCTCCAAGTACATGAATCCATGTAAATCTAACTTAGGGAAAATTGTCTCAATAGAATTGCAACGTTTTGATTTGCCTGCCCCGTTTCGAGTATTTATACACGACTTTGTAAGTCAATTACTGCTCATGCATGACCCACAACAAAATTAATTCCAAACATTTAGACAAGTCTTACTATTTTAGAAGACTTGAAATCACTAAGATCATGGTTTATAACAACCTTAAAATAATTAAGGTTCAATAAATAAGTACCTTGAAGTGTGGGGTTTCCTCAACTAATCAAGCGAATATAGATGTCGCTTTGTGAGAATTGAGGGTAGCAAGCTACAATATTTGCATGGCCTAAAACTTCAACTCAAATATGCTTACCTTTGTAGACTAATTTGGGAAAAAATTGAATATTAAAAGGCAAACAAACTTTCAACCCAAATTGAACATTAAATTTTCACAAAAAATACGTAATGCTTGGTACTATCTGAAAGTAAAAACATAAATGAATCTATATCTAGAGATTAACTTATAGATCTCATGATTTGAACAAAATTCAATCATCTCCAATGTAAGAGGCCAAACAAAACAAGTAAAATAAATAACTGAATCATTAAAGACACCAAATTGAAAAATAGCATGCGTTCATCCAAATATAATTGAAACTATAAATTGGACAAAATAAAATTGACAAAAAAAAGAGCTTACGGGCAATAACAGTGGGTCACAGGTGGTGAGTGATGGAGGTGGCAACGGTGAGGCTCTAAGGGGCAAGCAATAGCGAGGGGAGGGAAAGAAATAGAAAAGGAAATAGGGAAGGAAGAAATGGGAGAAAGGAAAAGACTTGTTTGAATTTTTAATTTCAGTTTTTTGAAGGATTTTTGACAAAATTTTTTGTTGGAAATCCTTCGAAAATTAGTTTGGAATTTAAAAAGGATAAAAAAATTTAAATTCTCGATCATCCATTGAAAATGCCTCAGCAAAGGTATAGACCCCAAATTCTTTTTTATTTAAATATGTTCCTCCATTACCAATGAAGTTTCCAACAGACATTTCAGTTGGACTTCTAATTTAGAGCAATTTTCGATGGACTTGTCGTTCAAAATATTTACGCTAATTTTCCATCACAAGGTGCCATATTTTTCATCATTATTTCATTGGGTTTCTAGGAGAGTATTTATCCATGGGAAATCCAATGCATGTTCGTCAAAATTTTCCAACAAAATAATTTTATCGAAAAATTTCATTAGAAAAATAGTATTTTTTGTAATAGCTCTACCCAATCAACATTTTTGGGGTTATTTTGTAGGCCCATAAGACTACGGGAGGTCATTTGCCCAATTTCCCTATGCACTTGCAATTCGAGTCTTGAGATATTTCATAGTATCCGATTGGTGACCTTGGTTTGGCCATGAGACTGAGGGTTGCTGACCAAAGTGAAGCGTTGCTTTATGCCTAACTCCTCGCACCAATCCATTGTTATGTTGCTCTAAAATTAGGTTCTGTATGCAATCAATTTTAGGAGACCAAAACAACATACAATATTTTTCCATAGAAAATCTAGGACTACTGCATAAATGATTTTTGGCACTGCTTTAGCCTCTACCTATTTTATGAAATATTTGATGGCTACTATAATGAATTTCCTTTATCTTGAGCCCATGGGAAACTATCCGACAATATCAATGCTCCATTAATCCAAAGGCCATGCAATGTCAACATTGACTAAGGTCGATGCTGGGTAGTAGGTGATGTTTATGTGAAACTGATAGGATAGGCATTTTTTGGTGAAGTTAATTATATCCTGCAACATGGTCAGATAGAAGTGTCTTTGTCGTAGCATTTTATGCACTAGAGGTCAACCTCCTGAATGATTACCATAACTTTCAGAGTAAATTTCTTTCAGTATCTCCAAAACCTTGTTTCAACATCTTATTGGGGGTCCTAAGAAGGATTTCTTGTATAGTTGTCTCTATTCATTAGGTGCAAATCTAGCTCATCGACCTCTTAGTCTTTGTGCTTCCACTTTGTCCTCTAGGAGTTTCCCCTATTTTAGGTATCTTAATATTTCATCTCGCCAGTTAGGTTCTAAACAATCGATGTTCAAAACTTGTATATTGTTCTAGTTCATTTCTTTGGTTTGTTTATCAAGTACAAAAAACATAATGGTTTGCTCCTTTTGCCTTTCATAGAGCTGCCAACTTGGATAGTGCACTTGTTGTGCCATTATTTGACCTTAAAACTTGACTAAGGTGAATTTTTTGCATTGCTGTTGTAGTTTTTTAACCTCTATCAAGTACATAGATATATTGAGTTCCTTTACCTCGAAGTTGTTGATCTGTTCTATGACTAGTTAGGCATTCGTGATTGTAGCAAGATGTTCGACTCCTCACTCGATTGCCATATTTATTCCTACGATTAAAACTTCATACTTAGCTTTATTACTAGTATGGGGAAATTGAGGTTCAGGGCAAATTCATATTTCTCAGTATTAGGGAAGCATTATGATATTCATGCGTCTCCTGTCAATGTGGAAGAGCCATTGATGTAAAGTGTCCAAAAGATTTGAGCGCTCAACTACTACGAGGAGGTCAATATGTTCCACGAGGAAGTCAGCATACTTGGGCTTTGATAGTTCTAGGTGGCTAGTATTTGATGTTGAACTCACCTACCATGATCGCCTATTTTGTCAATCTTTTGGATGTATCCAATTTAAATAAGACCTGCTTCAAAAGTTGGTTAGTTAAAATAATTATAGAATGAGATTGGAAATATTGTTTTAACTTTCTAGCTGTTATGACCAGTGATACGATGAACTTATCGATCGCTAAGTAGTTTTGCTCGGCTCCTTGCAGGATCTTACTGACATAGTAGACTAGTTAATGCGTGTTTTTGTTGATTAGCACCAACACTGAGTTGACGGCTGCACTTGAGACTGCTAGATATAAATAATGTGTCTCACCAAATGATGGTTTGGCTAGGAGTGAAGGGGGTCGACATATAGAGCTTTAGGTCTGTTAAGGCTCGATTGCACTCTTTTGTCAATTGATACTTCTTTGCTCCATAGAGAACTATGAAGAAAGGCAAACTTTTATATGTCAATCGGGAGATAGATTGATTGAGCCCCACGATATGACCTATCAAGCTTTGAAATTTTTTTATCAACCTTGGTGGTGTGATATCGTGAATTGCTTGAATTTTCTAGGGGTTAGGCTCGATTCCTCTTTGACTGACCATGAAGCCCAAAAACTTTCCTTCCCACACATCAAATGTACATTTGTTTGCGTTGAGCTTTATCATGAATGCTCAAGGGATTGAAAAAATGTTGTCGAGATCCTTTAGGTGATTGATCTCTTTCTTACTTTTGATCATGTCATCCATATAGACTTCCATCGATCGACTAATTTCATTCTTGAACATAAAGTTTACCGATCTCTGGTAGGTGGCTTCTGCATTCTTAAATCTAAAACTTATGATTGAAAAATAATATAAACCATCAGAAACTACAAAGGATATTTGTCTCTATCTTCTGGGGCCATAAACATTTCATAGGAAACCCAAAAAGCATCTATCATACTTAATAGTTCACAACCTATAGTTAAATCAACTAACAAATCTATTTGAGGTCGTGGGTAAGGATCTTTAGGGCATACTTTGTTCATATTAGTAAAATCATTAAATATGCACCATTTTCCTTTATTTTTTGGCCAACTAGAATATTGAATTTTTATAATATACTCTACTTTTATAATTTGGCGTCACTCAACGTTGAAGACCCTTATTTTTTTCTTAACTGGCTTGAAAGAGGGATCGACAATAAGTTGGTGGACAATAGTCTGGTGGTCAATTTCATGTAGGTCAAATGCATTCCCTACAATGAGATTGATATTGTTAGGCTAGGGTTCTATTATTTTGAATTCTTCAAACAACTCGACTCTTATTTCTTCACCTTTTCTCTTCTTGGTGGGGTCCTTTACTATCAAGTCGATGGCAGAGATGTAATTTGCTAGAATTGGCTTTTGCCAACTCTTTTGGGAGTGGGAGTCGACGGAGATGGTGTAACACCTCCATGCTTCTTTGATGTTGCATAGCAACTCTTTTTTCCCTGCTAGTGTCAATAATTTTACCTTTTTATGGTACATCAATGCCACTACTCTGAAGTCATTTAGTGTTGGCCTACCTATAATAGCATTGTAGGCAAATAGCGCATTGACTGCCACGTACGTATTCATTAACATTTTACTCAAGGGTGTTGTTCCAAATACTAATGTTGGTAGGTTGGTCGATCCAACAAGGAGGGTTTCTGACTCTCCAAATCTAAGTAACGAAGTGCTTACTGGGTTTAACTTGAGCTGACCTATATCCATTTTCTTTAATATTGAGAAGAAAGATTATATTTGCTAAACTGTCGTATCAATAAGAGTTATTCACACCTTAAAATTTGCAATTTCCACAACAATGGGAGTCCAACCTATTATCTAGTCCTTGCTTGCCAAGATGAAGAAAATCAATATCTAAAAAAGAAATTAGCTATGAGCTTGTAGAAACTTGCATCACCATATTCATAGGCATTAGCTTTAGTGCATCAAGTTGATGTTGGGCTTGCTTTCTTGCAAACTATGTGTCCCACCAGAGGGTCCTTTTGCAATAGTGTCGATAACCCCTCATTAGTAGACTTTTGCTTTTTTTGTATCCTTATCACCCCTTCTTGGACTCTTCAACCTTTCTTTATGAGGAGTCTGGTCGGAATGCTCTTCATCCTTCCTTATCTTCTAGTTGAAAAACTTTTTCAAGTTTGGATGAGGCACTTGATCTCATCATGGAGCTGAAAATAATCCACAATTTCATAGTCTTTTTGCTTGTGGAAATGGCAATACTGCTTGGGAGTTTTCATGTTTGCATTCTCATTAAGCTTTTTTAGTTTTTTGAGTAAGTTGTTATTCTGGATAGCTATTAACACCTCTGTCCAGGTCGTGTTTAATGGTCTGTAGTGGTGAAATCTCTTTATCAATGATTGATTGCCATCTTCTTATTGTCAGTCTTCCAATCATTGTCTTTTCCTTTTTTATCATGTTTCTGCCCGTTGTACTTCATTTTGTTATATCTTTGTCATCATGTAGTGCTCAGCAAGTTTGAACAATTCCTCTATTGTTCTTAGTCATTATCTCACCAAGACATTAGCACACTTTTTGTGCCTTAATCACATGAAAATAATTCTGTTGAGGAACTCTATCTAAGAATTATCGATCTTTAGGACCTTTGCATTAAATCTCGCAAAGAAATCTTGAAATGACTCTTCATTATTTTTCTTCACCATATGGAGATGGGTGTGTGGCAACTTAGCTTTTCTTCTGCTGGCAAACTAAAGGAATAACTTGTTACAGAGTTAGTCGTAAGAGAAGATGGAGAGAGGCTTAAGCTTGACAAATCATTCCAAGGCAATTCCTTAGAATGTGGTAACTAATATTTTGGCATAGATATGGTCATTGTGCCCATGGAGTTGCATCATGCGTTAAAACTATAATAAGTACTCATTGGAGTTGGTGGAACCATCATATCAATGTAAGCTAGGGGCACTTTGGAGTCAATGGCAATCGATACCTCGATTATCTCTTGAATGATGGTGACTCCCACTTGCTTTATTGCTAATAGGCATTATCTACTTGTGGTTGCCTTTCAGAATTTCTACATGAGATTTCTTCAAATCTCTTGCGTAGTTTTTTTGACTTGGTTGTAGTCTCATGTGCTCAACCCTCTCGCACTGTAGAGCTCAATATGATCAAACTGTGTTTCCTACAAAGTCCACTACTTCTTTTTGCATATGTTGTTGAGAGTGCTCATGAGGAAATTCCCCTGTGTTGATGCGGCATCTATTGTCATAAGGTTGGGGCTTATCTCATATTCATTCCTTGCAAGGGGCCTTTTCCTCTTGTCTAGATGGGTGTGGAGTCATTCTTACTACTATGGTAGCTTGGTGGTTTTATGCTTTTGCAACCCAATAGAGAATTGGGCCAAAAGCTAGGCATAAATTTGGTCGATGTTCATTCGCGTGAGCTGAGGAATGGTCATGGCAGCCATCTAGTCCAGCTGGGAGCTTGCGTAGGCAGCCTCTTAGATTGGTTGCTAAGGTGGGAAAGGTTAGGGTAGAGATGGAGGAGGTGATGGGACCTCCGTACACTTTGCCTTTCTGAAGCAGCATGCCTTATGTTCACCTTTTTTAGAAGATTATCAACTCAAGATTGCACAAACGATGGTAGATAATGATATTTTTTTAGAGGACTAGTGAACCAATAGAGTGGCCCTCAACTAAAATCCTCCGATACTTAAGTCAAATCGAGCACAATGAGAGGGAAAAGTAATAGAGTAAAGGCCAACATATACATGAAAGTGTACCTGAAAACCTTGCCAAATAGGGGTATTTATAGCAAGTAACTCGACTCACAAAGGGGAGGTCAAGATGGCCATCTGCTTCCTATTGGCTAGTGTGATTTAGTATGCTTGTAGGGTTATTGGAGGTTTTTTGGAATATGTTAATCACAATGCTTTTTGTCAGCCCAGAATATGGGGCAAATCTTTTGCATTTAATGTGATGGTGATGGGTAGACGGGGCATTTAATGTAGATAGGATTTTAGTTCGGCTGCATTTAATGTGGAGATGATAGATTGAGTATGAGCCATGAATGAATTAAATGTGTCTCACATAGGGACTCGATGATATTCGACCTCTCGAGGTCTAGGAGACCGACTGCTTCATCCTTTGCACACCTCACTTCTTCTAGTAGCGGTTGTCGCACATGAGGTTGAGTTCCTCCTATGTGGTCGACTTGGTGGGTTCATTTGGGCAAAAAGATGAATTACCTTTCTTGCGATGATATCGTGGTTGATTGGGTTTCTTAGCTCAACTCTAGTCGAGGAGATTAAGGACAGTCAACCTCACCTATATCACTTATCAATCCTCCAGCTTTTTAGCAAACTATAAATCTTTTTAGATAATGCAATAGTAGAGTATGGTGGAGGCATATAAGAGAAATTAAGGATTCTCTTTTATAAAATCCATTAAGAATCCATACCAGTAACTAGTCAAGCATATATAACCATCAATCATAATTGAAGTCCATAAATTTGAGGTAAAATAAATTCTTCAAGGACATGAACGCAACTCTTGATCAAGCGTAGCCATTTTCATCTTATACATTTTAAGAACATCCACCTTAGTACTATTTCTAGTGAAAAAAATTGGCTTGAGGTTGCAAATAGGCAAAGACGTCTCTAGCAACCTCATATTCCACAAGCGCAATTCATGCTTGACAATGGCTAAGACCAGAAATTCCCTAAACCTCCATTAACTAAATATTTGTGATCGAGTACCAATACATTTTTCACCAAACTCTAGCAATGTCATGAGTTTACCTTTTAGGACATTTAATAGCAACACATTATTTTAAATTACCTGTACCATTAAAGCTAGTAGGCCCATATGTTTTCCTACAAGCTTTGCATTTACAAGGTAATTTTCCCCCACTTTGCAAGGAGGAATATCAAAGTATTACCACCATGTTGACTTCTTTTGATGCTTTCTCTTTCCTTTGTCTTTTCCTTTCATAGCATCTCTCCTATCATCTTCTTTTGCTGAATCGATAGTATCAACCTCATCCTTATTCACATAAATATGATCGACTGATTCTGAATTTTCTCTCTTTAGTTTGGCAAAAAATAATAGGTTTCACATTATATTTGTCTTGAAAAGCTATGATATATCAAAACAAACATAAACAAAGATATGAAGATGAATTCTTAGTTATATTTTTATGTGCACTACATGCAAACATAGGAAAAGTACGTTTATCGAAATTTTACTTTTTCGTAGCTTCTTTATCTTCCAAATCTAATCACCATCTTTTGTTCTCTTTATGAGTTTTATAAGATTTGTAAATATGCCTTGTCAAACATAGTAGAAAATCTAGAACTAAGATTACTCAAGAAAATTAATATATCATAAGCCTATCACATATTGAGCAAACATATACTAAAAAGAAACTTACAAAAAAATTAAAATCAATTCATAAAGTTAGCTTGAGATTAAAATGTGAATAATAAGTATCACTAGGAAGAAGCCAAATTTTTACGATTTGGATTGTTGCTAAAATACTAACCACAACCAAAAAAATCTAGTTACATGGATGGTGAGTGAGACATGTGTCTTTAGTAAGCTTCCGAAGAATGATTTTAGATACTAGCAAGAGAACCAACACGAAAATTGATTAGTAGAACAGTAGAGAAGCAAAGAACTGTAGTATGGTAGTTTGGTACAGTAAATTTGTTAGTTTCCAGAATTTGCTGATGAATTTTTAGCCATTTGATTTTTCTCAAAAAATCTACAAAATTGAGGAAGAGAATATAAGCATTGATTCGATTGATATTTTAAAATATGTTCATGGTCTTTCAAGTATGTTTTTGCCTCCCACTTTTTTTCTTAAATTTCTTACCCTCAATTGAAATTATGGAAATCATATTTCATAGTGGGAATGATGGCCCAAAGGCGTTACTTGTGGACCTACGACTCATGAGACATCCACTAATAATCCTAAGGTAGGTAACTTTTACCTATTTCATATTTATGCAATTCTTAATTTCGTCTTGCCTCGCTTTTCATATAGACCTACAACTTGAGCAACATCGATACTACTAGGCATTAAGTCAAACTTTCCAATTCCTCTTTAATTGTGCATCCAACTGTGAACTTTCCATGACTTAGGAGACAATATCATAGCAAAATCACATTAAAGCGCATCTCATGCTAAGATAGTGATTATAGATTTTCATAAAAGTGTATTCCAGACTCATAAAACAACACATAGTTATAGTAGCATCTAATGTCACGCATCTATTGGTAAAAACTATAGATTATTAAATCTAGTTTAATTTTATCCATCTAAATTTAATATTTTGGATGACTTAGACTTTCTAAATGAGGGATTTTATTATTATTATTTTTTACGTCGAAGATCCTATCATTTTAATTAACTTATTTAGGTTCTCTATCCTTAACTTGCATTAGCATAAAATATATAATAAGAAAGCATAAATAAGTAAAAACCTAGCATGCATCTAACTTGGGATGATCATGAGTCTTTACCAAACAATGCACCTATAGCCATTAGTGCATCACTTGGTTGATTTAGTGAGTAATTAAATGGAGATAGATCATATTTATTACATATATGCACCCCATGCATACATGGGGCTTCATTTCTTCAAGTCCTCCACCATCCTCCTTAGTATTCTTGCAATGGCTACCATTTGCAAGAAAACAAATCTTTGTCATGCCTAAATGTCTACTCTCATTACAATAATAAGAAGAAAATTTACATGGTGAAAAAAGAAAAAATTAAGATGCATGCAAGTGTCATTTAATTACAAATTTATTCAATCAACATTAAATTATTTAAATCAAATTAGAGGCTTATGATCATCTCGATCCATCCATGAAATCACACATTCATCACATAAATGCATGAAATTAAAATTTGTCATTCAAATCATTAATTAAGAGCATATTTCATAACACTTAAAAACAAGAAAAATTAATACATGCATCTCACTCATAGTTAAAATTGCATAATCTTGGAAAAAGCATAATAAATCTAAAGCTTGGAATTTCAGCATGGAAAAAGTGTCCAAAATTTCATTACAAAGTGGTATAACACTATACTTTAAAAAAGGGGCAAAAACAACACAAAAATAAATAAATAAATAAATGGTGGGCTAACAACATGGGTTCTGCCCCATGGCAATAGCCCGGCCACCCTGTGAAGCAACCTGCCTCTTGTAGGAGTAGCAAGCACACTACACAAGCAGTCGACCATTGCCACATTGGCGGCTTTGTGCTCAAGCACACCTTCCAAACATAATCTTCACCCAATTTTTTACTTTTATACAATTTTGAAACACTTTAGAATTGAAAACCAAACTTTTCAATATACTCAAAACATTGTAATTAGATTGAATTTCCATTCAATAAAATGCTAATTCAAGAAGATCCAATCCAATTGAATTAACAATACTAAATCTCTATCTGGCATTATAATTAAATTAAATTCATATCAATACGAACTCTAAATCATAATTTAGCATAATTATATAATCTAATTCACAATGACAAGAGCCACATGCAAAAGTTTGAAGATCTTCAATCTATTAAATTCAATCACCATCAAGAAGTAAAAATCAATTCATCATATGAATCAATTTTTTTACTAATAAAAAATTAAGGCATAAGGAAGCTCTTGATATCACTTATAGGTGGAGACGAATTCAAGATACAAAGCTCAATGGATAACTAAAATTTCAATAATTTCACTTAAACACAAACTTGAATTCATCATCATTTGGATCATCTTATACCTCTAATTTTAGATTCAAGAAGAGAGAGATTGTTACCTTAGTTGGAACTCTCAATGTAAGGGACGAATATCATTATCTTCTAGCTTTCTTCAAGCCAAAATCACGGCCACAAATCACCAAAAACAACCACCAATTTGCTTCAAAAACCAATAGGTTTCTCATGAAAACCGCAACCTAGCTCTCAAAAAATGCCTCTAATAGATCAACCCCATGATTGACACTAGAGTGCTCCAATTGTAGCACCTCTATTGATATCCACATACCTTAGGATGACATACTTAGATTAAAATCCAAGTTAGAAAGAACTTTGATTTAGGAAGTATTTAGAGAAAAAGTGTTTGCGAAGAAACTAACAAGTTGAGGAGAGAGAAGGGAGTAATTTTACAGGGAAGAAGAATACACAAATAGTGTGAAATTGAGGAGCAAGTGGCTAGCCATTGTGATCTATGGGGGCATTTATAATGCTCATGTGAAGGCTCTAAAACATTTGGTCACACTAGCCATACTCTAAATTTTTTTACCTTCTAATTGGACCACTTGGATGCCACCTCACGTCTTGCATGGAATATTCAATTAACCAATTAAAATATCTATTTTAATTGGCTAATCAGTTATTTCTATATTTTTAAATGGGCACTTCTATTTAAGCTTTCCCTCCAAAATTAATTTTTCACTTGCACCAATCAAATTAACTCTTTAATTCAATTAGTCAATTTAACTCTTTAAATTGACAAGATTAATTTAATTTGTCACATGACTTAATTAAATTGAATCCTTAATTTAAGTGGTTTAATTTAACTCCTTAAATTAATATAATTAATTCAACTCCTTAATTAATGAAACCAAGTGATTAATCAAACTAGTCAGGAGCTCGCCTCCTCCATTTGAATACTTAATTGATCTAACTCTTTAGATAACTTCCCTAAGTTTACTAATGTGATCCGAGGATATTGTGTGTGACTCATTAGGTTCACTAATCAATTAGTCATGGGCATGCAACGCCTTGCAATTTAATTGAGTATTAAATATTCTGATTAATTAAAACTTCTTTTTAATTTTATTCAAGAGCACCAAATCTTTATAGGTTGCATTTGATTTCATGTTTTAGTAATGCAATCTAATTTCGGTCTGCGACAGATTATGAAAGAATACCATAATCTCTACTAATGTAATATTCTGTTTGATGCACTGGATTATGTTTGGCAAATTAGCATACTCAAATCATTATGTCACATTTTATACTAGCTATTCATTGCTATATTATTTTGTTTTTCCAACATTGCCTCCACACTCAATAGCATGTGTGATGCATGAAGTATAGGCATAAAGGCTGGTTGTACGCACACGCATAGAAAATATGGTTGCCTAAGCTCCACAATGTGCATATTTTATTACTAAGAAAGAAGGGCATAGTTACTACTAAAATATATGGAAACATGACTATGCACCAAACTTTTAATGAAGTATAGGCATGTTATGCATGCATATTCACCAATGTATGCAATAAAATCACTCAGGCATCAAGGCATGAACAAGGTGCCAAAGTGATCAACATTCAAAATTTAAATCTAAAATGATTTTTTTTAGGGGGGATGGGAGGTCTTGGTAATTTCAACCAAATATTTGAAGGTTATATTCATCACTCAAATTGTTAATCAACATGGAGACATTATCAATCTCATCTCTAACTCTGAAATTTGATTAGTGCTCAATTGTTGCTACAGTGCAGGCTCGACACGGGCTCAAAGCTAATTTGCTTTAGCCCTATCACCTTAATCTCGCGTACCAAACATGAGATTAGTCACTACTAAAATCATTATTACACCTTATTGATAGAAATCAAACACAGCCATAGTTATCGTCTACCTACAAGCCTATAGAGTCCAACCAATTGGATAAATTAATTAGTGTGAACCTTTCCGCTTATGATTATCATACAAATACATCCTTCCATTTTCTATTTTTTGATTGAGGCTTAAGGCTGAGATATTTGTTGATTCTCTAATAGCCTCAATAACTATGCATCTATTCTTTATGATCGGTTTCAATGACATCATCTTTGGAAACTACCTTTTAAAATTACCATACTGCTTTGGGCAAGGATTTTTTAAACTAGTCATCATAGAATATAAAGGAGATCAACTCATTATTCACAATGAATTAATGGATCCTCTATTAAAACTCATTAGCCCCCATTCTTAGATAGCTTATGCCCATCATAAGTCCTATGCAACCTACTAGCGAGCGAGACAAACATCAAAGCATGGGACCTAAGCACAAGGTTATCGTGAAACCTCAAGTCTAAGGACTAATTATATGCACTATCATAAGTTAGAGAATTATTATTATCAACACGACACTCCAATTATCTCATAGATTCTCTAAATTAAGTTTTCAGTGAACTTGTTCTCTAGCAAGCAGCTAACAACATGCATTTATGTATCAAATATAGACTAGCCATGAAAGGAGGCAATATCCAACTCCTTACAACATGCATCGTTAGCAAAAGTCTATTCAAATCTTAAATGCCCTTGTCTCTAAGATTCTATGACTTAAAATATTTTTAAATCATAACCATGGAGGCTTGTTATATGATCACCATCATATGCATGATTGAGTTCCTTAATTTTACATGATTTTAAGGTTTTCAACAAAATGCATTGTGAAGAATATCAATACTACATAAGATGAAGATGGTCATTTACAGAACATCAATCAAGTAAGATTATTTTTATAGGAGTAGCTAAACACACCAATTTAATTAGTTATGGGGCACTATTTCAACAACTGCCATGTTAAAGAATGATGAATAGAGTGATACCAATTAAGAGTGCATTATGAAGAAAGTGGAATTTGAAATTGACACTGTACATGATATTTTGAAAAGGAAAAAAAAGGTGGTAGATGAAGCTAATGAGAGCTCATTACTCCTTAAGTAGTAGTAAGGAACTGAATCACTATAGAGCTATCATTTGGCTTGCAATAAAGAGAGAAGATAAATTAAACCACCATAGCAATTAGGGTATATAGATATGGTTGCTTATGTGTTGAGTTCGGCCATGGAGTTTGTAGGAGATGATCTAATCACATCCATAGAGGCCATTTCACCCCCAAATTCTAATAAGTGAATATTATATATTTCTTGCTATGGTAGCTTTATTTGATATAGAGATGGAGAAGATGGATATTAAGATAATATTCTTATATGGTGAATTAGAGGAGCAGATATACATGAGTCAACTAGAAGGGTTCATTATTTCGAGAAAGAAATATTAAGCATGCCTTTTGAAGAGATCATTATATGGCTTGAAGTAGTCTCCCATGTAGTGGTATAAATGGTTTGATGCATTTATTATTATGATTGGGTACATTATGAGTAGTTATGATGGTTGTGTGTATTATAAGAAGTGTAGCAATGGTCTTCTCGTTTATTTGTTGCTTTATGTGGATGATATGTTGATTGCCTCTAAAAATATGTTAGAGATTAATTTATTTAAGGCTCAGTTGACTAAGGAATTTGAGATAAAGGATTTGGATAAAGGATACAAGGTATGGAGATTATCTGAGATAGACACTCAAGCTATTATACTAATCTCAGTAGAAATATACTGGGTAATTACTAGAACACTTTGGGATGGATAAGTTCAAGCGAGTCAGTATACCACTTGCAACTCATTTTAGGCTCTCAGCAAAACTATCACCGACACCGGATAATAATTAATAAAGAGAAGGTAGAGCACATGTCTAATTTGCATATGAGGTATTTGAGAGGTTCTAGGGATAGATGTTTGATGTATAGTCAACTAAATTCTATGACTAAACTTGTTAGCTATATGGATTTAAATTATGCTAAAGATTTGGATAGCAGAAAGTCCATGATAGGCTATATGTTTTATGATTTAGGTTGTAATGTTAGCTAGAAAGCAACTTTACAATCTTTAGTTTAACTATTTACAACAAAAGTTGAGTATATGGCTTTAGCTAAAGGCGTGGAAAGGTATTTGGTTGAAGGGACTAACCGATGATATGGATATGAGTTGATATTACTACGGTATTTTGTAATAGTCAGAGTATTATACACCTATCAAAGAATAATCTAATGGATATGTTGACAAAGATGTTTTAGGGATCAAATTCAAACACTACTTGGATTTGGTAAATATTTGCAAACTCGGATGATTGCCCCTTGGGAAGAAGGGGATGATGAGCAAAGAATCTCAAGTCAAAGTGAAGATATTGAATGTGCCTTGAAATTGAAGTTGAAAACAGCAAAGAACAACAAGGAAACAATGAAGAAATAGTGTAATGACAAAGAAACGACAATAAGAAGACACCGTCAGAGTAGACCACACCAACAAGTGGAATAGTTTCGTCATGCACTGGATTGCAAGTGTGTGTAGCCTAGCACACATCACAGTTTCATCCTATGTCGAGGTGCAAGGCTATGCCTCGATTCTGGTGGTACAATCTTTGTGGCAATTTTTTATGCTCTTTATGCCCTAAGCACAAGGGATGCACACCTAGGTGAACGTGGTTGGGCCCAAACACCATTTAGGGTTTAGAACTTGTATGTCTGTCTTAGTTTTAGACCATTGCTGAAATAGTTCTAGATTATTTTTTGTGTGAAATTAATATCATGAAATTTGTAGAACTTGAATTTGTACTTGACACTTGATTTGATATTCAATAAATCCATCTCTTTGTTTATGGAGTAGGCACATCATCAAACCTCATTAAATCTTGTATTTCGAATTTTGAATTTCTTTATGATTATTTTTTAATTTTTATATTTGATCATTGTGAATTAGAACACAATCTTGTGATAGGATACATATATTAAGGTAATCTCTTTCCATTGTTATGTTAAGTTTATATTCATTGAAATAATTGTTATGTTGTTAGGAGCATTGTAGGGTTAATAGAATATTTACTGCAGTTGCTATTTTACAACCAAAAATCATTACGTCTTACATTATGAAGAGGTGGAAAAGATTCGCATGCATGTTTTTTGCAGTGCAGAGATCAAAAGCCTCTTTAGTGCTCTTGAGGATTGAACACTAGCTAGTTGATCAATATAAATTTTCTCCGTCTTAATTTCTCGTTGTTGACAATGTGTGCATGCGAATATTTACTGCAGTTGCTATTTACAACCAAAAATCATTACGTCTTACATTATGAAGAGGTGGAAAAGATTCGCATGCATGTTTTTTGCAGTGCAGAGATCAAAAGCCTCTTTAGTGCTCTTGAGGAATTGAACACTAGCTAGTTGATCAATATAAATTTTCTCCATCTTAATTTCTCGTTGTTGACAATGTGTGAAGCCTATATACAACCAAGATATATATAAAGCCACATGCATCTCAAAGCCCATAGCCGTGTGCATGCTTGTGCACCATTCGGGTTAATTACAATTTAAGTTCCGCGTGTACAAAGTCCAAAGCACCAAGGAGATTTGGTCCTACACTCCCACTCCACAAGAAGGGGGAGGATTTAAGTTGTTATGAAATGAAAGTTGTTGGAATTAATTAGGACTTCTAGATAGTATGTTAAGTGGAGAAGAAATGAGAATTCTTTCGGGATCTCAATCCCACATTGAAAAAATAAATAAAAGAGAGTCCCTTTATTAGGTGAATCTCTTATTAAGCTGTTAGATTATTTTAATATTTTTTGGAGAGTGTCCAAGTGCATGAAAATTATATATATTGGTTGAATATTAACATATATATATTGAATAATCAAGACTTAGCACTTAGCACTTTGCACATGCATGATGAGGCGTAGATTAAATTCAAATTATATTTTAATTCAGCATTTAATTAAATATGTAATTTAATTAATTATTTAAATTATGTTTTTAATCAAAAACAATGTGACTGTTAGGAAAATGACAAGAATATTATAATCAATGTGCTGTTTAAACAAACAGTCATAATTGTGTGAATAGTTATTGTAACCTTATGTAAGGGGAATTAATCCACATAAATTTACATGTATTTTTAAAGAAAAGTATTATTACTCTCCAGTAAAAGATATTCTTATACTCTCTCAATTATTTTCAACATCAATAGAAATTCTTAAGTAAGAATTTTAGAGTGCTGACTACAATTCCTTGGGTGGCTTAGTTGAATCCAAGGGGTAAACTGTCATAATCTCTGTAGCACAAATAGTGGGGGCAATTATCACCTTAAGGACAGTGTAGGGGTTTCTGCACTCAATTAGGCATATTAGACTTCCAACTTTTCAACATATTTTCTAGCAATCTTAAGGTGACAATTTTGAAAAGATGGAAGGAAGGATAGAAAGTTTATTTCAAGTGGTGGATCAGAATACAGTGAAATTGGACTGGTTTGATGGGACGAACTTCAAGTGATGGAAGGGCAAATTGATGTTCATGCTCATTGCATTGAAGATTGCCTATATGCTGGACCAAAATTTGAAAGATCTTCTAGCACCACAGGATAACGATTCATAAGCACTCAAAGCTGAAAGAAAGAAAAGGTAGGATGACGAAGTACTGTGCCAAGGCCACATCCTCAACACACTATCTGATTGCTTGTACGACCTCTTCACTAATGTTCAGTCACCAAAAGAAACTTGGAATGTACTAGAATCTAAGTACATGGCTGAAAAATAAGGAGCAGATAAGTTCTTAATTATTAAATTCCTTGATTCAAGATGGTTGATAACGTGTCTATTATGGATCAAGTGCATGATTTTTCTATCTTAATATCAAAATTAAAAGAATTGAAAGTTGAGATTTCTTAATCATTACAAGTGGGGGCTATAATAGTAAAATTACCCCTAGTTGGAATGATTACAACAAGAAAATGCTTCATACAACCGAAGATTTTAATTTGGAACAATTTGAAAGCATTTATGGATCGAGGAGGACACTCGAAATTTACAGAAAAAGGCATGCTGAAACTTTCTCCAAGGTGAACTATGTGGATGACAAAAAAACCTAGTTTGGGAGGAAAGAGATATGGAGAAGTTATGCCTAAAGGAAAGAAAATGAACTTCCAAGAGACTATTGGGACTGAAACAAAGAAATACAAGACTAATAAGTCATGCTATAATTGTGGGAAGAAAGGCTATCTTAAATGTGATTGTCGCTACAGAAAGAAGTAGAGGACAGAAAATGCCAATAGTGCAAATATGGGTGATACAGAAAATGCCATTGTTGCCATGATTTTTGATTTGCACATTGGTATGATCACTGAATTGAACATGGCTGCTGCGACGAAGTCTCCTGATTGGTGGTACGATTCTGGTGCTACTATCCATGTGTGCAATGACCAAGCATTGTCCAAGACCTTGGAGAAGGTTGATGAAGGGCAATAAGTAATGATGGGAAATGGCAACACTGCTAAGGTACTTGGCAGGGGCACTGTTGAACTATCTTTCACTTCTGAAAAGAAATTAGTACTAGTCAATGTTTTTTTTGTTCCCCATATTAGGAAGAACCTTGTATCTGCAAATTTGTTGTGTAAGAAAGGAATTAAGGTTGTTCTAGAGTCTGATAAGGTTGTATTTTCTAAGAGTGGTGCCTTTGTTGGCAAAGGCTACTCTTGTGATGGCATGTTCAAATTGAGTATTGCTAATAAAATAAATGATTCGGCTTACTATGTTGACTCTTCTTCTTTTATTTTATGGCATGGTAGATTGGCACATGTTAACTTTGGTTATATTAAGTATATGTCAAAGCATGGTTTAATTTCTTGCAATGATACTAGCAGTGAAAAGTGTGAAATATGTATACAAGCAAAAATGACTAAGAAACCATTTCCTTCTGTTTAAAGATCTTCTAAATTATTAGAACTTATTCATTTAGATATATGTGAATTAAATGGAATTTTAACTAGAGGAGGAAATAGATATTTCATCACTTTCATTGATGACTATTCCAGATATACTTATGTCTATTTAATGAAAACAAAAGATCAAGCTTTTGACATGTTTATGCTCTATAAGGCTGAAGTAGAAAATCAAAAAGAAAAGAAAATTAAAGTTTTAAGAAGTAATAAGGGAGGTGAATATTTTCCTTCCGAATTTAATTCTTTTTGTGAAGATAATGGCATCATACATGATATGAGTGCACCATATACCCAACAAAAAAATGGTTTGGCATAAAGAAAAAATAGGACCCTAGTTGATATGGTGAGTGCAATGATCTTGAATGCTAAAGTGCCTAATAATTTATGAGGTGAAGCCTGACTGATTGCATGTCATGTACATAATAGAATACCTTCTAAGAAACTTAAAGTATCTCCATATGAGTGGAAATGGAGGAAATCAAACCTAAGTTACCTTAGAGTTTGGGGTTGTCTAGCCTTTCATAGAGTGACAGATCCTAAACGGACAAAGTTAGGACCAAGAGCTATAAAAAGTGTGTTTGTGGGATATGCTCAACATTCTAAAGCATATAGGTTATTGGACTTAGAGTCTAATGTGATAGTAGAATCAAGGAATGTTTAATTTATTGAAAATAAATTTGGCAATGATTCTAATGTAACTACACAAACACATGAGCGAACTTATCAAAGAACATTACCTAGTGCTACAAGGAAAATAATTGAATCTCCTAGTGAACCTTTAGATCCCCAGTCTATTATTTTCTTAGTTGGGGTAATAAGGAGTCAGTGCTCAATAAATTGCCTATTACATTGAACATAGAAGGATATCCTAAAACATATAAAGAAGAAGCTATAACATCTAAAGATGTAGCATTCTAGAAGGAGGCAAGCAACGATGAAATGGATTCAATATTATCTAATAATACTTGGATATTAGTAGATTTGTCCCCTGGTTCAAAACCTATAGGTTGCAAATAAGTCTTTCAAAGAAAATATAATACTGATGGATCTCTTCAAACCTTTACGACTAGATTAGTGGCAAAAGGTTTTAGTAAAAAAAAAGGTATTAACTATTTTGATACATATGCACTAGTGGCTAGAATAACATCTATTAGAGTATTGTTTGCTCTAGCATCTATTCATAATTTATATGTGCATCAAATGGATGTTAAAATAGCTTTCCTTAATGTTGATTTAGATGAGGAGGTATACATGGAACAACCTGAGGAATTTATTCTTCCTGAAAATGAAAAGAAAGTATACAGGTTGGTAAAGTCATTATATGGCTTGAAACAAGCACCAAAACAGTGGCATGAGAAATTTGATTATGTTATTTTGTCTAACGGGATTAAGCATAATAATGCGGACAAGTGTATTTATACTAAATTCACAAATGATTATGGTGTCATTGTGTGCTTGTATGTTGATGATATGCTTATATTTGGAACAAATATGAATGGTATAAATGAAACAAAGAAGTATTTATCCTCCTAGCTTAAAATGAAAGATCTAGGTGAGGTAGATACTATCTTGAGCATCAAAGTTAAGAAAAATAGTAGGGGTTATGCTTTGTGCCAATCCCACTATATTGAGAAAATTATGAAAAAGTACCAACATTTGGGAATCAAAGAGGTAAGCACCCCATATAATAGTTCACACAAATTAGTAGAGAACTCTGGGAGAGTTGTTGCTCAAATTGAGTATGCTAGTGCAATTGGTAGTTTAATGTACACTATACATTGTACTAGGCCAGATATTTCATTTACTATTTGCAAGCTTTCCAGATATACTAGTAATCCTGGCGCTAAACACTGGAAAGCAATTGATAGAGTCCTTAAATACCTTAAAAATACTGTAAATTTAGGATTGCATTATGAAAACTACCCAGCAGTGTTAGAGGGATACATAGATGCCAGTTGGATAATAAGTGCCAGTGACAATAAGTCTATGTCTGGTTGGGTATTTACCTTTGGTGGAGGAGCTATCTCTTGGGCTTCTAAGAAATAGTCGTGCATAACTCATTCTACTATAGAGTCTGAGTTTGTTGCACTAGCAGGAGCAGGTAAAGAGGCAGAATGGATGAGAATTTATTACTGGAAATAAAGTTGTGGCCACAACTGGTGCCAGCCATTTCTTTACATTGTGATAGTGAAGTTACTATGTCTAGAGCTTATAGCAAGATACATAACGAAAAATCTAGACATATAAGCTTGTGACATGAATACGTCAAGCAATTAATTTTTGAAGGAATTACAACCATAATATATACAAGAACAAGTAATAACTTGGTGGACCCATTCACAAAAGGACTTACTAAGGATTTAGTAAGGAAAACATCAATTGGAATGGGCTTAAGATCCTTTTCCTAGAGTCACCAGTAATAGAAACCCAACTTTCTCTAGCATTACCACTAGTTAAAAGTTTAATGGGTAAAAACAAGTTACTGATAAGTGGTTGTGTAGGTATACTAGGACAAGTTTCAAGTAAGCTAGTACATAATATTTGGAGGCTAAGTATAACTCTTAATGAGGCTTACGTGTTTTAATATGACCAAAATTATTCAAAGCTTAAAGGAAACCTCACCTATATAAACATAAGAAGTGGTGCCGCTCCTGGCAAAGGTTCAAGGGTTGACCTTCAGAAATGTTTATGAATACTAAGATGTAGCACATGGCCATATTAGTGCTATAAGAACCTCGGTGAATTTCTAAAGGTGTTGGACAATCTTGTGTATGGTACTTCTGGTTCTAATGCAAAGAATAATGGTTCAATCGCTTCAGACACCATCTATTCTATTATAACTTTGAAGTACTTATACTAAGGAAAGAATAAAGATTTAAGTCGAGAGACATCTTTCTTATGCATAATTCTATAAATTCTTAACATTACTATCTAAGTGTTGGATTATTGGAATTAATTAAGACTTCTGAATAGTATGTTAAGTGGAGAAGAAATGAGAATTCTTTTGGGATCTCAATCTCAAGTTGAAAAAATAAATAAAAGAGAGTCCATTTATTAGTTAAATCTCTTATTAAGCTGTTAGATTATTTTAAATTTTTTTGGAGAGTGTCCAAGTGCATGGAAATTATATATATATAGGTTGAATATATATATATATATAATAATCAAGACTTAGCATTTAGCACTTTGCACGTGCACGACGCGACATGGATTAAATTCAAATTATATTTTAATTCAATACTTAATTAAATACGTAGTTTAATTAATTTTTTAAATTACATTTTTAATTAGAAACAATGTAACTGTCAGGAAAATGATAAGACTATTATAATCAGTGTATTGTTTAAATTAACAGTCATAATTGTGTGAATAGTTGTTGTAACCTTATATAAGAGGAAATAATCCACATAAATTTACATGCATTTTTAAAGCAAAGTATTATTACTCTCTAGTAAAAGATATTCTCATACTTTCTCAGACATTTTCAACATCAACAAAAATTATTAAATAGGAATTTCAGAGTGCTGATTACAATTCCTTGGGTGCCTTAGTTGAATCATAGGAATGAATTGTCATAATCCCTACAGTACAAATAGTGAGGAAAACTATCACCTTAAGAATAATGTAGAGGTTTCTGCACGTAATTAGGCACATTAAATTTTCAACTTTTCAATAGATTTTCTAGCAAAAGCTCCAAATTATCAAAATCCAACCAAATGAGAGAAAATTCGTGGACGAAGCAGATGTAAAAAGCATGCATGCATTCTCCAAAATGATAAAAGGACAAGATTCATACACTAGCTGACTAGCTTCAACTTCAACAAGTTGGCATCTTTATGAAATCAGTACAACCATCACTTTTTTTTCATTTTCAATGTACCATCAGGCGGCCATACCATGACACGTGACCCTACACCAAATATATATTAGTATGTATTACTAGCTATATATATATCCTATATTTTTAATTCTCCATTAGACGACTATCATAATAATTTTCTATGACTATGGCCATAAAAAAGTTCCTTCACTATGTAAAATGTTCAAGAAGAATTATAGTTAATGCAGTACACAAAGTGAGTCGTTTGCCACATATTAAAATATCAGTTCAAATTGAAACTTCTTAAGCATAAATAATTGGTTCAAAGAAGATTAATACTGCAACTGCAAGCGTGTTGAATAATGAGCCAGATGATACTGACTGAATTAAATATAATTACCGCAAACATGTTCAAACTTATAATCTAATTATTTTGAAAAATGGAGCACGTGATACTGCTTTGGTGGGTTTCTCGTGTTATTACATCCTTTTCATGCCCTTAGGCCGCAATCCCCATTTAATTTGTGGAATGGGATGGAATGATGAATGAAGTTAAGGAATAAGATAGTTTAATTTATGATAAATTATATTTACTTTGTGTGATAAGAGAAATAATAAAAATGAATATTATTAGCTGTTTACTTAAATGAATGATAATATAAGAATAAATATTGAATGATCATAATACTCTTTATATAAAAAAAAGAGAGAAATATATTTTCCTTTTTACTCTTATTTTTTAAAGTAATTTTTTTTTTTAGTGGCCACTAAATTATTGCTTATGGTGTTGTAGCTTGGAAAAAAAATTATGAAAATTTATGTTGACCGTTGTGCCCATAAGTAATATAAGTCTATGGCGTCAAACAGACAGAGCCCACGATTTTGAGTCTGAATCTGGATGTTTGATGTCACGACGACATCAATTTATAGACAGCGGCTAAAAAGATCTGAAAATATACACAATAAGAACTAAATGGACATCTCAAATATCATCCTAGATTGCCTAGATGCTGGGATAGGAAAATCATGCCTCCTGGATCTAATACATCATCTAATATTTAATACCCTACAATAGTGGACTTAAGGTCTTCTATCAAGCCAACATCGTGCAAAGTAATTTTTATTTTATTTTTATTTTTTATAGTTAGCATCATACTATATATGCATATGCACGGCTTCCCCCCTAGCTAGCCACCATGCATGTGGGGTGCATAGTTCAAATGTGGGTATTGTAGTTGAAAATGTAACATTTTTCTCATTCTATCATTTATAGGGCATTAAACACATAATAACTACAATCCACCTTCGAGAAATCGAAGTTGGAGAAAGACATAACTGACCTCCATAACATAAGAAATTTAATACCTGCCCTGTCAAATACAACCATTTATGGTACTGATATACGCCGCAAGAGAGTTCACCAGACTCAATGGCTAAGAGGATGGAGCCTTTGGTTTTCTTGGAATGCACTTGGCTTTGACGCCCTCAGTCTCTTTCTCTGGAAGTTCCAAATTTAGGCTCCTGCCACCCAATTACTTTCAAAAATTAAATCCACCAAATATAGAATTTTAATTCTAGGGAAAAAGTTTCATGGCTTTCTTTTTTCTGTATTAATTTCTTAATAAATAATGGAAACAAATGCTGGATGTAGATTGTAGATACTCTCCCCTATTGTTGAAAAGGGCAACTTTCTTTTATGTGCTAAGAACAAAGGAAATGCAGTAGGTACGGAAGGCCTCTGTATTTCAAGTACTGTCACGCCTATCCCTATCCCTATCCCTATCCCTAGTTTGGGCCACAGGTCACTGAAGTTAATAAATGCACAATTGGATGGATTAAATGATTGAGACTCCGAGGGGCATAAATTAAAAATGATCAAGAATTAAATGATTTTTTTGTTTTTTTATAATCAGAAAATTTATATACTCTATTCTATTTTTTATTTCATTTAATGAATATATGATATGTGTATTAAATATTTTTTTATAAAAATAATTAATTTAAAAATAGATACACTTAGAATAAATATAGAAAATTAAAACAGAAGGTGAAATAGAGGGTCGAAAGTAATAATCAGAAAAAAGTAGTGTTAATTATTCATGGACATTTTTTACCAACTATCACACAACTAAGCATACAAAAATTGCTCCCCCAATTTAGTGATGTGTTCCGCTTGTCATTTCTGCAAGCCCATGGCATAGTGCCCGTTAATTCCCTGGAGTCTTCTCCTTAATTCAAAAGCAAAACGTGCACATTTACAACTTGTATAAATAAAAACTCATGTTATACCTGCACGCAATATTTACGTACAAATGATAGAAAATTGTTCATTTTTTTTGGGGGGGGGGGGGGCACGTGTTTAACAAATAGTATATACTTGTGCATTTGAAGTAAAGCTGCAGTAGACGTATTATACATATTTTGTATAGTACCTATTGAATAATGATATCCTATTTTAACAAATGTTTATAAATTAAAACTTATATCAAAATTGTTTGTGTCTTCATTGCACCTCATACAAATAAAAATAAAAAATAAAAAATCTTAATAATTTAGAAATTATTGATTGCTGTAAATAGTTGCCTGTACGTAATATAATTAGTTGTGCCTTGATTGTAAATTAAACAATACAGAGATATATAATAATTGTTACATAATTTATAAATAATACAAGCAAAATACATGAAAATAATGTCAAGATATGCCATGTGTGTGTGTGTGTGTGTGTGTGTGCTCCCATATATATAATGCTTAGATACGTGTACTTTAATTGCAAATCCATTAACCTGTGTGTTATCAGTTTTTATATTTTTACACATTGATCTTTATTTTATTTTTTTATTTCATCTTCTAGTCCTTAATTAAGTATATCTAATAAATATTTAATACATATTTCATATAGTCATAAAGGATAATAAGAGATGAAATATAAATTAGAAGAGGAGATTTAAATTAATATTTTTAGACTGAAATATAAATATTTTTAGACTAACTAGCTAGCTGTGAGCAATTTACTCATAATCTGGTCAAAAGAATGTATATTTTGACATAATCCACCATCCCATTACTATCGGTACTTTATATATACACAATCATTTATGAAAATTATACATATTTCTCCATTTCTCTACAATTTTTTTCATCTTTTTCTAACTCCATACTATAAGTATATTTTCTTCCATTTATATTATTTTATTTTAATTTATTTTAGTGTAAATTTCATTTGAAGTTTGTTTAATGAATACAAATATCTTGACAATTAAATTATATTGATATCAATTTTATAAGTTTAAATATATATTGTATTTATTTATATAAATCTATTATTCAATTAGATGCACATGCATGGAGTGTGAAATAACTACTTATAATAATAATAATAATAATAATAATAATAATAATGATGATGATTGTGATACATGGAGACCTAGTTAAAATAAAATGGGTTCAAGTTCACAAGTTAAAGAAACAGAGTTGGTAAATATATATATTGATTTCACAAGGGCAGACTGCCATGTGATAAGCTGTACCCAAAGTCAGAATCAGAGCAAGTAAAAAACAAAGGATACTACATCGACGTAGCTGTAGAAACAAACATAGTAATGCATCCAATTATATAATTTTCCAGTGCGTACAAACTAACAAAATACTCACCGATCCGCATTGTAAGAAGTGGACCTCTTAAGATCAGCTGGAAATTCCTCTTTCTTTGTCTCCACTATGCTCCCGCTGAAGTACTCTTTCTCCTCCGCTTTCCCCCTCCCGCTCTCTGCGCTACCCCCGCCACGTGTCATCCTAATCTTGTACTGCCCCATCAGACCCAGGCCCTGCCCGGCCCCGCAGTCCTTGAACGACATCGAACCGCATGAGATCAACTGCATCAGAACTGACGACCTACACCTCTCCATCTGATCTTGGTTATGGCTATTTGCCGCCGTTGCCTCGCCGTTCGCTGTTTCTGCCCGCACTGTTACACACCCGTCTGCTGCCATTAAGCTTTCCAGAGTTTCTGGGCTCGAATCGGACGGCGGTGGTGAGATCTCCATCTCGTCTCGGTGCGGTTCCTTGCCCTTCCCTTTTTCCACTATCTGGGTGAGAGGTCTGAGTCGGCGGAGACAGTTGTCCTCTGTCTGTGTGGAGGCGTCGGCGGCGCCTGATCTGCAGGAGTACGACTCGGCCTTGTAAACGTTGTACTCGAAGTCGATGGAGCTGCAGGACTGGTTGCGCCGCCGTCCGTCCGCTTCCCGGAGATAATCTAGGTGATCGTCTCTTCCGCTTTCCAGCTGAGGCGGAGGCTGCTGCATTGGACAAGAAGAACCCATTTCCAGAAATGCCTTCTCGGGAAGCTCTGATCCTTTAAGGACGTATTCATGGCCGTGCGCCGGGTGGATGAAATCGTTGTCCGATAAATCGTGCCAAACGAAGCCATTCTTGTAGCTCCTGGATCATTATTCAAAAACAGAATTTAATTACAAGCCCAAAAAGGAAATTGTAAAAGAAATTGAATAGAAAAGAAAAATAGCACTAATAAATTTACATACGTACCGTTTGCAGGACCAGGAGTACATGGCGACCATGCCTTTACCACGAAGAACATTCAAGCGATTAATCACATCTACAGAGAGGAAGAAAAAAAAAAACATCACAAGAGTTCAAAACCAAAAGAAAACTGTGAATGTTTGGTGACTTAATTAATTTCAAAATAATATATTTCACTAATTACCTGTGAGAAAGAGGCCTTGAGGAGAAGAAAGAGGAACCTCCATGAAATGGGGGTGGTCGAGCTGGCCATTCCTGCAGAGATAATACAAAAGGGGCACCTTTTTGAGGTTGGCCTTATGAGTCCAAACAATGGTTCTGTCGGGGCTAATTTCTCTTTGGCACTCTTTGGTCTTTCTTGCTGACCTGGAGGTTGAAACCGCCATTGTATAATTGCTTAGCAGATTGAGAGAGAGATGGACGTGGTTTTTGAGTCCATGCATGGAGTGTATATATATAGCTGTTAAGAGCATGGGCGGGTGGCTGTGTGTTAAAACTTAAAAAGGGGAGGATTTAAACGTGGATGCTCGAGACAATAGCTAACAAATTAACTATATATTGGTGCATTGAATAGATGTTATTTTGTGAAAATTAATTTTATAAAAAGGTTAGAGAAAATAAATTTATAAAAATGAAATATTAATTTAGATATGTATCTGGGTTGATTTTTTTCAAAAAAATAATATTTTTATTGATATAATATATCTCGTTTCTGAGCATGTATAGTTAATTTATATAAGGGTGTCAAGAAAATCTCATTTTTCCTTTTACATATGATGTATATATGTTGGTAATGATATGCAGTCCTCTATTCTAATTTATATTTCATCTCATATTTTATTTTATGAATAAATGATACATGTATTAAATATTATTTTGTAAAAATAATTGATTGAGAATCAAATACATTTGGCATATATACATCTAGTTAGAATAAGAGATGAAATATGAAGTCAAAAATAGAGAATCCAAAGTGATGTCGGGATGGGTGGAAAATAAATTGTGAAAACTTTTTTCGAGAAGACCAAAAAATTCAAAAAATTCTCTAAAATATTTTTAGGTAAAATGATTGTTGTCCTCTCGCAATCCATACTCGTGCTACCAACTTTTAGTTTTATATTCCAGTACATATTTGGCGTCCTCTTCTATTTACATATATTACTTGCAGAAGCTGATGATATCTTCTTCCGATGTTAAAACTGGGGGAAATTTTATTTATATTGGGTGTTAATTGCAGCAGCAATGTTGAGGAGGATAATAAAATCCACAATATATTGACATGATACTATTTTTATTGTTTTATGTATAAAACTTTTTGCAGGCAAGAATTTCCCATAAGAATGAAGCCTTTTTTTTATTTTTTTTATTTATACATGCGCAAATTAAGAATTTGTTGGAATTAATTTTCAAACTTCAAATATAAACATGTGAAGACGATGTTATTGGACTAATGGCCACTCAAGAAGGATAAAGTTTTATTAAAAGATTTCAAGTTGGAACTTGATTAAAGCATGTAACATATTACATATAGGTATCAGCCATTTAGGCTTGTTAATAGGTAGGATATTGCCCTACCTAAGTCCATACCATAATATACACAAATAGTTATATCCTATATTTACCCTACCCTAGTTAACCCATAAACCCAACTAAACCTATACCATAAAACACCCAAATAATAGACTCTAAACTAGACCCTACCTTATCAAACCCAAGACCCATTGGGTCTAGTTTATTATACCAAATTTTTTTATTGTGTTTTGACTTGACTAATTTTTTTACCTTTCCCAAATTTTTTTATTGTCAATCAAAATGCTAAAACTATCTAATATATAAATGCTAGAGTAATTTATTAATATTGGTTAAATTTTTTCGGCATAATTTAAAAAAGCTAACTCAATTTTTTTAAATTAAAAAAGTGTATACATTTAATTTTAATCGTTTAATTTAATTTAGTTAATTTATAATAACTTGTGTCAATAAGATCTTGATTAAGTGACAAAATTGAGACTCAAAATCTGCAATTAAAAGGTCTAGATTTCTAGTTTAGCAAACTAAACTGTAATTAAGTATGCTAATAGTAATTTATCCAATCCCTTTAAAATCTAATTTGATTTAAAATCATTAATTTTACTTTATTAATTTTTAATATAATTAATGCACCGCATGATGTACTAATTACTTTTTTTTTTTATAGAGAAAACGATAGAATGTATTGATAATAATCAAATGTCAAAAGTACATTGTCCAACCATATAGCCTAAATTGCAATAAGCATAAGTCCAATGATACAAACCATTCAAAAGAGGGGGCATTCAAAAACTCAGCCAAATATTTAGATGCAAATTGAATAGTATCAAAAGTGGATTTTGTTGATTTTCCAAGCAAAGCTTGCTTGCACTGATATCATATAGACCAGTAGCAAATTATGAAAAGATCAAAGAGGGATGAGTCGAGCTTATGGAACACCAAACGAATCCAACTTTCAATATCCTCATCCAAAACACCAAGAGTTGAGTGTGGTATGTTAGAAAGTGCCCACACTTGTCTAGAAAAATGATACCTTTGGAAAATGTGAAGTAAGGTTTCCATCTCTTCACCACAAAGGAAGCAAAGTCCATCAGTTCGAAGACCTCTCCTAGCCAAATTATCACAAGTAGGAAGGGCATTTAGACACATCCTCCAAGCAAATATCTTCACTTTATGTGGTAATTTTTGAGACCAAAGGAAGAGATAATTATGATTCTGCACATGACTAGAATAACCCCTAGAATCCAACAATTGTTGTTTGAAGACAGACCGCGCCAAGAAATAAGCACTTCTAACTATAAAGTTATCCCTTTTACCAAAATGTCAAATCAATGTATCAGGAATCTGCAAACCACTCAAGGGAATGGCAATAATAGCGTTGGCATCATCATCAGTAAAATTTGACCGGATCAAATCAACATCCCAACTCCCAGTTACAGTGTTTATTAAAATACTAACATTAGAATCTCTTGGTAAAGTGAATGTAACTGAAAATACCCCAAAAGAGGAAGATCTAGGAATCCAAGTATCATGAAATATACGAGCAGAAAGACCATCACTAATCTTATACCTCAAACCCGCACATAAAATAAGTTTAGAATCCCATATGCTTTTCCATGTGAATGAAGAATTAAATTCTCTAATAGCATCAGCAAAACAAGAATAAGGATAGTATTGTGCTTGAAAAAGTCTACTCAAGAGTAAATGAGGGTGGTGAATCAGCCTCTAAGCTTGTTTAGCCAACATTGCCGTATTGAAAGACTGAAGATCTTGAAAACCAAGACCACCATCCTCTTTACTCCTTCCCTAAACATCCCGTTTTAGCCAATGTATTTTGTGACTGCCTTTATCACTCCACCAGAAATCAACCATCATGGACTCAATCTCGTGGATTAAGTTAATCGGCAATTTGAAACAAATCATAGCATATGTCGGAATGGCTTGCACAATAGATTTTTAAAAAATCTCCGTGCCTGCTCTAGATAATAACTTCTCACTTTAGCCTTGCATTTTATGCTAAATCTACGCATGAATATGAGCAAAAATATCCCTCTTTGATTTGTCAATCATTGCCGAAAGCCCTAGATATTTATCATGTTTTTCTTCAATCCGCATGGCAAGAATACTCTGAATCAAATTCCTATCGGCCGCATATGTGTTGGTGCTGAAGACAATAGTGGATTTTTGCAAGTTAATGTGTTGACCAGAAGCCAATGTGTAAGTATCAAGGACATCTTTAATGACATAAGCAGCGTCCTCAGTAGCTTGATAAAAAATAAGAATGTCATCTGCAAAAAAATAAATGAGTAATGCCAGGTGCAACCCAACATATCCTCATGCTATGTAAGAGTCCTTTTTGCTCCCTGCGACTAATGAAAGAACTTAAAGCTTCTACACAAAAAAGGAATAAATAAGGTGATAACGGATCCCCTTGAGGAATGCCCCTTTGTGGATAGAAAAGGCCATATTGTTTTACTATTAAGAATGACAGAATAAGAGACAATAGTTATACATCTCATAATAAGGCTAATTTATCAAAATACAGTGAATTGGCCACAATTTTACAAAATTACCGTGGTTTGAAAAAAGTTACAAAATTACCGTAAGGCGTGGCTCCAGGCCACGCCTTTCATTTCCGAATTTTTTTTTTATAAATTAAATAGAGGGCCACGCCTCTAGCATGGCAAAATCCACTTTGTTTATTGAAAATTGATTCAGCCACGCCTCTTGCATGATGTTTTTTTTTTTTATATATATATTATTATTCTATATTATATATTATGTATATTATATATTGTACATTATATAGTATATATTGTATATATTATATGTTATGTGTATTATATACTATAATATATATAATATATTACATAATTATATATTATGATATATATTATATATTGTATTTACTATATATATTAAAATATATAATGTATTATATATTGTATATAGACTAATCTATTTACAATGTAATAAATATTTACAAGTAATATGTAAATTGTGATACACATAATTTATAATAGATGTAATTTTTATAAATAAATATATAACATTTATAATTTGTTAGAAATATTAAATTGGAGAAGGAAGATTTTGACCCACAAATATCAGGTTGGTTTTTAAATTTTTGAAAGTATATTAAATTGAGTTGTTTATTATTAAGTTTGAATTGATATTGTGATGCGAAATTTATTTTAGTTTTTAATTTGAATAATTTGAAATTGATAAGCATGACATTAGTATTAGTTTATGTTTGTGGTTTTTCCTTTGTAATTATTAATTCATATACAATGAAAAATTAAAAAATAAAAGCACATAATGGAGTATCAATATTTTTACATTACTAGTTATTAAGCATGCTTATCAATTGCTAATAAATTTATATTAAATTTTAATTAGTTTATATTTAGTTTCAAAATTAAAATTAAATAATTAATTAATTCATACTAAGTAAAATATTTTTTAACAAATTATAAATGTTATATATTTATTTATAAAAATTACATCTATTATAAATTATGTGTATCACAATTTACATATTACTTGTAAATATTTATTACATTGTAAATAGATTAGTCTATATACAATATATAATACATTATATATTTTAATATATATAGTAAATACAATATATAATATATATCATAATATATAATTATGTAATATATTATATATATTATAGTATATAATACACATAACATATAATATATACAATATATACTATATAATGTATAATATATAATATACATAATATATAATATAGAATAATAATATATATAAAAAAAAAAAAAACCATCATGCAAGAGCCACGCCTCTTAATCAAATTTCAATAAACAAAGTGCATTTTGCCATGCTAGAGGCGTGGCCTCTCTATTTAATTTATAAAAAAAAAAAATTCGGAAATGAAAGGCGTGGCCTGGAGCCACGCCTTACGGTAATTTTGTAACTTTTTTCAAACCACGGTAGTTTTGTAAAATTGTGGCCATTCACTGTATTTTGATAAATTAGCCTCATAATAAGGTGAATAAAAAGGCCATCAATACCAAGTTTATGTAACACTCTCTCTAGGAAAGACCACTCAATCTTATCATATGTTTTGCTCATATCTAGCTTTATTGACATGTATCTTTATGATCCCCTAGATTTATTTTTAAGAAAATGGTGTATCTTATAAGCAACTAGCACATTGTCTGTAATAAGTCTAGACGAGACAAAAGCACATTATGTACTAGAAATAATGGAATCAAGAAAGGGTCGAAGGCAATTACAAAGTCTTAGACACAATTTTGTAAACCACATTACAAAGACTAATAGGCCGAAATTGACTTATAGATTCAGGATTAGAGCATTTTGGGATTAAAACAATATGTGTATAATTGAATTTAGGGTAATCAATCTCATGATTCAAAAAGTTTAGAACATACTCAATGACATCAAGGCCAACGGTATGATAAAAGTTTTGGAAGAAAAGAACAGGCATACCATCAGGACCTGGAGACTTAAGAGGGGACATTTGAGACAATGTTCGGACAACCTCTTCAGCAATGAATTATTTAAGTAACTCCTCATTCATACTGTGGTTTACTTGTTGTTCAATAGAACTCAACATAATCGCACAAGCATCAGAAGATGGCCGACATGATTGGAACGAAGTATAGAAGTAATTAAGCACAATCGGTTCCAATTGATGTGTAGTGGTACACCAATTAGCATAATCATCCCTCAATCTAGAAATTTGATTAAACTTATGCCTTTTAGTAGCTTTGGCATGAAAATATTTTATGTTACGATCCCCCTTCTTTAGCCATTGCAATTTATACCGCTGTCTCCACATCACTTCTTCCCTATCAAGTAGCTCCTCCAAATGCAGTCGTAAGCTGTGAATTTGTGCTCGAGAAGATTCTGAGAGTGTGCCTCTGCTCAACAGATCAATATGTCATCTCAATGCACTAATCTGTCGGGTGACATTACCGAAAGAAACTCTGCTCCATTTAAGAAGACCAACATGGCAATTTTTTATTCCTTCCCACACCTTAAGATGTGCATCAGGTTCATGTATACAGTTCCATTGTTGTTCAATTATCTTAGAACATTCAGTCAAACGCAACCACATTGCCTCAAACTTAAACTTTTGTCGTTTAGGAGAAAAAGAGCTCATTTCAAGATGAGAAAGTTGAAGCAAAATAGCTCGGTGATAAGAAGAATGATAGCTAAGATGTTGAACTTGAAAACTAGGGTGTTGATTAATCCAAGAGATTGATGCGTAGAATCTATCCAATCTTTCAGAATAGTATTTGGATGGACTCGGTTATCACTCGAAGTGAAAGGATAGCCAATAAATTTGAGATCATGAAGACCAGAATTTGATAAACAATTCCAAAATGCCTGCAAACGCTAGTTTTGGACAGAAACTCCACCTTGCTTTTTGGTACGGCGTAAAGTCTCATTAAAATCACCAGCACATAGCAAGGTAAGTTAGATTGCATGCTAAGCTACTCCAGAAGTTGCCATGAAAATTTTCACTGATTAGCAACCCAATTTCCATATAAGCCTGTAAACCAAAACTGAAGACCATTAACATCATCATTCACTGTTACATCAATATGCGTCTGTGAGTATGTTCTTAGAAAAACATGGAGATTTTTATTCTAGAGTAGTGCCAGTCCTCCTGAGCTACCATTAGAGGTAACAAACACACTATGTAGACCAAAAGAATCCAGAATATATTCCAACTGCTTCACAGAAAGTTTTGTTTCCATTAAGAAAATGAGCTTGGGCTTGAAATGTTGGAAAAGTTCTCCAAGTTCCCAAACTGACCAAAAGGTGGCCCAACCCTTAGCAGTTCCAAGATAGGCAATTTATGGCAACTCATAGCCTCCATCGATGAAGTAGATGCAGAAGAGTGCCAGAGTTGAGACATTTAGTAGCATGGGTATCATGCTCCTCATTCAATATCACATCAGTCTTAGAACGCTAACCACTATTACGCACCGAACTACATCGTCTAGATGAGGTTCAGAGAGTACAAAAACATTTGCAGCCATTTACGGTTGGAACAGAAACCTTATCAACAGATAAGGGGACATCAACTAGAGACAAGAGGTTGTGGCCAATCGTAGTGTTTAGGAAAGGTAGAGCAATGGAGTGGGATTTAGATTCACAAATCTGTTCTATATCACCTAACTGTGGTTAGGGTTTGTGAAGCCTTTCTCAATAGGTGCATACTTGACAATTGCATTAAGCGATGATTGTATTGGTGTAGCATAATCATGAGAAGGTTTATCAGGACCTGAACTAAAAGATCCAAAGATGGCGTTGCCTCGAGGACTAGTCCCTCTGTGACCATGACTAAGATCAACATATATACTACTCAATGCATGATTACTGGCAGAGACACCTGGGTTTGATGATGAAGTTGCAGTCCTTAAGATTGAAGTAAACCTTGATGATGTAACATGCATCCAACTACCAAACTGGAGGTCTTTATTAGGATCAAAATATGGAAGATATTGCTGGTCATAGTCATTCATGATGTATCCAATAATGCCACATATATAGTAGAAATTAGGTAACCTTTCATATTGAAAAGAAATCACTGATTGGATTTCTAAAGAGGTGGTGATTTTTGCTATACGTGGCAGGATCTTGCTTATATTCAGTTGAACTCTTAGTCTTAGAAAATCAGCACTAAAATTATCCAAAAAAATATCATCTATCTCCAAATATTCACCAATTTTATCCCCAATACATTGAGTAATGTTACTGGAATGTGATGCACCGATGGCCTGCGGACTCGAACATGAAAAGCACACCAATCCAAATTAACATGAAGGGGGTTATCATCCGGACGGAGTGAAGACAGAACCAACAAATTCTTTTCAAACGACCATGGGCATCCATTAATCACCTTGACCTTGTCTCGTATGTGTGAAAAAAAAAAAAAAGCAACCGGCCCAAGCCAATTTGTTTCACTTTAATGCCCTTTCCTGGTTTGAAAGCCTAGGAGATTGTATGGCAGAAAGCATCCAAACTATAAGGCTTTTGTGTAACTAATCTCCCCACCAAAGTTAGATCAAAATCTAGTGTATCTGTTTTCCAAGTATCATCAGATATAAGTATACACTTCTCAGAATCCGTCAGAACAAGGGAATTATGCATTTGATTCCCTACATCGTCCATAATCATCAGATGAGCAACCAGAATCAGAGAGAACAACAAGTAAACCAATTGTAGAACTGGAAATCACAACAATTTCTGCAAAAACAATGCAACATGGAAAGACAAACAAACAAACACAATAGATAAACCGAGAAAACGGGGAAGATAGGAAAACTAGACAACCAAATTAAACAACCAAAGAAAAGACTCAGGAACTAGAAAGGGAACAAGATCAACAAAGTGTGAAACATGAGCAACAACTGATAAAATTTCGTAATCCATTAAGAATCACAAAGGAAATTAAACAAAAAGATCTAAATGAAACTCCCAAGAAGAGAGAAGTACTAATTATTGAAATATTAATGATTAAAAAATTGAATTTTTTCTTCTTTTGTTTTTCTTTAAATCCTAACTAAAGATTCATTTTTGTTTTTCCTTTTGTCGTGTAGTTTGCTTATATCAAGTTGTCAATTTTTTTTCCTTGGCCAAATTTGTTTTGGAGTGGCATTCAGGAAACAACTATGAACTTTCATCCAAATACACTGATTATTTGGAGAATGAGTAATTTCGAGGCATAGAATATGTGGTTAAATTTTGTATATAAACATAATTACACCTGTTCAATTATTTTTAATATATTTTTGGGTTTAGGTTTGACAAAACTGGTAACTAAATAAAATTTTATAAGTAAAAAAGATTAAAGTTGGAAAGGAGAGAGTTGGAACATAAGTATTTATTGGGTATTTTTTTGGGTATTAGAAACCTATCCTTACCCATTTCATTCTAGGTAGGATTTGGGTTTCATGTCTATTTATTGGGTATGGATATGGGTGCCGCATTATTGTCATGGGCATGGCAGCGGTCCCCAAGTAAAATTTTCTCCTCATCGCGGCGGTCGCGGTGGTGCGTTCGGTTCAGCATTTTGGGGTCTTGATTGTGCGTTTCAGGGTAAATATCAATTTTCAGATTAAGGTTTTTGTACATTTTCATTCGTTTAAACCTATTGCACATTTGAATAATTGATTTTGAATTGTATTAGGTAGTAAATATTCATGCGTGATCGATGTTGGATTTTTGGTCCCAAAATTTGTATCAAATGTGATAATTGGAGAATTATTGAGTTAATTGAGCTAGAAAAAAACCCTAAATTTGAAAAATTGGGCTCTAAATGACAACAATTAAGTTATTAAACTAATTGGCTTATTATTACTGTTTAGGACATTAATATGCATTGAATTGATTATATCTATTGCTTGTGTCGTTAAGAACCATGTAACCGATAGTAAATTAACGACATTATTAAGAGTATTTCTTAACGATAATTCCGGATGAAGTCTTATATATCAAATTAATTGGGTAGTTACTGATTTTAGACAATTAATAGTAAAATTTTATTTATTGGATGTTATTTAGGTCAAATGTAAGTTTTGATAAGTAAATGATTCTTTTGGTTAGGTGACAAGGAGCAGGAAACTGCAGATCAATCGACTATAACCATATTTCTAAAGCTTTTGAGGTGAGGGTCTGTCAATCTGGCACCTTTCTCGTACCTACCTGTTGTTGTGATAAACCCCTATGAGGGTTTCTGTTCCTGTATCGTATTTGTTGAAAATCTATATATTATTTGAAATCTCGACTGTTAGTTACTTCTAATGTGTACACCCCTGTGAGGGTTATTGCTTGTTTCTGTTATTTATTATATTATTCGATTCTGTCCCTTGTACCTTACAGCCTTGCCGGCTGACTCCGTATTACTTGTTTATTTCTTATCATGTTAATCGTTCAAGAAATATTGTCGATATATTTAAGTTCATTCTATATATTAGTTATTTCGCCTTGATGGCATACTTGATTATCAATTGTACTAGCTGAGTGCCAATTCCAGTGGAATGCTTAGATTATTATTCCTGAACGACCTTGTTGGCCAGTATATTGGATGTTCAGATTGTATCTCATTATATTCATGTTATTGTCTAAAGGTTAAAATTGTATCTGTTGGCATTACATCATTCTAACCCATGGGACGCCATGGGCGGTTTCCACTCGAAGGGACGCCACGAGGGTTTGGGCCCAGGGGCTAGGTTCGAAAGACGATTGGGCGGAATAGACCGATGGATACAGGTCTTACGGCTACTACCCACCTATGATCCTGACTTACAGGTAGCTAGAGGTAGCGAACTATGAGTGACGGGATCTAGCATGCGGTTGACCATGCCATATAAACTACTTATTACCTGCCAAGCTGAGTGCTCGAGTAATAGAGCGATAAGGAAATCTTGTTTATACTGTACTGATGCTCGATACTTGCAATTATAATTTGATTCAGGAGTAATAAGGACAAAATGACCAACGACCTGTTAATTTGATATCATATGTGTCATGTACGCTATTGATTCATATCAGAAGCTCTTGCTTGTTACTGAGTTGTTCATTTATTATTGTATCTCAATGGTTTTTCTTTCAGTTTTGTCATTTTCTTTCCCTCACTAAGTCTTTAGGACTTACCTTCCTTGTATACTTTATTTTTTTCAGACAAGTCTATGTGAGAAGCAGGGACTCATGCTTTGGTGAAGGGTTATTTTGTAATAGATTATGTGTTTTGATTGTATATGTAGTCTGCACCTGCTCGAGACAGCTATCTAAGAGATGTTATGAAGATGTTTGTATGAAACCTAAGATACTTGATTGTACATATTATGCTACGGAATGATATTTTGGGTTAGTGCTAGTTGCTCTTCCTTGAGATTGGTTAAATTCTTGATTCCCATTTATTGTTTGATTTAGTTTCAAGCTTGAATTGGTAGCACCTCTGCTTAGAGGTCATCCCGAGTGGTGGCGCTACATGATTTATATAATTTTTGACAACTTTTGTATTATTACTTATTTTTTTCCAGTGATTTTAATCCTTTGTAGCTGTAGAAACACTAATTCGTGGAATGGCTAATTGGTGAATTTTTTAATCTTTGAGTTTTTGGAGACATCAGTATGGATATATATTGTGACTATTGTCTATTTACTTTTGGCTAATTTGTCTTCTCTATTGATTGACAGCCTTTTTTTCCCTTAAATTGTATTTGTTGTATTTTATTATTTTTATATTTTTACGTAATAAATAATGTTATTATCTCTCGAAAAAAATTACTAACATTTTTTCTCTTTCAATTTTGATGCCAGTAATGGATTTGCAATGTTGTTGCGTGTGATTAGAACTACATTCTGCCGTCTTTTCTAAGATAGAAAGCAAAATGTATTAGTTGTTGACTAACAACTTACAAGTGTTATTTATTTTTTACTGAAGTTTACATAAGCATACCAATATCAATGATTTATTATGATTTAAACTACAAACTCCACATCTATCAAAGTGAAAGTGATCCCAATTGATCGACCACTCAATATATTATTTGATTGTTGATAGTCTTGATCTTGCCCAAAGGGTGAATGTTTAGATCTCAAAGTTTAATTAAATACCCGAGAGCATCGTTATATCATTATTTATTATAATTTGTTGATAATTATTAACGGGTCTATTTTTGATATTTTTATCTAAATATGGTTTATCTCTAAAAATAATATCGAATTATTTAAATACTACTAAATAATCTAATGCAAATTGTTAGGTTGTAGTTATGCTGTTTAAATATTAACAATAGTAATTGAGTGTTCAATTGTGAATAATGGTAGTGTATAAGATAATTAATTTATACTTACACAAATTTATAACTAATTGCATGTCACACAGGTTCAGATGAAAAATAAGAATCACGCCCTACAAATCTTGCGTTGCATAATCATGAACGGAAAGTGCTTTATAATTGCAAATTCAATCAATGAAAATTAGTTAAGTAATGATATTTACTGAAGTTGTTTAGTTTGAGATACTATTACATATGGAACTAATTAATATACACATTCTGATGGGAGTTAAATTAAATTTGGTGAAATGTCTTAATTAAAATTAGTTAAGTACACGACATGGGACCAGAAAAGGCATAATGCTATGAGAAAATTATTTCTGTAATTTCACTTTCATTTTCTCATTGCTGCAAATTGAATCTTCGCATTAATGTCAAACCCTTAGGCAACAATCTTCATTCGAGATGTCAACTATGATACTGTAGTTGATATAGAAGTTGAATGCGATATCAATAATACTTTTGTATTCAAGCTAGTGTATTTTTTTAAAAATAATATATGAAATAAGAGAAGTAATTATGATGTTTTTAGTGTGGAGTGAACCATAAGAGTTATTACCTTCATTTTTAAGGTCATATCCGTTCTTTCTTTCTTTTGTTTTTTTTTTTTTTTTTTGTCCAAAGACGTTATTACCTTTGCCATTTCATTAAACTTTTCAAATTGAGATATTAGTAGTGGGATCAATAACTAACCAGGAATGTAATAAAAGGGATTGTTTGTTTTTGTTTTGGTTGTTGGAGAGTATATTTTTGAAAAATGTATTTCAATAGTGGATTTGGAGAATATAATATATGTTTGCTATTGTTTTGGAGGTGATTGGAGAATGTTTTGAGATGAATGGTTTATTTGGGTAAATTGCATTTTTGGTCCCATTCTTTATGACTTTCGCACATTGCATCCCATAAGTGCAATTTTTTTGCAATTTAAGGACCACGACGGCTTTCCGTTCAATAATTAATGGAACAGTCACGTGCCACTTACATGGCCATTAAATTGTTGCTTTTTTGGTCCCATAAGTTATGCTCATTTGTATTTTTGGTCCCAACGATAGCTCCAATAATTTTTTTTGAAGTTTTAACTGCTTTTCTTCATTACATTCAACATCCTAAACAATCCAAGTATCACTTGTTTTGTTTTTTCACACATTTGAGGGTCTTTCCAAGTAAAGAAATCACATCTATTATTCATGGAAGCACAACCATGAAATCTCCTATTTGGATTTTCATTTGTCCATTAGGTTTTCAATGAAGATGGTGTGCCACAAAAATAAATAGCACATTCACTTGCAGCTATTTTTCTATCTTCTTCTGCAAAAATTTATTGGAGCTATCGTTGGGACCAAAAATGCAAACGAGCCTAACTTATGGGACCAAAAAAACAACAATTTAACGGCCACGTGAGTGGCACGTGACTGCTCCGTTAATTATTGGACAGAAAGCCCTTTTAAGTCCTGAAATTGCAAAAAAATTGCACTTATGGGATGCAATGTGCGAAAGTCATAAAGAATGGGACCAAAATTCAAATGGGTCTAACTCCTGGGACCAAAAATGCAATTTACCTGGTTTATTTCAAAGTACTCGAGGAAGCAATAATTTTTAATGTAGATGTCACATGAGTCGAGTCTTTGTTGAATTAATGGAAGGAATTTGAATTTTCTATCTATATATGTAGTGACTAGTGACAAATAATAATTGACTTAAATATATAAATATATATATATATATAATTATAATATATTTTGAAAATGTATTTTTTGAAAAAAAATTATTATTTTAGTCATAATTTCAAAAAAATTATGAATTTATTTAGAAATATTTTGAGAGTCGGAGTTTGTTCCTGAAAAACATCTAAAATGAGGCCAGAGTTTTGTAATACCATGTCCTCCTCCTGCTCATACAAGTTACAAATTGTAATGGCGAAAAGTTCTTAGGGACCAATTGTAATACATACTCTCTCTAAAACATCCAATCTAACGAGAGTTGTGACGCGAATCAATTTCAATGTACCAACCAATGAGTTCACAAAGCCACAGAACCCAATGGATATAAAACAAAGATACTGGAAAATAGAATAAAAAGGAATTCAATTCCCAAAAAATTCAATAGCCTTTTATTCAGCGTGAAACGCATATTGATTCTGCACCATGCAATCTTATCATATTGACAAATAATTAATATTTTAAATTCTTATGTGTTATAAAAACTGTTACTCGACCTCCGTATTATTAGTGAGATCATATTAAAAATATATATATTTAAAAAAAATAGTTTGCTTGTATTATATTAAAATAACTAATTTAAAAGCATATTAAATATAAATATTTTGGTTCATTGTTTATTATATTTTTTATCAATCTTTCTATAATTTAAAGTTAGTAACTCTTAATACTGTTCAATTTAGTCAAAGTTACATAAATTATCCTTAAAATTTAACATTTCAATTAATGAAACCTCCACTTGATATTATTAAATAATTTTTTTTTTGAAACATTAAAAGATATTTTTTGTTAGTTAACTACATGAAGCAAAATGAATATTATTAAGAGTAATAATTATTTGAAAAATTAAATTTCTTTTTAATGTATCAGGCACATAGAGAAGATTTTGTTTATATGAAGAGACATCTTGATAATGAGGCAGGGGAATAATTTATAAATTATTTCAAAATTTTATAGGTAAATAAATACTTTGCTATCCTTTTAGATTCTTTGTTGGTTATTCAAATTTTTTTGTTGTTCATCAATAAGAACATCAAAATATTATTTCGATTTTTCAAGCCTCCAAAAGAAATAAAAAGAAAGGAGTCAAGAATAAGGGGAATGTGATTGTAATTGAAAGTTTACAGAAAAAAAATAAGAGTTGCATTCATTTTATTTAATAAATTTGTTTGCATATTTATTTTTTAAATTTACTGTTTATTTTATTTGAAAAATTTTAATAAAATATTCATGATTCAAACATGCAAAAAAAGAAAGAAAAAAAACTAATAACCAGCAATTTTCTTAAATGGAATTGTGTGCAAAAAAAAATAAAAAATAGTGGATAGATAAAACCTAATTAAAGGCAATAGCAGTTCACAAAAATTAATATATTAGAAATAATCGCATATATTTATTTTTCTTATTCCTTTTAATATTCATAAGTGAAAATCATAACTTTTATTATTGTTTATAATTAACATTTTGATAAATCAAAGTTAGTCATAGATTTCAATCTTTTTTTCTTTTTTTTTTCTTTTTTTTTAAATTAGATAATCCAGATAAGAATAATTTGTGGCAAAATAATTGATGATATTTGATCATATTTTTATATGCGTCAATTAGTTTTTTTATTTTTTATAATGTTTATTTTTCAAATAATTTAATAAAATGTTCACCTTTGGTTTGAATTAATTTTCTATTGTACAATAGGTTTTTATGCTCTTAACATTGTTCATTATTTTTCATCTTTTTAGGCATTATATTTTTATTATTTTGTTTGAGTTACTTAAAATTTGTTAAGCTATTTTTTGTTATGGAAAGGTGTAACCATTTTTTGTACTGTATCTTGTATGTATACAGAAATAATGATATTATGATGAGAGCATGACTTTTAACTGTTTTGACATTCTTCAATTGTGATGTTGTGGAAAATTTTCAGTTCTGTACCATGTATCTTACTCAAAAAATATTTCATGAATTGATTTCACTTTTCATAAAATTAGAATAATGTATATAAATTATATTTTTAATTATAATTAGTTTAATCCATGCATAACACGAGGTACATGCTAGTATTATATATAGACTAATTTTGTATTTGTTTTCCCATTTTTAATCTAAAAAATAAGATTTTCATGCTCTAGTAGTAGATGAGAACTAGCTTTTGATGGGCTGTTCTGATAAGAAAAATAAAAAATCGCAGGGAGAGGTCTTTTTCAACAGTTTTATGGGCCTTCTAAGAGTTTTTGGGTCGAGTAAGGCAAGGCCCATTATTTATATTTGTAGTCTGTAGAGGATGGAAAGTGTGTTATTTATACAAGTTGGAGGCGATCTAAACTCGCTGCCCATTTTATTTTATTTTATTTTTAACCGAGCCATCTTTTAAGTATCTTTGCCCATCTGATGTAATTTGAAGTTTCATTTTAGGTTGATTTAGTTATTTGCAAAATAATAAAAATACATGCAAAAATATAAAATTATTCGAATCCATGTTTTTCCGTAGGAACTCGTTTGAGCTCAATTCATTTAAAATCTAATAAAGTTCAATACAATTTAAAATTCAACACAAAATTTAAATTAGAGATGTCAATATTTTATTCTCATCACTTGATTCGCATACATCTCTGGATACGAAAAACTAAAATTTTATTTACGAAATCTAATACAAACGTACTGAACAGTCAGTTGGTCTAATAATATTATCCACACACTTACAATTTAAACTTTGAATTCGGACAAATTATAGATGCGCAATGTAATAAATATATAAAAAGAGGAATATGATACGAATGTGAATTGAAACAGTGAAATTCAAACAAGCCCAAAACTGAGTGTCATTTGACGGATCTTTTGAACCCGTACACTATAATTGGGACAATAAGTGGAATTTTTCTCTAAACAGTTGCTCGAGTGGCTCATCAATCCCGGTTTTACAAATACCACGTATAGTCTTAACTCTTAATCGAGAGACCACCACCTCCCACAATTAACAAGTCTACCCAAACAAATTGTGAATTAATTTTTTTTTTCTAATATATTTACATATGCATCCACGTCTTCGTCGTTAAGAATTTACTAGAATACTAACTTCAAATCTTACATTTATATGTGTAAAAAAGGACAATATTATTAATTTAATTGACTACTTGACAAATTAAAATTGACATTAATAAATTTGGAGTTAAATATTTTTAAGTTTTTAGTAATCAACTTATTGAACTTGTCCTAAATAGTTCCATGACATAATAAATTTTAAATAATTGGACTCTTATTTTGAACTTTTTTTTAATACCACTCATTTGAAACTATTTTATAAAATATCTTTTTTAAAAAATAGAAATAAATTATTTCATAAAAATTTTAATTTAATTTAGGTTTTGATGAAGGGATTTGAGAACTAAGAATTTCAAATTCATAATAAATAACATCTTGTACTAAATGGTTTTCAATTAATTATAGATTTCAATTCCCTCGGTAATTATTTAATCATCATCTAACTATTTAACTATCTTAATGAATATATACACACAATGAATTAAAGGATCAAATATATAACTCGAAAAATGAGAGATCTCGAAGTTGTCACTTAAATCAAATTTCCGAGATATTTTTTCAGCTGTCACTTTTATGAAGAAAATTAGCTGCGCAAGATATAAACATATGTGCACACATACAAGCACAGAAATTTACATAGGAGCAAAAATCCCAAGACAACCCGAAGTACCAGACATGAAAAGTAGCATAACTGGTTGGAATAAGGACAAATATGATGGGTTAGGATGCAAATAAAACAGTATTCAAGGTAACAATTAATCTGTGCGCATGTATCCTCATAAATGTTGCCATCAAAAAACAATTTCGAGTTTCTACTATTAATATGTTATATTTCCATCTATAGGGGCAGCAAATGGTAAGCACAAGTATAGTTAACTACAAAAAAAAAAAAAAAAAAAAAAAATGGCTTTAGTGACCAAAACATCGGTCACAAATTCAACAAAAATCAATCTGTGACCGCATTTGTGATCGATCACAGCGGTCACAAATTGAAGTTTGTGACTGCTTAACCATTGAGTCAAAAATTAGTGACCACTGGCGCGGTCACTAATAATTTAAATTCGATCACTAATTTAATTATACAAAATAATGAACAAGCGGTCACTGATTAGTGGCCGCTTAGTGACCACCGTATGAGTAACTGATAGTTGGTCATGCACCAACTACTCCATTTGTTACTAACTTGTGACCCCAAAGCAGTCACTAATTGGTCACAGATTTGTGACCGCTGCTTGCGGTTACAAATTTTCAAAAATAACGAGTGTATTTTCTCCATTTAGCGGTCACTAATCAGTTACTGATTTATTAAAATATTTAATTTAATATATATATCCAACCTATTTTTTTGTTCTCATTAATAACAATTTAAAACCACATCATTTAAAACACAATTTACATTCCAAATAGCACCAAACAATGATAGAAATTCAATAATATTGTATCCAAATCCACAAACAAAACAAAAATTTTAAAACACGAACAAGTCCATGAAATCCAAGCATGCCAAGTTTAATTTAAAGAGAGTTATTTGTCTTTCCCACCATCATCCTCTTCACTGCAAGAGGAAGAAGCAGTTTGAATTGCATTTAATTTTTCCATCATCACCCTTAATGTCCTCATTAAAGCCTCTTCTCTTGCTTTTGATTCTTCAACTAACCTCAATGCCTCATCTCTCATCCACATAGTCTGCTCCATAATGCTTGCTTCTCTTGCTACTGCTTCTTTTCTTTGCTTGGCCAATTCTTGATCAATTGCTTTTGCAATGCATCTTGTAGTTGCTCCTGACTCACAAAGGCGGGTGAAGATGTTGTGGATGGTGACTCCAAGGAAGTCCCAGTAGCAATAAGCTCACGGCAATGGTAAGTGTTCCCAAAGCCATACACTCTGCCCTTGCAAGGACCACCATTGATCTCAAGCCATTTTTTAGCATCGAACTTTCAGAAGTAGGATTGCTGCCATGTTGACTAACATATTCTTGACAATATTCATCCTATTTGAACATCCAAATATTAAAAATACAATTAGTTCAAATAGAGAAAAGACTAATCTTTATTAAAACTAAAGATACTTAAAGTAAAAACACTTTGTGAATCTAAGCAAATAAAAGACCGAAATTCTAGTATCTATTAACTCAGAATCTAAACAACCCAGTCTTGTTCTCCCCACTCCCATTAAAACACCAAGAAGGGCTCCAGGGAAAGCTAGTAAAGTAGATGATGGTCTTGATGCTAAGATAGATGATCTCAGTAAGGCTGTGAAGGCTCTTGTAGGAGGCCTAGTAACCCTTGCAAATTCCATGGATTACAAGCTCGAGCATCTTCTTCGCAAATTTAGTTGCACTCATGCCAGTGTTATTCGATTGAAGGATAAAGTTAGAGCTTATCTGAATGCTTCTTAGGCTCCTTTGACGATGAAGGGAGAGAATAGTGAAATTTTGAAATTTGAAAGTTGAAACTCTTATATGTTGGAACTCTTATTATTATTATTATTATTATTATTATTATTATTATTATTATTATTTTTGGCTGGAACTTATCTTTGTTTTTGGACTTTTATCTGCTTGGATGTTGAACAATCTTATGGGCCTGCAAATTTATTATTCTAGATTATCAGTTTTTGATGATTAGGCCTGTTATTAATGATATCAATTATCTAGTATCTGCTAGTACTTGTTGTTTCTTTGGTTTCTTGAGTACATGGATAGGGGGAGTACACTCTTAAAAATATATGTTGAAAGTTTGCAACCGAATTATGAAATATATTTCCATATTATCTACTGGAATTTGTCTATGTGATGGAATTTACTTTCCATAATTAAAAGATATCTTGAAGATTCTAGTTTGATTCACATCTTTATAGCTTAGGAAAGAAATCATGTCATGCTGCAATTATTGATATATCCACAATTTATGGAACTAATGCATCATTGCTTAAATATCTTGTTTCCCTATTTGATTCCAACGGACACTTACCTGAATAAGAACTCATAGCTGTTGGACATAAGCATATAAAAGTGAAAATATGCAGCATTGTTAAGCATGAATCACTTAGTTGGGACACAACTTTGTTAAGTGTCTTGATGAGTTATGTAATACTCTCATACATGTTTTGTGCTTAAGTGTTGCTAATTTCTTACTTTACGTGTGTTTTCGAGGGACCTTGTGGTGAAGAAGGTTAAGAAGTGCTTGCCTTCAACAAACCTTAGGGAGACGAGGACAAGGCGATTTGTATCTCGAAGGACCTAGTGGTAAAGATGGTCGGGAGTTGTACATGGTCTTGAGGGACCCCATGAAGAGAACAAATTGGCGCTTGGTTGCTCCAAGGACCTCTAGGTGAAGAAACTAGTAGAGTAGTATTGTTTAGAATCTTCTACAGTGTTCTTGGTTTCGGTTTGAAAAAAGAGTTTAGAGCTTGCCATACCGAGTGGCAGTAACTCGTGCATCAATTCACAGAGGTTGGACAAGTGAATTTAGCAGAAGTTCCTTTCATAGTGCTCTGGAATATGCTTTATCCTATTTGGGATTTTTTTAGCTCTTTGCGAATAGCTGGTTTTTCACCCTACTAGGGTGTTTCTAATTCTTATACTTTTCTTACTGTCAAATTACTATGATTACTTGTAAAACATTATCACATGTTAATTAATTTGATAGGTTCAAAATCCTAAGTGAAAACTTATGTAAAAGAGTAGGCTTTTCGAAACTCTATAAATACTAGTATCATTTTATTTTTGTTTTACTACTGTATTTATCACTGATCTGACTGGTACTTACAAATTCTAATTAGTAACTAAAACTGTTTTCCTGGAAATGACTTAAACTATTTTGAAAGGCCAAAAAGTATTTTGAGTGATAAACTTTTGCTGCACTAAAATCCCTTAAGCTTAATCCACCCCTTATTAGGCATATAATCGGTCACAATTGGCATCGAAGCATTGTTCTCTATATTCTGGTGTAATTATTAGAGTAAAAATCCTATGGCCACAAGAACTTTTGATGTCTTTGCAGAAAGGCAATCGCATAACTGGCCTCTACTATTTCATGGTTCCAATTAGGCTGTGTGGAAAAATCAAATGCAAGAATATATAATTGCCCTGGATTTTGATTTGTGGGATGTGGTCAGTGAAGGGTCAACGATTCCAATGAAATTGATTGACGGACAGATATTTCTAAAGGAGCGACGAGAATTTACCAATGATGATAAAAAGGTCATCTCAATGAATACGAGGGCCAAAAATATTTTATCGTGCGCTCTTACGAAAGAAGAGTACGATCGAGCTAGTACATGCGCTATAGTAAAGCAAATGTGGGAAATGTTGCAAGTGACCCGCAAAGGTATCATTCACGTTCAACAAGAGAGAATTGCTCTTTTCATTCACAAGTATGAAATGTTCCAGATGAAATCTGATGAGACCATAAGTCAGATGTACATGCATTTCATGGGAATTATAAATTATATGTTCGCACTCGATGGAACTATAACCAAAGATGAGCAAGTCTGGAAGATTCTTAGATCACTTCTCAAGGAATGGACACCAAAAGTCACTGCTATTGAGGAAGCTTGTGATCTTAGTAGATGACCATAGGTGAATTGATTAGATCTCTCAAATCCCATGAGATAAGTTGTTAAATAAAGATAAAGGTTCAAAAACAAAAGTCAAATAATATTGCTTTTAATACTGGTCATAATTCCAACTCAAAACTTCAAGAAGATCTTGATGAGGACTAGGTTGAGGATGAAATCATTCTAATTTTCTGAAGGTTAATGTAACTGATTAACCTCAAAAGGAAATTCCAGAACAATAGATCAAAATCGAAAAGATCCAGTCCGAAAACTCCAAGTACCAAGCCACCTCGCTGCTATGGATGTAATGAAATCGGACACAGAAAACGAGACTGCCCCTGATTGAAGAAATATGCAAAACAAGCCAAAGCTATGGCGATGGCAACCACATGGGACGAATCCGATGGTGAACAATTTGCTAATGAAGAGCATTGCTTCATGGTAAATCAAATAAGTACCTCTTCATGTTTCGATTATGATTCTAGTGATGAAATTGGCATTGATGAGGATGTGCAAAAATTACTTAAGCTTTATGAATTTCGTATCAAAATGTTTGTTGATAAAAACAAAACTTTGCAAGAAAAAGTAGATTATTTATAGGAAGAACTAGATTGGGCTCATAAAGATAAGTTTAAAATACAAATGGCTAAAAATAAAGAGACCCTTGAAGCTAAATGCAAAAAAAAAAATATATATATAATGAATTATTGACTCACTAAAGAGATTAATTCTTTGAAGAAACAAATTGAAAACATGAGCTATGAAATCAAAGGAAAAATGATTGTTGAAGAATACTTGCATACTGAGGATGATTTAGGTGAATGTTCCACAAGTGTTAAACACACACATATGCATGCCTGTTCCACCTATAAATAATGCTAAAAAGGGTTGAAAATTTAGAAACCGTATGAATCAGAAAAATACCAAACTAATTTCAAAAACTTCCAGAATGAATTCAAACCAGTTCAAAAAACCTGCTTTACTTATGGTAGATCTGGTCATGTCAATTATAGGTGTTCGATTGAAAAACTCATTTGCACCAAGTTTGTCTGGGTAAAAAAATTATCTACTACTAACCATGAAGGACCTAACATAGTTTGGGGACCTAAAATAAACTGTTTTCTTATAGGTTCATGCCAAGGAATATTCTGGGAAATAAAAGTAATACTTGGATAGCAGATGCTTCAGGCATATGACGGGGGATTCGGTCATGTTCCTTAAAAATTGTTCTGCAGGAAATGTTCTTTATGTAGACAATACAAAAGGATGCATAATAGGTAAAGGTACCATTGGTAAGCAAACTTGTACTACTATTGATAATGTATGGCTTGTTGAGGGCCTTAAGCATAACTTTCTTAGTATTAGTCAATTGTGCGATGAAGGTTATGAGGCTAAATTCCATCATTCTTATTGTGTTATTAAGCAAAATGATAAACTAGTTTTTACCGCTACCAGGGATGGAAATGTTTATTGTATAACCCTTAATGATTTAACCTATCAAAATATGGAGTGTTTAGCTGTTTCAGATAAAAAATGTCGGAAATGGCATAGGAGATTGGGCCACGTAAATATGGAACTTATATCTCATTTTACAAAGAAAGATCCTTGTAAAGGGGTACCAAATTTAAACTTTTCCAAGGATAGAATATGTGATGCATGCCAAAAAGGGAAGCAAATCCGAACATTTTTCAAACCAAAGAATGAAGTCACAACGTCCAGGCCACTGGAACTTCTACACATTGACCTATTCAGACCTATGAAAACTGCTTCCCTTGTAGGTAAAAGATATGTGTTTGTTATAGTAGATGATTATACTCGTTTTACATGGATTCTATTCCTTGCTCATAAAAATGATACTCTAAATGCTTTCATTCCACTCACTAAAAGGCTTCAAAATGAAAAGAGTTATTTCATTAAGAAAATTCGAAGTAACCATGGAACTAAGTTTGATTAAATAAATTTTACTTTGTTTTGTGAAGAACATGGTTACACTCATAATTTTTCTGCTCATAAGACTTCCCAACAAAATGGAGTGGTTGAAAGGAAAAATCAAAATTTGCAAGAAGTTGCTAGAACTATGCTTAATAAATATGATCTTCCAAAATCCTTTCGGGGTGAAGTTATGAATATGGCTTGTTATGTGTTAAATCATGTTTTCTTAATACAACTTTTGAGAAAGTTCCAAATATTTCTTACTTTCATGTCTTTGGTTGCAAATGTTACATCCTAAACGATAGAGATTATTTAACAAAGTTTGATTCCAAAGTTGATGAAGCTATCTTTGTTGGTTACTCAATACATAGTAAAGTCTATTGTGTATTTAATTAAAGGAAAAGAATGGTTCAAGAATCTATGCATGTTACATTTGATGAAACTAACCCATTTTATGCCAAGGAAACCTTGAGCAAAGAAGTTGCAAGATTCAAAGAACCATTCAAGATTCCAGACCTTAAGCTATCAACATCAAATCAAGAGGAACTGGAATCATTTGAGGAAACAAATCTCACTGATGAAACTAATTCCTTCGAGTTAGTAGAAAGGACCGAACAAAGAACTAGAAAGTTTAAATATGCTTCCAGTCACCCTTCAATGATTGAACCTAAAGATGTCAAAGAGGTACTAAAAGATCTAATTTGGATTGAGGCAATAAGGAAGAATTGGCTCAGTTTGAAAAAAATGAAGTCTGGAATCTGATAGAATGATCATTAGACCATCCAATCCTTGGTACCAAGTGGGTGTTCAGAAATAAACTAGATGAAATCAATAAAGTTACCAAGAATAAAGCCAAACTATTAGCTAAAGGCTACAGTCAACAAGAGGACATTGACTACGATAAAACGTTTGCTCCAGTTGCAAAGTTAGAATAAATTATTATGCTTCTTGCCTTTACATCTCATAAAAAGTTATGCTCTATAATGAATTCATGAAATAAGAAGTTTACATTGAGCAACCCTCCAATTTTGAAAATAAAAACATTTCTCATCATATTTTTAAACTGACAAAGGTTTTATATGAACTAAAACAAGCCCCTAGGGCTTTGTATGACCGATTGAGTCATTTTGTCATAAACAATGGTTTTTCTATTGAAATCTTAGATACCACATTGTTCACTAAGCACCAGAAAATAGTTCTCTTATTGTTCAAATTTATGTCGATCACATTATGCTTGGTGCTACTAATGATATGCTTTGTCAAGAGTTTGCCGAGAAAATGAAATAGGAATTTGAGATGAGGTTAATGGGAGAGCTCAACTTCTTATTGGAACTTCAAGTGAAGCAAACTCAGAAAGAAACATTCATCTCGCAAGAAAAGTATACAATAGAACTTCTAAAGAAGCTTGAAATGAGAAAATGAAACCCTACAACCACTTCCATGAGTACAAATACTAGATTGGAAATTGATGAGGACGGTAAGAGTGTAGACTAGAAAGTTTACAGAGGTATGGTTGGTAGTTTACTTTATTTAACTACTAGCCATCCAAAATTATGTTTTCGACGTGTTTATATGCTAGATTCCAATCTGACCTAAAGGAATCACACTTGAATGCTGTTAAAAGAATATTGAGATATCTTAAGGGAACATCTAACTGTGACTTATAGTATCCACACTCTAATCTTTTAATTTCATAAGTTATTCTGATGCAGATTATGCTGATTGTAAGATAGACAGGAAAAGTACCAGTGGTGGTTGTCAACTGCTAGAAAATTGCCATGTTTCATGGTGCAGTAAATAGTAAAGTGTAGTTGCATTATCCACAACTAGGGCAAAATACAAGGCTTTGTGCAGCTGTTGCACATAAGTATTATGGATGAAACATATCTTGCATGATTTTGGTATTAATGTGCCTTGCATGCCCATTTTATATGATAGTTCTAGTGCTATTAGCATTTTTAAAAATCTAGTTCTGCATTTATGCATAAAATATATTGAAATTAAACATCATTTCTTAAGTGATCATTTAAATAAAGGTGATATATCAATTGATTTTGTTTCTATCAAAAATCAGCTTGCAGATATTTTTACCAAAGCTTTGGAAAAAAAGAAATTTGTGTGCATTAGAGAAAAATTAGAAATTAAATCAGAATATGATTTTAGTGGGATTTGTTAACTTATTTAAATTTGGCAGTTATTCCTTCTTAAAAACCGCATGATAATGTGTTCAATTTTTTTTCTCCATTACCATTTTTATTTCCAAAATTCTCGGCCATTATGATTAATGACTGATTTGATTTCCAAAACTACAACTTTCAAGCCTTCTTTATTTCTAAATTGATTCATCGTCTTCCTCTCTGTGTCAAAACCCTTTTATCTTATTTTCTTCTTTCTTCCAAATTTTTTGTAGTAGAAAAATTCCTTGTTGTCTTTATCTTTTGATTTTCTTAAAAATGCCAGAAAGAGAACGCTCTCATTCTGTTGGGCCTTCTTCCTCAAAGAAAACGAAACCCTTTACTACCTCTTTTGAGCCTGTTCCTCTTGAATTGTCCAAGGCCACTCGTTCACAGAAATGGTACAATGATTCTAGTTATGATGATGAAAAAACATCATCTTCTAATAAGCTTGAGTTCGTGGGGTCTGAGGAAGCTGGTGTTAAGGACACCCCCATAGAATATCTTGAAAAACCAAGTGGTTCAAATGAGGGATTGTCAAGCCCTAAGTCCTCTGTTCCAATCAATCCTGAAGAAATTACTAACTGGAGTTTCGGTAAGGTCCCTTCTTATCTCAAATTTCGTTCTGTTGAAGCTGAAAATTATTTTTGTCAAAAGATTTCTAGCTAAATTTTAAATAGGGGAAGAACGGTTCATTTTCATTCATTGCCAAAATATCCTACCATTGATCTTATGTGTAATAAAAAATGGGACAGTTTTATGAAACTAGATGAAAGATCCTATCCATATCTAGTGAAGCTATTTTACTCAAACTTTACCTTCATTGAATCTAAAAATGACATTTCCATTGAATCTTATGTGTTTGGAAAAAGGATTGTGTTGTATTCGTCAAAATTGAACTTTATACTTGATCTTCTTGATGATGGTACTAAACTTTTTAATTTTGGAGACTTGTCTGAAGTTGATATTTCCTATGATGTAATCACCAAAATATTTTGGGATGGTAAGCAATTTTCTTTATCTGGTGGGGTTGCTTTAAACAAATTAAAAATTGAACATACTCTACTCCACAAGATGCTCAGTTGTATTGTTTTCTCCTCCTCGATATCTAGTGGTGGTCAATCCGCCGATCTAAATTCCATGACTCTTTATGTAATGGCTAAGGCTGTTAGGCAAGAACCAGTCAATATTGACTTCATAATTCTGAAATACATGGTCTATTCCTTCTCCCATCAAGCTAAAAATCTTCCCTACTCCATTATCCTTACTCATATTTTTAAGTATGAGGGAGTTTTCTTCCTGGATGCTAAAAATCTTCCCTACTCATATTTTTAGATCTGGCTAGCCTTAGAAAGATGAAAATCCAGTATACTAAAGACAGTGGATGGTTTAGAGGTGTTGGTAGAACTCTCACCAGTGTCAAGCTTCAACCTCGAAAGACCAAAATTCCAGTATCTATTAGCTTAGAATTTGAACAACCCAGCCATGTTAGCCCCACTCCCATTAAAACACCAAGAAGGGCTCCAGGGAAAGCTATTAAAGTAGATAATAGTCTTGATGCTAAGATAGATGATCTCTAGTAAGGCTATGGAGACTCTTGCAGTCTCACTTGTGCCAGTGTTATTCGACTGAAGGAGAAAGTTAGAGCTTATCTGAATAATTCTTAGGCTCCTTTTCATGATGAAGGGGGAGAATAGTGAAATTTTGAAATTTGAAAGTTGAAATTCTTATCTGCTGGAACTTATGTTGTTGTTGTTGTTGTTTATTTTATTTTTATTTTTTTGCTAGAACTTATCTCTATTTTTAGACTTTTATCTGCTTGGATGATGAACAATCTTATGGGCCTGTAAACTTATTATTCTGGATGATCAGTTTTTGATGATTAGGCTTGTTATTAATGACATCAACTATCTAGTATCTATTGGTACTTGTTGTTGTTCTAGTTTCTTGAGTACATGGATATGGGGAATACAAATTACTTTTATATAGGGGGAGCACAAGCTGGCAGAAGTAGGCATATAAACAAGGGGAGCTCAGGTGATATCCGTCCTACCTATTCAAATTTTGTCATTGTTAAGCCCGTGATGATTTACAATGTTTTGATCATGACAAAATTACACTCCTATAAATATATACTGAAAGTATGCAATCAAATTATGAAATATTTTTCTATATTATCTACTAGAATATGTCTATGCGCTGAAATTTACTTTCCATACTTAAAAGATATCTTGAAGATTCTAGTTTGATTCACATCTTTATAACTTAGGAAATAAATCATGTCACGCTGCAATTATTGATATATCCGCAATTTATGGAACTAATGCATGATTGCTTAAATATCTTGTTTCCTTATTTAATTCCAACGGACACTTACTTAAATAAGAACTCATAGTCGTTGGACATAAGCATATAAAAGTGAAAATATGCAACATTGTTAAGCGTGAATCACTTAGTTGGGAAGGAACTTTGTTTAGTATCTTGAGGTGTTGTGTGATACTCTCATATACGTTTTGTGCTTAAGTGTTGCTAATTCTTTTCTCTACATGTGTTTTCAAGGGACCTTGTGGCGAAGCAAGTCGAGGGGAGCTTACCTTTAACGGACTTTGGGGAGACAAGGACAAAGCGGTTTGTGTCTCAAAGGACCTAGTGAAGGGGAACAGGAGTCGTATTTGCTCTCAAGGAACCCCGTGAAGAGAACAAATCGGCGCTTGGTTGCTTTAAGGACCTTTAAGTGAAGAAACCAGTAGAGCAATGTTGTCTGAAATCTTTTGCAGTATTCTTGGTTTTGGTTTGGAAGAAAATTCTAGAGCTTGCCATATGGAGTGGCAATAACTCATGCATCAGTTCACATAGATTGTGCAAGTGAATCTAGCAGAAGTTCCCTCGGGCCTACTCATAAAGCAACTGGTTTCACAGTGCTCTAAAATCTGCATTATCCCATCTAGGATTCCGATTGAGCACTTTGCAAAGAGTTGGTTTTGCACCCTACTAGGGTATTTCTAATCCTTATACTTTACTTACTGTCAAATTAATGTGATTACTTATAAAACATTCTCACATATTAATTAATTTGACAAGTTCAAAATTCTAAGTGAAAACTTAGACAAAGGAGTAGGCTTGTCGAACCTCTATAAATATACCCGTGTCATTTTATTTCCATTTTACTACTTTATTTATCAATGGTCTGACTGGTAGTTTAACATATACTTACAAATTTCAATCAGTAACTAAAACTGTTTTTCTACAAAAGACTTAAAATATTTTGAAAGGCGAAAAAGTATTTTGAGTGATAAACTTCCACTGCATTAAAATTCCTTAGGCTTAACTCACCCCACTTTAGACATATAATTACTCACAAATATATTATTAAGTAATATTCCAAAATAAGAGAATTGCAAAAAAAAAAAAAATGAAGAAGTTGAAGAAGTTAAATTGATATATATTTGTGATTATTATTTCCAAATTATTTTTTAAATTGATTAAATTTTAAAATGGGATTGATTTTAAACCCACTTAAACTCATTTGAATTTAAAATTTAATGAAACTCACTTAAATCCAACTTATTTGAACCCATTTTCAAAACTTTAGCATCCAATCCAACCCAATTTAAAATTATTGTGTTGAATTAGACTAATCACTTCAAACCTAGTTTATCCACTCTATTGCAATCCAATAGTATTGTCAAATATAACTATCCTAATCCACCAAATTTATGCATACCTTTAGTTCCTATGAAAAAAGTTACCTATCTCATCAAGAAAAAAGAAAAAAGAAAAAAGAAAAAAGGAACTAAGTTACCTATAAGTAGAAGAAAAAAATTTCCTTATTAAATTATCAATTTGGCCAGATTCCGTTACTGCATAGAAATAGTACAAAACAAACTTTTCTTTCAACAAAGAATTTCTCCGCGCCTCCCTGCTTTTATGTATCAAAAAATTTGTCCAGGAAATATCTAAAACAAGTATGTTGTAGATTCGAAAAAGCCATGAGAGATGGGGTTCTCACTCTCACAACCTGACGGCCGGTGCTGCTAACTAGCTAGGACCACACAACCCTATTGTTTTTTGACATGTTTTATTTGTTATGGAGCTGTACGTAATAATCAAGTCCGACTAGACATATGCATATATAATAAGTGGCCAACATCAATTCATTTCCGTCTCGTCTTATCAAAAAAAATAAAATATATTCACTCTAATCTTGATCATTATTTTGACATTTTTTTTAATTTAATTTCGAGAGTGAAAAGGATTAATTGCCCGCCACAACCTCCAACAGTTGTAATTTTTCATCTTACGAGTATAAAGAATTACTCCACTAGACACAAGTGGCGACTAATGAAACCTTGAGATCACATATATATATATATTTTTATTTTCTTTGTCTTGTATATATAGGTGTGTGTGTGTGTAAGAAGGAGCGTGTGTCCCTAAATTAATTAAAAATTAATTAAAATTAGAAGTAATGATGTAATTCAAAATTTAAGCCCAATTAGGTTTTACTTTTAAATTTTTTTCACCCATTTTCACTATTTACAAATAAATTATAGACAATTTCTTACAATTTACATAAAAATACAACTCATTTTTAATTGAAAACACATTCACTAACAATTTATTATATCTTTCTTTTAATAACTTATAATATATTGATCTTGTCTATCTATTTTTATAATTATTATATCTTCACTTATAATTTATTAAACATAATATGATCATTGCTTTTCAGACAACTTATCTAAATATAAATTTATTTTCAATTCATTTTTTCTAACCATCTTTTTTAATTTTAAAAATATTAAAAATAAAAATTGAAAATGAAGACATAACCAAATGGCGTCTCTAAATCTTCAGATAAGTTAAATTAGATCTCAAATCTCCACCACGAAGAAATGATTTGACGTGAACATACATACAAATCTTTAAGTAATTTATTGCAATATATATATCTAAAAACATTTTACTAGCTAAAATTCGTAGCGGCCGAAAAGACAGGTGTCGTGTGATATGCTGATGATTGATTAGTAACTGTAAATAATTTGTATGGAAGCTTGACAATGTTGTACTTGTCACATAACAATTGATTAATGTTTTTGATTAAACATATATATAACCCTCAACAGTCAAACATAATATTTCTTGTTTTAGGGTTCACGAATCTTCTGGGGCCTACCACTAAATCCTATATTATTACTATAATTAGTGATTCAAGGTTATTAATTAGCGATTAGGGCTGGCCTCGAAAGAAAACAAAACTGAGATGTCTCTTTCATTTCATGTGTTAATTGATGTTACATTTGTCAACTTTGGCATATGATTGGGGGCCATTTCCTCTTTTTCCAGATTATAATTAAAGATAACTTTATAAATACCTCGACGACCACTAGCGTTAGTGCACATTTGCGGTATCAAAAAACGAAATGAGTTGAGTCCTCCTTTTTCCATATCAAAGAAAATTCTTGCCACTAACTTATGGAAAAATAAGGATATCATGATATATATATATATATTTATATATAGTAGCAATTACAATTAAATATCTTATCATGTTGTATCACATACATTACTTATCTCGCACTTTCTTTGAATTTTTCAATGTCACAGCTGAGCTGATGTTCATTGCATCTTTTTAGTGCTACAACATTTTTATGCCATGTGGAATGCAATTTTGAATTTCCTAACGAAGTACTATTGCACTACTGTAGGATAAGCAATCAAAGAAGAAAAGTTAAAAAAAAAAAAAAAAAAGAATAGCTCAAAAGAAATTGAAAAGAAATAAAAAAATTATATGTCAATAGAAATAGTAAGCCAGGAGGGCAGTGCGCGCGCACACGCACATATATGTAGTAAAAATAAATATTCTTTTAAGCATTTGCATGTATAGTTAGAATGGATATAACCTATGGATAAATGTAATACTTTAACATACATATTTAGTATTTAATATGGTATGATAAGTTGGAATAAATCAATTGAAATCTTCCCCTTCACTTGTAATTTGAAAGGTGCTTATCAAAACACGAAGAACAAAAAATTAAAAAAATTGAAATTAAAATTAAAAATTAAAGAAAGAAAAAACTGAATAGGCTGGATAAGAAAAAACACAATATTAACCTAACCATCTATATAATATAATGGGCTTTGCAAGAAATGCTTTTATATAATGTCGAATATTTTTGGTAAAAATGTATTTAAGTAATCATTTTTGAAAAAATACGAGAAAAAAATTGATAACATCTCCAAAATATATTTATGGAGATATTAGAAATTATATTCCATTCCAATTCTTGCAAAGGAATTTCCAAGTCTTGAATCTCATCTGGGGAAGGTTTGAGATTCTATAAGATTAGAAAGGAGATGTCAATTTGTTCTTTTTTCTTCTTCTTTCCTAATTTTTACAATAAGTTTTTAGATGTACATTAATTCACTAGTTCCTAGTTGACTTGTGGTTATTTCTTTCATTTTACTCCAATGGAAGTTTCGATTTCTTGAACAAAAATGCTTATTATTTTTAAATAAAAATTATTAATTACCTTTCGTATATCATTTTCTTTATTTAAAAAAAAAAAGGAGATGAAAATTGAAATAAATTGCTATGCTAATAATTTTACAAATAATTCCTACCATATCACTGGTTTAGCCGAATTCATTTATTACAGTATCTTTAGTCATCTTTCTTTTATAACCCAACGATTACATATATTATCATAAGAAGTACGATACATATGGTGAACTCATGTAAATTTCCAGAAAATAGTTGTATAAATAGCCAATTTTGTAGAAGACATGTAAATCAATGGTCATATTAAATTATATAAAAAAATAAATTAAAAAAAACATGAAAAAGTCTTACATTCACAGATCTTTATAAACGTACTGGCCCCATATATCGTGGTGTGACACTTGTGTTTAAGCCCAAGGAGCATTATCATCATAACAAAATTAGTCAAAAACTTTTTCGAGTACAAAAGAATATTTTGTGAAAAAACATTCACCTTTTTTCGCTAATATAAGCATGATTCTCCAACAATAAGCGTTGTAGAAAACTAATGTTGGACGAAGTAAAACATTAGAAAATTAAAATAATTTTCTAAGTAATGAAAAATTATTAATTTGTAATTGGGGTATTTTGAAAAGTATAGAAATAATATTTTTTACCCTATATCTTACTTCCATTTCTTGCTGTTAAGAAAACAATAAGTTTATTCTATAATGAATATAATCTTACAGCTTATATGTGATACTAATATTATTGATCCAAAAGTGGCTTAGCGAATATAAAATTTAGATTTTCACCAAGTTGCATCTTAAGAAAAGGAGTAAACATATCCCCCATATATATATATATATATATGTGTGACAAACATTGTCCACAAAAAATGCAAACATGGGAGTTGGGACCTATGTAAAATGAAGAATAAGAAATATTTAATTAAGTGGAGTGACCATGAAATGGTGGCTTCCACGTCATTTTGGTCCATCTTTTTGGTGACTCTTTGGGACGAACCCCACTTCCACCAAGACCCCCTAAAGCAAGGAGCCACCACCCAAATCCCATTCCCTCTTATTTTAATATATTCCCAAGTTTTCAATTCAGTCTCTGCTATATGCATTAGCCCCACCCCACGTCAAGGAAGAGAAATAAAATGCGAAAAAAAAAAAAGCATATATCATATACATATATATATATATATATATTTATATAGATATAAGTGGTATATAGTAAAAGGCTACGAGTACATCCTATGGAAATAGGCATTAAAATAATATATTAAGTGGAAAAAAAAAACTATTTTCTTTTTAGAATATTCTATTTTGAAATAATAAGAAAAAGAAAGTCCTTTTTATTAAGTGGTGTCCTGTTAAATTTTCAATTAATTTGAATTTTTTTTTAAAAGAGTGCAAGTGCACTGTGCACTGAATTTTGCGTGTGTGTGTGTATAAATATTAATTATTTATATTACATATTTAATAACCAAAACTTAACATGATGTGATGTGAGATTTATTAATTTTAAATTATATTTTAAGTTGTGATTTAATTAAAATACATAATTAATTTAACTATGTTTTAAATTATGTTTTTTAATCAGAAAAAATATGGCCATTAGAAACAATATAACTGTTATACAAATCAATATGTTGTTTAAGTACTAATAGTCAAATTGTTATGAAAAGATAATAAGATCTTATATAAAGAGGATTACTTTACATAAATTAAGTATCTACTTGGCAATATTATATTCTCTCCGAAAGAAAAACTCTCATACTCTCTCAGTTATATCTCAATATCAACCAAAACTCTAAAGTAGGAATTTGGAAATATTAACGGCAATTTCTTAATCTCTAAAACGTACAACAGCAAATAATCAATATTTATCATATTTACATATTGTTAGCTTGGATACAATTATTCAGGCATGCTAACACCTCTAGTCTTGATACATGCAAGACTTATAGAAAAATTATGACTATGTTTGGATTTTTTGTGCATTTTATGGTGAATATTTTGAACAAAATATTTTAAAAAGTGGGTTGAGGGATGATATATTTGTTTGTGTTTTAAAATTAATTAGAAATTATTTTGGAGTGAATTTTTGTATGATTTTTTCTTTGGAAGGAGGCAATATTTTACTGCACATATCAAAATCAATAGATTTTATATAAATCAATTGATTTTTTGGCATCTTATTTAAAAATACCATAACCTACTTTCAATTCATGATTTAGTCCCCACCCATCCATTTTACCATTTTATAGTTTTAACTCCCTACTTCAATTTTCAATTTAGAATTTAATCCCCACTCACTTCCTCCATAAGTCTTATTTTCTCCATTTTGTTTGTGTGTGTGTGTGTGTGTTGGGGGGGGGGGGGGGTAGTTTGCATACAAACACTTTCTCTCTCTATTCACAAACCTAGATTTTCTCTCCACCTCTCTCTCCCAACGATACTTCTCTCCCAACAACAATCAAGAACTCATTTACTCAGTGAGAAACTAACAACCAATACACAAATAGGATTTGAAGATGGGTTCAAGCAAAGATTTGGGGTTGAAAGGGTATATTTAAGAGGGGTGGAAATAGAATTGATTAGAGTTGCTCAACCTTCATGGGCCTCCAATATTTCTTTTTACAATTAAAGAGAAAAGCAAATAGGATTTGAGTCTGAAGGAGAGAAATCAAGAAGCAACAGAACATGGTCAAGAACAACCATTTCATTGCATATGTATAATTATATACAATATATGGATATATTGTACTATTCGTTTAGTATATAAAATAGTCATGAATTACTATTTTTTTCAGCCATAGGGCAGAGTTACATTTGGAGTTATTTTTTACCATACTGTAAATCAAAAAAAAAAAAATATCTCATTTCAAATGATCAATACTTCATTTATGCAGATACATACTTGATAATAAGAACAAAGTACTTCATTTTAAGAAATTAATACTGCAATAGAGTATTTTTTATACTCACTAGTCATATGGCCTAATTTATCTCAAGTGATTAGTGAAAACAACATATAAGACTATCTAAAACAATAAAATCATATTTTCTTATAGTAATGGTACGGATACACATCATTCAAGTAGTTAAGATAACCTAATTTTTGCATTTATGTACTTCAGAACTACATTTATGTACTGAATTCGCCATATATGTATACCTATTCTGCATGTTTCTATACTTGCTTTTCCAAAGACCAAGATTATGCCCAATTTGATGCTTGGAACAATCTATAAGACACTATAACACAATACGTGTTGAAATTTTTGGGAACACAAACACTGACATCCAATCACTTGTGCTCTTGTTCATACTATTATAAACCACTAATGCATGAGCCAAATGAATATTCCCGATATCACTATCGAAAACTATTGAACCTATCATGACTATATGAGTTTTAGAACTAATACGGGATGGTCTTATGATCATGCAATTGCCAGATTAGGTCGAATTGAACTCGGTCGCTTATGTGCTGAGAATGATACTGAGAAATCTGCAAAAAAAATACCTAGTTTTGGCGATTATGTACTTCGAAACTACATCTATGTATTGAGTTTGCCCTATTTATGTACTATTTTGCGTGATTTCATACTTGCTTTCCCAAGGGCCAAGTTTAATCTCAATTCGATGCTTGAAACAACACATTAGATACTCTAATACAATAAAATCATCTTTTATTCAAATAATGCTTGTGATAGCACGTGTTGAAATGGTTGGAAACACAAACACCAACATCTAACCACTTGTGCTCTCATTCATACTAGTATAAATCATTTATGCATGAGCCAAATGAATTCTCTCGATATCACCATCGAAAACAACTGGACGTATCATGACTCTATGAGTCCTAGGACTAATACGTCATGGTTTTATGATCGTGCAATGGTCAAATTAGGTTGAATAAAACTCGATTCCTTATGTGCTGAGAATGATACTGCAAATCTGCAAAACATTTCTAGTTTTGGCGATTATGTGCTTCGAAACTGTATTTATGTACTAAGTTTCCCCTATTTATGTACTTATTTTGCGTTATTTTATACTTACTTTCCCAAAGTCTTAGTTTAACCTCAATTCGGTGCTTGGAACAACACATAAGATATAATAAAATCATCTTTACTTCAAATAATGCTCATGATAGCACCTGTCAACATCCAACCATTTGTGCTCTCATTCATACTAGTATAAATCATTGATGCATGAGCCAAATAAATTCTCCTAACACCATCGTCAAAAACTACTAAACCTATCATGACTATATGAGTCCTAGGACTAATACGTCATGATCTTATGATCATGCAATAACCAGATTAGGCCGAATCGAACTCGTTCCCTTATGTGTTGATAACGATACTGTAAATATGAAAAAATGACCTAGTTTTGGTGATTATATACTTCTCGACAACATTTATGTACTGAGTTTTGCCTATTTATGTACTTGTTTTCCGTGATTTTGTACTTGCTTTCCCAAAGGCCAAGTTTAACCTCAATTCGATGCTTGGGACAACACATAAGACACTCTAATACAATAAAATCATCTTTTCTTCAAATAATGCTCGTGATAGCACTTGTTGAAATGGTTGGGAACACAAACACCAACATCCAGCCACTTGCGCTCTTATTCATACTAGTACAAATCATTGATGCATGAGCCAAACGAATCCTCTCGACACCAACATCGAAAATCACTGAACCTATCATGACTATATGAGTCATAGGACTAATACATCATGGCCTTATGATCATGCAACGGTCAGATTAGGCTGAATCGAACTCAGTCCCTTATGTACTGAGAATAACACTGCAAATCCTCAAAAAGTACATAGTTTTGGCTATTATGTACTTCAAAACTGCGTTTATGTACTGGGCTTTTTCTATTAATGTACTTATTTTACGTGATTTTGTACTTGCTTTCCCAAAGGCCAAGTTTAATCTCAATTTGATACTTTGAACAACACATAAGACACTCTAATCCAACAAAATCATCTTTACTTCAAATAATGCTCTTGATAGCACCTGTTGAAATGGTTGGGAACACAAACACCAACATCTAACCACTTGTGCTCTCATTCATACTAGAAATATGCAAAAAAGTACCTAGTCTTGGCAATTATGTACTTTGGAATTGCATTTAGGTACTGAGTTATTACTAGTTGTGTACTTATTTTTAGCTAACCTGTAACATATATATTTACCAGTATCTATATATAAATAAAATTCCAAATCATACTATGAATTGTAACAACACCATCTATTATGATCATCCAAATACACAAATTATAAATATTATCCAATAAGAATGTCAGAAATACTAGAACAATCACCTCAACATCCACATACAAAAAGTAAATTCATCCAAATAATAACCATCCGAACATCATCATTGAGCCATGGAATACATTAAACCATGTTCATCGGTTAGAATTTTAGCAACAATATGTGTTTGATGCACGTCTATAGAGCAGTTATTTGCATATTCATAGAAATTCTTAGTGTTTTTTGCGTAACACTTTGCCCAAAGGCATATATAAACTCCACAGTTGAAGTCTCTATTTTTTGCATAACAATCTATCTAAGTGTATCTGAAGCTTGCTTACCATCCAACTCCTTCATAACATATTTAAAGTACCCTGCAGAGCACTGAGAATATAGCTCAGAGTCTTTGTTACCTCCGGTAGTTTAGTGTGTAGGTCCCTAAGGTTTAGCCATTATTTCTGCAAAAAAGAGAGACACATATAACTACATAAATATTGCATTGGAAGTTTTGGAACTACAACTCACAATTTATATATTGAAAGTTTGATTTTTTGTACCAAAAAAACTTGCATAGAATATTGAATTGAAAATTTTGTGTATTGCAACTCATGACTTAAATATTGAAAGTTTGAATTTTACTACCATATTATTTGAAAATAATATTAATCATATTAATGATTAGTTTGCTGGAATGGATGCCCAAGAAATGCTTGAACATGATTTATACACTATGTATACACAATAAATTATATAATATCCTTAAAATTTAGTTACAAACAACTAATATACACTATACCTTATATGAATTTTATAAGTATTAAATTCAGATAATTGATAATTGAAATATACAATTAAAATAACAAATGAAGTATAAATTGACAATATTCAAGTACTAAAAAACTTACATTAGAGGTTTTCATAAAAGAAGATATTGATTGTGGGTGAATTGAATATATCAAAATTCCGAAAATAATTAAAACCAAGATAAAACAAGAAGCAAACAAAGAAATGTATGAAATGTTTTTTAGTATTTTAATACAGAATAATAGAAGAGAAAATTACAAAACTTACCTCGTAAACGACGCAATAGGGGAGTGAAAATACAAACCCTTCTAGCTTGGTCAACACAATGAACAATGAAAAATTAGTTCAAAAATAAGAAAAGTAAGAAAGAAGGACGTCAGTTGTTGCAGCACTAGTGGGAAGAAGGCGAAGATAGCATCGTTTGAGAGAGTGAAAATGGGTCTTGAAGATGAATGGAAGAGGAAGAAATAACGTGAAGGGGGAGAGTTATTTTGAAGAAATGTGTTTATGAGTAGTTGAATGGAGTGTCTCTTGGTATTTTCAATTTAAATGGGGTTGTTTTTGTCTTTTTAACTCAATTAGAGAATGGTCTAAAAGAAACAAAAATTGACTTAGAGAGTGAAGACAAACAAAATTCAAATGAGACTGATTCCTAAATTAAAAGTGGACTTGGCTACTTTTTCCCAATTAACCCTTGATTTTTTTATGGGGTTAATGAGTTATGATGAGGTCTAAAACTAATTTATTTTGTATGTATAAATTCGAGAGTGATAGATGCATATATTTATGTAAAAAATTGAATGATGATTGTAAGATGCGAAAATGATGAACATGATTGGATATTTTGGGGTTTTAAATTTCATTTTGGGGAACTAAAGCCCAAAACACACACCACATATTTTTTATCGGGCAAAATAAATCCAAACACAACCTATTCATTTTGTAGATTGGTGTATTTTTACTGGAAAATTGGAAATATAACTTATTTTTATTTTTAACTTTATATATTTATTCTCTTATCATATCAATTAAGTTCAACTTTAATTTGACTTAAAACATATATTATCACAATTAAGAAATACATATTTGAAAAATATAATCTTTTAAGGATAAAAGATCTAAACTACCTAAATTCGTAGCCCTATATGCCTATTCTAATCACTATTTTCAAACAAGACATTAATGCAATATTATTTTCATTTCTAAAACTCTACTATTTTTTTTAATTATTAAAAATATTAAAATAAGAAATAAAAATAAATACACATCCAATTTGGCTAAAAGAAATGCTTGTTCAAGTTATGAATTGTGAGGAATATATAGGACATATCTATTTGGAATTGGTATTATTTAACTCTTCAGATATAAAGTATTTATTTTTTATCCGCTGAATTGGACCATGTTTATTTTAAGAATTCTTAGGGTCCAATCGGGAGATTTTCATGTACCTTTCTCTATATTATTTAAATTAGGGGTGTTTGCGGTTCGATTTGAATTGATTTTGAGACAAAAAGTCAATTGATCCAAATTATATAATATATATTGGATTGGTTAGATTTTTATTGTAAATTCGATGTAATCCAATCAATTTTAAACTCTATTTGGATTAGATCGGTTAATTCGAGTTTTCAATTTAAATTTTTAATTGAAATATTTGACAAGTGACTATTGATAATTAAACCAATTTAATCAATCAATTTGTAAATTTTATGTAGCAATCATATCACTAATTTTCATGTGTAATTAAGTTAAATTTTGTGAGAACACACAACTATAAAGTTGTAAATATACAATAATTATTTCTATGTATTTGATTTTTGAAAGTGAAAAAATCCTAGGTTTAGTTTATTTTAATTTATTTGTGTATTTTACAATTAAGATATATATTTTATATTATTAGTATATAAATTTCGGTTCGATTTGAATTTGATCGGCTTTTGAGATTAAAACCGAAAATCGATCCAAACCATTCGGTTTTAAAAAAATAAATTCAATTCAATCCAAAAAAGTTCGATTTTGTTAGATTTTTTGTTTTTTGAATCGATTTGTCGATTTTTTTTTGGATTGGATTAGATTTGAACATCCCTAATTTAAACATTACTATAAGAAAAAATAACAATAAAATATTATATTATAACGTAAAATATATTAACAGTAATATAATAATTGATGATGTTTATTTTAAGAATTCTTACGACCTCTTTGGTTTTATTTCCGTGGCTCATTTCCGTTTCTATTTGGGGATAAAAATGAAAATTGTCATTTTTTTTATTTTTTATTTTCACTCAAAGTATTTTTATTTTTATTTTCAAACCTTTCTAAGCATATCATATCATTATATTATTACATCAATCAAATTCAAATTTGATTTGACATAAAGTACTCACTATTATTTTAAAATTAATAATATATATTTTTAAAAAATAATTTTTTTTGAACATAAAAAAATATAAACCAACTATTTTTTCAACCCTACACTATTTTACTCATTACTTTCCAGCAATCTATCCAAGTACATTTCTTTTTTCATTTTAAAACTATAAATAAAAATTTCAACTTTTAAAAATAATTAAAAGTAAAAATGATCTCGAAAATAAAACCAAATGGGCCGTTAAGATCCAATAGGGAGATTTCCACTTACCTTTCTCTGTATTATTTAAACGTTACTATAAGAAAAATATTAAATAATAATGTCAAATTTATTACTAATATAATAAGTGACGATACATTTCAAAAAGGTCTAATAAGGTTGATATTTTGAGTAATTTTACAAAAATGGAGGTAAAAAGTTCCCATGATTGCTGATTTGAAAGCATTTTGACATGACATGACGTGACATTACTTGTCAATTTGATAAAGCAAATAATTTCAATAGTAGAAAGATTTTATAAATCGACGGGAGTGAAGTACAAAGTTTTTGTTCTCACTCACGGCAACACACCAACAACTTGTTTATTAAATCACCAATGTATGGCCTAATTATATTGCTAGTGCTCTTCGAATTCGACATCATTGTTATTTCAATATATTTACATATACAAGTATTATTTTAAATAACAGATTAAGCATGACATATATGTAGATGTCTGTATATAGTTGCAAGATCTAAAACATTTTTTAATAGTAAAAATATATAAATATCATTATATTTTTTCTACATAGTAGCCTATTCAAATATATTTTACTATATAGAATGCTCTGAACTAAATGTTTAATATTCGTAAATATAATTTATGTATATATAAATATAATTGATGTATATATATATATTTGCGTATGTTTTTAATTAATTGTATTCGTCAAAAAATTGTTTTTTACATATATGAGCATAATATAAATATATTAGTAATTTATATTATAATTTGTTTAGTATTTTAAATATTATATACTAATCATATGAAATATATTTGATGCCAAAAATAATCTGCAAGAGCACTAATTAACAGAAACGAGAAAATCTTTCTTTTTTGAAGTGTATGAATGTCAATGTGTCTTATAACTTTTTACCAAGACTTTTATGTGACTAAACATCCCACTACTTGAGCTCATAACTGCCCACTAAATTACTAACTATCTTGTTACAACTGAACCAATTAAGGGTAGACACGTGTGATACCATGCTCCCCTATCATCGCTAGTATTAAATCACGAGAACCAAATTGAATCTGAATACAACTTGGATCCTTTTCTGAGTTCAACTTGGATCTTTCTCTGAGTTCGGCTCGGCTCATGTAAAGACCTATATTGCTTCAACTCGGCCAACGTATTCTAGATTGCCCTTCAACACTAGCTTAGTTGGTTACTTTAGCTCAACCAATTGGATTTGCTCGGCTGAGCAAGTGTGATATGGGCTCAATTATAATAGCCATAATGTGTGCCTTTAGCTTGGGTTTATTATGGCGATATCACATCTCCCCCCACAATTTAGTTCAAAATGGTTTGAACTATAACCAAGTTTGGGCTAAAGATAGATTAGGACTGTTAATTGTGAAAAATAGAGAACTTCAATTTTGTCATCAACTTTGCCGAGGCGAATAACTGCAACCCCGTTGACCTTTCTATAATGTTAATTGCGAAAAATAGAGAACTTCAATTTTGTCATCAACTTTGCCGAGGTGAATAACTGCAACCCCGTTGACCTTTACATAATGTCCGAGATGCGTTGCCATGTAAAGCCATGCAATCCCTTGATTTTAATTCCATAGCTACCGAGACGTGTTGCCATGCAATTCCCTTGATTTTAACTCCATAGCTGCCAAGACGTGCAGCCATACAAAGCCATGCAATTTATTTGATTTTAATTCCATTGCTGCTGAGACGTGCTGCCATGCAATGCCATGCACTTCCTTTGATTTTAATCCCCTTGCTGTCGAGATGCCACGTCTTTGCCGAGATGCCGCGCCCTTGCCGAGATGAAATTCAATGCCTCTTACCATGCAATACCATGCGATTGCCTTGATTTTAATCCCACTGCTGCCGAGATGCCATGTCTTTGCCGAGATGCCGCGGCATGTAATTCCCTTGATTTTCATTCCATTGCTGCCAAGATGCCGTGCATTGCCGAGATGCCACATCTTTGAGCTGTTGGGCGCCTATGCCTATAATTTTAAAAACTCAACTTGATATTTTCAAGAAAAAAGGCTGCAAAAACCCCTTTCCTCTTCCCCAGGCTGTTGTCTAATCCATCAATAATATTAATGGAGCCATCCCATCGCACGTATAATGGGTGCCAAGTATACAATGGAGTTTAAAAGCATGCATTGAGGAGTCCTTTGGCTTTCTCACTCCCTTTGCTATAAATAAGGAACTTTTCCTTTATTTCTTCATTTCCTCTTCCTCATTCAAAACTTAGCAAGAAAAACTACATGTGGCTGTCATTACCGTGGGTCTGTAGCATCATCAATCAGTGTCCTTCGCCTACCTCCACTTCAAGATAAGTCCAGGTTTTTGAAAACTCACTTCCCTCTTCTTTGTTTATCTCCATTCTTTGATCTTTCAATTTTCTGTTGTGTTCTAGCCGATTTTTTCTTTTACCCGTCCCTTTTACTGCTCTGTCCATGTCTTCGCCTAATTGAAATTTGAACCCTACTAATGCCTCGTCGGAGTTAGAAAGGGATGGGGATTCGGATGGCTCAACTCTTAGTATACCTTTCGAAATAATGAGAGAAATCGAGAAGGGAATGATAGATGCGAGTGTACCCTATTATGAAGCATATTTCTCTACGATGACTAGGCATAAGTGCAGTAGGTTGAGAGAACTCATGGGTATTCCACAAGAATATTAAATAGTAATGCCTAGGTCCTTAGATCGGCCATATATGCCTCATGTGGGTTTCTTATGCTTTTATGTAGAACAAATGCGGGGTGGTTTGCGGTTTCCTCTGCCCGAGTTGTTTATATTAGTGTCTAGAGGATTGGGCATTCCTCTCAACCAGTTCACCCCTAATTTTTTTAGACTGATGGCTGGGTTTATCATTCAATGTAGACACCTACAAATAGATCCCACAACCAGCCAGTTTCACTCCCTTTTTTATCCAAAATCTTTTGGCTTTGACTTGTTTTACTTATCTTCTCAGGAAGATGTGCGTTTTTTATCCAAATATCCTACTTCTGTAAAAAATTAGAAAGAGCACTACCTGTTTATTTCCTCGCCCGAGCGGTGGGGATTCTCCACTTCACGGACATGACTTCTATCCTTTAAAAACTCAGCCCATAGAAAACACTTTCCTTCGGTTCGGAGGTAAATCTTAGATAGGCTCAATAGTTGTCAATTGCAACTCACTTACTTGGAAAACTAGGTTTTTCGTACCATTTTTCCTTGAGTCCTAAGCAGAGGAGCTTCCAGAGCTATTTGATATTTATTTATCCTTGAGAAGTTTACTTTCTTAACATTACTGTGTTTGATGTCTTCCGTCTCTTTGTGCAGAAAGGGTGTCTACTAAAGCTTTCCTTTTGGCTGAGGTGTCAGGCCAGTCAAGGAGGCAAAAGAACAACCTTCTTCCAAACGCACTGGGGACGCCAGCTCTTCCCAAAGATCCCCTACCGAGGCGTCTGCTAGAAAGCGACTTGCTCTGCCACTTGAAGTTCCAGCTCCAAAGAGACCAACTCCGCCTCCTACGGTAGAGACTTCAGTCGAAGAGGACCTCTCCGAGGAGCCGAGCTCTCTCAATCTGCGAAGAAGTCGTCCGAATACTTATTTGATGGCAAGCAATTTGGTCTTGATTGACACCACTCACTCTTTGGGTCGAGACTTCCCGAGGGACGTCTCTACCAGCTCGGATAGACAATTAGCTGATGCTATGCCCTTTGACAGCCTTCGGAACCAATTCGCATCTTTTCTCTCTAAGGTATGTGATTGACTAGTATGTTCTTACCTTTTTCAGCATCGCTTTGCTTAACATTTCTTTTACTACTTTCAGACTAGCATCTTGGCTGGCAGTGTTTTAGCTCGATAGGAGGGAGATCATCATCAACTGGAAGCTAATAGGCAGAGAGCGGCTGAGCTGGGCAGACTTCAATCCGAAATGAGCAAGTTGGATGACTTGAAGGAACAACTCTTCTCTCTTCGTGCTAAACACGATGAGCTAGCTACTAGCCTGTCTAAATCCAAAATTAAAGTGACCGAGTTGTCCTTTCAATAAGACGAGGCACTAGAGCGAGCAAGGGAGGAAGGACGCTGTGAAGGCGAGATACATTTCTTGAGGTATTTCATGATATTGAAGAGGGGAAAACTTTTATTGAGGTATGCTGGGAATCGCGCTTGGTTGAGTTTCTGAAAAGTAATGAATTTAGGCAGATGTCAATGAAGAGGGCCTTGAGGTATTACTACCATGGCATCAACACTTGTGCGGATCAGCTCGAGGCCAATGGTGTCTTAAGGTTAGGACAACTGGATCAGACCATGGATCGTGTGTATGGGCTGCATACTTTACCTTCTAATTCAGAAGATGAAAAGAAAAACAATGCCGAGGGTGACGATGCACTGATCAAGTTGTCCCCTCAAACTGGAGCGTCTTTTGCTCTAGAGCCATATGCTTGGGAGGATTCTCTTGATGCTGTGACGGCAGCCGAGGTGATTACTAGCGGTGCCGCGATGAATCGTCCCAACCCTTCATCCCCTTAGGGTACATGGCATCTAGTATTTCAGGAGAAGTTGCTAGGCTATGTTTTGCTTTATATTGCTTGTACTGAGGCAGCTATGCCACAAACCGTTTTGTATGCTTACTTTTTGTATGAACAAAGTAAAATGAATAAATGCTACCTCATATTGCTCGTTAGAAACCTATTTGAGTTGAATATCTTTTATGTACATAGAACTTGGCCGCACTGTTGCTAGCTCATTTGCTCAATTATCTTGGGCATCTTTTCCTGCAAAAAATGTTGTCTCGAGCTGAATACCTTGAGGATACCTTTTTTAGGTAGCTCAATCGAGTTGTGTCACTTCTTGGATACCTTTTCTAGGTAGCTCAACTGAGTTGTTTCGCTTCTCCCTTTTTTTTTATAGCTTAGCTCAGCTCGGCTGAGCTTAAATCAACTTTCGTCCATCACGCGCTAGCTCATTTGAGCTGATTTTCTTTGGACATTCGTCTATCATGTTAGCTCTTCCGAGTTAATTTTGGTGTTCGTCACTTGTTTGCTTGGTCATTCCTTTGCTAGCTCATCTGAGCATTTTTTTTTTTGGCATTCACCATTTTTGTTAAGACATTCGTCCTTTGCCTAGCTCATCCAAACTGGTTTGTTTTAGCATTCACCACTTTTTTACTTTGGACATTCGTCCCTTGTTAGCTCATCTAAGTTGATTAGGCATTCGCCACTTTGGCTTGGACATTCGTTCTTTGGTTAGCTCATTTGAGCTGATTTGGCATTAGCCACTTTAGCTTGGACGTTCGTCCTTTGCTTAGCTTATTCGAGCTGATTTGGCATTCGTCACTTTGGCTTGGACGTTCATCCTTAGCTTATTGCTTAGCTCATCCGAGCTGATTTGGCATTCACCACTTTGGCTTGGATGTTCATCCTTGGCTTAGCTCATCCGAGCTGATTTGGCATTCGCCACTTTGGCTTGGACATTCATCCTTTGCTTAGCTCATCTGAGCTGATACACTTTGCATAAGGGAAAAGGACTTTGAATTTCAACAGAACTTACAAGATAAACTAAACAAAACAAACTCAATCAGAATTGATCACATTAAAAGAAACTACAACTAGAAATGACTTGCGAATTTCAACAAAGCAAAACAGGATTACGTGTAGAAACGTTTGAGGTTCTGTACATTATATGCCCAAGCTTTCTTTTTCCCCTACAATATCTCCAGCTCGTACGCTCCTCCCCTCAGAACTTTGTTCACTTTGTATGGTCCTTCCCAGTTGGGTCCCAACTTTCCTATATTTCCCATTGCATCAGCTCTCTTTAGTACTAAATCTCCCACCTAAAAATTGCGAGGCTTAATCTGTCTGTTGAAAGTGGTTTGCATCTTTTGCTTATACTTCACCATCCTGAGGCAAGCATTTTCTCTCTTCCCTTTTATCATATCCAAAGAAACCTTAAGCAATTAATTATTCCCATCCGGATCATATGACAACACTCGGTGAGATTTTATCCCAATTTCTGTTGGGATTAAAGCGTCGACGCCGTAAACCATACTAAATGGTATTTCATCTGTGGCCTCTTTTGGTGTAGTCCAATGTGCCTATAGCACACTAGGGAGTTCATCCACCCATCCACCATCTGTCTGGTTCAACCTTTTCTTCAAACTCTTCAGCAAGTCTCGATTAATAACCTCTGTTTGTCCATTAGTTTGTGGATGAGCTACGGCACTAAAACGCTGCATTACTTTAATTCCCTTACACCAGGCTTCTACTTTAGCTCCTTGGAAATGCCTCCCATTGTCCGAGACCAATTCTTTAGGGATACCATGTCGACATACAATATTCTTCCATAGAAACTTGAATACTTCGTTCTATGTTATTTTAGCTAACGACTCTGTCTCTACCCATTTGCTGAAATAATCCACCGTGACCAACAAAAACTTCCTTTGCCCAGCTGCAGCCAGGAAAGGACCTACGATATCCATTCCCCATTTCGCGAAAGGGCATAGAGAACTCATAACATGCATCAGCTTAATAGACACATGACTAACCTGAGCATACCTATGGCGTTTATCACACTTCTTCACCAACTCCCCTGCATCAGCTCGGACAGTAGGCCAGAAGTATCCAACTCAGATAGCCTTGGAGGCTAAGGCTAGCCCTCCCAAATAATTTCCACAACACACTTCATGGATCTCTTTTAGGATATATTCTCCTTCTTGAGTGGACAAGCATCGCAACAGCAGCTGAGAAAACCCCCTCTTATATAACAATCCGTTCACCACCGTGAATTTTGCAGCTCGAATGCGCAATTTGTGGTCAGCCCCTTCATGATCCTCCTGCAGGTATAGCAGGATCGGTGTTCGCCAATCTTGACCTCTTTCTACAGTGAGAACCTCTACTTCAAGGCTTCTTTTATCCAACTCCTGCATAGTTATCTGCTGGGAACCACATTCAACCAAAGAGGTAGCTATCTTTGCTAGGTAGTCGGCCTTCTTGTTTTGTTCGCGAGGGATCTGTATCATGTATAGCTCAGCCAACTGCTGTCTCAACTTATCCACTAATTACAAGTATCTAGTCATCCTTGATTCCTTGGCCTCATATTGTCCTTCAATCTGCTTTACTACTAATTGTGAATCAGTGAATACCTGTATCCGTCTAGCTTTACTTTGTACAACCATCTTGATTCCCAATATCATTGCTTCATATTCCGCCTCATTGTTTGAAGCTATCTCTTCCTCTTTCGAATTGATAACTACTATTCCAACTCTACTACCACCCTGTCTGGATGATCCATCAACATACACCAGCCATACACCCTTATTCTCTATCATAGGCATGTCAGCCATAAAATTTGCTAAAGCTTGTGCTTTAATGGTATTCTTAGGGGCATACCTTATGTTATACTTTCCCAACTCCACTGCCTATTTGACCAACCTTTATACCACATTAGCCTAATTTCCTAGAGTTTGCTTCAAAGGGTGGTTAGTGTGCACAATTATAGGATGAGATAAGAAGTAAAGCCTTAACCTTCGTGCCGTTACCACTAAAGCTAGTGCCATCTTCTCAATTTTTGGGTACCTCAGCTCTGCTGCATGCAAGATTTTGCTGACATAATACACTAGTTTTTGACTTGTCCCATCCTCCTTAACAAGCATCGAGCTAATTGCCAGCTCAGTTGTTGCCAAATATAAATAAAGAATCTCCCTAGGTACAAGCTTTGTTAACAAGGGAAGCTCAGCTAGGTAGGCTTTCAACTCATTGAAAGCACGCTGCACTCCTTCCCCCCACTCGAATTTCCTTGCCTTCTATAGTATCCCGAAAAAAGAAAGACTTCTATCTGCAGAGCGAGATATAAACCTGCTCAGAGCGGCTATCCTTCATGTTAACCTTTGACTTCATTGACATTTCTAGGTGGACTCATTTCTATAATAGCTCGGATCTTTCCTGGATTTGCTTCTATCCCCATTTATGTCACCAGATATCCCAGAAACTTTCCTTCCCTAACTCCTAAAGCGTATTTCTCTAGGTTGAGTTTCATCCCGTACTTGCGCAGCATTTTAAAGGTCTCTTTCAAGTCCCCCATATGGTTAGATCGGCTTACGCTCCTTACCAGCATGTCATCAATGTAAACCTCCATATTCCGACCGATCTGATGTTTGAACGTACCATCCACCAGCCTCCGGTACTTAGCTCTTGCATTCTTACGACCGAAGCGCATGACTAAGTAATAGTAAGTTCCTTGAGAAGTAATGAAACTTACCCGCTTACGGTTTTCCAAGCTGAGGGGGATCTGATGATCCTTTTGCGAGGCATCCATCATACTGAATAGCTCACACCCAGAAGTGGAATCTACTAATAAGTCGATCCTGGGCAGAGGATAAAAGTCTTTGGGGCAGACCTTGTTCAAATCCCTGAAGTCTATACACACTCTTCACTTGTATGCGTGCTTCGGTACCAAAACGACATTAGAAATCTATTCCAGGAATTGGATTTCTACAATATGCCCAGCGTCTAACAACTTTTCCACCTCTTCTTCTGCTTTATTGGCTTAGCAGCGGGGTCAACATTGAGCCTGTGCTCGGCTATGCTTGGATCTATCCCTGTAAGATCCTTAATAGAAAATGCAAAAATATCTACGTACTCCTTTAATGCGGTAATAAGTTCTATCTTTAAATCTGTCTTTAGGTGAGAGCCTATTTGCGTAACCTTGCTGGGGTCTCCTAGCACTAATTCTATGGATAAGAGCTCTCCATCTGGTTCAAGCCTTTGTCTTTTTACTAGCTGGGGTGTACTTAGACCATTATGTCTCTGTCTATGCACATTATCATCCTTATGACATAATTTCCTCACCGCATCAACATAACACTTCCTGGGCGCATACTGATCCCCCATTATTTCCTCTACCATTCTCCCTACAATGTACTTCACTTCATATGGTACGGGGAAGCCACTGCCTAGAAGAGATGTAGCATAGGCTCGCCAAAAATCACATTATATGCAGAATGAACGTAAACTACTAAAAAATTTACCATATAGGTCTTTCGATGCTCCCGATTTTAAAGAAATGGGCAAAGAAATCCGTCCCTTAGGTCTAACTGCTTTTCCTAAAAACCCAAAGAATGACGTCTCCATAGGTTCCAGCATAGTGTTATCCAAATCCATTTGCTGGAAAGCATCGTAGAATAAAATATCAGTCGAGCTGCCACAGTCGATGAAAATGCATGCCACTTCAAAATTGACTATCATGGCTGTGATAACCAAGGCATCCTGGTAGGGTAAGTGCAGGGCTTTCAGGTCATCCAGTCTGAACTGAATGATAGGAGCGTCACTATTGTCTAAGAGAGCAGCAATCTCCATGTTCCTGTGTATTGCAACTCTGGCTCTCAGCCTTCTGCCTTGAAGAGAATCCCCTTCTGCTGGACCTCCATAGATCATATAAATCACCCCTTTTACTATCCCGTCTCTAGTATTCTTCTTTCCGCTTGGCTGACGTGCTCACATCTATCCTTCTAGAGCAAATGGTCCTCAACGCCTGCGTGTGTCCTTTGCTTCAAGCCTCTCCACAAATTCATTCAATTGACCATCCCATACCAATTGCTCCAACTCATTTCATAGATGATCACACTCCTCCGTAACATGTCCTTATTTATTATGATAATGGAAAATTTTGTCCGACTTGGGGGCATCTCAGTGGATCCTTGTAGGTCCGAGGCCACCGCAATAGGTTGAGATGCTCAATGGCCTGTATAACTTGCTCCCTTGGTAGCTTTGAGAGAGTGTAATAATCAAACTTGGGACCCATCGGGGGTGCTTTCACTTGCCGTACAAGTGCTGCTCTAAATCTTTCCTTCTGTTTCGGCCTCTAATTAGTAGGATCTTCCCTCATCTCCTTTCTTTTCCCCCTCAACTCCTTCTTCTTCGCCTCACAGTCCTCATCTTCATGAATATATTTTTTCGCTCGCCATAAGAGCTTATCATAACTATCTGTAGGTCTTCTGCTCAAGGACCTAAAAAAAGGGCTAGGATGGAGTCCTTGAGCAAAAGCACTGTTCAACAACTCAGGGGTGGCTGATGGAACGTCCAAAGCTGTAGTAATGAACCGCCTAACAAGGCTTCTTAGGGTCTCATTCTCTCCCTGCCGAAATGAGAGCAAACTTTGCGCACTACGCCTATACTGTTTGTTATTAGTAAATTGATACAAGAATTTTCTGGCAAATTTCCCAAAGGTATGAATGGGCTGGGAAGGTAACTGTCTAAACCACCTCTGGGTGATGCCTCCCAAAGTAGTCAGAAAGGTCCGACATTTCACCCCATTTGAGAATTGGTACAACAAAGCCAAATTCTCAAACTCATAGAGATGATCTGCAGGATTAGTTGTACCGTGTACCAGGGCATTGCAAAGGATTTGTGATTCTTCGGGAAGGGATCATGCAAGATGGCTTCAATAAATGGAGAAGCTTTGGCATCTCCTCCCAATCTTTTCCTCTATCATTCTCTTCATTTCCGGCAACTCCCTTCTCATATCTTCCATTTCCGAAACTAAGTCTGTTTGGGGCTTCTGCCTCTCCTTGTCACGACCACGCCGCCCTAACACCTGACTTTCTACTATTCCTTTAAAGTCATCTGCCAATTCAATAGGGATCTTCATCTCTGTTTCTTTTAGTGAACCACAATTGCCTCCCGAATTTTGCCCTCTCATAGGTGCTACTGTTGGCTCTTGCTCCCTCATCATGAATAATCCAGGATTGTGAGGGATTGGTGGTCCAGCTATCATTGTACCTTGTGTGATTGCTCCTGATGTTGGTGTGGCCACCGGACACGGAGCAGGAGTTCCACCTATAGGAGGGGATGCCCCTAGCACAACCATCATTCTTGAAGAAGGTATTGGGTTAGTCAAAATGGGAGCAGGGGGGAAAGGTATCTGCCCTGGCATAGGAGGGATGTAGGGTGCCATCCCCAGTGGATAAGGAATGACAACGGGGTTCAGTAGTACCGAAAAAAGTCTGGCCTGTATTCCCTCAGCTGGTTGAGTGGAGGCAATGACACCAAACGTTGACCATAGAAAGTTAGCCAATTGCTCAATAGTCATCTGCCCCACTATTGAAGGAACTGCAATTGTCTTCTCTTCAATCAAAGTGGTCTGCTTCGCAGCCGCCAACGGCAGAACTATCGTGGCCATGGCTACAAGCTCATTCATCGTTAACTCCAAAATACCAGTTTCCAGGCTATATCCGGAATCACACATATCCTCACGCCCTAACTCTTAATCTATTTCCCGCAGACGGCCAAATTGATCCCAAAAATAATCTGCAAAAGTACCAATTAACAGAAACAAGAACAATCTTTCTTTTCTGAAGTGTATGAATGTCAATGTGTCTTACAACTTTTCACCAAAGCTTTTATGTGACTAAACATGTCACTACTTGGGCTCATAACTGCCCACTAAACTACTAACTATCTTGTTATGATTGAACCAATTAAGGGTAGACACGTGTGATCCCATGCTTCCCTATCTTCACTAGTATTAAATCACTAGAACCAAATTGAATCTGAGTACAGCTCGAATCCTTCTCTGAGTTCAGCTCGAATCTTTCTCTGAGTTCAGCTCGGCTCATGTAAAGACCCATGTTGCTTCAGCTCGGCCAACGTATTCTAAATTGCCCTGCAACACCAGCTTAGTTAGTTACTTTAGCTCGGCCAATTGGATTAGCTCGGCTGAGCAAGTTTGATACATGCTCAATTATAACAGCCCTAATGTGTGCCTTTAGCTTGGGCTTATTATGGCCGTATCAATATTATTGACAAAATAATGAGCAATAATGTAAAAATTATCAATAATGGCATATATTGAAGGATGATAAATTTAATATTTTTCACAATATAGCTTAACAAAGAGAAGAACTAATGTTTTAAATTCTTATAATAGATAATCTTGACATAAATATAGTGGTGTATGACTAAAATTTGACCTAGGTACATTTTGATAAATTGGCTAAAAATAATAAATGAAACCTAAAATTAATTAACTAAGTAAATGGATTAGAGAACCTATAGGACAAGCTAAGCCCACAAAAGATAGGTAGAAAAATCCTAATGGGCTTTGATGAAGGTAAAAATAGTTTTGTGCGAGTATTGGGCTGGAATCCAATATAACCGACTAGAAGGTAGGTCGAGAGAAATACTTTGTGATATATTGGGTTGAGTTTTGCAACCAATAGCACACGTCAGGGTAGCCGATGTGCCCTCGACTAAGGCACTCCGACGCTCAAGTCAGTATATCAACTAAAAATGGAGTAGTGGAGTGAGGGCTTTTGAATGATTAAATGACATACCTTGCTGAAGGCTGGCAGTGGGGTATTTATAGCCTTCCCAATGTGATTAATGTAACTATGGTGCCTTTGTTGGGCAGAAAAGGGCTCTTGTCCTTACCTGATGGCTTTGCAGTCTTCTTCCGTTAGTGTACTCTTCCTGGTGGCGCAGCCTAAGGCAAAGTGGTACACTAGTGGCATGCACTAGCCTGGCGTCGCTGAAAAAAGGGTAGTACTGTGGTGGCATGCGCCATTAATGCGGGGGCACGCCTCTTAGTAGATCATTCCATGCGGTTGAGAGGCTATCGCATCAGTTCAACCCCCTCGATCGAGATGAATACTTATTTGAGATATCCCCTCGAATTCTGGTCGACAAGATACAATTGTCGCAACTAAATCTTCTTGGTTGAGTGAAGGATTGTACATCTTATGGTAGTCCACTATATTCTGGTCGACTGGTTGAACCCTGGTATCGGCCATGACGAATAAGGCCCATGAGGTCGAATGCTGGCCGGTAGGTTGGGCTTGTATGTAATTGGGTCGTATTATACCATATTTCTGTCCTAGTCGATGTTGTTGGGTTGGGCCTATTGGGCTATCACATATTATGGGGGCCCCCACTGTCGAGTCCTGATCGAGAGTATTGATGAGAAGGGATTGGGAATAGCTAACAACTGGGAACTAGATACGCTTAACGAGAGTCTCATGGTATTGATCAAGGTTTTAGTGCATTAAATATGTCAGTTATGTTGGGTCACGCAAAGTGCAGATGGCGGTTGATTTAATTAATTCACTGCGCTTCCTACCAAGTACTCTCTGCTCTAGACTTCTAAACTACATAAGTTGTTCAAAACCCCTTTGAGTGAGTTTTACTTTTGCATTTTCGATCGCATCGTTTAAGTAATATTGTTGAATGTGTTTAGTAGGAATGATAGTCAGGGAGGGACAGTAAGGCCACTAGGTCTGATAAGTTCCCGACCAGGGGAGGTGGGTGACTCGACTAGTGAGTCTAGTAGTTCCTTTGACGATAGCTCAACCTCTAGCAGTTCTAGCGATGACCGCATAACTGCTGGGGATGAAGCTAGGCCAGGTCAACACTTAGTATCCCATGGTTGGCTGTTCATCACCAACCACTATAGTGAAATAATTTCCAAAGTTACACTTGTTAACCTTACATTAGTGAGATAGCTTCATCATGTTCCCCCGGGGTATGAGTTGATCATCCTAGGTCCTTCTAATATGATGCATCGACCAGCCTTGGGCTGTATTACTGTATTCGATGAGGCCTTTAGGTGTGGGTTTAGGTTTCCTCTTGCATAACCCACTCCAGGTTTGTATCACTTAGCTTCTTCCCAATTGCTTCTCGACCATATACAACTTCGTCTTGTTGATGTATATACTGGACCAGCCTCCCACATTTGCTAATTTTTTCAATTTGTTTCACCTTTCTATATCCCGAAAGTTGGGTAGCACTGATGAGTCGGGCTTCTATTATCTTACCGCTCGACCCCATCTTAAATTCCTTGTTACCCTTATGTCGTCCCATGGCCAAGAGTGGAAAAAGCGATACCTTTATGTTCGGGCGCTTGGGGGTTCCAACATTCATAGTAGATGGTGGAAAGAGTATGTTGAGATGCTTGGGAATGTAACCCCAACCTAACTAAATACCTTCATTCGGGATTTAGTTCAATTTAGCCAGATGGAAGCCTCGGGGTACATCGAGGAAAGAAATTTGGTACTGGCGGGCTTATCCCTAGCCCAGCTAGATTTTCCAATAGATGCTCGACTATGTAGATTGCATTGTTCATTTTCAAATTATTTTGCTTCTAAGTTTTTGGTCGATTCTAATGTATGTTTCTTTTATTTTCGTGCAGATCGAGAAGAAATCATGAATCAGACCCAAGCTCAAGCTTTGGCCTGTGCGCAAAGGAATTAAGTGCACCGTCAGATTGCAGCTGCTCGTCGAGAAGCTACACCGCAGTCTCAAGCTGCATTACCTGCTTTCGTAGCTTCTCCGGCTTATCTAGTGGCTCCTTCGATCCATCCGACTTCTAGGCTGACCGCTAGTCCAGTTGCTCAGCAAAAAAGACATACGATCGAGCAGGCGGGGCTTACACAGAAAAAGACGGCCATAGATAAGGGCAAGGGAAAAAGCTGGGGCGTCCCCGCCCTGACTGAATATGATATCTTTAGGCATCGAAAGGATGATGAGCTATTCCAGTTGGTCGACCCTCGGTTTGGGATCGATATGGCTGTCCACAATTCTATGTCCGTGATGACAGTAGGGTCGACTGGCTCCCTGCCACTGAAGATGATGATGACTGGTCTATTTGCATCCAACCAACGAAAGATGATGGACTTGAGCCAAGTGGGCGTACTGAAAGCCATTGACTACCATTCCAATATGGTATATTTCTAGTTGAGTGATTCTTGTTTGTTGTGTGCCTCTTCTGGTTTCTTTTGTTTCTGTATTCACAGAATTGTGGGCATTGCAGGTTAGCTAGCTAGGCTACCATATTTACAGGAGGTCAGAGTTGGCGCTCGATGACCGTGATAAGATCAAATAGAACTATGATGAAGTGGATGTGGCGAAGGCTCAGATTGAGTCTTCCAAGGCTGAGGTCGAGCAGCTAACCAAGCAATTGGATGAGAGGGATGTGCAGCTTGAGGCGAAGGACACTCAACAGCTGGCTACTGTGGTTGAGAGGAGCTTGGCCGATGAGTTGCTAAAAAATAACAGAGTAGAGGCGCAGACCCATTACGATGCTGGTCGAGCCCATTGCTACAACAGCATTTTATATTTTGCTCAGGGTGAGTTTGTCAGGACGTTACCTATCGTTCGACGAGAGACGATATAATAGTTTATGTTGACCTTAGCCTTCCAAGATGCTAGCATCGTCTTCTCTATTGACAACACGAAGGATGTATTTGAGAAGGCTATTAATTAGTTAGAGTTCCTTGGTTATCAAATCAGTCCTGAGGACAGACAGTTTCTGAACCCAATGCTCGACGAGCAGCTCCGTATGTATCCCGACTCCGGTGAGATGATTCTCGCCAAGAGGCCTGCCACCAATTTGTGGTCGGGCCTGCTACTGGTCATCTTGCTAGGCATGACAAGGTGATTATCAAGTTTGATTTTGCTAATGACTTCGCATTCGGCATAAAAGATGGTAAGATCAATATAATGGATTTCTTCGCTCCAGCCAGCCATCATTTTCTAGTCGATAAGGCGGGGCCCTCTCGTCTAGCGCTTGTGACCCCACCAGCTCCTGCAGTAGTGCTGGAGTAGGAAGTCAAAAGTCCTGCGATTGTGGTGGTGCCGTCAAGTGATGAACTTGATCAGGCGATTGAGGAAGGTGCACAAGCTGATAGAGTCGAAGGGGTCGGGTAGAGTTGATTTCTTAGTCTGCAGTTTTCTGGTTTTTGATCGCCTTGCGATGCATTTGTTCCTTTGTAATGTTTCTTTTAAGCTTGTAATCGATGCTTTTTATTTTAATGAAATAGCATATTCCACTCCTCATTGCGTATTACATTTATGCTTTTTCTGCTTTTTGATCTCGTCAAATTTTGATTGTTAGTAAGCTACAATCATGAGCAACTTGATCTCAACTAAGAAATCATATAACATAATCTCTTAATGGAGAAATCGCATTTAAACGAGTCTATTGTCGATTCAGAAATCAATTGTCGTAAAATGGTGATGGATCCAAGTATAGTTTGTTATAAACTATTTTCGTCGCTATGGAATGAATGTTCTTGGTGAATCAACCACATGAAGGTTGCCTCTGACTATCAGGTCGAGTTTTTAATTGAGTGTGTTCATCAAGATCGACTTGAAGTCGTAACTTGTTATAAAAGACTACTTGGGGTCGACTTTAGGGTCGACGTTAAACGATTAACCTGTTCTCGTTCATTTTCTTGGTCTAAAAAGTTTTAATTCCACAGCTCGAAGCCGGCATCACAGTCGACTACAAGTTCGACTATAAACAATCAAGTCATTTATTAGTTTGGGCTGAAAAGCCTTGATCTCGTGGCTTGAAACCGGCGTCGCAATCGACTACGGGGTAGACTATAAACAATCAAGTCGCTTATTGGTTTGGGCTGAAAAGCCTTGATCTCGAGGCTTGAAGCCGACGTCGCGGTTGACTATAAACGATCAAGTCGTTTATTGGTTTGGGCTAAAAAGCCTTAATCTCGCGGCTTGAAGCCAGCGTCGTGGTCGACTATGGGGTCAATTATAAACTATCATGTTGTTTATTAGTTTGGGCTGAAAAGCCTTGATCTCACTGCTTAAAGTTGGCGTCGTGGTCGACTATTAACGATCGAGTCGTTTATTGGTTTGGGCTAAAAAGCCTTGATCTGATGTTATAAGCGGGTAGTTGTAGGGACATAAGTGATTTTTATTGGTCTGAAATAATATTATCGTATAGTGGAGGGGAAACTTTAAGTCTCTTTACACGTAGAATTTTTTCGAATTCACTGCATTCTACGGTCGAGGAAGCTCATGGCCGGTCATATCTACAAGGCGGTAGGTGTTATGCTTTGCTACTTTGACCATGGTGTATGGGCTTCCTATTTTGGATCAAGCTTCCCCACATTCTTCGATACTTCAACTTTCTTGAGGACGAGGTTGCATACTCTGAAGCTTCTTAGTTGGACTCCCTTGTTGTAGTATTATGTCATCTTCGACCTGTACTTTTGCATTGTTGTGTATGCTTGCTGACGAAGCTCATCGATTGTCTCCAGGTTAAGTTATCATTTAGAATCATTCCTAATTGGGTTGTAGTATATCACTTTGGCAGTGTGCTGTATCAGTTCTGTCGGAACGACTGTCTTGGATCTGTAGACCAGACTGTAGGGACTGTGACCAGTGGCTGTTCGAGAGGTAGTTCTATATACCCAAAGTACCCTAGGGAGTTCGTCTACCTAGCTCGTGCTAGTTCCTTCCAGACGAGCCTTGAGGTGGTCGAGGATCGTTCTGTTCGTGACCTCCATTTGGCCATTAGCTTGAGGGTTTCCAACCGAGGTGAAATGTTGTCTAATCCCCAAGCTTTCGCACCAGCTCCTGGTGCTCATGCTCTGAAATTGGGTGATATTATTGGATATTAATACTATAGGCAAATGAAAACGACAGATAATATTTTTTCACATAAAACTTTTGATGGCCACGTCAGTTATCTTAGGAATCACTTCTACCTCCACCCATTTGGTAAAGTATTCGACCGCCACGATTATGAATTTTTGTTGACCCGTGGTTTTTGGAAAAGAGCTGACTATGTCTATTCCCCATTGTTCGAATGGTATTCCCCATTGTTCGAATGGCCATGTGACCTGGACGGGCACCGGCGTTGCTGCTGGTCGGTGGGGAATGTTCGAGTGTACTTGACAGAATGGACATTTCTTGGAAAAGTTGACTGCGTCCTTCAATAGAGTTGGCTAAAAGTACCCATATCTGATGATTTTGTGGGCCAAAGATCATCCTTCTGAAGTAGACTTCATGCAAGACTTTGTGGGCCTGATCCGATGTTAAGCACCTCAATGGTGGTCGAGAAATCAATCTATTGCAAAACTGACCGTGCTCGTTGAGTGTGAATTTGGCTGCTTGGCCACTAAGCCGACATGTGTGGGCTTTATCCTCAGGGCTATTCCTTCTTTCAAATAAGCTTTTATTTCGTCCTACCAGGAAAGAGGTGGTCCTTCGATCTGCCCCACCAAATTCTAGTCGGAGACATCTATGGTGTGCTTGTTGGAAACCAGAAATGTGATTGTTCTATCTCTAGTCCCCTTTGTTGAGCTTGTGAACTTTGACAACACGTCCACTTGCTCATTCTCGAATTAAGGGACCTCGCTGTTGGTGAATTTCTTGAATTGTTGCTACAGTTGCCTAACCTCAGCCAAATACTTGCTCATTATTGTCTTTTTAGCTTTAAAGTTTCCTTCGACCTATTCTGCAACCAGTTGGGAATCAATGATAGCTGCCAGTTGCTCGCCTCTTCTGGTGGTTGCCATCCTTATGCCTGTAAGGAGGGTTTCGTATTCTGCTTCATTATTTATGATAGGGCAGTTGAGTTTGACCGTGAAATCATATTCCTTAACTTCTGGAGATCATAAGACGATGCCAATTCCTCTCCCTGAGGAAGTTGCGGACCCGTCGAGGTGCAAGGTCCACATGACAAAATCTTGTTCGAGTTGGTCAGGCAAGTCGAGTCTCTCAGCGACAAAATCAGCTAAAACTTAAGCTTTATGGTGGTTTTAGGGCTGAAAAGTGATGTCGAACTCCCTTAATTCAATTGCCCATTTCGTCAGTCTTCTTGATGTATCTAGTTTGGATAACACCTGTTTCAGCAATTGGTTTGTCAGGACAATGATAGAGAGAGATTGGAAATAAGGCCTCAATTTCCTTGCCACAGTGACCAACTCTAAATAGTTGTGTTCAAGGCCTTGCAATGCTTTGCTACTATAGTAGACAGGTTGATGGGTGCCCTTTCTGGTCGAAACCAAGATTGAGTTGATAGATGTCGAGTAGACTGCTAAATAGATGTGCAAAACTTCTCTAACCTCAGGTTTGGCCAACATCGGCGTTGACGAAAGGTGATATTTCAATTCGACCAGGGATTGGTCGCATTGCTCTGTCCACTGGAAACCTGATTTCTTCGTATTCCTTAGGATTTTGAAGAATGGTAAGCTCTTATCGACTAATCAGGTACTGAACCTCCCCATCGTAATGGTTTTACCGACCAAACGCTGAACGTCTCTAACTGTTCGAGGAAGTGTAATGTCCAAAATGGCCTGGATTTATTGAGGGTTTACTTCAATACCTTTTTGGCTGATCATGTAACCCAAAAATTTACCTCCCCTTACCCTAAATATGCACTTGTTGAGGTTGAGTTTCATACCAAACGCTCTTAATATTAAGATCGTCGATTTTGTGATTTTGTGCTTTCTTTATTTTGGTAATTATGTCGTCGACATAGCCTCCACGAACCTGCCTATCTCTTTTTTGAACATAAAGTTTACTAGCTCTGATAAGTTGCACCTGTATTTTTTAGACCGAAAGGCATGACCAAAAAATTGTATACACCATTGAGGATAATGAAAGAGGTTTTGTCCCTGTCCTTGGGTGCAATGAAGATTTGGTAATAACCTTGAAATCCATCCATCATATTTAGCAAATCACAACAAGTAGTAGAATCTACTAACAAATCTATATGAGGTAGGGGTTAAGGATCTTTAGGGCAGGCTTTATTCAGATCAGTGAAATTGTTATACATTCGCCATTTCCCCTCATTTTTAGGGACAAGGACTACAGTACAAAGCTAACTTGGATATTGAATCTCTACAATATATCCTACATCTAAAAGTTTGTTGACCTCCTCCTCGATGATTTGGCATCGTTCGGCATTTAATGTTCTTGTCTTCTGTTTCACTAGTTTGAATGAGGGGTCTACGTTCAGGCGATGGACGATGACACTAGGGTCGATTCCTTAGAAGTCGAAAGCCTTCTAATCAAAATGTTAATATTCTTCTTGAGGAAATCGACCATGAGGCATTCCATGCTGCTGTCAATATCAATTCCAATTCTGGTGGTCTTGTCGGGGTTTCTTGGCTCCCGCTCGATTGTCTTAAACTCACTACAGGCTTGACCTTGGTCTCTTCCAGCTTTCTTTTCTTGTTCGATTGTCCCTCCCCGAGTTTGACTATTGGGGCATCCCTTAAGGGCTTCAATTTAGGTCGGGTTTTCTGTTCATTTGCCTTGACTTAAATTGTATAGCACCGCCAAGCCTTTTTCATGTTGCAAAGTAGTTCGCCTGTCCTATAAGCTGTTGGAAATTTGACCTTCATATGCTAGGTCGAGATAGTAGCACGAAAGTCGTTTAATGCTGGTCGCCTAATGATGGCATTGTAGGTAAAGGGTGCATCAACAACTAGGTAATTAACCATCAGAGTTCTATATCAAGGAGCTTCCCCAAATGAGGTGGACAAATTGATAGATCCTTTAGGGAAGATCTCTGACCCTCTAAATCCGACTAGTAGGCTGCGGACTGGCTTGAATTTTAACTTGCCCATGTTCATTCTCTTCAAGGTGGATAGGAAAATGATGTTTGGTGAGCTTTCATTGTCGACCCATACTTTCCTCACCTCAAAGTTTGCAATTTCAACAATACGACGAGAGGGTAATCCAGCTTATTGTCGGCTCCTTGATTTTTGATGTGGGAGAGGTCGATGTTAGAGAAAGAAATTGGCTCCACTCTGGTCGAAAGCTAGAAGACTAATCTGACTGAAAAGGATTTAGTCGACTCCAGTCTGTGTTGATTTTGCCTTCTGGCCGATTTTGAATCCCCTTTGGTTGGTCTTCTAGCAATAGTATCAATTACTCCTCCAATAAGAGAGTAGGGGTCATGGGCGGGTTTGTTTCCTTTATCTTCTTTCCTCGGGCTAACTGACCTTTCTCAATAAGGAGTCTGGTCGATTATCCCTGCTTTCTGTTGGGCTCTCTCATCGACAAACTTTTTAAGATGGCACTATCAAATTAGCCTTCGTCGTGGAGGTTGAAACAATTATCTATGTCATGACCCTTATGTCAATGAAAATTGCAGTATTTTTTGGACCTCTTCATGACTTCTGTCTCGGTTAATTTCCTGGGTTTCTTGAGGAGGTTATCATGTTGGATGGCGAACAACACCTCTTTTCTTGCAGTATTGAGTGGAGTGTAGTTGTGGAAATGTTTGACTGGAGATCGAAGTCCATCTTTGTGCTAACGGTTATCTTTCTCTTTGAGCTTCTTTTTATCGGTCTTAGGGTTACCATACTTGAGCTTGTTTATATCTTCTTGAGTCATGTACCTCTCAATGAGGTCGAGCAACTCCTCCATCAACCTGGGCAACTCCCTGGCCAAGGCGTTAGCGTACTCCTTGTGGCGAAGGCCTAAAAAAAGCACATCGATCAGAAACTTGATCTGTGGGCTATCAATCTTTAGGACCTCAGTATTAAACCTGGTAAAGAAATCATGAATGTACTCCCCCTCATTCTGTTTAATAGTGTGCAAATGAGTATGAGGGAGCTTCTTTTCCATCCAATTAGCAAATTGGTGTAAGAACTTGTCGGACAACTGATCATATAAGTAGATCAATGCTGGTTCTAGCTTCGCAAACCAATCGAGCGTGATTCCTTGGAACATGGTAATCAACATCTTTGCATGGATGTACTCATTGTGACCATGTAACTGCATCATGTGCTCGAACTGTAGTAGGTGCTTATTCGGGTATGTCAAGCCATCATATTTGGGCAATCCGATCGGAACTTTAGCTCGACGGTGATTAGCTCGTCGACTATCTCTTGTATGAATGGAGACTCCATTTCTCAACAAAAATGGGGAGTGCCATCATAATGAGGGTTTCTCTCGGAGTTTTTCTTCAAAATTTCTTCGAGTTGCCAATTCAACTGCTGCAGTTGATGGGAAATTTCTTCCTATTCCTCCCAATCAGCCTGAGTTAGGTTTCAGTTTGTTTGAGGCCCTGTGCGCTTGACCCTATCAATGTGGGGCTTGAAGGGGTCGAGCGCCATGATCTATGGAATCTACAACTTCTTCTTGAGGGTATTGTCGGGCTTCCTCCTTCAGGAATTATCCGGGACTGTCTTCTCATCGAGTGAACAGTCGCCTAGCCTTTGGTCAACCACTCTTTTCTCTAGAGGGCTTTTCCTTGCACTGAGTGGGTTAAGGTGTGGCACTAATAGCTGGTCCAGGCTGATTTTGATGCCTATTGAGGGTTGCTGATAGTCGAGCAGAAATTTAAGTAGATATCTGCTCGCTTATTAGCTGCATAAGCTGAGGCATGGTCAAAGTGACCACTTGCTCCGACTGGGTGCTGGGTCCCGCCACATCAAGTTCCTGTTAAGTTCGAGGAGAAGGGGTTGGGGATCTTCTATTCTTCTCCCCTTTAGAAACGCCTCGCTTAGTGTTAATTATTTTTCTCGATTGCGAACTTAAAGTTTCCCAAAGACAGTGCTAAATGATGAGGGTAGAAATAGTTTTGTGCGAGTATTAAGCTGGTATCCAATATGGCCGACTAGGAAGTAGATCTAGAGAAGTACTTTGTGATATAATTGGGTTGAGTCCTGCAACCAATAGCACACGTCAGGCTAGCCGAGGTACCATTCACTAAGGCACACCGACACTCAAGTCAATATATCAACTAAAAAATAAAGCAATAGAGTGAGGGGTTTAGAATGATTAAATGGCATACCTTGCTAAAGGCTGGCAGTAGGGTGTTTATAGCCTTCCCAATGTGATTGATATGACTATGGTACCCTTGTTGGGCAGGAAGGGCTCTTGTCCTTACCTGAGGGCTTTGCAGTCTTCTTTTGCTAGTGTACTATTCTAGGTGACGTAGCCTAAGGCAAAGTAGTACATTGGTGGGCAAAGTGGTACACTGGTGGCGCACATTAGCCTAGCGCCACTGAAAATAGGTAGTACTATGGTGACATGCGTCGTTAATGTGGGGGCATGCCTCTTAGTAGATCATTCCATGTGGTTGAGAGGCTGTTGCATCGATTCAACCTCCTCGATCGAGATGAATACTTTTGCGAGATATTCCCTCAGATTCTGGTTGACAAGATACAACTATCGCAACTAAATCTTCTTGGTCGAGTGAAGGATTACACATCTCACGGTGGTTGACCGTATTCTAATCGGCTGGTTGAACGCTAGTATCCGTCATGACGAATAAGGCCCATGAGGTCAAATGCTGGTCAGTAGGTTAGGCCTGTAGGTAATTGGGCCATCTTATACCATATTTTTGTCCTGGTCGAGTGTTGTTAGGCTGGACCTATTGGGCTATACGAAATCAGGCCTAAACTCATGAAAACTAAAATTTACAAAAACCAATTCCTAAAGAAAGATAGAATATAAGAAATCATATGTCAAATTTCTTAGAGTGAAAGGACTCTCGAGAAGAACATACCTCTTTGCCCATGTTTTTGAGAAGACAAATCGACACTCTACTGCTTTTTGGAAAAGGCCTTGTTCCACTTTCGAGTAGTATCATTTAGGCCCCGTCTATAGGAAGTTTAAAGAAAGAAGAAGGAATGCTAAGAATGTAAATGAGGTCAAGAACTTGCAAGCCTAGTAATCAAATGACCCTAGCATTCGAGAATGTGGAGAGCCACCAGCAAGTATTACCACCTGGTTTAATGCCAAACCCTACTCTTAACACGTAATCAGTACCCGATGAGGAGCTCGTCCAACAAGCTTCTTCTCTTGAAAAACTAATCTTGCTTGTCACACAAGAAGGATGGAAAACCCTTTTGGAGAGCGCTATCGCCCAAGTTGTAGTTGAAATAGCTGACTGCTGAGACCCTCGTTCGCTACAACTAAAGAAGGAGGATTACCAGCGTGAGAAACCTCATACCTGTCAAAACCTAAGGTAGGAAGAGAAAGGCCAAGAAGCGAGAAAGTAAAGCACAAAAAGAGTTTAGGAGCATGGAGAGATACCATGGAGATTCCCTAAGGAGTATCAAGATTAGAGTCCTCTTAAACGTAGGCTTCAGGGAAGAGACGAAGGAGCTGTAGTAGGTAAAGTGTGCACGATTGTCCCAACATTCAGAATGGTTGGCTCGTGTAGCGCTATTACCTAAGTCCAATAGGAAGTAAGAGAGGTGTGTTGATTTCCCTTATACCTACCTAAGTGACCCTTTCCCGTTCCCGCATGCTAACACTTTAACTTAACCTAGAGCTTTGCCACGATCGAAGTCAAAATTAGCTCATGATACACGACCTACACTAAAGAAGATACGCGCGTAGAAAACACCTTCCTTTAGAGACCTTAGCATACTTATGATTTAGAGGATGTTGAGGATCATAATCAAAGCAGTAGCATAGTACTCCACTCCTAGGAGTTGCAGTAATCTTTACACGAGAGGGGCTTCATCCTCTATGGAGAGATCGAAACGAAGAATGAATCTAGGATGCGACCCTATCCCCTTTTCTTACCTTACTAAGGAGACAAACAATTCTTACCTAGAGTAGACACCGCTGGTTATGCGCCCACATATCTTGGAGCTCAAACTCCTTCCTCAGTGCTGTGACCATTTGGAAGAGTAGGTAGACATTATCATCCTTTTGCTGTTATTTCCCTAAGGCACAGTCCATGTCCACCGATGATCCTAGCAAGAGCATTTTCCTCGAAACAAGAATAACTCAACTATTGAAGTTTGATAGAACTATAGATTTCTAACAATTATCGAAAAAATTCTTGACAAGATTAGAGCTCAATATCACCTGAGCTAAGGAGCTCCTCATGTGTGATGAGAGGAATGATAACTATAAGGAGCATTGCCATACATGCACCCTATGCTGTCCTAGATAAGAATCCTGGCCATAGCCTTGCGACATGGTTTCATCCGATGACTGCCATAGAAGACCTTCATTGATACCAAGAAACCAAAACCAAACAAATGGTGCCGCTATCATTGTGCCATCAGACACACCACCAGTGAGTGTTATCATCTGAAGGGAAAAATTGGGGAAATAGTTTGAAGAAGGCACCTTAAGCAATATGTAGCTTAAGGGAAGTCCAGCGTGAAAAAAAGAAAGCAAGGGCTCACATCATTATCTCCACAACCTGCAAACCTGTTGTACCGAAAGTTGTCTTAGTGATATTCAAAGGCCCAACCAGGCAAGTCAAAGGCCAAGGATTGCTGTTAGATGTTGACCTTGGAGATATGCACCTCATGGTGGCAACTGAACCACATTGTTGATAATACCGCATGATGATAAGTGACTTAATTTCATTCCTTTTGTGCTTTTAGTTATGTTATTGGCTTTCTTCCATTTGACTTGAATATAGCTTACCCACTGGGACGACATAGCTTCTCATTGATATTTCTCTAATTAATGTAAGCTTTTTCATATTATTTATATTACGCCTCTTTTATGATTCTGAACTTTGCAGAACTTATAAGAAGTATTTAGGAATCAGTTTTAGATATAAGCCCACTATAAGGCTTTTTGAGGAGTGTGAAGGGTATATGGTAGTCACAAGCATAAACTAGTTGTGTAAATGAGCAGAGTCGCGCCCAAATCTAGCAGGATTAAGCTCGACTTATCAATTAATTAGCGAGCTTGAGCTCAAGCTTGGTCCAACCTAAACAACCAAGTTCAAGCTCGACTTATTGGAATAAATAAAAGCTCGACGAGCCTTATCGAGCTTGACTTGATAGGGCTTGTCATAGAAAAGTAGAAGAGCTCGATTCGTATAAGCTCAGATAAGCTCGAGCTCGTATAAGTTTGGATTAGCTTGAGCTGATCTAAGCTTAAAATAAAGTCTATAATTATAATTTTTTTAATAGTTTTGTTATATATTTTTCTAAAACAAAAATTACTACTACTACTATTTACTTATCTTTGTATGGATTTTATTATATGGGCCAACATTATAACTATATATGTGTGTGTGTATATACAAAATAAAAGAGCTTGTTTAGGCTTGTGAGCCTTTTAAGCCGAATTCTATCGAGCTCGGCTCTGCTTGGCTTGTTTGACTGGCAAGCTTGGGCGCGGCTCAGTTCAGGCTCAAAGAGATCAAGTCGAATAAGAGCTTTCATCGAGCGGAGCCCGAATCGTTCGTAAATTATCTCATCTCATTTACACCCTTAGCGTAAACCTATTATAAAGGCTTCCATGGGGTACGTGGTAGCCAATATAATCCCACTATTAGCCCCCAGGGAGGTACATGGTTGTCATCTTCTAAAACAAATCCACTATCGGCTCCCTTTAAGAGTACGTGGCTCTTTATAAAAGTCCATTCTTGATTCCCTTCGAGAGGACGTGGTGCTTTTCGTAAAAGTCTACCATTTGCTCCTTTGTAGAGTATGTGGTGCTCTCTAAAAAGGTTTGCTCCTTTGTAGAGTATGTGGTGCTCTCTAAAAAGGTTTACTATCGACATCCTTTGGGAAGTACGTGGTGACCATTTTGAATACGTTCACTAAGGAACATATTGGAAGAGGTCTGTGTCATTAAGTAAAGGAAGCCCACCTCAAATCCTCACAAAGAGGAAGATGGCAACGTCTCAACACTTAGTAAATATTCAAGGAAAAATCTCTAAGTCTGGCAACTCTGCATATCATTGCGCACTTATTATGAAACCTCTCAGAAGACTTATAAGTATGCCTGTTCTCATCTTGTTACTTAGTCTAGGCTCAACTCGAGTGCAGAATTTACCTTCTTCCCTTGAAGGACTCTACTTTACTTAAGATGAACTAAAAAAAAATGCTAAAAAGGGGGCTCCACACTACTCCAAGATAGCCTAATCACACCCTATTCTTGGAGTCAATTCAACTTCGTGAACATGCTAAAGTGTCCATGGTACTTCATCAATGAAATTCTCGAAGTCCCTGAATGATCGTCAAAGATATTGCACAATCAACAAGTGTGACAAAGACAACATAAATGACCACAAAATGAAAAAAGAGCAAAGACATCCTTTGAATTCATTTTATTGGTGCCTGAGATGGGATAAACTCACTAGTTTGATGACGAGAAATAAACCCTTCCACAGATTCCCTGTGAGGAAAATGAAGATGTCTACCGATTAGCTAAACTCGCTAGTTCGATGACCATTCTGAAGAGTAGGCGAATAACATTCATAACTCTGGATGTTGTATACTAACAACCTCTTAGAGAAAGAGCTGAGCCAAAATAATGGAGATATACACCTACACCAACATGTGGATAATTTTTATTGTGACTACTTGCGAGACAGCATCCTACCCAATAACTTGAAAGAAGTGCGCCAAGTGAAGGTGCACGTAGCTTGATTTATCTTGGTGGATGGAGACTTATACCAGAGAAGCTTCTTTCCAACCTTACTTGAAATGCCTACTGCCCAAAAGGCATAATATATGCTTAGGGAGGTCCTGAAGACTTATGTGGGAACTACTCAAAAGCTAGGTAATTGGCCTCCAAAACCCTTCGATAAGAATACTTTTGGCTGACCATGCTAAAGGATTCTCAAACTTTAGGAGGAGTTGCAAACCTTGCTAAGATCATGATGTCCTCAATCATCAGTCTAGCACCCTCCTCCAACCCATGTCCTTTCGCTCAATCGATAATAAATATTGTGGTAGTAAACTACTTCTCTAAGCGAGAGAAAGTAAAACCCTTGGCGCGAATATATATCCAAGAAATAAGTGATGTGAATCCTCTGGAGGAACATTGTTTAGAATTTGGAATACCCTGAGCACTAGCCTTCAGCAACGGGACTCAATTCAATAGAGTAAAACTTAAGGAGTAGTGCCAAGAGTTTTCTATTAAACTATTCTTTGGTCCAAATCCAACCCTCAAGCCAATAGGCAGGTGAAAGTCATGAATAGAGCTATTTTACAACATCTCAAGGCATGAATCAGAGATGCGAAAGGCGTGTGCGTAGATGAACTCCCCTTAGTACCGTGGGCATATAGAACTAATCTGCAAATGTCTATTGGTAAATTTCCGTTCAACCTTGTATACAGAGCAGAAGCGATCTCTCCAGCAGTGGTGGGAGACATCAACTAGAGAGTTAAGAATAACAAAACCACCATAAACTCGAGGGAGTTGAGAGCTAATCTTGGCCTATTACCCAAAAGGAGAGAACAACCCATATATACATTGAAAGATACAAAGCAAGGATGGCTAAAGCCTACAAAGCTAGAGTACGGTGACTTAGTAATAAGGAGGGCAGAGGCGCGGGACCTATCAGCAAACTAGATGCTAAATGGCGAGGCCTTTATAGGGTGACTTAGATTGTTAATCTAGGAGCATACAAGGTGAAAACCATAGAGGAAAGAGAAGTGCTAAGAACTTGGAACGTATCCAAACTATGAAGGTTCCATAGTTGATGAGTAATAACCATCATCTATGTCACTTGAACTTACCACCTGCAAAGCTACTTAAGTATTATTTACTCTTTTGAAATTTAATTTTCTAGTTTGCTTACTTGCTTTGGAATTTATTTGCTAATACACTTCTATTTTCTTTTAACTTCCACTCAAATGAATGCATAGCTTTTTTTGATCTTCACATCGTATTCTTTTTCCCATGACTTTGAATCTTGCAGCTTCTATAAGGAGTTGTTGGAATGCTTTTAGATGTAATCCCACTACAAGACTTTTCGAGGAGGTACGTGGTAGCCACTCTAAAAATGCCCACTATTGGCCCCTCTCGGGAGTACGTGGCGTCATTTGAAAAAGCCCACTATCGAATCCTCTCGAGAGTACGTGGCACCCTTTGAAAAAGCTTATTATCAGTTGCGCTTTGGAGTACGTGGCAGCATCTAGAAAAGCCACTATTGGCTCTTTTTAGGAGTACTTGGAAACCCCTTTAGAGAAACTCGCTAAGAAATACTTTGGAATGCACCCACACAACCAAGAAGAAGTCCACCCTAAATTCTCATAAAGAGAAGAGTGGAAACATCTCAACACTTAAGAAAAATATAAAGAAAAATCTATAAGTCGGGCGACACAATATGTTGTTGCGTACCTATGAAAGTTTTTTAGGAGATCCATAAACACATTCATTTTCATCATGATACTTAAACTCTAATGCTACGATTGGTATGCAGGAATGAGGTGGGAATGGAATGGGCATTCCCAAATCCATGATTGGTATAATTTAAAGATGGGAATGCCTATTCCCGTTGAAATCCTCATTCCCAAAAGGATGGGTTTAGCCATTCCCTCCCTCCCCCATGGGTTTAGCTATTTTCAATCTATCGGGAATGAATCTATATCGCTAAAAAATTTAACAAAATACTTTTATATTTAAGAAAAAAAATCTTCACTTTGTAAACATTTGATATTATATTCCATCTTATTTGATTGCTACATTTTTTATTTAATTATATATTTTATTCATATAGTTTTTAGTAATATTATAAAATTTATTAAATTATTATAACAATATAGATAATAAATAATAAATAATAAAAATAAGAATAATGATGTGCATCTCAATTTTTATAATAATAAAATAGAAGTATCATCGACTTGGTCCTTGCTAATAAATATATATAGTTTAAAATATTATTTATATATGCATATCTTCGAATGATTAAAAAATATATATAAATTAATAAATGAAGAATTGTCCATTCTATCGACAACTTTTCAAATTAAACTTATGAAAAATACAATAAATTGTTCTCTTATTACAAAAAAGTTAAGCGCTCTAGTTATAAAGTATTTTATATTTTTTTTAAAATTATATTTTATCAAAAAATTCAAAAGAGCTTGCTAAATTATAAATTTAAAAATAATAATTTTAAAGGAATTGTGTTTATACTTTTTTGCGTAAACATATATAACTTGTTGATAACATATAAAATACATATATTTACTGATGTAATTCGAATAATATTAAAATTAATATTAAAACTGCATAATTATAGACTCACTCAAAAAAAAAAATCTACAGTAATATATAAAAAATATTTTACTAATAAATACTTTTATTTTAATAAATTTTTACAAAAGGATAATTTGATCATTTAAAAAATTCATTCCATTCTTATTCTTAGCGGCCATTCATATTTTCCAATTATTAAAATGGAATCAAATTCCATTCCTTTCCCATTCCTTGTATGTACTAATCATAGGATAAACTATACCAACATCATTCTTTTCCTAACTTCATTCCATTCTCACATAATTCCATTCTTGCACACCAATCACCACCTAATATCTATCCAACTTGGGCATGAAATTATTTTTTCTCCCTTGGAGAATTCCTCTTCGCACGAGGTGAACTAATGCTAATGAAAGAGGGGCTCTATGACTCTTCAGGATAATTCCACTACATGTTAGATCTGCGACTACGACAATCACTTCAAATTTATAAAATTTGCTATCAAAATTTTAAGTCCTAAAGTGATTGGCAAAAGTGCCATGCCATCAATAAGCCTGGAAAAGACTTATGCCAAGAAATAAATAAATAAATAAGAAAGAAGAATAAGGAGGGGGAGAGAGAAGCCCACAAGGGTGTCCTGTGCGGGTACTTCATGTAAGAGCTTGAGATGCGCCACCTCCCTTAATATTTAATGATGGCATCATTTCCTTCTACTTAATTCCTAAAGTTCAAAGTATGCAGGATGGATAAATCGTTTGATTGACTAAGTGTTTGCACGAAGAAAAAGAAATGAAAAATAACTGAAATGGACGAAAAAAGTGTTCGGCCAATATTTGGCTTCTGAAAGTAAATAATAATGTGAAGGGAAAAACATGCCCAAGTACTACTCAAGCTAACTAGAAGCTGCTATATAGTTGCAAAGTCTTCAACATAATTCCTACTCCTTACCATTATTTCAAATGGAATACCCTATTCCTACTGAGCTGCTCTTACTGGTACCTCCACCACAATTTCCTTCTCAACTCTAGGACCTTCCTCTAGTTGTAAGGTTAACTGGGATATTGAGATCTAACATCAACAAGTCTCATACGGGATACTGCCCGATCTCACGTAGAATATGGCGCCAATTCTAAATAGTCTACCTGCAGATCGCCATCGTCTCTGATTCTATTGGTTTAAAGAATGCTTCAGGATCCTTAAACTCTTCGACTGCGTCCTAGCAAGTAGCATTTATAAGAGTTCTTCTAGCAAAAGAGTTTATGAACTCGTCCCCACTCTTTACCTCTTTGTATATGTTGCCTTCAAGCGCTCATACTCCTTCAGCAGCTTGGTCAGCTGCTCTTCTTTCTAACTATACTACTTAATCATTTCAGCAACGTCTCCTTTAAAGTGATTCATCATCTCCATAGCTCCCTCTGCTCAACAAAATATTTGCTCAACTAAGTTCTACCCCAACAATCAAGGATGCAAAGATGTGAGACAATAAACAATTTATAGGTAAAAAATAAATTAGAGTAATGAGACAGATATTTACTTGGACCAAGTCACCAACGACTATCTCAGTCAGCTAAAAAAAGGAAAGTAATGCCAACTTTCCTTAATTATATCCGCCAACTACACCTCGCACGCAATCGATACTGAAAGCAATTTATTCACTTTTTGGTGAGAATTTACGTCATAGTTTCGGTATAAACACTAGTAGAAAAGCCCTTTACCATCGCCAACTCAAGAGTTAAGCAGCCTATAGATAGATGACCACTCCATGCCAATGCCTCCCAGCAAGCTCAGAAGGCACTGAACTCTTCAATAGCAATACGCAATCGCATTGCCAAAATTCATAGAGTAAGCGCCTCACCAACCTTAGGGCTTGAATGAATCTCAGTACGACAATATCTCCTTGCTACAATCCTACAAAATGTGCCTCTCATACACTCCTCCCTCTGCCCTTCTAGTCATGAAACAACCTCACAAACTTCAAGAAATGCCTAAGTACCTTGGAAAAATGTGCTCGACGCCTTTAAAGAAACACATCTCAACCTCAAAAATTTTTCTAATTCTACTCATGACAGTACACTATCCCTTGTCATGAGAATGACTAACTACCATACCAAGAATGCTTCTACAAGACGCTCACGTGCTTCCTCGCACAAGCATGAACATGTCCCTCTAAGGGAGCTCGCCCCAAAACTCACAATATCATGCACCTCTCTGGCGCATCACCTTGCTATAACGATACGACAACACCTAAGATTTATCTAAGTCCCTGGATGACTATGGCACAAGACCTTCTTAAGCTTTTGGACATCTAAATACGTGAAATTTGTCTAACTTCATAGGTGAATGCTACATTAAACTTCATGTCTCCAACTACACCGCCATTAATTTTACTCACAATAATTAATCAAAATAATTTTATAAATTAACATAAGAGAAAAACCAAAGTAAAACTTTATAACATATTCTCGATATAAAATTAAAATTTTCTTATCGAAAATAAGGGGGTTTGATACTGCTAAAAATTAATTATAAGGATAATTTAGTAAATTAATTAAAAAAAGCAATAAACCTAAAAATTGATTAACTATATAAAAGGGCCGAAGAGCTTATAGGACAAGCCAAGCCCATAAAGAAGGCAGGAAAACTCTAATGGGCCTAAGTTCATCATATTCATGACTAAAAACTATAGATATTAAGTCCCAAAGAGGACTTGGGCATAAGAAACAATCCACAAAAATTCTAAAAGTAGAAAAACTTTCGAGAAGAAAATATATGTTTACCTGCGTTTTAGAGAAGATGAATCGATGCTCTACTTTTTTCGAAAATAATCTTCCTCCATTTTCAAACAGCATCAATACACTACTCAGATATATCAATATATATATTCATTGTATAATTATATATATATATATGTATTAGATGTCAACTTTTTTATAAACTTATAAGCACAACTAAACAAGTAGCTAGCTACATGTTGGGAAAGAGCTTTAAAATCTGTTGCACTTCAATGGTATACTAATAAAAAAAAAAAAATTGAAATTTGCGATAAATTTGTGACAAAAATCGTTCGGCGCAAATTAGCAAGAGGCATTAACCTTTATTTTTAGTTGATTTTATATCGTTTCTTTTTCTTTTAATACAAATTTTTTTTATGAAGTTTCTATTATAGATGGATGATTTCTTTGTTCATAATATATTTTATCCGTTTGATCCAAAAAAAGAAAATAGAAAAAAAAATCATATATTTCATAAGGAGGGGGAAATTGGAGATGATGCTATTTGTTTTTCCTAGAAAAATTAAAATTTTCAAATAATTTCCCACGAAAAGTCTATTTATCTCTCAAAAATCATGATCAATTTCAGCTAAAAATTAGACTAAGTTTACCACTAAGTGAATACATAATATAAAGTTAAAAAAGTGAAAAGAGGCCATATATCTAAAATATAACTTTGGGCAAAACTTAATGTTGTTAAGTCCAAAACGGATTATATGATGCAATATCCCACTTTTGAATGTCTTATCATAGTGTTGAAATTTGGATATTAGTGCTATATGTCATCATATTCAAATGATAATTAATAGATGTGTACATTCGAGAGGCTGCCCGCTCCCCATCTGTTTTTGTCTTTTCGAGTAGTAGTGCCCACACACACACACACACACACCCACACCCACACCCACACCCACACATATATGCATATATCTATATCTCTACCAACAGATAATTAGGGGCAGCCTGATGTAATAGGGTTCAACGGCTCATTTGATGAATAGTTGACGCCCTTTCAAAAGATAAAGATTCCGTTTTCAATGGTTGCAAACCAAAAATATATAATAAAAATTTATTTAAAAATTCTTGCTTCGTTTTTTTTTTTTTTTTAATATTTGGGTATTATGTTTAAGACCTAATCACGATGTTAAATAATCTACTTATGCTTGCATTTTATAATATTTTTTTAAATTAAGTCAGGATGCTCACCAAGTGATTAAGAGAAGAAAAGAACAATTTTGTCAACTAAAGTCCATCTCTTTTTATATGCACGTATTTTTATTACAAGCGATTGAGAGAATTTGTTATTGAATAATTGAAGACTAATTCGACTACGAAAAAGATATTTGGAATGCTCTCTTCATTTTTTATTTATTTTTTTTTTTTATTGATTCCTTTTTTTCTTTTAATTTTTTTTACTCTAGCAACACTCAGACAAGAGTTTACGTGTTAACAGAACTTCATAAAGAATACTAATAACGAAAGATACTATATGAGTGAAATACTTAAGTGACTACAAGAGTTGTCATCAAGTATGTATTGCATGATAAAATAATATAAAAAATTAGGACACTAATTATGATTAATTTATAATTGATGCAATAAATTTGTAATATTAGCTATAAAATTGACCAGAGCTGAAATTGAAATAAATGTTCTTATAATTAACCCTTGCCACAATCAATAATGAATATTCTATATATATTATTTTTCTTACAAGTAATATAGTGGCTAATCTATTGCATGTGCTTTCAATGAATATGGCTAGCTACTGCAACTAATATGAATATCAATTAATAATTAATAATTTTTATTCTTTTTTACTTTAAAAAAATTATATTTGCTATGGAAAATTTATAGCCAAAGCTACAGAATTACTTTTTTTGGAAATTTTGTACAACCAATAACTAATTTTTAGTGGTGAAAATTTTTATTTTGTCATGACGACAATTTTCAAAAGGTTAATGGCAACAAGATTTGTATTTAAATTATCGACTACTGAGTACTAGTGATATATGTCAATCATAGAAAAAACTTGTTACAATTTATGATTACAATTTTTCTCTGGTCACTAAATTGTCATTAATTGTCATAGTGACAGTCTAGTTACTATATATTTGTCATTAATATATAATAATTAAATTTAAAAATTAGTTTCTCTCATTATTAACCTTGTTAAAATTATCATTACCAAAACAACAGTTGTTTGCCTTTTTATATTTTTCACTAATGACATCTTAATTAACAATGATCATTAATCACCATACAATCCCATTCTATTGAGAGACTTTGAATGTCATTAACCAAATGTCCACAAACTTCTTTTTCGAGAGCCAATGCATCCACAGTAGTATTGCGACCGCTCTGCAAAGGAGATCCACCCCTTTTTTTTCTTTATTCTTTTTTCTTTCTTTATCCATCATTAGCTGTAATACAAAATAGCTGACGAGGTTGAGAAGCAAAAGGAATTTACAAAATATTATTGTGTATGCTTAATAAATCTATCTAATGCTCAGCTTGACCCTAATTAAATTTAAGTTATTGATTTTTCATCACCTAAAGAAATGCTTTTAAGGGAGAATTGCGTTGTTGAAATTTTTAGTTAACTTATTTTGTGCATAGTTTGTTAGTGTTTTTGTGTCCTTAGAATTAGAAGGTGTTTGAATGAGTTTATAAATTTCTAAAAATATTATATTATTTATAAGATATGATAAGGTGTTTGGTAAAAAAGGTCTTTTTCCTTTTTTATTTTCTTTTTTGGAAATAAGTTCTTAACTTATTTTTAAAATTTTAATAAACTTCTGTAATTTTAATTATATTAATTATATATAAAATTATTATCACTAATATTTTATAAATTTTAAAAAAAAATTTCTTTAAAATTTTAAGAATTTATTTTTAAAATAATATATATTTCACATCTTATAAAATATAAAAATTTGTAAGAGATTTTAAATAACTTTAATCAGACGTTCCTTTAATTTATATTTTTCACTGGCCACTTAAATGCCTTTGCCAGTTGTCCATGATTCGAAAATAATACTTATTGGTGATACAATTTATATTAAAGCAAAAATTTGAGCTGCTTCGCCCATAACCCCTGCCCCTCCCAATACTATACAAACTAGTCTACTAATTGATGTCTAATTCCCATCGATCATTTTTATAAAATGTATTTTATACACTTGCCAGATATTCAAAAAAATAATAGATAAGAGATGAAATACGCAATGAAATAGAACATTCAAATTATGCAAAATATATCTAATTTCGCATTAATTATTTTTTCAAAATTTTTTTTTATAAAATTTACACATATATATAAAATAAAATAATAAACAAAATATAGAATGAAATAGAGATCCAAACTGGCAGTGCTTATAAGCTGTTGAATTGTAGACAGACGCATAATAATTAAAAAAATAACTTCACAGTATAATTGAAAATTTTATTTTATTTTATTATGGATCTTTTGATTTTTTATTTTTTTTTTGTGAAATGAATTTTTAAAATAATATGAAAAACCCAAGAACATATGATTTTCTTATAAATGATTTGTAAAGCAATACAGAACCCCCAAGAAAATCCAACGACTTCATATGTAATATACAGTGTATGTCTTGATCAATGCTTAAAATGTAATAAATAAATATATATATAACACTTCTTAATAATAAAATAAATTTAACACTTCTTACTATTTCAAAAGATCAAAGACTTAATTATATCGTTAATCCTTTAATGATTTACTTTATTTTGATTATGACAAAATTGCAATCCTAGAATTATGTGTTGAAAGCATGAATATCTTTCCATATTATCTACTGGAATCTATTTATGCATTATCTACTAGAATCTGTTACGTGCTAGAATTTACTTTCCATAATTAAGAGATTTCATGAAGATTCTAGTTTGATTTACATCTCTATAATTTAGGAAAGAGATCATATCATGCTAAAATCATTGATACATCTCCTGTTTAAGGAATTAATGCATGATTGCTAAAATTATCCTGTTCTGTTATTTAATTCCAATGGACACTTACCTTAATAAGAACCTATAGTCGTTGGACATAAGCATACAAAAGTCCAATTATGCAGCATTGGAAGAGTGTGAATCACTTAGTTGGGAAAGAACTTTGTTAAGTGTCTTGAGGAGTTGTGTGATTCTCTCATACATATTTTGTGCTTAAGTGTTGGTAATTCCTTGCTTTGAGTGCATTTTCCAGGGACCTTGTAGTGAAAAAGATCAAGTGGAGCTTGCCTTTGACGGACCTTAGAGAGACGAGGACAAGACGGTTTTTATCTCGAAAGACCTAGTGGTGAAGAGGGATGGGAACCGTACTTGCTCTCGAGAGACCTCGTGAAGAGAACAAATCGGTGCTTGGTTGCTCTAAGGACCTCTAGGCGAAGAAACCAGTAGGGCGGTACTATCTGAAATCTTCCGTAGTGTTTTTGGTTTCGGTCTAGAAGAAGAGGCTAGAGCTTGCCATACGGAGTGGCAGCAACTGGTGTATCAGTCCACAAAAGTTGTGCAAGTGAATCTAGCAGAAGTTCCCCCGGGGCTATTTACAAGTAGCTGGTTTGCAGTGCTTTGAAATCTGCCTTATCTCTTCTGGGATTCTGGTGTAGCTCTTTGCGAAGAGCTAGTTGTTCACCCTACTAGGGTGTTTTTAATCCTCTATATTTTTTTACTGTCAAATTATTATTATTACTTGTAAAACATTCCTACATATTAATTAATTTGATAGGATCAAAATCCTAAGTGAAATCTTAGGTAAAAGAGTAGGCTTGCCAAACCTCTATAAATACTATTATCTTTTTTATTTCTGCTTTACTGCTTTATCATTGGTCTGACTGGTAGTTTAACTAGTACTTACAAATAGTTTAACTAGTACTTACAAATTCCACTCAGTAACTAAGATAGTTTCCTAAAAAAGACTTAAATTATTTTAAAAGGCCAAAAAGTATTTTGAGTGATGATCTTCGGCTGCATTAAAATCCCTTAGGCCTAATTCATCCCCGTCTTAGGTATATAATCACTCACAATTGGCATTGGAGTGTTGGTTTTCTATATTGTGGTATAACTACTAGAGTAAAAGATCTTATGACCACTAACACTCTTAATGTGTTTGCAGAAGGGCAATCGCACAACTGGCCTCTTTTGTTTGATGGTTCCAAATATGCTTCATGGAAAAATCGGATGCAAGAATACACAATTGTCCTGGATTTTGATTTATGGGACGTGGTCAGTGAAGGCCTGATGATTCCAACAAAATTAGTTGAGGGACACATGGTTCCAAAGGAGCAACGTGAATTTACCAATGATGATAAAAAAAGCCATCTCAATGAATGCAAAGGCCAAAAATATTCTATCATTTGCTCTTACAAAAGAGGAGTACAACCGAGTTAGTACGTGCGTTACAACAAAGCAAATATGGGAAATATTACAAGTAACCGATGAGGTACCAGTTAGGTTCGACAAGAGAGGATTGCTCTTCTCATTTACAAGTATGAAATGGTCTAGATGAAACCTGATGAGACCATTAGTCAGATGTACGTGCGTTTCATGGAATTATAATCCCTATGTTCACACTCAATACAACTATAAACGAGAATAAGTAAGTTCGGAAGATTCTTAGATCGCTTCCCAAGGAATGAACGCCGAAAGTTGTTGCTATTTAGGAAGCTCACGATCTCAGTAGGATGACCATGAGTGAACTGATTGGATCTCTCACATCCCATGAGATGACGCTGCTAAATAAAGATAAAGGTTCTGAAACAAAAGCCAAAAAGAATATTGTTTTTAATACCGAACATGGTTCCAGCTTGAAACTTCAAGAAGATCATGATGAGGACCAGGTTGAAGATGAAATCATTCTAATTTCCCGAAGATTAAAGCAACTGACGAATCTCAAAAGGAAATTCTGAAATAATAGATCAAAATCGAAAAGAATTAGTCCAGAAACTCAAAGTACCGAACCACCTCGCTGCTACGAATACAATGAAATCTGACACAAAAAAATCAGATTGTTCCCATTTCAGAAAATATGCAAAACAAGCCAAAGTTAAGGCGATGGAAACCATGTGGGACGAATTCGATGGTGAGCAATTTGACAATGAAAAAAAATTCTTCATGGTAAATCAAGTATCTCTTCATGTTTTGATTATGATTCCAGTGATGAAATTGACATTGATGAGCATATACAAAAATTGCTTAAACTATATGAAATCCGTGTCAAAATGCTTGTTGATAAAAATAAAGTTTTGCAAGAAAACGTGGATTATTTGCAGGAAGAATTGGATAGGGCTCATAAAGATAAGTTTGAAATGCAAATGGCTAAAAATAAAGAGACCTTTAATGCTGAATGCAAAAAGAAAATGAATGATTGGCTCAGTAAGGAGAACAATTCTTTGAAGAAATAAATTGAAAACATTAGTCGTGAAATCGAAGGAAAAATGATTGTTGAATAATGCTTGGATTCTAAGGATGATATAGGTGAATGTTCCACAAGTGTTAAACACACACACACACATATGCATGTTCCACCTAGACATAATGTTAAAAAAGATAAAAAATTTAGAAATGGCATGAATAAAAAAATTACCAAATCGTTTTCAACAACTTCTAGAATGAATTTCAAACTAGTTCGATAATTTGCTTTACTTGTATAAGATTTGGTCATGTCAATTATAAATGTCCGAGATAAACTCATTGGTACCAAGTTTGTTTGGGTAAGAAAATTATCTGTCATTAACCATGAAGAACCCAACATAGTTTGGCGACCTAAAATAATTTGATTTCTTACAGGTTCATGCCAAGGAACATTCATGAAAATAGAAGTTGTATTTGGATAGTAGATGTTTCAGGCATATGATAGGGAATGCATCCATGATCCTTAATCTTAATAATTATTCTGCAGAAAATGTTCTTTATGTAGACAACACAAAAATATGCATAATACCTGGGTACCATTAGTAAGCAAACTAGTACTTCTATTGATAATATATGACTTGTTGAGGGCTTTAAGCATAACTTGCTTAGTGTCAGTCAACTATGTGATGAAGGTTATGAGGTTAAATTCCATCCTTCTCACTATGTTATTAAGCAAAATGAGAAACTAGTTTTTACTGCTACCAAGGATGGAAATATTTATTATATAATCCTTGATGATTTAACCTGTCAAAATATAGAGTGTCTAGCTGTTTCAGATAAATAATGCTGGAAATGGCATAAGAGATTGGGCCACGTAAACATGGAACTTATATCTCATCTCATAAAAAAAAGATATTGTCAAAGGGGTACCAAAGTTAAACTTATCCAAAGATAGGATATGTGATGCATTCCAAAAGGGGAAGCAAATCCGAACATCTTTCAAACTAAAGAATGAGGTCACAACTTCCAGACCACTAGAACTTCTACATATTGACCTATTCGAACCTATGAAAATCGCTTCCCTGAGAGGTAAAAGATATGTGTTTGTCATTATAGATGCTTATAATTATTTTACGTGGGTTCCATTCCTTGCTCATAAAAATGATGCTCTAAATGCGTTCATTCCACTTACTAAAAGGCTTCAAAGTAAAAATGGTTATTTCATTAAGAGAATTTAAAGCGACCATGAAATTAAGTTTAATGAAATAAACTTTACATTATTTTGTGAAGAATGTGTTAACATTCATGATTTTTTTGCTTCTAAGACTTCCCAACAAAATGGGGTAGTTAAAAGGAAAAATCAAAATTTGCAAGAAGTTGATAAAACTATGCTTAATGAATATGATATTCCAAAATTTGTTTAGGGTGAAGCCGTGAATATAGCTTGTTATGTGTAAAATCGTGTTTTCTTAAGACCAATTTTGAGAAGAAAACCCATATGAAGTGTGGCACGGTAAAGTTCCAAACATTTCTTATTTTCATGTCTTTGGTTGCAAATGTTACATTCTAAATGATAGAGATTATTTGACAAAGTTTGATTCCAAAGTTGATGAAGCTATCTTTGTTGGTTACTTAATGCATAGTAAAGCCTATTGTGTATTTAATAAGAGAAAAAGAACGGTTCAAGAATCCACGCATGTTATGTTTGATGAAACTAACCCATCTTATGCCAAGGAAACCTTGAGCAAAGAAATTGCAGGATTCAAAGAAACTATAATTATTTGAGGAAACAAATCCCATTGACGAACTTGATTCCAACGAGTCAGTAGAAAGAATTGAACAAAGAACCAAAAGGTTTAAACATGCTTCTAGTCACCCTGCTGACAGAATCACTGGAGATCCTTAAACTAGAATAACTATCAGATCCAAAGCTAGACAAGTTCCATCAGGTGAATCCAATTGTGCTCTCATTTAAATGATTGAACCTAAAGATGTCACAGAGACACTAAAAGATCCATTCTGGATTGAAGCATTAAAGGAAGAACTGGCTTAGTTTGAAAATAATGAAGTCTGGAACCTGGTACAACGACCATCAGACCTTCCAATTGTTGGTACTAATTGGGTATTCAGAAATAAGCTAGATAAAACTAGTAGAGTTACTAGGACCAAAATCATACTGGTAGCAAAATGCTACAGTCAGCAAGAGGACATTGATTATGATGAAACATTTGCTCTGATTACATGGTTAGAATCTGTTAGAATGCTTATTGCCTATCTCATAAAAAGTTTATGCTCTATCAAATTGACGTAAAAAGTGATTTTCTAAACGGATTCATAAAAGAAGATAATATTGAGCAACCCCCCAGTTTCGAAAATCAAAACTTTCCTCATCATGTTTTTAAATTGACAAAGGCTTTATATGGACTAAAACAAGCTCCTAAGGCTTGGTATGATCGATTGAGTAATTTCTTATAAACAATAGTTTTCCTATTTGAATCTTAGTTACCACTTTGTTCACTAAGCACCAAGAAAATGGTTATGTTATTGTTCAAATCTATGTTGATGACATTATTTTTGGTGTTACTAGTGATCTACTTTGCCAAGAGTTTGCCGAGAAGATGAAACATGAATTTGAAATGAGCTTAATGGGAAAGCTCAATCTCTTCTTAGGACTTCAAGTAAAGCAAACTCAAAAAGGGACATTCATCTTGCAAGAAAAATATACAATGGAGCTTCTAAAGAAGTTCAGAATGAGTGAACGCAACCCTACCATCACTCTCATGAGTACAAATGCCAGACTGGAACTTGATAAGGATGGTAAGGATATGGATGAGAACGTCTACAGAGGTATGATTGGTAGTCTACTTTATTTAACTGCAAGTCGTCCAGATATTATGTTTTCAACATGCCTATATGCTAGATTCCAGTCTAATCCAAAGGAATCCCATTTGAATGTTGTTAAAAGAATAATGAGATATCTCAAGGGAACATCTAACTATGGCTTATGGTATTCACATTCTAAATCTTTTAATTCCATAAGATATTCTGATGCGAATTATACTGGTTGTAAGATAGGTAGGAAAAGTGCCAGCGATGGTTGCCAACTGTTGAAAATTTGTCTGATTTCATGGTGCAGTAAAAAGCAAAGCGTAGTTGCATTATCTACAACTAAGGTAGAATACATAGTCTTGGGCAATTACTGCACCCATGTATTATGGATGAAATGTATCTTGCATGAATTTGGAGTTAATGTGCCTTGCGTGCCCATTTTATGTGATAGTTCCATTGCTATTAGCATCTCTAAAAATCTAATTTTACATTCACACACAAAACATATTGAAATTAAAGCTTTGGAAGAAAAGAAATTTGTGTGCTTTAGAGAAAGATTAGGAATTAAATCAAAATTTTCTTTTGGCGGGATTAGTTAACTTATTTAAATATGGCAGTTATTATGCACTCAAATTAACTACATCCCTTCTATTTTCAATACCAATTTTTGCGTGCATCAAAATCAGCCAATTAATTCCTGAACTCTTTTCGCTTTTCAAAAAAATCTCATTTTCCTTAACTTGCCATTTCATCTTCCATTCACAGAAAAGAGAAACCCTTTCTTCTTTTGTTCAAAAATATTATCTTCGTTTCTCCTCTCTTTCTCAATGAAAAGATCACCATTCCTAAACACTTAGCGAAATCAGATGCTGGAACTTCTTCCTCCAAGAAAAAGCGTTTTTCATCTCCTCTTGAACCTATTCTTGTCCATATTTCTGAAGCTCCAATGCTATTAAAATGGTACAATACCCCAGCATTAATGAGGATCAGTCATTTTCTTCTGACAAACTAGTCTATCTTAGCATGAATAACTGGGTGATAAAGATACTCCTGTGGGTAGTCCTAAAAGACCCACCGGTTCTAAAGACGATGTTTCTAACCCTAATATCTTTGTTCCTGTTTGTCTCAAAGAAATTGAGGATTGGAGTTTCAGTAAACTCCCATCCTTTTTAAATTCCACTATTCTCACGTTCAAACATGCTTTAATGAGAAAGTTTATGCTCACAATTTGAATCGTGGTAGGGCTATCAAATTCGATTCTTTGCCAAAATATGATCCAATTGACTTGGTTTGTGGTTTGAAATGGGACAACTTAATGAGAATTGATGAACATTCATATACTCACTTAGTCAAGCTGTTTTACTCAAGTTTCACCTTTATTGAATCTGAGTTTGATATCTCTATGGAGTCTTATGTTTTTGACAAAAGGATTGAGTTGTCTCCTTCAAAGTTGAATTTTCTATTTGATATTCCAAATGATGCTACCAAATTCTTTAATTTTGATTATTTGTCTGATTCTGATGTTTTCTATGATGAAATTTGTCAACTCTTTTAGGGAAGAAAGCAATACTCTTTTTCTGGAGGTTCTGGTTTGAATAAAATGAAAATTGAACACATTCTACTCCATAAGTTGCTTAGTTGCTCTGTTTTCTCTGGCCCGGTTTCAAGTGGAGGGCAAACCACTTATCTAAATTCCATGAGCATTTATCTTATAACCAAAGCTATCAAGCAAGAACCAATCAATCTTGGCTTTATCATTCTAAAATATATGGTTTACAATTTCTCCCATCAAGCCAAAAATCTTCCATATTCTATACTTCTCACACACATCTTCAAAAGAGAGGGAGTGTTTCTACCTAATGATTGGATTGAGGGGGAGCATGACCATAAAGTCTTAGATCTTGCTAGCCTTAGGAAAATGAGAATTCAGTATACTGAGAATGATGGATGGTTTAGAGCGGGTTGGTAGAACTCCTAGCAGTATCAAGCTTTGTCTCCGTAAACCCAAAATTCCAATATCCATCAGCTCAGAATTTGGAGAATCCAGCTTTGTTCACCCCACTTCCATTAAAACACCAAGAAGGGCTCAAAGGGAAGCTAGTAAAGTTAGGGGTGTTCGCGGATTGGATTGGATCGGTTTTGGGGAAAAAGCTAACCGATCCAAATTATATGATATTTTTTGGATCGGTTTGGTTCTTATAGTAAATCCAATCCAATCCAATCCATTTTAAATCGGTTTGGATTGGATCGGTTATTCGGTTTTTTAATTTATTTATTTATTTTTTTAAAGTAAGCGAAAATAATATCATTTGGCAACAGAATTGAACTAAATTAAGTAAGAATACTTAGATTATAAAATTATATAAGTCCACAAGAAGTCAACAATAAACATAATTCATAAATTCATCAAGTTTCAAATTTGACTTCCAAAAGAGTAATTAGAAAAGTAATTGGCCAGCAACAGTAAAAGAAGCTGAGATGAAATTGTAACTTCTAGTACAACATAGGTTCGAATATCCAGTTCAACAAAAAAAAAAAAAAAATTAAAGTAGCCAAGGTAATTCCAGCAGAGACTATCCTCATTAAGAATCACAATGATAGCAACAAATACATCCAATACCTTTAGCAACCTCCAAGCAAAATCAGTTTTTGAGGGTTGATGCACCAACTGGACATGTCCAAATTTTACATAAAGAACAATTAAATCTAAATAGAATAAGTGGAAAATTAAGTTTAGGGTTTACACGTATAGGTTTAGTTTTATTTAAATATATTTAATATTTTTATAATTAAAATATTTTTTATATTTTATTAATATATAAATCGGTTCGGTTTGGATTGGATCGGTTTTTCAGACTGAAACCGAAAATCGAACCGAACCGATCGGTTATAAAAAATAAATCCAATTTAAACCAAAAAAATCGGTTTTAATCGGTTTTCGGTTTTTTGGATCGGTTCGTCGATTTTTTTTTTGGATTGGATTGGATTTGAACACCCCTAAGTAAAGTAGATGTTGAACTTGAAGCTAAGATAGATGATCTTAGCAAGGTTGTGGAAACTCTAGCAGGATGATTGGAAACCCTTGTTGATTCCATGGATTACAAACTCGAGCATATTCTTCGCAAATCCAGTCGTACTAGTGCTAATGTCATTCGTCTAAAGGAGAAAGTTAGAGTTTATTTGAATTCTTCTTAAACTCTTTTTGATGATGAAGGGGGAGAATAGTAACTAAAATTGATTGGAACTTTTATTTTGATGGAACTTATCCTTGTTCTACTGGAACTTTTATCTTGTCTGCATTTGGTTTGACACTTCTATCTATTTAGACGATGAATACTTTTATAGATCTATGAACTTATTGTTTTGAATGATTAGTTTTTGATGACTAGGCCTATTATTTATCAATTATCTAGTATCTACTAGTAATTGTTGTTTCTCTGGTTTCTCGAGTTAGACAGGGGGAACACAAGCTAGTAGAACCAAGCACATCGACAGGGGGAGTTTAGGTGATATCCTTTCACTCTATTTAAAATTTGTCATAATCAAAAAGAGGGAGATGGTTAGCCCTTTGATGATTTACTTTATTTTGATTATGAGAAAATTGTACTCCTAGAATTATGTGCTAAAAGCATGAATATCTTTTCATATTATCTGCTAGAATCTGTTTACACATTATCTGCTGAAATCTGCTACGTGCTGGAATTTACTTTTCATAATTAAGAGATCTCATGAAGATTCTAGTTTGATTTACAACTCTATAACTTAAGAATGAAATCATATTATACTAAAATCATTGATACATCCCCTATTTAAGGAATTAATGTATGATTGCTAAAATTATCTTGTTCCCTCATTTAATTCCAATGGACACTTACCTTAATAAGAACTTATAGTCATTAGAGATAAGCATATAAAAGTGAAATTATGCAGCATTGGAAGAGTGTAAATCACTAGTCGGGAAAGAACTTTGTTAAGTGTGTTGAGGAGTTGCATGATACTCTCATACACATTTTGTGCTTAAGTATTGGTAATTCCTTGCTTTGCGTGTGTTTTTGAGGGACCTTATGGTGAAGAAGGTCAATTGGAGCTTGCCTTTGACGGACTTTCGGGTGATGAGGACAAGACAGTTTGTGTCTTGAAAGACCTAGTGGTGAAAAGGGACAGGAGCTGTCTTACACTCGAAGGACCTTGTCAAGAGAACAATCGGTGCTTTGTTGCTCTAAGGACCTCTTGGTGAAAAAACCAATAGGGCGGTATTGTCTGGAATCTTCTGTAGTGTTCTTGGTTCCGATCTGGAAGAAGAGATTAGAGCTTGCCGTACAGAGTGACAGCAACTCGTGCATCAGTCCACAAAAGTTGTGCAAGTGAATCTAGCATAAGTTCCCCCGGGCCTGTTCACAAGCAACTGGTTTCGTAGTGCTCTGGAATCTGCCTTATCTCGTTTGGGATTTCAGTGTAGCTCTTTGCGAAGAGTTGGTTTTCACCCTGTTAGGGTGTTTCTAATCCTTTACATTTCTTGCTGTTAGATTTTTGTTATTATTACTTGTAAAAACATTCTTACATATTAGTTAATTTGACAAGTTCAAAATCCTAAGTGAAAACTTAAGTAGAAGAGTAGGCTTGCCGAACCTCTATAAATACCCATGTCTTTTTTATTTCTGCTTTATTGCGTTATCACTGGTCTGACTGGTAGTTTAACTGATACTTAAAAATTCCAATCAGTAACTAAAATAGTTTTCTACAAAAGACTTAAACTGTATTGAAATGGCAAAAAGTATTTTTGAGTGATAATCTTCCGCTGCATTAAAATCTCTCTGGCCTAATTCAACCCCCTCTTAGACTTATAATTGCTCACATTTATTAATGTTGAAAGCATGTGTATCCATACTAACAAGTTATTATTATCAATAAATAAACGGCTTACTAAGTAAAACAAATCTTTATCCAAGAGCAGATGGAATTAACAATAATAAATTATATATCAGGCACCGTTTCTCAACCACAGAAATTTATAATTACTTCTTTAGTACTGTATTACCTCTTTATAGACAAATATCAGCCTTACTTGATGCATCTTCATTTTGAATTTAACATGTTTACAATAATTGCCCAATATTAATGGACGTAATTGAACTAAATATTTTTAAAATACAAAAATAACCAATTTAGAATTGGAAAAGTTAGTCACCCTAAAATGAATCTTCTCTTAATACACCAACGCAAAAAACTATTCATTAATACTTTTTTAAATTGAATTTAGAAAATATACAAAGATAGATTTATTATTTCTCACAAAATGCACATTCGAATAAAATTATTCAATTTTCAAATTTATTCATCACAATGCATTGAAAAATTCGTAATTATTCTCAAAAAAAATTTGAGTGAAAAATAATAAGTTAGTCTTTATTTGGTCTTCTAAAACATCTCGCATGATTAACTTCTAGTTTATCCATCAACATTACGAAGGCACAAACACAAAAACAAATATTTGAAATTATTCAATACAAGAAACTATCTTCTTTAACAAGTTCGAAAGAATGTACAACAAGAAGTTATCTTCTTTGACAAGTTCAAACGTACGTTAGGCACGAAAAACTTTCTATAATAAATAAAAATTCCTTAACTTCTTAAAAAAATTTAGGATAAATATTGCAAGGCTTTTTCCATCAATACTCATTATAAAAGATCTCAGCATTCACTAAAATAACTACAAATTTCGAGTAGCTAAACTATAAACTACTAAAAAAACTGCTATTTGCGACGGAAAAAATTCATCGCAAAAATATTGGTCACAAATTTTTGCGATAGATTTTGCGATGGAAAAATCTATCGCAAATTAGTCCGTCACAAAACACTACAATTTTGCGACGGAAATTTCTGTCACAAATTAGAAAAAATTATTCATCCTATACCAAATTAGTACCTATAATCAACCAAAAAATTATGCATCTTCATTCTAAATTGCAATGTCCAAATAATAATAATTCAAATCAAATAAATATATTAAACTCAACAAATATAACAAACTCTTGAAAAATATAATAAACCAATTCCTAACTAAAATATAAATTCACAAAATAATGCCAAAAAAATTATCTTACTCAATACAAAGACATATACTAAATTTCAGTGCTTTGAGATATCAAAGTTTGTAATATAAAAACAAAAATAAAAATAGAATAATAAAAAATAGAAACATAAACTAAGAGACACATAAAAAAAATTCAAAACACTTAGAGAAATATATATATTTGAAATCTAATTAAGAAAAAGCATAAGTTATGCAACATTAACCTCAAAATGCTCAAAAAACTCGACGCACGAGAAAAAGTATTCACCGTTGTCGAGATATCCTATGCCATTAAGCACATGTTAGAATATCAATATTTCACTTTAGATGAACTATAAAATTCAACGCAAATCAAGATTTTAAGTATGTGGTCACATTATTGCATATAATTACACATATTGAATAAAGAATTGGATATATATGTCCCTTACTACAACAAAACAACATATATCATAATTTGCAAAGTGATTATCAATCTAAAAACTTCTTACAAGTGCACATATTTATCTATAAATCATAATATCATAAACTAAATTAAAATTTATAAACTTAATACAATTCAACATATAATAGCATAAAGTTTAACTCAATCAAAATTCTAATCGAATTTTTAATTCACATAAAAACATAAATCTAACATAATATAACAACATTTAATACATAAATCAAATTTAAAATAACATAATTTAATCTAATAAATAAATTAAATTTAAACTAACATAATAAATCATAATTTAAACTAACATATTACAATTAATAATATTCGTAAACACATAATAGCACATAAACACTCTTCCTTATACCCATCATCATCATACAAGCAACTAAAAACCAATCAGTAACAAATGAGAAGACCCCATGCCTTTTCCCAACATCCCATCCTCCTTTCTAACTCCACCGACTCTAATCATTTCTAATATGTTCTACTAAAAAAATATGTAAAATCAAAAGAATGTATACAAACTTACCTCTAAATGCTCTGCAAAACTCAACACACAAAAAGTATCCACCACAGTTGAGATAGCCTATGTCATTAGACACATGTTACTAGTGCATATATTTATTCGTAAATCATAATTCCATAAACTAAATTAAAACTTATAAATTTAATAAATTTCAATATAAACTAACATAAAGTTTAACTCAATCAAAATTCTAATAAAAGTTTTAATTCACATAAAAACCTAACTAAACAACATTTAATATGAATATAAAATTTAACTCAAATTTAACTATTATATAAATCATATGTGTTTCCTAAATACATAACTCAAATCTTAACTAAATAAATTATAATTAAAAAAATCACCTTAATTAGTCGGAATAATGCAAAATATAAGCTTTTCAAACCTGAAACAATAAATAAACAAAAACCATTAGCATTTTTTAAAATTAAAACAAAATTTAAAAAAAATAAAAAATTAAAAGAAAAATGGCCAGATCTGGCTGGCCGCTGGCTATGAAGAATAAGAAAAAAAAGAGAAAGGGGAGATGACATGAAACAAGATGGGGCTTCAAGTGTGTGTGGGTGGGGGAGTTTGGGTTTATTTTCCCACTCCTATCTATTTGCGACGGATTTCAAATTCGTCGCAAAAAAAAATGAATTTTTTTAAAATTTGTGATGAATTTTTTTTCCATTGCAAAATTTTCTAAAATTAAATTTAATTTTTTTTCTTTTTTCTTTTCAGATTTGTGACGAAACAATCCATTGCAAAATTTTCTGAAATTTTCAAAAAAATTTGTGATGGATTTTTTTTCCTTCGCAAAATTAAAGTTTTGTAATGGAAAAATTCATCGCAAAATTTTTTATTCTATTTTTTTTTTTTGCGACGAATTTTTTTCCGTCGCAAAAAATAATTGTTTTAGCACTGATAGCTATAAAGAAGTCTTTCAAAAGTAAGAGAGACGAGACTCTCATCATCATCAACATTTGTCATTTATATATAACAAGTATCTTCTACAAAATTTTGATGAAGTAACTGGTGGAGGTTTCTTCTCATGTGGAACAATAGTTCATAATAGTAATTTATTTCAATAATCGTAATTTATTTCAATAAGCTCTCGCCCATAATTATGAGCCATAGATATTGGATCATAATTTCCATGTCCCAAGTTAAATGTTTGACTGAAAATTAGTAGCAACATTAATTTAAAAACTAGGATTAACTAAATAATACTTTTCCATGGCAATAATCAAATGCAGGTTTCTTTTTTGAAGTGAAAACAGAAGTATAACCCAAACACGATCTTCAATTGGAGGGATCCATAGTATTACTATAAATTTATTTGGGTGTACCCACTACCTTCAAAATATTCTTAATTACCATATATATAGAAATATAATGTAACAATCTAATTGATCAATGAAAAAGGGCATCCAATATATTACCACAATTAGAAAATTGCCTTTTGATTCAATCATTATATAGCTGGTCACAATTTCTTAACCTCGTATGGAAGAACAACTAAAAACATTAATTATAAGCTTTAATTATGACTTCTAATAGAAACCCCGACACTCTCTTAACCTTTCTGATGAAGCAAATCAATCCATGATATTCATATATGGCTCACTTTTAATAATAATTTGATAGTGTATACGATCTCAAAAAGGAAATAGATTTAAAGGAGTCAATCAATATATTAGAAAAAATGAACTGGAACTTCCAGTTATAATTGAAACTACAAAGATAATAGAAATAAGAAGCAAGAAAATAAAATAAGACAAGATATTTTTAATGGTTCAGCAAACCTACTCCACTACCTAAGCCACAAGACTTAGGATATTTAACTTGCACGTTATTAACTAAACAAATTAGAAACAAATACAATAAGCAGAGCTAACTTTTCAAAACCTCACAGGCTACGGTAAACACTCAACCAGCCCATCTAGAGATTGAGAAAGACACTATTTGAGAGCAAAGGAGTAATCCTTATTTTTCTGAGTACAACATTACCATTTTACATCATCTTTCGTCCCTTTCAAATAGTTGAATGCAAATCTTTTGAAATGAGATTGATAGTGTGATTTCCTTCACATCAACTGATTTTACTTATTGAGTGATGCAATGGTAACATACCATAAATAAAGTATCTTTCAGACGGAAAGTTTCATATTTGCTGCAAATGGTGGTTTACCATAAAATCTGCACTTGACATAATTATCTCAAATAAATTGAATCAATGCAAAATGGGCATAATCAAAACTATATTTAGAGGGAATCCTAACAATCTCCCCCTTTTTGATGATGCCAAATTTTGCCATTTTCCTCAAAATCAACAAAGTATAAGATAACACAACATATCGACCAAAATATATTCTCCCCCTATCAAATAGAAACAAATCTTCACAGATCATAGAGGATATTTTCTATTAGAAGTGCTTAAGAATAGAAGCATAATTAAGCTTAAACAGTTAAGATATCATAATGCTAAGATGATCTCCCCTTATCAAAAAGTTTAAAACCATAGATATCATAGAGTTCAAATCAGAATGGATCTTTCCCTAAATAAAGTTTGAGATAGGCTATTATTGTCTTCCCTTATAAGAAAGCTTAGTACTACAAATGAAAAAAAAAGGATTTTTGGTTCAAACTAGTACTTTGGAACGACAAATAACACTATGTCTCCCCCTCATCATCAAAAAGTCTAAGGAATGTGAGATCTTTTGCAGATGGAGTAGCGAAGATCTTTGATCTCATCATGAAGATCAGAAATCTTAATCTTGCAGCGACGGAAGTTATCATCCACTAAGGTAGCAAGTTTAGAAATTTTGTTCAATCTTTTCAACAGTAGCAGCAACGGCCTGAACAAAGGTCTGAATACCATTGGTTGGAACATCCAGTTGTTTGTTTTTGCGTTTAGAGATGACACCTTCAGAAGCGGTAGAGGTAGTGTCATGAACTGATTCTACAGAGATGTAGACTGGTTGCTTTCCAGTATTATGTCTAGAGGTGCGATGTGGAGCAAAAGGAATGGTGGCAGAGATCGAAGTACCCTCGAATCGAACCCCATCTTCACCAATCTGGATTTATATCTTTTTCATGCTAGGCAAGTCAATAATTTTTGTGCTCATTTGGTTTTTCAACGCAAGAGGGTGGAAAGTAAATATTTTCAGAATGAGAAGATGAGTAAGAAGCATGCCACATAGTAGATTTTTGGAGGAATGGAGAAGAGCATATATCATATTATGCAAAATGATAAATCCAATATTGACAGTTTGCCCTGTGGTAGTGATATATAGAAGAAAAACAGACAAGCGGTTCATGTGTGCAAAGTGGCCCCCACTAGGGAAAGAGGCAGTCAGGATTGTCAACATGATCAATCGATGTAGAAAAAAATAGTCAATGGGAAGCATGTTAAGAGTAGCCCCACTAGCAAGTTTAGGGGATTTCCCATTTCAAAAAATTGTTTTAGCATGACTAAGATCAAAACAATCCAAGTGACACTATTCACCGTAGGCAAAGAATTGAATCCCAGAATTATTAAGCCCTAAGTACTAATTTATCTTCTCAACAATAAGATAGATAGGAATTCCAAGAACAATTGAGTGAATGGATAGACTAGTAGGATCAGTACATTCATCAACAATAATATTAGTGTAGAAAAGACAAACAAGAAGTATGTACGTTGTTTCATCAATTGTTATAAGCGATTTCCACACCATTTGGTCGACCTAGTTGTGGATGGGAGATGGCCGAATATTGGAGAAATCAATTGATCAACCATAGTTGATTTTTCACGCAAGGATGTTGGTCGAGAAAAAGTCATCTATATGGGATGAGGGAAATTTGAGTGAAATGGGTATTGTTTTGAAATCCTAATTTTTGAAGGAGGATTCAGTAAAGGCTTGAGGGGATTGTGGTAAGAAGGATAAGAGAGAAGAGGCGGATGGATTTTAAGGAGAAAGAGACGGAGTTGGTGAGGTAGGAGTTGTTCACAGTGTTGAGTTCCATTAGTCAGGGGGTTTGTCCATGGTGGAGATTGTTTGGTGGTGCTTGGATGGGTCAGATTCTTCAGTGTTAGAGGCGCAGTCTACGAGTTTGTGAGATGGTGATTTTAGGCTGTCGGCCATGGGAGGTGAGAGAGACAGACGTTGCTAGGATGAGTTTTTCGCCATTTTGGAGAACAAGAAGGGTTTTTTTCTTGAATAAACGCAGTGAGGAATTTTCTAGGAAAGAGAGGAATTCTTGGGTTTATGTGAAGAAGAACAGACTTTTGTCTTTCTATAGGTAATTAATTAGCTTGATTTTCCCTCCTAAAAGATATTCAAAAAGATTTGTATCAGAAAGATTTTGAAGGTAGTTATTTGTTTCCTTAAATTTGTGAGACATTCTAAATCTTTGATGTTTGGAAAGAACTAAAAGTTCACAAAAGAATACTCATGCTAAGAATAAATGCATATGCAAACAGGAAAATGTTAAAAGGTCAAGTTACATATTGAATGGTATGATGCCTAAACTATTTTTTAGAAATAAAAAACAATCTTCAGGGAATGGTTTGGTAAATATATCAACTAATTGATTCTTTGTTTTTATGAAATTTATGCACACGTCACCTTTTAGAGCATGATCCTTTATGAAATGATGCCTAATTTCTATATACTTTGTGCATGAGTGAAACAATAGATTTTTAATGATGCAAATAGCACTGGTGTTGTCGCAAGGAAAAGGTATGCAAGTAAAATTTAAACCAAAAGCACTAAGAGTTTGTCTCATCCATAATACTTGTGAACAACAATTTCCTAATGCTATGTACTCTGCTTTAGTGGTTGACATAGAAGTAATAGCCTAGCAATTAACAAGTTCTAGTGATGCCTTTTCAATTAACTTTACATCTTGCATAGTTAGCATCAGAAAATCCAACCAAATTAAAGGTTTTGGAATGAGGATACCAAATATCATGGTTGATTGTTTCTTTGAGATAACGAAAAATCAGTTTAACGGCCATGAGATAAGATTCCTTGGCCAGTCCTTGAAACCAGGCACAAAGACTAGTTGCGAATAGTATGATTAGAAGTTAGGTATAACAAACTTGCAATCATGCCCCAGTACATTAATTCATCATTATTGTTTCCTTCAGAGTTAAGTTTTAGCTTAATAGAAGATTCTATAGTAACACTAGATTCTTCTCAATCTTCCATCTTGATTTTTCTCAAATTGATAAAGCTCATTTTATTGCATTAACCCAATATTCGTCATTTAAAACCTCATTTATGTTGCTAGGTTCTGCGTAGGATAAAAACGCAAGGTCAGAGTATTGGGATCATTATTTTTGGATTTATACCTTGTAGTTATTCCAGCTACTGGATCTCCAATGATATTATTTGTTGGAATACTTTATGCATGTTTTAATTTTCTAACTTGTTCTCTTCTATCTTCTTCGAAAGTTCCATTGGTAGTTGAAACTGGCTCAACAGAATTCTGAGTTTCTACCAATTCTGCTTCTCTTTCTTATTGTAGCACTTTTATAACTTGGTCAAAACCTACAGTTTCTACGCTTAAGGTTTCTTTGGCCAATAAAGGGTTAGTTTTATCAAATACTGTATGCATGGATTTTTGTATTGTCTTCTTTCTTTTATTGAAAACCCTATAGGCTTTACTATTTGTTGAATAACCCACAAGTATGCCTTCATCAGATTTGGAGTCAAACTTGGCAAGATGTTTCCTATCATTCAAAATGTGACATTTGCATCGAACTACACAAAAATAAGAGATATTGGGTATCTTACCTTTACAGATTTCATAAGGAGTCTTTTTTATAAAGGTTCTTAAGAAGACTCTGTTGATAACATAGCAATTTGTGCTTATTGCTTCTGCCCAAAGGAATTTGGGGAGGTAATATTCATTCAACATTGTTCGAGCTATTTCTTGTAGAACCATGTTCTTTCTTTCAACTACCCCATTTTGTTGGCGTTTATGGAGTAGAAAAATTGTGAGTGTAACCAAATTTATTATAGAAAGTAGCAAAATTGTGGTCATCAAATTACAATCCATGGTCACTTTTGATAGTTTTAATCATATAGCCCCTTTCGTTCTGAAGGTTTTTTGTGATATTGATGAAGTGACTCAAAGCTTCATTTTTATGTGTAAAGAATCATACCCAAGTAAAGCGAGTGAAGTTATCTACTATTACAAACACATATTTATTTCCTCCAAGTGATTGTGTTTTCATGGGTCCAAATAGATCAAGATAGAGAAGTTCCAGAGGTTTGGAAGATGCAATGTCATTTATCGATTTAAAGGATGCTTTTATTTGTTTGCCTTTCATGCATGCATCACAAATTCTATTCTTTGTGAATTTTACTTTAGGGATGTAGTTTAATGTTAGCATGACCTAGACGTCTATGCCATTTCCAGAAAGACTCATCAGTGGCAACTAGACATTCAACATTTTGTTTGGATAGATTTTCTAAATTTATGCAGTATATGTTCCTTTCTCTAAAAGCAGTGAAAACAATTTCCTCATGCTTGGTTACCGCATATTTAGAAGGTTGAAAATGTACATGGTATCTGCTATCACATAATTGACTTATGCTAATAAGATTGTGTTTCAAACCTTCTACCAGCCAAACATTTTTTATAGAAGTTCCATCCTTATTTCCTACTTTTCCTATGCCAATAATTTTACCTTTTATATTATTTGTGAACAGTATATTTCGTCCATTGTACTCTTGAAGTTCAAAAAAGAATGATTTGTTTCCTGTCATGTGTGTGTGGAATATCCACTATCCATATACCATAGGTCTATTTGAACTACTTTCTTGACTAGTTCCTGCAACACACGATTTTATGTTTTTAGGTGCCCATTTTTTGTTGGGTGATAAAATTTTAGATTTTGGTATCTGCACATACTTGAATCCAATTTCTCTTTTTATAGGATATTAATATGACCAGTCCTAGTGCAATAATGACAAGTTCTCTTATCAAATGATTTTGTTTCTTTATTTCTCAACTCTATTTTGTTCTTCCCCTCAAGTGTTCTTTTCAAATTATAGTTATTGTCTAGTAAATTTTGAATTTCATTTTCTAGATATTGATTTTTCTTAGTTAGTCTATTTCTTTCTTCCAAATTTTTCTTTATAATTTTGATCATGGTAATGAACTAGTTCTTCCTTTTCATTTAGGGTAATCTCTAGTTATTCACTAAGAAGATTTATTTCTATCTGAAGTTCAGTGAGTTGGTTATGGCATTATATGTGAAATCAAGATCCCTATCAAAATCATGATCAAATTCAAAACTACTAGAAATTAATTGAGACTGTAAAGTTACCTGTCTATTTGCCATGAGACAATTTTCTTCATTGTCAAATTGGTCAGAGTCTGAATCATCCCAGTTGATGATCATAGCTCTTTGTTTGGAATTTCTTTCAGCTTTTAGACACCTTTTTAATTTTGGGCAGTAAGGTCTTTTATGTCCTACCTCATGGCATATAATTTGCTCAGTTCTTTGAAACTCTCTATTGTTTCTTTTGGAATTTGATATGGAGTCTTTTCTTAAACGATTTCTGGCTTGGGTAAATTTTCATAGACACCTGGCGATCATGATTATTTTTTTATTGATCATTTCTTCGCCTAAATAACCAAGATCCTCATTCCAGTCTACCTATTTTGCATTGAAAGCAATGTTTTTCTTGTGTTTGCTATCGAAGCTTTCTTCTTTGCTGAGGAAAGTCATCTCGTGAGAGGTGAACGAGTGGATTAGTTCTCCCATAGTCATATTTTTTATGTTTTTAGCCTCATGAATTGCAATGACCTTACGGGCCCATTCCTTGGGTAAGGATCTTAGGATCTTTTGCACATGTTCACTTTCAGACACTGTTTTCCCCAATGCAAACAAAGGATTCACTATTTCCATGATGCAAGAATACATTTGGCTGATTGTTTCACCTGATTTCGACGAAAACATCTCAAATTGGTGAGTTAGCAAAGCAATTTGCTCTAATTTTACCTAAGAGGTCCTTTCATGGGTGACTTGGAGCATGTCCCACATATCTTTTGAAGAAGTAAATGTGCTAACTCGATTGTACTCCTCTTTGACTAGTGCACAAGAAAGGATATGCATTTTCTTATATGCAATGGTAAGTTCTAGTCTGCCTGTTGGAGACATGCCTTTGTTAGTTGGAATAAAAGGTCCATCAATGACTATACTCTATAGGTCGTAATCCAACGCTATGAAAAACTCCTCAATCCTGTTATTCCAGGTTGTATAGTTGGTCTCGTCAAATAGAAGGGACAAGTATGGGATTGACTTTCCGCATGCACATCAAAGCTAGAAGAAGCCATCAGGATCTTTTAACTTAAGTTTGTTAAAACTTAAATATGAGCACTCGACCTGGTATCAATTGATGGTGTATAGGATCCCAAAAGAGAAATAGACTCAAAGAAGTCAATCAATATATTAGAAACAATGAACTAGAACATTTAGTTATAACTGAAATCTAGAGATAATAGAAATAAGAAACAAGATAATAAAAAGAGACAAGGTATTCATAGTGGTTCGGTAAGCCTATTACAGTACTAGGGTTGTAAATGGATATTCGAAAATTCATTTACTGCTTGCATTCGTATCCATTTATACAAAATTTATCTGGATCCGTTTAAAGCGAATATTATCCGTATTTGATTAGTAAATATTCAATTATAAATGGATATAAATATGGTAAATGCATATATAATCCATTTAATATTCGCTTCGAATATATATATTTATTAAATAATATATTATTTATATTTTTAATAAAAGTATCATAATTCATATATGTATATATATAAATTACAATTGAAAAATTCAAGAGAAAAAAGAATTAGTTTTGAAAACTATTATAATATATAGAAAATATTGAAGAATGAAGTTAATCAACATAATTATTGTTGGGTAATTTTACAATTAATATACTTAAATATTATTATTAATATTATTTAGCACTAATAATCAATTATAAAATCAATATTAATTAGAAATTATTCTGCTTGTTTGATTGTTTTCGTTTTAATAAAATTGTATAATTCCTTCTATTAATTAAAATTATGTATTTGTTATAGGTTAATTGATAAACATATTTGGATATTTGTAAATGGATATTTAAATCATTACCATCGAATATGAATATAAAAAAAAAAATCGAATATGAGTAAGTTTAATCAATACATTTAAATAATTATAATCGAATACAGATATATCCGAATTCAATCAATATTCGACGGATACGAATTCGGCTATTATACTTAAAGATCTATCAAATCCATATCCGTATCCAAATATTCGAAAAATCAATTGGATACGAATATGAAAATAGTGTATCCGATCTGTTTAATATCCGATTAGACCACTATCCATTACTTAAGCCATAAGACTTAGGATTTTTGACATGCACTTTATTAACCAAATAGATTAGAAATAAATATAATAAGAAGAGCTACCTTCCCAAAATTTCACAGGCTGCGGTAAGCATTCAACTGGCCTATTTGGAGATCGTGAAAGACACTATTTGAGAGCAAAGGAGTAATCCTTATTTTTCTGAGTACAACTCTACTATTTTACATCATCTTTCATCCATTTTAAATAGTTGAATGTAAATCTTCTAAAATGAGATTAACAGTGTGATTTCCTTCACAGCAGCTGGATGTTTCTATTCTTAGCCTATATTAATTACTTCCCAAAGATTATGAATAATATATACACCTGCATATGATATGGGATGGTTAATTAAAAGTTGCAGAATCCCACCTATTTCAATCAAATTAAATATGCAGATCGATAATTCAGTACTGCTTAAACTAAGCTGCGAACTAACGGAGAATTTTGTGAGGAAATTATAATAGGGCATGCACCATATATACTTGTGTGTTGAAAAATATTAAAGTTGGAATCAAAAATATTGAGAGGGACATAAACATATAGAGTTAAATTTAAACAAGAAATGAAGCCATTATTTCTTGTATATATTGCATAAGCAAATCATAAAAAATTATATGAAACGCACATAAATGCATAAATATATATTATAAGAAAAACCTACTTGAATATCTTGAGATGAAGTTAAAGAAAACTTGAGTCGAGGTCTGTTGTTGCAATAGTGTCCTTAAGATTTTATTTATCCCTCTATTGTGGTGAAGGTTTTCGACAAACAGCCTCTCAAGATATGTCGATCTTCCCAATTAAAGGTAACACTCCAATTGACTAAAGTGGAGAATTAAATTGATTTGAAACTCTTTTATGAATGAATATTTAGGGTTGTAAACGGATATTCAAAAATTCATTTACTTTCGCATTCGTATATGTTTATATAAAATATTGTTCACATTTGTTAAGGAGATATTATCCGTATCTGATTACTATATATTTGATTATAAATGGATATAGATATGATAAATGCATATATGATCCATTTAATATCCACTCGAAATATATATCTGGAATATGTCTATTTATATATTTGATTTTTTTTAGATTAATTATGTCTATTATTCGTATCTAATAAATTATAATTTTAAAAAATTACCATATACAAATATACTCTAATTTTTCATGTATTTTAAATATTATAAATTATATTAAAAATTTATTATACTTAATATATTATTTTTATTTTTTAATAAAAATTTCATAATCCATATATGTATATACATAAATCATAATTGAGGAATTGAGATGAAAAAATAATAATCTTAAAAAGTTATAGTAATATTGAGGAAAAATTGAAGAATGAAGTTAATCAACATAAATTATTGTTGGTTGACTTAGTAATTAATATACTTAAATATCATCATTAATATTATTAGTACTAATAATTAATTATTAATTAAAAATTGTGCTATTTATTTGATTGCTTCCTTTTTAATAAAACCGCATAGTTTTTTTCTATTAATTAAAAAATGCACTTATTATAGGTTAATGAATATACATATTAGGGTATTCGTAAATGAATATTCAAATAATTATCATCGAACATGAATATTCAAAAAATAATATTTGAATTCAAGTACGTACAAATAGTTTTAATTGAATATGGGCGCATATAAATAATTATAATTGAATACAAGTATATCTGAATTTGATTAAGCTTCAATGAATACGAATTCGGATATCATTGTATAAATATTAGTCAGACCCGTATACGTATTCCAATATTCAAAAAGTTAATTGAATACGAATATGAATATATATAGTATATTCGATCTGTTTAATATCCCCTTACACTCCTGTGAATAATAAAGTGAAAATTCTTAGTGTAGTGTTCAAACAAATGCTAGTACGTTTTTTTTCTTCTTTTTGGTTGGATTTTAGGTGCTCCTATTTATGGTTGTGTAATATAATCTTATTGACGAGATATGATTCTTCTTTTAAGGACATAACTAGAGGATAAAATAACTTTAAAATTACAGAAACACTCCTCTAGTTACGAGTCACAACTCCACTCAAGAGTTGCAGCTCCATCTTTTGAGCTAAATTTTCTATAAAGGTGTGTCAATTGGGGCATACTAAAAAATAGATTTAATTTTAATTTTCTTTTTCACACTCGTATCTTTTTTTCTTTTTCTTTTTTTTGTAATGTGGGATAGACTCTTTCTACCCACTATAACATCCTTAATTATTTCTCATTTTAAATTTAATTATTTAATTTTAACATATAAATATGTCGAAATTTCACAAATTGATAATCCTGCTTTTTAATGTTTCTTTTCTTGCTTAGGCCGGTTTTATATAAAAATTAATCTAGTGATGGTCCGCTGCCCTTGTGCTTTGCTTTTTGCCCCTTGTCTATGTTTTCTTGTTGGGTAATGGCGGCTAGTAATTAGTTCCACGTTTCTCTGCTAACTATATATGCTCGTCATTATTCTTTTCGGGTTTTTCTTTTGCTTTTCTTTTTTCCACCTCTTCTTGCTGGAATATTAAAAAACTGGAGGAGGAAAAGTTGGGATTGAATTTTCAAATAGAAGAAAGAAAAAGGAGCAGGATCGAGATAAGTTTGATCTGTAATGAAGTTTATCCTTCGACACACATATATTAATAATGGCTTTCTTGAGTTTCATGAGAATTCTTGCATCTTTTATGCACGATAAATTAAAAATTTTCTTAATCATTTTTAAATGAAGAAAAAGAATGGAGAATGGGTGGCCAGCTAGCGTAGCAATGATCATGGGGTTCCTTTACAAGAATACCCCACAGCTGGAGTACTGCTTGAGTTGAATTTAGTAAGCTATTGAGCACTTTAATTGCATGCTTGAAGTCAATAAAATTTTCTAATTCAATTGTAAGGACAAATTTCTATTTTGAACGAACAGGTTAAATTTATCATTACATCGAGAATATTAATTATAAAAAAAATAAAAATAATTACATAGTCAACAATCTAACTTAATAAAAGCCTAAAGTGGATGAACTACGTACTAAAAACATCCCATCACATCCAAAACTTGTCAGAATTTGCACCTCGGAATATAGCTAATTTAGAATTGAACATAAAAACCTATTTAACACTGGACTGATCGCTTATAGAAGAGCAACAAAAAGTCATTATTACATGAATATTAACACATCTTGATCTAGTCTTATCTTTTCATTGCAGATTAGCAGCCAAATGTAATGGGCAATATTGACTAGGTCAACTCATATAGGTGATCATACTAATAATTAGTAGTAAGTATCACATTACTCACCATAAGAGAATAAATATTACAAAAATTATTTCTTTTTCTTTTTTTTTTTTTTCAGAAGAAGTATAATCAACTTGACACCAAGTTTATGCATAAAATTTTCAAATCACAGAGCCAATTAATTGCTTCACATATGATATTGTTCACTCATGTTTTATATGGCCTTTGCAGAAATGGAGGGGCACTGAGAAGAAAATCTTGTCAGAATAATGGATGGAAATTGGAAAAGCGAGAGAAAGTCTCTAGCAAGTTCCATTAACCTTTTTCCAGGCAAATAATCCAAGCAAGGCCCTAAAAGACTCTTTCTTTAATTTTATGTTTCTTTATGATATTACATCCTGCATGTGTCCAAAACGGACAAGGGATATACCTCAGCAAGTTGTCATATTTTATTTTTCCACTGTTGGCCAGTAAACTGTGCTGCCCATTTGACCACGCGCGCAGCCACACATATATGTATCATGGGATTCTAAGGTTTTCTTTTTCTTTTTCTTTTCCTTTTCTTTTTTTCTTTCTTTCTCTAGGAAGAGTAGTTTTTTCTTCTTTTCAGTTTTCATTTAAAAAATATCGAGTCTGGTGGGCTATATTTCAGTCCAAAGTAGACATTAAAACGAAGCAAGAAAGTAGTTATCGTGCATGTCATGAACCTCTGCAATACCAGTTCACATTCTATATCTCATATTGTGTTTTATTTTTTATTTTATTTTATTGACATATCATATGCGTATTAAATATTTTTTTATAAAAATAATTAATTAAAAATTAAAATACTCGACACACGTGTATATATATATCAAGTTAGAATAGAAAATAGAATAAAAAATAGAATAGAAGATCTGAAGTGCTATTGTACTGTCTTAATTAGTCCACTATTGGCTTCTAGTTAACTAAAGTCTAAAGATGTTCTACAGATTCTCCATGGATACAATCATATTTAATGCCTTCTTTGATTGGAGATATGGTTCAAATTCCATACTTCAGATTCTATATTTTATTTTTTATTTCAACTTGCTACACTTAAGTGTATCTGATTCTCTTTCAATTATTTTTATAAAAAAATATTTAATACATATGTTATATATTTATGAAATGTAACACATGATGGAATAGAGAATGTAATAGATGTTTTAAACTTCAAATTCCAAGACTCGTCCTAAATTTTGAGCCATTATCTCATTTTTTCTATAAATATTAGAGAAAAAAGAACCTGACTTTTGTTTTTTTTGTCTAGTTTAAATTTTCTATTTCAATTTATATTTCATCTTTTATTTTATTTTATAAATATACAACACATATATTAAATATTTCTTTATAAAAATAATTAATTGAAAATAAAATACACTCTATAAATATATATATATTAAATTAAAATAAAAGATAAAATAAGGAATGAAGTAAAAGATTCAAAATCATTGTTTTTTGGCAGCCAACCGATGGAATAGAGTAGAAAAACATTACAAATTGGCAATTTACCTGGAAACACATAACCATTTTAGCAGTATCTGCAAGTATAGTATATTTTTGGATTAAAATGAGTGGATGGAAGAAATTGATCATCCCTCAATCCCAATTCCCCATATATAAAATCATGAAAATGAAACAAAGCAGCAGCAATTGCAGATACTGCTAAACAGTAGTATGGACGGCCACTTATGAAAGTTACGTCAACATATCAACCACTTATCTCAACCAAAAACATCACCACTTTATAATGGCTTGCATCATATAGCCATATTCTCCTATCAATCAAGCGTAAAACACATGTACCCCGACCATCCCTTACCCAGCTTAATCATACATCCGTCCTCTCTCTCTCTCTCTCTCTCTCTCTCTCTCTCTTATATATTTTAATTATTTAATTCGATGCACGAAAAAAATAAAATAAATTAAAAACATATTTCATGTAATATCAAATCTTCTTGATGGCATACACTACATACAAGAAATCACTCCTATATATATCGGTAGCAGACGGACCATAGTTGCCTTGTAGCTGAGTCAGAGAGAGCAAAACAAAAAAAAAAAGGAGAGAGAGAGTTATGGAGAAGGAAGAAGTGAGAAAAGGTCCATGGACTGAACAAGAAGATGTTCAACTGGTATTTTACGTGAACTTATTCGGCGACCGGCGATGGGATTTCATAGCAAAAGTTTCAGGTTTGAAGGTGGCGGGAGACAGAATATAGGTAGGCTTGTTTTGGGCATGGATTGGTATTTTCAAAGGGCCCAAAAAAGTTTAACCACTTCAATTTTGCTGTAGGTCTTAAAAGAACAGGCAAAAGTTGCAGGCTGCGTTGGGTTAATTACCTCCACCCTGGCCTCAAAAGGGGAAAGATGACCCCCCATGAAGAGCGCCTTGTGCTTGAACTTCACTCCAAATGGGGAAACAGGTTTTCTATTTATTCATTTTATTATTATTAATTCTTATTATTAATTATCGATTTTCTTGTACTATATATATAACTATTAATAACTTGTAGATGGTCAAGAATTGCCCGGAAATTACCGGGCCGTACTGATAATGAGATCAAGAACTACTGGAGGACCCACATGAGGAAGAAGGCTCAAGAGAAGAAAAAATTAGCTATTTCTCCATCATCTTCATCATCATCATCATCATCGTCTTCCAATTCTTCCTCCTCATCAATCTCCAACAGCCCTACTGTGGAATTCACCCTAGTCACAGAGACTAAGGGGCGCAGTTTTTACGACACCGGCGGGGTAGATTTGGTTGCTGCTCCTGGAGAAAGCAAGACCGGAGTGGAGATAGAAGAAAGCACCAAAGTTTATTCCATGGATGAACTGTGGAAAGATATTGAGTTGTCTGAAGAAAGTGGCAATTTCACATGCCAAGCAATGACCTCGCCCGTATGGGATTTTAACCCCCTAATTACTGACTCACTGTGGTCCATAGATGAAGAAGAGAGCAAGATGCTGATGCAGCAAATGGGAGACCACTTTCATTCTTTCCCTTTTTACAATCATATGACTGGCTAACATAAAAGAATTTGTTCATACAACTTATTAGCTAGGTCTCTTAATTATGGAGGAGTTTATTATAAGCTGGGAAGTTATAACTTTTTGTATAGTTAATTTAGGTTTCCTTGGAGTAATTACGGTACGTACTTGTGCATGCACTTTATGTCATCAGACCACTGTAATCAATCATCTATCTAAGTATGGAGTAGTAGTTAGTTTCCCTGCTGAGTCAGAGTGGTGGATAATTTGAACTATTTTTATCAGTGGACTGGAGTGAGCTCCAAATAATCACCCTTTGGATATATATATATATATATATATCTACTGCATGTGTGATATTGTAACATATATTTATATTAATAATTAGTGTGTCAAGACACCTTTTGGGGTCTTGGTGGTGTCTTCTTACTTCTTTGGGTGTGGTCTATATGATTAATTGATTGATGGTTCCAAACTCATCAAGAAGCACTAGTTTAATTACTTGATTTGATCACTTGATCAATTGATATTTCAAAGTACTCCATAATGTGAACCAACCAATTTTCATATTCTTTGTCACATAGTGAAAAATATCTATGGTTCTAAAAAGACGAGAAATAAATATTATTGAACATGAAATTAAGTAATAAATCATGTAAAAATTTATCCTTAACATCTTCTTCTCCCCCCACCCCCCTCTTCTCCCTTTTTTTCTCTCTTAAAGTGAATGAAGTGATTGATATTAGTATTTTACTAAATGGAAAGTCAAGACCCATATAATTTAGGATGAATTCGTGCAATTTAAAGTGGATTTTGAATTATTAAATCAACATATAATAATATCATTACGTACGTATTATCAATTAGATCACATTAATGTTGGATTTGTTTCTGTTTTTGTCTCTAGAGAGAAAAGGGAGTGGTACTCAACTAATTTATCATCAGCTCAAGGATATGGACACTAATAAAGTTTCATGTGTTAGCAAAGTTAGCTTTGTACAATACTACCAACTTATAAATCTAATAAAAATTGGGTCAAACTGGTACAATTATTAATCAACTAAGGTAGTACAATTGTCACGGGACAACAAAATTCGGTGGATGCACCAGAACTTAATTAAATAATGAAGAATGGTGGCAAGCACGGTTTCTATTTAATTTTTGGGTTGATGATGAATTTTAATTTGGAGACGTAGGGGTTTGTGCAAGTGGTCCATATCGCAGCTACTGCCAGTCTGCCAACCCAACTTCGCATGTTTTTGCTTTATTATTCCACTACAATTAAGTTTAATTATATGTACTTATCAAAGTTTGTATTGATATCTATGAATTAATTTGATGTAAAACTTTTACGGATTAGTGATTATATAGAGTTAATTATACCAGCACGTCATCATAATATATCAATTCCTTTTTTTGACTTTCATAATTATCAAAACTTTCCATTTGATCACAATGCAGCCTTTTAGCAAACTACCCTTGTCGTTAAGGTTTTGGATAGAAAATAGAATACATCAACAAAAAATTATGTAAACGTCTTACTTTTCGCCTAGCCTTATATATGTATTACAACTTATTGACTAATTAAATTAATATCTTTGATAAAATTTTGAAATTTGAAAGGATATAAATTTAATGTACTTATAATTAGAAGATGAATATGTAATAAACTAATGTCATATGATTATAGCCATTGGAAGGGAAAAAAAAAAAAGGCCCGTGGGTGCAAAAACTAGCCATTTTTAGAAGTTTTTTACCTTTTTTTTGTGTCATATATATTATATATATGTACGGTAGATTAACAACCATTACTACTTTTGTTATATAAAAATAGATTGCTCAGGTAGTTCCTCTAATATTGTAGAATCGAAATATAGAAGAATAAGATGTCTTCGAAGATACTGGGGACAAAAAGTGTAATAATTGTTGGTGCGGCGTGTGAAATTTCCATAATCAGCTAAGAATCAAGTAGTCGAGGCGAGAGTAGAGCTCTCCGTCTTTAAGACGAATTATCCCCGCACTGGTGTTAATGACAACTGTCTATCGTCTCTCAAGATACAACGACTAATTCAGACAGTAGTAGCACTACAAACCATTTGATCTCTTAAACTTTAGGCATACTGAACTCTCAGGACTGTGCTCATAATGTTGTATGAAAGATGTTGTGTATGTCCTGTCCTATTCCTTTTTGATGCAATACGGGATTGATCTATTTATAGATCCTAAGCAACAGCCAAAAGGATGGTCATTAATGACATTAATGTTGCTACAAATTTCCAAAGTAGCTATCATTAATATAGGAAGTTGGAAGGACGCAGTCCACATACATCCGCTAGAGATAAGGAAAACTCATGCAATCCAAATACATCCGTTGTAGGATTTATTCTGTTGTTATTCAATTTCTAGAAAGATAAGCTGACCATTAATGTCACTCATTTTCTGGATAAGCTTAAATTAATTTCAGAAGTTTGAAGGCCATTTCTTGCTGGGCCAGATTTAGTCCAAAAGTTAACATTAAACTGAAGGCCCAAGCCCACGACCACGCCACACCACTCCACGCCAAGCCAAGCAATGCCCAAGCATGCCCAGCTTAGCCCAGCCCATCCAGACAGGCGGCAGCAGCGGCGGCACATGCGCATGTGGGTTGGATTGAATCCAATATGTTTTAGGTCTTCCCCCTCCAAACACTTATGGTGCCCCCAAGGGGCCCAACCTTTACCTCCACACTTGAGACATATATTTAAGCCCACCTTTTACAATGTGGGATGGAGTTTCACTCCTCCCATTCTTTTGGCTCATTCTAGTCTTCTTAGACAACTTTCAAGTAGCTCACTTTGATCATTAATTTCTTATTCGCACGAAATTGGTTTTGGCCAATTAATCACATTATCGTCATCTACTCATGACGTAGTTTATGACAATCCCCAATTTCTCAGAAATTAATATCTTGAGCACACTTAAATTTTTTGGTCAAAAGGACCAATTTCCAACAATCCCCCACATGAATGGAAATTGATGCGACTGATGATGCATATGCTAATGCAAACACGAGAGAATTCAAGCGAACAACTATTGCATCAAGATAGATAGCTTGTGGCTTTGAACCTTCCTTAGTGAAGTACTATCGAGCTTGGCCAATCAGTGAACGTGATGTCTTGAACTGTTTAGCCGTTGGTGTAAACCAAGACAACAATACTCACATAATAGCTATCCTTACGCTTTCTAGTTCTTTCCAGTTGTGTCCATTTTGGCCATGGATACCATTCTTAGATTCATAAGCGTTTACCATGAAGCGGCCCATCTTCACACTTACATAGGTGATCTCCCACAAAGAGTATCCGGCCATACTCCGTTGTTCTAGCTCTGGGAATCATTAAGAGTTAAGACTCAACCTGGTACCCACTCAGCAGGCAGCACTTCCATGTCACATGAATGGGTTGAAGTGCTCACATGAACCTTCATAACTTAGTTGTCCCATTGAACCAAGTTCTTGGGACCTCCAGTCATCATGGTTGGGTGTCCGCTATATCGGTTCTTAGACTTATGAGTTTCAATTCCATTCCTCTCGACAGGCATTTCACTTTATCTTTGGGCAGGCCTTTTGTTGTCAACGGATCCGTTAAATTTTTCTTGGATTTCACATTGTCAAGTGAAATTACCCCATTTGAAATCAATTGCGTTATGGTATTATGTCGTCATCTAATGTGATGAGATTTACCATGCTATTCTTAACTGATTTGACTTAGGTACCTCCACCTGAGCCAGTTATCCCCACACTTTCATATATTTGTAGGAAGGGTCGTAACCTTTCCATAAGTCATAAAGGGTTTCAATTTTTCCCTTTTATTCAAGATGTGGTTAATTGAAAGAATAGCTTCCCCCCACAAATTCTAAAGTAACCCAGAATTAATCAACATAGCATTCATCATATCCTTAAGAGTTTGAATTTTTCATTTAGCAACTCCGTTTGATTTAGGTGAGTAAAGAGCCATCGTTGCCAGAATTCTGCAGATGGTGCTCCATATTTACCACTACTATAACTTTAGATAACTTTAATTTGTTTGCTAAGTTGATTTACAATCTCAATTTTATAGCATTTAAATGCTTCTAGTACTTCATCTTTACTTCGTAACTGAAAGACGTAGCAAAATTGTGTGCAATCATTAATAAAGTAATGAAATACTTTTTCTCACCTCTAGTTTGTACAAACTTCAACACATAGATATCACTGTGGATTAATTCTAGAGGTGCCATGCTCCTTCCAACTAAGTGAAAAGGAACTTTGACCATTTTTACTTCAACACATATTTCACACTTATGTGTTGTATCAATTTGAAATGGAGGCACCAATTCCAAATTTACTAATATGTGTAAAGTGTTGAAATTAACATGTCCTAATTTAACATGCCATAAATTACAACACTCAATCAAGTAAGCAGAACCAGAGGCTTTATTTTGATTCTCTTGAATATTTTTCAGTACAGGCATTACATTAAATTTAAATAGCATATTCTGCACATAGCCTCTTCCTAGAAAAGGCCTCCATTTTATTCTTGCCTATTTTGGCATTAGACATCCGATTGTCCTCCTCAGTTTAGATTTAGGCATCAGATATCCAATTGTCCTTCTCAATTCTCAATTTGGAAATCAAATTTTCAAGAGTCATCTCCTTTCGTTTATGTTTGAGATAGTGCTTGAAATTCTTCCACGATGGCGGTAGCTTATCTATAATGGCAGCTACCTAGAAAGATCCTCTCAGAATCATGTTTTCAGCATGAATGTCATGCAAAATAATTTGCAACTCTCGGACTTGACTCATGATAGAGTTGTCCACCATCTTATAGTCCAACAATTTGGTCACCACAAATTTCTTCAAACCGGCATCATTTGCCCGGTATTTCTTATCAAGTGACTCACAGCTCTTTAGCTGTCTTAATTGGGCTATTATACACCGTGTCACCCAATCCATTCACAATGTAATTCCGTCACAGGAAATTGCTTTAGTTTCAGGTAACCAAAGCTGTCTATTTTTGGACATCTATGTTGTCTTTAGGTAGGGTAGGTTTTTCCTTTTTTTTTTTTTTTGGGAAACCTGAAAAGGCATAATAACATTAGGTAAAACTGCACTTACCTATTGAAGTCCAATCTAGTAACCTTTCCTAGTCTTTCTCCATGAGTAGGAACAGATGCAAGAACCAAAGTAGTGACTGGAGCAGCGGTAGCAGTAGGCAAAATAGTAATTTGATTTGATGTCATGATCACAGAACACTAATTCGTCTTAAAATTTTTGGTGTGGTGCATGAAATTTCTGTGATTGGAAAAAATTAGGTAGTCGAGGTGAGAGTGGAGCTTTCTGTCTTTAAGATGAATTAGCCCCGCATTGGTGCTAACAACAATTGGCTATCATCTTCCAATATACAACGACTAATTCAAACGATAGCAGCACTACAAACCATCTGATCTCTTGAACTTTAGGCATACTGAACTCTCTTGAACTATGAAAGATGTTGTGTATGTCTTGTCTTATTCCTTTTTTTTGCAATACGGGATTGATCTATTTATAGATCCTAAGTAGTAGCTAAAATGATGGTCATTAATGTTGTTGCAAATTTCCAAAGTAGCTATCATTAATACAGGAAGTTGGAAGGACGCAATCCAAATACATCTGCTGTAGGATTTATTTTGTTGTTATCCAATTTTTAGAAAGATAAGCTGATCATTAATGTCACTCCTTTTCTAAATAAGCTAAAATTAATTTTAGAAGTTTGAAGTTCATTTCTTGCTTAGCCAGATTTAGTCCAAAAGTTAACATTAGACTGAAGGGCCAATTTAACCCAAGCCTAAGCCCACTACCATGCCACGCCAAGTCAAGCCAAGCCATGCCCAGCCGGATGGGCGGCATCAGCGGCAGCGCGCGCGTGTGTGGGTTGGATTGAACCCAATACCATTTAGGTCATCCCCCTCCAAACACTTATGGTGCCCGAAAGGGGCCCAACCCTTACCTCTACACTTGAGACATATATTCAAACCCACCTTTTACAATGTGGGATGGAGTTTCACTCATCTCATTCCTTTGGCTCATTCTAGTCTTCTTAGACAACTTTCAAGTAGCTCACTTTGACCATTAATTTTTCATTTACACGAAATTGGTTTTGGCCAATTAATCACATTACTCGCGACGTAGTTTACGACGATCCCCAATTTCTCAGAAATTAATATCTTGAACACACTTAAAAAATTTGGTCAAAAGGACCAATTTCCAACAATAATTTCTAAGATGACAAAAAATCTTGGAAGGTTATTGTATAGTAGCTTGATTTCTTCAACTAGTTATGCTAGATATAGATGAAGGTGAATAAGTACACATGCCAATGACTGCATATAATGAAAGTAAAGGAACAAACAATTTTCAAAAGGTATACTACTAAAATTGAACTAGTGAGCAAAGTTATTAGAACTAAATCTAAATATGCCAACAAACATTTTTTTCAAAAAAAGTGATGCCCTTTGCTAATAATATAATTTAACAATACTGAAAGCTAACATTATATCCTCTTATATATTCCTTCTCCTCAATATTGTAGATTCATATATTTTACATTTTTAAAATTTTAAAGGTGTATTTCATGATCCTACTTAAGTAATTCTTAGTGTTGTAGTATTAAAATATTAAAAAATATATGCTTTTAACAAAATAATTAAATTTATGTAAAACAATAACTTTTTCTGGTTTTCATTTATTTTCCTATTTCTGTTTTTGTTTCTATTTTCTTTTTCTAATTTTTTTTTATTTATTGATCATGGCTGTTCTTCTATTTTTAAAGGTGTTAATAGGGAAAATTTTATATGGATATATAGGGTGCATAGACAAAAAAGAAAAGAAAAGAAAAAATATGATGGGATGGATAATAGAGAGAGAGAGAGAGAGAGAGAGAGAGAGAGAGAGAGAGAGAGAGTGATAGAAAGAGGGAGAGAGGAAAAGGGGATGGAGGAAGAAAGGTAAACAATAGAGAAAAAGGATGAGTGGAAGAGAAATGAAAGAGATATAATGAATTAAAAGACAGAAGACAGGATGGGAAAGAAAGAATAGGAGAAATAATGAAAAATAGAGAAAATAAGGGAACATATGAGATGACAGGCATTAAGAGAACAAGAAAAAAGAAAAGAAAAATGAAAATATAGCGATAGTGGTAATTAAGAGGGAGGAGATAATTAATTCCAGTGGTAGGTCAAAGAAAGAAAAAGTCAAGTAAGAGTTTTATAAGATCAAATTTTTTTAAATTGAGTTAAAATAATAAAAATTAGGACTAACACAATTCTAAGAAATCATTGTCAAGATCTAAACATTTATTGATTGATGCTGAAAATGCTATTTACATTTAAGATAAAATATTTTTTAGAAAAATAAAATTCAATTATAAATTTACTACAGAAAGATCCTGGCCGTGAACTGTAAAAACATTACAAACACACCCTTTCACAAATATACAAGATTACTGAGACACCGAAGTGGAAAGTGGTCAATTTACAACTTTTCTTTTTTGATAGAGCATTTTCAAAGGGAAGGTTTTAGCAATTATGATAGTTAGATGGCGAGAGTTGATAATTTTATTATTTCAAAATTAAAGAGTATAGGTGTAATTAATCTTATTATATATATCAAATAAATAATTGATATTTTGCATGTGTATATATTTTCACTTCATCTATAAAGATATAAAAGAGCTATGATTTTTGTTCGCTAAAATCATACATAACTTAATACTCATGTAACATAAATTTTAACAAGGAAAATATCATGATGCAACACATATTGAGACAAGTAATTGAAAACAAGAACTGAGGTATCGATTGCTTGTGAGTTGTGAGCAATTTTTTTCAAATTTCATCTTTAAAACACATTTTCTTTTAACTTTGTGTTTGTCCAGTATGCACACTTTCTTATAAAAAAGATTTCTCGTTTTTTTGTGCAGTTTTCAAATTTCTATAATTAGTACACTTTTATCTCATTTTCTTTATTGTAAAACCATTTATCTCACTTTTTACACTTTTATCTCATATCCAAGTACTCTTTCATAAAAAGACATTTCATATCAATTGTAATATGATGATGCATTAAAATGGAGTTGGGGTTCTTTTTTGAAAATTAATGTGATGTTGGGCTTCTACTTCTATAATGCGCTTGCATAGAATTAGAGTCTAAGTTTTGCAAATGTTTAATTAGATGTCTTTTTTGGCTTTGGAAGTTGGTATTTTTTATTAATTAGGTCTTTGGCGGGTTTCGGCTCATTTGGGTTGGAGAGCCACCTTAGTGAGCTTAAATTGGTGGGCTCATTTGCCCCCTTTTCTATTTTCTTATATAATTAATTTGACATCTTATTTTACTTTTTACTTTTTTTTTTATCTTTAGGGTCTTATTTTGTTATATTATCAAGCCCTACTACTCTCAATTTAAAATTTTCAATTTTTACATTGAAATTATACCTTAAGAGTTAGTTTTAGTGTACCTTGCCATGATAATTAATTTCACAATTTTGTATCAACTTACCTTTAACTTAATTTTGAAATAATTTTAATTAATAAAAGATCAAGTGATTAAGAAATTTATAAGCCTATTTGGTTTGTTACTTTTCAGTGGCAGTACTTTACTAGGGAATTGCACCCTCCAAGGGACTTAGATAATTTTTGAAACTTGAGAAGTTGTCTTTGTAGCCAAAATGAGTTTGAAAAGTAAGTTTTTACCTTTTATTTACTCCTTCCTATTATTCAAATTTACTAACACCTTTGAGTCAATTAGTTTTAGGGAGTCTAACTTGTCAGAGAGAGATGCCAACCTTGAAAGCAAGATGTGGGGTAGTATGATCAAATCATAGTTGGAGCTTAGGGGTAGTCTTAGTTGTTGGCGGCCAACAATATGAGGCTGGCTACTTCCATGGAGTAGAAGGCAGAAAGAGTGTCATCCCCTTGAGTGGGCAACCAATTGCAGGGCAACCACCCACGGGCCAGTTACTTGGGGAAAGGCCAGCCCTGCTGCAGACGTCTGCCTCTTGGGCGAGTGCCCACAACACAAGCAGCCATCCAGGTGGGTGCCTCTTCAAGTATCTTTGCCACTAGGGTACCTGCAGTCTTGGGTGGCTAGGGTACTACTAAGTTGATTTGTGTACCTCATAATGTTGCTGCATTTTTTAAATTTACGAGCCTCCCTTTAGACGAGTCCTCTAGTCTAGTTTTGGGTCGTGGAGTTGCACATCAAGTGTTTTCGTTAATCTTTAGTTATTTTGTCCTTTTTCATTATTATTATTAGAATTAAGGTCTGATTCAAAGTTTAAGTTTAGAGAAGAGGACTCTTTTGAGGAGCCTATTGTGAATGGGAGCCTTGCTAGAGTTAATGGTTTGTCCTATTCACTTACTATGGGGGAGTCAAAATTATTGAGGCGTATAGTTTGTCATACTAATAAGTTTAAGTTTGTTCTTTATTCAAAGGATTGCATTATGTTGCCTCCTCCTAGGTACTTCACGATTTTTAGTGGGTATTTTAGTGATGGTTTTTTTTCCTTCATCCTGATCTATTGCTGTTAGAGATAGTTTGGAGTTGTGGGATGTGTCTTAGTTAGTTCACTCCAAACTCCTTTGCTTATTTGTGGGGGTTCAACATCGCTTTAGGGATTCAGATCTTCTCATTTCTTTAGACAACTTTCACGCTCTCTCCATAGTAAGGAAAATTCTAAATGATGTCTTCTATCATTTTTTTTCCTAGACAGATCTGTAGGGTTTTGAGTGGCTTTCTATCTTAATTTCAGAGGGTTTTGAAAGAATCATTTTTTTCTTTCTAAGAGATGTAGGTTAGAGGTCCATTATATTTGGAGTAATTTGCCTTCATTTATGCATTTACAGAGGGTTTATCGTGACCTTCGTAAGAGCTTTGAGGAGGCTAGGTTATTTGCCTCCCCTTTTGATGTCACTTCTATGTTTCCCGATGGTACTTAGTAGATTTTTTTGGCTTCTTTTTATTTGTGTACTTTTTCTCGTCCTCATGCTTTCTTCCCATGCATACAACTGAATAGTAGATAAATCATCAATGTAATGAATTAAAAATCAAGTAGTGGAATAATTGCTTACTAGAAACATAATATAGTTAAAATAAGAAAGTATGTACATCCTACCAAAATCATCTATATCCTAATCAATTGGCTTTATATTAGCTCTTTAACTTATTCCACATTCTAAAATGGCTAACATTATTGTTTTTTCCTAAAAATAGATGTTGGACTATTCTAGTTACATCTTCAATTTTTAATCCATTGATTGCCCCACATGAGCCAACACCAAGATGGTAGAGAACTCCAACCACCTAAATGGAACTAAAATATCATCACTAAAGACAAATGTAGTAGAATGCTCCAGCTCAATTGAATTTAGTGTTCAATTTTGGCATATCAAATTATGCATAGGATAGGGTTCTCTTTAGTGGTTGAGGGTGTTGTAACCTAATTTTGGATTTCAAGTCATTCATTGCCATTTGAAAGCGTTGTGGGGTGCAATGAGAGTATAATTCTAATTCCCTTGCAATTTTTGCGAGCAAACAAATAATATAAAAAAGAATATATGAATCATTTCAACATGTATATAATTAAAATTATGATATTGTAAATATCATTACAAATATTGGATAATTTTGATACTAAATTTACTTGCATAAATACTAATCAATGTGATGAGGGTGAAAATTGCTTGTAACCAGATCTGGTGATAATTTTGGAGGGACCGACCTCTATGGTCAGGTGGTCGAACTCCTGAAGCAGTTGGGCTAAGTCCTACAATCACGAGCAAACGTCAGGCTAACCGAGGTGCCCTCGGCTAAGGTACCTCAAGTCAGTGTGGGATCGACTAGATATAATGAGCAGCAGAGTGTGGACTTTTGTAGAGAATGGCATACCTTTAGTGAGGCTGGAGATGGGGTATTTATAGCCTTCTCTTTGTGAGGATTTGTCTGAGATGCCCCTAACATGCTGGGAGGACCCTTGTCCTTGCATGAGGGGCATTAGGTCATCTCCCATTCCTATACTATTCCAGGTAGATGTATCTCCAAGTTTCATAGGCAGAATAGTACACTGTAGGCGCGCCTCCTGCCTAGTGCAGCAGTATGGGCTTTACTGGGACGGCACGCGCCTTTAATGTGGAGGCATGTTGCCTGTCAGGGCATTTAATGCGACAGAGAGTTGATTCTACATTGAGTCGACCTCCCTGGTCGGCGACTAGGTCGACCTTATGATGGGTTGGCGCACAGCATAAAAGGTGGCCAAGTGCCACGGTTGAAGAGTCAAGCAACGATCCTAGTCTGTGGCCTGGTCAAATGGCTTCCCCACAAAGCTAAGTACGAGAGGTCTGAAGTCGGTAGCACAATTGGGCCTTAAGGATGAGATGGGCCTGATGCTACATTCTCGAGTCTGTGGTCTTTGGGCTGAGCCCACTAGGCTATCCCATATCATGAGTCCCTCCACTTTCGAATGCTGAATGAGATGATCGACGAGAATAATTGGGGAGTAGTCTGTTGTACAGTTACAAGGGTCCGTCGATGAGGGTTTTTGAAAGTCGACCTGGATTAAGCACATTTAATACACCAGTTACATCGTGCCAGATGCAAGTCTAGTGGCAGTTACGCCATCATTACAGACGCTTGGGTTTCCTGCACTCGCAAGACTATAAATAGGCGCTATTACAGTATTTATTTTTACTTTTTACCGCTTTGCGTTTGGTCGAGTTCTGAGCCAACTGCATTTCCTGCTATTATCTTGCGCCTTATACTTTATCAGCAACCAGTAATTCTTTTCCCTCACTTTCATTCGTTTTCCTCATTTGTTCTAGAAATATTGTGCTTATCTGATTCTGAGGGTAGTTAGGGAGGGGATAGTGAGGCTACTCATTTTGATCGGCCTGGGGGTTCATCAGAGGAGTCGAACAGCTTGAGCTTCAGTAGCTCGATTAGTGATCGCGCACGGCCCGAGGGTAATGTTGGGCCAAGTCAGGCCCCCTTATCGCGCGGTCGATTATTCAACCCCAACTACTATAGTGAAATAGTATCTACAATCACCCCTGCTATCCTAGCGCGCATTAGGCAGTTGTATCATGTCCCCAAAGAATATGAACTTATAGTGCCTGGGCCTTCTGGTCAGATGCATCGACCTCCGGTTGGGTGTATAACTATGTTCGAGGATGCCTTTAGATATAGCCTTATATTCCCCTTAGGTGGTCCTATAGTCGACTTGCTTAGGGGTTTAGAAGTATGAATAACCCAACTGCTGCCAAATTATTTCTCGACTATATACAGCTTTGTCGTTCTAATGCATATATTCAACCAGCCTGCTACTTTTGCAAACTTCTCTAACCTTTTCCACTTTCCCATATCTCGAAAGTCGAGTAGTACCGACGAGTTGAGTTTTTATTACCTCACTGCTCGAACCCATTGGAAGTTTCTTGTTACCCCGGCCTCTTCCTATGGGCAAGAGTAGAAAAAGCATTATCTGTATGTTCAAGTGGCTAAGGGCTTCAATATTCTAAGGAGATGGTGGATGGGGCACGTCGAAATGCCGGGTAACTTAACTCTAACTTGGCCCAATATATTCATTCGGGATTTGGTCAAGTTCGGTCAGGTGGAGGCCCCGATGTTTATCGAGGAGAGGAGTTTGGTGTTAGCTGGTCTATCGCCAGCTCAATTGGACTTCCAGCGGACGATTGACTAGGTAGATTATGTTGTCGATGATTTGTTATTTTGTCCATTTTCCCTGCTTGATTTTAACCCTTTATTTTATGATGCTTGGCAAATCGAGATAAGATCATGAATTGCTCAAGAGCGGAAGCTTTGGCAAGGGCGAAAAGAAACAAGCAGCACCATTTAGCTATAGCGGCCCGTCGAGGGGCTGCTCTGGTCGTAGTAGCGTAGCTCGAGGCAATAACGCCTTCACCGTCACCCACTCTATCGCCCGCTCAACCCATGGAGACCTCAGGAAGCAGCCCCACAGGTCGAGGCAAAAGGCCCATGGTCGAGCAGGTTGGACCTACTCCTAAGCGGACGACGGTTGAGAAGGGTAAAGGGAAACCCACGAGTCATGACAACCCTCTGGATATGATTTATTTGGCCAGTACAGGGATGGCGTGTTATTTCAACTGCCTAAATTACCGTCACCAAGGTTCGGCACGGAGCCGAGCATGGTTGTTCATAATTCTTACTCGATGGAGACGACGGGGTCGACTGAGACTGCTCCGCTAAAGGTGATGATGGCTGGATTGTTTGCGTTCGACCAGAAGAAATTGATGGGGCAAAGCCTGGATACCGCGCTCAGAGCTTTGGCTTATCACTCAACCATGGTAAGGTTCTGATTAATAAACTTGTATTATCGAATTTTAATTTTATTGTTAGGTCGAATATTGTTCTCTTATCAGGAATTCTTTTTTAAGGTGGGCCAGCTGGGCTACCATTTCTATAGGAGGTCAGAGCTGGCCTTTGTTGACCATGAGCATCTGCAAGAGAACGGGGATATGGAGACGTTGAAGGCTTAGCTCGAGTCTTCACAAACCAGGGTCAAGGAGCTTAACAATCAGCTCTGATTGAAAGATAGTCAGCTGGTCACCTCCATTGAAGAGAAAACCAGAATAGACGAGCTGCTCAACCAGCCCAGAATGGATGCGCAGCATGGTTATGAATCTGGTCGGACAGCTGGTCGGAATGCGGTAATCCAAGAGGCTTGGGCCGAATTCTTTAGAAAGTTGCCCTTGATGCGGTGAGAGGTTGTGCAATAGTTTATTTTATGCTCGACATTCCAAGATGCGAGAGTTGTCTTTTCTTTAGATGATGCTAGAAATGCGTTCAACAAGGCGATCAAACAGCTGCAGTTCTTGGGCTATTCTTTTCTAGCTAAGGATAAAGATCGCATCAGCCCCATCTTAGATGAGCAACTATAGCCGTACCCTGTGGATGAGGAGTACGATGCTGAAGAGGAAGCTGCCGAGGCCCCTGTGGTCAAGGGGGTTGCAGAGGTTCCACCTGCCGGGCCCCTGATCGAGCCGCAAAAGAAGGCAGCTGAGGTCGAGAAGAAGTTGAATAAGTTGGCAAAGGAGTTTGCCTTTGCGAACGAGTTTACGTTCGAGCTTTGGGACGGAATGGTCGATGCTGTCGAGTACCTTTCTCCACTCAGGGGAGGTTTTTTGGCCGACAAGGTAGGACCTTCTCAATCGGCGACTACCGTTGTTCCCGTTGCTGTTGTAATGCCCGAGCTGAGAGCAAACAGCCTTGTGGTGGTTCCCATTCCAATTCCCTCGAGCGATAAGCTCGATCAAGCAATTGAGGAGGGTGCTCGAGGCAAACATGATGAAGGTGCTGGATCAAGCTGATGCTCTTTTTTGATGTATTTTTTATTTTAGTCCATTGGATGGTTGTAATTGGGAATATTTGAACTTGAATGAAGTACTCTTTTCTTTACTTTTAAGATATTTGTTTTGTCGAACGATAATTGTTCTTAAGCGTTGTCCTGGAGTTTTTGTGTTGCTTTTGTGCAGTGAAATTTTGGTAAAATTAGTTCAAGATCATCGTCGAATGAACTATGTCAACCTAAACCAGCACACATTTTAATTCCCATTATGCATCTTTAATTTATCGGCTCAAGGCCCTTTTGGTCGATTACGGGGTCTATTGTAAATGATCAAATCGTTTGCTTGATCCTAACGGCAAAACCTTAACTTGGCGGGAAGCCTGTTTGGTCGACTTTGGGATCAACTCTAAACGATCAGTTCGTTTAGTTGGTCTTGGCTGGAAAGCCTTGAGTTGGCGGCTGGAAGCCTGCTTGATCGACTTCAGGGTCAATTCTAAACGATCAATTCATTTATTTGGTCTTGGCTTTGAAGCCTTAACTTGGCAGTTAGAAGCCTGCTTGGTCGACTTCGGGGTCAACTCTAAACAGTCAATTTGTTTATTTGGTCTTGGCTGTGAAGCCTTGACCTGGCGGCTGGAAGCTTGCGTGGTCAACTTCAGGGTCGACTCTAAACGATCAATTTGTGCAAGTAGGTATTTATGGGATGTGTCATAAATTTTCATTATTGTGAGGAAATACAACAGAGACCAGTGGCCTCTTTATACATAGAATTTCTTCAGATTTATAGCATTCCAAGGTCGCGAAAGTTCATTGCCTTGCGTGTCTGCTAATCGGTATGCATTATGTTTTGACACTTTGACCATAGAGTAAGGCCCCTCCTATTTTGGCTCGAGTTTTTCCACGCTCCTCGACACTTCGACCTTCTTAAGGATGAGGTCTCCGACTTTGAAGCTGCGTGATCGAACTGTTTTGTTGTAATGTTCCGTCATTTTTGATCGGTATCGTTGCATTGTGTTGTAGACTGTATGTCGCAGCTCGCCGATGGTGATGAGGTCAATGACCCTTCCTGTCGCGTTTCTCATTGGGTTATAATGGATCACTCGACCAGTGTGTTGCACCAGCTCGGATGCAATCACTACTTCGGAGTCATAGACCAAATTGTAAGGGTTGCGGCCTATGGCTGCTCGAGGGGTGGTTCTGTATGCCTACAGCACCCCGGGGAGGTCATCTGCACAGCTTGTTTCGGTTCCTTATATTCGAGCTTTGAGATGGTTGAGGACTATTCTATTCGTGACCTCTGTCTAACCGTCAGCTTGGGGGTTTCCAACCAAAGTAAAGTGTTGGCAGATCCCCAAGGCCTCGCACTAGTTTCTCGTGTTCTTACTTTGAAATTGAGTTCCATTGGCTGAGATCAGGACCTTGGGCGGGCTAAAACAACAGATTATGTTCTTCCAAATGAAGCTCTTGATAGCTGCATCGGTGATCTTCGAAACTGCTTTCACCTTGACCCACTTAGTAAAGTATTCGACCACAGTGATGATAAATTTTCGTTGGCCGGATTTTTTCGCAGAGATCAGACTATATCGATCCCTCACAAGTCGAATAGCCATGTGATCTGGATGTTTACCATCGATGCTATGGGCTAGTGCAGTGTGATCGAGTGAAGTTGGCAAGATGGGCACTTCCTAGCGAAGTTGATGGAATCTTTTAATAAAGTGAGCCAGAAATACCCGTATTGGATAACTTTATGCGCTAGGGACCAACCTCCGGAATGATTTTCGCAAATGCCCACATGAATCTCGTGAAGGACTTCGTTTGCTTCGTTAGAGTTAGGCATTTAAGGGGTGCTCCTAATATCAACCTCCTATAAAGTTGTTTGTGCTCGTTGTGGGAAAATTTGGTTGCTTGCCCTCTGAGCCTGCGAGCCTCATTCTTGTCCTCGGGGATTGTTCCCTGGCTTAAGTAGAGCTTGATTGGGTCTTACCAGGAGGGAGCTACTTCCTCAATGCTTCTGACGAAATTATGGTTGCGTGTATGGATAGATAGCTTGCTGGCTACTAGGAACGTTATGGTTCTTTCTCTAGTTCCTCTCATCGAGCTAGCAAACTTTGAAATGGGGTCTATCTGCTCATTTTCTATTCGAGGTACCTGGCTTAGGGTGAAGTTCTTGAACGATCATTGTAATCGTTTCACCTCAGTCAAGTACTAACTCCTCTTGGCCGTCTTGGCTTCGAAGTTTCCTTCGACCTGCTCTACCACCGCTGGGAATCAGTGATCGCAACTAGTTGCTCGATGCCCCGAGTTGCTACCATGTTCATCTCGACGATGAGAGCTTCGTACTCTGCCTCGTTGTTGGTGATCGGAAAGTCGAGTTTTATTGCAAAATCATACTCCTCGGCGAGTAGGGAGCAGAGTGAAACACCAATTCTTCCTCCTGAGGTGGTTGCTAAATCGTCAATGTGTAATGTCCAAATGGAGGAGTTCTAATCTTGTTAGTTGGGGAGGTTGAACTTTTCGACGATAAAATCGGCAAAAACCTGTGCTTTATGGCCATTCACGGTTGGAATGTGATGTCAAACTCTCCAAGCTCGATGGCCCACTTGGTAAGTTTACCTGAGGTGTCTGGCTTCAACAACACCTGCTTTAACGGCGGATTCTTCAGCACTATGATCACATGAGACTGGAAGTAAGGTCGTAACTTTTGTACTAATGTAACGAGGGCGAAGGCAAACTTCTTGATCTCCAGGTTATTGTGCTTAGGCCCTTGCAGGGCTTTACTGTAGTAATAAACAGGTCGGTGAGTTCTGTCTCTAGTTGAGGCCAACATCAAACTAATCGAAGTGGTGGACACAGCCAGGTAGAGTTGCAAAACTTCTCCCAGCTCGAGCTTGGCGAGCATGGGTGGTGAGGAGAGGTATTGCTTCAGTTTGATGAGAGCGTGGCCACACTGTTCAGTCCATTAGAATCCTAATTTTTTCGTATTTTTTTGTATTTTGAATAAAGAAAGACTCTTGTCGACTAGCCGTGCAATGAATCTGCCGAGGGCTATTATCCTGCCGACAAGACGCTGTATGTCTCGAACAGTTTAAGGCAGGGGCAATGTCCAGAATTGCCTAGATCTTTTGCAGGTTCACTTCGATCCCCCTCTGACTGACTATGTAGCCTAAGAACTTGCCTCCTCGAGCCCTAAAGGTGCACTTATTGGGGTTGAGTTTCAAACCGAACGCCCTCAGTATAGAAAAGGTATGGTCGAGATCGATTAGGTGATCCTCAGCTTTCTCTATTTTGACAATCATGTCATCGACATAGACCTCCATGGATTTTTCAATCTCACTTTTTAACATGAAGTTGACTAATCTTTAGTATGTTGCCCCCGCATTTTTGAGTCTAAAGGGCATGATTAGGAAATAGTATACTCCATTGGGAATGACGAAAGAGGTGTTGTCCCTGTCCTCGGGTACCATGAATATTTGATAGTAGCCTTGGAAGGCATCTATCATGCTCAATAATTCACAACCGACGGAGGAATCCACTAATAAATCTATGCAAGGAAGGGGGTAAGGTTCTTCAGGGTAAGCTTTATTCAAATTAGTGAAATCATTACACATACGCCATTTTCCCTCATTCTTAGGGATGAGTACACCATTACAAAGCTAAAAGGGGTACTAAATTTCTACAATATATCCTGCCTCCAATAGTTTGCTGACCTCCTCTTCGATGATTTAGGATCTCTTAGCATTGAAGGTTCTTATCTTCTGTCTCACTGGTTTGCATGAGGGGTCCACATTGAGACAATGGACAATGACACTTGGGTCGATTTGTTGGAGGTCAGGAGCTTTCCATGCGAACACATTGATGTTTCTTCGGAGGAAATTGACCATGAGACATTCTAGACTGTGGCCCATATCATTCCCGATTCGAGTGGTCTTGTCAAGGTTTCCAAGTTCGAGCTCGATTGATTTGAACTCCCCAATAGGCTCGACTTGGGTGTCTTCTAGTTTTCTTTTCTTAGATGCAGTTCCCTCCTCGGGTTTCACTACAGGGGCATCCACCAAGGGCTTCAATTAAGGTTGGGTCTTCTACTCGTTGGACTCGACTGACATGGTATAGCAGTACCATGATTCCTTAATGTTGCACAAAAGCTCTCCTACTTCTACTGGGGTTGGGAATATGATCTTCATATGGTAGGTCGAGACAATGGCCCTGAAGTCGTTTAGGGCAGGTCGACCAATGATGACATTGTAGGCGAAGGGAGCATCAACTACAAGGTAGTTTATCATCAAGATTCTGCCACGAGGGGCTTGTCCAAATGATGTGGACAAGTTAATGGATCCCTCCGGGATGATCTCGAACCCCCCAAATCCGACTAGCAGCGTACGGACTAGCTCAAACATTAATTGCCCCAAGTTTATTCTTTTTAAGGTTGACAAAAATATGATGTTGGCAGAGCTGCCATTGTCGACCAGGATTTTCTTTCGAAATTGGCTATTTCGAGCTTTACCACTATGAATCAGTCTATCTTGCAGTCGATTCCTTTGTTCTCCAAATGATCGAGGTTGAACTCATTGAAGAAAATTGGTTCTGCGCTGGTTAAGAGCTGGAAAATTATTTCATCTTAAGCTGATTTGGTTAATTCTAGTTGCCTTTGGGTCTGCTTTCTGGCAGACTTTGAGTCCCCCGTAGTGGGACCTCCCGCAATCATGTCGATGACTCCTCTGATGGATGGGTGGGGATCTTGGGTAGGTTTCTTTCCTTTATCTTCTCTTCTCGGGCTAGCCGACCTTCTCTACAGGGAGTTCGGTCAGTTTTACCCTCTTCACATCTAGCATGCTCGTTATTGTATTTTTTGAGATGACCCTGCCTGATCAGTCTTTCAATCTCATCGTGCAAATTGAAACAGTCTTATGTGTCATGCATTTTTTGCTTATGAAAATAGCAGTACTTCTTTGACTTTTTTATGGCTTCGACCTCGGTTAGCTTCCTAGGCCTCTTAAGGAGATTGTCGTACTGGATAGCAAACAACACCTCCTTCCTCGGGAGGTTAAGTGGAATGTAATCATAGAAACATTTGATGGGGGATCAACGACCTTCCATGCACTGGCGGTTGTCTTTCTCCTTGTTTTTCTTCTTATTAACCTCAGGATTGCCATACTTTAGTCTATTCATGTCCTTCTGAGTCATGTATCTTTCCGCGAGGTCGAGGAGCTCTTCCATCAACCTAGGCCATTCGTGTACCAATGCATTGGAGCACTCTTTGTGTCTGAGGCCCAAGAACAACACATCGATTAGGAACTCAATCCGGGGCTATCAATCTTCAACACTTCCCTATTAAACCTGGTAAAAAAGTCTCGAAGGGATTTTCCTTCATTCTTTTCACTGTGTGTAAGTGGGTATATGGGAGCTTTGCCTTTCTTCTACTTGCAAACTGGTGCAGAAATTTATCGCACAATTGGTCATATGAGTATATCGACGTCAGTTCCAACTTGATGAACCAGTCAAGCGCTATCCCGTGAAAGGTTGTCACTAGCATCAGCGTGGATGTAATCGCTATGCCTATGCAGCTGCATCATGTGCTTGAATTGCATCAAATACTGGTTTGGGTCCTATGAGCCATCATATTTGGGCAGGCCTGTCGGGACTTTGGGGTCGACAACAATGCGTTCATCAATGATCTCCTGGATGAACAGTGAATCTCTTTCTCTTCGGAACCTCGGCGACTCCTCTAAATAGTAATTTTTCTCCGTGTTTCTCCTTGAGATCTCTTCTAATCGCCTGTTTAGCTGTTGGACTTGGTAGGATACTTCATCCCATACCTCTTTATCAACTTAGGATGCATTTCTATTTGGGTTGGGTCTCGAGTGCTCGAACCTATCGCGCTGCAGGGCTCGAATGGGTCGAACGTCGTGGTTAACTAAATCCACAACCTCTTCGTGGGGTATGGGCCTGACCACGTCCCTTGAAAAACAGCCCAAGCTAACTTCACACTCGAGGGAAGCTTTCTGGATTCTGGTCAGTCTTGATTTTCTTTAATTGGTCTCTCCTCCGGGGGCACGGGTTGCGGAGTTGCACTGGCCTCCAGCTCTAGCAGCATGGCATGTCAATTTAGAGCCGTAAAAAGTTGAGCAGAAATTTAGGTCAATATCTATTCGCTAATAAGTTGTATTAATTGGGGCATGATCAGGGTGACCAACTATTCTGGCTGGACGCTCGACCCCGACGTGCTAAGTTCTTGCTGAGGCCGAGGTAAGGGAGAGCTAGACCTTCGATTTTTTTTTCTTCCTGAAGGGGCTTGCCTGGTGTTAACAATTTTCAATTGCGAACTCAAATTTCCCATAGACTGTGCCAAATGATAAGGGTGAAAATTACTTGTAACCGGATCTGGTGATAATTTTGGAGGGACCGACCTCTCTAGTTGGATGGTCGAACTCCTGAAGTAGTTGGGCTCAGTCCTACAATCACGAGCGAATGTCAGGCTAGCCGAGGGCACTCTGATGCTCAAGTTAGTATGGGATAGACTAGATATAATGAGCAGTAGAGTGTAAGCTTTTTGTAGAGAATGGCATACCTTTAGTGAGGCTGGAGATGGGGTATTTATAGCCTTCTCCTGGTGGGGATTTGTCTGAGATGCCCCTAACATATAGGGAGGGTCCTTATCTTTGCATGAGGGGCATTAGGTCATCTCCCATTCCTATACTATAGGCATGCTTCCTACCCAGTGCGGTAGTATGGGCTATACTGGGTGGCACGCGCCTTTAATGCGGAGGCATGCTACTTGTTAGGACATTTAATGTGGCAGAGAGTTGATTCTGCATTAAGTCGACCTCCCTGGTCGGTGACAGAGTCAACCTTACGATGGGTTGGCGTGCAGCGTAAGAGGTGGCCGAGTGCCACGGTCAAAGAGTCAAGCAGCGATTCCAGTCTATGGCTTGGTCAAATGGCTACCCCATAAAGCCAAAGTACGAGAGGTCGATCTATTTGGTCTACCTAGGTCATCTGAAGTCGATAGAACAATTGGGCCCTAAATATGAGATGGGTCTGATGCTACATCTTCGAGTTTGTGGTCTTTAGGCCAGGCATACTGGGCTATCCCACATCACAGTGGTATGTTTCTCTATATGAACAATAAAAAAGGATTAAACATGATTTACACCTCTCAAATAGAGTATAACTGGAATAGGATCCATAAAATTAAGTTTAGAACATACTTAAGGCAAATCACACTTTAAATCAAGTTTGTAATTACCAAAAGTTGGTATTGATAACTGAACAAAGTATACATTTAACAAAAATAAAACCAAAAAAAAAAAAAAAAAAGAATTTGATCTACTATTTCTAACATACAATATTATATATTTATTTTTTTTATAGGACAAAAGCTCACTATTAATTATATATGTTATCTTGCATTCTAGATCTCATGGTAATAAAGGTTAACCTTAATGAAATTCAAGTAGTTCTAGAGGTATAACTAATAATATTTCTGATTAGAATATATATTATCAAATCTATACTATAATAATTTACATAAAGACTTGGGGTATTCCATTCTACCCCCCTTCAAAAAGTTTTATCTTCAAAACTTTAGACTTTTTATATTTCAATATAATCCCTAAGTTTGTAAGTAGCTTCTGTTGTGATATGCTTCTGACATCTTTCCTAGAGACCCAAACCCAATTGATGTGATTCTTGAGGTACTGAAAAGCTAAGAGAGATCTAAAATTTTTACGTTGCCATCTTAGTCCAGATAAGTCAACATCAAGGAGTAAAATGGAGCCCAAGATTCATAAGTGTGATGAAAATTAGGACGGTAACAGATTTAATTTTAGAAAGTTTCTAATTTGACATATGTTAGTATTCTGACTACAACTTTCTTCATGTATATTAGATTAGTATGATTCAAGTGGCTATAAAAATCAAAGAATAGAGCTATAAATCTTATGTTGATCACTTTACTTAATTCCATCATGATAAAGTAGTAAAAAGCTCCATAATTATCTATTATCAGAAAATCGAAGTCCTATACTTTATAAGTTGGCACATTTTAGTATTTTGGTCTTAACATTTTCCATATATATTGAATTGAGGTGATTCATATGGTTATAAGTATCTAAGGGACAAAGCCACAATTCTCATGTTGGTCACTTTGCCCAATTCAATCTCTATTAAGGAGTAAAAGCCGTCACAAATATCTAGTTTAGGAAAATCGAAATCCTAAATTTTTTGACTTGACACATATTAGTATTTTAGTCATAATTTTTTCCATATATATGGGTTGTGGTGATTTAGGCAGCTATAAACGCGTAAGAGATAGATCTAAGATTCTTATGCTAGGCGCTATTTTAGATTCCATATGAAAACATGAGAAAAATCCATTAGAAAATTTAGTTCATACAAATCTAGGATCCTAAGAGACAAATTATTTCATGTTCCTTTCATAAGGTCAAATGGTTGTCCTCGATTAAAAATTTACCCCAAACTTCAAATCCTCAGTGTAAGATGTGTGGTCTAAGTCCACCCAAAAGAAATTCAAAGATATATTTAAACCTAAAATCATAACTTGAGCTCTGGTACCACTCTGATCATGCCCCAAATTCGTGACATGACACGATAGTACTCCTAAGCCCAAAGGACTCAGAAACACTAAGCCAAACAGATTGAAATATATCAAAATCTACAAAATATTATCACAAAACTTCAAAAATATTGCAATAAAAGAAAATTCAAAATTCTCGAACTTTAAAATCAAATGCCAATATTTAGGAATTAATCCTAACTATTACAATCCTTAGAAGACTCTCTTCACTAATAAGCAAAAATTTCTAAGTAACAACTCAAACTTTATTCGGTTCAAATACAAATTTTAGTATCTTCTACTCCAAAATTGATTCTCCTTTTCTTTCACAGTTAAGTCCTCTACAAAAATGGTTATATAATGTATGAGCAAGACTTCGCCTAGCAAATAGTTTCTTGACCTTCTATCAAATTTGAACAAGTTACATCCATAATATAAAAACAAATACATAAAAGGGTCATGCTTTTCTTTCAAGTAAAACAAACACTAATTTACAACCAAATAGTTTCAGGATGTAAAAATACATACCACGTCATTGCTTTCCATATTAAATCAGGCTAATATTTCACATAAAAGCATTAACATACTCTTAGATGACATATATATATATATTATGTGATCACGTTTTGCAATACAAAGGTAGTAAATCGAAAAAACAGAACTTCTTCCAAATATATTCTCAAATACTTTCTTCTTCTTTTTTTCAAAAAAAAAAAAAATTCAAAACTTAACATAACATATCTCATTATGTTTTCATTCATTATGATCATGAACTTTTGGGATACCAATTACTACATTAACTTGGTATTAAGGTCAGACATTTCTTATTATAACTTGGTAATGCGGTTAGAAACTTGCTACTATAACAGATAGCACGATCAGAGATTTGCTACTATATTTGATAGCATGGTCAGCTATTTTGCTAGTATAACCGGGTAGCACAGTCAGAGATTTGTTACAACAACCCAATAACACAACCAATAACATACTACTTTAACTTAGTAACACATTTAGGGGTCACCCAATCATCAAGAGCAATCAATTGTTAATTCTCTTTTAGGAAATAATTTTTGTCATTACTTTCTGTATTAGAAAATATAATTTTTCTTCTTTGTAAAAATAGGATCATATGATAGACTTTACTTATCAAAAATATTTGCTAAATAAAGGAAGAAACTACTTACACATCAACCAAATTTCATTTCCTTCGATGTACGAGTTGGTCCAATTCTCATATTTCCTTCTGCTTACTCTACTGGTTGGTTTGGATTACTTAAATCCTATACACAAGTAAATCATGAGTTAGAGCCCTAAATATACTTAAACAAATAAAAAATGGACTAAAGGTCTAGATATTGCCTCAATTACATGAAATGGTTAACCCTCAAGCTCTTCACCCTCCTCATAGCAATCTTTCTCACCTAGGATGATTTCTGTGGCGAAACATACATTGTCTTTAGTGAATTCTTGCATGAAAAGAGCAACTCATAGTACAAAAATGTGAAAATGGGAAGAAGCCTAATATGGTTATGGTAGATTTTTAAGGAACTGAAGGAAATGGAGAGAGTTGAGGATGAAAAATTGAAGTGTGAAAAATCATTCATGTGACTTCTATAGTTTTTTGAGAAGTGAAGAAAATGGCAACAATTCTATAGTTTTAATTTAAAACGAGGGATATTTCAATATTTTTGGTACAAGTAGAGATTGATTTCAAATTTCAAAGTTGAGATAGGGAGTGTAGAATAAAGAAATCCAGTGGGGACCGAACACAAAAGTAAATTAGGATTTGATACTTATCTCCAATTTGCAGTAGGTCTAATTGTCCAAAATATTAAAAATTTGATGCAATATTTGGAGAAATATTTTATCCGGCATGTCGGAAGATTGAGAAATGTAACAATCCACTTGTTAATAACTTTAGGGATTGAAAAAGCTTAAATAATTGTCCAAATGTAATTTCAAATATTGCATTTCTGGATGCGATCTTTGATTTTGACTAGAGCAGAGGCAAATGGAGATATTCGTGATATTTGTATTTCTTATTCCAGCCGTGTATCTTCCAATTTAATGTATATAAACGACCTATTGTTTACTACCATGTTAAGGAACAAGATGTTTTGTTGTCAAAGTGTCTTGAATAATTGGAGGATTGGTTGGCTCTCAAACCAAATATAGAAAAATCATTAATCCATTTTAGTAGGAACCTTAAAAGGGAAACAAATGAAGCTATTATTGGAATTTTGGGATTTAAGGAATGCTCTCATAAGGCTAAACACTTGGGCATGCTTTTTTGCAAAACAACTCATAAAATGGAAAAGAGATCTTGGATAAAGTCAACAACAAACTATCATTTTGGAAAGCTAAGAACCTTTCTTCTACTGGCAGAGTTGTTGTGTTAAAATCTATTGACCAAGCTCTTCCGATTTACCAAATGAGTACCTTTATTCTTCCAATCTCAATTGTAAAAAGATGGATGCTACTATGAGCCATTTCTTCTTTACTGGAGACTAAAAGTGCAAAGGAAAATTCACTTGATATCATGGGGAAAAAACAGGCCAAAGGACGTTGATGGGCTAGGTCTGAAAATAATACATGATCTCAACAACGCACTAAAAGCTAAACTTGCCTAGCAAATTTGTGAACCAAAAAAGAGTTTATGGAGCAATAAGTTGAATGCTAAATATCTTGGGACTGACAACCTTTGAACTACCATAAAACTTTATTCGGGTGATCTTGGAGATGGAAAGCTATTCAAAGTTGTAAAGATTTCATTCTCAAAGATGTTTGCTACCAAATCTGCCTAAACTCAAAAGTGCGGAATTGGGAAGATTGTTGCGTTCCATTTATTTGAGACTTTATTGCTTTATGCCAATACTTGGATCAAAATCTCATTATCAAATTTTGAATTGTGGGCTCTTTAATGATTGCAAATACAAGCTGCTAGAATATTAATTCCCCTAACTTGCTCTTTAATGAAAACATTGTGGATAAAATTCTCAAAATCAGAATTATTCCCACTGAAGAACCCCTTTCCCTTGTTCGGACTTCATCTTATAGATATGGATTCATAACAGCCAAGGGGCCATATTTGACTGACCAGTCGACACAATTTGCAGTATTGGATTCTTTTGCTTTATCCATCAAAGGAAAGTTTTGAAATTGCTTATTCATGATCATTTGAAGATTTTTTTTTGGATAATTGTTTTGAATGGTTTATTGAAAAAATAATATTTAGCTGAGCTTATGGAGGTGGTTGATAAATCTTGTTTGCTATACGGTTTTCATGAATAGTCTTTAGAACACCTTTTTGTTGCCTGGTGATTGAAAATGTTTAGTTCCTTTCTAAATGGGGATGCATGATTCACCCCTTTGCAAACCAGAATCTTTAATTGATTGAGTTGTTGATGGATGTCGATAATGGATTCATAGATAGGGAAATCATTTGGAGTTTCTCACATTATCTGTCATGTCTATGAAAGAAATTTGGTTTATTCAAAATTTAGTTATCCATGATAATTCGAGTTTCAACATTCAAGGGATGGTAAGTAAAGTGGAAAAAAGAGTATAGGAACATCTGGCAACCTAACGAGAAAAAAATCTTAGATTTGAAAATGCATCCAATGGATCTAGAATGGAAATGTCATTTTCAGAGTGGGTCAAAATTAACATTGATATCTCCTTCACAAATGACAAATTATGGCATTAAATTATAGCTTGAAATTTTCAGGGCCTATCATCAAGGCTCACTAGTTTAGGCATTTTTGACTTTGCGTTTCATGCCACTATTGAATTGTGAGCAGATTTGTAAATAAATAGGATTTTACTCTATCTAGGCTTGTGGAAACAACACATTGCCCAAATCTAGGCGCAGACCCAATAAAATAATTTAAATGGATATGGGTAGGATTTGTACTCATGAAATACCCATATACCCTAAACATTTTAGATCATTAGATTTTATCCTATGGTCTTAACTAATCTAAAAACAAGACTAGGGCTAACTTTGTTCCTCACTTCAGATTCATTTTTTTGATTTGTTTCAAAAGAAAGAGGAAAATAGCTCACACTGCTGCCATTTCCACTACTTCTCTACATTCGTTGTCTCGTCACTACTACTATTACTTCTTCTATCACCACCACCGTGAAAGTCTTCTCTACTACTTCTGTTGGTCTTTTGTTTTGCCTACTCTACTTGTTTCTAGCTTAAAAATATAATCTTGGACTTAATACTATATTATGAAGTCTTTTTTTGTGCAAAGCGTTTTCACCATAGTTGAGTAAATTCTAGTAACACACAAGGAGCTTTCACATTGTAGATACTCTTTTTGTTTTTCCAGCATTATATTAGACAATTTTGAGCTTTATTTCTTGTGGATGAAGTGTTTAAGTTGAGTTGACTTTTAATTATCTTGAACAATTGGGAGCGTTTTCATACAAAAAAGTTGAAAGCTTTTGTTGTTTTGGTTTAGATTATCATACGATCTTGCAAGGCTTTTTGTTTATCTTGAATTTTGTTTTTGTTCTTTTTGGTTGTAATTTTAAAAATATGATAAATTTTGCATGGTTATTAATGACAAGTATAAGTTACTAGTAACCATAGTTAAGATGATTGTGAGAGAGAGATTTTTATCGTGTGGAAGAATTACAACTTCTTAGTTTTTCAGTATATTGAGCTAGCTGAGTTCACTATCTAAATTGAAACATTCTTGTGCTAATTTAAATCACATTAAGCTTATAATCTCATTAAGCTAAAATTTTGAAGCATGAATTAGAGAAGTAATTCTATGTCAAAAGTAGGATCTCTGTGGGACTATCTTTTCATATGGTTGCAAGATTTTAACTAAGCCCTTTGTAGCTTTTTACTTAATTTATTATTCTTCTGCAAATTGTGTAATGTTGGCATCACATAGTCAATTTAACTAACATATATCTCTTGGAAGTGGTGATAATGAAGAAGTAAGTAAGGCATCAACGGTATGAATAGCATTGTGCATGTTAAATGGAACTATTGTGAAAAACTTTTATATGGTAATACTGCATGTGGTACTACTGCTCATTTGAAAAAATACTCACAAAATACATGTCCAAAATTCATGTTAGATTCCGAAAATAGCTTTGGTGGAAGTCGTAAGGGTGAATTCATATTTGACCAAGTTAAAAGTCGAAAGGATTTTGTGATTGTATACATAAAATACAAATATACCTTCAATATAAGTGAGCATGAATATTTTGAAATTTTTTTGAATGGCTTGAATCTGAATTTCAAGCTTCTTTGTAGAAACACCATTAGAAGTAATGTAATTGAAGTATATGAAGAGGAAAAAGTCAACACTTACAAATTATTATATGGACTAAATGTAAAGTATCTTTGATCATAGATATTTGGACTTCAAATCACTCACTTGTTGCATATTGTTATTTGACTATTCACTTTATTGATGACAACTGGGAGTTGTAAAATAAAACTCTTGAATTTAGAAAGATTCCATATCTACATAATGGTGAAGCTTTATTTAATTTCGTGAAGAAATATTTTTGGAATAAAATTTAAAAAGAAGTTGCTTTTAGTAGTTGTTGATAATGCTACAACTAATGATGTTATAATTAGAAGATTGAAAGATTGGCTTTTTCTATGGTTCATTTGTTGTTTTTAATAGGGATTTGTTACATGTGAGATGTAAGGCATGCATATTAAATTTGATTGTACAAGATGGATTGTAAGATATGTGAATAAGACTCCTATTGCAACTCAAACATTTGACATTCCATTAAACCAGTGTAACTTAGAGGGTAAGAGGCAAGTGGCCATGAATGTGCCTAGTAGCTGGAACTCAACTTATGAGTTGCTTGCAACGACATTATCATTAAAAGAAGCATTTAATCATTTACAAAGAATAGATAGGTATTATCAATTCAATCTATTTGAGTCATAGTGAGAAGTAGCTAAAGTTATGCATGTGTGTTTACAAATATTTTATGAGGCTACTTGTCATTTTAGCAGTCCCAAGTATCCAACCTCTAAAGTATTTTTTTTGGGTATTTGTGAGATTCATTTGAAGATGATTGAGTAAGAAGACATTGAATTTGATTTTATTAGGAGGATGCCTGGTCTCATGAAGGAGAAGTTTGATAAATATTTGGATCAGTCTTTCCCATCTTCTCTTCGCTGACGATCTTATCCTATTCGCCAAGGCGACTGTCTCTCAAGCGTCAGTGGTGCGATGTTAGAGAGTTTTGCTCATGTGAAATATTCATCTTCATGTTCACTTTTTGGTAGTCGTCGTGACCAACAGCCATCAGCTGTCGGCTCGTTGGTAAGGTGAGAGCTTCAAGCTCGATTTCTGGTGGCGCATCCCCCACACAAGCACCGCCCGGCGAAAGGGGGACGGGGAAAGCTACAGGCCGAAAAGCTTGTTTAATATTAGTCATTGTTGTCATATTTGACCTCAGGTTTAAATTGGATTTGCTCGAATATTTTTACACACTAGAATTTATGGATCAAATGCTCGTCCATCTATTCAAAAGGTTCATGATACTTTGGTTAAGTTGTTTTCATTACTTATGGAGGTAGTGTTACCCCCTTAATGAATGGGACTACCTTGACAAGTAGCATCATTGTTGAAACACACGCTTCTTTACATGATTTTGATTGATGATGTGATGAATTACGACATTCAGTTAATCAAAAATCAAAGTTAGATGAAATTAAGTGTCTAAGGACATTTAACATCTTGGACTAGTAGATAACAAATAGCCTAAGCTACCTATTTTGGCAAAAATAGCACGTGTATGTTAGCAATTCTAGCTATTACCATGGCATTAGAGGTAGCATTTAGTATCGAGGGTCATGTTATTGATGAATCACGTGCTTATTTGCTTCCAATTGTGGTACAGGCATTAGTAATAGTTGATGATTGGATCGGACCAATTCCTAAGGATGGCAAGGTATTTATACTTTTTAGTTCTTTTGTAAACTTCATTAATGTAATATTTTTCTTACCATGTTTAATTAGTTGTAAGTGATGCAGAATGATATAAAATTCAAGTAGAAAGTTTGTCAAGATTTTGATGAACAAAAGTAGCAGGTAAATATAAATAATGCTCTTACTTCAAATTCATTTTATTTTAAGTAGTGATTTAATTAATTTTTTCTTCTTTTCAATTACTAGGTTGGAGATTACATAACTTGAAGATGATTTTGTAGTTAGGTTCGAAGTGGTTTTAGTTGGATTAGTTTATTAAAATTTACATGTGTGTGTTTTATTATTGGATTTAAAAAAATTATATAGTTGTAACTTAAATATTGTGTTCTTCTTCTTTTTTTTTTTATGTTATCAAATTGGATATGAGGTGACTTGGAGATGATTTCTGCAATTAGATTGAAAATAGTTCTAGTTAGATTGATTTGTTAAAATTTAAATATATATATATATAAAGATATTGTAATTGGACTTAAGTGTTGTAAAATAATGCCAAGATAATTAAACTTGATTGATGAAAATATGAAATATAATAAAAGAGAATAAGACAAAGAGATATATGTAGGAATTCAATAAGCCTTTTGATTAGTTTCTGATAAGTTTTTGTATTTCTTACTTACAAATGAGGTTCCAAAACCCTCAATTTATAGAGTTACAAAATGGGGGATTCATAAATGATCATAAATTGAATCACATAGTTCAACAAATTTTATTTATGAATTACGAAGATCAAGGAATTCAAGGGGGATAAATGTGAGTTGAGAATGTAAATGGACATCCACAATTAATATATTCATAACACTCCCCCTTAGATGTCCATTACACAGAGAATAAGCCTCGTTAAAACCTTAATAAGAAAAAACCCAGTGGGAAAAAAAAAACTTAGTGAAGGAAAAAGAGTACACTATTCAAAGTGTTTAATCAAATACTCACTCCCCCTGATTAGAAGACTTACAGAGATCTTTAAGCCGACGCATCCCAATTCCTTTTACCAATTTCTCAAATGTTGCGGTCGGTAGAGCCTTGGTAAATAAATCTGCAAGATTTTCACTTGATCAGATTTGTTGCACATCAATTTCACCATTCTTTTGAAGATCGTGTGTAAAAAAGAATTTTGGTGAAATATGTTTGGTTCTATCACCCTTGATGTATCCACCTTTCAATTGAGCTATGCAAGCAGCATTGTCTTCAAATAAAACTGTAGGAGTGTCTTCCTTAGAGGATAACCCACAATTCTTCTGGATGTAGTGACTAATTGACCTTAACCAAACACATTCTCGGCTTGCTTCATGAATTGCTATAATCTCAGCATGATTTGAAGAAGTAGCGTGTGATAGATTGTTTTGTAGACCTCCATGATATAGCAGTACCACCACAAGTGAATAAAATCCCGTTTGAGACCGTGCTTTGTGTGGATCAGAAAGATATCCAGCATCAGCATATCCAATCAGCTCTGGAGTAGATTTATTAGAATATAATAATCCAAGATCAATTGTTCCTTGGAGATAACGAAGAATATGTTTAACACCATTCCAATGTCGTCGAGTAGGAGAAGAACTGAATCTTGCTAAGACATTCACAGCAAATGATATATCAGGTCTTGTACAATTAGCAAGATACATTAGTACCCCAATCGCACTAAGATATGGTACTTCAGGACCAAGAAATTCTTCATTTTCCTCTCGTGGACGAAAAGGATCTTTGTTAACATCAAGCGATCTGACAACCATTGGCGCACTTAATGGATGTGCTTTATCCATATGGAATCGCTTCAAAATTTTAGCAGTATAACTTGATTGATGAACAAATATCCCATCTTCCAGATGTTCAATTTGCAAACCAAGACAAAATTTTATTTGTCCCAAATCCTTGATTTCAAATTCTTTCTTTAAAAGTTCAACTGCTTTGGAAATCTCTTCTGGAGTTCCAATAAGATTCAAATCATCAACATAAACTGCAATGATCACGAAATGTTGTCCATTTTTCCTGATAAAAACACATGGACATATTGGACTATTTATATAGCCTTCTTTAATCAAACTTTCACTTAGACGATTATACCACATTCGTCCAGATTGTTTTAAGCCATATAAAGACCTTTCTAATTTGATGGAGTAAATTTCTCGAGAATTTGAACTATATGCTTCAGGCATTTTAAATCCTTCAGGGATTTCCATGTATATATCGTTGTCCAATGTTCCGTATAGATAAGCAGTAACTACATCCATCAAACGCATTTCATGTTTTTCATGCATTGCCAAGGTCACAAGATATCGCAACGTAATCATATCCACTACAGGTGAATATATTTCATCATAATCAAGACCTGGCCTTTGCGAAAACCCTTGTGCTACAAGTCGTGCTTTATATCGCACAATTTCATTTTTCTCATTTCGTTTTCGCACAAAAACCCATTTATATCCTATGGGTTTTATCCCATCAGGAGTTTGGACTACAGGTCCAAAAATTTTACGTTTAGAGAGTGAATCCAATTCAGATTGAATTGCAACTCTCCATTTTGGCCAATCACTTCTGTGCCGACATTCCTTAACCGATTTAGATTTTGGATCCTCAATTTCTTCCATAATTTCAAATGCTACATTATATGCAAAAATATCATCAATAATCGTTTCCACTCGGTTCCAACATGTCCTGGTATTGACAAAATTTATAGAAGTTTCATTTATATGATCTTCAGGATCTTGAAACTTGTGCTCTTCAGGAGCTAGATTTTGTTTTCCAGGAACTTGACTTTTGTCACCAGGGATCTCATGGAGATCTTTATTCAGTTCTTTCAATTGAATATTTTGATCAATAGATCCTTTCTTCTTACGCGAATTTTTATCTTTGGAACCAAGAGGTCTTCCACGCTTCAGGCGTGCTTTAAGTTCATTTGCAGTAGCATTTGTAGATTGTCCTACAGGGACATCTATCTTAATTGGCACATTTTCTGCAGGAATATGTGATTTTGTAACTCTTCTAGAGTCGGAAAATGCATCAGGCAATTGATTTGCAATTCTTTGCAAATGTATTATTCTCTGAACTTCAAGTTCACAAGATTTTGTATGAGGATCAAGAAATTCAAGTGATGAATTATTCCACATGATTTCCTGTTTCGGTTGATCATTTCCTCCCCCTAATGTTGGGAAATTAGACTCATCAAAATGACAATCTGCAAATTTTGCAGTAAATACATCACCTGTTAAGGGTTCAAGATATCGAATGATAGAAGGCGAATCATACCCAATATATATTCCCAATCTTCTCTGAGGTCCCATTTTAGTGCGTTGTGGTGTCTCTACAGGGACATAAACTGCACATCCAAAAATTCTCAAATGGGATATATTTGGCTCAAAACCAAAGGCCAACTGTAGAGGGTAGTAGTTATGATAATTTGTCGGCCTTAATCGAATAAGTGTTGCTGCATGTAAAATAGCATGTCCCCAAGCAGATATAGGGAGTTTGGTTCTCATTAACAATGGTCTAGCAATTAATTGCAAGCGGTTGATCAATGATTCAGCTAAACCATTTTGTGTGTGAACATAAGCTACAGGATGTTCAACACTAATACCGATTGACATGCAATAGTCATCAAAAGCACGAGACGAATATTCACCAGCATTATCTAATCGGATTTTCTTTATTGGATAATCTAGAAACTGTGCTCTTAATTTGATAATTTGAGCAAGTAATCTTGCAAACGCCAAGTTGCGAGTTGATAACAAACAAACATGTGACCACCTTGTAGATGCATCAATTAACACCATAAAATATCTAAAAGGTCCACATGTTGGATGAATATGTCCACATATGTCACCGTGGATCCTGTCCAGAAATCCTGGGGATTCAGCCCCCACTTTAATTGGTGAAGATCTCGTGATAAATTTTCCTTGAGAACAAGCAACACATGTAAATTCATTTGGTTTCAATACCTTTTGATTCTTCAAAGAATGGCCATGTGAATTTTCAATTATTCTTCTCATCATTATTGACCCAGGATGCCCTAGACGATCATGCCAAATTATAAAATCTTTTGAATCAGTAAACTTCTGGTTTACTAAATGATACATCTCAATTGCATAAATCTTGGTGCAATATAGGCCAGATGAAAGAGAGGGGAATTTTTCTACCACATGTTGGTTCTTAGTAATGCACAAATATTCAACATTCGAGTCATTCATAGTCTCAATATGATATCCATTTCTGCGGATATCTTTAAAACTTAACAAATTTTTTCAGGACTTAGAAGAAAATAGTGCATTATCTATAACCAATTTTGTTCCTTCAGGGAGCCATATATTTGCTCTACTGGAGCCTTCAATTAATTTTGCACTACCACTTATGGTATTAACATTTGTTTCTCCCAACTTCAGGTGGGAAAAATAATTTATATCTTTTAGTATTGTATGGGTAGTACCACTATCAATAAGGCATACATCTTTTTCCCCATTTGTCGATTCCAAATATTTGGCAATTTCCATATCTTCAATCAAATGGTCAATTTTTCCTTCTGGGTCTTCAAAGAAATCAGCCACATCAAGATGAGCTATATCAATATCATTAGCATCATTATCAAAATCATCAATTGAATTAGTGAAATTCACCTCAACACTTTTATTTTTCTTTTTCAATGATGCTTGATATAGTTCAACAAGATGCTTTGGGGTTCTACAAATACGAGACCAATGTCCTTTAGCACCGCACCGAAAACAAGAATTATCAGAATCCTTCGAGGATTTCTCAAGTTTTTTCTCATGAAAATCTTCCTTCTTCTGGAGGACTTCCTTGCCTTTATGATAAAATGACCCACGGTTACCATTGTTGTAATTTCGATAGTTGTGTCGGCCACGACCACGGCTACGACCATGGCCACGACTACGACCATGAGTGCGACCAGAATTAGAAAAATTAGTTGCATTCACTTCAGGGAATGGACTAGAGCCAGTTGGTCGGCTCTCATGATTTTTCATCAATAGTTCATTATTTTGTTCAGCTACAAGAAGACATGAGATCAATTCAGAATATTTTTTAAATCCCTTCTCTCGATATTGCTGCTGCAGGAGCAAATTCGATGCATGGAAGGTAGAGAAAGTTTTCTCTAACATATCTTCATCGAAAATATTTTCCCCACATAATTTCAATTGGGATGTGATCTTAAACATAGAGTTATACTCGCTTATTGATTTGAAATTTTGTAGCCGCAAATGTAACCAATCATATCGGGCCTTAGGAAGAACAACCAACTTCAGGTGGTCATATCTTTCCTTCAAATTTTTCCACAGATCTACAGGATCTTTAACTGTGAGATATTCAATTTTCAAACTCTCATCAAGATGATGACGAAGAAAAATCATTGCTTTTGCACGGTTTTGGACAGTAGCCTCACTTTTCTCCACAATTATGTTTCCGAGACCCATAGCATTAAGATGCATTTCAACATCAACAACCCATGATAGATAATTCTTTCCAGAAATGTCAAGAGGTACAAATTCAAATTTAGTCAGATTAGTCATAAGGAAAGAAATAAACAGCCTTACCTTAATATTATCTTGAATTGCTTAAACAACAGGGTCTTCAACTTTTACTATATTTCACGAAGGTAGAGTCGTGCTGATAACGTGTTGTAAAATAATGCCAAGACAATTAAACTTGATTGATGAAAATATGAAATATAATAAAAGAGAATAAGACAAAGAGATATAGGTAGGAATTCAATAAGCCTTTTGATTAGCTTCTGATAAGTTTTTGTATTTCTTACTTACAAATGAGGTTCCAAAACCCTCAATTTATAGAGTTACAAAATGGGGGATTCATAAATGATCATAAATTGAATCACATAGTTCAACAAATTTTATTTATGAATTACGAAGATCAAGGAATTCAAGGGGGATGAATGTGAGTTGAGAATGTAAATGGACATCCACAATTAATATATTCATAACATTAAGAAATTTTTTATAGTTTTAATTTTTACTTTTTTATGTGATATTTCAATTATATGTCAGATATATTGAGTGAGCAAGTTTTTTTTTCCTAGCAAACAACAGAAATTTTGTTGTCCCCACTACAACAAAATATATATATTACGACACTTTCTTAGGGATATTTTTTCGTAAATATCTCGAAAGAAAAGATATAAGGATACTTATTAAATTATGTCTCAAAAGTTAAGTTTATTGAGACACTTAAAATATAATAGATATTTTTTAACTAAATCTGGTAAAAAAAAGTTCATTCACTTTTTTCCCATTTGCATCCTACGTATTCTTCCCCCCAAAAGAAACTTTCATTTCTCTTTGACCCAAAAAAAATCCCCACACTCGAGTTCTCTGCTCTCCAATCCATATATAGATTCTCATAATTTGTGTTCTATGATCTTCATTTCTACATGATTTTTGAAGGTTCATACCATCTTTCTCCATTCCTCTATCTCAATCTCCCTCTCTCTCAATTTTAATATTTTTAATTTATTAACATTAGGGTTTAATAAAAAATATGCAAAATCAAAATATTACTCTCTGATGCATTACCATTTTCAAGTACATATCTCCATTTTACTTTTTAAGATGAATTTTCATGTTTAGTCCTATTTGGTGTTGCCTTGCATGGCATATTGTGTTTATAGCTTAATACCTTCTCGTTTTTTGCTTGCTATTATATTCTTCTGCTTCAAAAACCAATCGTAATAAGGTCAGCATTTTACAGAAAGTCATATTAACAGATTATATGTATCATTACTATGTAGTTTGGTGGTTTTGCATACTTGTCTTGTTCTAGAACTATATTCTTGTGACAAATATAACAATGACTTTAGCTGATTGATAAAAGCAGCTATTGGAAATAGCTTCAGAAAATGGGTAAATGTTATTTTGACTTTCCAATTTTTTGAAATACGAAAGCATCTTTAAGGTGTTAGTAGTGATTGATGGAGAAATGGTGTTGTGAGTCGTAAACTTGTTTGAGAAAAATAAATGGCACAAGTTGTTAGTTGACATGACTTTATGTAATCTCATTGAAATACATGACAAAAACCAAACAAGTATAAATTGTTAATTGACATGGAAATTTTGTCAAATCTCATTGCTCGTTTGGGAAGAGTCTGCAGTTTTGATTCTTCTTTTCTCTTGATTTTTTTTTTTTTTTTTTTTTTGTATATATGCAAAACCTCAATTTGTTTCTATTATTGTATGAAATAGTCACTTCCTTGAGGCTTCTTATGCAAGGTTCATCTAAAGAATGGTGAATCAAGTTCTAAGATCAAATTGAAAGTTGTAGTTGATGAATTTCAATGAATATTCTTATATTATACACCTTGTAAGTCTTGAGGAATGCTCTATTTTTGTTATACCCCTTCGGACGAAGCAACTTGACTATCTTCCTTAGCACAAGAATGGCCAAATATTCAGTCTAAATATCCAAAATCTGGTAATCAAATCTCATGATTTTTAGATGGAAAGCACCAATCTTATCTATTCAGCTTTATGTTATTAACATGAATTTTGTTATTCAAACATATATAGTGTCAGTTGGGGAATCATTTGATATGGATTCAATTTTGAGTTTAGATATAGCTGCACTTCATGCGAACAATGCTAGCGATACCCAACTGAATGATGAAAACACACTTGTATGGATCAATATTCAAAAAATTAGACCGTTCATTGAACCGAAAAATTTATTGATTCATGGTTCATTGGTTTAACCATTGGTCAGACCATAATTGAACCGCAATTGAATTATGGTGTTATAATTATGTAATATATATTGTATATTTTATATATTACTTAAAAGTTAATAAAATACCAAATATAAAACATAAATAGTCTAAATTATATTGTTCAATTTCATAAGTTAGAATTTCTTGGAAGAGATAGCCAAGAGCACAAAGGTTGGGTAAGGGATTAAAGGTTTCTACCTTCTAGTAGGATTTAAAAATTAGAATGTTATATTTGATTTGGGGCTTTTATTTTGTAGATCTATTTGAGTGTCTTAGGCTTTTACCTTTTTAAGATGTATCTTAACTTTGAAGGTTCACATTAGGCCAAAAAAAAATTAAAAAGTGTTAATTATGCCAAAAATTAAAGGGAAGAAAAGAAAATAAATGAACTAATTCAATTTTCATAAACCGTAAACGGTTCAACAGTTTAAATGGTATGACTGCCAATTCAGACCATTTTCACAAAACATGACGGTTTTCTTTGTCTACCAATTTTTACTCAAAATCGAATTAGTTCATAGCGCAGTTGATGGTTGGACCGATCCAAACACCTGGTCCGATCTGGTCCAATTTTTTAAACAATGGTCTTTGGGAAGATGTAGAAGGAATTGTAGTTTAAGAAACAATTTCATATGAACAATGATATGTACCTGAATGATGGTTGATTGCTTTTTAGTTTTCTGAATTTGAATTGTTAAATGTGCTTCTATCTTTTGAGTTGCATATTAGCAGCTTTAAGTAATATGCCCTTGTGTTTGTTTAGTTGCCATATTTAACAATTTTACGTAATTTCTATTTATTACTATTATCAAGGTCATCGCAGTTACGGTAAGTTCTGTTTATTGATTATAACAATTCCTTTAATTAGTCATCTTGAAAATACTTTCAAGGATTCCCAATTTTTATTATATTGTGCAGATCATGCATCTAAAAACTAGACCTCGTAACAAGTGTGCAAGCATGAAGTGTCTAAGCAACCTAACCAACCTTTGGATTCTAACTCTAGTCACAATTGTAAGACTCAAAGTTGACTTGATACATTACTAAATTTCTAAGTTTACAGTTACTAGCCAATCATATTGTTTATGCGATGATTTTATATTTCTATGATTATAGTTACAATATAGAAAAATTATAGCAGGCTTTGAGTATGAATTAATACTGTATCTAAATGATCAAATCAGCATGGTGTGAATTCTAATCAACTCAATGCAACTACTTTGTAATGTAATGCAAATGTCAATGAAATGACTTGCCAATCAAATGATGATATGGCCAAAAATCATGGTAGTTCCAGTGACATTGCTGCTAATGCTAGTGAGATATAATAACTTTTCTTAATTACTGCTTATTGTACTGTTTTGTTATTTTTGTTACATAAAACACATTCATAACTTCTACAGTTCACAATATGAAAAAGAGGGTAAGCGGACCTACTTGCATGCCTAAGGTTTCGGGGCAACAACCAGATGAACTTGTAGTTCTTTCATTTAATGACCTCAGACAGCCAAATGATAAAAATAAGACTAGCATCTTATCTCTTTTTCTAGGCACAATTACAAGAAATAGGAGATATTGTCCACTTCACTATAAAGATTGGACAATAATGCGCAACTCTTATAAGGAAGAAATGTTGAGGAATAATATTCACACTACAACAAATTACAAATTTAGTAACGAATAATTCCGTTATCATAAAGCTGAAATTTGTTACCCAAAATATTAGTAATGAATTTTTCATTACTTAAGTTTAGTGCCCTAAAGCCCGTCGCAAAAAGTCTTAGTAACGAAATTTATGGTTCGTTACGAATGATGGACTTATGGCAACGGAATGTATCGTTACCAAAATATGATATTAGTAATAAAAAAGTGTAGTAGTTACAATAGATTTTTATAGCATAACGAAATATTTAGTTACTAAAACATTGGCAATTTTGTTGCATTTTATTTTTTCGTTATCAATGCATAATATAATGATATTATTTATTTATTAAGTATTGTTACTAATTGTTTATGTAACAAAATATTTGGTTACAAATAGTTAAATAAAATTTTAATTCAAAAATAAGCATTTCGTTACTAAGAGTTTTGTTACGAAATGTGTGCGTGTAGGTTCCTGTCTGGGCTGCTGCATAGGGGCCGCCATGCATGTGGATAGGCCATTTGACATTGAGCCTTTACATGCTAGGCTGTTGAACTCTGGGCTCGCCCCGCGCCAATGCCCACCAGCAAAAGCGCAGCAGGGCCAACCTACCCACAAGCTAGCAGTAAGGCCCAGCGCCACCGGCCCACCCACAAGACAATTCCTCCCAAACTGCTAGCAGCAGGGCTCGATCCCGCACCAGCACCACCCACAAGCAAGCATCTAACCATCTTGGCTGCATTGTCCAAAAGTTAATATTTGCGTTTGCTCAATTACTTATTCATCTCTTCCATATAGAGCTCTCAAGCAATTTCACATGTTATCAAGCAAACATTATTTTATTTTTAAAAATAAAATAATAATTATCATTTAAATAAACAAAATAAGAGTATCAAATAGTGAACTAAAAGTAATAAACAAAAAGTGTGGGATAATTATATAACATAGCTGTATGAAGCAAAGAAATTTTATTACATATATGTATATATAAATTGTTAGGGAAAGGAGTAATATTTTTGTATTGTCAGTTTTGGGTAAAGAAAATACAATAATAATTTATTTTATTAATCAAACTATATGATATTAACAGACAAGTAGAAATAGAGACTAAGTGGGTGTTTGGCTAAGTTTTTAATGAAAAGATATTATAAGAATTTTTTAAGCTAATAAAAATATCAGATTTTACCTTTTAAAGTAAGCCTTGCAATGTATGAATAAAATAAAAAATTAAAATTGATATGGTCTAAATTATTACAGGAGTATATTCAAATTTTAAAATAAGTGAATACCACTTTACATTTTTTAGAAGAGCTTATAATATAAAATACTTTATTTTAGAAATTTATAAAAAAAAATACTTATAAAAAATAATTGGCATTACATATATATATATATATATTAAAAAATTGTGGAAAAAACCCTTTAAAGTAAAAAATAAAGGGCAATCTAATAAGCAAAAGTAACAATATTATTAATTGCAGCAGTTTAGAAAAATCAGCGCGAAGTTATTTATTCAAGGTAGGTTACACTAATCGCCGCCATTTATTATGAATTCTGCGGTGGTTTTTCGAAACCGCTGCTAAATGGTTAATTCAGCGACAGTTTGGATAAATCGCCTCTTAACCACCATCAAATTAATATTTTGCAGCAGTTGAGACAAACCGTCGCAAAATATATGCCGAGATTAACCTATTTTCTTGTGGTGTATATATATACACTATATATGTATATAAGTTTGAATGAAAAATTATATTATATACATAGTTATAAATATTAAATATTATTTAATTCAGAATGAATAAATAGAAAAAATAGATAAAAATAAAAGTAATTTAAATTTTATTGATAAATTTATATATATGTATATTATATATATGTGAATAAGTATAAATGGAAAAAATAAGTATACATGTATGATAATTAGAAAGAAAAAAGATAAAAATAAAAATTATTTAAAATTTTGTAGATAAATTTATATATATATATATATATGTGTGTGTGTGTGTGTGTGTATAAAATGAGAATATATGAAATAATGAGAAATTTTGATTTTGATTATTTGAAAGGTTAACAACTTTTTTTGTAATTCACTATTTTTTTGTTATTTGCAAAATATAATATGAATTTCCAATTATATTTATACAAAAATTTGAGGATGAAAACAATAATTTTTTTTTCTATATTTTATTTTACATTCTAATTTCATCCTCATATTTTGTCACTAATTCATATTTTAAAATCAATTTTAAGTTTATAATTATTTTATCAATTTACTATAGTTTTAACTTTATATGACTAATGTCAAACTCTTTTCTTCACTTAATTATTCAATAACTAAGTTATGAGTCAAATTAAAAGGTTTCTATTAACTTATATACTAATATTGATTTTAAATTTACAATTATTTTATATATTTATTTTGATTTTTTTTATTTTTTTTTAATCTTTGCTATCAAAGTTTTGTCTTAACTTAATTGATTTTTAATCAAAAATTAAAATTAAATAAGATTTTTTTAAAAAAATAATTGGCATTACATATATATATATATATATATATATATTAAAAAATTGTGGACAAAACCCTTTAAAGTTAATAACAAAGGGCAATCTAATAAGTAAAAGAAACAATATTATTAATTGCGGCAGTTTAAAAAAATCAGTGCGAAGTTACTCATTCAGTGGCGGTTACACTAACCACTGCCATTTATTATGAATTCCACGGCGGTTTTTCGAAACCGTTGCTAAATGGCTAATATAGCGGCGGTTTGAATAAATCACCGCTTAACCACCATCAAATTAATATTTTGCGGCGGCTGAGACAAACCATTGCAAAATATATGCCGCGATTAACCTATTTTCTTGTGGCACATATATATATATATACTATATATGTAACTAAGTATGAATAAAAAATTATATTATATATATTTATAAATATTAAATATTATTTAATTCAGAATGAATAAATAGAAAAATAGATAAAAATAAAAGTAATTTAAATTTTATTGATAAATTTATAAATATGTATACTATATGTATGTGAATAAGTATAAATAGAAAAAATAAGTATACATGTATGAATAATTAGAAAGAAAAAAGATAAAAAATAAAAATTATTTAATGAGAATATATGAAATAATGAGAAATGAGAAACAATGATAAATTTATATATATGTATAAAATGAGAAATATATGAAATAATGGAAGAGAGAAATGAGAATAAAAAGAAAAGAAAAGAATGAAAAAAAAGAAAAAATAAATAAAATATGATAATAAAAAGTTATTTAAATTGAATTGTATATATGTGAAATGATTAAGGGTAAATTGATCTTTTTATATTAAAATTACGTTAAATGGGCAATAAATGTGGAGGGGGAGGCAGTGTGCATGGTTTTATAAAACATAAGGAAGTTGTTTTGTATTTTTTTTTTCCAGATGAGGGTTTGATACTTATTCCACAAATTACATTGGGGTAAATTGCAACTAGCCTAATAAAATTATTAACATTTCAATGGAGCCCTTATTTTTCTTTTCTTTTTTTTTTCGCTAACGTAGTGTTTGGTTGTATTGAAAAAATTATAATTTTGGTCTCATTGAATGGGGAGTTTGCACTTTTGGTACTTAAGTTGACACTTATAGGACCAAAACTCTAAATTTTTTAACACATTTGGGATAGCACCTTAACTTCCATTAGTGTTCAGGCAAAACTGTTAAATTAAAAAAAAAATTAATTACCCAACGGCCCAAAATTTTGATTTATTTATAAAAATTTCACAAAATTTGAAATGCCCAATCAACCTTCATTAAAACTTTAAAAAAAAAATTAAAAATATATAACAAAGTCCTCAAAAAAAAATTATATCTCAATATAAATACATATAATATAAATATAAATATATAAAAAATAAATATCATATAAATATATACATATATATATATAACACCCACCGCCTCTCTCCCAACCCCCTCGCCGCTGGCCCTCCTGGCCATGGAAAAATGGCCAGCAGCAAGCGACCTGCCATGGCCAGTGCCCCTGCTGGCCTGCGGCTAACCATGGCCGATCAGTCGCTGGCCACTGGCCGGCCATGGCCTGACCTAGGGTGGGGTTGGGGGGGTGTTGGTTGGATGAGGCGGGGTGGGTAGGGGGTGTAGAAGAAGGAGCAAATATATATATATATATGTATGTGTGTGTGTGTATGTATATATATATATATGTTTACTTATTTATTTGTTGTTAATTAATAAATTTTAATCAAATTAACCTAAATTAATTTTTTTTACTTATGTTATTTATTTTTACATTATTTTGTTCAAAATAATTAAAAATATTTATTTATTTAAAATTATTAAAATTATATTGTTAGGATAAAATTTTAGATTTTACTTTTATTTAAATTATTTTTTTATTAATAAATAAATTTAAAATTTTTATTTATATACACACATATCAAGGTCTCACAGGGTTCCAACTCTATACCTCCCACATTTTGACTTATTTAATTTTTATTAATTAATAAATATTTGAAAGTGGGATTGGGGAATGTTAAGGCTTGCTTGTTTGTATTTTAGGTGGTAGGTGGAAAATGAATTGGGAGAAAATTATTTATTTATTTGTGTTTTAGAAAGGAACAAGATATCATATCAATAATTTTTTTATTGGGTTGATAGGGTGAAATAGACATTTTAAAATTACTATTGTTAGTGTGATATTTTTAGATCTTATTTTTATTTTTAAATTATTTATTTTAGTTAATAAATATTTTTTTATATTTAATAAATATATTTAACTTAATCTAATTAAATTATTATATGTATGATTATTTTTTAATATTATTGAGATGTAATTTAAAAATAAAATCATATTTAATTAAGAGATGGATTTGATTTTTATTTTTATTTTATAATTAATATATATGTTTAATTAAATTTGATTAAATTACTTTACATATTTTGATGATTTTAAATTTTTATTTTTTTAATCCAACTTTAATTAAAAGATTATTTAATATTTAAAAAATTTATTGATAAAATTATTTAAATTTATTCTGAGTAATTTAAATAATATTAAAGTTAAACCCCCATGTTAAAGTTACAAATAAGTCCACGGGTATTTTTATCTGAAAAATAACCAAAACAGCTTTTGAAGGATATTTTTGAATTTTAATATAAATTTTCAACCGATGGCTTTAAATTTGTTAAGGATGCTAATAGTTCTTCAAATATTTAATTAAATATATGAGGATAAAAAATAATTTTATTAAACTTATAACTATATTACTAAGTTTATATTATAATGTCTAAGTATTTCAAAATAATTTCAAAATTTCCAACTATATTATAGTTATACAAGTTGATCAATTTCAAAACAATTTGCATTAATTAAGTGTAGAAAATTTTCAATAAATGCATGTTCAAATTGTCCACATCAATATATTATTAGTGCAAATTATTTTAATTTTTAAAATGAAATTAATTACACATAAAGACTAAAGTTTTTAGAATAATAAATATAATATGTAGACCAACTAATTCTTAAGAACAAGTTGTTCAGGTCCATGAAAGTTAATAATCATTACATTTAATAATATACTTTAAGTTAATACTTTTTTTATACTATATTAAACCACGAAAGTTATCTTCATTTTAGCAATTTATATAGTTAAACATACACACAATTAACATATAGACATCTATAAGTTATAAAAATCTTTAATTGGACAATACAACGATTAAAATATGAAATGTAATATTAACATGCCTAACTTCAGGGATTGTTTTCTTTTCATTAAGTATTATAATAAACTAGATTTCTTTATTTTCTTTTGTTATTCAGGTATGTAACTTTTAACTATTTATTTTAAGGAGTTTTTAGAATTTTTCTAAATGAATATTGTAATAAATTATAATAAAAAATTAAATTGTTAAGCACCAAAATTTACAAGTCCAAATTATATGTTATTTAACCATTTTAACTATAATAGGAAATCATTTAATAATTTAAAAAATTATACGTCAATTCATCATATAATCTAAGATAAAAGAAATTAATTTTGCTATAAATTACTTATACAAAAAAAATGAAGGAGCTAAAATTTAGAGGAATCGAAAAAAATGAAGAGAATTCATTATTATTAGAGGGAATCAATTTTTTGGAAGAAATCAATTTAAATTATTATGTCAAACTAATAATAAAAACAATTGTTAACATTTTTTATGGGCCAAAATTTGGAGGGAATACAAAGTTGGAGGGAAACAAAATTGCGTTGCCATCCAAATTCATTAAATAAATTTATACATATGTATAAAATAAGAATATATGAAATAATGATAAATTTATATATGTATAAAATGAGAAATTAATATATATATATATGTATATATATACTATATATGTACATAAGTATGAATAAAAAATTATATTATACATATGTTTTTATAAATATTAAATATTATTTAATTCGGAATGAATAAATAAAAAAATAGATAAAATAAAAGTAATTTTAATTTTATTGATAAATTTATATATATGTATATTATATATATGTGAATAAGTATAAATAGAAAAAATAAGTATACATGTATGAATAATTAGAAAGAAAAAAGATAAAAATAAAAATTATTTAAAATCTTATAGAAATTTATATATATATATGTATGAATGTATAAAATGAGAATATATGAAATAATGAGAAATGAGAAACAATGATAAAAAAATTTTTAGTTTTTATTTATTTATTATTATTATTATTATTATTATTATTATTATTATTATTATTATTATTATTATTATTATTATTATTATTATTATTATTATATTTGAATTCTTTATTTATATTAATTGAATAATTGAATAATTTTAGAATATTTTTTATTTTAATTTTATTATGTAATTTATAATTATATAGTTAGGATGATAGACTCAAAATTTTATTGTTTAAGTTTTATTTTGTTATATCTGAGTTAATAAATAAAATATATTTATATTTAATAGAATTACTTTAGATGTATTTATCATTTTAATATTATTATGTAATTTTGAATTATATAGATAATAGGATAGACTTAAATTTTTATTGTTTAATTTTTATTTCATTTTTAACTTAACAAATAAAGTCAACAAAATTTATTTAAATTTTTAGATATTTTACTATTTTAACTTAATATTATTAAAATTATATGGCCTAAAGTTATAAGTTAGATTTTTAAAAAAAATTAGATGATAAATTCTTATGAAATAAAATTTTATAAATTTGAAGGATATTTGATATTTTAAATTCTAATGTTTAGAATATTTTTTATTTTAATATTATTATGTAATTTATAAATATATAGTTAGGATGATAGACTTAAAATTTTATTGTTTAAGTCTTTTTTTTTTTTGTCATATTTGAATTAATAAATAAAATATATTTATATTTAACAGAATTATTTTAGATGTGTTTATCATTTTAATATTATTTTGTAATTTTGAATTATATAGATAATAGGATAGACTTAAATTTTTATTGTTTAATTTTTATTTCATTTTTAACTTAATAAATAAAGTCAACAAAATTTATTTAAATTTTTAGATATTTTACTATTTTAACATAATTAGATATTTTAACTTAATATTATTAAAATTATATGGCCTAAAGTGATAATTTAGATTTTTAAAAAAATTTAGATGGTAAATTCGTATGAAATAAAATTTTATAAATTTGAAAGATATTTGATATTTTAAATTCTAATGTGCAAGTTTTAAAAAAATTTTAGGACTCAATTCATTTAATTTGATAATTTAGCATGTGGGTTACAAGTGTATGTGTGTTTATATATTTGAATATATATATATATATAAGTATATAAATATTTTTCAAGATTTATCTTTTTTTTTTTAATCTTTTTGCTTTTTTCAATTTTTATGTAACTATTTTTATTTTTTTGTGCAAATTTCCTTCTTCTTTTTTCGTCTAGTAAAATACATGGCAATAAGAGGTTGCCACACCACATGCCACGTAGGAGAGAGGATGTGATGTGGCGCCACGTAGGATCAGGCCTACTGCAAATGAATTCGGGCTGGATTTGTCCTCAAATTGTCAAAATTCAAAAGTTAGTGTACCAAAATTGCAGCTCGAAAAGATAAAGTCAAAATTTGCCAGTAGGGTATAGTTACGGGACCAATTTTTCATTTTTTTTTTTTTTTTCCCTAAATGAAAACTCCCAATTCATTGAATAATTCACAAAAAAGTTATAAAGCCCAATATTTTAAAGAAATTGGCCCAACTAATGGATTATTCACTTCAAATTTCTTCAAGTTCAATCTTTAAAATAAAACCCAGCTCAATAATAATTCACTAAAAAATTGGTTAAGCCCAATTAACAAATTCTTTACATTATTGTGAAGTTCATTTCTTGAACAAAAGCCCAACCCACAAGTATTAGTAAAAATTTAATTTAATATTCATTTATAATTAGTAACGAAAATCATTGTTACCATATGTGTACAATTGATATTTGGAGGGAATGAATTTTGGAGGGAAGTTAATTAAAATTTAGTAACTAAAAATTTTGTTACAATATATTTTATTTGTAACAAATATTTTGTTGTTACAAAAGGTACCAAAATTTGTTACAAGTATATCTTCTTATATGACGGAAAATGTTATACGTAACAAAATAACATTTTCCATAATGAATAATTATTTAGTTACGAACATAAAAAATTTAAGGTAACAAATTTGAGTTAAAGGTAACAAGACTTTTACTTTGTTACTAAAGAAAATGTCATTTGTAACAAAAAATCAATTTTGTTACAATACATCTAACATATGTAATGAATTTTACCTTTGTTACCAAAATTTTTGTTACGTAAAGTGCAATTTGTTGTAGTGTCATTTTTATTTTCTTTATTTTTTATATTTTTGTTTTATTTAGGCAAGGTTTAAATTGCCTCCTAGTTATGAAACTTACATTCTAAGGTCTATCAACAAGAAATGGAGGAATTAAAAAAGTTTTGTGAAGAGTTTGAATTTCAATTCAAACATTCCTATCGAGAAACAAATGCTTGAAGTACTTGAATGTGTTAATTAAGATCAATATAAGACTCTACTTCTGCACTAGATGTCTGATAAGAAAAAGGTATGGATTACGTATCACTAATATTGATACATAGTGCTATTACTCCTTTTTAGTCCATATACAATCATAAAGTTACACACATAACTAGAGAGTCGCTAATTTTTCTTTGTAAGTGAAAAAGTAGTGGTGTTTCTTACTTGGAATCTTTTTACATTATTCTTCTTTGTTGCCTTCTCACACTAAGGAAAAATTGTAATTGCTTCATAAACAAAGTGAAACAAATAAGCAAACTCTTGCTAGGCTAGATTTACTTCAACGCATGAGCAAGAAAAGTTTTGCAATTATCAAAGAAACATTGGTAATATTTTATATATCTAAATTAATGTCTATTTTCTTGTTTATTGTTAGCATATAAACTTAACTAATATAATCTCTGTTTTGTGTAGAGGAAAAAATATGGAAGGTACCCCACAACGAGTTGAGTTGTTTGAAGAATGCTATTATAAAGCAGATGGTTTGCCTACGAGTAAGGCAATAAAAAAAAGTCATTGTAAGTATAAATATGTTAACTTCATATATTGTTCTTATCATCTTAGTTGTCATAATTTACTTGATTTAAAGCATTATTATTGCATTATACATAATTTAATTTGTTTTAGGTACAAATGAAAGAAATCGTTGCCCAAGATCCTCAAAACTCAAGTAGCAACTCAGCTATTCATAATCCTGATGACCCTTTTGCAAAGATAATTAGCAACGATAAAGATGGACACTTACACATATATGGGTTGAGAGTGATAGTAGCTGATGTTTATGGAGAAAAGTCAAGTCGAGCTACACTTCTTAGGCAGGCTAGGACTACAAAACAAAGTATTTGGAGGCAATGGAAAAATATGACACATTGAATGCAAAGTTAGAAGATTTGTCAGCCTATGTTCATAGAGCACAATCTACTGAACAAACCTATCATTGAAAGAGTGCCATTTACATTTTACATCTCCAAATCATCAAGTTGGTTCCGAATATGGTCCACTCACAACTTCAAATGGACAAGGTAGTTATGGATATATTCCAATCACATCTCTAGATGGGCAAGCTAATCCTCAAAGTCCTCTATTATCTTCTCCAACGAATCTTTCATTTGGCTCAACTTCTCCTTCAACACATATCAATGTAACAAAATAGGAATTATATAATTTATTATATACACAAAGTAGTTAAACAATATTTGGTCCACTAATTCTTATCAAGGATTTTTCTACAGGCTGGCTCCTATGTTGTTTTGAAAGGTCTTTCAAATATTAATGAAATTGTTGTGATTGGTGTTGTGGAAAAGAGGGAAAGTGTTAGAGTAAACAGTACAAACCTATGGCTTGATTTTGTCAAGTAGTGATTCAATATTAGGTGAAAAAAGTTGCAAGGTTGATATTTCCTTATAAGCATATTCAAACAATTGGAAATGCGCTTGGAGTACCTGTTGCTTGGCCTTTATCATTGGTACATCTTTTTCTCCCTCATCTTTTATTACTTGTTTTCTTTTTATTTGATATGAAGGTTCTGTATATTTATATAGGATACTTACTTAGCTCATGTGTATGAGGAGTTTGGATCTTATGAATTTGTGTTCTATGAATGACATTATAAATAGATATACTTGCTTGCATAGTTGGCTTGTGTGTTTGAGGAGTTTGGATGTTGTGTTATGTGAATGACAAGTGTACTTATTGCTTTATTTTGCTAATAAGGTTATGCTACAAAAGTAATGTTACAATTTTGCTGATGAGGTTCTGTGAATGTACTTATTGCCTAATTTAAGTATTCCTTAGCTAATGAGGTTATGCTATAAAAGTTAGTTTAAGTTTGTTCATCATAATAACTTACGCTATCACTTTGATTTTGGTTGTGAATGGAATATTAATTTATATCTTCATAGATGCAGGTTGCTATGGATGATGAGTTTCATTATTGATGCAAACCAAAATATGATGGGAGTTGCATGATTCTTTTTTATCTTGTAATTTTCGAGTATTAAAATGATCAATTGCTATGGTACTCTCATCTCTTTTATGTTAGAAAAGCCAGTGGATTTGTTGAATATATTTTCTTGTCATTTTTTGCTAGAAAACTTTTGTAGGTACTAGATACTTTGAACTTTGCATTTCAAGAACCATGATTGGATCTCGTACTGGCTTTGACTTGGAGCCTAATGTAGCATTCCATGACTTTCTTAATCAAGTACAATGCATATTTTGATGAATAATACTTGGAATTATATTTGATTTTGTATCTGTATTGTTGTTGTTGTTTTATATATATCATTTAAAATATAGCTGTCCAAAAAGAAAAGATATAAAAATATGGCATTTGATATATGTATATGTATATAATAAATACATTTGATGTTTATTGGTGCAGGCTTATGAAATACTATTTAGGACCACCTATTTAAGTCCTCTTAGCACACAAGATTTTCAGGTTTGGAGTGCCCTAAAATATTTATTAGGATACTTGTAAGTGTTGACAAAAGTTCTTTTGTCATAAAAATATATTGTCTCTTGTCTATTTAAATATAAAAACAAGTGCCTCAAAAAGGTGCTAACATGACATTTAAAAATATCTCAACAATACTTTTTATGGCATATGTAATATCTCTTGTAAGCATAAAGGCTTAAACAAGTGTCCTGAAATTTTCTTTCGCAGAAATAGTGACTTTTTATAGGGTGTATATATGTGCCTAAAAAATACACTATTGTGACACATAAAAGCGTCATAACAAGAAATATTTATAAGGGCGAATAATAAATGCCTCATGAGCTAATGCAACACACAATTATGCGTTTTATATTTTATCTGCCTTAAAAAGTATAAGTGCCTCAAAATGGTATATGTTGGGGCATTTTTCTCTGTCCGGAAAAGTGATTTCTATTGTAGTGTCCTGCTAAGTAGCAGAAATATTTTTGTGAAAAAAAAAAAAAAAAAGTTGGGTCTAGACCCAACCCAGAAGCACTAGGTCTAAACAGCAAACATAATGCATAAGTCCATTACGTAATAGGTCTAATTAGGTAGGATAAATAAATATATATTGTTTAGGGTACCCTTTGGGTATGGATTTGAATAGGATAAAACCCTATCTATTGACAACCCTAATTGAGAGGTTTATGGCTTTTAAACTAGCAAACCATGGGAAGTTTAATAAGACTATTTTGAATCGGATTCTTTGGAAGCAACAAGAATGCTGAATGAAAATTCTAACCTCAATTACTGGAATGCAATTGTTGATGTAACGGATCAATGGAGATAAAAGCCTTTTTTTTGGCAAAATGGCCTTCTTGACCTATTTCTTTTGTTCCTAGAGAAGCAAACTTTGCGGCCCATAACCTTGTTAAATGGGCTTTTTTGAATTCTTGAAATGGTCATGCACCCTTTCACAAACGCCCATTTAATTGTTGTTGTTATTGATGGACATGGCCAACTCAACTTCTGTAATTCTTTTGATAAATGTTGAATGCAATTTTACTAATCAAGAAAAAATAAATTGATAGATAGAGATTTCATCCAATATAAAATTGGTGCATTTCATAAGCAAAAGTAAACAAAGATGACGAGAAACTAAATCAAATATATATTTTGATATTAAATATAAGATGAAATATGCATTCCAAGTAAATAACCTCCAATGTTTCTTATAGATAAATTGAAAAGGTGAAGAAATAAAAAAATTTAACCAACCTGCCAAAGGATATTAGTTATTATATATGTTAAATGAATCATGAAATATGAAGAAAAAAAAGACCAAAAAAAAAAAAGAAAAGAAAAGAAAAAAAAACTATGTAAAAAAAACTGCACCTTAAAAGAGTAAAATAACAAAATAAATCAAAAAGAAGTCAAACTGCATGAAATTGGGATATATAAGACGAGTTATAAAAATGAAAATAATTAAGGTATCATGTGAAGTTGTCTAATTTACTAATTGAATTTTAGGAATAATCAAGTAAGGCTTGCTGACAGAAAATCAAGATAATAGAAAAATTGTTAGTGACTCCACATTAAATTGAAAAATGATTCAAGCATAACTGGCTTATGATATGCAACTTTTATGAAGAATATGAGTAGGAACATAGAGAATCAAGATTCATTCTAGTTATTGATGTTAATACTAAATAGAAAGAATACCGTATATACTTACATTTATACATTCCAACAAACTATCTTCAAAAACTTGGGGAACAAGCAAAAAATTTAATTACAATTTGCCAAAGGATTTTTACTTGGCGCATATATATATATATATATATATATATGAATTATGGTAGAAAGAAAATACGAAACAAAAGAAGAAATTTGTACCTTGAAAGGACAATGTAACAACAAATTTTCTTGTCTGCAATAATTAAAATCACAAAACAAGAAAAATTGTACAAATAAAATTAAAATCAAAATCAATTAATCAATTGTGGATTCTATCTCTAATCTAATCCTCTGATTCTTCCCTTCTAAATATAATCTTAAATTTGATGAGTTTCGCAAAAAATGCCTTAAACGCCGTGGATTTCCTTTAAATTTGATTTTGAATAAAATAACGTTAATTCGAGGGCTTTGCACCTTAATATCGAATTAAATGACAGAAATATATGAGTTCCTCGAAGAACGCCTTGAACGTCGTGGATCTCCTTGAATAAAATTAACGCCAATTCGAGGGTTTGCACCTTAATCTCGAATCAAATGCCAGAAATATATGGATTCCACGAAGAACGCCTTGAACGTCGTGGATCTCCTTGAATAAAATTAACGCAAATTAGAGGGCTTTGCACTTTAATCTCGAATCAAATGCCAGATATATGGATTATGTGAAGAACACCTTAAACGTCGTGAATCTCCTTGAATAAAATTAACGCAAATTCGAGGGCTTTGCACCTTAATTTCGAATCAAATGCCGAAAATATATGGATTCCACGAAGAACGCCTTGAACGTCGTAGATCTCCTTGAATAAAATTAACACCAATTAGAGGGCTTTGCTCTTTAATCTCGAATCAAATGCCAGAAATATATGGATTATGTGAAGAACGCTTTGAACGTCGTGGATCTCCTTGAATAAAATTAACGCCAATTCGAGGGCTTCGCACCTTAATCTCGAAATCAAACGCCATAAATATATGGATTCCGTGAAGAACGCCTTGAACGTCGTGGCTCTCCTTGAATAAAATCAATGTCAATTCGAGGGCTTCGCATCTTAATCTCGAATCAAACGCTAGAAATATATGGATTCCGCAAAGAACACCTTGAATGTCGTGGATCTCCTTGAGTTTACTTGAGAGAATTGCTGGAGTCTTTCAAAGTTTCTCTCGTCTGCTGGAATTTTTGTGTTGTGTCAAATGAGCTGGAATCACCCTTTTATATAGGTGTTTGATGGAAGACTTCTAGATTGACTTGAACTCCTTCAAAGGTTATCTCTTTGATAAAATAATATCAAATATGAAGAGATAATATCATATATATTTGATTTGATAATATCAAATATTAAAAGATAATATCAATATCAAATATCTTTGATTTAATTGATCCATAAATCAGACACTCCATCTTTGACACGTGTCAATGCTTGATTTGATATAAAATAAATATTAAATTATTAATTAAAATTAACTATTTATTTTTTTTGGAATTAAATTTAATAAATCCCAAAATATAAATAGAAAATTTTAAATTATTATCTAGCATTTATTTTACATGTGTCATTTCTCAATTGGTCAAAAAAATTTAATATGTTTACAAATGCCCCCACTTCAAGGTTTGACGAAGGGGTGTAAATCAATTCCAAAAGAGACGCGATTTGAAGTATTTGAGAATATATATATATATATATATGTATATATATTCAATGACATACGTGGGCCAAATAAAAGCCCATAACAAAATTCAATGAAGAGCCCATCTCTTCTTCACATGAAAAGCCCATCATTTCAAGCTTTGTTTCACCTTTTGATTATTATGCTTATCCTATTTGTAGCCCAAATAGCCCACTTGATGATTAAATATCAACAGCCCACTTGAGGATTAAATGATAAACAACAACATCCTCTTTTTCCAAAAAAATAAAAATAAATAAGAGCCGAGAACATTCAGCACATCTAATTCTCTCAATCAATACTCCAAAATCCGAGTCTATCCTTTATGATTTCAATTGACTTCCAGATCACAAACACCACATGATTTAGGCAACAACGAATCTTTTTATGTGGCCCACGAAGGTAATCTTCATTCATTCAAGTTTCAAGCTTCCAGTGAGTTCCTTTCCTCAGAACACCTGCGTCCAGTTTTCTTTTCCTTCTGGATTCCTTCTCAGCTATTTCTTTCGTCCTTATTTCCTTTGCTTATCATGATAAACGAATGGATTTGAGATAAGTTTGAGCTTGTTTTGCTTCTTAGTAAAACCAACACCAGATAGAATTGAGATATAAACAAATTAAGAATTTGAGTCCTACTCAAACTATTTGACTTTAAAGAAAGCTTATAAAAATGACTTGATTGAGAGGTCAAAAGCACACAGCAAACATATTAAGAATTTACTCTATTAAATTATTGGGCTTGATCACTTCTTGATTTTTCTTTTTCTTTTTTCCCTTAGCTCATGCATCCTTCATGTTTGATAAAATGTCTCTATGAATATATGTCATTATTTTAGCATTGTTATCAACTTGATTCTCCACCAATTCACATGAGCATTATACATGAATACAATTGTTTGTTTTTCTTTCATTCTTCACACAATCTTCATCCTTTCTTCTTCTCTTCTTCTTCAACAACTTGATTAACTTTTCTCGTATCAATGCAAGTTGCACCATGGTTCACTTTAAAGATATTTCGACTGGTGCTGGAGTACAACACTTGATTATTCTTGATGAAGAGAATCAATCTATAGAGAAATACACACTTTTGACTACTTATAATCCACTTATTGTTAGATACGCAGCAAAGTGGCCATGACTGACTAATTCCCTTCATACCAAGGAGTAGTCCTTGGAGATCAAAACTTCAAGGTATGGACTTTAAGGACAACTCATCATTGTCTTCCAAACGAATTAATTCGTCGTCAACAATCAAATGAATCAACGTTCTTGCCAACATTGGGTAGCAACATTATTGAGGGAAAGGCCAAGTGTGGAGAAACTCTTCAATTCGATGGCGAATTCCATTACATCGAAGGATACTGGGAGTGGACTGAAGATGTCCTTAGCTGATGCAAGCACAAGTTGATTGCCGCACAAATATATGATCCAGTGTATGCTTCATTATTCACATATGATTGAAATTCTGAGATTATCAAAGCATTTTGTGAGGCATGGTGTCCACTTACAAATACTCTTTTAACTTCCTGTGGAGAATTGTCCATATCGCTATGGGATTTGCACAACTTTGCAGGCCTCCCTATTACAGGAATTTTTTATGATGAAGTGATTCCTTGTGCCAAGGAGCTTACCGGCGTTGATGAGAAGTGAAGTAAATTTATCCCCAACTCTTGCAAATACTTATTTCAAGCTTATCATTTACTTCAAAGGAGTGCCCATGAAGGTCAACTTTATCAAGTTACTATGGAAAAATGGGTGAAGTATTGGTCCTGGAAAGTAATAAAATACCATCAACCACCATCACGCAAGGAGAAAAAGATGGTTCGGCCCAAATCAACTCATAATCCTCTTGGGTTTTGGTGTTCATGGAGAATGGTCCACTCCAAATGAGGCATTGTTTTCAAAACTTGGAATTCCTGGGAAATTGAGAGAAGAAACTTATTTGGTGGCATTTTTGGCTTGTTGGCTTTGCTCGTTTGTTCTTCCTACCAATTATGTTAATTCAATATGCCCCAGTACTTTCAAAATAGCACGCATCATGGCCACCGGTTGGAAGGTTAGTCTTGCTATTTCACTTTTAGCCAGCATCTACAATGGTTTAAATAAAATTTCAGGTTCCCCAAAGTTGAGTCGTATCTATTCTTCTTTTCCTATTCACTTTGTCTATGCTTGGTTGGCGCACTACTTCAAAAGACATTATCCAGTTTGGAAAGAAATGAGTGGCCCTAAAATAACGATTTATTCCCGTGAAGGAGGCGCATAATATTATGATTCAAAGGAAGATCGCAAAAGAATTCACAAAGGGGATTTTATTTCCTAGACTTGCACCGTGATTACTAAAGACAAAGGACTTTCATATATTGATGATGGGAAGGCTAGAGAATTGGAGCAAAAATATTTCATTCCTATTCGCTCAAATTATCTTTCTTTGCGGCAAAGCGACTACTTTATTATTGAACCTTATAGTCCTCATCGCTTCAGTCATCAATTTGGATATTATTAAGAAGTTCCTAGAATTCTTGTTCATGACATTCGCACAGCCCATTTGCATGAATGACTTCCCTATTGGCGCTTATGCACTTTGCATAATTGTATGCCTACAGCATGGTTTCCTTGTGCGCCCTCAAATGCAAAAAAATTCTCTTCGGATGTTTACAAGAAGTGGTGGACTAAAATTCATGGAGATTACCTTGAGAAATTTTTTTTAAGATTAATCAACTTGAGTCCAATCAAAATTTCCCTTAGGGACAAGGATGCTGATAAAGGAGATAGACCATTTGCTAAATCTATTCAAAATCCTCCCAACTTAGAAAACATCGAGCCTCCAAAAGAAAAAAGAAGGAATCCTTATCCTTTAGAGACGAACAACAGTAGTAATGCATATCGTCATTGGAAAAGGCTTAAAAAGGGTCCCAAATCTCCAAAGTCAAGTGATCCTTTGCTAACAGAGAACTTTGCTAAAGAGGTTATTTCCTTTTCTTCATCTTCTTTTCTTCTTTAAATAAGCCCCATTTCAATCATTTGCTAACTCAAATCATGTAACATTTCAGTTGGAAAATAAAATCATTAATGTTGATGAAGATGTGATATCCCAAGGTAGTCGAGGATCAATCATGGGACTTAACTTGTTGGCCATGAACGTTCCAATTGACACAACCATGCAAAATGAGGTACTTCACAGTATGAAAGCTAAATAACCATCTCCTTGTGTTCCAATCTCAGTATTTGAAGGTGAGAAATTTGTACTTAATCATCAAAAAGAGTATCTTCAAATGTTGTGGGATGGCCTTCGTAAGAGAATAGCAAATACTCCACTTGATTCCCTCTCATCTATCAAAGATAGTGTTCAATTTGTGTTTGAATCAATGAGGGGCTTCAGCAACTTTGACATCTCCAATGTGGAAGAATTATTGCAAGTATTGTTTGACAAAGCCCTTGCTTATGATGAAGCAAAGTCAACATCTTTTGAGAAAGCCTCCAATGAAATTTTTGCACAACAACTAGATGAGGTCAAAAGCCATCTCCATAATGTTCAAACTAGAGAAAGCAAAGAAATGAACCAAATTAAATCTACCCAAGAAGAGCTGGAATGTGTTGGGAAGGAGCTTGATAATTTGAAGGAACGCAAGAAGAATTTAACTTCATCCTTGAAACGCCAACAACAACTTCTTCAAAATGCTCAAGCTGAAATTCATAAGACTAAAGAGGAAATTGTTGTTATCAAGAGTACTTTTCCATTGAGTAATAAAGTCGTTGAGAATTTGCAGACTTCAATGGAACACTTGGAGGCTGTCAAAGAAGAACTGAAGAACTTGAGTCCTTTTGCTTAAAATTTGTTTAGAACTTTTTGCGCCCCCTCTCTTTTTAATGGACTATGTTGCATTTTTTTTTTTTTTTGAGATTACATAATAGGATTTTTTTTCTTTTCTATCTTGCAATCTTTTATTTATTTATTTATTTTTAAACATAACAAACTAAAAACTCAAACTTAATAAAAACAACTAAACTACTTTTTTTTTTAATAAACTTAACAAACTAAAACTCAAACTTAATAAAAATAATTAAACTACTAAAAACCCAAACTTAATAAAAATAACTGAATTTTTTTTTTAAGAAAACTTAATAAACTAAAAACACAAACTTAATAAAAACAATTAAACTACTAAAAACTCAAACTTAATAAAAACAACTGAATTATGTTTTTTTTAAGAAAACTTAATAAACTAAAAACTCAAATTTAATAAAAACAATTAAACTACTAAAAAAACTCAATTTTTTTTTAAAAAAAAAACTAAACTACTTTTTTTTTTTTTTAAGAAAGTTTAACAAACTAAAAACTCAAACTTAATAAAAATAATTAAATTACTAAAAACTCAAACTAAAAAAACTAAACTACTTTTTTTTTTTTCTAAGAAAACTTAATAAACTAAAAATACAAACTTAATGAAAACAATTAAACTACTAAAAACTCAAACTTAAAAAAAAAAACTAAACTATTTTTTTTATATTTAATATTTTAACCACATAAAATACCTTTGGTGGGATAAGTTAGCAGTTTAACCACATGCACTACCTTTGGTGGAGTAAGTTAGCAGTTTATCTACATGCACTACCTTTTGTAGAGTAAGTTAGCAGTTTATCCACATGCACTACCTTTGATGGGTACCGTTCACAATTTATACTCATGTGGGTTAAAAGTAACATGCAGTTTAGGCTCGTGCATCAAGGAACAATCTCCTAACTTTATGCATAATATCGCTTCAAAAACTTCCTATTTATAGGGCTAATTCTTAATCCATCTTAGCAACCAACTTATATGCACTATTTGTATAGACTTCTTTGACAACATAAGACCATCCCATTTTGATATGAACTTGTTCCCAGTTCCATGAGTCATGATGATGGACCTTCTCACAGTGAGCACCAAATCTCCAACTTAAAAAGATCGTGATTGCACCTTCTTATTAAATGCCCTGGAGATCCTAGATTGATAACATTCAAGTCTTTGTTGTGCTTCCAACATTTTCTCATCAAGGGAATCCAATTCTTCAAGACGTGAGCGTGCATTTTCTTCCTCAGTCAATCCTTCTTGTATGGCTACCCTTAATGATGGAATTTGCAGCTCAAGAGATAAAACAACTTCAACACCATAAACCAATGAATACGGAGTTGCTTGTGTAAGTGTTCTATGAGTAGTTCGATATGCCCATAAAGCTTCTCGTGCCAATCCCTCTTCCACTTTGAGACTACTTTCTTCAACAAATTGCATAGAGTTTTATTGAATGCCTCAACAAGACCATTAGCTGCGGCATAGTACATGAAAGATTTCCTCTGCTTAAAATTGAATTTCTAACAAAGTTTTTCTATCAGTCTATTACTAAAAGGCTTTCCATTATCAGTGATTATGTATCGAGGAACCCAATAGCGATATATAATGTTGATGTAGATAAATTCAGCAACATTTTCCTTCTTTACTTATTTGAGGGGTATTGCTTCAGCCTACTCGGAGAAATAGTTTGTTGCAGCTAATATGTACAAGTGCCCAGCATAAGACTTTGTTATGGGCCCAACCACATCTAATCCCCAAGCATCAAATGGCCATGGGGCGACAGTTGGATGTAATGGCTACTTGGTGAATGAAATTTGTGTGAAATTGGCAAGCTTGACATCTTTAAGCATAATCCATGCAATCTTTTACCATTGTTGGCTAGTTGTAGTGTATTCTTTTTAAATGTAATTTTTGACCCAACTAGTGGGTGCCACAAACTCCAAAATGAGCTTCTTCCATGGCCTGGATAGCTTCATCATCACCTAAACATCGCAAGAAGACTCCATCAAATGATTGTCTATAAAGCACACCTTTATAATAGATAAAGCGAGCCGTGCGATCTCGGATATCAACTCTTTGGCGTGGATTATCAGGTAACTTCTCGTACTTAAAATAATCCACGATTGGTTGGCGCCAATCTTCCTTCTCTATCTCAAACACTTGAATAACATGTCTTTCATCTTCTTCATAATCCTCGTCCTCAAAAATTGGCGGCACAACCCAACTTCTATATATTGGAATACGCACTTCATTTTTAGGTACGACAAGTGAATAGGCCAATTTAGCTAACATATTAGCTTGCTTATTTTCCTTCCTTGGCATATGTTCGATTTCTACATCCCCAAGCCATCTAATGAGTTTTTTTGCGTAATTAAAGTATGAGAGTAACTCAGGTTTCTTGACTTCATATGATCTAAGCAACTGGTTGACCACCAACTTAGAATCACCATAGACTTTAAGATGCAATTGTTTTATGTCAACTGCCATTTCCAACCCAAGAATAAGAGCTTGATATTCAGCAACGTTGTTGGAACAATTTTTAGTTAAAGTGAAGGAATATGGTAATACTTCATCATCAGATGTGATGAATACAACTCCAGCACCAAATCCTTGTCTATGGGATGCTCCATCAAAGTATATCTTCCAATGAGGTGTAATTTCAACTATCAAGACATATTCATCGGGTAGGTCATCAGATAATTCCAACTCAGCAGGGATAGGATGATCAGCCAAGAAGTCAGCCAAGACTTGCCCTTTTACTGCCTTCTGCAGAACATAGATATTCTCAAACTATTGCAACTGAAGATACCATCTTGCGAGTCTATCAAAGAGGACAGGTTTTAACATGACATATTTTAATGAATTTACTTTTGAGACAAGACGGACAGTATGTGCCTAAAAGTAATGCTTCAACTTTTAGATTGCAAAAATTAGAGCCAAACATATTTTCTCAATTGGCGAGTATTTCACCTCATTTGGCATCATCATCCTGCTCAAGTAGTACAAGGCATTTTCCTTTCATTCATCATTTCCTTGTGCTAGTAAAGCTCTAACAGAATGTTCTTGAGCAGCGATATAAAGGATTAGTAGGCGTCCGGTACTGGTGCGACCAACACGGGAGGCCTCATCAGATAAGCTTTTATACTTTTAAAAGTATTGCTACAAGCTTCATCCCATTCAAATAGAACGCCTTTCTTCATCAAACGGATGAATGGTTGACACCTACTAGCTTTGATATGAATCTTCGAAGATAAGTTAATTTTCCTTGCAAACTTTTGAATTCATGTATGTCTGGAGGTTTTGGCATTTTCAAAATTACATCAATCTTTGCTTGCTTGATTTCTATGCCTCGATGATGAACAATGAATTCCAAAAACTTTCCTGATGTAACACCAAATGCACACTTTAATGGGTTCATTTTGAGTTGGTGTTTTCTCAGGCCCTCAAAAACTTGTCTCAAATCTTGGAGATGATCTTCTCGCCTTTTGGACTTGACAACCACATCATCAACATAACATTCAATGTTCTTGTGGAGCATATCATCAAAGATCTTCTGCATAACTCTTTGATTTGTGGCACCAGCATTCTTCAACCCAAACGACATCACTTTATAGTAGTATATACCCCTAGGAGTATGAAATGCCATCGACTCCTCATCTTTTGGTGACATACGTATTTGATTATACCCAGATGATCCATCCATAAATTATAGTGCTTCATGCCCTGTGGTAGCATCATCATGAGTTTGGCAATGGACAATAGAAAATCATTCTTAAGACAAGCACCATTCAAGTCCCTAAAGTCAACACAAACTTGAATCTAGCCATTTTTATTTCTTACAGGGATAATGCTGGAAATCCATATTGGATACTTAACTTCTCGAATGAACCCAACCTCGATGAGCTTGTTTACTTCAGCATCAATTAAAGGAACTAGTTCGGGGCGAAACCGTCATTGAACTTGTTTGACTGGATGAGTTCCTTTCTTTATTGATAGATGATGGATTGCACATTTGGATCTAACCCAGGCATCTCTTTGTACGACCATGCAAATACATCTTTGAATTCATGTAATAACTCAACATATATTTCTTTTTCCTCAGCAATCAATGAAGCACTAACGTAGATAGGCCGAGGATCATTGACACCACCTAAATTGTTCTCTTTTAATTCATCCATAGTAGCCTTAACACCTTCTTTGAACTCAAGAGGAGTAGTTTCAACATCTTCTTCTTCAATCAAAAATTCTTCACTCAAAGTAATATGGTATGCTGGCGCAATATCATCTTCCACAGGCTCAATCTTCTTGAATTCCACACATGCCTTTGTTTGTCCACCCCTTCTTCTTATATAAACCATCTTCATGATTCCATTTTTCTCACTTATGTAACCGCTGCAGACAAGCCTAGAGATTTGCTTGAAAAGATGATCTATAGCATTTTGACGAGTTGGCCGACTACTACTATCAACAATATGATATGAAGAGGCCACACTTTCTCTATCGTCTTCTTCATCCATTTGAGTTCGTGTGAAGATAATAGTTTACAGTTTAACCTTCGAAGTTCTACCACATGATATATTTAAAATAGAGCATCGCTTCATGCGTGAAGGAATTGAACTCCTTAGTTTTTTTGGCTTGCTAACCCACTTCAAATACTTTGGCATTTTGTATGAATTCAATCTCCGATTATGGGTTCTTTTATGCCGCCACTTTCCAAGTCTATCAAAAATTAAGATTCGCGGGACTTTCTTCCCATTTTCATCAAAAATATCATTTGTTGAGGAAAATTCCTCTCCAACTATATGATTACTACTGGCTCTCCTAATCGTAATACGAATAGGATTTTGAGGGACAAATCCAAGTCCTATTCAAGAACTTTGAACACCATGACATTTTTCCTTCAACATCTTTTGGGTAGTATTAAGTCCATGAGTTTGCTTTCCAGAAGCCTCAGAAGGGAGTTCTCCTAAAATGGAACGTGTTTGTAGATTGTATCCGACTTTGACAAGAATTTTATAAGCTTTTAGATCAAAGTAACTCTCATTTTGAAGATGCAAAGATTCTCCGTGTTCCTTCTCAACTCCTTGAGTTGCACGAACAAACCCTTTTAGCAGCTAAGGGGATGGCTTCTTCACATCAAGCTTGGTTAGAACAAATGTCAATTCTTTCAATAATTTAGATACCAGAGGTGACTCTCTCTTTATGTGATCTTTTCCACTGCATGCTAGAGTCAAGTCTTTAACATTGTTTCCTCCATCAAGATCATCTTGTTGCTTGGATTCCTCTTGTTCTTTAGCCTTGGTGGTTTTTATACTTTCAGTATAGTATTTGGTATCTGCTAAGTGTGATTCAGCTTCAGTGAAAGGTTTGCTATCTCCAAGAACTTTCTTTACCACACCTTCTCGACAATACTTGAAACATTGGTGCCAAGTAGAATGAACTACACCATTTTCATGTAACCCAGGTTGGCCTAAAAGTATATTGTATGATGTCTTGGCATCTATGACATGAAATAATGTCGTTGACAACATATCGTCCATTAATAACTTTACCCTTATTAATCCAAGAGCCCTTTGCCCTCCTTGATTGAACCTTTGGATCATTAGGCGACTGTTTGTCAATTCACCTGTGGGGATTCCTAAATCCTTCAGCATACGCAATGGCAAGATATTGATTGTAGAGGCTCCATCAATCAAAATTCTATTTATTTTCTGCTCACGAGCATAGCCAGTTACAAACAGTAGCCTATTGTGGGGCTTGGAGCCAAGCAACAAATCTTTATCAGTAAAAGTCATTGCTGACATGCACTCCTCAGTTGCATCATGATTTTCTTCATCAGATAAACATGCTTCACTAAAAGAGATCCTTTCTTCACTTATCATGTAGCACGCAATGTTACTGTTGTGATCACCAAGTACACTCTTTTCAATCTCGATATTAGCATGATTTGAGGCAGCATTATCTTCATCAAGTGAGATTTTTCCTTGTCGGGCTAATTGCATCACTTTATCTTTGAATACAAAGTAGTCATGGATTGGGTGACCCACCAACTGATGGTACTTGCAATACTTTGGGTCACCAATTTTCCTAGTTTCTCCAGGTCGCTTCATTTCGGTAATTTAATGAGATTTGCATTTAGCAAATCATCAAATATTTCAGAGATATCTAAATCGAGGAATAGGTATGTCTTAGCCTGCATCTCCTTTAAAGTTAATTTTCTTTGTCCTTTTTCTTGGGAGACATCCTTCCTTTCATCCTTTGTGCTTTCTGCCTTCGTACGAAACTTGATGGGTGTTGCATTTACCGCCATAGCTTCTTTACTCTGCACCTTAGCAATAGGTTTGCCCACTTTCTTGAATTCTTGCTTTTCCTTAGATTTACAAGGCTCTTGAATTAGTGGCCCTTCTACTCCGCTAGCAAGCATGCTTAACTCTATATCATGGGCTCGAGTAGCCACTTTTTCAAATATTTTGGGTTGAATTCCTTGCAGAATATATCGAAGTCCCCAATACATCCTTTGAATGCATATCTCGATGGCTAAAGCCTCATACAATCTGTCTTTGCAATTAAGGCTTAAGTTTCTCCAACGATGAATGTAATCAATAACTGGCTCTTTTTTTCACTGGCAGGAGTTGGTGAGTTCAATCATACTAACTATCCTTCGAGTACTATAGAAACGAATGAGAAATTCTTGCTCCAATTATCCCCAACTATCAATTAAGCCTACTTCTAAGTCAGTATACCAATCAAAAGCATTGACCTTCAAGGATCGAACAAACTGCTTAACTAGATGATCTCCATATGTCCTAGCATTGTTACAAGTTTCAATGAAATGAGCCACATGCTGCTTTGGATTGCCTTTGCCATCAAATTGCTGAAACTTTGGTGGCTGATAACTAGTCAACATCTTTAAGTTGTCAATCCTTTGAGTATATAGCTTGGGATAAGTCATAAATGACTTAGAGCTTCCTTCAAATTTGTCTTTGATAGTTCTCATGATAAACTCCCTCAGTTGGTCAACAGGAATTAGTCCATCGGTGGAAACTTGCAGTTCCTTTATTTTAGGCTTTTCATTTTCAACTGGCTGCCTCTTTGTGGATGTTTCGACTTCATCTTGAGCTTCTATTTGTTTCTTCATCTCGCGACAAGTCTCAGCATTATCCACTTTGTTCATCAACTTGGAGATTTTAGAATCTTGCTCTTGGATATGCTTTGCTAGCCCTTCAAGAATCTTCGTCAAATTAGCAATTTGTTCATCCAAAGTTGTAGCACTTGTCACCTTCACTGGCACTATGCTTGAGGAACTTGAGGTTGAGCGAGGAATGGATGTTGTTGATTCTTCCTTTGAGTCTCCACCACCTTCATTAGTATTAATAGCATGCAACAATGCCTTTTCCACAACTTGAAGTGAATGATTTACCTCCAAAGATGATTGTGACCTTTTGGACATACTCCTCATGGTGACGCCAACACTTCTTGCTCTAGCATTTATGGAATTTGAGGTAGTCATCTTCAATGCAACAGCCGTATTGGTGGCCATGATACTTCAATCTTTGATGAAGGAAAGAGATGAGAGGTATAGATAGTCCTACTGGGCGTGCCAAAATTTGTAACAACAAATTTTCTTGTTTGCAATAATTAAAATCACAAAACAAGAAAAATTGTACAAATAAAATTAAAATCAAAATCAATTAATCAACTGTGGATTCTATCTCTATCTAATCCTCTGATTCTTCCCTTTCAAATATAATCTTGAATTTGATGAGTTCCACGAAAAATGCCTTAAATGCCGTGGATCTCCTTTAAATTTGATTTTGAATAAAATAACGTCAATTCGAGGGCTTCGCACTTTAATCTTGAATCAAACGCCAAAAATATATGAGTTCTGTGAAGAATGCCTTGAACATAGTCGATCTCCTTGAATAAAATTAACACCAATTCGAGGGCTTCGCACCTTAATCTCAAATCCAATGCTAGAAATATATGGATTCAGTGAAGAACACCTTGAACGTTGTGGATCTCCTTGAATTTGCTTGAGAGAATTGCTGGACTCCTTCAATGTTTCTCTCGTCTACTGGAATTTTTGTGTTGTGTAAAATGAGCTGGAATTACCCCTTTATATAGGTGTTTGATGGAAGACTTCTAGATTGACTTGAACTCCTTCAAAGGTTATCTCTTTGATAAAATAATATCAAATATCAATAGATAATATGTAACACCCTTGAATTTGGAATTTTTGAAAAATAAGAATTTAGAATTCAAGATATTGATTGGTTGGATTTTGTGGCTTGAAGAATAAATAAAAAGGACTTAATTGCAAGAATTTTGAAAGTTTTGGGGTCAAAATGGAATTAAACAAGACTTGATTGGACCACAATTTTGAAGTTTGGGGTTGCATGGTAAATATTCTTGTTCAAAGGGGTCTATGTTAGGCACTAAGTTTTGTTAGGGGCTAAAATGAATTTTGAGGAAACTTTAGAGGATCTAATTGAACTGACCAAAAATTTAGGCGCTAAATCTGAATTTTTAAAAAGGGCTCCCTATAAATATGGCATTTGTATTTTCCACCCCAACATTTCACCATTATTCACCAAGCACCATCTTCAACCTCTCGTCAAACCCCCTCCGGCAATTTCCACCAACGATACTCCGAAACCCAAATCTAAACCGATCAACTTCTTTCTCTCCTCATGGTGAGTACGCAGACATCACATGCACACGCAAAACACTGGCGGACGACAGAGGAGTGGAGGACCAAAGTTGACCATGGCGGAGGTGGCAGACTGCTTCATTCTGGAGACTTTTTGACCTAGGTATCATTTTGACGGGCTCAGCTTTAGGATCACACCGGTGGCTTCACCTTCTCAAATTGGCCACCGTGGATGGAGGAATTAAGGAAAAACAACGGTGGTGGAGCTTAGTGCCGCTAGGCATTCAGAGAAGAAATTGAAGGTTTTCCCGACGATTTTTGATAAAATTGATCAGAGATTTGGAATTGTTGAGTTGAAACGCAGCTTCTGGCTGGGTTGTGATATTTTCCAGCGATGGCAGCGCTCCAACGAATTTGGGAGAGAATATTCAGCTTGTTGCGGTGATCATGGTGGTGACCTTGGTTTGTGGTTTCGAGGTTTTGATTAAGAACTTCTTGGGTAAAGGTGTAGAAATTTGAATTGACACCTTGTACCGTTTATTTCTTCCAAATCTTACGTATTGTTGAGTAATGACTGAGAGAATATGATATGGAGATTAAGGTGGATCATGCATGTATATTGGATATCTTAGTAAGCCTGGAATTGTATTATTATATGATAATTTTGGGATTAATTGAGTTAATCGGAAGAAGAAAAGCCTAATATTGTGAAACTGGGGCTTAAGTAATAAAATTGGGTTACTAATGATAATTGAATATGGGAATTTAGATATAAGTCATGCATGTATGATTCTAAATGTTTAGTGGACCCAGATTCAGTATATTGTGCAATAACCTCAATTAAATAAGCGGATTAAGTGATAAAACCCTAAATTTATAGATTCGAGACTTAAGCAACAATAATTGGGTTAATTAAAATGTGTGGAGGATTATTTTGATTTGGGATGTTATGAGGGTAATTATATAACTAAGGACCTGCTAATTTTTGATAAGTGAAATTGATATGAAAATCGAGATTAATAGATGTAATACTAGCCTTATTAGCCATTATTAGGACGATAGTGCTATTTAAGCTTTAATCTATCATGTTATCTAGGTAATTATAGATTTTGGATTATGATAAATATGATAGTGATGTATTAGGAGTCAAATATGGATTTTGACTATAATTATGCTCTTTTGGTTAGGTAACAAAGAGATGGGTCCTGAGGACTAGTGAACAGCTTCTTTTTGGGATACTGGAGGTGAGGGTCTGCAAATATGGCACCTTTTCTAACTATATGTTATTTATGATAAGCCCCTGTGTCGATTTTCTATTTTGTACCGTATTTTATTTGTTTGAAATCTGAATTATGTTTGGAATCCAATTTGTTATGTGTTATCTGATTTAAACACCCCTATGAGGGTTATCTTTGATACCAATTCTGTTTTCTGATGGTTCTAGTGTCCAGAACTTTCTTTACATTATCAGAATTTTGTCCCTTGTATCCTGCAGCCTTGTCGGTTGTCCCTATATAACTTGTTAGCTTCTTACAAGTCTGTTATTTGTTAAAAGGATCGTGTCGATCTATCATTCTATTATGTTGCATTATTGCTTTATTTTATGAATCTTAAATGGCCTTGTCGGCCAGTGTACATTTTGGTTCAACTACGTATCTGTCATAATCATACTGAATGTTTAAAGGTGCAACTTATATCTGTTAGCATTACATTATATTAATCCATGGAACGCCATAAGTCGGATATCACTTGGAGGGATGCCGCATGCGGAGATTTGGGCCTGGGGCTAGGTTCAAAAAAATGGCAGAGCGGTATAGACTAACCGTGACAGGTCTGCCTGCTAGTACCCACATACGATCCTGACTTATAGGTAACTGGAGGTAGCGAACTGTGACTGGCGGGATCTTGCATGCGATCGACCATGCCTTACAACAAGTTGCTACCCGTCGAGCTAAGTGCTCGAGCAATGGAGTGATAAGGAAATCTTCTTTTTACTATACCGACGTCCGGTACTAGCAACGATGCATTGATCTGGGAGTAATAAGGATGGAACGACCAATAGTCTGTTAAATTTGATTACATGTGTATTATGTATGTTGTTGATTCATACTAACTTTTTTGCTGTTATCAAATTGTTCATCGATGGTCGTACATTGTTAACTTCCTTTTAAATCTTATTCTTCTCTTTTCCCTTACTAAGTCCCTATGACTTATCCTCCATTGTTATTTGATTTCTTTCAAACAGGTAAGGATGGTGGACGAGGTCTTCAGGCTTGAATGTATTTTGAAATGTACTAGACTCTTGCCTGTGTATATACGTTTCCATGTATGCTAAGTTGATTTTGAGATGTTGTGATAGGTCATGAATGATCATGAAGGCCTAAACTTGTATATATTTTGCTAATGTTATGTACTTGGTTATTTTGCCAGAACGTGTTAAGTTAAAGTACTATGCCTTTCTTGAAGGATTTGAGAAGAAACTTTATTGGCCTATTGCTTGCTATGAGCGAAATATTGAGATTGAATTGGTAGTACCTCCGCCTAGGTGTCGTCCTGAGAAGGGGTGCGATAGAGGTGGTATCAAAGCCTAAGTTATCGATAACCTAGGTGTTGAACACTATAAGGATTTATAGCTAACTCGTGTTTAGGTTAGTTAGGGTATGAACTTTAAGTGTTTGATGTTTATTGCAAGGTTTTATAGGATATAGGAGAATTAGGAATGAATTTAAATAGTCTGATGCTAGTGAAATAGATTTTGTGACTTCTGCATTGCGGGACAGCTAACAATTATAGGGGACGAGCAAGGAGTCCTTAAAGGAAAGGATTGAGGTTTAGAACAAGAGAAATCGAGCTTACTAAGGATGTATCAGATACTCAAGGATAGGTTATGAGATCAACCTGAGTTGCTCATGTAAAGTCGAGTAGAGTTAGCCCATTTGAGATTGATGTTGGTTTCTAAGGGCTACCTCCTGGAGAAACTTGTGAAAGACATTGAATGAGAAGGAGAACGAGTTAGGATAACAGAGGCTCAAGTATAGGGACTTCGTGCCATACGAGTCCAGATGGGGAAGGATCCAGAGGAGAACTTAGATGACAAGTAAGGATCATTCTGAGAAGGTACATAGTGCCAGAAGATGATTACTTGAGGTGAACGAATTCCTACCAATTGTTTACGGATAAAAATTTGGTTATGTGGGTATGCAGGAAAAGGATTAATGTGGGTAGCAATACCTATAAGAATTGCGTGACGTTTTGGCTTATGCGAAAATCAAAATCTGATAGTGTGTCTAAAGGTAAAGGGTGACATGACGGAAAGATAAATATGATAGATATAATGTTATTAAGAAAAAGAGTATTTGACGCACATATACAGTTATGGCCCAGATAGTATGATTATGTTGACAAGAGGTATGAAGATAGGAAATTGAGACCATGGGGTATAGAAATTAAGAAAATAATCAATAACAAAAGGATACATTTTTGGGACAATTAGAATATGATCCAGTAATCTAAGAATGTCAAGCTTAGGGCTTGTTGAATTTCAAAAAAGGTGAAATTTGGAAAAATAATTCACGTTTAGACATACTTTATGAGATTTTAGAACTTTAAGTTCAAGACTCTCCTGAACAAAGTCACATTTGATGATTTAAAAGGTTATACAGATAGATTAATATTGGGTAAATTTCTATGGTGTGACTCGAACGATATAGTTATCGGGAGATTGGTTGTTGGTAACAATGAGGTTATAAGAAATCATTGAAGAAATCAGACAAGTGAAACTGGACTGAGCAATAAGGAGCAATTGAGGGTGCTTGCACTAGAAATATTCCATGGGAAAAATTGAAGGTGATATTAGGTCTTAGTTCTCCCTTGCTAGTAGAATCGGGGACAGAAAGATTTATGGTATAAACTTAATGCAGTGGAAGGACGTATCTTATAACCCTATTAACGAACAAATACGGTTAGTAATCTTGGGAGTACAACAGAAACCATATAAGGGATAGCCATGAGGAATCTCTAGAGTTTCGTCCCTCTTCGATCACCAAAAGGGTTACATAAGTAAAACGTAAGGGCTTGGACTAAGGACTGACATTTGGAGTATCAAGTAACTTGATGACTAAAAGAAATAAGTATCTACTTATTTTTCTTAGGAGGCATCTTACATCACCGATAAGAATAAGTAGAACAGTAGTAAGAGCATGATAAAACCCATTAAGTTGAGAAACAGATATATCATTTAAGAGTTAAAAAGAGAAATTCTTGCTGATTGTGTATGAAATGGTAAATATGTTTTAGGTCACCCTAAGATTGACAAATGCTTTAGGTTTGAAATGAAATTAAATCTTCAGTGGTTGGCGGAATAAATAAAGGATAAGTATAAATATCACGACGATAGGAGGAAATAGCCATATTATATATGCATTTAAGCCATGAACATTTAAGGAAACGATTTTATCAAGGTTATAGACAACTAAGTATGACCCGAAAATGTAACAAGTACAAGTTTTTAGGGTTCTTCTGATTGGTATCAATAAGTGCATTGATGAGATCAACTAAGGAAATGCTAAATACATACATGCTTTGTGAAGGAAATTTGGAGATACGAGGATAATCTCATACACCTTGGATTAGTATGACTTATTATGAAAGTTAGCATAATAAGTTTGAACTCGACTACTTCTTAGTGTAGCTAGTATGTAAGTGTGAACTTGTGGTGTCAATAGTCGTATGTGGCTGTAGTGGCTTTGTGGGCTCTTAGAAAACCCCTTAAGTATTGAGATGATAGATGATTGAGGCAATAAGGAACAAGAATGTTATAAGTACCGATGCTACTTAATGTTCAGACACCGTGAATTAGGATTGCCAAGATGACGGTTAGGCACAGATTATATCCAGTTTAAAGTCGAGGAAGTAGAAATGGAGCCAAATACCTGGAGGTATTCCTAAGAGAAGTGAACTCATCATCCCCACCCCATGTAGAAGTATTATTTGACCTTCTGCAGGGACCCGAACCTTCTTTAAGCTGGAGTTGAAGCAAGAGTTCTACCAGTTGAAGGTTAGAAAAGACCACATAAAGTACTTACGCATGGTTTTCGGAACCTTGAGAAAGCATTAGTTGTATGCTAAATTTAGTAAATGTGGACTTTGGATAAAGAAGGCGACTTTTCTTAGAGGTTGAGTCCTCTAAGATAGAGGCGATAATCAACTGGAAGAGACCGAAAAACGTGATAAAAGTTCAAAGTTTTCTGTGTCTTGTCGGCTATTGTGAAGATTGTGCAGAACTTTTCTAAAATAGCTGACATGTTGATTAAATTAACTCAAAAAAGTCAACCATTTGACTGAAATGAGGATCTGAACATGAGACAACGTGATGGATAGAAATACTAGAAGATTGTGATTCTTCCATCACCTATCACCTAAAAAGGCAGATATAGCAGCCAATACTTGAGCCAATGGGCTGAAATGGATCACTTACTGGAAGCAAAAGCATCAGGAAGCCTAAGAATAGGTGCTGAGTTGAAAATTAATACATCAAGTAGGATTGCAGAATTAAGTGCAGTCCAAATTACAGGTAGAAATGCGATGAGCCCAAGCCTATGATATATGGATGACGAAATTGAAGGAAAGGTTGGAAGTTTTAGAGATTTGAGTCTAATACTGAAATCAAGGTGTTCTTTTGTTCCGTAAGAAATATGTGTGCTCGAAAAGTGGAAGAAAGATTGTTAGTAAAGAACACAAGTCAAGATATATGATGCATTCGAGAGGCACAAAAATGTGTCGGGACTTGAAGAAGCAATCTTGGCGGAATGTAATAAACAGAGAATGTAGATCAACTGATCAAATTTACTTATTCTTTGCCAGTCAGAACAGTACTCAAATGAAAATCTAGAGACCAGATTCTTTTAGGGGGGGGGGGGGAATCTGTAACACCCCTGAATTTGAAATTTTTGAAAAATAAGAATTTAGAATTCAAGATATTGATTGGTTGGATTTTAGGGCTCGAAGAATAAATAAAAATGACTTAATTGCAAGAATTTTGAAAGTTTTGGGGTTACAATTGAATTAAACAAGACTTGATTGGACCACAATTTTGAAGTTTGGGGTTGAATGGTAAATATTCTTGGTCAAAGGGGTCTATGTTAGGCACTAAGTTTTGTTAGGGGTTGAAATGAATTTTAAGGAAACTTTAGAGGATCTAATTAAACTGACCAAAAATTTAGGGGCTAAATCTGAATTTTTTAAAAGGGCTCCCTAAAATATGGCATTTGCATTTTCCACCCCAACATTTCACCATTATTCACCAAACACCATCTTCAACCTCCAGTCAAATCCCTTCCAGTGATTTCTACTGACGATACTCTGAAACCCAAATCTAAACCGACCAACTTCTTCCTCTGCTTACTGTGAGTACGCCTACACCACATGCACACGCAAAACACCGGTGGATGGCAGAGAAGTGGAGGACCGAATGTTGACCATGGCGGAGGTGGTGGATTGCTTCGTTTCGGTGACTTTTTGTGGCGGACCTAGGTATCATTTTGAAGGGCTCAGCTTTAGGATCATGCCGGTAGCTTCACCTTCTCAAATTGACCACCGTGGACGGAGGGAGGAATTAAGGAAAAATAGCGACAACGGAGTTTAGTGTCGCTAGGCATTCGGAGAAGAAATTGAAGGTTTTCCCGACGGCTTTTGATAAAATTGATCAGGGATTTAGATTTGTTAAGCTGAAACACAGCTTCTTGTTGGGTTGTGATATTTTTTGATGACAGCGGCGCTCTGACGACTTTCGAAGAAAATATTCAGCTTGTCGCGATGATCATGGTGGTGCCCTTGGTTTGTGGTTTCGAGGTTTCGGTTAAGAACTTCTTGGGTAAAGGTATAGAAATTTGAATTGATACCTTATACTGTTTATTTCTTTCAAATCTTGCGTATTGTTGAGTAATGACTGAGAGAATCTGATATGGAGATTAAGATGGATCATGCATGTATATTAGATATCTTAGTAAGCCTAGAATTCTATTATTGTATGATAATTTTGGGATTAATTGAGTTAATCGGAAGAAGAAAAGCCTAATTTTGTGAAATTGGGACTTAAGTAATAAAATTGGGCTAATGAGATAATTGAATATGGGAATTTAGATATAAGTCATGCATGTATGATTCTAAATGTTTAGTGGACCCGGATTCAATATATTGTGCAATAACCTCGATTAAATAAGCGGATTAAGTGATAAAACCCTAAATTTATAGATTCGAGACTTAAGCAACAATAATTGAGTTAATTAAAATGTGTGGATGATTATTTTGATTTGGGATGTTATGAGGGTAATTATATAACTAAGGATCTGTTTATTTATGATAAGTGAAATCGATATGAAATCGAGATTAATAGATGCAATACTAGCCTTATTAGCCATTATTAGGACGATAGTGCTATTTAAGCTTTAAGCTATCATGTTAACCGGTTAATTAGAGATTTTGGATTATGATAAGTATGATAGTTATGTATTCGGAGTCAAATATGGATTTTGACTATAATTATGCTCTTTTGGTTAGGTAACGAATAGGTGGGTCCTGAGGACCAGTGAACAGCTTCTTTTTGGGATATTGGAGGTGAGGGTCTGCCAATATGGCACCTTTTCTAACTATATGTTATTTGTGATAAGCCCCTGTGTGGATTTTCTATTTTGTACCGTATTCTATTTGTTTGAAATCTGAATTGTGTTTGGAATCCGATTTGTTAATCGTTTTCTAATTTAAACACCCCTGTGAGGGTTATCTTTGATACCGATTCTATTTTCTGATGGTTCTAGTGTCCAGAACTTTCTTTACATTATCAGAATTTTGTCCCTTATACCCTGCAGCCTTGCCAGTTGTCCCTATATAACTTGCTAGCTTCTTACAAGTCTGTTATTTGTTAAAAGGATCGTGTCGATCTATCATTCTGTTATGTCGCATTATTGCCTTTGTTATGAGCCTTAAATGGCCTTCCCGGCCAGTGTACATTATTGGTTCAACTACGTAACTGTCACAATCAAACTGAATGTTTAAAGGTGCAACTTATATTTGTTGGCATTACATTATATTAACTCATGGGACGCCATGGTTCGGATATCACCTAGAGGGATGCCATAGAGGGGATTTAAGCCCGGGGCTAGGTTTGAAAAGATGGTAGGCAGCACGGACCGATGGTGACAGGTTTGTTAGCTAGTACCCACATACAATGCTGACTTAAAGGTAGCTGGATGTAGTGAACTGTGAGTGGCGAGATCTGGCATGCGGTCGACCATGCCTTACAACAAGTTGTTACCCGCCGAGCTGAGTGCTCGAGCAATGGAGCGATAAGGAAATCTTGTTTATACTGTATTGACGTCCAGTACTAGAAACTATACATTGATCTGGAAGTAATAAGGATGGAATGACCAATAGGCTGTTAAATTTGATTACATGTGTATTACGTACGTTGTTGATTCATACTGACTTTCTTGTTGTTATCAAATTGTTCATCGATAGTTGTACCTTATTAACTTCTTTTTAAATCTTATTCTTCTCTTTTCCCTCACTAAGTCCCTATGACTTATCCTCCCTTGTTATTTGATTTCTTTCAAACAGGTAAGGATGGTGGACGAGGTCTTCAGGCTTGAATGTATTTTGAAATGTACTAGACTCTTGGCTGTGTATATAGGTTTCCATGTATGCTAAGTTGATTTTGAGATGTTGTGATAGGTCATGAATGATCATGAAAGCCTAAATTTGTATATATTTTGCTAACTTTATGTACTTGGTTGTTTTGCCAGAATGTGTTAAGTTAAAGTACTATGCCTTTCTTGAAGGATTTGAGAAGAAACTTTATTGGCCTATTGCTTGTTATGAGCGAAATATTGAGATTGAATTGGTAGTATCTCCGCTTAGGTGTCGTCCTGAGAAAAGGTGCTACATAAATATTATATATATTTGATTTGATAATATCAAACATTAAAAGATAATATCAATATCAAATATCTCTGATTTGATTGGTCTATAAATGAAGACACTCCATCTTTGACACATGTCAATACTTAATTTGATATAAAATAAATATTAAATTATTAATTAAAATTAACTATTTATTTTTTTGGAATTAAATTTAATAAATCCCAAAATATAAATAGAAAAATTTAAATTAATATCTAGCATTTATTTTGTATGCATCACTTCTCAATTGGTCAAAAAAAATTTAATATGTTTACAGTCGGAAATGACATAAGAAGTCCAAATGCATAATATATTATAGTTAAGAACAATATCGATTTGAATCTAAAAGGATATTCAATCTCTTCATCTGCTATGTCAAAATACCATGTTGAGTTTAGAATTGAATTATTATTATTATTTTTCTAGTATTTTCAGGTTGACTAATCCTTTTAATATAATCAGAAATTAGATATTAAAATTATAAGTTGAAAATTGGTTTAAATTCTCTATTTCATTCCCTATTTTATTTCCTTTTCCATTTCATAAATATATAACACATGTATTAAATATTTTTTTATAAAAATAATTGATTGAAAAATAGATATATTTGATATAAATATAATAAATTAAAATAAGAGATGAAATATAGAATTCAAAATGATGGAAAATAATTAATGGTAGTACACTTGGATTGAGTGAGGTGGCATTGGCCCCACATCATTCACCTCATTTACTGTGGACAAGTCAGACTCCATTAATCAACGAATTGATTTTATTCCTACCATGGTACCAAACTATCATTGCAACAGTTATTGGGTTTCAAATGGAAGTGCAACAACATATGAGGTGCTTGGTAGAAAAAAATAAAAGTTTTAATTAATGAGCATATATGAGTACATACATAAAAAATTGTAATGAAAAGTTCAGTAGGTAATAGACATAATAATGGAGAAATTAATGGATATTTAGCAACATTCCATAACCAAAGTTGAAATTTTTTAAAAATATAATAAACTACAAAGTAAATTAATACAACTAAAGAGGAAGCAAATCATATAAACGAATTAGAAAGAAATTAAAAATACAAATTTTTCGTGATGCATTGACATCTAATTGGAACCATGACTGAATATGAGAACGAAATGGATGCAAACATATATATGAAAAAAATTAATGAATTCTTTAAAAAATTTAAAGTTATAATAAAGAAATAGAAGGGACACTATGAAGAAGAACATAGTATAGATAATAGTACCTCCACATTTAAATTCTTAACTTTTCTTAAATTGTTGCTAATTTGATGACATGCTTCATATTTAAATCAAAAGATATTCTATAAATTTGTGAAAGTTAGCCAGTTTTGTTCGATTTTTCTCCTTGAAGTTGATAAGTTTAAGAAGAGGCAAAAGTCTTTTTACCCCCATGTGGTATACGAAATAGACGATTTATATAAGATATTTTTATAAATTAAATACTATCTAATATTTATAAAATTATATATACATATATACATATAAAATTATATACATATAGACAATTATATAAATACATATATTCATAATATATATGTATATAAAATTATTTATAACATATCCATATACATATATATAAAATATATATTTCTTTTTCTTTTGTTTCGTCTAAAATTAAATAATTTTATATTTATGAAATATATAACATACTTATATAAATTAAATACTATTTGACATTTGTAAAATTACATATACATCCATATATATAATTATCAAAACTAAATAATTTCATATTTATAAAATATATAACATATTTATACAAATCAAATACTATATAATATTTATAAAAAACTATATACATGCATATATATAAAATCACATATATATAAAATTATATTTATATACATATATGCAAATAAAATTATTCATAACATCTTTATATATATATATATACATGTATTAAATACTATTTATTATTTATAAAATTATATATACATACATATATAGAAAATTATATACATATAAAAAATTATACATATACATATATGTATATAAAATTATTTATAACATATCTATATACATATATATACAAAATATATTTTTTCTTTTATTTAATCTAAAATTAAATAATTTTATATTTATTAAATATATAACTTACTTATATAATTAAATACTATTTAATATTTGTAAAATTATATATATGTGCATATATAAAATTATATATAATTATTCATAATATATTTATATTCATAAATATAATATATATATTTATAATTACCTACCCCACCCACCCTCCTACGGCCATGGCAGCCTATATTAAGTTTTTTTTCTTTTTTTTTTTTTTATACACGATGGTCATCGGGGACTGCAGTCGTCAGCGGCCGCCGACTAGATTTGGCCAGATTTGGTTGGTCATCCCGCCTTCCCTTCCCCCTCCCCCCCCACACAATCGCCTGCCATGACAGCCTTAACCAAGCTTTTTTTCTTTTCTTTTTTTTTTTTTTGAAACACGGTGGTTGCTGGTCAAATTTGGCCGGATATGGCTGGCCAGATCTAGTTGGCATGGCTGCCATGACAGCCTCGATATATACATATATATATTATATTATAATACTATAATATATTTATAATATTAAAAAATATATTATAATATATATGATATGTTGTGTATATATATATATAAATGTATAAATATTTTTTTATAAATATTAAGTATTATTAAATCAGGACTGTTCATTTAAACAAAAAGATCCAACGATTGATATACTAAGGGCATAATAGTCATTTTATCTATAAAAAATCACAACCACTCGCATTTTTGGGCGTGTGCACTCCACTTATGGTCTCAAGGAGTTTTCACTCATTTTTAAAAATATAAGGCAGTATTTCAATCTTCTTTTTTTTTTTTCCACAAGGGGATACACCACCAAAATCATTTTTCCGAGAGGGCTAAAAATACATTTTCCCGTTTAAGAAGTATAAAAAGTCATTAAATTTGAAATAATTTAATTTTTAATATTAAATAATTTATACAAATCAATTTAAAATAATATTAAAAGTTAATGTGAAATTTAAGACTAATTAAAGAATTTAAATTTCGAGAAAATTAGTAGCCAATCAAAAGTGATTCAATCATCGTAACTGATCACCGCCTATACGTATCTTCTTATGCTATATCATAAGATATATATACTTAATTTAGACTGATTTATAATTATTAAATATGCTTAAATAATTTTTTTTGAATTATTATTATAGTAAATATTTATAGTATTAATAAAGCACATGCCCCTCTTTTGATGTGCTTTTGGATGATTTACCTAAAACGTACTCACTTCTTTTATATAATGACTACCATTTATAACTCACATATTCTATATTTACAATTACCATTTTATCATAACTTTTTAATTCATATTCATATATGCAAAATAAAAAAAAATATATATTAAAATTATTAAAATAAATTCACGATATATAAAATATATAAATATTATTATTACCTATATTATATATAAAGTACCAAGACCTTAGTGGTATAATTTCAAATGAGTTGACAAAAATAATCCACTTTAAAAAATAATGATGAATTATTTATTTATTTTATTTATTTAGTAAATTAAAATTATTAAAAGTTATAGTATTATATAAAAAAGTAAATGAATCTTCATGTAATGAAAAGTTTAGTACACACATAAAATGTGTCAAAATTACTAATATAAATAAAATATTATAAAAAATTTAATATATGCACTAAGTGTGCCAAGTTGCTAATTTATATTAGGGTTAAATTCATTTTACCCCTTTGTATTATGGGGTAGGTGTCAAATACCCTCATGTACTACCAAAACCTTCAAATACCCCCTTAAAGTCATCTGCCATTAGTAAACTAGCTAACGGTATTAAAACTCTATGGTAAATTACTGATTTAACATAAAAAAATAACTAAATAACATAAATCTAGGATATGCGCTTTTTTTTCTTTTCTTGTGTAAACAAAATTATCTTTGGCATAAAGAAAAATGTGAATAAAAATAAACAAGTATATTCAGCTTACTTTTATTCTCACTCGCAAAGAAAAACCCTAAAATATCATCCCAAAATTTTAAAAAAGATTCGGCAGAAATTTGATGGTGAATACTAAAAGATATAGTGTCTTTATGTGGAAGAGCAAGTAAATTGATTTTTGACGAGTTGTCTGAAGTTAATCAGTTAGTATATCTCAACCTTCACACTAGAATTTTGGGATTTTTTTTTTCAATTTGCTTACTCAATTAGAGTTTTACAAAATAAAGATAAATTATAAGTGAAATATAATAAAATCCTACATATTATTATAGAATTTTTATATTCCAAAATAAATGCAGATTTGAAAAATTTTAGACAAATAGTTACAAAATAGAAATACGTATAATAGTCCCATGTGCTTTTCTTCGTACAAGTAAGCCTCTATTTTGTTGGTCCCATATGTTCTGTATTAGAATGGGGTTGTTTAATATTCTTGTATAAAAAAAATAAAATGATTTAATATTTTGTTGGATTAAAAGTTAAATCATGCTTTAGGTCCTAAAATGACAATAATAAAATTGAAGTAAAAAACTTGAGAATTATGCAGTAACTCACAAGAATATTTTGGATTTAAAATTTTCCGATAGTCATGTATATAAAGTAGAGATAATTTTAGTATCACATGCCAAACAACTATTAATTTCTAACTGCAAAAAAGTTTGAAGGGATAGTTAGAGATTGTGGTAGCATAGGGAGTATTTGACATCTATCCCATAGTACACGTACGAGGGAATTTTATTCCTTTATGTTATAGCTACTGTAGAATAGATCCCTGTCCGGTGCTCAAAACCTCGTTATCCCATTCCCGGAGACGATATAGTACCAACTGCATAGGACTCAATAAAGAACTAAACCAACAACACCCTCCAAGTCCACACACTCCAAATGTTCCAACTACGGAACTTGTATCTCTTCTTCTACAATCTCTTTCAGGCCTTCGGATGGTAAAATTTCTTCTCTCTCTTTTCTCATACCCACTGAGAAGTGCGAACAAGCTGACCATTCTGTGTATAATTTCCAGGGCTTTATCTCTGTTCAGAGTTTTGAGCAACTTCTTCTCCACCGAGTCAGTTAATGGCACTTTTGCTTCTGCCGGTGAATTAATTAGTAAGTGCCCAGAAACTAATTAAAAGGGATATTAAAATGTTTATGCATATTGGCTATATGGTGATGTGGGATTATTTTATATGTTTTACTTTTTTCTTGATTTGTATTTAGGCCTATTGCAGAGTCTTGCATTCTTGGAAGTCATCCATGGGGCTATAGGTAAATTTCGGATTCATAGTCTTGGTGTTTTGAGTGTCAACAAGACATGTCTTGATTTAATTTGTGTTGTTGAATTTTCAAGGAATTGTTCCAAGTGGTTTTCTGTTTCCTCTGATGCAATGGGGTGGAAGGACTCACTTTTTGCTTGCTATTGTTCGTCAAATTCATGAGGTTTGAGCTCTAAATTTCATAGTCTTGATTGTGCATTAAGAGTTTTGATATAGAACATTCAAATTATCCATACAAAGTGCGAGAATAATGCCAAATTATTAAGTGGTGCAGTCCCTTATTTTCAGGCAAAGTTCTGTAGTCTTGAGGTTTTGTATTTGTGCTAATTTAGTTTTCAAATGATTAAAATTTATTCTATTTCTTGATTTAGGTCCAAGAATTGCCATCAGTATTCATAACTTTTGTGGCTTGGAGCTTATCTGAGGTGAGTTGGGACTCTTATATGTTTCTGCTGATGTTTTTGATGGACATGATATATTGCAAATGTATTGGAGATTCTAATCAATGTAAAATAGAGATGTAAAGCTATATGTATGTCAGTAGGGTCATATACTCAGCTTTATCATGATCTGTTAATTTTTTTCTTTTGTAAAAAATGTGCTTCTCAGACTAAGAATGTTAACTGCAAGCAAGTGTTGTGAATAAGCCTTTCTCGAGAATCTTGATATTCTAACATGATAACTGGAAAAGGTGATATGTGCAATTAGACAAACCTTCACCAGTTCACGAATACTTGTGATTATAAGAATCAATGCAACACCCAACATTTCTCATCTATGCATAGGGACTGGAATACATTAACAGTATTGAGTTGGTCTAGCCTCGTCATCCGATGTTGTTCTTTCAGACATACAAGCTAATGGTTCATGTGGCTGCAGTACACCATGAAGTTCATCCAGGAAACTTTCAATACCAACCATTAATCTGTTTCAGCCTTTTCCTAACTTATTAGCCTTCAAGTTTGTTTACTTTTCCAACATATTTCACCATGAGTAAGCTTTCTCTATTTATCATGACTGATCATGTTCATAATGGGTGAGTTTTTTAAACGAATGGAGAAAGAATTTTGATTTTTTGCTTCTAGTTTGGATGACAACATGAACTCGAGGCTTTACGTCCAATGAGGCCGATTCTGGAAGTTTCGAGCTTTTTCTTCTTTGTTACAGTGAATGTATTGACTTAATAATCCAAATCCCACAGTCTAATATTCTAAGTTCAATTGGTATTTATTGCTAAAGAGTTTCCATCTTATTTTGCCTCCTTAAATCTTGCTTGACAATTAACTATATTTAGCTCATATTTTCTTTTGTGTTATTTTGATTATATGTTTTGATTGATACTAATATCCCCATTATCTTTTTTCCTGATCCCCGATATTGCATAACACTTTTCATGTCATGTCCGTTGATGTAGATTATCAGGTATTCACATTATGCACTGAGTTGCATGGGCAGTGCTCCAAATTGGATCACTTTTATCAGGTATGATTTCTAATTAATCAAACACAGTGAACACATGAATGCACATGGTTGAAAATAGATACTCTCTCTGGTATCTGATTATTTGCGGTTGCAATATCAATTTGCTCTGTTAGGTACAATGCATTCATTGTCTTGTATCCTATTGGAGTTTTTCCTGGTGAAAGTAAGCCTTTTAACTACTGAAAACTCGTATCTGTACATGTTCCTTCTTATTTATTTAAGGTTTGTCCTTTCATATAAATATTTGTTTACCTGGGATTGTAGTGTGGCTCATGTACCAAGCACTGCCATTTATAAAGAAGGAAAACCTCTATGCAGATAGCCTTCCTTTCAGCTATTATAATTTCATCAAGGTATGTATCCCATCCTATAAGATGAGAACTTCTAACCACTGAAATACTAAATCGCATGTCCTGTGATTTAGGTTCATTTGGATCTGGTGCTCCAGTCTAAGAATAAAGGAAACTTTTTCTTTTGTTTGATATTAAAGAAAAATGAGAAGCAATTGCTTCTATATACATAATTAACAATGCAAATATGGAAGATATAATCTGATTTATACATTTATTTCATTTCAATTTTCAGTATATTCAACTGAATCTAAAATTATGTAAAACCAATGTTCTTTGTTGATAGAAAAGTGCAATAAAATTTAGTTATACTGATTTTTCTTTTCCTTTTCACTTTCCTCTGTTGAAATCTGAGATCCAAATGGAGAATTAATTTTTTGAAAGAAATGTCTGGATGTTAATTTTAGGCATATTTTAGCCAATGCCCTAATAATAATATTTTAGTTTCTCCTATGTATAATGTAACTGTCCTCTTTGAACCCAAGTTCATCATCATCCTCACTTAATTATATTTGTACTCTACCCCGGACTTTGTTATCTTAGTTTAGTTGGGTGAACTGCACAAACTTTTTATGTTGCAAGTTGCAACACATTTTGTCTCAGGGAAGGCAATTTATTTCAGCACTAAAATTAGATTGAAATGATTAATTACAAATGCCACTTCCACCATAATCATACCTTTGGATTATAATTATCTGGTTATCGACCATCTGGTTAGTCTAATCTGCAAAGGATCTGATATTACAAGAAAAGAAGTTGAACTTACATCGTAGGCTCTATGATACCTGCCTTTCTTCACATGTTTCTTTGGTTTAAATCTTTGTAATTTACTGTTGTGACCTTTTGTGCAGGCTTTGCTTTTCTGCTATCCATTTTTATGGATGAAACTTTACCTTCATTTATTCAAGCTGCGGCGCTCAAAACTGGGTAAACAACAAAAGAAGAAGTCAAACTGAAAATTGAAGTTCATTCGGCTATCATAAAATGTATGGTAAGCTCAAATTGAGCTGCACAGTGGAGAACTTCGGTGTTTAAATATGTGAAAAAGATATATTTTTTTGTTATAATCATAACTGCAGTTTCTTGTGTATACATTGATAATGCCACTTCGACAAAATCAATACCTGGATGTGAGCATTATACCAGGTGAATAATCACTCAGTAGGATAGACCATTGTCTGGTTAACTAGCAATGGGAACAGGGCTGCGACTTGGCTCATAAGCTTGATGAGCTGGCTTGCCAAGGAGCAATTCGAGTTTGAGCTGAAATATAATTGTTCAAAACACCGAGCTTTATTTTTTTTATTTTTTATATTTTAGTATTTTAACTTTATAATTAATAATGATGAGGAAAATTAATAATATATTATCATTAATAATAAAGTGAGATTTATTGATAATTTTATATATATTGATGTTAATTAAAAATACTTATTGAAATATATAAATAATAATATTATTATGTTACTTATATTAACTATATTGTAATAAAAATAAATAAAATTATTTATAAATTTAATTAAAAATATATAATAAGCTTGAATTTGAACTTGATATGATTAACTCAAATTTAATTTTATTAACTAGCCAAACTTGAGCTTGAAATCTCTGGCTCAAACTCAATAATTTTTTAAAGGTCAATTCGTTTGTACTCCCTTGGCATGTATTTAGTGATGCCTCCTAGTAGTCATTGTCTTCTCCAACTCTTGGGTAGTGATGTAATGTAATTGAACTAGTGTTTGGGTTTTCAAATGGAATCCATGGGAGGTTCTGCTAACTTTTCAGACTCGAGGAGAAGTATAAGTTATTGGGCCTAACCTCATTTGTTCTGATGGCCGGCATGGTGCAGTCACAGCAACAGAATGGCACAATTTATGTCATCTATTAATTTATGCTACTTGTTTGAATAAACCTGATTAATGGTACGTTTTCTATAGTTTTTAGGCATCCTTTTCTCAGAATGACAGTCATCCTATTTGCATCCTGATAACACGTACTTACCTAGAAACTAAAATTGCTTGCCCAGCTCGTCATCTTACCGCTTAAAGAAATTTATAATGTTTCTTATTTCAGATATATATATGTGTACCATAAATATACATTATAATGCAAACTAGGATATGAAGACCAGCACTATGAATCTAATTAATGGGTAATATTTCAAGCCAAGTTAGCTGCAAGATCCATAAGCTATTCTTTGTAACATGATTTTAATGTGTGCAGATGCAATACAAGATTAAGGTTGTTATAGTGAGGAAAGGATAGGGCTAACACAGCAACCATTCGTTAGTTTTCACTTTCATACTTGGTACCCAATAGTTGTGTGTGTGATAGTTTCACCCCCCTCGGCCTCCACTACCTAATCCAAAAGGTACTACCTGATAACATACATCTCAATTTATGAATGTTCCATGTTTAAATTAATCTATGCTTAGTTAAAATACAATTGTAAACTGACAGGCTAGCTGACATTTAAAGAAGAAACTCCAGAATTGATTCCACTGAAGCAAGATAACATTCATCATAACAGAAGAAAGCTGCTGATGGCCTTCACCAAATTTAGGGAACAAAAGTAAAATGAAAAACAAACACTGCACACAATCCCTTAATGGGAACAGAGACAAGTCCCCCTTAATAATCTGTAGTGGGGAGCTGTTCATGGCCACTCTGGTTGATGAAGAGGATTTCATAGACAAGAGCAGCAATTCCTGCGCCAACAAATGGGCCGAGCCAGTAGACCCAGTGGCTGTCCCATGTCCAGCTGACCACAGCCGGACCGAAAGACACGGCTGGGTTCATTGATGCACCATCAAAAGCCCCACCAGCCAAGATGTTGGCGCCCACTATGAAACCAATGGCAATGGGCGCAATGATTCCAATGTCACCTTTCTTGGGATCTACTGCTGTGGCGTAAACTGTGTACACCAGCCCAAAGGTCATAACTATTTCGAAGACAACGGCATTCCAAGGTGTAACACCTGATGAAAGCGCGAATGCTGATGTTTCCTGTGATCACGTTTAAGACATGAATGTAATTCAATATTTGTTGATATCAAATAACTAATGGATCCTTTTCAAAAAAAAAAAAATAACTAATGGATCTTAAACTTAACTCACCCTAAAAGTTAACTTATGAGGTGAAAATTGTCTCAAACCACATATAAAGACCACTACATATATATTTAATCAATGTGAGAATCTAACCGCCAACAGAAACATTAAAATATCATAGTTAGTTATAATATTATTTCATTATAATTATTTAGAGGATGTTTGGGTGAGCTTATAAGCTTATCAAAATATCTTATAAGGTCTTTAAGAGCTTGTAAGATGTCTAAAACTATTTGGTAATTTTTTTTGATAAAGTGCTTATATCCCAAAATAAGATATTAGGAGTAGGAGTTTATAAGCTCTTTTTAAAAAAGAAAGGAGTTCCTAACTTATTTTTGAAATTTTAGCAAGCTCCCTTAATTTTTATTTGTTTAATTACAAAATTATCATTACTAACATCGTATAAGCTCCAAAATTTTATTTTATTCAAATGATTTAAGAACTTATTTTTAGAAAATGATGTAGTATCTTATAAGCTCCAAAAACATTTTATAAGATGTAGGAACTTATAATTTACACTCTCTTAGTTTGCTTACCAATCCACCGGTGGCGAACTTGAGTAGCAAGCATGCAACAACAGATCCAAGCAACTGGGCAATCCAATAGAGAATGCTCCTGAACAATGATATGTGGCCACCTACAAAGGCACCGAAGGTGACAGCCGGGTTCACGTGGCCTCCAGAGATGTTGGCGCCAACCGAAACAGCCACAAAGAGGGCGAAAGCATGGGCTATGGAAGCTGCAATTAGGCCAGCAGGCGTGGTTGCTCCACCGTTCGTGAGCTTAGCTGTTGAGGAAAAAAGAAACAATCAATTATTTGCATGTCTCAACATGTTATGCATATGATGATATGGAGAAGTGATCATGATTAGCTTACCAAAAGCCATGCCGGAGCCTTCACCGGCAAACACGAAAATGAGCATTGAAATGAACTCAGCCACCGCGGCCTTGATGGCATCCGGCTGGCTGGCCTCGGCCGGACTTCCGATGGCTATTCTTGCAAGCGGCATTTTTCTTGCGTTTTTCTGGTTCTTGAACTTGAAGAGGTCAAAAATGCTAGCCTAGCTTTCACCGGTCTTGTGCTTAATTTGCTTTCTATGTCTTACCTTGCTCTACAGAAGCTTACTTAAATAGTGGTGCTTGAAGCCAGTCGTCGATGTCTGATAGGCGTGCCTCCATTTTCTTGCCACGTGGCATTGTGGGTGGTGCTAATTACCAAATGGGAAAAGGGTCCACAAATGATTGTTTATAACTTTAAACCGACCACTAATTGGAATACTGAGAGAGATTAGTTGTAATGTCGACCTTATCATTCATCATCATAACTAATAAGCTTCTGAATGATCAAGAGTCAAGGCCTCTTTCTTGTTTTGTTTTTTCGTTTTTGTTTCTGTTTTTTGCTTTTTTTTTTTTTTTTTGGTTTCTAAAAGCAAAATAATTAAAGAAATCGTTATTGTGGTGGTTGAGTAGAGTAATTTTCTTGTTAATTTTATAGGCACAATGCACAATTTTAGAGATCTTGTAAGTAGATGGCATATTGGTTTTGGTATATGACATATTCATGTTGTCTTAAAAAAGAAATATATATATATATATATAATTATAAATAATCGATTCATTTGAAAAAGTTAAGGTATAAGCATAATCATTTTGCTGGAGATTCGATGTGTTAAAAAGTGAAGAGTTTACACAACTTCCATATCTTTCCATACTAATCCCAAGCAATATTTGAATATATATCAACTAATATATCCGTTCATGGAACTCGATGGATCAAAAAAATTTCGCAAACTCTCCATCAAATTCTGTTATTTATTTCTATTTGTGGGACCCAAGTATAATGTTTTATTTCTTAAGATAATTTTTTTTTTATTATTTAAGAAAAATAGTATAATATGATATTAGTAATGGCTATCTCTTTAAATATAGGCAATTTTTTATTTTTTCAATTCTCATAAATTTTTTTATCAATTCAAACATTTATAATTAGTATTAATTATTGGGCAGAAAGAATATATATAGAATGCATTTGGAGAATGTGCGTGCATATATGTATGATCCATTCTAGGCACAACTGATTGTATATATATAATTCTCTTAACTACTCATTGTGGAGTTCAATAATCAACTTTTAAAGAATTAATTGAGCAAATTACATATAAAAAAAGAAAAAGAAAAACAGAAAAGAATAAGAGCCACCATAATTGAGAAATTACTTTCACTTATTATTATTATATATATATATATATATATATTTTTAAATGAGCTATCTTCCTCATGGCGCCGCCCATACACAAAGCAGACGGTGACACCAAGACTTTGGGTCGGTTATGCTTTGTCACCAATGACCTTCAAATATAATTCTACAAATTCTATGGGCAAACCATATCCACAAAAATTTTCTTAATTTTTTCTTTTGAACAAAATACAAGACAGAAAAGGGCACAAATTTATTAATAATTGACGACTGATCGTGTGAGATAAACAACAATCATCATTCTGTCTTTAATCATATATATCCTCCCCTCTTGATTAGTTTAATTAGATGCTTTTGTGACATACATATATTCGATTTTATTATTTCTCCACATTTAATAAAATGAAAAAGGAGCCCCTCAATGAGCTGTTTGTAAGATTATAATATTTAGTAGGTAGATGGTGGACTTTGGTTTATATGATTATTTTTATCTAATTCCTTATCTTATCTCTTAATTATATGAGTTGGGCGGCTAATCGAGTGTACAAAGTTTCGAGGTTTTAAGTACAAATATCATTAGAATGATTTTTCTGTTTATATAATAATTATTATTTATTGATAGTTTGATGATTATGAATTTATCGTTATTAACGATATCTACATGTACAATATATTTTTTTTCGAATTATCTTGGTTTATTGATTTCTTTTAACTAGGGATATTAATTTATTAGTGCAAAAATTATCACCCAACACCCCCCCCCCCCAAATTGAAAAATATAGTTATGCTATTAAAAATATTTAAGATAAATTATTTAATAACCTGAATAAATTGGTTATTAAGTTTAAATCTCAAATTAAAACTCATAGTAAGTTGGAGTAGTCTATGGTGCAATCTTGATTGTACATATCTCATGTGAGAGATGTACAAATTTACTTAATGCTAGCCGTTTGATTCAAAATGTGAAATCATAACCTTTCATTTTAATGATTAGTTGGCAACATAATAAGTACATTTAACCTGCTACTTGTATGACGGGTTGATAGTTAATTCTAATTATATGTTAATGGTTCATTGTACTAAAAGAGTGATTATCAATAATAAAATTTTTATTATTAAAAATTTATTTAATTATCAAATTGAGAAATTACCTTTTTTGTCTCATAATTTAACTATGTGCACTATTAGTCTTAAACTTATAGTATTGAACATTTGTAGTTCAAATTTTATAATTTTTTAAATATTTTTTATTCTTCGTCCAATTTTCCATTAAAATGTTGATGGAAATTATTATTTATATATGGAAATATAAAATAAAATTTGATCTATTTATGAAAAAAACTCACAAAATATGAAACATCCATTTAACCATCACTAAAAAATTTGAAAAAATAAAAAAGTTAAAAATCAAATACCACAAAAATATATTTTAAAATAATATGTATTTTACATATACATATATATATATATATACATATATAATATACATATAAATGAATACATATATATAGATTAAATTATACATATAAAAATTTCGTATCAGGTTCGGGTTGACCTGATTTTTAGTCAGGTCACCCAACATCCTAATAAACCTGACCTAACCCAACCCAACTTGATTTATTTATTTTATTTTTCATATTTGTAAATTCCAACACCATAATTGAGTAGAAATTTAATTTATAATAAAATCTAAAATTTGACGTAATAATTGAGGTCTAAGAAACATAATAACTTGTCATGTTCATAAATACTCCGAATACAAAAAAAATAACAAACCATTGTTCAATTAACAATTATGATGACAACCATCAAATATCAAAATGTATAATTAACTTCAAAATAGTGAAAATTAAAGTCGAAAGACAAAAGCATATTGAATTCTTCATGAAAATCCAAAATCTTCTTTGCATTGGTAGCTAGTTTCCTCCATAATTCAAATCCCAAAACTCCGCAAAAGAAATCTTGAAACAACATTATGAAAGAAACTAAATTAGTAACTAACTAAATAATCATAGGGCTAAAAATTATAAAACTTTTTAAATGTTTGATGTGACCTATGACGAACAACAAATGACTTACTTTTCGTTTCAATGTCAAAGATTGATAATGTTAGTAGAAGCATCAGTTACAGTGCTTGAATGGTCATCATTAATACTTCCTAACATATCTATTACATTCTCAGTGAAGTCATCCAATCTTACATTAATTGTTCCTACAAAAAAGAATACAAAAGATTAAAAATAACAAAATATTAGTAATATAAATCATAAACATCAAAATCAATAAATCATTTACCTTTCTACCCAAATAACCAATCTGTACAACATACCTCAACAACATCAAGCTTCACTGCACTACGATATTGGTCAAATATCCTACCACTTGTGTTAAAAGCCGGCTCAGAGGCAACTGTAGAAATTGAAACAGCCAAGATATCTCTTACCATTTGTGCAAGCTTAGGATACCTAAATTGATAAGCCTTCCAACATGCAAGAATGTCAAATTTAGCCAACCTATCAAGCTTTGGTTCTTCCAAATAGAGCTCTAATTGATTCATTTCAGGAACAAACTCTGAACTTGAAAAGAAGTCAAACTCCTAAATCATAAATAAAATGTATGAGTGCACTTCTAAAAGCTAATAACATATATTATGTTAAATCTAAAAAATAAACTAAAAAGAAGTTAAATATATTACAATATATATGATTTTAATATAAAAATAATAAAATAATGTATTTACCTTCAAAACATCCATAGAAAGTGTACCTCCAGTTGAACAAGCATTATCATCAAATGTAAAATGAGAACTCGAATATGCACATGCACTACTAGTACCCATCTTGCAAGCATTGCGCATGTAATCCTTAAACAAAGAATTCAATTTGCTCTTTACCTCCCTTAACTCATTATTGTTAGGCCCGTAGAGTTTATTGTAACTCCACTCAACAAACTGCATCTTATACCTTAGATCAAATATCATGGCAATAGCAAATAAAATATTATAATCCTTCCAATATTTGTCAAATTTCTCAAGCATTTGAGTCGCCATTGATCTCATGAAAACATCATCACTTTTCAACTCCTAACTTAATGTAAACTCACCTGTAAAGACTACAGGAAAGTATAAGTTTGCAGTGGGATATTTCACTCCAAAAAACAGATTAGTGGTCTCATAGAAAACATTAAAGAATTTGCAAATTTTCTCAATTTTTCCCCACTCTTCACTAGATAGATGTTAAGTTGCATTCTTGTCTTTTTATTAGTTTAATTTCCCATTGTGATCAATAATAAAAATGCTTAATTGTTGGGTTTCAACTTTCATTTTATATTTTGTGAAGCAAATTGAAGATTTGAGCTTATGCAGTTGAAAATCTAGCATTTGACATGTTTGGAGCAAAGATCGTATTCCCGAGGAGACGAGAAATGAAAGAAGGAAATAATTCGAGTGCGGACATATTTTGATAGTTGTAATATTTTAATTTTAATTTTTTTAATTAGGATAATTTTAGTTTTCCTATTTTGGTAGGACTCTTATTAGTTTCCCAGTTACATTAGGAGTAGTAGGCTATTTATAGGGAACTAGGTTTCTTTCATAGGGGTTGTTTTTCATTCTTTTGTTTAGCATATTTTTAGTTTCCTGCGTATTTTTAGTTTTCTGCATTTTCTTCTTCCCATGGGTTGCTAAACTCTTCTTCTAGCCTAATGAATTATCAAAATTTTGGTTCTTCAGTAATTGTGAGATCTAAATGATTTAATTTATTTTCCTTATTCTTTGAGTATTTATATATCTTCTGTTTTCATTATGATTATTCAGGTTCATTGAATTTAGGGCCCAAATTTTATAACTTAGAATAATTGTCCTGTCAATTAGAACATTAAATCCATAATTGTTTAATTGTTCTAATATTTGCGGCAAATAACATAGTTATGTGTGGTGACCACATACATGATTTATGTTATGTGGATAAATAATCTAGTCTAAACGAACCTCGCTTGTGTGTGTTTGTTGGCTAGGGTTATGTCTCTCTAGTTTTTAATGCTGTTGATAAATTAAATCCTAAGAGTGCTTCTTTAGGGTTGTTTATTGGCAAGGGAAATAATTAACAAGCTGCTCTTAGTTATTGAAATAGTAAGGAGAGATTGGTTATCAAGGCGTCCGAGTAATTATAATCAGTCTATTCAAGAAAAGAGAAATTAATCTTTGCATTAATGATCAAATCTGAGAACCAAACTGAGATTTTTTTACCTTAGGCTAGATTTCATTCTTATTGATTCTTTACTTTTATTTGCGATTTATTTATATTTAAGATTCTAGTCTTTCATTTCATAAAAATCCCCCTTTTCTATTTTATTTTATTTAGTAAACTTGAAGGAAACAAAATTTACCAATCTCTGTGGAATACGACCTTACTCACCACTGATTACAAATCATATCTTTACAATAGAAAATTATTTTTGTTGGATTTGACACCCATCAATAGACAATGCATGAAATTGGAATCAGTCAATCTCAAATGATTAAAAGTACGACGGTAGTACATAGCACTAGAAACCATTAAATAGGTAGAATTCCATCTAGTAGGAACATCTTGCCTTAAACCTTTTATAGAATCAAGTGAAGTGTTGGCAATGGATTCTAGGAACTTTTGCTTTCTTACTTGACTACCTTTGACATATTTCACACGTTCACGAACTTTTGCAACAGAGCTATCAATTTTTTTCAAACCTTTTTGCACAATTAAATTAAGAATATGTGCACAACAACGAACATGTAGAAACTGACCTCCACCCACTAATGAACATTTCACAGCAAGTTGATCTCTCAAATAATCAACAAAGACATCATTTTCAGCAGCATTGTCTAAAGTGATTGTGAAAACATTTTTGTCAATACCCCAACTAGCTAACAAACCACTAAATTTTATCACACAATGCAATCCCAGAGTGAGGCGGCAGCATGTAAGAAAAGTTAATTATCCTCTTTTGTATCAACCAATCAGAATCAATAAAGTGTGCAATCAAACAAACATAACCATCAGTCGCAATAGATGTCCATAAATCTGAAGTGAATTTTTTTTTTCTAGGCATGAACACAACCCATGAGCAAGCCTATTCATTTCATTTTTATGTATCTTAATAATATCAGCCCTAGCTGTATTCCTAGTGAAGTGGCACACTTGTGGTTCCAAGTAAAGACAGATCTAGTAGCCTCATATTCCACAATTGAAACGGCAGTTCATGCTTCACAATAGCCAAGACTAGTAACTCTCTAAATTTTTCTTGGTTAAACTTTTGTGATCGGATAGTAAGGGCTTTATTATTTTTTTCTATTAAGCACTGAGCAACATCGTGAATTTTCTTCCTAGGGCATTGCTTTTGTATGTGACATTGCAAGTTACCTATACCCATTCTACTATCAGCACAATAAATTGCTCCACATGCTTTACACTTACAACGTTATACCTCATCATTTTTGCGAAGAAGCATATCAAAATATTGCCACCACTTTGATTGAGTTGCTTTTTATGCTTACCATATCCCGAGGGCTCATCATGAGAAAAAGCAATTGAATTAGCTCCTACATCCGAGGGTAACTCATTACCATCCCCTTTGTGTTCTTCCTGTTGAATATCAATATCAATAGGTTCAATAGGTTCCGAACTCATCCTATCAAGCAAATTAAATAAACTTCAGGCCTCAAACATTCAAATAACAATTACATAGTAAAATAAACATTTTTTTTCAGTATGTAATAATATTGGTTCTATAACAGAAACTTCAATAATCATTATTTGCTTGTCAACATGTATAAATAGATATTGGGAAGAACAATTTACTCATCCGTGTGAATACAATTTTCCTACTACATCATAATTTAAACTCTCTACTTACACAAAAAACGAGCAAGATGAAACAAGAGGTAGCTTTGTGGTCAGAGCAAGCTGATCCAATGGTTATGGATCCTCAAATTTGGCTAAGAGCTTCAGCAATGGCCGAGGCCTTATGGTTTGGGAACAGAGATGAAATAGGAAATAAGAGATTTACAGAGGCTACAGATAGGTTGAATGAGTGAAGATACAGAATGGTAACTCGGGGAATTAGTGCTGAACCTATTCAGTCGCTCTAGTGTATCAAAAATCCAGGCACGTATAACACAGTTAATCAAGTTTAGTTGATTGTTTATGTCATCTTCAAGGATTAATTTCTTGTTTATTTTATTTTGGTTTTCAATTTATTTTCTTGGGTTGAATCTGATTGAAGATTTAGAGCAAAACAGAATGAGATTTTTATTGATGGAATCGAAGGTTTTCATTCTTGTTTGTATAAAAAAAATCTAAAAACAAGCAAGATAGTTGCTAAAATGCTAATTTTACAAATGATAATTTTACAAATCTAATAAGTTACTCATATGGGCCCTTGGAGTTTACCTCAACAAGGTGTTGTGTGGTATAACGGTAACGCATGGTGACACACGGCGGTGGCTTGATGGTGACGCATGGAGGTGGCGCGACAGGAACGAGGACGCACGGTAGTGGCGTGAGGAAAACTCATGGCGGTGGCGCAAGGGGGACACACGACGGTGGCACGAAAGGGACACACGGCGGCGAGGAGCCTAGCTAGCTAGGGTTTCTCTTTGTTTTTTGGAGCAGGGATGATGAGGGTTATGTTTGGTGATTTGGTCAATGCCTTTGAAATGGAAGAATAGAAGTGCTAAATGTTAATAATGTTATTGTAAAATGTAAATTTAAAATTTGTACCTGAATTTTCAAAATTTAAACTTTTGTATTATTTATATTTTATTTTAATTAGTTGATTTTTTCAGATGGGTTGAGCTGGGTTAGGTTAGGTTATTGGGTTATTAGGTCACCCATTTATTTTTTCAGGTTACGCGGGTTAACCAGAAAATAACCCAACCTTTTTTTCTTTTTTTTTTCCTCAGGTCATTTTCAGGTTTGACCCGATTTGATTCGAACCCAAAAACATCAAACCCAAACCCATTTTTTTTAGGTGGGTCATTGTCGGGTCATTGGGTTGGGTTTGATTTTAACACCTCAAGGAAAAATTAAGCCCCAAATCAAAAATTTTTAATTTGTACTTATAAAAAGTTATACCTTACAACACACAACAATAATTAAGAGTCAACTCTCAAGTCTCGAACTTCCACACGATGGATGGTTGCAACCACAAATATTTCTCAAAACATTATATTCTCAAGGCCTTAAAATGATAGCGAATTGAGTTTAAGGTGATTTTTGATTATTTTTTTTCCGCAAGCCTAAAAGGATAAACTTCAAACCCTTCAATTATATTCTGAAAAAAAAAAAATAATAAGAAAAACTAGTTTCAAATCCAAGAATGGAGAAATGATTTTATGAGGAAATTGAGTCGAAATAAGTTTTGAAAATGATGAGAAGTGAGATTAGGATGTCTTCATATATTTTACTTTCTGGACAAGATATAATAATTACAAATGACATGCATGATATGCTTTTCTTTTACATTAATTTTTTTTAGTTGAAAAGAATTAGTTTTTGGGAATTTTTTATAAAGTTGTTTGGTTTACATTTCTCGAAAATATATTTTTTTGTGACACTTGGCAATTTTTGATTGCCCTATATACTACTCGAAGTATCTATCTATATATGTACTAGATCCATCAACTAAAATCTCATGATTTTTCCTATGTAATACGTTCGAATGTAGAGAGCTTTTCTCTGCATAATTTAATTTACAAGTTATGTTGATCATTATATATGTGAGAAAATCAGGTGCCATGATGATTTTTTTGTTTAAGATGCCTCACTAGCTAAGAGATTTCATCTCCATGTTAATCCTGGGGATATCTTCACAGTTCATAGTTCATACGCTAGTATAGTGTACCAATTGGTGAAAGACAAGGTTTGTTATTCTCATCAAAAAGGACTATTTTACATGCAAAAAAAAAATAGGAGAGAGCCTTTAAGTGCTTGTTATTTGTTGATTTTGCCTTGAAATTTGGGGCAAAATTGACAAGGAACAGAAGAAACGGAGCAAATTGAAGCGAAAAGGTTAAAATGGGCACTAAGAGAACACCTCAGTGCGCTCCGACAGAACGTCGCACGCCAGGACATGAGGATGCGCGTGCTAGGGTGCACAACAGGATGAGAACGGGTGCGACTTGTGCCCGGGCACAAGACAGTGGGCGCCTGAGCACGCACACTACTGGAATCGCGCGCTTAGGAGTGAGATTGCCACGCCGGGGTGCGTCACATACTATGACTGTGCACCCTACGTATGTTCCGCGTGCCAGGGTGCTCGAAATAAATGCTCTAGGTAGCAGTAGTAGTTTTGCATGTCAGGGCATGAGCCGTGGGTGCCCCAGCGTGCAGCGCAGGCCCAGGGGCCAAGTAGTCCGTTTTCACAGGTATAAATTCAGTTTTCTTTTGGGCAATCATTAATCCATAAAGACAAACTTAACACGAGGGCTTCTAGACTGCTTTAGAGATAGTTTTCTCAGAACAAAGTTTAGAATGAAGGTGTTAGGTGTTCTCGTGAGATTTGTGGTACTCAAGTTGTATTTGTTACATTAATTTGGAATCGATAAAATTCTTTTCTTTGTCGGGTGGATTAGGCACATTGCCGAACCATGTTAAATCTTGTTGTCTGTTTTTATTGAATTACTTTATTGTTATTTCATAGTTTTCATAATAGATCCTCCTGAGTTTTAACATTATTTATATGTCAACAGAAGATTTTTGTTTTATTAATATATAGTGAACTCAACTATGAATGAAATGCAATGACAACATATCAGGCCCCAAATTTATGAAACGAGATTGCATTTAAGTTCCCTCTCTCTTTTTTTCACCTCCTTGTATGTTGTTTTCTAAAATTCATATTCTCTACAAAATTTCTTCGAGAAATCAAACAAACATGTATGTTTAATTTAATATTTTTCTCAAAATAATATTTGCATGGAAAAAGGGCGCCATCCAATTACACTCTTAGTCCAAATTTTCTAAGATTCCTTCAGAGGTTGTAACCTTCTATTTATAAATACATGTATACAATTTTTCTATACTTTTGTAGATTTTTATAGATGCTAAATTTTTGTGAATAAATCTTTGACATGCTCAATATATAAGACAATTTCTGCCTCTAGTCTCTTCATATTTCAGAAAAATTCAAATCAACACCACCAACTACTACACGCATTTTATATTTTAAAAGTGCACCAAAAAATGCCACTTAAATAATGTTATAGTGGCAATTTTATATTTAATGACATTTTTTGAAAGTGCCACTTGTAACGGTATAGGTGGTATAAATGTCACTAAATTACCTTTGTTTTGGTATTAATAAAATGCAACAAAAATTACATCAAATGACACGTTAAAATATCATGAAAAATGCGTTAAATAACATATTAAAGTGCCATTAAAATTTATTTTAAATGACATGCTAATATGCCACTAAAAATTTCATATAGTGGTAGGTTAAAATACTATAAAAGTTTATTTAAATGACAAAAGCAATATGTCACAAAATAATACAATAAATAACATGTTAAAATGTCACAAGAATATTTTTAAATGATATGCTATAATGTGCCACAAAAAATGCATATAGTGATGTTAAAATGCCGCAAAAGATTCCTTTAGATGACATACTAACATGCCATATAATTAATTAAATAACATACTAAATTAAATGGTAAAAAAATTCTTTTGAGTGACATCTTAATTTGCCTCTAGCACCCAATATATGAGACTCCAATATGATCCAATTACTTTGTATAAAACTTGAACTTACAACATTTTACTTGGAAAGATATGAGTTCACCATCAAGCTACCTACCAAATGTTCATTATAAATTTTCAAAAATATTATTATATATTTATACTTTAAAAGCATATTTTATCAATTATGTAAATATATGCTTGAAATTATTTTATTAAATAATATATTTGAAAAAGTGTAAGATATTAAATTTAGAGAGAAAATATTCAAAAAAATAATGTATATGTATGTGAGGAGAAAAAATGGGCAAAAACTTAATTTTTTATACTTTTTGAAAAATATGGTTAATTTATTTGACACATGAAACTTATATTAAGTAGTTAATTTAATCAATACATTATGATAAGATATAAATTTATAAATTTTACAGTTATTGATGACTATATATACTTTATCTATTTTTGTGATATTTATTTCATGTCACACCATAACTAAATTATGAGTAATTTTTTTTAAAGAGAAAAATGGTGATGCTAGTTAAATGCTTTTAACATATAGTTATGCTAGTAATTTCAATAAAATTATATTTTTATAATATTTATTAATCAATTACCACTAAGTATTATATTATAGTGGCATTTTTTATTACAATCATTATATTATAATGTGCCACTATACTGTAAAACGGAGTCAAATTAGTGCCACTAAGTAATTTGCAGTATTTTTTTTGTAAATGACAACATAAATAAATATGAGTGACATTTTTTAAGAAAACAATTTGTGGCACCACTTAAATGCCTTGTAAATATATTTGTGTTGGCATTTTCAATCAAATGTCACTATTTTTTTTTGTCACTAATTAATCAAACGCTAATAATACATTGTACTACAGTGATATTTTTCAACAATTAACACCATATTACTCGTGTGTGTCATTACACTACCAAATATCACTAAATATTTTGTGGTAGTTTTCTAAGTGACACCATAAATAAATATGAGTGACACTTTTTAAGGAAAATTAGTGGCACTAATTAAATGCCTTCAAATCATATTTTTGTCAGCATTTTTAATCAAATGTCACTTTATACGTTATCTAATAATCAAATGCCACTAAATATTTTATTATAGTGACCTTTTTTTCTTTTTTTTTTAACTTTCACCATATTACTTTTATGTGTCATTACACTATAAATACCACTAAGTTAGTTTCACTGAATACGTTATGATATTTTTCCTCAAATAACACTATAACTACATATTAGTGGCATTTTTCTAAAAAAAATTAGTGACACTAGTTAAATGTCTTTGAAATGCATTAATCTTGGCATTTTCAATTAAATGTCACTATTTTGTCTGTCATTTAGTAATGAAATGCTACCAAATATTAAATTATAGTGGTATTCTTTTACCACTATCACCATAATACTTTTTGCATCGTTCTATTATAAAATGTCACCAAGTTAGTTCCACTAAATTAATGCCAATTTTCTTGTAGTACAGGAAGAACTAAATCACATTAACTAAAAAGACACAATTGTATTATTGTTGTTGTGATCAATCAATCATCCATCGAGGAAGATCTTTGATACCATTACATGAGATGGATCAAATTCAAAAGGAAGATCTTTGATACCATTACATGAGATGGATCAAATTCAAATGGAAGATCTTTGGTACCATTACACGAGATGGATCAAATTCAAAAAGCTTAATGGAGATCAACTCCATATCATCTCCTTTTTTTTTTGTTGTTTAGCATGGAGATGAAAAGAAACTAACAATTTGCTCAAATGAATCAAGACATGATTGATCTTCAAAAGACTAATAGAAGATGAAGACTTCTTTAAATTACTGAATTGACCAAACAAACTAGAGAATCTGAATATCAAAGTATTTAGCCACAATCAAGCATCATGTTCAAACCATGCTAATAAATACTAACAAGTCGATGGAGTATCACTCAAGCATGAAAAATTAAATCATCCTACAATTTCAATTGCTTCATTATCTATTCAACATTTGCAATACCTTATCACCAACATGGCCAAAGCTTTATATGGTGGACTTTCCTAAAACTTGCTTATACATGCAAAACAATGACTAATTAATGAAGTACAACAAAATATTAAGAAAGAAGGGTTTCTTGTTGATTAATCAAGGAATGTTGTGGGATTTTCACCTATTGATTCAATCATAATACCTATAAGGAAGAATGACAAGTGCATTATTAACTGTTTAACATATTGCAGCAAGAAAAAATAAAAAAGATAAAGGGAAAAGCAAAGTGATCATCATGTTCTATATTTGATTGACTTGGTATTCTCGCTATGTTTCCTTTTATCTTTGGGATACATAGTTTACTTCTTAGAGAGAATTGCAAATAACCCCTGTGATCATTAAAATGGGCAAAAAACTCCTATGAAAAAAATATACAATATGGACCTCATGTTTTCTAAAATCAAGCAAAAACCCCCGTCAAGACAAGGAATGAATTGCACATGCCTTTGAAAACTGTGAGCTAATTAAATTTTTTGAATGGGTTGCTAAATGGATCTTAGACATCCTTGACTGCTCATATTTTTCTTTTAAATTAATGTTCATAATTTCAGTCCACTTAACCTCATTATCAATGTTTTCTTCAAATAACAAATCATCAAAAGAAAAATCACTCTCTTGGAACTCAGCTGAGAACACAAAATCCACCCATCTGTTTCTGCATCAATGCTACTATCTGATTCAACCTCATTGTCAACCTCATTCATCTTAGTATCATAGATTACTAATAATTCTTCGTCACGATAATAGTCCACCTCTATCCCATGATTCAATGTTTGTGATTGTGACAATATATGTTTAGATCTCATGTGACTTTGGAAACTAAACCTCCCACGAGTATGCTCAATGAATGCACCTAAAACCCTTTCACTAACCACTATGTTAAAAAAATTCTTAGCATCCTGATCTTGCAATAAATGTTCTAATTTACTACAATCATCAGGGTCTCTCAAATTATAATAGATTATTAACTCTATAGTGTGACCTAGTTCTTTATATGAGTGAGCAAAATTATTCATTAGCAAAAAAAAAAAAAAAAAAAAACCAATTAACTGACTGAATTGAAACTGAATTCACCAAACCGTTTTGTTCAATTGATTATCAATTTGGTTAGTGGTTAATTTTTTTTATAAGTTTTTGGTTTTCAATTCAATTTGATTAAATTTTTTTTAAAAAATGGTCAAAAATAGATTTAACAAAATTCTTTAGAATAGAAGTATTATGTACTTTGTATCACCAATAATTTTACTTGATTTTGTGATGTTTGCAGCTAGTCTATGCATCTATATCTATGTTAATTTTATGATTAATTTTATAGGGTAATCTAGATTAATTATGTACATCTACAGTCTAGCTACACTTTATAAGCTCCTATTTATTTGCAAAACTTTTTATGGATCATTATTTGCTATAGAAAATGTACCCAAGGTAATTGTAAGAAATAGCATGGAAATTTTGTGTAGACCATTAGACTGTGTGGATAGAGCTACACTATTATAGTTTTTATTGAATAATGATGTTGAGAAAAAAAATTAAATAAAAATTGATTAATTTGTGAATTATCTGAATTGAATAAGAAGTTTTTGGTTAATTTTGTCGATTAACTAAAAAATTAGATTTGGTAAACGGTTATCAATTTTCATACATTTGATAAAATGACCAATTGATTTGGTCGGTCAATTTATTGAACCAACTAATGCTCTCCCTTAGTTCTCTGACCATATCATATATTGCATTGAAACTCATTTTAGCTGATTCACAAAAGTCAAAGGACTCACCTGACCATCAACATAGAGCCTGCCAATAGATTTAAGAAATTGTCCTCTGTGATGTATTTTTTTAGTAAAACAATTGCTCAAGGATTCCAAAAATATAAAAGATAAAAGTAGTATATGAATAAGAGAAGAAAAAAAAAAAAAAACAAGCAAGAAACAAAGAAGAAGAAGAAGAATACAAGATCTGGAATTGGTCCAATTTGTGCTAAGATTGATTACCAGAGGAGAAGACTGTGTTAAGTTGGGTAATATAATGGTACCTAATTCTTATTCTTCAACTCTTTAAGGCTCTTTTAGTTATACTTCACTAAATTGCAATTTAGGTAGTGTCATGGAACCTTCTTCTATTATGCTCCTCCTAATTTGTGTTAAGTACTTAAGTAGTGTAATAGTACCTCCTACTGCTTTTTCTTCAACTCTTTAAAGCTATTTTTTGTTATGTTTTTTCTTATTTTATACTTTACCACATTGCAGTTTTTGCTTTTTCACAGTGTCAAAAGTTTCTTATATAAATTATTAGTCAATAATGTGGAGTCTCTCTATCCTTGTCTAGATGTTTCTTGGTCAAATTTTCATGCCATTAAATCATACAGGGAAAGTAAATGCAACAAATATTTTTCTTTTCAAATGTGTAGTGCAATGATGTTTAATGTCTCAATGTATTTTTATTCTTTTGTTTGTTTTTCAATGTGCAATGCTAAGAATAAAAAAAGAAAAAAAAGAAAAAAAGTAAAAGCAAACAAGCAACAAACAAAAATGAAGAAGAATAGCGATAAAGGCACTAAAAGTTGGGACATGAGGTCCAACTTCTTGTACCCCGCATAGAATCTGCGTAATGAATCAATAATTGGGCACACATTGCTAACAATATATGTGATATGGTAATAAAAATTCCAATATGTTAGCATTTCATTAACACCAAAGCTACCTCTCAATCAAAATGTAACTTGCATTAAGCATCCCATATCTAGCCAGAACCTCATTATATCTATTACAACAACAAATAACAATTTTGTCTAGAATATTCCAACCCTTTTAACCCTACATTGTTCAATATGATCTATCAAATTCTATGTGGATAAAGAGCTAACTAAGTAATATCATACATTATCTTTTGGAACAAGACTTGCAAGAAAAAGATAAATTCAATAAAAGAATTGCAAGTTAAAGATTTTCTTACTATAGGCAGGCACCTGAAGACTATTCCTTAATTTTCATACAGTTGCTCTAATGCTAATCGAATTTCAAGGTCAATTTTATGATATTTTGATTTTTAATATGGTGATTGAATGGTTATGTAGACAACACTCAATCAATTTAGGGATGAACACCAACACCTCTTTTTGTTCCTTCATTTCTATATAGGTGAGTTTTTTTGCAAAAAAGGACAAATAAATTCTAAATGTTTAGGTGAGATATTAACCTAAGGTGCTTGGATAGTTTTTCCCTTACCTAATTGGGGTTATTTTGATAGAAAAATTAATCGGGGTGTAACTTTTGAAAGAATATACTTTCAAGGTGTATTATGCCATTTTTGTGTTTTTAGGATGCAGAATGCCTATTAGATATTTTTTTTAGCGTGCAAAGTGCAAATTAACCCTGAACTAGAGAAAAATATGCCTTTAGAAAATTTTCATATTTTTCACTCACAATTGAGCCATCACACAGTTCCTGCATTATAGCTCCATTAGCCCCCTAAAGCCAATTGTGGCTCACCCTTACCATTTGGCAAACCTTTTTCTTGGAGTGACATTTCATTCACTCTGTAGAAAACCATCTATTAGCATCTATTATAATTGTTCGGCCAGGAGTTTGCCAAAAATATATTAAGAACTTATTCCTTGCTTACCAAATTGCAAATTTTGCTTCTTCATGGTGTTAGAAGCTTCTTATATGAATTATTAGTCAATAATGCGTAGTATCGCTATCCTTAACTAGATATTTTTGGGTCAAAATTCATGCCATTAAATCATATAGGAAAACTAAATGCAACAAGTATTTTACTTTTCAAATATGTTGTGCCAAGATGTTTAATGTTTTAGTATATTTCTATTATTTTTGTTCATTGCCTTTTAATGTGCAACTCAAAGAGTAAAAAAATAAAAAATAAAAACAAACAAGCAACAAACAGAAAAGAAAAAGAATAGCGATAAAGTCACTAAAAGTTGGGACATTTGGTCCAACTTATAGTTCTTGTACCCCACACAAATTCTACATAATGAATTAATAATCGGGCACACATCGTTAACAACATAACACATGTGATATGGTAATAAAAAATCCCAATATGTTAGCATTTCTTTAATATTAAAGCTTCTTCCAAATCAAAATGCAACTTGCATCAAGTATCACATATCTAGTTATAACCTCATTATATTAAAACTACAAGACAACAATGTTGTACAAAATATCCTAAACTTTCCTAGCCTAAATTGTCCAACCCAATATAATCTATCAAATCCTACATAGATAAAGAGCTAACTAAGTAAAATCATACATTAACTTCTAGAACAAGATTCATTAGGGAAAGAAAATTTTAATAAAAAGGTTGCAAATAATTATTTTTTTACTATAGGTAGGAGCTTGAAAACTATTCCTCAATTTCAATACCATGGCTCTAATGGTAATCAAATTTTAAGGTCAATTTCATAAAATTTTTAGTTTTGAGATGGTGATTGAACAGTTATGAAGAAAACCCTCAATCAATTAGGGACAAACAACTCTCTTTGGTCTTTCTATTCTACATAAGCCAAGTTTTTGCAAAAGAGGGATAAATTTTGAATGTTTAGGTGAGAGATTAACCTATAAAGTGTTTGGAAATTTTTTCCTCACCTAAATTGGGCTATTTTGATAGAAAATTAATTGGGGTGCAACTTGCCAAACAAAATATATTTCCAAGGCATATTTTGCTGTTTTTGTGTTTTTTAGGATACAAAGTGCTTATGAGATTTTTTTTATAGAGCATTGTGCAAATTACCCTTGAACTAGGGAAAAGATAAGCCTTTAGAAGACTTTGACATTTTTCACTCACAATTGGGCCATCACAAGGTGCCCGCAATATAGCTCCATTAGCTCCCTAAAGTCTTTTGTGGCTCACTCTTGCCATTTTTTAAGACATTTTCTTGGAGTGATATTTTATTCATTCTATAGTAAACTAGCCATTGGTGTCTACTCTAATTGTTTGTTCAGGAGCCTAGTCTATCATGGGGCATTATAATTATGTCAACCTTATGGAAAATGCAAAAACCCAAAACTGCTACATTTTGGTAAGTTTTGAAAGTAAACTAGGGTTATGCTACCACTTTAACAAGGACTAGTGAATATAGTGAATTGAATCATGAAAGCATAATTGTAGGAAACATATAGAACCTTGGGATTGGTTCGGCAAGCAGTGTCTCGTGCTAGTTTGAATGCATCAATGCCATCTGTTACGCCATCACCAACAGCACCAAGCATTCTCAAGTCATAAGTGTTCCAATTCTAGTTAGGAGATGGGTTGGCATCCTCAAGTAAGCCAAACAAGAAACAAGATTTATGAGTGAAAAGGCATATGAATTTATTTTTTGACAGTCTTCTGACAGACAATCCATCAGATATGTTCACTCCTTTTTGCGCCAAATCCCCTCCAAATCTACAAACGGTTTTTTGTCAGATTTCTAATGAAGCCATTTTTCCTTGTAAATCAATCGGAATCCATAAAAAATTTACGACGGAAGAGAAAATTTCTAATAGAAGCTGCCTGTTGGAAATTTCCATTGAAAAAACAATATTTTTCTGTAGTGAAAAATAGACGACTAACCATGTAACCAAAGAAGTACAAAGCAAAAGGAGTGTAATATATAATCAACTTGCATGACTTTATTATTTGAATTTGTAACTATTACATAACATTTATTGCATAATATAAAGAAAATATTGTAATTTTGATACATAGTTCCTATCTCACCAATACTTGGAAAATTTAACATATCAAGAACAGAGTAAGAAAGTACCATATTCACTATAAAAAGTTTATATAAACTTTCATTTTTTATTTTTACAATTGACTCTTTAAAATTTAAATATATTACAAATACCGCCTCAAAGAACTTACAAATTGCCCTTAGAAGTAGTTTTAAAAGTTTACATATTTCTTTTGGTGCATCTAAGAAAGGACTTTATCGTTGGATGGCACAAAATGTTATAGGGTTATTAGTAATTTGTGAAATAATGATGATCCTACGCCAAATATTAGGGTGAACCGTAATTTGCCCTTATTTTACTAAGCATATCAACTATGCTTGAAACCTATAAATTCATTTATATATATATATATATAAATTTATATGTTAAAACTTATAGCATAAATAAAATGCATTCATTTATTCGTATGAATTGACATTATTGATAGAGAAAATCTAAACACTATCTAGAAAATTATTTTTGCAATGAGTAAAGATTTTCAAATTATTAGAGCTAATAAATCTGTAAAATCTTAAAGGCATTCGAGTTATTATTTAATTGTTTATAACTAGTTACCATTTTTTTATAGATCATATAACTTAGTTAATATCATATTTGCATATTTTAATTATCTGTATATTCAATATAATTTACGATAAATATTCTATTGCTTAATAAATAAAGTAATTAGTTATGCCAATACATATTATAATTTTCAAAGAGTAATAAGAGGCCAAAGAAATTGGATTCTTTTTTAATAGAGTGAAATAGCCACACTAAGTTATAATTGTTTTAATATATTTTCTGAATGCAATGTCATAATAGTGAATTAATACAACTATTATTCAATTCTTGTGAATAAGATGGTGAACTTAAATCAATCGAAATCGAAGTCGGATGAATCAAGGGGTATATTTGGACATTAACCCATTTTTTTAAGAGCTTGGTCTGACCCCACATCAAATGGAAAGGCTGAAGCGTCGATTGATTGAAAGCTTACAAAAATTTATCAAGATAATTAAAGAATTTAGGAAAACAAAATTAGCTCGCCTTTGTTAGTTGTAATTATTTTCTGAATCTATTTTCTAATTAGACATTCTAGATTTATTTCTCTATGTAAGATTCCTGAACCAAACTCCACAAAGCGGAAATAAAAAGGAGGTGGAATTGGAAAATGGATCAAGCTACTCTTGATTTTATCAATAGTTAAAAGTTTATTGGAGCTGGATTAGTAGATCATGATATATAAATTCAAAATTGATTTTTTTTTAAATTTGATGAGATTTAAAATTTAACTTGAACATGAGTTGACTAATTAAAAGAATATATAATAATAGAATGTGTATAAAAGTATCTATCTACGCATTTAAGGGGAAAAAAAAAATGCCAGCAAGAGAAAAATTATGCCAGTATATATATGTTGTTGATGCTAATATAAATGATAAAATCGAAGCTTTATATATATGACACAAGCAAAACAGAAACCAAAAGAAAGACAAGTCATAATCCCAATATTTTAAAAAATAAAATAAAATTAAAAAAAAAAGGTATGGTCCCAATATTTTATTATGAACAAGGACATCACTATTTCAAGTTAATGATTATTTTCAATGACCCAAAACTTCATAGCTATCTCAATACCTCATCTAGTTTTGATAAAACCCGGTGTGCCTGCAGCAGATAAATAGAAACACAAGTAAATTAATATTAGTGAACTTGATGTTGAGGTAGGCGCTAATCTGAAGTACGTAGATTATTTGATCAGCAAGTTAAAACTTTTACCTTTCGAAGGGAGTCGTAATTACCATCAGTAAAGGAATTGAAACGAACTTTAAGGCTTTGGTTCTCCAAGCTCTGTTGTTACTCTTGTATTAATATGGCTGAAGCCATAGCAGAAGGGCTACATTCAAATAATTCTAGCATTTCAAGTGCTGGAATTTCTCCAATTTCAGAAGGGATCTCCACTAAGTGGGGGTAGAAACTAAGACTTCAATGCTGAAGGAGGGGGAAGTGAGTATCTCTTGCCCTCCACTGCTGCAAATTTGACACATGAATGAGCAAAAACTTTAATTTACTGAACTCCCCTTCCTTTGGTTCCCAAAGCGAGCCTTCGAAGGCCTCATCTTTCAGTTTTAGCACTTGGAGATTTGGCAATAAACCTATGATACTCATTTTTGTCCAAGAAATTCTGCAACCACTTAAAGTCAGCTTTTTGAGGCTATGAGGGAAAGCAAAGCTTACAGGCAAAGGTGACGGCCTCGCAGCTGGAGAACTCTTTCCAATGAAGAGGCATTTCAACGTTTCAAGTTGGTGTAGGCAAACAAAATTGTTGAACTCATAGGATGACCACTTGGTATGCATATTGTAAAAGTACGAAACTCCGAATTTCTTCAAATTCGGCATGATTTCAAAGACTTTTCTCGTGCATCTAAAATTTCTTACTTCTGAAAGTGTCAATAAGTTTTCTAGGATAACAGAATCTTTCCCTATAATTTGTGTAGGAAAAAGGTAAGGCAAGAAACTTCTCTCAAACAGAAGATGCCTCAGTCGTGGCATTTCCCAAATGCTTGCTGGTAGATATAAATTGTCGGCAATTGATGTGAACACCCCTCCACAGACAATTGAAGTTTGAAGATTCTGCAATTTTGATATTGATGTTGGAAACTTGCTCATGCCTCTATAGTTGAAAGCAATGTACCTCAAATGAATTAGCTTGACTATTTTCTATCGGAGACTCATACAACTTTATTGTGAGTGCATCTAATACCCTGCGTAGCTTAGAACTCATAGTAAAGCGCATCAATTGATTATTTGAGCGGCGCTCACAAAAATATATAAGAGAACGAACATATGACTCGTGGACTTCTGTAAGCTGATTCAAAATATTTGAATGAATACTTACTCGGCTTTGATTATTTCTGCCTTCTGGAAAAGTGTAAGCATTCCTATTCATTATCTGAAGAAATTTCTCATCCTCAGCCTTTTTCACACACAACTCCCTCAACAGATCATGGATGATGCAGGTTTTAATTTCACCATTATGATTTCTAGTGTGAACCATAATGAGACTTCTATCAATGAGATCCTTCAAGTAATCCTCTGCCACCTCCTCGAGGCTTTTATGAGTTAGTGGCCTTATGAAGCCCTCAACAACCCAGAGTTTGATGAGATTCGAGATAGAGATATCATAATCTTCAGGAAAAATTCCCATATAAAGAAAACAAGCTTTCAGATGTTGAGGCAAGGAATTATAACTCAAAGATAAAATATCCATGATCTGACCATCATTTCTGGCTATTGCTGAGTATACATTTTCTGCAATGAACTCCCAATAGTCTTGTGTCCTGCTACCTTTGGAGAAGAGGCCGCCAATCACGACAATTGCAAGTGGAAGCCCTTTACAATTCTATGCAATCTTCCTTTCAATTTTGTCCAATGCAAAAGGGCAACATTCTTCCCCAAATACCTTTTCATGTAGTAAATACCAACTTGCTTCTAAACTTAGAAGACTCATGTAATGAATAGGGCTATAAGAGTTAGCATAAATAGCCACTTCTGATAAACGAGTAGTAACAATAATTCGACTACTTTTATTATCATTTGGGAAAAATCTTTTAACATCATTCCAAACTTTGATATTCCAAACGCCATCCATCACAATGAGGTATCTCCTACTCTTCAAACTTTTGTAAAGAAGCTCTTGTAGTTGTCCAATGCTTTTGTGATGCAACTCACCACCAATATGTCTTATGGAATGTAGAAGACCCGTAAGCATTTCTTGTACATGGTATTCCTGGGATACCACTATCCAGGCACGAGTATCAAAATGATACTCAATAAGTGAATCATTATAGAGATTTCCCGCGAAAGTTGTCTTACCAATACCATCCATGCCAACAATGGAGATAATGTCGAGTTTAGATGGTGATCCAGTTAGCCGATCTTTAATTTGAATAAAGTCTTCATCAAGTCCCACCATATTAATATTGCTTTTATTTCAGGCAAAAAATATTCTTGGTTGCAGATCTTCTACTCTCCGTGGCTGCTTTATATTAGATAGTGCTTCCAAGATCTTGTCAAATTCATTTATCATCTTCTCTTAGCCTTGGAATTCCAGATCCATATTTTGATGCACATACTCCAGCAACCTCTCAGGTAGATGGATGTTAGGAATGGTATTCTGGAGAGCTAAAATCATCCCACCAAAAAGCTGCTAACTCGACGACTTACAGGTTTTGAAAGGACATGCCTTGAGACATGGGATTCTATGATATCTTGTGCTTCAAAGGATGCATATATCATTTGCCCTACCAAATGATTGATTCTTAAGCCGCTTTTTTGTGAAAATCTTCCAGAACAACTAGCAAACGACTAACCTTCTCATGGAGAGATGCAATGTACATGTGTTGGTGCAGAGGTAGAGAGATATGCTCTAGTGTTTGTAATAGTGAACTTAGAGCAGCATAAGCCATCTCTAATCTCCTTGGAAGCAATCAAGCAGGCTTTCAGTTCATGTAATTAGCAATTTCATACATCACACTGCTCAAGGCATTATTGAGTGAAGATAATATGTGGTATTAATTTTTGGGTTATTTTATTCATGTATGTACAATCGGCTAGTCTATTGCCACGTTTTAGGATAACAAACTCTCTACACAAGAATGCAATGAGACATAATAAAATATTATAAGGTCATCAATGGTTGCCTTTATTGTTAACTTTTCTTTTTTATTTTTTTTTAATTAGTTTTTTGTCTTTGGTATTGATTTATTTGTCAAAATAAAAATAAATTTTGTATTATATGTATAGAAATATTTAATTACTAGATTGAAAATAATATTTTAATATAATGAATTGATTTGTGTGTCTATTTTTCATATCAAGCAAATAATATCATAATAAACTATTTTCACTTAAACTTATAATCAATCTCATTGTTTTTTTATGTATCATCTGCTAGTGGTGTTGGCACTTTTGCGCCCTCCCAAATGACCCACTTTGGCACTTCTGCCCATGAGATTTAAAAACCTAGATTTTGCACATTTTTAATTAAGAAGTGATTGGTCGTAGGTACCTGTTGTAACTCAGAAGGATCTATTGCAGAAATAATGAAATAACAGTAAAGTAATTCGATGGAATTATGATAATAAGATTTAACGTGGTTTGACGATGTGCCTAATCCATCCAACAAAGAAAAGAAATTTTATTGATCTCAAATCAAAGTACAAGTACAAATTTGAATCCCATAAATCTCACGAAAACACCTAACACCCTCGTTCTAAACTCCGTTTGAGAGAATTACTCAAAAGTATTAAAGAAGCCCTTGTGTTGTGTTCGTGATACTTTTTCCGAAAAGAAAAACTGATATTTATACCCAAAAACAGAAGCCCAAGGCCCGTGGGCCTGCGCTATGTCGGGGCGCACAAAACTTGAGCCCCGACATGCACAAATCTACTTGTGCCAAGAAAAAACCGAACATGGGTAGAAACTTTGAGCTGGGGCACAAAAAACTTGAACCCCGGCACAACGTGTGTTTTCATGCCTTTGTCACCCATTTACACGCCTTGGCATACCTTGCCTCAAGCCACGGCGCGCGGCGTACTTCCAACACGCACCGGGGTGTGTTCTCGAGCTTATTTCGACCACTTTGCTCCGTTTCACTCCATTTCTTCCGTTCCTTGTAAATTTTACCTCAAATTTCAAGGCAAAATTAACAATTCTCCACCTTAACTTGAAATTCACCATCATTTTTCTTTGTCCCTGTCCCCAAAAGGGCTTGTTATTTGAGTCTGCAAACATTAACCAAATCCAAGCAATGCTCGAATTTGATTCCTGGAACAGCCTTAGTCAATATGTCTGTCGGATTATCCTTAGTCCCAACCTTGTCTACCAAAATGACACCTTGAGACACCATATCCCGGATAAAGTGATACCTCACATCTATATGCTTTGTTCTCTCATGAAATGCTTGATTCTTTGACAAGTGTATGACACTCTGACTGTCACAAAATACCTTAGTGATCTTAGAAGTCATACCTATATCATCTATCAGCCCCTTTAGCCAAATGCCTTCCTTAACACCTTCAGCCAAAGCCATGTACTCAGCTTCTGTAGTGGACAATGCAACTGATGACTGCAAAGTCGCATTCCAGCTAACTATACAACTTGATACACAAAACACATAGCCCGTTATGGACCTTCTGCTGTCCAAATCTCCTGTATAATCCGCATCTACATAGCCAATAATTCTTATTGTAGAATTCGATTGACTATACCTCAAACATCTATCTACAGAGCTTCTCAAATACCTCATGATCCATTTCACAACCTGCTAACGAGTCTTTCCTGGCTTGTGCATATACTTGCTCACAACACTGATTGTATGTGAAATGTCTGGCCTAGTGCACACTATGGCATACATCAAGCTACCCACTACACTAGCATATGACATATTTGACATGTGCTCCACCTCCTCCTCAGTACTCGGTGATAGATCTGATGAAAGCCTGAAATGAGCGGCAAGTGGCGTACTAACTGGCTTGGACTTATCCATCTCAAATTGCTCAAGTACTTTCTCAATGTAATGTTGTTGAGATAAGTACAACAATACTGCGTGTCTATCCCAGATGATTTCTATGCCCAATATCTTCTTTGCATCGATCAAATCCTTTATCTCAAATTCTTCACTTAACTGAGCTTTTAATTGGTTGATCTCAGATATGTTTCTAGAGGCAATCAATAAATTTGAATCCCACAAATCTCACGAAAACACCTAATACCCTCATTCTAAACTCCGTCTTGAGAGAATTACTCAAAAGCAGTAAAGAAGCCCTTTGTTATGTTCGTGATACTTTTCCCGAAAAGAAAAACTGATATTTATACCCAAAAACTGAAGCCCAAGGCCCATGGGCCTGCGTCCAGGCATGCACAAATCGTCTTGTGCCAAGAAAAAACCGAACATAGGTAGAAACTTTGAGCTGGCGTGCAAAAAACTTGAGACCCGGTGCAAAGTTACTGTTCACTGTGCGAGGGGGCGCACGACGCGTGTTCTCATGCCTTTTTCGCCCATTTACATGACTTGGCGCACCTTACCTCGTGCCTTGGCGCACAGCGTCCTTCCAACACACACCGGGGTGTGTTCTCGAGCCCATTTCGACCACTTTGCTCCGTTTCGCTCCATTTCTTCCGTTCCTTGTCAATTTTACCTCAAATTTCAAGGTAAAATCAACAGTGCCATTTTTTGAGGGACCACTTTCAAGATCTCTCCCCTGCCCTTGGTCTTATTATCCCATCCCAAGCAAAAAGATACCCTCCCTCACACCATTTCCACCCTGGTTCTATTTTAGGTTTTTTTTTTTTACCACATCAACAAAAGTACAATTAAAAGAAAAAAAACACTTCAAATAATATTTCCTCCTCTACCTCAAAATTTTAATTTTCATATTATTTTAATGTGCATAATATTATTTTAATATATTTAGTTTGCTCTATGTTACTTATTTTTATATTTATATCTTTATCAATTATGTAATTAATTTTAATTTTTAAAAATATGTAAATAAACATAGAAAAAATTAATAAACATAGAAAAAATATTAGCGATTAGCTAGTTTATAAATCTTGCTTACAAAAAAATTTCACAATGATAAAAAAATTTCAGTGAGCAATAAAAATATAAATAAAATTTACACTTAAATATATGAATAATATAATTTTATATAAATATATAAAAATTAAAATTTACGTATAATTTTTATAAAAAAATCATTATTATAATATATTATATAAAATAAAAATAATTAAAATAATAGAAAAATAAAATCTTTTGGTTAATGCTCTATATTTAAAACTCTGACCAAAAGGATCTAAATATCAAATTCAAATTTGAAACTCACACAAGACCTAAGTAGACTCTTCTAAATATTATTTTAGAAAATAACACCTGAAATAATATTAGAGTGGAGATGGCCAGCTTCGACAAGAATTCCTACCAAACAAATGGGCAAAATTGTCATCCAATATCTCTGAAACCCCACCTTGACCTCATTGACATATTGTTGCCGTCCACCTCCACCATCCACCATTCACCATTCACCATCGACGGCTTGTAAATACCCCTTTTCTTATGCACCATCTTCGCAAATATCCAAATTTTCTCGCTCTATAAATTCAGATGTACATCTTCATTTAACCATTGAACTTCATCATGATGGCCACTGGCACATTAGTCTTTACGCCTACTAAGGGTCAGTTAATTTTAAAATTGCATTTTCAAACTCAATAACAGTGCAAAAATAATTTCGCCTTCACTAAGTATGATCAGTAAATTATTAATATATTCTCAAAATATACATAAAGTTTCTTTTTGAAATATTATATGCTCAATGAATTTGCTAAATTGCAACTCTTTTAATTATTATTAGAACTTTTTAGCATTCCATCAGTAAATTTATATAATGTATTTGATAACTCAAAATCAACTTTGAGTTAATAAAAGTTTAAATTCAAATTTAGAGCCACCTTGTGAGTAAAGATTCGTGCTTGAGTTGTTTTAAACTTGATTCAATTCAGTCGATTTCGATTTTCTATTTCAAGTCCATCTCAAATTATTTGTAGCCTAATTCGAAACTCGTGAACTGATTTCGAAGCCAGTATAATCTTTAATATTTTTCTATGTTAACGATATACACGTAATATAAATATAAATTTATGATAGTTTGTAATTTTTGGAAAACTTATTTATGATGGTTGTAATGTTTGCGAAAATTAATTATCACTACAAAAAATAAAATGTTACTGATACAAAAAAAAAAAAAAAAAAAAAGTGATGATGTAAAAATTATCACTAATGGCATGTACAAAATAACAATAATTTTTATTTTGTCACCATGATAACTTTAAGGGATCATAATTTTTGTTTTGTCACAATGTGGTTCAATAGTGACAAAAATTAATATTTCAATTGTCATTATTAACAATTAGTAACAGCCTTATAGTAACAACTTAATAACTATAACATTGTCGCTATAATTTGTTGTTGTAACCCAGAAAGACCAACTAACTATAATTGAGAAATACTTGCAAAGTAATTCAGTGAAAGAACATAAGATTTAATGTGGTTCGGCAGTGTGTCTACTCCACCCGACAAAGAGATGAGTTTTATTGATTTCAAATCAAGTGTCAAGTACAAATTCAAGTCCCACAAATCTAAAGATCTTGGTTGAGTAGGGTAAAATTGTGTTCCCTTAGGAACCGTACATGCACCTTTTAATGCATACGGTTCAAGAAAAAAAAAGTGGGGATCCTCGTACATGGTGAATAACCAAATTCCAATTGAAATGAAATCTTTAGGATAAATCAATGCAATTTAGGGGGAATCAATGAAAGGACATCAATTCAAATCTTGGATTTTCGAATTGAGAGAGATTAAGAATTCTCACTATTTCTTAGATTCATAGACCTAATTCAATTCAGTAGGGTCTTTCATTCACATTTTTTTCCCACCAAGAATGTTTTCTAAAACTCTTTGACCCCCGAATTTTTAGTATCCTACTTTCACACAATTCACAGGGTTCAATGAGCCAGAATGAGGCTTCATCCCCGAGCGTAAGGGCCTTATCTAGAGCTAGCTCTGGTGTCGATCACGTTTCTGGCTCCTGAGAGAAATTCGGTTTGGAAGAAAGAAAGGATGAACTAATTATTGCGAATTTGAAAGAGAGAAAGGGGGATTTAGGCGAAGAATAAAGAGTTTATGACGTTAGAACTACTCTGGAAACAGAGTTAAATATAAAAAAGAAGGGGTGGGTTTGGATTTATCCAACAGATGGAAAAGGAAAGACGGGCTAAAACAAAAGATTACCTCGTGACCAATTCTACCTTTAACGAAGTAAAAAAATATGAAAGTCAAGCCCAAGATGGAAGGGACGGAAATCCTAACCTCCGTTAGAGAGAAAAATATCAAAAATAGTCTAGAACTACTTTGAATAGGGTTTACTCTAGAAAACCATGAAAACAAATAGGGTCTAAATACCCCAAATATCACAAAATGGGCTTGGGTCTTGCGCTATGCTGGGGCGCACAAGTGCATCAAGAGAGTAGAATGTTTTCGCTGGGGCGTAAAACATTTTGCACCCTAATGCAAAAGTATCCTTGGCGGACTTTTGCACCGTAGTGCAACTGGCAAAAGTTTTGCCTAGGCTTGCGCCTGGGCCTGTTTTCCTTTGCGCCCCAATGCACAACATTCTATCTATTGGTGGGGCACTCCTCATCATGTTGTATTGACATCAACTTGCCTGTTTTCATACTATTCTGCACCGTTGTTGTGCCGTTTTCACTATTTCTCGCCATTTTCAACTAGAATTTCAAGGAATACTCAACAATTCTCTACCTTGATTTGAAATTCTCCATCCACCGTCTTTCTCTCCCCCAAAAGGGCAATTATCTGAGTTTGCAAATGTTTATCAAATTCAAACAATGCTTGAATTTAATTCTTGGAACGGTGTTCGTCAACATATCTTTGTCTCCCACAAGCTCCTCAGCCGAACTTAAAGCATAAGCAACCATATTTGAAAATGTAAAATCCTGTGATGGTTTGCTCTGCCTCCTCTCTCTATCGCAAGCTAAGTTATAGTTGTGTAGTGAATCAGTTTCTTGCTGCTGATTCATCTATCACTTCTGTTTTTCTTTTGAAATTTGTGGAGTGCTAATGTCAAACTCCACATTCTCATTAATTCCCTTTTGACTACTTTCACCCTACTCCATATTCTTCAACAAAGCAGACTCATCGAATGTCACATCCCTACTGATAATCACCTTAGAGCCCTTGTCATCAGTACACCACAAATGATAACCTTTGACTCCATCTGCATAGCCTAGGAATATGCACTTTCTTGCCCTCAGCTCAAGCTTCTCGTCACGAACATGAGCATAGGTCGGACACCCAAATGCCCTTAGATTTGAGTAACCAGCAGGAGACCCTACCAAAACTTCCATTGGTGTGATGCAGTCCAAAGCAGTCGATGGTCACCTATTCACAAAATAACAAGTAGTATTAACAACTTCAGCCCAAAAATCCTTGGACAATCTAGCATTAAAGAGCATGCATCTAGCTCTATCCAAAATAGTCATGTTCATCCATTCTGCAACTCCGTTCTACTGTGATGTACGAACAATTGTGTGATACCTCACAATTCATTCCTTATCAAAGAACTCCTGAAATTTCTTGTTGCGAAACTCCAAGCTATTATTAGTCCTCAAGCATTTTCCTCCTTCCCAGTCTACTTCTCAGTTAAGGTCCTCTACTGTTTGAACTTGACAAATACTTCATCCTTATGTTTCAACATGTACACTTATACTCTCCATATGAAGTCATCAATAAATGTCAGTATGTACCTTGCACCACACTTTGAGGGAATTTAAAAAGGCCCCCAAAGATCTGAGTAACTGTAATTCAAGGTGCCCTTGATCCTGTGAACTAAGGTACTGAATTTCACCCTGTGTTGCTTGCTAAGAATACACTACTCACAAAAATCCTACTCTCCAGTCTTTTCTCCACAAAGCAAACCTTGTTTGCTCAACTATGATATTTCCCTCTCATTCATATGCTTAAGCCACATATGCCACAACCTCGTAGCATCATTGAGTGATGAAGAAACTACTATAGTACCAAAAGTTGTACTACCCTACAATTTGTAAAGGCCATTCCTCTTTTCCCCTTTCATGATTAGCATAGCACCCTTGAAAACTGACAGAACTCCATCTCGAGCTCTACACTCACACCCATTCTTATCCAAAGTACCCATCAAAATTAGGTTTTTCTTTAAATCAGGAACATGACACGCATCTATTAGCATCTTTACAATTCCGTCGTATATTCAGATATTAACTGTGTCAATCCCTAAAACTCTACAAGATGTATTGTTTCTCATGAATGCATTACCATCATCGTATTTTTGATAAGTGGTGAATATGGTAGGAACAACTTCTATCTAACATCCACTTGGAATTTAGGTGACTCTCAGTAGCATTGAGAACAAACACTTCATCAGACTCATCCTCAACAAGTCTAGCAACACCATCCCATTTTTTATTAGAAGATTCACCCGAATCTCTTGCCTTTCCATGTTCTGGGAAATTTCATCTCCAGTACCCCTTTTGCCCATACTTAAAGCATTTATCATTTGATTTAGGCTTGCCTCGGGACTTAGATCGGCCTCTATTCCTTACCTTTTCTTTTGGTCTCCCATTCACAACCAATACTTCTTCACTTTATCATTATTGCCTAGGACATGCTTTCTCAATTCATTCGAATTCAATAAGGCATGCACATCCTCCATTGATATCGTATCTCTCCCATACAACAAAGTAGTAACCAAGTGCTTAAAAGATTTAGGTAGAGAACACAAAAGAATTAATGCTTAATCTTCATCCTCAATTTGCACGTCTATACTAGCAAGATCCAATATTACCTTATTGAAATAATCAATACGTTGAGTAATAGATTTACCTTCCTTTATCTTGAGGTTATACAATCACTGCTTTAAATATAGCCAATTTGTAAAGGACTTCGTCATATACAGACTCTCCAACTTTGACCACAATCCTGTTGGTGCACTTTCTGCGGCGACCTCTCTCAGTACATTATCTACCAGCGATAATACAAAAAAAACGTAAGCTTTGGCCATAAATTCATCATTATCCTCATCTAAAACATCTTTCGCAAGAAATCTATGCCTTTTAGCACTCTGTGCGAACCTTGTTGACATAGGAGGGCATGTACCTTTATTTCCACAGTCCAAAGTCGTTTTTCCCATCGAATTTCTCTACCTCATACTTCATGGTGAACATTTGGTCAATTTGGCTCTTGATATCAATTTGTTGTAACTCAAAAAGACCAAATAACAATAATTGAGAAATGCACACAAAGTAATTTAATGAAAGAACACAATATTTAACGTGGTTTGACAATGTGCCTACTCCACTCGACAAAGAGATGAATTTTATTGATTTTCAATTAAGTGACAAGTACAAATTTAAGTCCCATAAATCTCACAAGAATACCCAACACTCTCATCCTAACCTCCGTTAGAGAGACAAATCTCAAAAATAGTCTAGAACTACTTTGAATAGTGTTCACTCTAGAAAACCATGAAGAAAATGGGGTTTAAATACCCCAAATATCACAAAACGAACTTTGAACTTGCGCACTGCGTCGGGGCACACAAAATTTGCACCCTTAGAGGGCAGAATGCATCATGCAGGGCACACAAAGTTTTGTGCCCTGGCGGACAAAAGCACTTACACCAGTGCCCGGCCTGCTTTTGCGCCCTGGCGTAAGTTGCAAAAGGTTTTACCCAGGCTTGCGCTTCGGCATGTTTTTCCTTGTGCCCCGGTGCACAACATTCTATCCATGTGCACTGAGGTGCGCCTTGTCATGCCGCATTGACATCGACTTGTCCGTTTTTGCACCCTTTCTTTGCCATTTTGACTGTTTTTGGCCATTTTCAACTAGAATTTCAAAGCACACTCAACATTTGCCATAAGATTTTAATTATCATTAAGTTATCACCCTAAGTGTATCACTAATTATCAATTATACAACTTAAATATTATTCTTATCACTACTTAATTTTAAAAATCGTTAAGGTGACAAAATAAAAAAATTTATCACACAATGTATATAATTAGTGATAATCTTTAGTTGAAACTCATTTATATTTTTGTTGTATTGTATGTTACAATTTATAAATTTAGGTTATTAAATTTTATTAGTTTATTAAATTAAAATTCAGGCTCAAAGTTCATTTAAAAATTTGAGCTTAGTTATGTCGATCTCGAATTTAAAAAATTAAACTTATTGAACTCGAGTTGGAATTTGAGATTTTTGCCCGAAACTCAGCACAAATCTATTCCACCCTATTTAAAATAATGTAAATTGCTGAATTAGAAAAGTGAAAAAAAAATATATAAATTCATTCAGCATTAAAAATTGAAAAGACATATTATATTGCTCAAGTTAGAAATTTTGGGTTTTGCCCCAAGATACACCTATAATCTTTGGATTGAAAGTCTAATTATATCCTATTTGGTTTGGGACAAAGCCACTGTACATGGCCAGACACGGCTGGGCCTTCATACCTTTATATAAACAGATGAAGAATTTTAAAAGATTATTTTAACATATTTACTTCTAATCAGAATGTTACAAGTAGTATCACTAACTAAAAAAAAATATATTTAATGTACTTCAGCAAAAAAATTTGGCAGATTTTTTTATGAAAAATGTTTCATAGAAAAAGATGTGGTTATGGAAAAAAATATATATAGTGGATTGTCTCACCCACAATTTTGCAGAATTCGACGAAATAGGGGTTGGGTGTTGATGAATTCTTCATCATAAAATAGAAGAGTTTTCTTGAAAGAAAAATTTTCAGGCAGATATTCCATCGAAAATTTGTTAGAATTTGTTTGGATAGCAAATAAAATGTATTGATGCCCTAACTATGAATTAAATCCTTAATTACACATTATATTTTAGTATTCTATGGGTATTATTTGATGAATTTTGTTAGTAATATTAAGTTATGGAGTGATTAAATGCTTATGCAATGAAGAAAATTATTTGAATTATATGATGATTGAATTCATGTTTATCCCTAATTTGGTGTTATGGTCAAACTTTTGGCTATTACATCAAGTGGAACTTGTTAAGAAACTAAAATTCATTACAAGCACCCGCTAAGGGTATTTGGGTTCTTTTGATTGGTTGACACTTAACGATATACCAATAAATTGGCTACATTGTGTCTTTCTCATTTTGTACCTTAGATGGAATAAAGACGGTACACTAAGGCATTTGATGTATGCTATACTCATTTTTGGGGTCTTTATTTTGTTTTTAATATTCATAAGTGTCTCCATTTGAGTGTTAAAATTTTGAATTACAATTGTTGTTTTTTATAGCATGCACAACTTGAGTTTATTTATTTGACTCTCTACTTAAGTGTTATTCAAGGTAATTTTGAAAGATTAATGTACCTAACCCCTCCAAAATAAAAAATAGCCAAAGTCTCTCCTTAAAATATAACAATTAAAAGGTTTATAAACAAAAAACAATCAACAAAATAAAATTTTGTCAATAGACTATAACACCTCAAATCCTGTTATAACTCCAACATAGGCATGCAACCTATAGCACCCCATCTCGGGATAACACCTAAGCTGAGGCACCATTCCAGTTCAAACTTAAATTTCAATTCATCATACAATCAATAGGCCCAAAACATTTCAACTTAACTGATCAGAAGCAGCGAAAATTTCAAACTTAATTAACACGACAAGCACTTAAAGACGTTCCCTGATTCGGCTTCTTATATCTAACATAACATATACAGACCTGAAGTCCTTCACATTAGTCCTAACATATCACATCTTCTCAAAACCAAAGTTTAACATTCAAAAGAGCTCAATAACATACACAAGCACCTATTCTATTACAAAGTATTTCTCTAGCCCAAATCAGGAGTCCATATCTTTCACTTAAACCTATCTGAGAAACATGAATAACACGAGGGGGGGTAAGTCCAAAGGACTTAGTGAGGGATAATAGTAACCATAAGCAATAGGGATTTGTCGAGGAAGAATCAACTCAATAGATCGGAATTTAACAAGTAAATGGGTACATTTCAAAATATAGGCATTAACAAGTTTGGTAAACAAGCGTTGTCAAATTCAAGAATTTCAATAGGTACTAGCTCGGGGGTTGTGACTACTGACTCGAACGGTGCGGCTAGCTCAACCGCTTTACTACGGGAGGTATCGCCATCGGCCAACTCAACCTGTTTACTTCGGGAGGTATCACCGCTAACTCGTTCGGCCCGGAGAATAGCCCAAACTAGACCAGGAACCACACTATCCTTATTACTCCAAGAGCAATTCACAAACAAGCAAGAATGAGTACGAGCAAGCAAACCATTACAGAATATGCATTCCAACGAAACGAGTTAAGACATGTATATCAGATCACCTTATACTAATCAAACAAGTACTTCCATAGCGTGACAGCGTGGCATACAATTGGTGTGCTCATACGAACTGTATGGCGCACTGCCCATACGGATTGTATGGCGCATAGCAAATACCTAAGCGAACCGCTTAGCGTATCGCGGATACCTATGAGGACCACATAGCATACCCTGGACACCTAGGCAGACTACAAGGTGTGTCCCAAGTATCCCAGCATTCCGCGTAGGATTGGCACTCGGCCCAAGTTCAATCTCCAAACAAGTACAAATCAAGCATTTCAAGTTGCCTACGAGGCAATATGTGTTCAACAAGCAAGTACATACAAGCCAACTGGCTAGATATCAGGATACGAGTATGCCGGCAAGGCATATGATCATGATTCAAATAGGAACAAGCAAGTACGATCAAGATAAATACCAGATATGACAGATAGGAGTTCTAGGCGCTAGAACGAACAAGAACGAGTGAAACAAGTGCTAACCCCACTACAACAAATTACACTTTTCGTAACGAATAATTTTGTTACCATAAAGCTGAAATTCGTTATCCAAAATATTGGTAACGAATTTTTCATTACTTGAGTTTATTGCCCTAAAGCCTGTCGCAAAAGGTTTTAGTAACGAAATTTATGGTTTGTTACGAATGATGGACTTATGGCGATGAAATTTATCATTACCAAAATATGATATTAGTAACAAAAAAGTGTAGTAGTTACAATAGATTTTTATAGCGTAATGAAATATTTAGTTACTAAAACATTCGCAATTTTGTTGCATTTTATTTTTTTCGTTACCAATGCATAATATAATGATATTATTTATTTAATTAAGTATAGTTACTAATTGTTTATGTAACAAAATATTTGGTTATAAATAGTTAAATAAAATTTTAATTCAAAAATAAGCATTTTGTTACTAATGGAATAAATAACTAAAAGTTTTGTTATTAAATGTGTGCGCATGGGCTCCTGTTTGGGCTACTTCATATGGATGGGCCATTTGACATCAGGCCTACACCTGCTGGGCCACCGAACTCTGGGCTCAACTCGGGCCATCGCCCACCAGCTCACGGCCCACCAGTAAGAGCGCCATAGGCCGGCCAACCGCAAGATAGCAGTAGCTACCAGCGCCTCGGGCCCACCAGAGCTCAGGCCCAACACCCATACCGGCCCACTAGGCCCTGCCCCCTCGGCTGCCAGCACTGGCCCACCCAAGCATAGGCCCAGCGCCCACGCCAGCCCACCCGAGCACAGGCCCAGCGCCCAAGCTAGCGCACCCGTAAGGCCCAGCTCACACAACGGCCCACCCGAGCGTGGGCAGGCCCATCAGAAAGCCACCCGAGCGTCGGCCCAACGCCCACGCCGGCCCACCTAAGGGCGCACAGGCCCGCCCGCAAGCCCAGCGAAAATTCATCAAGGAACCTGCTGGCTCCTGCACCCATGCCCAGCCTCAAGTAAGCACCTAACCATCTTGGTTGCATATCCAAAAGTTAATATTTGCATTTGCTCAATTACTTATTCATCTCTTCCATATAGAGCTCTCAAGCAATTTCACATGTTATCAAGCAAACATTATTTTATTTTTAAAAATAAAATAATAATTATCATTTGAATAAATAAAATAAGAGTATCAAATAGTGAATTAAAAGAAATAAATAAAAAGTTTGAGATAATTATATAACATAGCTGCATGAAGCAAAGAAATTTTATTACATATATGTATATATAAATTGTTAGGTAAAGGCTTAATATTTTTGTAGAAGAGATTATAATATAAAATACTTTATTTTAGAAATTTATAAAAAAAATATTTATAAAAAATAATTGGCATTAAATATATATAAATATTAAAAAATTGTCATCAAAACCCTTTAAAGCAAAAAACAAAGGGCAATCTAACAAGCAAAAGTAACAATATTATTAATTTTGACAATTTAGAAAAATCAGCACGAAGTTATTCATTCAGAGAATGTTACACTAACCGCAGCCATTTCTTATGAATTCCGCAGCGATTTCAAAAAACCGCCACTAAATGGCTAATTCAGCAGTGATTTAGATAAATCGTTGCTCAACCACCGTCAAATTAATATTTTGCGGTGGTTGAAACAAACCGTCACAAAATATATGCCGCGATTAACCTATTTTCTTGTAGTGTGTGTGTGTATATATATATATATACTATATATGTATATAAGTTTGAATGAAAGATCATACTATATACATAGTTATAAATATTAAATATTATTTAATTCGGAATGAATAAATAGAAAAAATAGATAAAAATAAAAGTAATTTAAATTTTATTGATAAATTATATATATATTATATATGTGTGAATAAGTAGAAATGGAAAAAATAAGTATACATGTATGAATAATTCGAAAAAAAAAAGATAAAAATAAAAATTATTTAAAATTTTATAGATAAATTTATATATATATATATATGTATGTATAAAATGAGAATATATGAAATAATGAGAAATTTTGATTTTGATTATTTGAAAGGTTAACAACTTTTTTTGTTATTCATTATTTTTTTTTTTATTTGCAAAATATAATATGAATATCCAATTATATTTATACAAAAATTTGAGAATGAATACAATAATTTGTTTTTTCTATATTTTATTTTACATTATAATTTCATCCTCATATTTTGTCACTAATTCATTTTTAAAATCAATTTTAAGTTTATAATTATTTTATCAATTTACTATAGTTTTAACTTTATATGACTAATGCCAAACTCTTTTCTTCACTTAATTATTCGATTACTAAGTTATGAGTCAAATTAAAAGGTTTCTATTAACTTATATACTATTTATTTTGATTTATTTTACTTTTTTTTGTCATAACTTAATTGATTTTTAATCAAAACTTAAAATTAAATAAGATTGTTTTTAAAAAATAATTGGCATTACACACACACACACACACACATATATATATATATATTAAAAAATTGTGGACAAAACCCTTTAATCTTAAGAACAAAGAGCAATCTAATAAGTAAAAGAAATAATATTATTAATTGCGGCAGTTTAGAAAAACCAGTGCAAAGTATATGGCGCGATTAACCTATTTTCTTGTGGCGTATATATATACACTATATATGTAAATAAGTACGAACAAAAAATTATATTATTCATATTTATAAATATTAAATATTATTTAATTCGGAATGAATAAATAGAAAAATAGATAAAAATAAAAGTAATTTAAACTTTATTGATAAATTTATAAATATGTATATTATATTTATGTGAATAAGTATAAATAGAAAAAATAAGTATACATGTGTGAATAATCAGAAAGAAAAAAGATAAAAATAAAAATTATTTAAAATTTTATAGATAAATTTATATATATATATGTGTGTGTGTGTGTGTGTATAAAATGAGAATATATGAAATAATGAGAAATTAGAAACAATGATAAATTTATATATATGTATAAAATGAGAAATATATGAAATAATAGAAGAGAGAACTGGGAATAAAAAGAAAAGAAAAGAAAAGAATGAAAAAAAAAATAAAAATAAAATATGATAATAAAAAGTTATTTAAATTGAATTGTATATATGTGAAATGATTAAGGGTAAATTGATCTTTTTATATTAAAATTACATTAAATGAGCAATAAATGTGGAGGGGGAGGCGGTGTGTGTGGTTTTATAAACCATAAAGAAGTTTTTTTGTATGTATATATATATTTTCACATAAGGGTTTGGCACTTATTTCACAAATCACATTAGAGTAAATTGCAACTAGCCCAATAAAATTATTACCATTTCAATGGAGCCCTTAGTTTTCTTTTTTTTTCTAATATAGTGTTTGGTTATATTGGAAAAATTATATTTTTGGTCTCATTGGATGGGAGGTTTGCACTTTCGGTAATTAAGTTGATACTTATAGGACCAAAACTCTAAATTTTTTAATACATTTGGAATAGCACCTCAACTTCCATTAGTATTCAGACAAAACTGTTAAATTAAAAAAAATTAATTACCCAACAGCTCAAAATTTTGACTTATTTATAAAAAATTTCACAAAATTTGAATTGCCCAATCAACCTTCATTAAAAAAATTTAAAAAAATAATAATAAAATTTAAAAATATATAACAAAATCCTCATAAAAAAAATTATATCTCAATATAAATATCATATAAATATATATATATATGTGTGTAATATAAATATAAATATATATAAAATAAATATCATACAAATATATACATAAATATATATATATAATGCCCACCCCCCTCTCCCCCAACCCCTCACCGCCAGCCATGGCCAGCTGCCGCTGGGTCTGGCCATGGTTGGCAGCTGGCCATGGCCAGGCCTAGGGTGGGGGGGGGGGATGTGGAAGAAGGAAGGAAAAAAAAATATATGTATATATATATTTACTTATTTATTTATTGTTAATTAATAAATTTTAATTAAATTAACTTAAATTAAATTTTTTTACTTATGTTATTTATTTAATATCATTACATTATTTTGTTCAAAATAATTAAAAATATTTATTTATTTAAAATTATTAAAATTATCTTGTTAGGATAAAATTTTAGATTTTATTTTTATTTAAATTATTTATTTTGATTAATAAATAAATTTAATTTTTTTATTTATATACACACACACATCAAGGTATCACAGGATTCCAAATCTATATCTCCCACATTTTGACTTATTTAATTTTTATTAATTAATAAATTTAATGAAATTAGTTTAAATTAAGGCTTGTTTGTTTATGAATTGGAGCATTTTGTCAAAATATTTTAGCAATATGGTTTTTTGGAAGTGGGGTTGAAGAATGTGATGATTGTTTGTTTGTATTTTGGGTGGTAGGTGAGAAATGAGAGAAAATTATTTATTTATTTGTGTTTTAGAAGGGAACAAGATATTATATCAATAGTTTTTTTATTGGGTTGATATGGTGAAATAGACATTTTAAAATTCCTAGTGTTAGTATGATATTTTTAGATCTTATTTTTATTTTTAAATTATTTATTTTAGTTAATAATTTTATTTTATATTTAATAAATATATTTAACTTAATATAAATAAATTATTTTAGATATGATTATTTTTTTAATATTATTGAGATGTAATTTAAAAATAAAATCATATTTAATTAAGAGATGGATTTGATTTTTATTTTTATTTTATAATTAATAAATATGTTTAATTAAATTTGATTAAATTACTTTACATATGTTGATGATTTTAAATTTTTATTTTTTTAATCCAACTTTAATTAAAAGATTATTTAGTATTGAAAAAAATTATTAACAAAATTATTTAAATTTATTCTGAGTAATTTAAATAATATTAACGTTAAGCCCCCATGTTAAAGTTACAAATAAGTCGAAGGGCATTTTTGTCTTAAAGATAATCAAAACAGCTTTTGAAGGATATTTTTGAATTTTAATATAAATTTTCAATCAACGTCTACAAATTTGTTAAGGATGCTAACAGTTCTTCAAATATTTAATTAAATATATGGGGATAAAAAATAATTTTATTAAACTTATAGCTATATTACTATGTTTATATTATAATGTTGTGAGTATTTCAAAATAATTTCAAATTTTCCAACTATATTAAAGTTGTACAGTTGATCAATTTTAAAACAATTCGCGTTAATTGAGTATAGAAAATTTTCAATAAATGCATGTTCAAATTGTCCATATCAATATATTATTAGTACATCATATTTTAATTTTTAAAATGAAATTAATTACACGTAAAGACTAAAGTTTAGAATTTATAAACATTTTTTCTAAAATCTTTTTGTTCAAAAACAATGTCCTAATAAATAATAACAAAAAATAGAATTAAACTTTTAACCTCCATAATAATACATCATAATTCATCTTATAATATAAGATAAAATAAATAATTTTTGTAAATACTATTTATACACAAAATGGAGGGAGGAGCACAAATTTGGAGGGAATAAAAAAATAATAAGGGAATTCATTTTTGGAGGGAAACTTATTTTTTGAAGGAAATATAATATGTAGACCAACTAATTCTTAAGGACAATTTGTTCAGGTCTATGAAAGTTAATAATCATTATATTTAATAATATACTTTAAGTTAATACTTTTTTTACACTATATTAAACCACGAAAGTTATCTTCATTTTAGCAATTTATATAGTTAAACATACACACAATTAACATATAGATATCTATAAGTTATAAAAATCTTTAATTGGCCAATACAATGATTAAAATACGAAATGTAAAATTAATAGGCCTAACTTCAGGGACTATTTTCTTTTCATTAAGTATTATGGTAAACTAGATTTCTTTATTTTATTTTGTTATTAAGGTATGTAACTTTTAACTATTTATTTTAAGGAGTTTTTAGAAATTTTCTAAATAAATATTGTAATAAATTATACTAAAAAATTAAATTGTTAAGCACCAAAATTTATAAGTCCAAATTATATGCTATTTAACTATTTTAACTATAATAGAAAATCATTTAATAATTTAAAAAATTATATGTCAATTCATCATATAATCTAAGATAAAAGAAATTAATTTTGCTATAGATTATTTATACAAAAAAAAGTGGAGGAGCTAAAATTTAGAGGAATCGAAAAAATGAAGAGAATTCATTATTGTTAGAGGGAATCAATTTTTTTGAAGAAATCAAGTTAAATTATTATGTCAAACTAATAATAAAAACAATTGTTAATATTTTTTATGGGCCAAATTTTGGAGGGAATACAAAGTTGGAGGGAAACAAAATTGCATTGCCATCCAAATTCATTAAATAAATTTATACATATGTATAAAATAAGAATATATGAAATAATGAGAAATGAGAAATAATGATAAATTTATATATGTATAAAATGAGAAATATATGATGAATCTTCTTTAAATTTTATTGAAATTTATATATATATGTATATATATACTATATATGCACATAAGTATGAATAAAAAATTATATTATATATATGTTTTTATAAATATTAAATATTATTTAATTTGGAATGAATAAATAAAAAAATAGATAAAATAAAAGTAATTTAAATTTTATTGATAAATTTATATATATGTATATTATATATATATATGTGAATAAGTATAAATAGAAAAAATAAGTATACATGTACGAATAATTAGAAAGAAAAAAGATAAAAATAAAAATTATTTAAAATTTTATAGATAAATTTATATATATATATATATATGTATAAAATGAGAATATATGAAATAATGAGAAATGAGAAACAATGATAAATTTATACATATATGTATAAAATGAGAAATATATGAAATAATGGAAGAAGAGAGAAATGAGAATAAAAAGAAAAGAAAAGAATAAAGAAAAAAGAAAAGAAATGAGAAATATTTGAAGTGCTGGAGGGGAAGGGTAGAGATTCTTCTTCTTCTTCTTCTATTATTATTATTATTATATTTGAATTCTTTATTTATATTAATTGAATAATTGAATTATTTTAGAATATTTTTTATTTTAATTTTATTATGTAATCTACAAGTATATAGTTAGGATGATAGACTCAAAATTTTATTGTTTAAGTTTTATTTTGTTATATTTGAATTAATAAATAAAATATATTTATATTTAATAGAATTATTTTATATGTATTTATCATTTTAATGTTATTATGTAATTTTGAATTATATAGATAATAGGATAGACTTAAATTTTTATTGTTTAATTTTTATTTCATTTTTAACTTAACAAATAAAGTCAACAAAATTTATTTAAATTATTAGATATTTTACTATTTTAACATTATTAAATATTTTAACTTAATATTATTAAAATTATATGGCCAAAGTTATAAGTTAGATTTTAAAAAAAATTAGATGATAAATTCGTATGAAATAAAATTGAATAAATTTGAAGGATATTTGATATTTTAAATTCTATTGTTCAGAATATTTTTTATTTTAATATTATTATGTAATTTATAATCATATAGTTAGGATGACAGACTTAAAATTTTATTGTTTAAGTTTTTTTTTGTCATATTTGAATTAATAAATAAAATATATTTATATTTAACAGAATTATTTTAGATGTATTTATCATTTTAATATTCTTATGTAATTTTGAATTATATAGATAATAGGATAGACTTAAATTTTTATTGTTTAATTTTTATTTCATTTTTAACTTAATAAATAAAGTCAACAAAATTTATTTAAATTTTTAGATATTTTACTATTTTAACTTTATTAGATATTTTAACTTAATATTATTAAAATTATATGGCCTAAAGTGATAAATTAGATTTTAAAAAAATTTAGATGGTAAATTCGTAGGAAATAAAATTTTATAAATTTGAAGGATATTTGATATTTTAAATTCTAATGTGCAAGTTTTAAATTTTTTTTAGGACTCAATTCATTTAATTTGATAATTTAGCAAGTGGGATACATGTGTATGTGTGTTTACATATGTGAATATATATATATATATAAATATATATAAGTATATAAATATTTTTCAAGATTTATCTTTCTTTTTTTTTATCTTTTTACTTTTTTCAATTTTTATGTACCTATTTTTAATATTTTGTGCAAATATCTTTTTTTTTTGGTCTAGTAAAATACATGGCAAAAAGGGGTTGCCACACTACATGCCACGTAGGAGAGAGGTGTGACGTGGCGCCATGTGGATCAGGCCTGCTACAAATGAATTCGGGCTAGATTTATCCTCAGATTGACAAAATTTAAAAGTTAGTGTACCAAAAACACAAAGTCAAAATTTGCCAGTAGGGTATAGTTACGGGACCAATTTTGTATTTTTCCTCTAAATGAAAACTCTCAATTCATTGAATAATTCACAAAAAGTTATAAAGTCCAATATTTTAAAGAAATTGGCCCAACTAATGGATTATTCACTTCAAATTTCTTCAAGCTCAATCTTTAAAATAAAACCCAGTTCAATAATAATTCACTAAAAAATTGGTTAAGCCCAATTAACAAATTCTTTACATTATTGTGAAGTCTATTTCTTGAACAAAAGCCCAACCCACAAGTATTAGTAAAAATTTAATTTAATATTCGTTTATAATTAGTAACGAAAATTATTGTTACCATATGTATACAATTGATATTTGGAGGGAAGTTAATTAAAATTTAGTAACTAAAAACTTCGTTACAATATATTTTATTTGTAACAAATATTTTGTTGTTACAAAAGGTACCAAATTTTGTTACAAATATATCTTCTTATATGACGGAAAATGCTATATGTAACAAAATAACATTTTCCGTAACGAATAATTATTTAGTTACAAACATAAAAAATTTAAGGTAACAAATTTGAGTTAAAGGTAGCATGACTTTTACTTTGTTACTAAAGAAAATGTTATTTGTAACAAAAAATCAATTTTGTTACAATAAATCTAACATATGTAACGAATTTTACCTTTGTTACCAAAATTTTTGTTACGTGAAGTGCAAATTGTTGTAGTGCCCTCACAGGGGTATACAAGTCAATAACAAGTAACGAGCAAGTACGAGTCAAGCAATTTACGAACAAGTACAATCAAGCAAATTGACCCTCACAGGGGTTGTGCCACAAGAACAAATAGATATATCAAGGCCAAAATGACAGACCCACACAGGGGTTTTCAACAAATAATGACAAGCTTATACAAAGAAATAACCCAAAGTGGGAGAACCTCATTGGGTTCAACAATTAATGAATAGTTGTAACCAAAATAATAACCCAAAGTGGGAGACCCTTACCTCAGTAATCCCAGATGATACAAATTCTGCAGATTGTCTATTGGTCCTCATGATCCACGTCTTCGTCACCTAACCATAATGATATATATTTAGTCAAAACCCACTTTAAATTCCTAATACATCTTTATTGTATTTGTTCTTAACTCCAAAATTTTCTATTCCTCATATTAACAAGATAACTTAATATGATACTATTGATAAAATTCCAAAAATGGCTATAAAACTAGTCTTGCCACGATAATCTCAATTCTAATATTGTTTTCTCTTATCAATATAGTCAAGTCCTTAATCACATGATCTTCATAAGGTCACTTAAATCATCAACTTATTTAATGTCTCATGAATAGTCCCCATAATTTCCAATTTAGGTCCTCAATCCATAATCTCAAGTTCAATTTTCTTGTCAAATTCATAATTTCCAAATTTAACACTTTACATAATGTCCAAGTCCACTATACAAACATCCATAGCATGGGAAAATTCAATACATATATATATAACATATCATTATCCTCAATTTCTATTCTTAGCATGGATACAACATTTAATAATAATATACATATGCATGTACATATACATATACATATACATATACATATACATATACATAAATTTCTTCAATCCTTTACGACAACTACGCAACGGGACCTCGGATCCACGAACCAATCACGCCAATGCATTCGTCTCGTTGAGAGGAAGATTCTATCTTCCTACTGCTGCCGCCACTGGAAAAGTGAGAAACCACCATTGTTTTGCTCCTTTCAAAGAGAGCTTCCCAACGATGCGTTCAGTTTCAAGTTCCGCAACCTGTATCTCCGTCAACGGCGCTCAACAGCCCTCAATAGAAAATTTCACTGCCTTGCTCCAATCGTCGGTTTTCTTCTTTTTCGCCACGCCAAACCCATATGCAACCACTTAATCTACTTCTCCTCACCAAGAGCTACCCAAAACACCCCTCAACAATCCAAACCATCGTCGAAAAAGACCAACCCACCTGCCTACTATGGAAAGGTTCTCGGTCATTCAACTCTCGCGGTGGCTCGCCGATTTCAGCCGTGCATGTGTGGATGAAGGTGGTTAGAAGGTGGAGGAGAGTTGTTTGAAGGTGTTGGTTTGGTGGTTGGTGGTCGCCGGTGAGTGGTTCGCCGGGTTGGTGGTTCACGGTGGAGGATAAGAGGAAAAAATGAAGAAGAGTTACAGAAGAAGAAAAAGTGAAGAAGAGAAAAAGAAGAAGAAAATGAAGGAATGAAGAATAATGTTCTGCCAGGTGGTTTTAAATTAAACTCTCTTAATTTGCAATTTGGTCCCCAAAGTTTAGACAAAATTTCCATTCAGCCTTTAAGTTAGAGAAAATTACACTTCTGACCCCGCTGACTTTATTATTCCATGCAAACCCCAACATTTTTCTAAGTTGTGCAATTATGTCCTTAGAATTTGCAGTTAGCCCCAAAAGCTTTAGAATGTGATCCAATCAGGCCTTGTCTAATTGATCCCAAAACTTCCAACTTCTTTGCAATTAAGCCTTTTATTCATTATTTTTGAAATATGGAATTTCAGGGGTGTTACACAACCAATAACCAGTAGCAATAAATGGAAAGGCTCCAACTCTTCCTCCAAATTCTATTATCCTTCCTAACCACCAATTCTATCTAAAATTTCTACCTAAAAAGTATGCTTATGTACCAATTGTAATAACACCTTCTATCAGGATAACTAAAAAATTAAAAGGAAATACTTACCTAAAAATAAACACAAAGTGTAAATGGATAAATCAAGATAATAATCAAATAAACCTATTAAATATTTAAACAATAGTTATAAAGTCATGATATGAAATATTCTAAGTACGTAAATTATATATACTTGCAAGTCACTTAACGACTACTTTTTAATTGTTCTAACTTCTAACTTGATATAAAAATTAAGTCCTTAAGAGTAAAAAAAAATAAAAATAGAAAAAGATTAAAAAGGTCCAATCAATTAATTAATAAATGAATAAAAAGGCCAAAGAGCCAAATTGATTAAACCAACCAAGAAGGACATCTAGATCCTAGTAGGCCGAAGCCTACTAAAAAAATATTATAAATACTAAACTTCAAAGTCAAACTTGGGAGAAAATATTATTTGCAAAAAAATCAAGAACTAGGAAATCCCTACATTGCGTTCTAGAGAAAATAACTCTAAAAATCTATGACTTTCAAAAAGGACTCTAGCTCCATTTTCAAGCATCATCATCTAGACAGTGTTTGTGGAAACTTTTACTAAATAAGAAGGAAGACTAAGAATGCAAACGAGATCTAGAACTTGAGATTTCAACAATCGGGTGGTCCCAAAGTCGAAGAACATGGAAAACTACCAGCTTGAGGTGCAGTCACGTCCAGCACTAAAACTAGCTTAGGAAGTGCAACCAACATTAGAGGATACACCTAAACAATAGACACCGCATTTAGAAGAAACAATTTTGTAAATGACTCAATAGATATTGAAGATATTATTGGAGAATGCTTCTACTCAAGCTATAGCCAAATTAGTTGTCCCATATGCTAAGAAATGCTGCCCTCATAAGCAGTAGCAATCATCTTGCTGAAGTCAGGGGGGTTTCGTTATCCCTGGAGAGGATAGACCGGATGACCAACTCAAAGCAAGACACAGCTCCTCTTTCTTTACCTTCATAGGTGGACATGCACTCATCTCTCTGAGAAAATTTCTCCTTGGTGACTAACACTATTATCGAGTTTAGACTCAATAAGAACAAAGAGCTAATAACTTCATTCGTCGTTGCTTTTATGAGAGGCAGTCCTTTCTACCAAGCTATTTTGGTAGAGGTGCTTACTCTTGGAATGGAGATAGCTAACCTACTAGAGTTTGATGGCACAACTGACTCGCAAGATCATCTACATAATTTCTTAGCAATAATGGAGTTTCAGGATCTAAGTAAAGCATCATCCTGCAAAGTTTTTCACATTACGCCAACTAAGCATGCCATATATAGTTCAACTAAATGCCAGGTGGATTCTTCATTGGCTGGAAACAATTTAGCACAACGCTTTCTTCATAACTTCTTCATCAAATGCAAGTACCCCAAGACAGTAACATACATGTTTACTATCAAGCATAAGAATGGAGAGTCCTTAAGAGATTACCTCAACCATTTTGTCCAAGCAATGAACGAAATGCCCTACATCAACTAAGGGCTTCTGTGAGTAATATCCAGCAAAACCTATTGGGAGGTCCATAGCTGAAAAGCCCTCAGCTATTAGAGGAGGAGCTTCTTGTTAGCGCAGAGAAATATATAAGGATCGAGGAGGTTGTGCCCCCTCAAGATCCTTAAGATGCCAGCAAACACAGCATAAGAGAGAAGAACAAAATAAAAATCTCCATTGTCCCTTACAGACATCCATTAAATAAAATCCAATGAAATGCCTCAGAAGCAGAGATACTCTTGGTTGCTGAACAACAGAGCTTAGTTGAATGACATCTAAAGATTATGGAGAATCCAAAAAGCCAGAAGTCTCTAAAGTAACGCAAGTTTCAAAATGGCCAAGACATACTACTGAGGAATGCCAGAATTAGAGAGATGAGATAGAACATTTGATCTATTTGACTATTTAGAAGAATATGTAATCTAGAGAAAAAAATAATCCTAGAATGTTTTCCATACCAAAAGAGGTTGGAGTCCATCGATGCTCACTCAGCAAATAGTTGCAGTCAATAGAAAGGTTAGAGTAGTGCAAAATAATAATTAGAAGGACATTTGAAAAAAGGGATGCATTGTTAGTGATCCAGTCCATGCAGCGAAGTTGGAAAATGCTCATAATCTTGACAATATTTTTTCCCTTTTAAGTTAATTTTTTCCATTAGGCTAGATTTTCTTCCCAATATTACATTCTCATTTCTAGTAACACAAGAAAAAACTTTATTTTCATCATGAATAAAAGTCCATTCAACTAAAGAGATAGCAATTGTTTGCTCTTTACTTCTTTAGTAAATCATTATGAAGTTTTCCTATACATTTACCTTTTTTTATTGTGCAGAAATTGCTTGTAGGAATAACCCATCCACAGTAAGACCTAAAGAGGCAAGCACAAACAAAAACAAAATAAAAAATAATGACATCTCCACGAGAATCCTCGAGTAGCTCCCTCCACGGAGCAACATCTCCATAGGAGAACCTAAGGGTCTCCTTCCACAGAACGACATCTCACGGGAATCTCTAAGCAACTCCCTCTATGGAACAACATTTCCACAAGAGACCCTAAGTGCCTCTTTTCATGGAATGATATCCCTATGGGAGTCCCTGAGAGACTACTGCCACAAAGTGATACCTCTAGTGGGAGTCTGCAAGCGAATCTCTCCATGGAGCAATACCTTAGCATGGATCCCCGAGTAGCTTCATCTACATAGCAACACCTTTGTAGGAGATCCAAAGTGACTCTCTCTATGGAGCAACATCTCCGTAGAAGCCCCCGAACAGCTTCTTCCATGGAGTTGAGCAACACTACTAAAAGAGACCCTAAGTATCTCCCTCTATAGAACAACACCTCTATGGGAGTCCCCAAGCTGCTTTCTCTATGAAGCAACATCTGTGCAAGAGACCTTAAGTGATTCTCTCCATGGAGTAACATATTCACTAAGTCCCCAAATGACTCTAAATGAAGAAGCATAAATTCACTATACAACTTCCCCAAGGGTAAATGGTCGCCGTGCGTAAGCCCAATACTAAGACCCATAAAGGCCCACAATTGGACCCCTTATGGGGTATATAGCCAACTCACCAAACGTCAATGATAAGACCTCCCGAACAAGGATTTATTTAAACAGCAACACAATATTTAACATCAGCGATAAGACCTTCTAATCGAGGGTCACATCCAAACATTGTCACAATATTTAACGTTTGTGTTAAGAACTCATTAGTGAGGTTCACAGTCAAATTTGATTCAAACGATAAAGTACTGTGGTAAGACCTTTTGAGGCTCACATTTGCACTCACGCGCCGCATCGCGCTATTACGATAAAACCTCCTATGGGGGGCTCGCAATAAAGTTTGATAAGAAAAGGTTCATTACCCCCCTCACATGCACCTTCTGTATAACGATCAAACATCCAAAACACATTGACACTTAAAAGTCATAAACTTGATTAAGTGTATAAATATGAATTAATAAAAAAAAACTTCCTTAAGAGAAAATGGAGCAAATATTCATAACATTAGAAAATGCATAAAAGCTTCTAGCCAATACTTGACACCATGAAAGAAAAAAAATTAAGAACGAGTGAACTACTATTTATGTAGAAGAAAACGCAAAGTAATCCTAAAAAAGGAATCCTCTATATTATTTGGAGAAATGCGAACTTATATCAAAATTTCTAGGTAACTCCCCAAGTATGAAGTTTCGCCTAATTAATTTTTTCTAACTTACCCAGGGGGAACTACATGCCACTAGTCGACACTCGGATGACTATGACATATCACACTTTCTGTCAAAGAAAAATCTATCACATATATCTATGTATTTAACTTACAATTTTCTTATGTATAGATACCAAAGACTATATAGGACAAGTTCCAAAATGAAAAGAGGCAATTCATAAAGAAACAAGCCCTTGAAGAGAATGAGATATGGGAGGAATGGGCTTATGAAAGGGAAAAAAATATTGTTGGGTGCAAATAAGTTTTTATAACCAAGTATAGATTAAATGGATCACTTGAGCAACAAAAGAACGACTGGCTAGCTAAAAAATCTACTCAAACATATGGTTTTGATAATCTTAGAATCATTGTACCTGTGGCTAAGTTAGATACAATAAGATTACAAGAAAAATGCAACTTTAGTCCCTTATTTTTGGCCTTTCGTTAGTTTAGTCCATTAAAATATTCAATTTGCAAAATACATCATAAGGTTCACAAATTTTATCACATTAAGGTCAAAATTTTGCAATTTTGGTCCTTTTTGCCAGAATCTCACTAGAAACTAATTGGAAATTGGCATGCTCTAATCACGTGACATCAATTTTAGGGCTTTTTTGATACTTGTCCTAAATTTTCCACAACCTCGCGCCTAATTGGCAAAGATCACCATGTCACTTGTTGATGTGTAAGTCCATTACACGTCAGCATCGCATGTAAAGAAAATGGGCCATGTTAACCCTTTTAGGTGGGTAAAAATAGAAAAAAAATAAAATCTCAAAAATCAAAATCTACAGCACATAAAACACAAAATTTGAAAGGTTAAAATTGTGTTTTTAAATAGAAAAAAAAAACGAACACAAAGTCAATCTTAGAACCCAGAAGTCGAAATTCCTAAAACCTTAAACCCCAAAATTCCATTCCCAAATCTACATTCACCTTGTCCAATTTGAGTAAGGATTTCCAAAAGCAGCAAGCGAGATTCTAAAGATAGGCATTGGAGATGGTGTTCAAATGCACAAACAAACGCATTTTTCTACCCCACTCTCCATATAGTTAGTAAATAAGTCTTTTTAATACTTTTTATGTTATGAATCTTGGTTTTAATGGTTTAATAGTTAACTTTCCACCAATGTGGACCCTTGTATGCCCTAAAAGAAGAGTTTTTCTTCTAAATGTTGCTTTTAGAGTTTAATAAAGTTATTTTTTACCAACAAAGTGGCCCCTCATATGAATTAAAAGTTACTTTTTTGTATTTGTTTACGACATGTGGGGTTATATATTCCCTGGGATTATTGCATGTGGGGATATATGTAGTTGTTTTCCCTTCCTTTACATATACTTGTCTTGATTCCCTGGGTCCCTTCTTTGTTGATTTATTTACTTTTTTTTTTTTTTTTGCATGCTATGTGAAGATCTAAAGACAAGTATAGTTGCTATTGCTATTTATTATTAAGGGGAGTTTGTTCTCGTTCCTGTGGCCAAGTATGTTGGGGATAGAGTGTCAAAGCTTGGCTATGTGTCTACCAAAGAAAATAACATCAAAAACCTTGAATTGTTCACTACTAGTTTGATTGGGGAGCAACCTAGGTAATACTACACCAAGATGAACAATGGATTTAAATTTGTGAGAAATGATCAAGAATACAAAAAAAATTGTGTGGATCATGTGAAAGCTAGCGACAGAGGGGTTGAAATTTACATTGATGTTGTCATGGTGGAGACAGATAATGATAGAAGTTAAGAAATTGGGAATACTATAGTGGAAAATGTTGCAAATGATACTCAATCCAGTAAATCAAACATACTGGATGGACATGAAAATGCTGAAAAATAGTGAAGATAGCTTTGACTTAGGGATTGAAGAAACTGAGACCGAAGGGAATGAGAATGAAGAAAATGAAAATGAGAGTGAAGAAAATAGACCTACAGTTGACCTAACCTCTGATAATGATGCTTCTTTAGGAACTTTTTTACCAAACACATTTCTTAAAATAGTCTCATGGGCAGGGGTGATGACATTAATGACTTGAGTGATGATAGGGAGTATAACAATGAGAATGGTAACAGTGGTGAGGATATAGATGACACATTGTTTGAAGAAAATGTTGACCCTAATGAGGAATGGGTTGGAAATGAAGAAGGTGATGCTCTTAGTGGAGATGATCAGGATACTGGTAAACACAGTAAGGGTGATGGTGCTACTGAAGTGAAACAAAAGATGATATTAATTGGCCAGTGGGGTAGAGTTAGATGAAATTTAAGCTGATGGAGAATATGAAAAAGTTGTTGCACTTATTTTTAATTCAAAAAATCATTTGCTCCAAGGTCTGAACTAGGGTGATACAATTTAAAGACAAAATTATTTTATGAAAGTCACAGTTTAAAGACAAAATTATTTTATGAAAGTCATCTATGTTGAAACTGTTCAAAGCATGAGAAGTTTAAAAGTAAAGAAAAATGATAAGAAGAGAATATATACAGAGTGTAATGAAGAAGGGTGCTAATGGAAGATTCATGCATATAGGGTAAAAGATGAATCAAACTTTAGGTTCAAACTTTTAACCCTGAGCATAGTTGTAAGCCAACATATAGTGTTAGCAATGTAAGCTCAAGTTATCTGGCTAATAGATTTTTGAACAAATTAAAAATTGACCCTAAGAGATCAAAAGAGTGTTACAAAAAAGTGTATAAAAATGCTATAATGGGGATCAATAGCCAAGAGTTGTGGGGAGAAACACTCTACATACCCCTTCAACCACCAAATGTTGGAAAGAAAAAAGAAAAGCCTGCAAGAGCTAGAAAAAAGGATGTTGATGAACCTATTGACAAAAGCAAGAAAATAGGAAAATAGAGGGCAATAGCGTATCAAACTACAAAATTCAAGAAGAGGCAGACGTTAGTGAAGTGTGGTTATTGGAAAGAGGAGGGCCACAACACCAAAACCTATCTACTGAAGTTGCTTGTTGAAAACCAAGATAAAGGACCAAGCTCATCCAATACAAGGAGGAAGAAGGTACTCTGATTTTGAACTTGTTCTCACTTTATTTCATCTTTTAAAGCATATGGTTTTAGCTTGGTTTCTTACTTGTTTATAAGTTAGGAATGTTAATGATGATCAATAGATTGAAGTAAGGAGTAGCCAAGAATCAAATTATATAAAAAATAGGCTAAATAAAACTTATCTACTCCAAATCCAAGGATCTAATCATGTATTTAAAATAGATTTAATGGTAGAGGCTAACTTTGAATGCTAAATCCAAAAGTTGATGTGGATGATACCAATGAACTCTTCAAAGCTGTCAATCCACGCACAGCAGGAAACGACCAACAATTAACCAAGCAAATAGGATAAAAATTTGTAGAGATCTACTGAACACATTTGAGAACCTCCAATTAAAATTTCAACCAAATTCAAGCAAGTAAAGCCTCACAAATCAGGCTCCAAAAATACTACACTATAGTGGATCTTCAAGAGCCAAGCTCCCCAAGTGTGAAGCCTCTAATGTTATGATCCACACACCTAATGAGAGCTCCAATCAACATCTAATCAGCTAGAGAACTAGAAAATTATTTCCATCAAATAAAACTTCTGTTAAGCTTTTGTGCATGACCTATTAGGTTCTCCCATTCATTAGACATGGGCTCACAACTTTTGTGATATTTTGAATGTCAAAATATTCACATTAGTCTAAACTTTTTTAAACTAATAACTCTTTCAATTAATATCTATTAATTAAATATCCCAATCTCCATGGTTAATGTCTAGTCTGAAGCCCATGGAGCCCAACTAATTGGTCGAAATGAATAAGCTCTTGGCGAACCATTCTAGCTCTATGCTTGCATGTAAATATGATCATTCCATTTTCTATCTCCCGAAAGGAGCCTAAAGTAAGATATTTGTGGGCTCTCTAATGGCCTCGATAACTATATTTCTATTCTCAATGTTCGATTCCACTTTATGACCTCATGTTCGAAAAAATCCTTTTTCAAATTGCTATACTACCTTACACAATGATTTCTTGGAATTGATCATTATAAAATACATAGTAGATGCACTCGCCCTTCACAATGACGAGGAAATAGATCCCATCTTGGATCTCATAAACCTCTATGTCTAAGTAGCTCATACCCAATCTCAACCCAGATGACTCGCTATGTGGTCAAGGAAGAATCAAGGTATGATGACCTAAACACAAGGTTACCATGGACCCTCAGGTATAAGGACTATTAATATACACTAGCGTAAGCAGGAGAACTTGCCATTACTAATTTGCCACTTTGGTTATATAGTGGATTCTTCGGGTAGGTCTTTGGTGAACTTATTCTCTAACAAGCACGCACTAATATACACCCATGTCTAACATGAATTGCTCATAAAACTGAGCAATATCCAACCCCCTGGATTTATGCATCGTTAGATACCCTGTCTCTTAAGATTCTATGACTTGAAATATTTTAAGATCACGATCGTGTAAGATTTATTTCATGATCACCACCCAGTGCATGACCAAATCTTGCAGTCTTGTGTGATCTAGGGGCTTCAACCAAATGCTAGTGAAGTAAAATAAGTATAAGATGAAGATTGCCATTTAATTATGAATATCATTCAATCACGATTGTATTACAAGTGAAATAGTTTACATGTCAATCAAATTAGCTGTGAGATACTATTCCTACAATCTCCCACTTGCCCTAAAGCCAATTCCCCGTAGTTTTAAGACTCATCTTCTCAATATGTCCTTCAAAGACCTTTTGCGTTAGGGGTTTAGTCAGTAAATTTGCTATATTCTCTTCTGAGGCTACCATCTCCACTCAAATATTGCCTCTATCAATGATCTCATAGATCAAATGAGAATACCTCAAAATGTGCTTGGATCACTTATGAGATCTTAGCTCTTTTGCTTGTGCAATAGCTTTGTTGTTACAGAAGACAAATATAAGCTCAGCAATTTTAAGAACTACGTCTAACTCTTAGATGAATTTTTTCATCCAAACACCTTTCTTTGCAACTTCTAAAGCTGCAATATATTCTACCTCGATGGTAAGATTGGCCATGGTGTCTTATTTGGAACTCTTCCAACTCACCGTGCCGCCATTTAGGTAAAATATAAATCCTGAAGTGGTTTTAGGTCATCTACATCGGATTGGAAACTAGATCTGAAAACCCCTCGGTTTCAATTCTCCATTATCGTACACCAAAAATAAATCCTTAGTTCTTCTCAAGTACTTAAGGATTACTTTGATGGCTTTCCAGTGACGTTCACCAAGGTCAGATTGAAAGCAGCTCGTAACACTTAACGTGTGCTACATCCGGCCTTATACATTGAACAACATATATTATGCTCCCTATAGTGGATGCATAAGGTATGTGGGACATTCTTTCTCTTTTGTCATCAGTCTCAAGGGCCATAAACTTGGAAAGACGAAGACCATATCCTATAGAGATAAATCCCTTCTTGGATTCCTCCATACTAAACCTCTTTAGTAATCTTATCAATGTATGGTGTTTGGGAAAGCCCCAACTCCTCTTCGATCTATGTCTATAGATTCATATTCCCAATACGAAGGATGCTTCTCCCAAATCCTTTATGGAGAATTGTGTAGATAAACATAATTTAGTACACTCTAGCATTTCTCTCTCATTCCTAATGAGAAGAATGTCATCAACATAAAACACAATAAACTGTATACTATTCCCACTAGCCTTTTTGTACCCATAAGGTTCAATCACATTTTTTATAAAGCCAAATAATTTGACCGTCTTATAAAAAAATATGTTCCAACTTTGGGATGCCTTTAAGTATATAAATAGACCTTTCAAGTTTGCAAACCTTTTGCTCACTCCTTTTGGATGTAAAACCTTGTGATTGCTCCATATAGATTTTTTCTTCAATGTTTCCATTGAGGAAATTGGTCTTTACATCCATTTGCTATATCTCATACATAATATGCGGCTATGACAAGAAAAATTCAAATGGACTTAGGCATAGCGACCGATGAAAAAGTTTTCGCAAAATTAATACTGGGTCTTTGAGTGTAACCTTTTGCCACTAGTTGCGCCTTAAAGGTTGTAACATCTCTATCGACTCCTAGCTTTCTTTTATAGATCTATTTGCAACCAATGGGTACTATACCCTTCGATAGATCTACCAAAGTCCATACTTCCATTTCGATTTCATGGCGTTTAGCCAATGTCCCGAATCTATGTCTAACATAGCTTTCTTATAGGTCTTCGATCATTATCCAATTGGCCCGTTTCATGAAGAAATTCGAACCTTTCAGGTTACTTCTTGATCCGATCTGACCTTCTCAGAGGTTGTGTGTTAGGCTCTTGACATTCACTTGTTTCTATCTCTTGTAGGATGTTTTGATTATCTTGAACTTTATCAAGATCAACAACAATGCCATTTCTATCTAATAGAAATTTCTTTTCCAAAAAAGTGGCATACCTTGAAGCAAACACCTTTTATTCCGATGGATCATAAAAGTAATAATCCAAAGACTCTGTTGGGTTTCCCACAAACTTGCACAAGGTGGATCTAGCATTCAATTTGTCTTCCACTAACTACTTGACGTAAGCGAGAGACCCCCAAACTTTTAAAAAAGAGTAAGAATGTGCTTTACCGTACCATATCTCATGCCGCACCAACTTTGAAGGTACTACATTTAGTAGCCTCACCGTCATTTCTAAGGTGTATCCCCAAAAGGATACAGGTACATTGGTGAAGCTCATTATGGATCATATGATGTCCAACAAGGTATAATTTCTCCTCTCGACTACTCTATTATGTTGGGGTGTGCTAGGTAGAGTCTATTGAGAGAGAATTTTATTCTCCTTTAGATAATCCAAGAATTTGGTACTTAAGTATTCTCTTCCTCGATCCGATTGAAGAGCTTTTCTATTTAGTCCCAATTATTTTTCTACTTCATTCCTATACTCTTTAAACTTTTCAAAAGTTTCACACTTGTACTTCATAAAATACATGTGTCCGAACCGAGTATAATCATCGGTGAAGGTGATGAAGTATGAAAAGCCACCTCTAGCACTAACTCTTAGTGGCCCACAAACATTCGTATGGATCAAATCCAAAGGATTTATGGTTCGCTTTGTTTGTCCTACAAAAAGAGCCTTGGTCATTTTTCCCTTTAAACAATATTCATAAGTAGGAAGATCCTCTATACCACTAATGTTTAGTGCTTTGAGGGCTTCTAACTGGTTTATCCTATTTTTTAAAATATGTCAAAGTCTTGCATGCCATAAAATGGCATCTTCTTAGATTTTTTATTTTTTTTACTTTATTGAATGTGCATTAATGATGGTTGAGAATCCAAAATGTATAATCAATTATTTAATGTACCTTAAACAATTAAAGAACCATTCTTTAATGCCCTCAAATTCCCATTAGATATGAAAAAATCAAATCCTTTATTATCTAAAGTGGCAATAGAAATAATATTCTTAACAAGATTGGGTACATAAAAGCAAGGATCAAGTACAATAGAAAGAGTTCCCTAAGTCTAACTTGATTACGCCCTCGAATTTGGCCACAACTTGTGCTCCAATACCTAGGTGTAGGATCACATCCTCATCATTAAGACTCCTTTTTTCCATCCCTTGTAACAATTTACAAAGGTGAGAACCGCATGCGGTATCAAATACCTATGAGGAAAAAATTATCGTTAAGTGTACTTTAATAAAGTACATACCCTTCCCAAGGGTTGTAAGATATTCCTTCAATTTCTCTTCTAATGGCCTTTCTCGCTACAGTAGAAACAAGTTGCATGGCTTTGGCCTCTTTCTTCTTCTTGACTCAGCCCGAGGCCTTTAATGGTTGCTTTCCCTTAGAGGATGAACTTTTCTTCCTTTTACCTCTTTTTCTAGCACCCCTAGGGCCCTTAGACTTGGAGGAGGAAGCAAAAGTTAATGGTTTGTCTTTCTTCATAGTCCACTCGATGGTCCCCAAAATATTAACCAATTCATTAATCGTCACCTCTTGCTTTGACATGTTGAAGTTCATAACGAATTGATCAAAAGAGCTAGGCAATAATTGAAGGATCAAATCTACATAGAGCTTATTGTCCATAACCATGTCCAGTTGAGCAAGTTTCTCAATGAGATCGATCATCTTAAGGACATGATCCTGGACACTTAAGTCTTCATTCATTCTAGTCAGAAAGAGATCTTTAAACAATGAGAACCTTTCATGTCTAGTTTACATGCCATAAAACTCTTGTATGTGCAAATGAATCTTGTTAGCCGATTTCATGTGCTCATGAGACTTTTGGAGCTCATAGGACATAGAAGCCATCATAAGGCATCGTGCTTGTAGATCATCATCTACCCACTTCGTGAATGCTTCGCGTGCCTTATTATCAGCATCATTGCCTATGGTGTTCGACGGACTTTGAGTAAGCACATAAGTCCTTCTTTTCGTATGAAGAATAATCTTGAGGTTCCTAAGGCAATCGTGGAAGTTTGGCCCGATTAGCTTATTAGTTTTCAAAATCACATTGAGTGGATTTTTCGCCATTTTGATTTTGAGATTTCAAAAACCCACAAAGGCAAAAAAGAGAGTATAAGCATATGCTTGAATATAGATATTGAAAATATGTTCATGGACTTTTAAGCATGTTTTTCTCCTACTATTTTATCAAATTCCTCACCCCCTTAAGGAATTCAGGAAATCTCATTTCCTAATGAGAATTAAGGCCCAAAAAGACTTGTAGTGGACCCATGACTTGGGAGACATCCGCAAACAATCTCAAGGTAAGCAAGTTTTGCTAATTACATCTCTATACAACCCTAGATATATTTTGCCTTATTTTTCATGTAGACTCATGACTCATGCGACATCTACACTATTAGGTGTTAAGTCAGACCTACCGATCAATCTTTGATTTGAAACTGTATTATGGCAATCCACGACTCGTGAGACAAAGTATAAGCAGCATCAAATCAAAGGTACATCATATGCTAAGTATGTGAGCATAGTTTTCGACCATAAACATGACCTACGGCTCGTGAGACATCACGTAAATGTAGTAGCATCTCATGTCACATACTATTGGTAGAAGGCATGGATGAATTAAAACTCCTTTTAATTTGTATCTATTTTGACTTAATATTTTGAAAGCACTTAGACTCTTCTAAGTGGAGGGATTTTCTTGCTTGCGAAGATATCATCAAATTTTATCTTCTCTTATTTAGGTTTTCTATATCCTAACCTTGCATTTCATACATCAATAGAATAAAGAAAGCATAAATAAGTAAATGCGCCTAGCATGCTACTAGGGTGGGATGACCATGAGCCTTAACCAAGTTGTGCACTTTAGAGCCATATGTGCACTACTTAGTTGATTTTAAATGGGTTGATTAAATCTAGCTATTATAAAAATGTATCACATACGTTCATGGTTCTTCCTGCCTCCAATGGTCTTTTTGTCTCCTTTCAACATTTACATAAGAAAAGAAATCCTCACTCCTAGTGATTTTGCACTCGTAACATTTACAAGATAGAAATTAAGAGACACGTAAGCTCCAATTTAATCTAATCCTTTTCAACAACTTGAAACAAATAAAATCAATATTAAAGGCTCATGCTCATCCCCATTCAACAATTAAATGAACAATAAATAAAAATTGACATTCAATTCAACAAATTAAATGCTTTTCTCATAAACAATTGATTAACTAGCAAAAACATGCATAGCATTTATGCATCTCTTTTTTGCACATAATTGAAGACTAACTTGAAAAAGACTTTAATAGTACGCAAAAATATAAAATATAATTTTGAGAACTTGCACAAAACTTGTTCATCTAATTAGTGTGAATTAATGCAATTTTGAGCACAAAACAACCCAACCATAAGCCTTAAAACTCATCCTAGCCAACATGGGGCACCGCTGCCTGGCCAGCCCGCACGGCCGTGAGGCAAGCACGTGCACAATGCACCCACTACTAGGCCAGAACCCGGCAGTTGGGTGGCAACTCCCCTGTTTTTGGCCATGGACCGAGTCAACGCCAATTTTAGCTAAGTTTTGTGCACCAAAAAATTTAGAACATATCCATAACACTAATTCACACATATTAGATGAATTTTTAGATTTAAAACACCTTTCAAAAATGAAAATTCAAGTGCTAAAAAATGCTTCAAAAATCAAGTTCAAGTAAGAATCAACATTTTTCAAAATCTCCAATCAAACTCCAATCTAATAGGATCCAAAAATGACCAAAGCACCTTAAGTCCAAATTAGACATGCTATGTCAACATATAGCATAAATCAATGCTAAATCAACGTATAACATTAACATCTATGAATTAAAAACATACTAACATATGAATCAACACTTAAAACACATATTAGCATATTTCAATTCATTAACAAAGGAGCCACATAAAAAATCATCCTAACACTCAAATCCATGATTTGAATCAAGTATTTGGTGATAGATCAATTCACCACATGAATCAATCCAACAAAAATCCAAATTAAAGTATGAATTATGCTCCGATACCACTTGAAGTAAGGATAGCCCAAGGATCCAATTATAAAGCCAAAAGTAGGCTAAATAAAACTTGTCTACTCCAAATCCAATGATCCAATCATGCATTTAAAATGGATTTAATGGAAGAGACTAACCTTGAATGCTAAATCCAAAGGTTGGTGTGGATGATGCTAATGAACTCTTCAAAGCTGTCAATCCAAGCACATCAGGAAACCGCCAACAATTAACCAAGCAAATCAATTCCAAATAGGCTGAAAATTTTCAGAGATCTACTCAACACACTTGAGAGCCTCTAGTTAAAATTTCAGCCAAATCCAAGGACGGAAAGGCCTCCAAAAATACTACACCACAGTTGATCTTCAATAGCAAAGCTCCCCAAATGTGAAGCCTCTAATGTTATAATCCACACACCTAAAGAGAGCTCTAATCTACCTCTAATCAGCTAGAGAATTAGAGGAAGAAGAAGAAGAAGAAGAAGAAGAAAAAGAAGAAGAAGAAGAAGAAGAAGAAGAAGAAAGGCTGAAAACATGGAGAGAATGGTGAGGATGGTGTGAAACTTCAAAATATGAGTGAATCATACTCTTCGAAGGGAAAAAGAGAATCTAGCAACTTGCTTGATCATCACTAAATGGCCAGCCACCTCCTCTCTATTTATAGAGTGGATGGTGTGATGCTAGTTGGCATCACACCCTCCATGAGGTGGTTTGCCAACTTGGCAATCCACTTGCATGTGAAATGTGAATTTCACTTGCATTTGGATTTAATTTGACTCAACTTTTCATCTCATAAAATATCTTTCAAATTAATCCCAAATTAACCTCAAATGTTCTCCTTCATTTAAATTTTTCCTCCAAAACTAATTTATCACATTAATTAAATTAACTCTTTAATTTAATTAATCAACTTGACTTAACTGCTTAAGTCATCTAACTTAACTCTAAGTTAGAAAGTGTCAACTTAACTTTTTAAGTTATGTTGACTAATTAATTGTCATATGATGCCAATTAAATTAACCTCTTAATTTAATTGTCTACTTTAACTTTTTAAATTATTTTGATCAATTTAATAATTAAATTAGTCAAGCCAAAATGACCAATAAACTAGACAACCGATTTCTCCATAAAAACGGCAATAGTGAATCTTCTAACTCCTTAGAAATTCTTCCCATCAAATAGAAATTTCTTTTATTTAGGCTTTTGTGTATGACCCATTAGGTTTTTCCATGCATTGGACATGGGCTCACAACTCTCATGATATTTTGAATATTAAAATATTCACATTAGTCTAAACTCCTTTAAATTAATAACTCTTTCAATTAATCTCTATTAAACTCTATGATCGATGTCTAGCCTCAAGCCCATGGAGCCCAACTAATTGGTCGAAATGAATATGCTCTTGGCGAACCATTCTAGCTCTATGCTTGCCATGCAAATACGGTCCTTTCATTTTCTATCTCCCCAAAAAAACTTAGGGTAAGATATTTACGAGCTCCCTAATAGCCTCGATAACAATATTTCTATTCCCAATGTTCGATTACTCTTTATGACCTCATATTTGAAAAACTCCTTTTTTAAATTGCCATCCTACCTTGCGCGAGGATTTCTTGAAATTGATCATTATAGAATACATAGGAGATGCACTCGCCTTTCACAATGACAAGGAGACGGATCCCATCTTGGATCTCACAAATCTTCATGTCTAAGTATCTCATACCCAATCTCAATCTAGATAGCCCGTTATGTGGTCAAGAGTCAATGTATGAGGACCTAAACATAAGGTTACTATGAATTCTTAGGTTTAAGGACTAATAATATGCACTAGCATAAGTAGGAGAACTTGCTACCACCGACTTGCCACTAGGCTATATAGTGGATTCTCCAGGCGGGTCTTTAGTGAACTTGTTATCTAATAAGCACCTACTAACATGCACCCATATCTAACATGGATTACTCATGACACGGAGCAATATCCAACCCTTTAGATTTTTGCATCGTTAGTGCAAGTGTATTCGAATCTTAGATGTCCTGTCTCTTAAGATTCTATGACTTGAAATACTTTAAGATCACAATCGTGTAAGACTTATTTCATGATCACCACTCAGTACGTGACCAAGTTCTGTAGTCTTGTGTGATCTAGGGCTTTCAACCAAATGCCAGTGAAGTAAAATAAGTATAAGTTGAAGATGACCATTTAAATATGAATATCATTCAATCAAGATTGTATCACAAGTGAAATTGTTTATATACCAATCTAATTGGCTGCAGGGCACTATTCCAACATAGACAAGGCTAAATATTGAAGAGGTTAAGCTAGGATTAATTGCAGTAGCTGCTAGAAAGAAAGTAGAGGAACTTGTAGCTTTCATTTCATTCATGTCGCTTGCTTTCATTTCATTTAAGTTAGTAATTTTTATCATTTCATTTATGTTAATAGGTTGGGAGAAAAGCTGTAGAAAATCAGTTAGCTAAGTCACAAGGAAAAAGAAAATGCAAGTATAAGGTCTTGATTCTATAAGATTTGTGTTTAGAAGATTTGGTTTTATTTTACTTTGATTTTTGATTAGGCAAAGAATAGGAATTCAAAGGACTAACCTTCTACAACCTCATCACAAGCACAAGTCCCTACTACAAAGGTAAATATTAATGTTTATTTTATTTTATATATAAGTTTTACAGTTTGTTGAAACTTGATTGTATTATGCTATTTTTAAGAAAATGTTGCAACCTCATCACAATCGCAAGTCCCTACCAAAGTGTTTAGACCTTCTATGTACCAACAACTGTAGCTTCCTCAAACTCAAGGGAGTCAGTCATCCAAATGCACCCTCACTCAAGTTTCAAATTTAGTGAAAAAAAGTATGTCACTTTAAGCAACTTGAACTCTACATTGGACCACCTGCAAGGCAAGAAGAAATTTGCAATAAAGATGAAAAAGACAACTTAGAGATCTTGCGAGTTTTTGTCTGAAGACCACTTTCATTCATTTTTTTGTCAATAGAAGTTCACTTGTGAAGTAATTATTTGAAGGTAATTTACCTTTTTGAATTACCTAGTGGGATTGATTAGACTACGTGTTTTGTTTTGATTGACTGCATGTGCATAATAGTGAATGAAATTAGTCTTCTTTTGCTATATACAGTTGTACTTAATTGTGATAATTTTTGTCCATTGAAATTCTTTGATAATTTTTTGTTGCATCTAGTTTGTTGGTTGTTCTTGGTTGACAAGTTCTTTGGTCTCTTTGTTCTTCTTTTTTAGTTGTTCACTTTGGTTGCTCTTTGAGTTGTTTATTTGGCCTCTTTAGTTGCTTCTTTTGTAGCTTTCTTTAGTTCATTTCTCAATTTGGATCACTTTATTCTACTCAATCTTGATCTTTAAGAACTTCTAAAATTGCAAATAAGTTTAGGGCATTTGTTCATCCATTGTCGAACTTACTAGAAAACTTATCAAACTTGCATCAAATCAATAGCATTACATCAAACTTAAAGACAAACCTGTCCGGAGCATGTGTGGAACCTTCTACTTGGGTTTAGCTCAGTCCATGATGTTCTTACCTGAGCTCTCATTCTAAAAAAACACTCCAGAGGTGCGAACGACTAGGTTTGAAGCACAGGAAGAAGAACAAGAAGAAGCCATTTAAGAGAACAAATGTTGGTTGGAGGATCTGAGTGAAGAAAATGACAGCCTGTTAGGGCTAAATGCGAATTTGGGATTTGGGGCTGCATCTTGTAGAAGGAAGAAGATGACTTCCTTATTTTCCCTCTTAAAGGGGTTGACGTTGCCTTTTTTTTCTTTTAACATGTGGTGCTAATGTGTAATGGAGTATACACATCAGCAAGTGATATGGCAGCCTTTGCCAATTAGGCGCAAAGATGTTGAAAATTTTGGATAGGTGTCAAAAAAGCCCCAAAATTGAGGTCATGTGATTGGAGCCAGAGTTTGTCGTAATGGTCACGAGGACTGGAACGGAGGCCACCGTTCCAGTTCCATTGCAATGTCGCGGAACAGTCGCGGGTGTTCCACACATTTTCTAATTGATTTATTAAAATTTTTTGAAAAAAAATTAAAATATGTAAGAATCTATTAGTGGCTATACATATTAGGAAATTAACATAATTTTATAGTACAATAAATTAATATTATAAATTAACAAGCATTCCTACGACCAATTATATTATCAATAGTTTAACTAACGAAGTATATATATATATATATATGTCAAAAACCGTTACAGTATAATAAAATTAAAATTGATATAATAAAAATAAAAAATGGCTCAAATATTTTAAAGATATGCAAATAATTAGCATAATATTAATTAAGTACTAATTATTAATAAATGATCAGTTTAACAAAATGATAATTAATTAAATATTTAACTAATTAATGGTTAGCCATTACTAATCAATTTATTTATGAAGTATGATATGAATATTAAATCAAATTAAAAATTAAAATATATATGTAAACTAAATAAAAAAAATCATTTTCTTTTCTCAATCATTCTCCTTTTCTTGGGGCTTTTCCTTTTCCATTTTTGTTTCTATAATTTATTTTCATATTTCTTGACTTTTCCTTTTCCACCCTTTTTTCCATTAATTTATTTCCTTTCTGCACTTCCCGCTAGTGTTTCCTTCTCTTTGATAAACATCGCCTGCTGCCTGCCATCTCCAAACAGCCCAGAGTCCAAACGATGGTCCAATCTTCTGTTTTCTTCCGCTATACTCCGAGAAATCACTGATATGGCTGCATCAAGTCGATTTTTTGACCATTCCATCAATCCAAATCCGATTTGTTGCCATTTTTTTTTTTTTTTTTTGGTCTCCGTTATAGCTGGAACTTTGGAACGGAAGCCTCCATTCCAGTTCCGATTAGGCCATTCCAGCCACAATAGCGGCATTCCGGTGATCCAGGATTGGAGCATGCCAATTTTCGGCGAGTTTCTGGCAAGATTCTGGTAAAAAAGACAAAAATTGTGGAATTTTGGCTTCAATGTGCTGAGAACCTTAGGACTTATTTTGCAAGTTGAATATTTTAATTAACCAAATTGACGAAAGGCCAAAGATAAGGGACTAAAATTGCATTTTTCTCTTAAGAGTAATCCGGTAGATAGCACGCACCCTTGATTGGCCTTTGCACTAGCTTTCATAAAACAACTTTCTTAATGATAATTCAGAGGGAAATGTTAACATGGATCTCCCACTAAGCTTTGGAAAGAAGTTCTGGACAAAAATGAGTAAGTAAAGAAGTTTCTTCATTAGTTGAAGTAGTCACCAGGAGTATAGTTTGAGAAATTAATTACTCAGTTTATCATCGCCAATGATAGAACTAGGGACAAATAGATTGTACAATGTTGACAAAGTACTCAGGAAGATACCCATTATTATAATATATATCGGCCATATTATTATGAACGAGGATGATATAGGTGTGATAGAGAGACTGAAGAGGTGCATGGCGTCTGAATTCGAAATGAAAGACTTGGAATGCTAAAATACTTTTTAGAAATTGAAATAGCTCAATGACATAAAGGAATTATGGTATCCTAAAGGAAATATATATAGCCATGATCTGTTTAAAGAAGTACGGATGAGTTGTTGTCACCCTGTAGAAACCCTAATGAAACCAAATGAAAACTCTGGAGATGGCGAAGGTGATCTAATAGACAGTTCTCGATACTAAAGACTTGTTAGGAAACTTATTTACTCATCCCACACTCGACTCGATTTGCATTTTATATAAGTTTTATGAGTCAATTTATGCATTCTTCTCATGAAGAAAATCTTGAAGCTGTATTTTAAATTCTGAGGTACGTACTCAAAGAGCTCCACAGCCACAGGAAAAAGGCTTGTTTTCCAAAAAGAATAAGCATGGGATTATTGAGGCATATATATAATTACAGAGACAAACTGGCCAGACTTAGTTACTCACATTAGGGTATTGCACATTCATATGGGGAAATTTGGTAACTTGGTGAAACAAGAAACATAATATTAATGTAGTAGCTCAAAGGGTTACTAGAGCAGATAACAAGTCAATGGCCCCCGGAGTTTGTGAAATGACATGGTTAAAAAGGTTCTTCGAGGAACTGGAAAAGACCTGTGTCGATGCTTATGAAGTTCTAGCATGGCAATAATATTGCTATCAGCATTTTGTAGAGTCTAGTTTAACGTGATCAAAGAAAGCTTGTTGAAATTGAAAGATATATCATAAAAGGAGAAACTTGGAACGGGAAAAATCTGCATGTCATTTGTTCTTATAATATTACTGCAAATAGCTGATATTCTCACAAAAGGATTGTTTAAACCTAACTATGAGGCTATTATTAGCATTTGGGACATGATAGACATCTATTCACCAACTTGAGGAGGAATATCCGGTATTATGACTTATGAGAATTGAGAAGATAAGGTAGATGATAGTTGAAGATAACAACCAAAGGACTAGTGTTGCCATTTTCTGAAAAAAAGAAGTTTGATTTTAAATTTGAATTTTCTTGTTCCTTGTAGTCATTTTTTCAAATTCAAGTATCAATGAATTCAGTTTTACCCTTGCGACTTTCAACTTGAAATTTTTTGTGTTCGTAATAAGTTTGAAGTTCAATAGTATTAAAGAGCAATGATTTATATGATCAATGCTTGGTGCATCAGAAGGGTATATAAGGTTGAATATGAAAAGAATGCAATTGACAGGGTAACTATAAAATGTGCAAAAGGTTAAGATTGGAGGGTTTAGGTACAATACAAAAATTTAATGTGTTCCAAGTGAAGACCATAAAAGGAAAGCATATATGTACCAGGAGTAGTGAAAATGTTTTTGCAAACTATAAAAACTTAGTAAGAAAGATGAAGAAGATTTTCATAAATAACCCTGATATTAGAAACCAACTTGCGAGATATAGATAGCTTTATTGGGATTACTGTGAAAAAGTCAAACGAAATCAAAGTAATTCTAACAACAAGCTTATATTGAGATGACATCCAAATTTGAAAACTCCAACATTCAGAGGATGTATTTTTTGCCTTGCCACATTGAACAGAGATTTTTAGGCTAGTTGTAGATGGATATTCCTTGAAAACTATACCTGGGGGGGATTGTTAGTAGCAGTTGTGAGGGACAGTAACATCCCATAACTATTATTATTGTGAAGATTGAAAACAGGGATGCATGTATTTAGTTTTTGAAAGATCTTTTAATGGACATTAGTCGTAGGGGAGACAAAAATAGACTTTGTTTCTGATAGATAAGATGTTCTACTTTTGGTATACTTGAGAAGTTGATGCCATAATGTGAACACAAATTAATATTATTTAAGTCACCTGTATGCAAAAACTTAAGATGAACTAAATACACTTCTCTGGTACTATACAAAACTCTATTTTGAAAAGTTGCAAGTATTGCCAATATGGCTGATTTTGAGGCAGCAGAAATTAGATTGCAACATCTGACTCATCAAAGATGGCTAAGAAAAATATCTGCAATGAAGTGATCTGGCTTCCACTTATCAACATGATACAAATCAGAAATTCTTATCAATAACCTATATAAATCATTCTGAAACACAGTACTCAACTAATCAATTTCAAAGTCATCAATTAATTAGGTATTTCACGTTAAGGTGATTTGTAATTCTCCCTTTATAGTCAATAAATAACTATGTAAAATTAAATAAAGACTCACATTCTATTGGGACTTAAACCCAAAACTTCATAAACTTTTTTAGCTTCAACTTTATTACTCAAGTTTGGTTGGCCTCGAGTTAGCCGTTATGATAAATAAATTTTGCAACATATGTTGTATAAATTATTCAATATCCTCCATAAGTTGTGAACAGCGATTAAAACTTTGTGTAGAAATATTTTGCTTTAAAATATATATATATATATATATATAGTTAATGAGAAAACATGGGTCTACAGCATTCATAAGAACCTTACAGTACCATAATATAAATGATATCATAAGACTCATAATTAAATCTCAATTGTTTATGATGGCTCCGCCCACCGATCCAATTATCTGACTGTGACTAATAGACCTGTGTGTTAATTTGATCTTTAATCTCTTTAGATACTCATTCAAGGTTTGATTTTGGCCATCTGATCTTCTGGATTAATCAAAGCTTAATCGCAAGTGTTTGGTCACCTTAATGATCATGATTAAACATAAGTGATTATTTTGAGCAATATATGTGCAAAATGCTTTGGGCCGTTAGAGCCCTCAGCAGTCAATTTTTCGCTGCCCACCAAAACAAAACAACGGTGAAACATACCACCATTTAATTTGTCTTCCAAATCAATCACATTGCGAATCTTACCACACTGATTCTAAATCTTCATAATTTCAAGTTTTAATGTTTTTCCTTCTTCATAATTTCAAGTTTTAATGTTTATAAATGATGATATTTATAATAATTCAATTAAAAATCGAGAGAACAGATTTAAACAAAATATAAAAGAGACCCAATATCTTGATTGTTATATTATAATTTTAGGTTGAATTCTTTATTCATCATTTTTATGATTTCATATCAAGCTATATCGGTATTATGAATCATTATAATTATAAAAAATTAAATATAATAATATATTCAAAAATATGTTATATAAATTCAACATGACTTGGAATTCCACAATTGAACTTTTTGTTGGGGGATCCGTTTGAAGATTATTTTCTCTCTTTTGGTCTCAAGTAGTTAAGGTGGGCCGCATAAAATATCTCTCATAATTGCGCTAAACTTTTGTCCCCCATGAAATCTAGTCTTGTTATCATTGGCTGGTCCGTCCGGCTCTTAATAATGAGAAATGTATGTGTGTGTGTGTGTGAGAGAGAGAGAGAGAGTGAGAGAGAGTGAAAGAGAGAAAATTAAGCTGTTTTATTTTGATACAAAAAAAGTGATATTTGACCAGCCAAGTGCCAACCATTCCATTCCCTTCTCTTGTGGTGCCGCCATGCACCTACTTACACACCAAACTCTCCCCTACGCCATCAATCAATGCCATCACTCACAACCCTATACATCATTGGATATTTGAATGTCGGACTCGTCTTATAATGAAATTGCCACTTTAATTGTTTAACACATTCTATAAGTTCATATATATTATGACTTTTATTAAGACTACCAATGAGTTTTAAGTTCAGTTGCTAGTCGTGAATTTGATTTGATAATTTTTAAATAATTTTATTATTTTATATTTAAGTAAATCTTAGCGATTGATCATGATTTGATATAATTTAAGTAGAAAATAAATGAAAATGAGCAATATAAATTTAGACTCAAACTCACACATTCTAATAATTATAAATACAAATTACGAACAAATGCTCATACTTTACTTTTTTCTTTTTTTTTTTAAGCGTAAAACAGTGAATTAATTATTCAACGAAATCATAGACTAGAGCTGGGCCAATTACAGCTGAACCTGACAATGCTCATACTTTAATTATGAGTGATAATATGTTATAATTATCAGGCGCTATTACTTCTTCTTAGCTATGTAGTAGTATTCGGAGTCATCTTGTTGGATATACTAATTAAAAATATTAATGAAGAAAAAACTAATTTGAGCCCCTCAAATTTGATTTCCAATTCATTTTATCCACGAATTTAAGCTTTGAGGAAAAACATTATACTCTATAAACTGATAAAAGAGCCATACATGAAATAAAAAATTCTCTATCCCACAATATTTTTGTTAACAGCGCATAATTAAGAAGCTTTAGTTAAGTAGCTTTTACAGCATTCTACTTTCCAATTCGTAGGTAACCACCTACACCTATAATTTACGAGCATAAAAAAGTAAAGGGAATGTTAAATTATTAATACTAAAACATATTAAATGATAATAATTTTTTATCTATCAGAGCTACAATTTTATAAACATAACATTTACAATAATTATGTTTAAATGGTCCCTGTTGATAATTCATTATGCAGACATATAAACTCACAATTCAGTAACCATACGTATAGCTATTGTCATAACCTTTGCTGCAATTTTATTGTCACTAATTTGTTTTTACGCATATATCATTAATTGTAAATAATGACTAATTTATTCAAATTTTATATTACTAATTATGAGTAATGATAATATATATAAATATATATATATTTCTTGCATGCAATTATATAATAAACTTGTGAAAATCATAATATTTTAAATAAATCAAATAAAAAAAATTATTGTCTAATATAAATATAAAGTATAAGCAACGTAGGGCTGTCAATTGATCAAATTTTAATCCAAATTCAATCTGAATTCGATCCAAATTTTAGAATTTTTATTCGATTAAAATAGTCTAGATCAGATCCAATTATAAATATTCCTAATTTGAAATAAATAAATTGGATACAGAATTAAACAATCTGATTTATTAAATATTCGAATCCGAACTTTAATAATTTCTTATTAAATTAATACTCTTATATATAATATTAATAAAGATTTTAAAATAAAACCTATATATTACATTGACATAATATCTATATTAAAGTATATATTATACTATTAATATTGAATCTTTTTAGCCTAAAAAATAAGATTACTATTTATAAAATATTAAATATAATAAAATATAATAGTTCATGTATACATGGATATAATGTGAAATAGGAGTTTAGTATTCAAATATTTAATTTTTCGATATTATTTGTTAAAAATTCAAATATCATGTAAATTTACTTTATACTTACAATATTTTTATACAATCCAAAAGGGGAAAAGAAAAAAGAAAAAAAAATATTAAATCGGGTCGAATTGTTTTTATCAAATTACGGATATCCATCGAATTCAAATATGGTACTGACTAATAAAGATCCTATAGGATATGGGGTCGGATACGAATATGAATTTTGATAATCGAATTGAGATTCGAATATAATTGATTCGATTCAAATTCGATCCATTGACAACCCTAAAGCAACGTTGACTTTATGTTGGACATCTTGTTATTAAATACTCATTTTTCTTGTATTAATAAATTCTTATGCTTCTGGTTATATATACTTGAATAAAAGCATTAGATTTAAGGTTAAAATCTCAACAAATATATAAGTGATATGGGATAGTCCAAGTGGCTCGGCCCAAACCACGTGGGCCCAAAGGCGCAATACCAAGGCCATCTTACTTCCAGGGCCCAATGGCGCTCTCGACCCAAGTTGACCTCTTTGATCGACGGTGTACCCAAGTAAATGAGAACTCGACCAGGACTCGCTTAAGGTCGCGGTCGACAAGTCGAACCGCACCGCTGATCTATACTTCTTTACATTATCAGGTCTATTTTCCTTCCGACCAGAGAGGTCGGAAGGACGCAATACCATCCCTGCCGCATTAAATGCACTGACAAGCCGCATGCCTCTACATTAATGGCGCATGCCGCCCCACTACTGCCTGGCGCGGCAGGCGTGTCAACAGTGTCCTATCTTGTCCCTAAAACTTGGGAAAGCAGCCACCTGGAATAGCACAAGGATGGGAGATGACTAATTGCCCCTCAGGCAAGGACAAGAGCCCTCTCTACACACCAAGGACATATCTGGAAAATCCCAAAGGAGGGAAGGCTATAAATACCCGCACTCCTACCTTTCAAAGGTATGCTCTCATATATACTAAAAGCCCATACTCTAGTGCTCGTATTATCTAGTCGACTCGGAGTGCCTAAGTCGAGGGCTCCTCAGCTAGCCTGATGTTTGCTAGTGATTGCAGGATTCAGCCTACCTCTACTTGCATATCGACCACAGAGGTTGAATCTCATCGAAATATCAACCTAATTCGATACCCAATTGATTAAACTCTCATCATTTGGCACCATCTGTGGGAACACTTTGAGTTCACTATCGAAGATGGTAAACACCAAGCGAGCCCCCTCAGGTAGGGAAGAAAGCAGGAGATCCAGGTCTCCCCCATCAAGAGCCGGGCGTCCCAGGACCCAGCGCCCAGCCAGAGCCAATGGTCACTTTGACCATGCCCCAATTGATGCAGCTCATCAGTGAGCAGATTTCAGCTCAACTCTTGGTCCCTAAATCAACACACCACCCAACCGAAGCCGGCAACCAATACAACACCGCAACCCATGGCCCCTGAGGGAAAATAGACCGAAGCAAATTTTGAGCGCCCAGAATCTAGCAGACTGCCATCGAGGAGCGAAGTGAGCTCAGGCCATTTTCCAAGAGAAATGGTTCGACCTCTGCCCCAGGAGGAGGTGGCAGATTCTATCGACCATGGTGTTCGACCCATTCAAGCCTTGCAGCGCGATAGGGTCAAACGCTCGAGACCCCGCACGAACAGAAATGCATCCCATGCGGATAAAGAGGAATAGGAGGAGATGTCGCACCAAGTGCAACAATTGAACCGGCGGCTGGAGAAGATCTCGAAAAGAAACACAAGAACGTTGCCCCACCAAGAGGGACTGCAGAGGTTCCAAAGAGAAAGGGACTCTCCCTTTGTCCAATATATCATCGACGAGCGCATTGCTGTTGACGCTTAGATTTCAACTGGCCTGCTGAGGTACGACGGCTCGACCGACCCGAATGAACATCTAATGCAGTTCGAGCACATGACGCAGCTGCATGGACACAATGAGTACATCTATGCTAAGATGCTAGTGACCACCTTTCAAGGGATAGCACTCGGCTGGTTTGTGAAGCTAGAACCGACGTCGATATACTCTTATGACCAGTTGTGCGATAAATTTCTGCACCAGTTTGCGAGCAGGAGAAAAGCCAAACTTCCTCACACCTATTTGCACACAGTAAAGCAGATCGAAGGAGAATCCCTCCGAGACTTTTTCACCCGATTCAACACGAAGGTGTTAAAAATCGACAGCCCGAGAATTGAATTCTTGATCAACGTGTTATTCCTGGGCCTCAGGCACAAGGAGTGTGCTAATGCATTGGTTCGCGAGCAGCCCAGATCGATGGAGGAGCTTCCCGACCTCGCAGAGAAGTACATAACCCAAGAAGAGATAAACAAGTTGAAATACGGCAATCTGGAGGTCGACAAGAGGAAAAAATGGGAGAAAAATGACCATCAGGTCAGAGAGGGACGTCGATACCCAATAAAACGCTTCCACGACTACACTCCGCTCAACCTCCCGAGGGAAGAGGTGTTGTTTGCTATTCAGCATGACAACCTGGTCAAAAAACCCAGAAAGCTCATGGAGACTGAAGCCATGAAAAAGTCAAAAAAATATTGCCATTTCTATCAACAAAAAGGACATGACACAAAAGATTGCTTCAACTTGCAGGATGAGATCGAAAGACTAATCAGGCAGGGCCATCTAGAAAAGTATGTCGAAGAGCAGGCCAGGTGTAAAGAGGGAAAAACCGATCGGACTCCCCGTAGAGAAAGGTCGGTCAGCCTGAAGAAAGAAGATAAAGGAAAAAGACTCGCCCAGGAATCCCACCCACCTATTCGAGGAGTCATAGACATGATTGTAGGAGGTCCCACTGAGAGAGATTCCAGGAATGCAAGGAAACAAACCCAAAGACAGCTAGAATCAACCAGACCAGCTAAGGTCGAGACAGTTTTTCAGCTCTCCACCAGCACCGAGCCAATCTCCTTCAGCGACTCCGACCTCGACCATATGGAGAACAAGGGAGTCGATAGAAAAATAGACTGCCCCATGGTGGTAACACTGGAAGTAGCCAACTTCGAGGTCAGAAAAATATTGGTCGACAATGGCAGCTCCGTGAACATAATATTCTTATCCACACTGAGTGGAATGAAACTGGGGGAATTAAAATTTGATCCTGTTAGAACACTGCTAGTCGGATTTGGTGGGTCGGAGATCATCTCGGAGGGGTCTATCAACCTATCCACAACATTCGAACAGGGTCCTCGGAGTAGAACCTTGATGATCAATTACTTGGTGGTCGACGCTCCATTCACCTACAATGTCATCATTGGTCGACCAGCCCTAAACGAATTCAAGGCCATTGTCTCCACGTACCACATAAAGATTAAGTTCCCAACCCCAGCTGGAGTAGGAGAGCTTTTGTGCAACCTTAAGGACGCGTGGCGCTGCTATACCATTTCCATCGAGTCCAGTGATTAGAAGAATCGACCTCAATTGAAGCCCTCGGGAAACGCCCCTATAGCGAAACCCGAGGAGGGACCATCAGTCAAAAAGAGAAAGTTCGAAGACACTCGGGTCTAGCCCGTCGGGGAGTTCAAAACAATCGAGCTGGAACCTGGGAACCCCGACAAAAGCACCAGGGTCGGCAGCGACATGGGTGATCGCCTGGAGTGCCTCATGATTGAGTTCCTTCGACGAAACATTGATGTGTTTGCTTGAAAGGCTACCGACCTCCAAGGAATTGACCCCAGTGTCATAGTCCATCGACCCTGTCCACAAGCTGGTAAGACAAAAAACAAGAACTTTCAATGCTGAGAGGTCCCAAATCATCGAGGAGGAGGTCAACAAGCTTTTAGAAACAGGATATATTGTAGAAATTCAGTACCCTTCTTGGCTATGTAATGTTGTACTCGTCCCTAAGAATGAGGGAAAATGGCGAATGTGTAACGATTTTACGGACTTGAATAAAGCTTGCCCTAATGATCCTTACCCCTTGCCTCGTATAGATTTATTAGTGGATTCTACTACTGGGTGTGAGTTACTGAGTATGATGGATGTCTTCCAAAACTATTATCAAATATTTATGGCACCCGAGGACAGGGACAATACCTCTTTCATCGTCCCCACTGGAGTATATTATTTTTTAGTTATGCCCTTCGGGCTCAAAAACATGGGAGCAACGTACCAAAGTTTGGTCAACTTTATGTTCAAGAAAGAAATCGAGAGGTCGATGGAGATCTATGTCGACGATATGATTGTAAAAACTGAGAAGGCTGAAGACCACTTTGTTGATCTCAATCACACCTTTGCCATACTAAGAGCTTTTAGCATGAAACTTAACCCTAATAAGTGCATATTCGGAGTTCGTGGGGGCAAGTTCCTTGGATATATGGTTAGTAAGAAAGGAATCGAGGCAAACCCGCATAAGATCCAGGCGATCTTAGATGTTACCCCGCCCCGCACTGTTCGAGATGTTCAACGACTGGTCGGTAGGATCATAGCCCTTAGCAGATTCATTGCTAAGCTGGCCGACAAGAGCCTCACTTTTTTCAAAATACTCAAAAATGTGAAGAAATCAGGATTTCAGTGGACTCAGCAATGCAACCAGGCCTTGGTAGAGCTCAAGTAATATTTGTCTTCGTCACCCATGCTCGCCAAGCCCGACCTGGGGGAAGTGCTGCAACTTTACCTGGCCGTATCCACTGATTCGACCAGCTCAGTCTTGACATCGACCAGAGACGGGACTCACCGTCCGGTTATTATTGCAGTAAAGCTTTACACGATCCTGAGCACAACTATCTTGAGGTCGAGAAGTTTGCTCTCGCCCTTGTTACTGCAGCACAAAAGCTTCGACCTTACTTTCAATCACATGCGATCGTAGTGTCGACCGAACCAACCGTTAAAATAGGTGTTGTCAAAGCCCGACACTTCAGGTCGACTCACCAAGTAGGCCATCGAGCTCAAAGAGTTCGACATCATATTCCAGCCCTGGACTGCCATAAAACCACAAGTCCTGGCCGACTTCATCATCAAAAGACTCGACCTACCGAACCAAAATGTCGACATTGCCTCGGTATGGACATTGCACGTTGACGGTTCAGCAACGACATTAGGAGGCAGAATAGATGTGTCCCTCCGTTCCCCACTGGCCGAGGAGTATGATTTTTTCATAAAGCTCGACTTCCCGATTACAAACAACGAATCAGAATATGAAGTTCTCATCGCTAGAATACGCATGGCCGCAGCTCATGGTGTCGAGCAGCTTATAGCGATCACTGATTCTCAGCTGGTCGCGGAGAAGGTGAGGGCAACTTCGAGGCCAATGAGGCCAAAATGACTCAGTATCTGATAGAAGTAAGACAATTACGACAATCATTCAGGAGTTTCACCCTGAGCCAGGTCCCCCGAGCAGAGAACGAACAAGCAGACGCACTCTCAAAGCTAGCCAGCTCGACGAAAGGTACCAAGGAAAGAACCATAACATTGTTAGTGGCCAACAAACCTTATATCCAAGCCACCAATCAGTCTCGTCGGGTCGGTTGACGAGACAACTCTCTCTTGGCAAGAGCCAATCAAGCTTTACCTGAGTCAGGGGACCATGCTCGTCGACGACAAGGAGGCCTGCAGGCTTAGAGGGCTCGCAGCCAAGTTTGCACTTGATGACCATGGGCAGCTTTATAGGAGGTCAATATCAGGACCCCCACTGAAATGCCTAGCACCCGAGGAGGCAAGCAAAGTGCTTCAAGAGATTCACATCGGTATCTGGGGCAACCATTCCGGTGGCCAGTCTCTGGAGCACAAAGTTGTCCGTTACGATTATTTTTGGCCCACCCTATTGCAAGACTTCGTCGACTTCGCCAAAAGATGCCCATCATGCCAGATCCACTCGAACATACTGCACCAACCAGCCGCCTCGATGGTCAGTGTCCAAATAACATGGCCATTCGACTAGTGAGGCATCAACATAGTTGGATCTCTCCCCAAGACATCTAGTCAACACAAATTCACCATCATGGCAGTCGAGTACTTTACTAAATGGGTAGAAGCCGAAGCAGTTCTGAAAATCACTGATACGGCTATTAAGAGTTTCATCTGGAAGAACATAATATGTCGATTCGGTCTGCCCAAAGTCCTTATCTCAGATAACGGTACTCAGTTTCAAAGTAAGAGCACGAGAAAATGGTGCGGGGCCCTGGGAGTCAGCCAACACTTCACGTCGGTAGGAAACCCCCAGGCTAATGGCCAGACGAAGGTCACAAACAGAACAGTTCTCGATCACCTCAAGGCTTGAATAGTTGGTACAGGTGCCAGTTGGGCAGACGACCTCCCAGGGGTATTGTGGGCATATAAGACCACACCCCGAACAGCCACGGGCCACAGCCCATACAGCTTGATCTACGGGTCTGAAGCAGTAATTCCGTCCGAGCTGATCCAGCACACAGCTCGAATAATCCACTATAATCCGATCAGAAACACAACGGAGAGGTGCACCACACAGCCTACAACACAATGCAACGATATCGGTCAAAAATGACAGAACGTTACAACGAAACAATGCGACCCCAAAGCTTCAAGGTTGGCGACCTCGTCCTCAACAAAGTGGAAGTATCAAAAAACGTAGGAAAACTCGACCTAAAGTGGTAGTGGCCTTACTCAGTGATTGAAGTGTGCAAGAACAACGCCTATTAACTAGCAGACGCAACAGGCAATGAACTACCACGACCGTGGAACACTGTAAACCTAAAGAGATTCTATGTATAAATGGCCATTGGCATCCTTTGTACTTCCTAGCAGCAATAAAAATCATCACGCATTCTGTAAATACAAACTTACATAAGCTTACAACACCCAGGCGACCCCGAAGTCGACCAAGCAGCCTTCTAGCCCCCAAGTCGAGGCTTTGAAGCCGAGACCACATAGTCGACCCCGAAGTCGACCAAGTAGGCTTCTAGCGGTAAAGTCAAGGCTTTACACCTGAGACCAAATAGTCGACCCCAAAGTTGACCAAACAGGCTTCAAGCCTCCAAGTCAAGGCTTCTCAGCCAAAACCAACTTGTCGATCCCACAGTCAACCAGCTAGGCTTCTAGCCATGATGCTGAACCCTAAAATTTTTAATGTCGACCCCGCAGTCGCTAAGTTACACAAGTTTACCTATAATTATCTCATTTGAATAAGCAATCGATACGATAGATTGCAGCCGACCCCGCAGTTGCTAAATTATACGAGTTTATCTTAATTATCCTGTTCAATTAAGCAATTGACGTGGTAGGTTGCGACAAACCTCTGAGTCACTAAATTGCACATTAATCATGATTTACTCGACGAGGCTCTTGAAATAAATTTGTAAAAATTTAACAGTGTGAACATTCGACCAAATAAAAGACTTTCAAATGCAGAAGAGTTAAAGGAACATCTCGTCCAAATTCAGGAAACCCTGATTACATATATCAAAGTGTGTACGTCAATCAAAATAAAAATACATCTAAACAGCAACAAATTCAGCTCGACCCAGCACCCTCATCACCACCGGCTCAAGCACCCTCTTCAATAGCTTGCTCGAGCTCGTCGCTGAGGGGATGGCAATCGGAACAGGCTCGGGCAGGGCAACAACAACTGGTACAGCAGCGGTCGCCGGCTGAGAAAGACCAGCCACATCACTCAGGAATCGCCCTTCCAGAGGAAGAAAGTGTCCGGCTATATCGACCTCCCCCTCATTCACCTCGAATGTGAAGTTGCCGGCAAACTCAAATTCTTGTGCAATTGCCTTTAACCTCTTCTCTATCTCGGTCGGCTTCCTCTGCTCATCTATCAAATGCGCTAATGGCAGAGCCTCCACGACACCCTCGACCACAGTGGCCTCGACGCCTCCATCCTTAGCCCCACCGTCATCCTCTGGATAGGGCTGTAACTGCTTGTCGAGCAAGTGACTGAGGCGAAACCTATCTTCTAGTCAGAAGGAATAGCCTAGAAAATGCAACTGTTTAAGCGCCTTCTCGAAAGAGTTGCGAGCGTCGTTGAGCGCAAACACAACATTTGGATCCTAGAACGATGCGCTCATCATGAATTGTTGCACCGCATTCCGTCACATCAGCGACAGGATCCGGTAAAACTCAATTCGGGCCTCGTCTAGGCCAGCATTCTGACCTATGGATCGACCAGAGGTGAAGGCCACCTACCTATCCAGTAGAGCCTTTTTCAGTAGCTCATCCAACCTTGTCCTCTCCTCGACAGAGGCTACCAATTGACCATCCCTCGTTTGAAGCTGTATGTTCAGCTCCTCAACTCTCGTTTGCGAGGACTCAAGCTGAGCCCTGAGAGTCTCCGTGTCCCCGCCAGCTTGCAGCTGGTCGCGATCGGCCAAGGCCAGTTCTCACCGCCTGTAAAAATTGTACCCCAGCTGGCCGACCTGAAATATAGCATTATTAGTAAGAATACAAATAGTCGATGAGTATTCAGCAACGCAATATACTCGACCAAAACCTTACCATGTTGGCGTGATAAGCTAACACCCGAAGAGCAGCGTCCTGGATTAGCCCCATCAACTTTTTTTGGTAGGCTAGGAACTGCCCAGCCATTAGCACTTTGAGGGGAGCAACGCCCGCCCGCCTCGCCGTATCCATCGATAGCGAGTTATGCACAATCATGCTGGGCTCAGTCCCAAACCTGGCCAAAGGCAGTTTGGGCAGCTGGAACAGAACATCATCCCCGTGGGTCCCGAACAAGTCATCCCCCATCGGTAGGCTCTTTTACCTCGACTCGCAAGGCTACTGCCTGTAGTTGCAATGGGTCGAGCTAACGATGGTGTTGGAGATGGTGTAGGTGTCACTGCCTCCTGTTGAGGCGCATCGACCACCGCTCGACGAGCCGCCATCACCTGGCAGCACTGCTAGTTCCTCTCCGCCCTCGCTAAAGCCTCGGCCCTTGAATCGTTCATGATCTCGTCGCGATCTACCAAGCAGCAAAAACAGCAAAAGTCAAAACCGAGCATAAGGACAGAAAAATAACAAACTAAAAGAAGCACAGTCTGCCTAGTCGGTCATTCACGAGCAAATTTAAAAGAGCTAGCGACAACCCAGCCAATACCAAACTCCTCTCCTCGATAAACACACAGGCCTCCATTTGGCCAAATTCGACCAGATCGTGAACAAAGGTATTGGGCCAAGTCAGGGTTAGGTTACCTGGCATCTCGACATACCCCATCCACCAGCCCCGAGGAATGTTGAAACCCCCAGCTACCCGAACAAACAAATAACGTTTCTTCCATTCTTGTCCATAAGAGGAGGCTGGGGTTATAAGGAATTTACGGCGAGGTCGAGCGGTTAAATAGTAGAAACCCAACTCGTCGATACTACCCGACTTGCAGGACATAGGAAGATGGAAAAGATTCAAAAAAATTTCCAAATTGGCGGGCTGGTCGAATATGTACATCAAGACAATGAAACTATAGATGGTCGAGAAGCAATTTGGCAGTAACTGGGTTATACACACCTGAAGGCCCCTAAGCAGTTCGACCATCTGAACACTTAGAGGAAACCTAAGGCCACACCTAAAAGCATCCTCAAAAATAGTGATACAGCCTGACAGGGGGTGATGCATTCGACTAGAAGCCCCAGGCGTCAATAATTCATACTCGAGAGGAATATGGTACAACTGCCTAATACGTCTTAAATCAACAGGGGTGATGGTTGAAATAATTTCACTATAATGGTCCGGGGTGAATAATCAACCCCGCGAGGGAGGAACCTGACTTAGCCCAACTCCGTCCCCCTCGCGATCGCCACTCGTGCTATTGGAGCTCGAGCTGCTGGAACTCAAATCATCGCTCGACGAATCAATCGACTCATCTGGCAAGCCTCTAGGCCTGTCGGAATGGGTAGCCTCACTATCCTCCCCACGACTGCCCTCCGAACTAGATAAGCCCAACATCATGCTAATAAATCTAAAAAGACACTGAAAAGAAGGAAATGAGGCACTTACTGAATCGAAGAACTAAGAGCATAAGGTATTAGTAGCGAAAACGGTTGGCTAAGTACTCGACCAGACGTAAAGGCAGTAAAAGTAAAAATGGTTATTTTTACAGTGGATATTTATAGGCTTGTGAGCACGGGAATCCAAGCGGTTGTAATAATGCTGTAACCGCCGCGCCACACCATGCGCACCACGACGTAACCGCTCATTAAATGCGCTAAACCCTGGTCGATTTTCAAAAACCCCCGTCGATCCGCGCAACCGCCCGCCAAGCTACTTCCCAATCCTTCTTGTCGATCCCCTCATTCAGCATTCAGAAGTGGGGGGGACTTATAATATGGGTAGCCCAAGTGGCTCGGCCCAAACCACGTGGGCCTAAAGGCGCAATACCAAGCCCATCTTATTTCCAAGGCCTAATAGTGCTCTCGACCCAAGTCGACCTCTATGATCGATGGTGTACCCAAGTAAATGAGCACTCGACCAGGACTCACTTAAGGCCGCGGGTCGACAAGTCGACCCGCACCACTGATCTATACTCCTGTGCATTATCAAGTTGATTTTTCTTCCAACTAGAGAGGCCAGAAGGATGCAGTACCATCCTTGCCGCATTAAATGCACTGACAGGCAGCATGCCTCCGCATTAATGGCACATGCCGCCCCACTACCGCCTGGCGCGGCAAGCACATCAACAGTGTCTTATCTTGACCCTAAAACCTGGGAAAGTAGCCACCTGAAATAGCACAAGGATGGGAGATAACTAATTGCCCCTCAGGCAAGGACAAGAGCCCTCTTTACACACCAAGAACATCTCTAGAAAATCCCAAAGGAGAGAAGACTATAAATACCCCCACTCCAACCTTTCAAAGGTATGCTCTCATATATATTAAAAACCCATACTCTGCTGCTCGTACTATTTGGTCGACCCGTATTGACTTGAGCATCTGAGTGTCTAAGCCGAGGGCTTCTCGACTGGCCTGACGTTTGCTAGTGATTGTAGGATTCAGCCTACGTCTACTTGCATATCGACCACAGAGATCGAATCCCATCGAAATATCAACCTAATTCGATACCCAACAGATTAAACCCTCATCAATAAGCATTTAGCTTAAACACCATACAGGATATATGATGGAATTGTGATTTCATTATTCATTGAGACTAATTGATTATTATGAATATAATTAATTAATAATCTCACTGTGAGAATTGTTATTGTATCATTTATAAAGCATAGAATAAATTGTTTCATGACTAAAAAGAAAAAGAAAAAACTTAGAATTTATACTCGGATAATCATGTATAAGTTAATTTTTGTATATTTGAATAATATCCAAATCTTTAATAGAAATCAAATCCAAAATTTTAGCCTTAGCAGCAAAATGGTAGATAAAAGGCATCCTTCAAACTTGGCCCCTACCTAGATCCCGTCTGCCTTTAATTTCATCTTTATATAGAAGAACCATAATTAACATCAACTTCTAATAATTATAGATCCTTCCTTTTCAACCCTTTCTGATAATTAGATTTAGTTCTCTTTCGATCCATAAAAGATGTTTGATGTTCTATTTTTACATATCTGAATATATATGTGAAACTAGAAATTTATTTAGTATTTAATTGCTCTATCCTTTAATTTAATTTAAAGATTGATTTAAATCATTCTCAGTTATTAAACTACTAGGACTTTATTTAATTATATATATTAGTCAATATGAATAAGAATGTAAACAGATATTAAAAGGTACGCATATGTTGTATCCGTATTCATATCCTTTTAAGTTTTATAATATTTGTATCCGTATTCGTATCCAATATATATTTTTTAATAACATCCGAATTCGTATTCGACGGATATTAACCGAATTCAGATATATCGGTATCCGTTTATAAATATCCGAATATCCATTTACAAATATCCGAATATCCAAATCCGTTAACTTGTAATAAAATGCTTTTTTTTCTAATAAAGTTCATTTAAAAAAAAGGTTTACTACTTTATCTTGGAATTAAAAAAATTAATTATTCTTGATTTAGTTAATTTTTTAAATTAATGATTAACTTTATGATTAATTAATATTAATAAAATGACACTAATATAAATTGATTATAAAGTCAAGTAACAATAATTTTATATTGATCAATTTTATCATTCATATATTGATTTTTTTAATTTTTTTTCTTGATTTAGTAATGTTTAATTATCATTATTACCACCTATTGATTCTTCATAATTCTTAACTGCTAATTTTTCTTATTAGTTCTTTAATTACTAATTTGTACCTATATTCATTTATGTATAGATTATGAGATTTCATATTGAAAAATAAAAATAATTTATCATATATAATAATTTTTAAATATTATTTATCAGATATAGATTATAGATTTAATTAAATTATGGACAATCGAATATATAAATGGATATATCCAACGGATATGTATTCGGAGTGGATATTAAACGGATCGGATATGTAATTATCATATTCGTATCTGTTTACAGTCTGATATCTATTAATCAAATACGAATAATATCCGCTTTAAACGGATATGGATAATATGTCCTATAAACAGATTCGGATGTGAATGGTAAATGAAATTTCGAATATCCATTTATAACCCTAAATATGAATACATAATGAAAAATTAAATAGATAATTATATATATATATATATGAAATTAAATTATGATTTCAAAGAGTTTATTATTATAATTTAAAAAAATGGAGACCGTCTCACTTGTATAAATTTGACATTTGTTGACCATGAATTAAGTCATTTGAAAGTCATATGATAATTCTATATTAGTGGCAAAACTTCGATATCAATATAGTAAAGTATTTTTGTAAACTCATGTATCGATTTAATATTAATGATAAAAAGTTGGGTAACAAAACAATTTTTACTATAAAATCTATAGAATTTTTGTTTTTTTAAACAATTATCAATTTCTTTTTTCTTTTTCCTTTCCATCTTTTTTTCCTTTTTGGTCTGGGCGTGTGGTTGGGAGACAGAAATCGTATTATTAACGATCTCATTATTAAATCTCAATGGTTTTATCCTCGGGGCCACCGTTCTGACAATCCTAATTATTTGACTGTGACTAATTATTATCGACTTTAACTAATTTAATATTCATTAATGGATTGATTTTTATCTTATCCTATGCCCGGGATTAAATGAAACTGAACTCCAAGTGTTTAATCTACATGATCATTAATGCAGAGAGTGTGGAGAAAAGAGGAACTTCTGGTGGTGATATCTTTTTCCACCATTAATTTGTTTGAATGGGTAAAAAAAAAAAAAAAAGACATGATAAGGTTAATGATGTGAGAATATTTTAAATGTTGCTAAAATTCGTTTATAATTGTTAGAATACAAGTTGAAATATGAGAGTGAAAAATGAAAATCTTTTGATGCAACAAATATGTTGAAAGGATACGTATATCCTTGCCACCTAAATATATTCTTATATTTCAGAATTCACATCTTTTATATGGTTAGATATGATCTATGATCCAAATATCATGTGAATTGTCAATTGTATGCATAATACCATCTTACAATAACGTCAAAAATGTCATACATAATAGGTCTATGTCAACAACCATTTATAAATATCTAAAATTATAAAATGAGGACGCGTTCCATTATAAAATAATTTTTTTACGATCTCAAGACCTTCACTAACTTCAGTATTTAAAAAATTTCTAACAATTTTAATTTTATCTTTGATTTTTGGAGTAGTCATTTGACCCAGTGGATCAATTTGATACATAAAGTGTGGGATTGGGAGTTTGAACCCATCATATGCTTGACGTGCGTGTGTTTAAGTTAAAAATAAATAAATAAATAAACTTACTTTATCTTTAAACTCAAGGTAAAACTCTTGTTCTATCTATTCGAGTGAAATTCTCGTAACCTAATCTAATGGACCTCATTTATTTGGTTTTAGTAAGAATTATTATAAGGCGATCCCATATCAAAATATATAACTATAAGGAATTTTATTGGCACTTAGCTAGCTGGGGAATGTATGTACAAATTTGGACAGCGCATGCGCAGCGTCCTTAGCTTACGAACTGGTTCACTAATCAATGGTTTTTATGGCCTAGAGATCTAATCACTCGGACATGCTTTCAAATACATCCATCATTATCAATCAATTTTATCTCAATCAGTTCTAAATCTTCATAATGTAGAGTTTTAATTTTTTTAACACTATATATATATATATATATATATTCTGTTTGATCATTGTAATAATTTGTCGGAAGGTCCAGAATTGACCTTTCGTGACTCCTTTTTCTGTCTTTTGATTTGAAGTAGTTAAGGTGGGCCGCATAAAATATCTCTTCATAATAGAGTTAAACTTTTTGGCCCCCGTGAAAATCCAGTCTTTTATCATTGGCTTGTCAAGATATTAATTATGAGAAATGCATATACATACATATATATACACAGATATATTTGACCACATACAGTACAGGTCCACAGCTCATTCCTTCAATTATGTTGCCGCCATTCAATTAATGCCAACTATATTTATGGATGGAATTGAGTTCGGAGAATTTAAGCCCGTTTGGTTTTATTATTTTTAGAGGTATTTTCACTTTTTGATCAAAAAGAATAATAAAAAATTAATTATAAATGTCAATTTAAAAATGAATGTTGTTTGAATGTTCTGTTTAAAATGAAATAATTATGTAGGGTTGAAAATAAATTTTATTTGAATGTTGTATTTTTGTATTAAAAGTTGTACAAATGAGAATATGAGAAAATAAAGTATAAGAGTGTGTTTGAAAGAATGTGTTGAAAATGAAAATGCTTGTAAAAATAAGAAAAAAAATTGATAATTTTTTATTTTTACTTGCAAGAGAAAATAAAAATAACTTTTGAAAACAAAACTAAACAGGCACTAAATCAATTATGCCTGAGTGTATTATATGAGCTACACATGGTATAACTGTGTGCACTTTAAAAAAATAATTAATTCAATGATAAGTAATATTAAATGTGCCTAACATTGTGTGAGTTTTAGGATAAGGTTGTCAACGGGTTGGATTTGAATCGAATATGTCATATTTGACTCCGAATTCGATTATTAAAATTTATATTCGAATCCGACCCGATATTCTATAAGATCTTTGTTAGTGAGTATCATATCAATTTTGATGGATATCTGAAATTCGATAAAAAAATCCAACCCAATTTATTTTTTCTTTTTTCTTTTTTTCCCTCCATTTGGATTGTATAAAAATATTGTATTTATAAAGTAAATTTAAGTCATATTTGAATTTTTAACAATTTCTTATTATATATTAGTCCAAAAGTTAAATATTTGAATACTAAACATCTATTTCACATTATATTAATGCATAGATAAAGTATTATATGTTATTATATTTGACATTTTATCAGTATCCCTCTTATTTTTTAGGCTAAAAACTCAATATTAATAGTAATAATATAGATATTAATATAAATATAAATATTAGGTCAATATAATATATAGATTTTATTTTAAAATCTTTAGTAATATTATATATAAGAGTATTAATTTAATAAAAAATTATTAAGGTTCGGATTCGAATTTTTAACAGATCGAATTACTTAATTCTATATCCGATCTACTTATTTCGGATTATGAATATTTATAATTGAATATGATCCATCAAATATTTTAATCGAATAAAAATCCTAAGTTTGGATTAAAATCCAATCCATTGACAGCTCTATTATAGGATAAGTTTGCATTTTAATTTGCACACATATTCCTAGAATAACACCAACAATAATATGTATGAAATCCTATTGAATAATTATGAAAATCAAGTAAAAGAGTTTTAGAACAATTTTTATATCATGGTTTATATTTGTCCAAAATATCTAAGCATGTATATCAGTATTGAGCAAGTGTTCTATTAAATTTAGGGGGACAGTCGGATCAGTTAATTTGGGTACCGATCAATCTAACTGAATATTACCCAATCGGATCAAGTTTTCTTTAAAAAATTTATGGGGTGGGTGCACGATATCCGAACAAAATTTTGAGTCAGATGTCCAGTAGAAAACCCTACCTAATCAAGTAGTTCGACTATCCAACTTTAAACTTATATATAAATATATATTATATAATAAATATATATAAATATACAAATATATCTATCTATTTATGACTTTATATTTATTATTTGTATAAATATAATGTGTATATTATAATACATATACATATATATATATATTATATTTGAAAATGGCACTTTGGCCGTGGCTTCTGTTAGCATAGAGGCACATAGGCTAGACCTTTACTTCTTTTTACCTCTTATTTTGTTTTCGTTTATTTTGAGCCTTTTAAGCAATATTTATATTAAATATTTTTTTGAAAAAAAAGCATGTTGGGTATCCGTACCTGAACTAATCAAGTACCTTACGTATTCGTCTATTTGAAATATTAGTCCCCCATAAGTTGGGGTCAAATAGCTAAAATTGCTGCCACAAATTGAGTACCCTATCCAAACCACCCAAATCCGAGTTGCCTAATCCGAATGCCCACTATATGTCTAGTGAATATATGTTGCTACCCAATAAATTGAGTACCCTATCCAAACCACCTGAACCCGAGTTGTCTGATCGGAATGCCCACTATATGTCTAGTGTCTACTATATATCTATTTTCTCAAAACTTTTACTTTATGTTGATTTATACTAAATTTATAATTTATAAAATAAAAAAATAAATTGAGGTTACTGCTGTGACAGTTTTAATTATAATTTTATTGGTTAAAAAGAAAAAGGAAAGTGTGGTCAATAATTAAATTTTGAGTTGATGAAAGATGTGAGTAAAAAAAAAGAAAGAAAGAAAGAAAAAGCGAATTTTCTACGAAACCAAACCAAAAAATATGATTTCAAATCCTCAATATAAAAAGAAGAAAGTAATGCAATCAAAAATTTAAAATAATAATAGTCTAAGGAGTAAGAATTTACTTAGCTTCGTTATTACTTAGGATTTGATTATTAATTTAGCGATTTTGTTTTCTTGAATAATTTGTTTGATTAATTTGTTTTTTCATATATTACTTAAAGATTTTTTGAATATTTATTCAATTAGAATTTACATATCATACTGGGGTTTTAATGAGGTTGTATATATTATTAGTCGTTTGTTTACAAATAATTCACAAGAGCATCTATTTAAAATATGCCTACAACTTCATTAAAAGAAAGCTTCAAATTAGAAATCAAAATACAATAATAATAGGTAACCTACAAAAATACCACAAAATAGCAAGAAATATAAAAAATGCCATTACGTTAAACTAGATCCACGTCTTCCCTCAACAGGTCGGATCATGACCCAATGGGTCTAAGCATGACCCAGATGAATAAGAATCGTTGATTCGAAGACGCCTAAGACTTAGCCACCTCATCTAGAGGCCATAAGCCAAATATCAAATAAGTATAAATACCTAACTATTCCTTATTTAAAAGGTATGCAACATATATTCTCTTTACTAAATCCCTTAGCCTCTACTATTTATTTTAACCTCTCGAACTGACTTAAGCATTGGAGGATTTTCGATGGGGCTCTTCCCAATGACCTTAACGACCTGACTGTGGCTGTAAATTCTAGCATTCGAGCCTCACATTTCGACTGAACTTGACTCGAATACTTATAAGTCTCAATCTATTGAAGGATCACTCTTGACCCCACATTATATAGTGCTGCCCGTGGGAAAGCTTTCTTCAACTTCCTAGAGATTGACAACTTGGCCAGATAGAAGACACGTAGAGAATAACAACATTTAGCAAGATCCCCAACCATTAGCTCATCAGAACGAAGCCTCCAATCTAATCACTCCACCTACAAGGTCACCTTTATGACCACACCTACTCCATTAGTGAATGTGGGTGGAGAGTGGATACAAGTTTCACCAAGCGACCTCCAAAAAATAATGGACGAGTGAGGTCTCAAATTACTTGAGCGTCAGCGAGCTATAGCCTCGTCTTTCTCCTTCATGGTGCAAATGTCCCAACATATAGTTCGGTGCAACTACAACAATTGTTTCCATCTGAATGAGACCTGAGGCCTCAACCAATAGATCTCCAACACCAGGAAACGGAATTAGAAGATATGCAAGTGAGCTCAGAGACCTCGACCTTTTTGCCAACAGAAGAGAGAGGTTAAGATATCATCTACATAAGTAAATGGACATGAGAGAAAAAACTAACGTCAAGGACTTTAGCAAGCAAGTCGAGCAGCTTAGCAAAAAATTGGATGAAATGAAGCGAAAAATGATGGGATGTTCCACATTACAAAGAAAAGATTCCCTTTCAGTATGGAGATTCTACCAGAGGTCATACCAATGGGCTTCAAAATACCTGACCTCCTAAAATATGAAGGAAGAAAGGACCCATAGGAACGTCTTACCGTCTTTGAGAATATCATGTAGATTCATGACCAAACCAACACTATTAATAGCAGGATCTTCATCATGATCCTATATGTTTGAGCTCAAATGTGGTTTACCTTGTTACCTAATGGCTCAATCACCTCATACGAGCAACTCTGTCTATCAAGAATAGAGCAAAGAAATCCACCACATATCTTTTCACCATTAGATAAGCTGAGAATCAGCATTCCGATCTTTCAATAATCGATTCAACAATGAGGTCCTGGAAATGCTGGAGCTAAGAATTGACATGAAGATCAACATTTGCACGACCTTAAAAAGGATCCCCTAATGTTTGCTCTAGCTAAGAAACCCCAAAATGGTGTTGAACAACTCATGGCAATGGTATAAAGATATATCCATGAGGAAGAGGTCAACATGATGAAGGACGCAGAATGGATAAGAATGTGATACAAAGAAGGGAGCATAAAAGTAAAGAGAGAAGAAATGACATGAGCAGATAAATGAATGGAAAAGAAAGACCTCAATCCCAAAGAATCAAGAAATTTCACAACTATACTCTAGTTAAGATTTCAATAGGGCAACCATTGTACACAAAGATTTGCTACAACAGTTGGTAAAGGCAAGACCCACACATTGCAAGAACACTTCCAATAAATATTGTAAATTTTGTAGAAACAAAGATCATGACACAAAATAATGTTATCAATTGAATGATGAGGTCGAAAGATTCATATGCCAAGGACATATTAAAGAGTTTATATTGAAAAAGAAGACTTCAGACAAGACCAACATACAAAAACGAAGCAAATCGAGATCAAGGAGTCCAAAACATCATTACTAGAGTGATAAAGAGAAGAAGCCAATGGAAGTCAGAGATCTAGTGCTTTTACAAGGAGACAACTTGCCCCCAATATGAGTGATAATATGATTAGGGGAGGACCTACTAGTGGGGACCCATCCAATGCTCGCACCAATTACATGAGCATGGCTAGATCATAATGTCCTTTAGCTTAATGGTTTCTATAGTAGATTGAGTGGCAAAAGAAATTACTTTTGATAACAATGACCTTGAGGGTATACACTAACCCAATGATAATCTAATAGTTATTTTTATGGATGTGGCAAATTTATCGATGCAGAAGGTCTTAGTAGATAATGGGAGATATGGGGATATTATATTTTTAGATGTCTGGTGGATGATGGAGTTGGACATCACTATCGTAAAGTTACTCTACATGTTGTTAATAGGGTCAAGGGGAACAAACGTCATGCTGATTGGAGCTATACACCTCCCTACACCACTGGAGATAGAATCAAAGTAAAGGACATAATGATCAAATACCTTGTGGTGGATACACCTATTAGTTTGATCTTGGCAACTAGATTTTTGGAATTTTGACTAGCTCATCAAATCCTATGATGTCTTTGCTTGTTCCTTGGCATGAAATGGGTTAATGTCATCAAATGTTATATGTGCAAATTCTTGAACCATTCTTTTTCTTTTATTAAATACACTATAGGCTTTCATTGAGTAACAAACGAAGATTACCTCACAACTTTGGAATCAAACTTAGTCAAGTAATCTCTATCATTGATAATATAACATTGTAACCAAAAGTATGAAAATAAGAAGTATTTGAATCATAAGGGTTTTTTCACAAAATAAATCTTAGAAAAATACGATTTGAACACAAGTTGTGTTCACATCTTTATCTTAGAAAGATTTTGGAAGATCATATTCATTTAACATGATTCTAACATTTTCTTGTAAAATTCAATTTTTTCTTTTAGCCACCCCATTTTGTTGGGGAGTCTTAGGTGCAAAAAAGTCATGAGTGTAACCATGTTCTTTAAAAAAATGTAAAATTTACTTCATCAAACTTAGTGTTGTGGTCACTATGGATTCTCTTTATAAAATTACCCTTTTTATTTTGGAGTCTCTTAGTAAGTGGAATGAATGCATTTAATGCCTCATTTTTATTTGCAAGAAATAATACCCATGAAAAACAAACATAATCATCTACAATAATAATAATAAAAAAAAATTAGGCCTTCGAGGGAAGGAAATTTTTATGGGGCTAAAACAAGTCAATATGAAGAAGTTCTAGTCATTTGGAAGTTGTAACCTCATTTTTCAATTTGAACAATTGGTCACATTTGCTTCTCTTTCTGGTATGCATCACGTATTATGTCCCTGGAGAAATTAATCTTTGGTACCATATTACAAGATCCTTTTTGGTAAGAAGAGAAATAAGCTCAATATTCATGTGCCAAATCTCCTATGCCATTTTCAACTTTCTTCTTCTAATAGCTAAAAGCTCCATATTTTGATAAGTAAAATCTAAGGTTATACGATAAACATTTCCGTCCCTAGCAGTAATAAATACCAGTTTTCATTTTGCCTGATAACACAGCCCGTAGGGTGGAGTTTAACTTCATAATTCATCATATAATTGACTAATACTAAGCAAGATATGTGCTAGGCCCTCAACAAGCCACACATTATCTATTGTAGTAGCAGTTTCCTTACCAATGATACATTTACCTATTATCTATCCCTTGGTATTTTTCGCGTAGAAAATATTTCCCATGAGAAGTTGTTAAGCTTGAGAAACATGTATGCATCTCTCATCATGTGCCTGGAACATTCTCTTCTAAGTACCATCTCTTTTTTCGGGAATATTCCTTAGCATGTACCTAAAAAAAGTTTAGATTATTATAGGTTCTTCATAGTTTGTGGTAGATAACCTTTTAACCCAAACAAACTTCACACCAATAAGATTTTTAATTGGACACTTATAATTGGCACGACCAAATTACCACAAGTAAAGAAATTTTTCGAACTAGTTCGAAATTCCTTTTGGAAATTATGGAAATAGATTTGTTACTTTGGTAGTTTCTACTGGTTCTAGGTTTTGACCCCTTTTTAGGTTTATTTCTAGGTGGTACTGATATGTGTGTGCTTGATACTTGTGGTATATTCACCTAGATTTTCTTCTCTAGTATGATAACATTCCTCAACAACTCATATTTTCAATTATCTATTTTTATTAGTGAGTCAATCATTTACTTTCTTTTTGCAATTAGCATCAAAGGTTGCCCTATTCTTGGCCATTACCATTTCAAATTTTTCTTTAGAGATTATATCTGATTCTTCCTACAAATCATCCACTTTTTCGTGCAAAACTTTATTTTTCGTCACATGCATATTAACTTGAATTCATAAAATTTCAAAAGTTTTTGTGCATCTTCATCAATATCAAACTTATCACTAGAATCATAATCAGAAAATAAAGAGCTACTTAATTTACTATGAACCAATTATCTTCATTATCAAATTTGCTTATCATCATATTCATCCCATGTGGTCAGCATTAACTTAGCTTTAGATTGCTTTGGATTCTTCTATCACAGGGGACAATCTAATTTTTTGTGACCAATTTCATTACATTCATAGCAGCGAGATTGATCAAAACTTTGTGTTTTCAGACTGATTCTCTTTTGTTTGAATTTGTTGTTTCAGAATTTTTGCATGAGGTTTCTAGCTACCTTAGCTTCTGGGGAATTAATACAATCTCATCTTCAATTCACTTCTCATCTAGATCTTCTTGAATTTCTAAATTAGAATCAAAACCAAAATCAAACAATATTTTTTGGCTTCTGCTTTGGAACCTTCATCTTTATTTAGCAATGTCATTTCATGGAATGTACGAGATCCAATTAATTCAATAATGGTCATCCTACTAAGTTTATGAGCTTCCTAGATTGTCCTTACTTCGATGTCCATTTTTTATGAAGCGATCTAAGATTTTTTATACCTACTGATCATTTATTGTTTTACTGAGTGCAAACATAGGATTGATTATTTACATAAATTGAGCACACATTTGATTAATTATTTCATTAGGTTTTATCTAAAACATCTCATATTTGTTAATTAGAAGAGCGATTCGTTCCTATCAAACTTGATTGTTACCTTCATGGGCCACTTGCAATATTCCCACATTTGCTTTGGTATAGTGCATATGCTAACTTGGTTATACTCCTCTTTTGTGAGACCATACAATCGAATACTTTTGGCATACATATTCATCAAGATGGCCATCTTGTCATCATTGGTCAACTCTCGTTGATCCTTTGAAACCGTTTGTTAGTTAACAAGTTTAATTGGACCGTTGACCCTTCACTAACCATGTCTCATAAATCAAAATCCAAAGTAATGATATATTCTTGCGTCCAAGTTTTCTACATAGCATAATTTGTTCCACTGATTAGTGGAGGCCAGTTATGATATTTTCTTTCTCCAAAGACATCAAAAGTGTTAATAGTCATAAACATCTTTTATTCAAGTAGTTACACGATAGTATAAAGCACATGGATTTGATGCCAATGGATCGGAGAATAATTATATACCTAAGCGGGTGGTGAATTAGGTTTTTTTCAAAATATAAGCAACATGAGTTTTATCACTCAAAATTTTTTTGGCCTTTCAATAAAATTTTAAGTCTTGTACAAAAAGTATTTAAGGTACTCACTAAAACTTGTAAAATCAATTATGCTACCATTCAGAACATTTAAGATGTAAAATTGTAAAGTGTAAGTAAATATACACAAATATTTATAGTATTTTGGCTATGCCTATATTCACTACCTAAGCTCCCACTTATCTAAGCTCTCACTTAGGATTTAAAACCTACCAAATTAATATGATATAAAAATATTTGTACAAACCAAGCACAGTAATTTCCAAAAATAAAGATAAGGATAGAAACACCCTAAAATGGTGAAAACCAACTCTCAATAGAGAGCAAAACTAGAATCCTAGACAGGATGTAAAAGTTTGAAATACTACAAAACCAATTGATTTGTGGACAAGCTCAAGGGATTTCTGTCAGTTTCACTTGCACAACCTCTGTAGAGTGATACATGCTTTGTTGCTACTTCATATGGCAAGCTCTTACTCTTCTTCCAAATCAGAACATAGAACACCACAGGAAGTTCCAATAGTACTAATCTATTGGTTTCTTCTTCTAGAGGTTCTTTGAGTGGCAAAGCGCTCAAAATTTTCTCTTCATGGTATTCGTTGAGAACAGGTACACCTCTCGGTCTCTTTACTAATATGTCCTTTAAAACACAAACATGTTCCTATCCTTTTCTCCTCAAGGTCCATCGAAGGCAGGTACCTTTTGACCTTCTTCACCACAAGGTCCTTTAATACAACATTAGAAAGCAAACAATTAAAATACCTTAAGCTCAAAACATGTATAAGAGTACCTATCAACACACTTAATAAAGATTTTATCACGTATTGTAAGATTAATTTAAATGATGCACTTTATCTTATTTATAAATGCTCTTCAAACGGCTCTAAAATTCAGAATAGAAGGTATCCGTTAATGGAAATAAGGAAAGATAATTCCAATGAAAGTCTTCATTAGTATAACCATGATTCTGTGATTTTTTTTACTTAAGAATGCAACATCCTAATCTACTTTCGTATTTATGAAAATATGACTATCATACTAGAATTTTGAATAATCTCTTTAAATAAGTGAAGCTAGTGGCAACTTAATTAAGACATATTTCAGTAGATAATTAAGGTAGCAAAAGTGGCTATCATCAAAAAGGTTAATGAAAACAACCAAATCAAATTTCAATGAATAAAATATATTTAATGCCTCAATATGCTTAAACCCGTCCACACAGAGATTCTTGGTCATTTCCTAATCCACATACTTAGATTTTGAGAAACATAACTAATTAATTATATGACAAACATAATTAAGATATATCAAATAATGGCAACTCACCACACAATTTAAATTATATATTTGGAAATTTAATCTAATATTGTAACACCCCTGAAATTTGGTATTTTGAAAATTAATGATTTAGAAATTAAGATATCGATTGGTTGTATTTTAGGGCTTGAAAAATAAATTAAAAGGACTTGATTGTAAGGATTTGAAAGTTTTGGGGATAAATTTATAATTTTAGAAAACTTGATTTAATCTTATTTGAAACAGTTGGGATCAATTCATAATTTTGAAAAAACCTTAGTTGAACTAACTTGGGAAATTTGGGGTTTGCATGTAAGGTTTTAGGTTAACTAGGGTTCAACCATAATTTAAATAATTGGCAGGACTCAATTGCATGACTTTTTAATTTTTTGGGGCCAAATTGAAAGGATGTAAAAGTTCCCTATAAATATATCAATTTCTAATTTCCACCCCATTTCTTCCTCACCATTTCACCACGGCATCTCCATTCCTCACTGGCAAAAATTTTTGGTGACTGCTCCCAACCCAAACCACTGCCCTATTCCTCTTCTCCTTGCTCCCAGTTACACACCCATACCTTATGCATCCACAAAATCCGACGGTCCACCGGAGAAAATGAAGACCGAACTGGGCGACGGTGATGTAAAGGTATGAGTACAGTTCTGGGTGGCGAGTTTTGGTGTTTATAGCTTGAGGGAGCTAGATGTGCTCTTGCATTAAGAAGTGGGGAGCTACCGGCAATAGGATTTGAAGGAAGTTCCACGGTGGCGGACGATGGTGCTACAACTTGGAGGCTTCGATTGAGGCAGATCTCACCGAGAGGATCATTCCGGTGGTGATTTTGAATCTTTTCGGTGACGGCGAATGGCGGTGCATGGTGGCAGCATTTCCAAGACAGTATCTTTAGATCGTCACGGTGATTGTGGTTGTGCTCTCGATTTATGGTTTTGAGGTTTCAATAATCGAATCATGGGTAAAGAATTGGAATGGGATTATGCTTATATATATATATGATTTTTACAAATAACCCCCTTGTGTTAAGAAAAATAGGCAAATTACGCTCCTGTGGAAAAAAAAATTCAAAAAACACCCTCATATTTTTAAAAAACCATGCAACGAACCCCCTTCTGAGAGCGTGGGTGTAGCACACACGCCTGTGCGTGCATCTGGGTTTAAATTTTTGTATATAAAAAGATAATTATGCCCTTATTCATCAACCATTGGATCTTCTTTTAAAAAATCAACGGTTTAGATTAAATCACATTATATTTTTAAAAAATATATATAAAACATATATATATACACAATATAATATATTTTCATATATATAATGTGTATATATATATTATATGTGTATATATATACAATTATATATATAAATGACTACCCACCCCACCAGGCGGCCGGCAACCGCTGCCAGTACTTGCAATATTAAAAAAAAGGAAAAAAAAAATAAAAATAGATGGCGGCCAGTGGCCGGATCTGGCCAGATCAGTATCTGACCAGATCTGGCCATAATGTTGCCATGGCAGCCCGTAAAGGTAAGGGGGCATCTATACTAAGATATATATCTTATCAAAAAATATATATATATGTATATAAATATATTATATATTTTAATAAATATATATAATATTTAATTTAAAATGAATAATTAGAAAGAAAAAATATATAAATAAAAGTTATTTAAATTTTATAGATAAATTTATATATATATGTATATATATGCTATATATGTATTTAAGTATAAATAAAAAATATATTATATATTTTATGAAATTTAAATTTTATTTACTTTGGAATGAATTAATAGAAAGAAAGATGAATATAATTGATAAGATAAAAATAAAAGTGATTTTAATTTTATAAATAAATTTATATATGTATAAAATGAGAATATGAAATAATGGAGGAAGAGAGAACTGAGAAATAAAAAGAAAAGAAAAGAAAAGAATGAAAGAAAAGGGAAAATATGATAATAAAAGATTATTTAAATTGATTGAAAATATATTAAATGATTAAGGGCAAATTAGTCTTTTCATATTAAAATTATGTTAAATAGGTAGCAAATGAGAAGGGGGAGGCGGTGTGCATGGTTTTTTAAAACATAGGGAGGTATTTTGAAAATTTATTTTTCATAAGGGGGTATATTGCCTATTTTTTAAAACACAAGGGGATAAATTGCTATTAGCCCTATATTCATATGTTGTATCGTTACTCCCTCAAACCTTATATTATATCTAGAAATGAGGATTTAATATATGATTGGTGTATATATTTCCTTGCATGGACTATAGTATAGTTAGTAGGCTTAGATCTATATTATTTTATGTAATGTTGGGATTAATTGAGATAATTAAGCAATTTAACTATGATTTATAAAATTGGAACTTGTGATATGATAATTGGGTGATTTGAGATGATATATGGGACTAATACTCAGTGTATGCATGTACCAGTATGAGTTTAGTAAAATGGGATAGTATTATTTTATGAAGATTATGGAAATTATCGAGTATTATAAGAAAAAACCCTAATTTTATGTATTTAAGATGTAAGTGGCACTAATTAGATTAATTGTGACAATTGGGCTATTATCGTTGATTTTGGATAACATTACCAAGATGGTTAAGTAATTAAGGAATGAATTTCATTATGATACTAGAATCATTATAACCTCGTAGTTGTTCTGTGATAGAGATTTGATTAGCGTTTTAGTATCAATTATCAAAATTTCTGTAATAGCCGAGAAATTGTGATTTTAGATTGCTATTCTCATAATTATAATATCGAGGATATTTAGAGTTGAAAATGGAATTTGACTGTAAATATACTCTCTTGGTTAGGTGACGAGAAAGTGGGTCCTGAGGACCAGTAATCTGCTAACTTGGTTGCATTTCTTAAGATAACGGAAGTGACGGTCTGCCACTTTAACCTCAATTATTCAATCTGTACTTGTGGAAAAACCCCTGTGAGGGTTAAATTTTCTTGAAACTGTACTTGCTGGTGTTTATTGAGATCTGTACTTGATAGTGTACTTGCTCGTGATCTGTTATTGATTTGCATACCCCATGAGGGTTAGCTCTTGGTTTCACTTTGTTGAGTTCGTTCTTGTTTGTTCTAGCGCCCAAAACTTCATTCTGTCTTGTCTTGTACTTGTCTCGATCGGTACTTGTTATTGTCTTGTACTTGTTTCTGTTTTGAAATGTTATCAAATGCCTTGCCGGCATACTTGCTTGTTTGTATCCAGTTATCTAGCCATGTTGGCCTGATTGTACTTGTTGGTTGTTCATATATTGCCTTGTCGGAAAATCTAATTGCTTGATTGTTACTTATCGTACTTGTTGTATTGTTGTACTTGTGTGAAGATAGTACTTGGGCCGAGTGTCAATCCTATGCGGAATGCTAGGATACTTAGGACACGCCTTGTAGTCTGCCTAGGTGTCCACGATATGCTAAGCAGTCCACTTAAGTATTCGCAGTACGCTAAGCAGTCCACTTAGGTATCCACAATGCCCACACAGACTATATAGGCAATACACCATGCAGTCCGTATGAGCAAACCTATTGTATACCGAGTTGTCACGCTATGGTAAAGTACTTATTTGATTGGTATAAGGAGAATCCGATATACATTTTTCGTTCTGACCTGTTGGACTGCATTTGATTTGGGCTTGTTTTGTTTTGACTATACCCGATTGTTTGTGTCCTGCTCGTGGAGCAAGAAGAATGGTGTAGCTTCCTGGTTTAAGTCGGGCTATTGTCAGGGCCGATCAAGCCGTCTGCATTTTCTCCCGAATTGTGATTGGTCGAGACACTCTATACCTCCCGAGCAAAATCAGTTGAGATGATACCGGGCCTTTCGAGCCAATAGTTACAACCCCAATTTATTACCTACTTGAACTCTTGAATCCGTTAATGCTTGTTTATTGACTTTTAATTGCTTGTTTCTTGATGCGTTCCTGTATTGCATGTTATTTGATAATCTGTTGGGTTGATTCTTCCTCGACAGGTCCCCATTGTTGTTCTCATGTTTATCCCTCACTAAGTCTTTGGACTTATAATACCCCCCTCCCAGTATTTCTTTGACTTTCTCGGACAGGCTTAAGTGAAAGATTTGGACTCCTGAATTGGGCTGGAGAAATACTTTTGTAATAGAACAGGTTTTGAGACGATGTGATATGTCAGGACTGATGTGGAGGACTTTAGGTCTGTCTATGTTATATTAGATATAAGAAGTTGAATCAGGGAACGTCTTTAAGTGCTTGTCGTGTTAATTAAGTTTGAAATTTTTGTTGTTTTTGATCAGCTAAGTTGAAATGTTTTGGGCCTATTACTTGTTTATAGATTAAGATTTAAGTTTGAATTGAGTGGAGCCTTAGCTAAGTGCAATCCCGAATGGGGGAGGTACAAATATCCCATAAATTACTTGTCATTCTGTTAAATTAAACTAAATTAGAATTTTTTTTTAATAGAAAAGCAGTATTTATTATTAATAAGAATCCAAGGTAACAACCTTACAAATTACATCATTGTGAGAGATCTTATTTAAATTCAAAGCTAATGCATTTCTTGCAAGATAACGAGCACTAACATTAGCAGCTCGCTCGTCTAACATGTATGAAATATATTGATTGGGCACAACTAAGAATTTCTTTGGCATTGGAGATAATAGGACCAATTTCTGATAAATTATCTTATTGATCTCGTAAAGCATTGATCACCATAGCACAATCCCCTTCAATTTGTACTATTGACCAGGCATAATCTAAGATGAGCTCACTAGCTACCTTTACTGTAAATGCTTCCACAACCTCTGGTTGCAAAGGTAAGTGAATAAGCTTGGAAATCTATGCCACACCTATCTTTACTGTCCCGAACCACAACTCTAATACCGATTGAATGATGCTCGATGAACACTGCCGCATCAAAATTGAGCTTCAATACACCATCAAGCGGAGCAAACCAAGTAACCACACTATTATTTGGTCGAAGAAGGGTAGGAGACAAGACAGACTACTAAAATGTGTACAGAAAAGAAAAAGCAAATTGAACTACTTCCAAAGGTGTTCATATTTCTTCGCCAAACTTACAACGTTTGCTGCGATACCAAATACTTCAACAGCACGCAAGAAAGGAATCAAACTCATTAGTCTGAAGACACTCAAAGAAATGCCGAAACTATGTGTGTGTAGTGCAACGCGGATGATACAATGAAGCATTAGGAAGATTAGATAACGCCTATCCTTGTTGCACAAAATAACACTAAAAAAGACAATGCATCACATCTTCAATCATATTCTTGCATAGGTCACACAAAGGATTAGATAATATTCTCCTATTAATGAGCGAACAATTTGTTGGTAGGAAATTTCTGTGAGCACACCAAGCAAAGTGTTTAACTTTAGGAGGAATATTATGTGCGCAAATAAATCGATAATCTTCACCAACTGTCCGACTAGAGGATCCAAACACAAATTCTGTCATCCTATCCTTAACCGATAATGCAAGATAGTAGGTTGAACAAACTGTGGGCATCCCTGTCCTTCAATAATGCCAAATCAGCTAGTTCATGTTGTTGTTACTACACAAGGGAATGGACAGAATTACTTGAGAGTCCAGCTGCATAAAAATGTGCTCAACCAGAGGTTGATTCCATTTTCCAGAATTTGCATCAATAAGTTTAGAAATATGAGCATCATGTGGAAGAAAAACGGCGCAGAGCAAAGATCGTGAAGGAAGGTTCTCGAGGGATCCATTTGTCCATCCAAATTTGAGCTATGTGGCCATTTCCAATTCTCCATCATAAACCTCATGCAAAAAGGCCAAAGATTCCCAAATGCACTTCCATAAATGGATAATTCATACCCAATTGAACATTAATCACTTCACCATTAAGGAAATATTTGGCCTCAAAAATTCTAGAGAATAGTATATTTGGTTTAGTCAACAAGTGTTATCCTTGCTTTGCTAGCATCACTTGATTAAAAGACCTCATAAAAGAGATATTACCTATACACAAAAGTTCATAAAAAAATAGTTAGGATGTAGCACACAAGCAATAAAAATTTACTTGTGACAAATTGTTAATATCAAATTTAATATCATATTAAGAAATAGAGAGCACTGGAATAGTTTACAAATTGCTCTTATTTATCATTAATAGAGAAAAGAATAAAATAACCATCACATTTTCGATAAAACAAAAATCTCATTAAATTAAATTAAAATATTATCGTTATATTATTGTTACCATTTTTCCTAATATATACAAGTGTTTTTGGGAAATTTCGATTTTGAAGAAGCATGAGGCATGTGTAACCTACCAATAGAAAATCGGCTAATGAGCAAAGCCGCATGTGGCACTCGACACGGCCCTTGCACCAAGTGTCAAAGCAATAGAGTTCAAGTACAGCTTCTCAAAGCTTCAAGAATTCACACACGTGTCACGACACGAGCGGCTGCCACATGACTAATACCTACTTACCATGTGCCGCCGCGCAACACGACAAGATTGTGTATTTGCCTTTTAAGCCACCCAAATTAATGATAAAGACATACTAAAAGCAATTACACTAATAGTTGTGAATCCTCCTTATTTTTATAGTAAGTGTATTTATTTATGTGTATATATATTGTCATTATGATCCATGATAAAATGCCAAATGAGTGCTTGGATTAATATGGATTGTCGAATCATGAAATGCCACGTTTCATCATGTCATCATCTCGTTGAGGTAGAAATGAAGGTAATTTTTGGTTATAACTTGTATGTTTTGTATTATATATTTTGGGAGAATGAGCTTTGGGAGTGGAGTTGGGAAATGTGAAGTTGTATTGAAAAATATGATAAATATTTGTTTATGTTGGGAATAGTTAGAGAATTGATTTGGGGAATTTTGATATGTTTGTTTATATTTTGGGGAGGAAACAATTTTTACTGTAGCAGTAAAATCAATATTTTTTTGTTGGATTTTTGGAGGTGAAAATGAAATTGAGTGATCTTTTAATTGTTAGAATAATAATAAAATATGTATGATATATATATATAATATCTATGTATATATTGAAAAATGGGGACGTTTTGGGGATAATGAAAGATAGAAGAGAGTATTTTGAAATTTTTAATTTGGCATTTTGGAGAGAAATTTTTTGTATGTTTGGTTACATTTTGGCAAAATGTAAACAGACATAGCCGAAGCTTTTGTGATTTGGCTCGATGCTTCAAGTTGTTGGGCTTGAGAATTGAGATGATTTTATTTTATTTAGTTATTTTATTTTGAGATAGTGTTATTAATTAAAATAATTCAGCATAATTAACTAATGCTTTCAACTAAACATCGCACCTTTTGTATTGTTGTACGATTGTCTACAACCTCCATAATTAATTAACACAAAATAATATCTTTTACACCTTTTAACAATATCGTTGGAGTCAAATGGACATTAACGCTGAAAATAAACTCAATTTCCAGTTTTTGGGACTTTTTGGATACACAAAACAAACAAGTCAAACACTTTAATGTTCTCAGGATATGTAGTAATTTAAAGAAGAGAAGTTAACAAATTAAGGCTGTGCTTGCTTGTGGGAATTTCTCACAAGCAAGCCGTCAAAAACAAAAAAATTCTTCTAAATGTGTAATTGCTTGTGAAATTTTTTTCCATCTTACAGAATTTTTCTCAAAAATTCCCCCTCTCCTCTTTGAAAAATTTTCCCTCCTCACAAACAATCACTCTCACCTATCACATCAATTGTAATTATTACACTTTTACGTCACAAACAATCACTCTCTCATAACATATAATTATATTTACACATAATATTTTTATATTAAATAATTTTTTTCATAATATAATTATTTACATGTATATATTAACATTTAAATGAAATTATATCATAATATGTAGTTATAATTACTCATAATATTTTTATATTAAAATATTATTATTTTCTTAAGATAGTTATTTTGATGTATTTTCATAGTATGTAATTATATCCATACGTAATATTTAAAATTTAAACATAATTATTTTTGTAATAAATAATTATAGTTACAAGTAATATTTTTATATTTAAATATAATTATTTTGATAATATAATTATTCACACATTTTTAATATTTTATAATATTATTTTCATAATATATAATTATATTTACACATAAAAATTACATTTATATTTTATTATTTACATAAAATTATTTTCCTAATACATAATTATATTTGCACATAATGTTTTATTATTTAAACAAAATTGTTTTCATAATATACAATTATATTTACACATAGAATTTTAATATATTTAAATAAAATTGTTATCATATTATATAATTATATTTACACATTATATTTTATTATTTAAATAAAATTATTTTGATGATATAATTATTCACACATTTTTAATATTTCATAATATTATTTTTGCAATATAGAATTATATTTACACATAATATTTATAAATATTTACTGTATATTTTAATATTTACATAACATTATTTAGTTTTGTTATGTAATTATATTTGGACATAATGTTTTGTTATTTAAATAAAATTATTTCACAACAAAACCATCTCACAACTTTTTCTCAAAAAAATTCTCACAAACTATCACCACTTCATTTTCTTTCACGTGTCACATCAACTGTAATCATTATACTTTTACCTCACAAACAATCACTACCTCATAAAACTTTTTTCTACCTCACAAACAAAAAAAATATCACTATTTACTCATGGAAATGAGAAATGAAAATACAAGCAATGACAGCCTAAATTGGTAACTGAAAGTCAAACACTTCATTTAGCCTATGTATTATGATATGTGAGCATTGTCTTGAAATTTATTAAAAAAATAATAATAGTAAAATTATTCACATATTTATGAGAAAAATAAACGGAAACCTAAATATTTTTTGAGATATCCGTATCCCAAAAGCACCCCCCCCCCCCTCCAACCCCAAAGAACAAAAAAAAAAAAAGAAAAAGGGAAAATCTTGATGTAAAATAAAACCGCTATTTTGCCAATTTCTGTCTGACAAATGCTACTATTAAATACCTCACTGATGTTACATGCAATTTAATCCACAGAGGAGTTGACAACTTCCTCTATTTTCATTGCGGGCACTACAAAATTCACTACCAAAAACCAAAAGGAAAAAAATAGTGGCAAGATGTTAAATCGTATGTAACATTAAAGATTGCCATTATTATACATTGAGTGCTAAGATTTCTTTCATTTTTTCTTAAAATTGTAATAAGATTTTCACAAGTTAATTTAGAAGTGCTAAAAATGTATTTATGTTATCAATATATTGATATATAGTGCACTATAATGTATAATGATACTAAAAATTTTATCACAAATTTTAATGATAATTTCTATTATCATATATTATGCTAATTGTACGTAAATATATAATGACAACTTAAATAGTATTATACAAATGCTATTAATATTCAATAAATTATGGTTATAGAGCTTGGTAGAATCATTACTGTGGCGAAGTAATTATTACTACATAATACATATTGTCTATGATAACTTTTATAGTATCAACAATATTTTATCATTATTGTTGTCTTTACTTGTGGTGAGGATTTTATATGAACGATATTTTTTCAAATTTCTTAGAATTGAGCTTATTTTAATATTTACTCTATTCCTTTCAAATCATTGTTCATATTCTTTTTGGGTACGTCCTAAAATAAGTTTTCATTTCCTAAATTATAGTATCCCTCAAAATATTGTTTGGCTTAAAGTTAATTAATACGGCAAGATATCACTGCTAGCTAGGGATGGCAATTTTCGACACGATATGAACCGACACAATATTATTGGGTTTGGGTTGAAGTTATTGGGTTGGGTTGATATTGGGTCGACCCGATAAACAACACAAAAATTATGGGTTGGTTTCGGGTAACCCGATAATAACCCGAAAACACAATAATTTGATAGTTTTTCTATGTTTTTTGCATTTTAAGTAATGAATTGTTATTTTTGAACAATTTAATTCTAAATTGATTTGTAAGGATTAATGATTATTATTTACTACGTAAATCTTGACTACTTGGTGATATTGGGATGATTATTAATCATTGAATGGGACAAATTATATTTCTTTGTTAGAATTCGACTTCATTGTTGTTAAAATTAAGTTGTGCAAAATTTTTGGTTTAACATGAAAATTTGTATATTATTGATGTTGTGGAGGAAATTAAATGAAATCCAATTATCAAATTGCTCTATGGTACAAAAGCTAGGCTGCTAGAGTATAATGTTAACTTTTTCTAAATTTTTTGTATAAGTTGACTTTTCTCAAAATCTTGGTATAAATTGATTGTTTTATTAAGATTCTAGTTGAACATAAAATGTGTAGGTTTTTTAGATGAATTATTAATGAAAAATAATCATATGCTGAAACAGGTTGGGTTTGGGTTGACACGAAAACTTTCAAGTTGGGTTTGGGTTGAGAAAAATTTTGTGATATCCCCACCTCAACCCGACACGAAACAATCCAACACGACATGATTGTCACCCCTACTGCTAGATCCTATTAAAGGGCACTAGTCTATAAATGCACAATGTTTTCACTTTTTCAGCTCACTAGAGAGAGAGAGAGACTACAAGAATTGTATATTAGAGGCATTAAAAAATATTATATATAGTATTATAATGATATTTTTATATGTAATGGTATTTTTTAGAAGTATCATTTAAGTAGGTGTAGCTATTAGTATTAATGTCACTATTTTATTGTTTTTATGGCATTAATAAATCCAATAAGAAATAAATTAAATGCTATATTAAAATATCACAAAAAAGTATATTAAATAATAGGCTAACATGCCACAAAAATTTCATGTCGTAACGTATTAAGATGCCACAAAAAATTCTTGACATGATATTATAATATACTATAGAAAATATAATAAAAATTGACATATTAAAATGCCACGAAAGGTTTCTCTTAATGACATACTAACACGCTACAAAAATATATTAATTGATATATTAAAGTATAACTAGAAGATTCATTAAATGATATGTTAGCATGCCATAAAATAGTACATTGATGAAATATTAAATATCACAAAAAATTCTTTTAGATACATATTGTTAATCTATTCCCACTCTCCAATTATGAGGCTCTAACATAACTAAATTGTTCTTTATAAGATTCGAACCTACAACCACCTGGTTGCAAGCATATGAATTTACCACCAAACTATATATCAATATTCAATATTTAAGATTAAAAATATTTACTTTATACTTTGTAAGTACATTTACTCAATTATATAAATAGGGTGGATTGCATTTTACCTCTGTGAAAATCAAAATGGCAGACAACCTCCTATCAAAAGATAATACGCATTGTGTTCTTCTATGCTTCTAGAAATATAGCTCACTACTTCCTTCCAGCCATTTACTTATAGTTTTTTATTGTGAGGACAAAAATACCCACATAGAAAAGGTACTTTTTCTTACTTCTTTTACTATGATCAAAGTAATGCAATTTAAACAAATAAAATTGGAGAAAATAATTTAATATATAATATTTTAAAAGAATTTGGTATAAATAAAAACTTAAATAAAATATTATTTTGATATTTAATTTTAGTCTGGTTCTAAAATCACACTAAATATAAAATTACTAATTATATGTATTTTTATTTATATTCTTAATTTTCAAATTTTACATGTATATATACTGTTTATTATTTAATTATTAAACTAAATTTTATGTTTTACTTATCAAATTCAAAATTAGCAAATAAAAAATGCAAATGTAATTTTATTCTTTATGTTTAAATTATTTATTGTATTGATATTTAATTGTTAGTTTTATAAACAAATAGTATTACGTTATTCATAGTTTCAATATTTAATTGTCAGTTTCATAAATGATTTAGTAATATATACACTAAATGATTTAATATATATGTTGGCTTTTGAAAGAGTTTTGTTTATATGGAAATTTAATTAAAAGATTATTTTGGTATGTAATTGTTAATCTTATAAAATTTTTGATTTTTTAAAATTTTAATTTTAAGATCATACTAAATATAAAATTGTTAATTAAATAGATATATATATATATATACACATATATAGTTTTTAAATTCTTAATCTTAATTTTATATACATATATTTCTGTTTAATATTTAATTATTACACTATTTTTTATACTTTAGTTATCAAATTAAAGATTAATAAATAAAAAATACTAATATGCTTTTATTTTCTAAAATATTTAATTAAAAAATGAAAATATGATTTGCATTCTCTAATTTTACATTATTTATTCTTTTATTATATCAAACTATTTTAGTCACTAAATTTAACAAATAAAACAAAATATGAAAATTAATTCAATTAATAAAATCTAGGCTAACCAAAAAAACTTAATTAGTCAATATTTTATTAGTTATTTAATACACTGAAATAAGTGGAAGTAAGAGAAATAAGAATATATGTTATGCAATTAAAATTAAGAATTAAAAGTTAAAATATATAAAATTAATAGTTTGATATTTTGTATAACTTTAACAAATATATAAGAGAAGAAAAAGGATAAAAAAAAAAAATTGTACAGCTTTTAGATATATGATAATGAGGGTAAAATAGATTATGGACATATCAAAATATGCACCCAATTGCAAAATGAATGAGTTATTTGCACTTTCGGACCGAATGAGTCAGGATGCTGCTTTCATTTTTTCACATGTCGGTTTAGTCATTAGTGCCCATTTTTTCGCATATATGCATGTGCTTGAATTTATTATATAAAGTAACACATTTGAGAAAGCATAAGAGATTAATAATTTAGAGTTATAAAATATTCAAAAAGTAAAGAGAGACAAAACATGAAATATAGGTGAGGAGAGAAAAAATCAACAAAGACTTAAATTTTTTGTCCTTTTTAAGATATGATTAATTTAGTCAATACATTACAATAAATAAAGGAGTTAATTAATACATTAACATAAGATATATATACACACACATAAATTTGTAAATTTTATCATTATTGATATGCCTATTTGTTCTTTATTTACTTGTGCGATAAACTTTTAGATTGCAGCATGACTAAATTATGGGCGGCTTTTTTTTAAAACAAAAACGTATTGATATTAGTTAAATATTTTTGACATATAATTATATATATTTTAATTTTTTACAATATTTATTAATTAATTGACACTAAATACTATATTTTAGTGATATTTTTTCACTACTATCACTAAATTACTTTATATCAGTGTAATATAAAATGCCATTAAATTAGTACCACTAAATAATTTGTGGCATCTTTTCTGAATTATACCATAAATAATTAATGCTAGTAGAACTTTTTAAGAAAAATTATTGGCACTATTTAAATGCTTTTGAAATACATTTATGTTGGCATTGTCAATCAAATATCACCATCTCTATTTATCATTTATTAATCAAACATCACTAAATATTGTAATATAGTGGCATTTTTTAATAATCATCAATATATCACTCTTATGTGCCACTATGTTACAGAATTTCATTTAGTCTCACTATTTCGTGGCTATTTTTCTGAATGACATCATAAATAAATATGAGTGGCATTTTTTAAGAAAAATTAGTGGCTTAGCTAAACGCCTTCAAAATACATTTTTGTTGCCATTTTTAAGCAAATGCAACTATCTTTGATATCGTTTAATAATGAAATGCCACTAAATATTTTTTTATAGTGCCATTCTTTTAAGACTAACACCATATTACTTTTGTGTGTCATTATACTAGAAAATGTCGGTAAGTTGATGCCACTAAATACTTTATGATACTTTTTTTTAACGACACCATAACTACATATTAGTGGCATGTTTCTAGAGATATATAATTTGCGGCACTAGTTAAATATCTTTGAAATACATGTATCTCAGTATTTTTAATTAAATATTACTATTTTATTTGTCATTCATAATCAAATGCAACCAGATATTATATTAGAGTGGTATTCTTTTACAGCTATTATTATATTAATTTCTTTGTATCATTTTTAAAATATCACTAAGTTGATGCCACTAAATATCAAATTTGTGTGTGTGTGAGAGAGAGAGAGAGAGAGAGAGAGAGAGAGAGAGAAAGAATATAAGTGTCAATATGTTATATAATATTGTTAAAATTGTATTAATTATATATTTCAAGTACTAAGAATTTTTGTTTTTTTTTTCCGTAATAATTAATTTTTACAATTTTAATGGTGACACAAATTGTGCATATTATATTATTGGAAGTTAAAGATATATCTTTTATGTCGTTTAATAATAAAATGCCACTAAATATTTTTTTATAGTGCCATTCTTCTAAGACTAACACCGTATTACTTTTGTATGTCATTATATTAGAAAATATCAGTAAGTTGATGCCACTAAATACTTTATGATTCTTTTTTTTAATGACACTATAACTACATATTAGTGATATTTTTCTAGAGATAATTAGCGGCACTAATTAAATATCTTTGAAATACATGTATCTCAGCTTTTTTAATTAAATATCACTATTTTATTTGTCATTCATAATCAAATGCTACCAGATATTACATTATAATGGTATTCTTTTTCACCTATTATTATATTAATTTTTTTGTATCATTACATTATGAAATATCACTAAGTTGATGATGCCACTTAATATCAAATTTGTTGGGGGGGGGGGGGGGGCGGGGGGGAAGAATATAAGTGTCAAGATGTTATATAATATTGATAAAATTGTACTAATTATATATTTCAAGTACTAAGAATTTTTTTTTTATCGTAATAATAAATTTTTACAATTTTAAGGGTGGCATAAATTGTGCGCATTATATTATTGGAAGTTAAAGATATATAAACAATATAATGATAAAAAAAATTAACACATTAGCCCTATGACTAATTGTAAACATTTTTTACTAATTATCAATAGTGATAATATTTGTTAAATTAAATTTTTACAAAATTATTATTATTTGAAATTGATGTTGTATGGAAAATGGATATGAGGTCATGTCTAGGAAAATGTTGGATTTCTGCTCCTAAAATGCACCAGTACAAAATCATAGCTTAAATTAAAATTACTTAGATGTTTTTTTGATTTTGAAGTTAATTTTTATACTAATTAAGTTGTCGGTGGATTTCTACACTTAGATTGGGAAGGCTTAATCCAATGGACTCATAGTTACTCTTTTTATTTAATTAATTTGATTTATTAGATGTTTATCTTTATACCTTAAAAAATCTTGATTTGGCATATCAAAAATTCATGATAATTATTATCAATTAATATAAACTTTTTTAGTAACAACTTTAATATTATAATTTAAAATTTCGACAATAATATTTATTTGCTAAATTTTATGTATAATTGAGTCAAACTGGACCCAATTGAAAAACACGGTTTTGTAATGATAATGCACTAAGAAGCACATGATTAGGTCGACAGGTAAAGTCGTTACCCGTTGGAAACTTTATGGAGGGAAAACGTAAGTGGTGTCTGCTTTTCCAGACAGTTGCCTCTTCGGTGCTCCCAAAGCAAAGGATCTTTAACTATTGGAATATATAAAATCTATAAAATAGAGCTACGGCCTATGCTAGTGCAGTTGCATTACTTTTATTTTTACCAAAGACAAAGATGAATGTAAATATCAAAGGATCAGGTAAGAGTATACAGTATTTTTAACTTAATTCCACCTTTTTTTTAATGAGAGAACATTTATATTTAGGTGTACGTCCAATGAGTTGTTATACCAACCCATCACTTTTATATTTTTAATCATAAACAAATTAATTTTAAAGAATATTTTAAAATTAGTTTTGGCAATAATGCAAGTATATTTACAGCATATATGTATGTAGATATTCTTGACACTATGACAATAATTAATAAATATATGTTTGGCAGCACTCCCACTCGGGATAGAACCCAAATGTCAGAATGCCACTCAAATCAATCCTATAGCATGCAATAACATGTCCGATAGGCCCATAAAATTTTTTTCAAAATTTTTCGATAAACCACAGTGATCATAATTCACATCATGCTTTAAACTTAATACAATAATATCAAAGTGCGGAAGTCATATTAATCACCCATCGTCAGTCAAAACAAATGTCAACATAAGCAATATTATACATACATGCCAAAAGACTCATATTCTTCCTGACATATCACAACATTTCTAATACCCATACATATTCAATGGTGAATTCACATATAAAGATACATTCACCAAACTTAATACAAAACATTTAGCTACAACCTTCAGTCCAAGCCTCCAGTCTCATACTTGTCCGAAAGGAAATAAACGGTACGAGGGTGAGTCATAAGGACTCAGTGAGGAATAAGACAAAACAATAGATGGCTATTTAGAGTCAATAATAACAATGAAGCTCGATAACACGAAACTATGGAAGCTTAAAACAAGCCAGAATAAAGAAAACACATTTGCAAGTAATTAATGTTCGCTAAGTCGGGATGCTGTAACCGCCAGCTCAAAAGGCCCAGGATCATCTCAACCGTTGCTGTTCGGGAGGTATAGAGCATCTCAACCGATCACAGTCGAGAGGAAATACAGACGGCTCAGTTGGCTTGGCTTCAGCCCGATCCAGATTGGGAACTCGCTTCAGCCCGATCCAGATTGCTCCACAAGCTAAAACAATTTAAAAGTGCAAGCCTAACAGACTATACATATCAAATAAAAGCAAGTATGCATATCAAAATATCCTTATGCCTCCATACAATACAATTGTTCCACAATAACAGTTCAATAATCACAATGGCACGAGCATCAACTCGGCAATAACAATAGCACAAGCATGACAGCTTAGCAACAACAATGGCACGAGCATCAGCTCGGCAATAACAATAGCACAAGCATGACAGCTTAGCAACAACAATGGCACAAGCACGACGGCTTGGCAAAACAATAACACAAGCATAACAGCTTGGCAAGTCTCTCAGCCCAACAATTCTCTTGTATCATTTTCAATCAATATTTTGAACGATCAATTGCCAACATGGCAGAATAACTGAACAATGATGCTGACACGGCAAATCCACAATATACTAATCAATCAAGGAAATCAATATGATATTTGACACTCAAAATACCAATTCAACAGGACTGGTACAATAATACTGTGACAGTTCATGGCGCAAGAACAGTAAATTAGTGCTTTCAGATCGATTTTAAAGAAAACACAGGCTACTCGGTCGTACAGTTCAGTTTTAAAAAAAAATCAATTTTCACAAAGCTTCATAGAAGCTGATCTGGACAGTCATTTTCAATAAAATGGATCATATATCAATTAATTTCAAATCAAGAGAACCTCATAGAGTTCGAAAATCACTAACAAATCATGACAGATATCAAATCAGCAGAACCTAACAAGTTCAACGATGACTATAGATTATGCTCAAACAAATCAAGAACCAAACGGTAAAACCCTCACAAGGGTAATAATAATTAACAGAGTACGATCATCAAAGCAATACCAACCCTCATAGGGGTTTATCAAGGAATCGATAGGTACAAGAGTTTCCAGATTGGCGGATCCTCACCTTATCAACCTTGGCAAGAAGTCAGAATCCTACTGGTCTCCAAGGCCCAAATCCTAGTCACCTATTAAAAGGATAATTTATAAATTAAACCCTCGTTCAATCTTGAGTATCTATATTAATCATACTTAAATATAGTCCAATGCAATATTCCCTGAATAATATAATGGTTAGGGTTTTTCTTAAGCATCATTGCCGCAGGTTATACTGTACTTACTGGTTGTATGAAATATTTATGGTTTGCAACCTATACCGTCAAAATAATACAATTGAGTCCTTAACTTATGAATTTACCTTATAACAAATACTAGGTCGATAATAACAATCTAATTTTTGTAAAAATCCCAAATTTTATCACTTAAGTTGCAATAACCTGAAATTAAGGTTTTCTATGCTTAATAAGCCATCTAACCTATAGTTCACATGAAATAATACCATTCCGGATTCAATAAACTAAATTATCGTGCATAAACGTTCCATTCTTATGCATGGCTGTTCTGATCGATCATTTCCTTCATCATTTTCCGAAATATAAGGTTTGAATGGAGAATACATGTATACAAATACATAGAACAAACTTAATCCCAATTCTGGACATTTATCCAAATATTGAGTTATCGGTAAGGAGAAACGATGATAAGCCCACATGCATGTCACCCTCTTAACGAGACGAACAAACTGCCTGGTCACCGCCATACGGTTTTTGCAAAATTTCTTCTCCCATGGTGGTTTGTTCAATAATCTAAAAGTACTGGAGTAACCCTTGAGCTAAGCCCGATAGAATAGTACCGATTTTGGCCGTCAAAAGTCGCCGGAGTGACAACCTATTTCACCTCCCATATCCGTCAGTTTGCTTGAGTGTTCCATGGTGATTCCGCTGGAAATGAAGGATGGAAGGTTGGTTTCGAGTTTAGGGTATAAGGATGATGGTAGAGGTAAGTTGGGTTCAGGTCGGTTTGTGGTGGTCGGGAGTTTTTCGCCAGAGGATAAATGGAGATGGTGGTACGGTGGTGAAGATGGTGAAATGAAGGGAAGAAATTGAAAAATGTATATTTATTCAAATAGCCTTTCCATATTTACAATTTAACCCCAAATTTTTTGCTAATCTGAATTCAAGTCCTCCAACTATGCTTACTTCAATTTAGTCCTTAAATTAGTTGTTGCTTCGCATTAAGTCCACATCTAAAAAAAAAATAATTTTCATTTACCCCTATTAAATAGAATAATGAAAAATATTAAATCCTAAATTTACATGTAAATCCACGAATTATGAATATCTCGATATTTGTTATTATATATATATATATATATATTTTTTTTAAATCAAAATTTTGCAATAAAGAAATTCTAGGGATGCTACATGTTTTCCTAAGAGATAAAGTCCAAGATCTATCAATATCTCTTCTCTTTTTGTTTACAACTACCAAATAAATAATGATTCCTATATATAGTTTTATTCCAATTAAAACTAAGGGTGGCAATTTTCCATACGATACAATAACACGACACGAATCGACATGATATTATTGGGTTTGGCTTGGAAGTTATTGGGTTGTGTCGGTATCGGCTTGACACGATAAGCAACATGAAAATTTTGGGCTGGTTCGGGTTAGATTTTGGGTTACACGATAAACACGATAATTTTATCGGGTAACCCACCAACCTGATACAACACAATCCAACCTAACCCAATCCAAATATTCAAGAAAGGAAAAAATTATATATATACATATATGCATATGTTTTATGAATTAATACTTTTGCGTACTTTTTCAATGGACCGAATCTCAATTGGAAGAAGAGAATGGCAATGAAGAGATATATCTGAAATTAGAAGTTGGAATATGTTATGCTTTTGCATTTTTAATTAATGATTTGATGTTAGTTTTAAATAATTTAATTCTAAATTGGTTTGTAATGAACTAAATATTACTATTGTTCATGTTGCATAGAAAATTACATGAAGTCTAATTATCAAATTACTTCATGATACAAAATATGGGCTATCGGAATATATGGTTGACTTTTTTTCTAAATTTTAGGATAAGTTGATTTTTTTCGAAAATCGTAGTATAAGTTGATTTTTTTTATTAAAATTTAAATTGAATATAAAACATTGTGGGTTTTTTAGAAGAATTATTAATAATAATAAAAAAAAATCACAAGTTGAAATGGGTTGGGTGCGGGTTGACATGAAAACTTTTGGGTTAGATTCGGGTTGAGTACTTTTCGGGTTGGGTTCGGGTTGAGCAAAATTTTATAATATTCTTATCTCAACCCGACACAAATAATCCAACACGACACAATTGTCACACCTAGTTAAAATTGATAAATAGGTACCCGTGAGTAACTCAAGAACGGGTAATAATGAGTTGCGTAAATTTTACCTATTGGTAAAACTACTTGTATCTTATTAGACACGAGATAGGGGACCAATTACCCATAACTATGGATAATGGGTAACCCACGAATACCCATAATAAATTCTTTTTCTTTTCTTTCTACTTGAAGACAAATTAATATGTATTTTTTAATTTACATAATAATATGCAAATATTAACTAAACAATAGATTACAAATATCAAATATTATATTGAACAAGTATTTAAAGTATATAAATAACTTTGTCATTTGAAAACTACGACTTAAGTATTTAAACATCCACCAAAATTAAGTTGCATTACATTTCGAAGTTTAAATTTAAATCATTATATGCATGTCAAAAGTTTTTTGAACTAAAAGTTTAAATATCATTTATACATTGTTGTTTTCATAAGATAAATGTTCTCCAACCTCTAAGTATTTGCGAGAACTAATGAAAAATTTAAAATAAAATTTTATATATGATTGTTCATGGGTTACGTACCCCTGGGTACTTGCGGATTGGATCAAAAAGTGAGGGGTAATTAGAGAGCTGGTAAAATTACCCGTATTTTGTTAGGTTGGGAATATGAGGCCCATTTCTGACATTTTTTTTGGATAATCATGGGTATCCGTGGGTAGGGATTAATTTTTATCATGTTCTTTCCCATCCAAAATAATATAACAAAAAAAATTAGAGCAATTTTTAAATGATTTTGCGAGCAAAAGTGTTGTAAAACATTTAACCAAGCATTTGCATAGCATTATGATGTTGCATAGAATTGGATATGGGTCCATTTTTCATAAATTGTCGAATAGTAAGCTTCTACTTGAGAAATATACCCACATAAAGATAGTAATTGAGTTAGAAAAATACGTGCTTTGATCGTTCCCTTTTTAGTTGTGGTAATTAGTATTTCTATTAATTGAATTTTTAATGAACTTGAGCTTAAGAGATTCATTTTAAGTCGATTTAATCATGTTGAATCATTTGTTGAATTTTTCATTTTTATGTCCCTAAAATTTTAGGGGAGTATGCTACACGAAATAAAACTTTGAAGTCTGATCAAATGCCAACAAATTAAAAGGACCCCATGTGTAACAGGCTTTTCGATTTATTAGATAATCTTCTTAAAAATCTTTACCTTTTTTAGGAATTCGTACCTAGGAAGCTATGATGTACAGATACGAACACGACAATATGAATGTGACACGACATGGATGTAGCAATACATTAAATTTTAAAATTTTAGGACACGACACCGACACTATTATTATAATATATATATTTATATATATAAATAAATATTCATTAATTATATTAATGTATATGATATAAAATATATACCAAAGCAAAGTGAAAAGCAATCAACACTAAACATTAAATAAATATATTTTAAATTTAAATAAATAATGAATCCCCTAAATAGGAATAAGTATTAGATTTCATGTAAGTTATATAATGGAAATTTTCAGTACAAAAAATGTAATATTATTCATAGAAAAGTAAGTGATAATGTAAAAATTGTAAGTGATAACATTTGAAAAGATTTATGTTTATCACTAAAGATATACCATCAATTATCTATGGTGATAACTTAAATATAATTTTTGCCGCTATTAAACTTGTAAAAATGATTATTGTGATAGAATAAAATTTTTTTGTTACTTATATCTACACACACACACACACACACTAGCATATGCCCGGTGCAATGCACCAAAAATAATTTTAATATTGAAATAATTTTGAAATAATTATAATATTAAATATATAATTTTTAAATAATTTATTTCAATATTGAAATTATTTTTGATGCCTCGCACCAAGCACATGCTAGTTATAGTATTAATTAAAGTATTTATTTATATTTAAAATTAAATTGATATAAAATATAAATAAAAAAATTCATATTTTTTCAAATAAATTAATAATAAAGTATTCTTAAAATTAGTTCTAAGGATAAAAAAATTCGACTGCTTGCTACTGCTCGTCATCCTTAGTCAGTATATACTCAAGTAAATATCTTTATCAAAATTTGATTAGAATCACCAAGTTTCATTAATATATGCAAATAATTTCCCACTTATTTGCATATATTAATATTTAAATAAATTCTTTTCTTGATTATTACAATAAAGTGAATAATCATAAAGTGGACGGACATCACTGAATATGTGTTTAATTAATAAAATATATTAGTATAATTGAGTAAATTGTCTATCCCACAAAGCTCATAAATTAAATATATCAAAGACAATATCTTAAAATAATAAAAAAAGAACAAACCTCATGATTCTGATGTAAACCAATCACAAATATTTAATATTTTTCTTGATCCTATTTCATTCTCAATATTCCCTTTATCCTGCACATGAATTACATCAATACTTAAAATCAACTAATTCTATATAACGAACAAAACATACAATTAAAACCTTAATAACAAAATCAATGGAAGAGTATAACTAAATAGCAATATCTTTTTCTTTACTTACTTAGAAAAATTCTTATGGAGATACTTGGCAATTTCTCTTCTTCAAGATGTGAAATTGGAAGATTGAATGAGAGTTACTTGAGACTTGGATATTTGTTCATTTTTAAAATTATATTTAGGTATATAAAGTATAAGAGTTTTAATACATCTAGGCATCTTTGATATTATCTCATCAATATATATAATATCAAATCCTCTACCAGATAAAGATTATAAAATATTATCAAATACATTTTGAATTTTGGATGAAAGAAAATCAGAGATAAAATATAATCATATTGGTTAGAGATAATAATTAATAAATAATAATTTTTTTAATTAAATTAAAATACTCAAAATTCTAAGAATTTGACATTTGGCAAAATTTACACAATTAGGATCAAATTTGTACAATTAAATAAGTACAAAACTGTGCTATATATAATTAGTCAAAATTTTCAATTATCACTTCTTTTTTTTTATTTTATAATTTTTATTTTTCTTGTAGTGTATCTAATCATCCAAATTTGTTAGGATGTTATAATCATACTGAGGTTTTTTACTACCTTCATTTGTCATTTAAAATTTTTTTATTTTGTAATTGTTTCTTATCCCTTAAATTTTATAAAGTTGAAAAAGAAAGCCTTGCTGTGTCCTGGCTGTGTCGGGCACGCCCTTTAGTCGTGTCTGATACCGTGTCATATTTTTTTTTTTTTATTTTAATTTTTAAATACTTTATTACTGTGTCCGATAAGTGTCAGGGTCATATCGAAATTGTATTTGTGTCCAACACATATCTGACACTGTATTGAGTGATTGTATACAGTGCCGTGCATAATAGCTGGGAAATTTGGGGAATAAAGGGTACTGTGCGTGCATGTGTGTGTGTGTGAATGTGCCTTGCTGCTACAATTCTATGTAGAGAGAGAAATACTTTAAAATATTATATTTAGAGAGAGAAAGCTGCTATATGCATTGTACATTAGAAGAAGCAAATTGTATTAATCCTAGCAGGTTTGTCTTCATCTGAACATAGATTATGGTCCATATTTATATATATGTACATAGACAGCTTTGTCTTCTTCTTGCGCAGAGTGTCATGCTCGCTTTAAGCATTAAAAAATGAAGGAAGTTTTTGGCACTACTTAAGTTGTATGGAAGCAACAACAATTTAATAATTCAAATTGAAATATGATGACAAATATATAACAAGAATAAATGTCAAGATGCAAATTAATGAATGATCGACAGAATTGCGTAGGGTAGGGATAGCAATTTATGTCTGATCTGCGGGTACTCATTTTAATCCGTTCTGATTGGGGCGGATAAAAAACTCGCCCTGCAGTGGATTGGATTGGGTTTGAGTTTTAATGGTTACGGGTTGAATTTTATAGTATACACACCCCCGAACCCATCCCGAAGTATTTATATATACATGTATTTAATTTAGTTTTTTACAAACAACATATATACAACAAACCCTAAACTATGTTAGCATTTTTTCCTTTCCCTCTCATCCTTCACAATTGTGACTCCCAAGAGTATATCCAAAATATTAGAAAATACTCAAAAGCTTTCTATTTGTTTGTTTTACGTAAAATTTATATGATATTTGAGTTAAAACTATAATATTTCGTTAATTGTACCAAGAGTAGATTCAGAATATTTAAAAAATACTCAAAAACTTTTTATTTGTTTGGTTTACGTAAAATTTATATGATGTTTGAGCTAAAACTGTAATATTTCGTTAATCGTATAATTGATAGTATTTTAAAAAAACAGAAAATATTATTAGGTACGGGTATGATCGGATTCTATATTTATATTATGGGTAGAATTTGAGTTTTTACTCCTAAAACCCACGGGACAGGTAGAGGCCGTATAAAATCTTTGCGGGATGGGTTCGGGTTGAGTCAAAACCCGCCCCAACCCACTGGTTGGCGTCCCTAGCGTAGGGTAAGTTAGAAGCAAATACGCATGAATATTTGAATTTAAGATTGGGTCCGTGGAGTTAAACTAAACATATGATTATCAGATCACAAAATGCTGAAAAAGAGATTTGTTAAAATTAAATACGCTGAGCTTTAGATCGTGACTACCGAGCTTATTGAATTAAATCATGATCCTAGAGACTAGAAAGCATCTCTATACGAAATTATATATTATTAAAATCTTATTTTATATTATAATATACATAAAATGTACTTACAATTAAATTAAAGTTCGCAAACTATTTGTGAATTGTGGAATAAAAATATGAAAGTTTGAGCTCCGTCCAATGTCAAACCTATTTTAATTAGTACAATTCAAGCCAAGAACCTTTTTCTTTCAATTTGTACGATTCAAATTTACAGCGTAATGGAAAGTTTCACACCAATATCCAAAAAATATTTGAATAATAAATCTATATAATATTATAAAATATAATAATTATAACATTATTATATATAATTTTAATTATGGTTGAGACTATTAAGTAGTGTGAAGTATATATATTGGTTTGACAACTGATACATAATCATTGTCTTTGTGATGAAATACACATTAATATAAGAAAGCCGGTTGTCAGGGATAAAGAAATTATCCATTGGAATACCGAATACCTCATCCATGTTTATTGCTTTTGTCAGACTTGTATATACTATTAAGTATTACCCAAGTATGTTGTAATTTGTAAGACATATAATGCGTGGAAAATACCAATTACTTTTGGCTTTGCGATCGCAACAGCACATTCATGTTTGAGGTCAATGATATGGCAACACGTATATATAAGGACCCCTTAGAGAAGTGCATTACAAGCATTACTGCATGTGACGCCAAAAAAACATATCATATATATTAATTTACGATTTATCTAATTATAGATTTATAGTTTTAATTATGAAATTAATTTAACTAAATGAATTCAAAATAATTTCTTTCATAACTAATTCTCATTACAATCAATTCATACTCGATGATTATTTTTTATTTTTCTATAAACAATCTATAACTAATTTTTTGTGTTTTTAATGAATAAAGTTACAAATTGATAGCTAATAATTTTTGTTCTTATTATTTAAAAGAATTACGTTTTCTGGAAAAAAAATTAGTTATAATTTATATCGATAGCTATGAGACTAATTTGATAGCAATTTTTTTAATGGATATATTCTTTTTAATAATGAAAGGATATTGTAAATAATTATAGGTTACTTTTTTGTAATGGATATTTATTTATTTATTTTTGTTAATGAAAGTATATTGTACATAACTATAGGTCAATCAAAAACTATAAAAAAGGCTAGCTTAGGAACAAAACAAAGGGCGTAGATGCGTGGGTGGTATGGTATCGTCCTTTGCCTTATCATAGTTCTCATTTAGAAACTTGTTCAAATATGAAATCATTAAAATATTAATGATGATCATATTTTGAGAGCTTAAAGTTGTCAAAGTTAACTTTCTTTGCTATGAAACATCATAATTATAATTTATAATTCTACTTGTGAAGATTAATTACAACTGTGCGCCAGTTGTATAAAAATATGGGTTGCATGCAACGAATATAACACAAACTCTACAAGTCAACTAAAACGGGGTCCTTTTGGTTTTCCAACCCCAAAAAGATATTGGGAAAATTACTTCAAATAATTCCATTTTTTTTTTTATCTATAATATCCGTAAAATTATTCTTCAACATAATAGTGTAATTCACAATTTTTTTATTTAAAAAACCCAACTATTAATCTTTGCCCTGTTTTTAAATGAAATTAACTTTAAATTTCTAACATTATGAAATGTATTATATTTAATTTTAAAATTTCATTGTTTAAGTATATTTAGTTATTTGTTGTAAAACTTTTACGAAACTACTTTATGAATTTTGAAAAAAAAAATATTGATCTTTTTATTTAATTCATTTGATTTTAAAATTTTAAATTGTATCTACTAAGTTCTTTATATATTTAAAAATTCAAGAAATATATTTCTTCAAAAATATTTAATTTATTAAGTTAAATCCATAATTGATGCAAATCAATTTAAAACATTTAAAGAATTTTTTTTTTCTTGAAAAGCTAATTCAGTAAACTACCTAATTTAATGAGTTAAGGATAATTTAACCAAAAGTAGTTATTGGGTTTTTTCAGTGAGAAATTAGTATAATAGTAATTTAAAATGAAAAATATTTTAACAGATTTTTTATACATATAATGTATTTTAAGAATGTTTAGTTCCATCTTTTAAAAATGCTTTCCTAATTATTAACAGTAAAAATATATCTGTGTTCATTTTTCTTATTTTTCCGAATCTATTTCTTTAAATACAAATCTATTTCAAAAGCTATAGCATGAAACCTATATTCTAATAGGACATACTTCCTGTCGTGTTCGAAGAAGTTAACCAAATATATCTAATTTGGGATAGCCTAACAGGCCCAAGCCCACTAACAGTCGATCAAGTGATCGATCAAACCCAAATCCTTGTTGGGTCATTTTGTCAGCCGGACACACCAGCATCCTTTAAGTCGACATAAGTGTGGTCGATCAACTCGAGAATGATCATTGGGCCCCCAGTTAGAGGCCTTCAAACCCAAGAAAATCCCGTTATCTCGACCAGAACATGGCTAGATGATTTGCAAACAACGAAGCATCTCGACCCTTGGAGGTCGATCGGAGAACATAAAACAGTCCTACGCCATCAGTTACAGTTGCATTGAATGCGCCACAACAAACCACTCTGGCGCATTAAATGCGTTGACAGGCAACGTGCCTCCGCATTAATGGTGCATGCCTCCACTGTACCACCATTCTGTCTCCGCATTAAATGCAAAGATCTCAGCCATGTCCTAAAAAGGATGAAGCACCACCTAGAGAAGTACATAGAAGGAAGAAGACCTAAAAGTTCTCAAGTAAGGATAAAAGCCCTCTCTGCACAAGCAAGGCCATCATAAACATCTTAACTTCTCAAGAGAGACTATAAATACCCCATTACAACTTTTTAGCAAGGTATGTTCATTGTCACCTAAGCCCTCACTCTATCGCTGTCTTTTCTGGTCGATTAGATACTGACTTGAGCGTCGGAGTGTCTTAGCCGAGGGCTTCTCGGCAAGCCTAACGCTTGTTATTAGTTGTAGGACTCGATCCGATTCCATCTAAATACTCCATTTGACTCATATTTTGGTAAATTATATTGGGCAAGAGCACCGTACACTAGTAAACAGATCCAACCATCATCAATATATATATATTTACTTTTATATAACAAATTAATTTGTCAACTTAAATGATTACATATTACAATTAATAACATTTCAAACACATTTTAATTTTTTGGCAGAAAATGAGGATATCTTATTTCTACCTTATTTAACATATTTTTGAATCAATTTTTATATTGAGACCAATTTAACAGAGGTTATAATAATCACAATTGATAATTTCTTATTATTTCTCAATATAAAACACCTATATAATGAATGACTATAACGCAACCAAACAAAATGTAGAATAAACTTCTTGAAGTAATGAAATTTAACAGTAACACCAACAATGTAGCTCTCTCTTGAATTTGATCTGTACTAATGATGCTCTTTTTTTTTTCCTAAGAATGAATTAAATACATTATTGTTACATCACAAATATCTATCATCAATAACAACAATAATTATGAATTAATTTTTAACAACCAATAACAATTTTTAATAAATTAATAATCACTAAAAAATAATAAAAAACTTCAATTAGGCTAATAATATTAAATTTAAACCTTAGCAATGTCTGGTTTATGCCTTTTATTGTACTAAAACTTACTAACTATTAATTACCACACCCCTCACCCCTAACCCCTGAAAGAAGGAAATAAACAAAAGGAAAAAAAAAAAAAAAAGAAAAAGGAAAAAAAAGAAAAAACACTGAAAAATCGCCAGCTTCCTTAAACAAAAATTCGGACAATTTATTGGACGGTGCTGAATATATACTCTCATTTAAGACAGACGGTCCAACCAATTATCCCCAGGGCATCGAAAATCAATCTTTATTTTTTTCAAAGATGTCCCTAAAAATATTTTCAAAAAAAAGAAGAAAAATATGTCCCTAAAAATGAATAATAGTTAAAGAATTACACGAGCTTGATAAAAGGTAGTTTATTTACTACATGAGCTTGACAGAAATTTCAATTACATTTCTTTTACCATCCACCCTTCTTAAACCAATGATAACAAAAGCCTCGATTATTCTAGAATTTTATATGAAAGATCAGCTTTTCACGGTTATAAAGAGAGGGAAAAAGAATAGGGAAAAGTTCAAAAAAATAAATAAATAAATAAATAAAAATTAGGACATCATCAATTCCTATTTACCTTTTTTAACTAACAAAACCGCGTAATCATCAACTTTTTTTTTACATTGGAGACTAGAACAGAAGCGCTATTATTAAGAGAATAATTAAGGAAAATCTACCTGGATTTAGCCATTGACTACGACAGAGAAAGAAGCACAGGAGAGAGAATAGAGAACATAAAACACATTATTAGTTTAGGATTTTCTTCTGATGTATATGGTAAGAGAGGACAAGTTCCTTAAACAGTGGAATTTGCAAAAAAAAATTTCATGAGAAGGAAGTGAGTAATGGGGGTCCCATTTTTTGGTTGGAAGGTTTTATAATTCCTTTTAAAGTTTTCCTTTGAATGTGAATTGAATATGGCTCTTTTATATTTTTTAAGCTTGCTGATTTCTTGATTTCTTGTCTTTTTATTGATCTTTCCACTCTATATAAACCTCAAAACTCTTCTCTCTCAAAATCCCTTTCTCCCAAGGAAAATTCTTCCTCACCACCTTTCTAGAAAATAAAAAAATCTTCTCAATTTCATAATCAGAATGGGGGAGATGGCTTCTTTGTGGGGTTATGAAGAGGTGGATTTCTTCTTGATTATGCTTCATTTCTCACTTTCACTCCTTTTTTCTTATAAGTTCATCAATAGAAAAGTTTTTCTGGCACTGGGAATGAATTCCAGACCAAATATTTTTCTTGGGTTCTTGCTCAAAAAGACATTTTAAGCTTCATCAACTTCATTGTTGTCCATTTCTTGTGTTTTGTAAAATGGGGCAGTTTTTTTGTTTCCCCATGATTGTTACTCATTTCTTGTAATGAATTAGGTGGGTTTTTCCTTTTTTCTTCCAACCCCCCCCCCCCCCCCCCCCCCCGATTTTGAGACATATTATGAAAATGATTTAAAGAAGAAAGAATTATTACCTTAAGATGCACACTTGTTCAATTATTTGACTGAAATTTTCGTATGATCTCAAATGGCCCTTGATGTTGAACCACTTTTTCTTTCAACTAGAAGTAATCCATAGAATAACTTAAGCCTATTTTCTTGCTTATAGAAAAGTAAATACTGATAGATAATATTGGTACATATTTCCGAGATTTTCGTATACCATATAATATAGAATTGTATACCTAATTATCTGCATCAAGTTTACTCTTACTGATTGATTTGTTTTGATGTTTATACTCAGAATCATGATATGGAGCAACTTGGTCAGAAGCTTCTGTTCACCACTCTTGAACTGGAGAAGCTAAAAGCTGAAGCGGTGGAGGAAATGACGAAGAACAAGGAGTATGTGAAGCAGTTAATCCACCTGCTAAAATATGCTATCCAAGAAAGGGATGAAGCCAGAAATCAGCTTCACAAGCTACTCAACAAGACCATGTCTTTAAATACAAATGCTGAAAGTTTCCCCAACATTCCCCTGTTTCAAGCTGACAGCCCTCTTGTCAAACCTGGAAAAGCAAATTCAAGCATAACTGAATCAAACAGTCTCTCAGAGACATACAACTACCCCTCCCATGGATCGTCTCCAGTTGAGTCCCTTTTCGATGCAGTTTCATCTCCCGAATTCTCAAACATCAATTTGATTGTTAACCAGCCTTTGGTTCAGGACTCAAATCCTGTCCTTTTGAATAATCAAGTCAGTTCTATGCCGGTGCCAAAAGTGGATGAGGGGTCATTGATTATAGACAACCTTGTAAAGGGGAGAGGTTTGCCTCAGAAAGGGAAGTTTTTGCAGGCAGTCATTCAGGCAGGTCCGCTTCTTCAGACACTTCTTGTTGCAGGGCCGCTTCCTAGGTGGCGAAATCCACCCCAGTTTCAGCCTTTTCAGATACCTCCAGTGTCGATCAAAGGTTGTGAAACCGAGGTTTTTTCTCAGAAGCAGGAACCCAATGTGGGACAATTGACTTCGAGATCACTCAACTCACATACTTATTCCCAGATGTCCTGTGGGTCTGCCCAAGTTCAGTCAGCACCAATGTTGAATTTTGCTAACTTGGCTTCTGGAACTTGTCTGAATAATGCTTCATTGATATCTTCTGGGATTAGTACTACTGGTTATGCAAATTTGGCCAAGAGACAAAGGTTCAGTTGATATTAGGATATCTATCCTTCCAATTTTTGTACAAATAGAATGCACGGAGCTGTGTAAATGGCAAACATCGATTTTAAGTTTGAGCGATTCAATTTCTTTTTTTCAAATTTTTATCAATGCATGTTCTTTCAGTGTGCTGTTCAATGTTAATGTTTTTCATATGTATGTGTTTACCTTAAAAGATCAGAATCAAAATCGTGAAGTGAAGAGATGGCAGCATGAGGATTGCATCTGAATACCTGCGAGAAATAGGATAGAGAAAGAAATTGCTTTTAAAGGATCTAATGTAATATGTTTTATTGTATTTATTTAATATAATACCTCAGAACATCTTTTGTTAGTTTGATGGAAATGACAAAAGGGAATCAGAAGAGAGAGTTCTTGACGATCACAAAGTGGATTAGAGTAAATCTCTCATGGCTTCCAAAGCATTTTCTTGGTATTGCCATTGTCCTTAAGAATGAATTAGTATAATACGTAAGGACAAAAAAGCCTCATATTTAAATATATAGTGCCAGTTTGGAAGTTTATGCAAGTTTCTTCTTAGTTATCATCACCGGTATTGGTTGTTTTAGCTTGATAATTGTACTCATCTGCGGAGCGGAACTGTAACAAAAAGCAATGATTCTACAAGAAAAAAGGTTTATTAACCAGTGTGATGTCTAAAAGCGAAGTCCTTTTTCCTTTTTCAGCCTGGTCATATACTTGATTAGATCCCAAACCATATATCATGCCTCGACCTCCAACCCCATCTCCAGATATCGATCCTTCAAGGTGGGATCCTCAGGTGATTGGGTTGGTTGGTCTTATTTGTAGCATCTTCCTGTTGTTCAGTTATTACAAGATTCTTGATAGAAACTGTGCCACCTTTCGTATGATAAATCTCTCCTGGAATTCAGATCAAAGGAGGCGCATAAATGAGCATCTTGAAGAATTCTCTTCCCAGTTCAGGAGCAGAGGATTGGACTCCTTCATTATGCACTCACTTCCCATTACTCAGATAAAGAGTAATAAAGATGAAGAATCAAAGGCTGAATGTGCAGTTTGTTTGGGTGAATTTGAAGAAGGCGAATGGGTGAAACATCTGCCTAATTGCTCTCATGTTTTTCATGTTTCCTGTATTGATACTTGGTTTCAGACGCATTCAAGCTGTCCTCTCTGTAGATCTTGTGTCTATGACATTAATACATCTCATGAATCTTCCATGGACATGCACTACTTTCTGGAAACTCTAAATAGAGAAGATTTCCATAGAGAAAGATCACAACAATACCAAGTTGCGCAAACCCAACTAGTACAAAATGTTTCCCACACAACAGTCCCAGAAAGTAATGTTGATTCTAGACAATAGCAGCAGCAGTCATTCTTCTTATCTGTTGGAGCTCAGGAGGTAACCCCATGGAGACAGAATAAGGTCTAACTTTTCAGAGGCACAACAAATTGATTCTGTAATTTTTCCCTCATCTTGTTCTGTTTTGTAGGATAAGATATCTTCACATTTTACCAGTGAAAGGATAACTATTGCTAGACCTTAGAACTTATCTTTTTTTTGAAATTCATGGTAAGGCTGAGAACAATTAACCATGGTAACAGATGACAGAATTCGCCAGCTGCCATATTTTTTTATTGAGGTAGGATACAAGATTGTATGCTAGTCAAACCTGAAAAGTTTGAAGAAGATGGTTTTGATAGAATCATTAATGCATCGAAAATGTAATTCAAAAAATGCAAGGGGACTGAAACTGTTACTGTAAATCCCCTTTGTAGTTGTCTCTGTACATAATGATCTTCTGGTGGTCAGTTTTTGCGTTTTCCCTCAGGCGGTGGTTCCTGTTTATCCGCAGTTGATTTGATGAAATCAGTCAAAGGTCCCTGTAGATCAGATCCATACACATGTCCCATTTTTATTCGTTTTGTTTCCAGATACCGTTTGTTGTCCTCTGTGATGGGAGTTAGGACAGGAACACGTCCAACAACTGCCAAACCATAACCTTTTAGACCAGTAAATTTGGCTGGATTGTTTGTCATCAGTCTCATGGTGTGAACTCCAATGTCATGTAGTATCTGTTGAAGCAAAGAAAGCAACTTTGTTTCGTTATTTATGACAAAATCTTTCTTTTGGATGAAGATTAGGAGATTTAAAGGTGAAAATTTTCATGGAAAGACCTGGGCGCCAATCCCATATTCACGTGCATCAGCTGCAAAACCAAGCTCAAGATTTGCTTCTACTGTATCATGGCCTTGGTCCTGCAAATTGTAGGCCTGAAGTTTGTGACCAAGCCCAATTCCACGGCCTTCATGCCCCCGAAGATAGACAACCACACCTCTACCAGCTTGCTCTATTAATTGCATTGCCAAATCTAACTGATTACCACAGTCGCACCGTCTTGATCCAAAAATGTCACCTGTTAAACATTCTGAATGAACCCTTACTAGAACATCTTGTCCATTCCCAATGTCTCCCTACAGGTATAAGAATACTAAGTTAAAACTATATATGGACAGATGTCAGAAGTAAATCATTTTTTTCTTCCCTCTTTTTCCTGCAAGAATATACTTTTTACCTTTACAATGGCTATATGCTCCATCCCATCAAGTTTCGAACGATAACAATGCACCTGAAACAAACCCCATTTAGTTGGCAAACGTGAAATTGCAGTTCTTTCAACCAGTTTTTCCCTCTTCCTTCTATACCTGAAAGCAAAATATTTTGTAATCCAAGTTAGTCCTTGCTACTTTCTGTATGTTATGGGATTCTAAAGTTCACCAGCTACGTTTTCTCTCCAAATCAAATGTTTTTCTTAACTTACCTTATCAGATCAGTGATTGAAACAATAGGAATGCCATGATCCGAAGCCAACTTTCTCAAAGTGGCCATGGAGGCTATAGAACCATTCTCTGTGTCAACTACAGCTGAGAGAACTGAGACTGGCCTTAAACCGGCTAGTGTTACCAAATCCACAGAAGCCTCAGTGTGACCAACTCTGAATAAAACGCCCCCATTTCTGTACTTGAGAGGGAACACATGGCCTGGCCTTCTGAAATCTTCTGGCCTAGATTGAGGAGATGAGAGATCAAGGACAGTTTTTGCCCTATCCGAAGCTGATACACCGGTAGATATTCCAACTTTAGCATCCTAATTGTCAAAGGAATTACTCAAGAGAATCAAAAATGTTACCTGCTGAAGTAATAACAAAGATTTTCATACAAAGCTTAAAAGTTAAGAGCATGTCATGACCCAGGTCTGCGAGGCTGTTGGATGTGAGAACTGCCTCTGGACCCATCAAATACAACACAAGTAGCTACTCATTTAAGCTGCCGAATATACAACACAAGTAGCTACAAACTTTTACCCTCTCATTTGGGGATGCGTTTGAAAAGCATAAGCAAACAGGCTCATTTACACTTTACCGTAGAGAAACTCAAAAACAGAAAATGACAAAGATATCTCCAATATAGATAAATGTAGTAGGAAACACAGGAGTTGACTATATATATATATATATATATATACCACTGTGATTGTGAAGGAAGGAGCATAAGAATCATTGTCATTTTGAGGAGACATCAAAGGGAGCTTTAGCCTCTGGAGATCCTCTCCTTTCATGCCGACTGAAACTATACCTGATCCATGCTTAATCATGAATGCAATAGCCTTTGTATTCGCATGAGATGCTGCCATTATAAGGTTCCCTTCAACAGTATCCTCAGTTTCATCATCTACAACAATCACATACTTATACAATTTTCACAGCAATTTATCAGCACAAGATTAATAATCAATCTGTCACAAGACATGCATGACCAATGACAAATTAACTCCATGATTTCTGTGTAAGATAATCCAACCTTTTTTTGGCGCAATGCAATAAGCGCTTGTTCAATGGACGAGTATCCTGGAGAGGGACGGTCAGGATCACCCTCAGCATCACTGACAAAAAAATCAATGGTTTCTTGAGTTATTTCTGCTTCTAGTGTTCCAAAGGGAGCAGGGGAAGATTCATCACTCAAGCCATCAAACAGTGAGCCATTTAAGTTTTCCTTCTTGAACGAGTTCCCATCAGAAATGCTCCCGGATAATCCAACAGCCCAGCAAGTTGTAAACTTCCACGGCCTGTTTCTGCTTATTCTGAGTCCCACACTTTTATGAGGAGAAAGTGCTGAACTCTGAGTAAAATGAGAGGATTTTGAGTTGATGAGAATATGAGGAAACAATGTTTGCTGAAAAACGATGCAATCCATTGGAATGGAAAAGGTTGTTTTCTTTTGTTTCTTTTATTTTGACAATGGAATTTGAGAAATTGGTTCTTGTTTTCTCTTTGTGGTCTTTGAAGCCACAAATTAAATGTGAAGGGCAGCAGCCATTTCTATCAGAAAACACTGCCTCTAGTTTTTCTCTATTGTTATCCAGTCAAAAAAGCACTATATTAATATGTACGGAGATTTGGAGCCACATGAATATAAGAGTAGTGACAAAGAGGAGTTCCCTGCTGGATAGAGAGGTCGACATTTCCCTCTTACTCTTACTGTAGCAAAGTTTCATTAACGTGAATATTATCGTCCTCATATGTGGAAATATATACAAAAATAAATTATATTTTCAAGAAATAAATTTGGAAGTGTAAAATAACCTTTTCAGACCACATTAATTGAAGTATGACCATAACGAATATTAGTTGAAAGATTCCTCTTTCATTGGCTTTTTATTTGTGTTCAACCCATTAAGAAGCACGCAAGAAAGTATTTTATTGTGCTTTAAAAGTTATAAGCTAGATAGAACATTTGACGCCAAGCTGCAAATTCAATTGAAAAAAATTGAGGACAAATTTGGGCACCGCAGCAACCGCAGCGGTTTCAGGACTAGGGGTTAGCAATTCTTTATAAGAGCAATTTTTGCCAATTTGAGAATGTTTGAGAGACACTTTGTAATCTCTCTTTGTACCTCTTTTGGAATAGTAAAAAAAAATTAATTCCTACTTGCCTATGAATGTAGCAAGATTTGGGTAGACAATGTAAATTTCTTGCGTCACTTTATCATTACGCTTCAATTTGTGTTTAATTTTCTAGCAACTAGCATCAAAGCCTTATTTGATCTTGAAGATGCATGGCGTCTATTACCAATGGAATTGAGAAGCTCGATTGCAAGATCCATTTCCCTAGTAAAATATGAGATGATGACAGTTTTTACATAGATGAACTTGGAGAATGTCCTATTGAGGAAAGTAAGGATGTCTGCAAACTAGTACAATACGAAAGAAAGATAACAATAAGAAGAAAGATGAAGTTATCAAAAAGGAGGTTGTGTAGTGTTAAGTTGCAATTTTTGTCCATTTATTCGTATAATTTCCCCTTGTCATTAATAGTAAAAATGCTTAACTGTTGGATTTTAACATTCTTTTTATGTTTTGTGAAGCAAATTGAAGATTCAAGCTAAATGTAGTTGGAAATCGAGTTTTTGACGTGCTTGGAGCAAAGATCGCATTCCCGAGGAGACGAGAAACGGAAGAAGGAAATAATTTGAGTGAGGACATGTTTTGGCAGTTGTATATTCTTGGAATATTTTAATTTTTATTTCTTAATTAAGATAATTTTAGTTTCCCTATTCTGGTAGGACTCTTATTAGTTTTCCAGTTGCATTAGGAGTAGTAGGCTATTTATAGGGAACTAGGCTTCTTTCATGGGTATCATTCATTCTATTGTTTAGCATATTTTTAGTTTCATGCACTTTTTCTCTCAGACATGAGTTGCTAAACTCTTATTCTAGCCTAAGGAACTATCGAAGTTTTGGTTCTTTAGTATTTGTGAGATCTAATTGATTTAATTTGTTTTCCTTATTCCGTGAGTATTTATTTATCTTCCGTTTTCATTACGATTATTCTGGTTCATTGAATTTAGGGTCCAAATTTGATAGCTTAGAATAATTGTCCTGTCAATTAGAACATTAAATCCGTAATTATTTAACAGTTCTAATATTTGTGACAAATAACATAGTTATGCCTGATTTATGTTATGTGGATATATAATCTAGTGTAAATGAACCCCGCTTGTGTGTGTTTGTTGGCTACGGTTGGGTCTCTCTAGTTTTTAATGCTGTTGATAAATTAAATCCTAAGAGCGTTTCTTTAGGGTTGTTTATTGACAAGGGAAATAACTAATGAGCTTCTCTTAATTATCGAAATAGTAAGGAGAGATTGGTTATTAGGGCGTCTGAGTAACTATAACTAGTCTATGCAAGAAAAGAGAAATTAATCTTTGCATCAATGATCAGATCTGTGAACCAAACTAAGATTTTACCTTAGGCTGGATTCCATTATTATTGATTTCTTTACTTTTATTTGTGATTTATTTACTTTTAACATTCTAGTCTTCATTTTTATAAAAATCCCCATTCTATTTTATTTTATTCAGTAAATTTGAAAGAAACAAAAATTTACCAGTCCTTGTGGAATACGACCCTACTCCCACTGATTACAAATCATATTTCTAGAGTAGAAATTTATTTTTGTTGGATTCGACACCCATCATGCAGATTTAGGTGTAATTTCAAATAAGATATTGCAAGCTATTATGAGAGAAGGGTTACAATAGCTATATTTCCATACAATGCCTGAAGGTGCATTTTCAAATAAGATATTGCAAGGTGTTATGAAAGAAGGGTTTGATCAACCAAAGTTGAACAATAGCTATATTCCCAAAAAATGCTTAAAGGTACGTTTATTTAGATTCACATGGATATTTTTAAGAATATATTGATTGATTTTGAAGATCTAGATGTGAGTATGATGATGAGGATTTGGTATTGTTATTTTATTCTTTATCCCTTGTCGTTTTGAAGGATGCTAAATTGTATGGTAGAGATATAAATTGTGTTGAAGCATATTCAAGAAGCTTGTTCCATAGATACATTTTTTTTTGGGCTAATGTTCCATAGATACTTAGTTGATAGCAAAATCACATTGCATGCCTCAAAAAATTAACGTGAGTCACTTGTCAAAGGTAGAGCTAAGGAGAAAAATACAAATGATAATAAATAGATAAGTAGATCACAATCTAGCAAAGCTACTAAATGCTGCTATTGTAAGAAGAAAGGACATGACAAAACGGACTGTTGGAACTCAAGAAGAAATTGGAGAATATGTACCAAAAAAAAAAAAAAAAGGAAATTGGAGAATAGCTTAGAGGTAAAAGTTGTGAAGCCATGTTGCTTAATGATGGTAGTATTGACTTTGCTAAGTCTGAAGGTTTGAGATGCATGAGGTCTGAATTATTAAAATTGCTTGTTACTTTTGAGATTAATCATATGTGTAGGGGAGAGGGGTGAATTAGGCATTTTCAAATATTATACAGCAGAAGTATTATCACTCAAAATCTTTTACCTTTAAATAAAACTTTGAGTCTTATACAAAAAGTATTTTGAGTTATTGACTAGAACTTCTTATTTCAATTAAACTACTTGTAACATTATACTTAAGATATGAATGATAAAGCTCAAATAAACATTAGTATATATAGTGGTTCGATATAGTCTACATCTACTACCTAAACTTTTACTTAGAATTTAAAACATGTCAAATTAATAAGAGGTAATAATATTTGTATAGGATAAGCACAAATAATTTGTCAATGAAGAGAATAAGGATAGAAAACCCCCAAAAGGGTGATAATCAGCCATTAACAGAGAGTAAAAACCAAATCCCAATAGGTGTATCAGATTCCAGAATGCTGTGGAACCAGCTGCTTTGCAATCAAGTCCAGAAAAACTTTTGTCAATTTCACTTGCACAATCTTTGTAGACTAATGGATGAGTTGCTATTAGCTCATACAACAAGCTTTGGACTCTTTTTCCAAACTCGAACTCAGAACAATACATGTAATTCCAATAGCATTGTCTTTACTACTTTCTTCACCTAAGGTCTGTCAAGTGACCAGAATCCCGATTTTGTTTTGTTCACAAGGTCCATCGAAGATAAGTATACTTCTCTTCCTTCTTTACTACTAGGTCTTTCGAGACACAAACACATTTCCATGCTTTCCTCCCTAAGGTCTTTCAAAGGCAAGCACACCCTTTATCCTTCTTCACAACAATGTCCCTCGAAACAACAGTAGAAAAAGCAACAAATTAAACAATTAAGCTCAAGTTGTGTAAGTGAGCAAACATGACTCTACTAGAACACTTAATAGAGATTTTTCATATCTTGTCAGATTACTATAGATGCTGTTGGTATTAGTTCATTTTATAGGAAAATCACTAACGGCTACAAAATACCAATATGGTAAGTGTCTGGCAGACCAAGTAAGGAATGATACTTCCATGATTTCAACACTTCGATCTTGCCACATGAAATTAATACCATGTGATATTCTTTCCAAATATAAAGGATATGAAAGTATAAATTAAATCTTTGGGATCTCACTCGACAAGAAAAGTTTGATTCCAGCTATTTATGGACAGATTCTAGTAGATCTTTTGCGAGGTATCAAATATTTGTCATTGTTAAAACTATAACCTCAAGTAAAATCATCATATGGTTAACAATCTCCCACTTTTGATGATGACAAAGATTTGATAGCATAAGAAAAGGTAGGATATCATCTGCACCCCCTTGTCTATGTGCCTCGATGGTTTTCAGTGCTCTATATTTCTTTTTATTTAAGAGAAACCATAATAGAAAATAGGGGATACCAATCAAAAAATTTTCTACAGATATCATAAAAGCAAGAAATAATACTAAGCACTTAAAGTAATATATATATATATATAAATATCATTTCAAGTATGCATTATAACATGTTTATCACAGTCATTGATCAAGAGTTTAAAGCTTACAAGCCTAAAAAATCCATCAAAAGTTAATCCTACAATTCAAATAAACATTTTAAAATTTTATTTTGTCATGCATCAAAACAACTCTCCCCCTTCATCATCTAAAGAGAGAAGAAAACTAGGAAGAAAAAGCAATGATCTTCTTTTTAAGCTTGAAGATGCTCTCTTGATTCCTATTGGCCTTGCAAAGAATATTTTCTAGCTTGGAATCAAGAGCATCAAAAGCACTAGCCAACAATAGGGGATTCAATCGCCTTTCCAGCCTCATCCAATTTGGCATCTAATTTCTTTTCAGATTGGCCTTGAATCCTTTAGGAGCACCTTGTTTTGGTAGGAGTAAGACTAAAAGATGAAGAGTCATCAGCCTAATGGTAACTGATTTCTTGCTTGTACGAATACGAGGAGTGATGCTACCAATACTTTATAGCATCTCTAAACCAACCGATTTCTTTATAAACTGGATTTTCATCCTTTTCAAGCTAAATAAATCTAAAATTTTATATCACATTTCCACTCAATCCATACATCCAGGAGATAAATTCCTTCCTTTTTGAAGATGTTGTTGAGAAGCATTAAATAAGGAAAACTTTTGGCTTGATGGGTAAAGGAGTAAACCATTTATTTAATTGAAGATGTGGTTGAGAAGCATTAAGAGCATCTCTAAACCAAAAGGTTTCTTTATAAACTGGATTTTCATTCTTTTCAGGCTAACTAAATCCAATATTTTATATCACACTCCCACTCAATCCATACATCCAGCAGATAAATTCCTTCCTTTTTGAAGATGTGGTTGAGAAGTATTAAATAGGGAAAGCTTTTGGCTTGATGGGTAAATGAGTAAACCATATATTTAATTGAAGATGTGGTTAAGAAGCATTAAATAAGGAAAACTTTTGGCTTGATGGGTAAAGGAGTAAACCATATATTTAATTGAAGATGTGGTTGAGAAGCATTAAATAAGGAAAACTTTTGGCTTGATGGGTAAAGGAGTCAACCATATATTTAACAATTATAAACCTAAGATTGACAAGTTTTTGCTTGATGGCCTTTGACATAAAGTACAGACTCATAGAATTGAGGTTCATAGTTCGTCTTCCACTGGAAACTAGACCAAAAAAGACATTAAAGCTAAGGAACTTGTGTAGTAAAATGTACTTAATTTCATGTTATTCAAAGCCATTTTGCTCGAAACAAAATATTACTTGCCGTACAAAAACAAATTGTTAGTTTCATCATGAGAAATATCAGTCTTAGAAAAATCACCAAAATTAAAAGCCATAGACCCATTATTTGGAAGATCAAAAGGAAATTGAGCTCTCAAGAAGTTAGGATAATGCGCTTATCAAACAAATAAAACTTCACAAAAATATTAGATTCAGAGTCAGTGAAAATGAGATTGGAGTGAAACAACGTCACCAAATATGGATACTTATGCTCATTCGCGCATCAAGTTGTCCTAATGTAAACCACAAACCCAATCACTAGCAACGGAATTTGGTAAAGACTTAAATGTAATTCCTATACCACAGTTCAAAATTCTCATTGAAACATTTTTAGCATTAGGAGTGAAAATTTTGAACTTGAAGGGATGCTTACCAAAATTCCCATCTTTGATTTTTTTTTTTCTGATAAAGAGAGAAAGGCAAAAGAATATGAATAGAGAACTCCTCGACTTTGTTTAAACTCAAGGGTTTTTAGGACTACCCATAGTGATATCCTTAATAACTAGTTTATTTTGGTTGGAGAAAGCCAGTTTTCTAGCAGAACCTGAGGAAGTAGATTGGTAAAATGCTGAGGTTGAATCATTATACATCTTTAGAAACATTGGCACATCAACAACTTGGAGAGGAATAGGTTCATAGGGAGAAGATGAGCGTTTCTTCTTGGAAAATGAGGCTCTATGGTTGGGTTTGATGAGGGTTACTTGAGCATCATTGAAATTTTTGAAGATTTAGATGGAAAGAGAATTTCAAAATTTGTGTTTGCTTTGATAAGTACTGATGATAGAAGAATGAGTCTCAAAGAAGGAGAAATAAGATGGTACTAAGAGATAAACAACTTTCACAAAGAAAACAGAAAATCATGGTCTAGAGTTGGGAAGGTAGCTAAAGATGGTTAGTGGAAGAGAGGATGTCATTAGAGCAATTTTTCCATAAATGCCTGTGATGCTGCTTGAAGAAGCGAGTTCCTTTTTGAAAAGCAACAAAGTATTGGAACTTGTTATCTGGAACGAGCACAGAGATATCTTTTCTTTTTGAAAATTCTTTGACTTTGAGAATTTTTGTAAATGATTTCTTATGCCCAAGTTCTTTCTAGGACTCGGTATTTATAGTTTTTAGTCTTGATGAGCTTAGGTCCATTGATTTTTCTGCACCTCTTTGTGGGCTTGGATTTGTTCTTTTGACTCCTTTGGCCCTTTTATTTAGTTAATTAAGTTTAGATTTATTGTCATTTTTAATCAATTTATCAAATTGTCCTTATATTCAATTTTTAATAGTATCATCAAGCCCTCTATTTTCGATAGAAAAATTTTAATTTCATAAAAAATATGTTATAAGTTAAATTTGATAATTTTTTCTTTATTCTAATTTGTTAAAAATTAAGATTCATAAAATGAATAATTATTCTTGAGTTAGGTGTCCACAAGTTCTTGGCTTCTATTTGGGTTGAGGTTGAGAAGGTCTCAAAGTCTTTAAGACTTCTGAGAGGTGCTCCATAAAGGTGGTTTTGCTGGTACCTAGAGAGTTAGGGAGAGGGAGAGGGAGCGGGAGAGGGAGCGGGAGAGGGAGGGAGAGAGAGAGAGATTTGTTTTAAAAAGGATAGAAAGAAAGGGAATGAAGCTTCCAATAGGAGTGTTGAGATGAGCCCCCAAGCTAACACTTTTTCTACTTCCTGTACTCTTTATTTTATTTCTCTTTCTTGACTCACTTGCTCGCAAAATGTTTTCCCAATGTTTCTGAGTTACTAAAAATTTTGGAGTTTTCATCGAGCCAAATATGTTTGAGAGAAAGTTTAATTCTAAGTCAAGCTTAGGAAAGGAGTTTTCGAGTGATCAAATAGAAGGGAGCAAAGAAAGAATCGTGGTGGAGGTTCCATCATTGGCCAATCAATCATCAATAATGGCAAAGCCGGGCACTCATTGGATGCCTAAGGTTGCTGCTTACATGATTCCTTGTTGCGGCATCCGCGAAGGGTCATCTTTGGGCACCAAAGAATGTACCATCCTGGGCACCTATGGGGTTCTTGTGCGCAAAACTTCGTAGGCAATTGCATAGGGTGATCGCACAGTAGCTGGGGCTGACACTTGTTGGGTGTTGGCTTTGGGTGCCTATGGGGCGCTTTGGGCGGGCTCCTATAGGAAGTTGCTCTTGGCCACTTACACTTCTTTGAGGAAGGTGTCTGGGACACATTGATTGGTTTGCCTTTGCGAAGATTGTCCTCGTTGTGGTGTTGCAGCATATGCCAATCCTTTATTGGATGTGCTATCAGTTCATGCCTTAACAATTTTCAAAAAGTCTTAGAAATCTTATAGTAGGGGTGGGATTAATGAGTAATCTTAGTCATCTAGTTTTCATTTTGAAGAAGAGGTTTCTTTTGATGAGGAATCTAAAGGTATTCCTATTGTGGATAGTAACTTTGCTAAGGCGGTGGAAATAAATTATTTACTTGGGTTGGAGGAATTAGATATCTTGAGGCATAGGATATGCGTCTCTCAAGGGTTTAAGTTCATCCTTTCTTCATCTCCAGATAATATTGTATCTCTTCCTAATAGTTACTTCATTGTCTTTAATAGTTATTTCATTTATGCACTTTGCTCCCTCATGGTAGTGGTTACAACTTTGCATTCTTCCATCTAAAACTTCTTCAATAGATCCTTGGTATACTTTTATTGTGAGATGAATGTTCCCTCGCGAGTCCCATCAAGCTCATTTTGAACTCCTATTTCATTTTCTTGAAAACTTTTGGCAAAGAAGATCATTTGTATCAACAAAAATAGTATCATTAGCACATATTTGAACCATGCGAGAATCACATTTTTGGTGCTTGATAACAATGTGGTATCTAAGATTTCAATTGAAAATCCATTATTTATGATGAAGTTACTAAAATTTTCGTACCAAGCTCTAGGGGCTTGTTTTAAACCATATAAAGCTTTAGAAAGTTTGAAAACATGATGAGCTAAATTTTGATTTTTGAGACTAGAGTTTGCTCAACATAAACTTGTTTTTTAATGTAACCATTTAAGAAAGCACCTTTTATGTCCATTTGATAGAGCATGAAATTTTTATGAGATAGGCAAGAAGCATACAAATGGATTCTAACTTTATGCTTGGAGTGAAGGTTTCATTATAGTTAACACCATTTTCCCGTCTTTAGCTTTTTGCTAATAGTCTAGCTTTGTTTTTGGTAATTATTTCGATTCCATTAAGTTTATTTTGGAACACTCACTTGGTATGATGAACAAATGATTTGACGGTTGTTTTACGAGTTTCTAGAATTTGTTCTTATCAAACTATGCTAGCTCTTCGTTCATGGCATTTATCTAGGCTGGATCTTTTAGTGCTTTCTTGATGTCTTTATGTTCAATCATTAAGAGAAGAGCATAGTTGGATTCATGTGTTAGAACTCGAGCTTTGGATCTTGTAGTTATTCCAACATGAAGATCTTCAGTAACTTTATTGGTGGGGTGCCTTTAAGTGGGGTGCCTTGAAGCATGCTTGAGCTTTCTAACTCTTTGTTCTGTTTTATCCACTGAGCTGCTGGAGTAAAGTTTGGTAGTGGTTTGGTTTCTTCAAATGTTTCTGGTTTTTCTTGAATTAGGGTTGTTGGGTTAGTTTCCACAATGTTAACTAGCTCACTAAATCCTACAATGTTTTCGCTCAAGTATTCCTTTCGTTTTGTTAAATATATGATATGCTTTATTATGTATTGAGTAACCAATAAAAATTGATTCATCAGTTTTGCAATCAAATTTAGTTTATTAATCTCTGTCATTAAGAATGTAAAATTTGCAACCAAAGATACGGAAGTAAGAAACATTTGAATTTTATAATGCCACATGTCATAAGGGGTTTTTCCCAGAAAAGGTCTTAGAAATACACCATTTGAAACATAACATGTTATGTTCATGGGTTCACCCTAAAAGAATTTCAAAAGGTTGTACTCATTAAGCATAGATGTAGCAATCTCTTGCAACATTCAATTTTTTCTTTCAATGATCCCATTTTATTGGGGTGTCTTAGAAGCAAAAAAGTCATGAATGCAACCATGATTTTCACAAAATAAAGTAAAATTCACTTCATCAGAGTTAGTACTGTGGTCACTACTTCTATAAAATAGCCTTTTTTATTTTTTATTTTGAGGGCTTTTAGTGAGTGGAGTGAAATCATTCAAGCCATCATTTTTGTTAGCAAAAAAAAAAAAAAAAAAGGCATTAGAAACCAATATAATCATCTACAATAAGGAAAACATACTTTTTTACCTCCAAGGGAAGTAGTTTTCATGGTTTCAAACAAATCGATATGAAGAAGTTCTAGTAGGCTAGAGGCTGTAACCTCAATTTTTGGTTTGAATGATATCCAAATTTACTTTCCTTCCTGGCATATATCACATATCCCATCCATGGAGAAGTTTATTTTGGTACTCTTGTAACACCCCCTCTCGGGACAGCACCCAAGCGGAGGCGCTACCAGTTCAATCTTACAATACCATTCAAATAAAACTAAGAAACTTGAAATTTTAACCCACTCAATGATAAAACAACCATCTCAATCCAAAAGATCGCCTCATAAAGCATAATATATTAAACCGAAGTCCTAAGTTCACAATTGTCTTACATAATGATACTGATATCAATCTGGACTAGGTGTAAAGCATATATACAACCAGAACACCTAATCTATTACAAAATAGCTTCCATCCCAAAACATAGTCTCCTGCCTCTTACCTCTACCAATCTGGAAAGATAAAGAATAACAAGAAGGGTGAGTCATAAGGACTCAGTGAGGGAAAATATTAAGATTTAAAGGTAGTGAACGAGACTTTTGGATAATAATAAGATGACTAATTCATGATTAACAGGAATAAGATTTAACTCTCATAAGAATAGGAAACATGTAACATTTAGCAGGCCTGTTGGCATCCTTCCTTATTGCTCCTCGATGAACAAGCAATAATATTTCAATATCTTGAACTTGAACAAGAATAAGTTTCCCTTATCCCTCCATCTACTCGAGCACACAGCTCGGCATGTAACAATAATTATGGCATGGTCGACCGCATGCCTGATCTCGCCACTCATAGTTAGCTACCTCCAGCTACCTATAAGTTGGAATCGTATGTGGGTACTAGCCAGAAGACCTGTCACTGTCGGTCCGTTCCGCCCAGCCGTCTTTCTGGACCTAGCCCCGGGCCCAACTTCCCATGGCGTCCCTCCGGGTATAACTTCCCAAGGGCGTCCCCATGGGTATAACAATATAATGCCAACAGATAATAATATCACTTTTAAACAATCAGTATGAATACAACCGGTACAATCTGTAACAATCAATATACTGGCCAGCATGGCCATTTTAAAACAATAATTCAAGCATTCTGCTGGAATTGGCACTCAGCCGATACAATCAGTAATCAAGTATGTTTTTCGGGCCAATAATCAACACATAAAATAGATTCAAGAAATACAAGGTCAGCCGGCAAGGCTGTGGGGTACAAGGAACACAAATCGGCAACATAAAGGGAGTTTCGGGCACTGGAACAACTAAAATAGATTTGATGACAAAGAATAGCCCTCACAGGGGTGTTCAAATCAAATGTCAGATCACAAAATGAAATAAATATCAAACAATAACCCTCACAGGGTTCTCAATAAATACGAGTAAGCTTATACAAGCAACAACCCAGAGTGGGAGAAACCTGGCAGGGGAAAATAATAACTCGCAGAACATAATAAACCATCAATTATACCCTCACAGGGGTATTCAGAACAGAATCAAATAATAATAGATTTCAATTACGGTTTGGATTACGTACAAAAACAGTAAACCCACACAGGGGTCAAGCCAAATAACAGATAGCTCAATAGTTGCCAAAGTGGCAGAACCTCATAGATATAACAAATATCAAGAGGGATAGATCCTCACATCTGTAATCTCAGAAATGCTATTACAGTTAGCAGCCTATTGGTCCGCGGGACCCACTTCGTCGTTACCTATCCAAGAAGTAATATTTACAATCAAAATCCATACTTAATTCTATTAATCACAATTATTCCATTAATAATCCAAAATTTCTAATTTATCAATTAATCCAATATTTCATTCCTATTCCAAGGTCAAACATAATCCTAATCATTCCATAGGATTAGTCTTATATAATCAATTCCTAATCAATGTCATAAAATTTTATAATATACTCCTTAATACTATAATAAGTGCAAATTTTATTTATTTATTTTTTTCATTATGCATGAGTCCGGGTCCACTTTATCCATATTCCATAGCATGGGATACCAACAAATGTGTATATATCATCTCAACATCCTCAAATTCTATTCTTGGCATGAATATAATTTAATAGCAAAATATATACATATGCATGTACATATATATATATATATAACAATTCTTAAATTTTCTACCACAACTTCACAACGAGACCTCGGTTTCACGAACCAATCACGCCACTGCGTTCGTCACGACGAGAGGAGGAAACTGCCTCCAGGTCGCCGGAGCGCCGCTGCCGGCAGCAGCCGGAAAAATCTCAAACTTAGCAGTTCGACTCCTTTCGAGCTCCTGAGTCCAACGGTGCAATCAGATTTTGGTTTGGAGCTTTGGATTCGCTGGAAAGTGCGATTTACAGTCAAGCTCTCCCAACTCCGATCACCTCGATTCTCGGATTCCGGCCGTTTGAAGCCACATGCAACCTTCCCAAAACCTTCCTCACACCCTCAGCTTCCAAAACACCCTTCAAATGCTCAATCCACCGTCGGAAAAGAGGAAACACATCACCACCCAACTTTCGGGTCTTCTTCAAAATCCTCCGGCCGCCACGTCTCCTCCGTGCATGGTGGTTGTTTGGTGTTTGGAGGGTGCTGAAGAAGAAGATGGTGGTGTTGGTTTGTGGTTAGGGGCTGGTTTGAGTGGTGGAGATGGTCACGGTGGTGGTGGTGTTTTCGGGAGAAAAAGGAGAAAAGAAAGAAACGGGGAAGAAGAATGAGGAAAATGGAGAAGAAAGAAAGGAAAAGAAAGAAAAGAAAAGAAGGAAAGAACAAGGGGCTGCCATGTGTCCCAAAATCTGATTTTTTTCTTAAAAAAAATGCTAAATCAAGTTTTCATAAATTTTGAAATTAACTCCCAAAATTACATAAAATAATAATTTAACAACAGTAACATAAATTCACAAAATTTAAATATATAAAATTTAAATTCAATAAATTATAAAATTTCGGGGTGTTACAACTCTTTCGCGAAGATCCTTTTCACAAGATGAGAAATCTGCTACATGTGAATGTGGCTAAATGCCCCTTGTGATTTCTAGCTTTCTTTTCTATAAGAGCTAAACATTTGATAGTTAGGTCAGTTAAATCATCAAGGGTTATATAATGAGCATTTACATCCTTAGTGGTAGCAAATAGTAATTTCTCTTTTTGCTTAATAACGCATTAGGTAGAATGTAGTTTAACTTCATAACTTTCATGGCATAATTGACTAATACTAAGTATGTTTTAAGCCCTCAACAAGCAACACATTATCAATTGTAGTACTAATTTTCTTACTAGTTGTACCTTTACCTATTATGCACAACTTGGTATTATTATATAGAAGACATTTCCTACAATACATTTGTTGAGTTTAAGAAATATGGACGCATATCCTCTTATGTACTTGTAACATCCATTGTCTAAGTACCACTTCATTTTTTGGAAATGTTCCTTGTCATGTACCTAAAAGAAATTTAATTTGTTTTAGGTCCCCAACTATGTTGGGTCCTTTGTAGTTAGTGGCAGCAAACATGGAAAAACTTTATATCTATAAAATTTTCAATTGAATACTTAAAATTAACATAACCAGCTTTAGTACAAGTAAAGTAGGTTTTTTGAACTGGATTGAAATTATTTCTAGAAGTGATGGGAATCGGTATGGTATTTTGGTAGTTTCTAATAATTCTAGTTTTTGGACCCCTTTTATGTTTATTTCTATATGATACTGACTTGTGCATGCACTTGACACTAGTGGAACATTCACTATAGTTTTCTTCTGTAGAATGATAACATTCTTCAATGATCATTTTTCCTTTAATCTCACTACTCATATTCTCGATTTGTTTCTTTAAAGTAATATTTTCCTTTGTAAGCTAATCATTTTCTTTCTTTTTGCAATTAGCATCTGAAATCGCCATATTCATAACCATGTGCATCTCAAACTTTTCTTTAGAGGCTTTATCCAGTTCTTTCTACAATTCATCTACTTTTCCTTGCAGAGATTTATTTTAGTCACAAAAATGTTAACACAAATCTCATGAAGCTTTAAAAGTTTTTGTACATGTTGGTCAATATCAAGCTCCTCACTGGAATCATAACAATAAGAAAATGAAGAGCTACTTACTTGTTGGCTTACCATGAAATAGTTTTCTTCATTATCAAATTATTTATTATAAGATTCATCCCCCATGTAGTTGCCATTGTCATGGCTTTGGCTTGCTTTGCATTGATCACTAACGAGGATAATTTGGCATTTTGTGAACAATTTCATTACACTCATAATAGCAAGACGACTCAAAACTTCATATTTCTAAGCTGGTTTTCTTTTGCATTGATCTGTTATTTGTGGATTTTTTTTTCCTGAGGTTCATTAACTAGCTTAGCTTATAAAAAATTAACGGGATCTCATCCTTAATTTTTTGTACATCAAGGCTTCTTGAAGATTTTAGCAAGATTCAAGACTAGAATTAAAGCCAATATTTTTTGGCTTTTATTTCAGAACCTTCATTTTTATTCAGTAATGCTATTTTATGAATGTAAAAGATCCAATCAATCTACCATGGTCATTTTGCTAAGATCATGAGCTTCCTAAATTGTTGTTACTTTTGGTTAGGGCTGTAAATGGATATTTGAAAATTCATTTACCGTTCGTATTCATATTCGTTTATACAAAATTTATCTGCATCCGTTTAAAGCGGATATTATCCGTATTTGATTAGTAGATATCCGATTATAAATTGATATGGATATGATAAATGCGTATTCGATCCGAATATATATTTATTAAATAATATATTATTTATATTTTTCAATAAAAATCTCATAATCCATATATGTATATATATAAATTATAATTGGAGAATTGGGAAGAAAAAAAGAATAAATTTAAAAAATTATTGTAATATAGAGAAAAAATTGAAGAATAAAGTTAATCAATATAATTATTGTTGGTTGACTTTATAATTAATATACTTAAATGCCATTGTTGTTGTTGTTGCTGCTGCTGCTGCTGCTGCTGCTACTACTACTAAATTTAAAAAATTATTGTAATATAGAGAAAAAATTGAAGAATAAAGTTAATCAATATAATTATTGTTGGTTGACTTTATAATTAATATACTTAAATGTTGTTGTTGTTGTTGTTGTTGTTGTTGTTGTTGTTGCTGCTGCTGCTGCTGCTACTGTTGCTACTGCTACTACTACTACTATTATTATTATTATTATTATTATTAAAAATTATGCTATTTGTTTGATTGCTTTCATTTTAATGAAATTATATAGTTCTTTCTATTAATTAAGGTATGTACTTGTTATAGGTTCATGGATTTACTTATTTGGATATTCGTAAATGGATATTTAACTAATTATCATCGAATATGAATATAAATTAATAATTCGAATATGGATAAGTTTAATAAAATATGAATGCATTTGAATAATTATAATCTAATGCGAATATATGTGAATCCGACCGATATCCGACAAATATGAATTTGGATATCATTTTAAATATCCATCAAATTCGTGTTTGTATCCAAATATTCAAAAAGTTAAACGGATACGAATATGGAAACAATGTATCCGATCCGTTTAATATCCGTTTATACCCCTACTTTTGGTATCCTTTCTCTAGGAAGTGACCTAAAATCTTTCGAACTTGCTTGTCTTCATTTATGGTTATACCAAGAGCAAACTTAGGATTAATTATTTCCATAAACCGCAATACATCTAAATGATCATTTCATCGGGCTTCATCTAGAACATCTTGTATTTATGAATAAAGAATGGATTCATACCTATCAAACTTGGCTAATACCTTCAGGGGTCACTTTTAATATGTCCCTCATTTGTTTTTGCAGTAGCACATATGCTAACTCTATTATAATTCTCTTTTTGGGATCCTACAATAGAATATGTTTGACTTTCATATTCATCAAGAAGGCCTTCTGGCAATCATTGTTTAATTCTCGTTGCTTCTTTAGAACCATCTGTCTGTCAATGAGTTTCACAAGTTTCATTAGAATTGTTGATCCTTCACTAACCATGTTCCACATATCAAAATTTGAGGGCAATAATATATTATTGCATTCAATACTTTCACATAGCATAAGTCATGTCATCAAATAATGGAGGCAAGTTGTGAGACTGTCCATTAGCAAAGAAATCAAAAGTGTTAGTGGCAATAAGGATCTTTCCTCTAGTTTTTATACCACAATATATATTGAGAATGTGCCTCTGATGCCAATTGAGAGCAATTATATGCCTAAAAGAGTGATGAATTAGGCATTTTTAGATGCAAAGGACGTATTATCACTCAAAATCTTTTGCCTTTAAATGGAACTTTAGTTTTATGCACAAATTATTTTTGAGTTATTGAATGGAACAAGTAAAACCAGTTAAACTACTAGCCAAAAAAACTTAAGATATGAATGGTAAAGAATAAATAAATAGACACTAGTATTTATAGTAGTTCGGTAGAGCCTACGTTCATTACCTAAGCTTTCACTTAGGATTTGAAATATGTCAAATTAACAGATAATAATGTTTGCACATGAAAAGCACAACAATTTAACATCGGAGAGATATAGTAAATTTAGGAATCTGTTGAGCCAGCTTCTTTGTAATCAAATCCGATTGAACTTTTGTTAGTCTCACTTGCACAACCTCTATGAGTAATGCAAGAGTCAATGCTACTCCATCCGACAAGCTCTTGAGCCTCTTTCTAAACTAAAACTTAGAACACTATAGGTAATTCCAACAGCACCACCTTTGCTACCCAGAGGTCCGCCGAGCAACCAGATGCTTGGTTTGTTTTCTTTATAGGATTCATCGAAGGCAAGTACACCTCTCTTCTTTATTCACTGCAAGTCATTTAAGGCACAAACAATTCCTATCCTCTTTTCTCCAAGGTCCTTCAAAGGTAGGCACATTGTCTCATTCTTCACTAAAAGGTCCCTCGAAATAATAGTAGAAAAGTAACAGATTGAACAATTAAGCTTAAGATTTGTATGAGAGCAAAGATGACTGCACTAGAACACTGAATAAAGATTTTCCCATCTTGTCAAATTACTCTGGATACTGCTAGTATTAGTTCATTTTATAGGAAAATCACTAACAGTTATAAGATACCAATATGGTAAGTGTCCATTAGCCTAATGAAAGATAGATTCCATGATTTTAGCACTTTGATCATTTAGCTTAAAATTAATATCATATGATATTCATTCCGAATATGAAGAAGATAAAAATTTGAATTAAAACTATGGGATCTCATTCAAAACGAAAAGTGCGATTCAAGCTATTTATGAATAGATTCCAACAAATTTTTGAGAGGACAAAATATTTTTAATTATTAAAACTATAAACTCAAGTAAAATCATCAAAGGGTTAACACCTTTCACATATGTCTCAATAGGAATTGGGTTTCCACATTAATATCTGGGTGGAGTAGTTTTATTCCGTAACCATTCACCTTGCAAAGTTACTGGGAAAAGAATGGCCAAAGTTAGGTTACATAGCGATGTGGTCAAGATATTGACAAAGATAAAACATGTTTCATATTTGAGGAAGAAACTTATATCCACTCTTGACACTTTGGTAAACAAGTTTGCTGGCTCTAATAGTATATTACTGATTTCCAAGGGCATTCTGTTTTATTGAAGTGTTGAAAATTTAGTAGCAACTTACATATTTAACATACTAGTATGATTTTGGCTGAAGCTCTAGTTTGTCATTTTCTAGGTATTACTCTCAAAATTAAAAATGTGACACACGAGATTGAAATATACGAGTAAGGATTTACTATTTGAGCACTTTGTGGACATAGCATGACTCATGTGGACTTCTATGAGTGTTGTCTTTGGGGAATAGAAGCAAACTAATTCTAATAAGGGTGTTTGTAGGTTTAAAGAAACTGTAATTATATTCATAATGTTCTTTGAGGTGCATCTTAAGTATCTTTTAAGGGCAGTGCTAAGTACATGTTGACCTTCAACAAAATGAGTTTAGGAAAGTTGGACATTCTTTATAAAGCAAAACATAGATATATTTTCCACCTTTAAGTGTAGAGGATGATGACTAAAAAGTAGCTAGGAAAGATGATAAAGCATCTCAGAATAATAATAATTTGATGATTTATTCTGGTGACATTGAGAAGTACTATAAAAAGCTGGCACTATGAGATAGCACACCATTGTTGGGATACCCCCAAAATGGTATAGCCGAGTAGATGAATTAGACTTTGATAGAAAGAGCTCATTATATGCTCATACTAAATTACTTGAGGAGTTAGGCAAGGCAACTTCTATAACATGCTATTTGGTGAACTATTTCTTCTATTCATGACCATCAAGTTAAAGACTATTGAGGAGGTATAGTCTAGTAATGCACCCAATTATTCCAATATTAAATATTTGATTGTCCTATTTATATAAATGCTAATGAAGAGGAGCTACAACCTATATCTAGATGTATTTTTCTTGGTTATACTCTTGGTGTTAAAGGATTTAGGGTCTAGTGTCCAAAAAATATAGGGTGACTACTAGTAGATATATTATGTTTAGCGAGTCTACCTTAACTAGCTTGAGAGCGGATAATGTCATTCATGCTAATGTGGATATTCAAGAATCTCCTAAGAAGGTGGAATCAAAGGTTTAATCAATGCCACTTTGGTGGCCGAATGATTCTATTTACCATATCTACTTTTTTTTTTAATTTACCAAATTCATGCGTTTTGTTGCCATTTTCATTTCTCTCTCTGTTCCCTAGAAGAAAAGTCTAAAAATGGCTACCTCCAACCTCCCACTTTTTCTCGTGCTCCCTATGCTCACCACCACCACCACCCTCTACCCCTACAAAAGCTGTTTCCGTTTTTTTGGCCACCACAACCACCTATTATCTATATAATTCCCTCCCGCGTAACCCTAACAATTCCATTTTTTGAAGCTAAAATCGCATTATCTCTTGAAAAAATCTGGCCTTTATTTTACTTTTGTTTACCTCAAATCATCACAATTATTCAAGGATCACTCCATATTTATCTTATTCATTTTGGGTATCAATTCTTCCAATTTTAGGCGACCCATTAATTAGTAGGATAGCTCTATTCCTCTGTGTGTTCTTTTTCTTTAATTTTTCCAGTTTAAATACAATCACTAGCATTTTGTTATCCAATTTATGGAAGGAAATTTTCAATTGGAGATTCCACCACCATCGATGGATATTACTTGTACCAATGAGTTGAAACAAGCAAACTCGGATGCATCAACTTTGGCTGCTAAGAATTGCGAAGATCTTTTGCATACTTTAGTGAATGTAAAGTAGGTAATTCTGTTCTTTTGTTCTTGATTTCAGTAACCCTTCGATCGAATGCATTTTTTGTTTTTTTGGTTTCTTTTAAATAGTTTTGTGGCTTGATGTAGTAATTATTAGTAAGGGAAAATTGTAAAATTAGTCCACTAACTATTTCCTTCTATGAAAAAAGAATATTGTTAATTTTGAATTTAAAAAATGCCCATCATATATCAATTTTTATCACATTGACTCGAACTTTTGGGTATAAATGTTCTTCAATTTTAGTCCTTTTTGGCAAGAAATTGCCTCAATTTCACCAAAAATTGGCACACACCCCTTATGTGACCAAAAAATTGGGAGAAACTTGCCATGTGTCATCAAAAACCCACATCAACATGCCCAAGTGGTCATTCCCCACCACATTAGTTGCCATGTGTACTGAAATTCCATTGAAATGGCCACATAAATAAAAACGCCACCTCAGTTGCCACATAAATTAAAAGTACCACGTAAGCGAACAACTAAAAAAAATCAAAATAGAAAGTCAAATATTTGACCTAAAAAAATGAAGTAAACGCTTAACCCAACTCAAAGACACAAAAAATTCAAAGTCTAAAAACCCCCAAATCTAAAAACCCTAAATCCTAAATCCCAAATCAAACAAAAAAAAATCCTTCATTTTTCCAAAACTATGATCCTTCTTAAGCCCAAACCAGACAAAAGTGATATCAAGCAAGGGGGTTGAATGAAGCAGTGGAGATAATATTTCAACATGCTTAGACACGTATCGGTTTGACCCTTCCCTATACGGTAAGTTTAGAGCTTTCTTAATAGTGTCTTTCTGAATGTTTGTGTACTTTTAAGTAAAATAATAGTCAATGTGGTCCTTGGTATGTGTGTTTATCTCCTCCGTACTGTAAGTAAGGGTTTTCTAGTTTTTTAAAGCTTAGTCAATCTTAATTTTTATTCTTGTTGTGACAATGTGGTCCCTTTAATGTCATAAAAGATAAGAATGTTCTTTTTTTTTTGCGCACTTTTGTCTTTGTGTGTTATGTTTGTACTATGTTTGTGGTCCCATATGTATTTATTTCATTTTATTATTTTCTCCCACTTGAATGTGGCCCCAAACTATATTATTTAAGTAATTTTTCATTTTCTCTTTTGCATGTGCAATTGAAGATTCTAAGACAAGTACTATGACAATTGTTATATATTATTGGGGTCAGTTCATACTTGTTCCAGTATCTAAATATGTTACAGGGATTGTTGCTAAGTTTGATTATGTTTCTATTTAGGAAATGAACATAAAAAACTTGGATCTAACTTTTGATAATTTGAAGGTGGACAATAGTAAAAGGTATTACATAAAAATGAATAAGGTTTTAAACTAGTGAGGGATAGTGTTGAATTTAAAAGCATATGTATAGATCACGTGAAAACAAAGAATAGACAGGTTGATATCTATGTTGATGTTGTAGGAGCAAAGAATCAAAGAATATTAACAATAATGTTGCCCTGGATACTCCTGCAAATACTTATGAACCCATTGAACGTGTTAAAGATACCCATCAAACTGAAGTGAATTTGGGCTTAGACTTTGAAGATTTAGGGGATGGAAATGATACACAACTACCTGAATTCTTGAACATAACTTAGGGTTTGAGTATTTAAGATGTCAAATCCAAGAGACTGAAGTCGATTTGCATATAAGAACTCAAAATGATGAAACTTTAGGCAGTTATTACCAAAACTTTGAATTTAATGATAAAAATCTTGATCACTTAAGTGATGAAAACAATGATGACAGTGAGGGTACAAACTATGACACTAAAAATGCTAGTAAAAGTAAGGATTTAGATAATGTGTTGTTTGAAGAATATGTGGATCATGATAAGGAATAGGTTAGGTAATGAAGAAATGAGAAATAGTGGCAGTAGGGAAGAGAATGACAGTGCTGGGGGTTGATAGAGATAGTGAAAGTGAAGATAACATTGTTTGGAATAGTGGAGAAAAAGTAGATGACCTTGACTCTGATGAAGACAAGCCTAATCCTATTGTGCATGTTTTTAATTCCAAGAAGCAATTTACCCTTGGGTAAATGAGTTTAGGAAAGCAATCCATGCAGACTTGTGCAGAGCACGAGAAATATCAAAATAAAAAATAATAAGAATAGAATGTATGCAAATGTGAAGAGGAAGCGTAAAAGTGAAAGATTCATGTATGAGCGAAAGATTCCTGCCTACAAGGTGAAGGATGAATCCATTTTTTTGGTTGTTAACATATAATCTAAAATTAAATGTAAGCCAACATTTGAATTATCTAATCTAAAATCTAATTATATATTTAGCTAGAAGATTTATCAAGAAATTGAAGATAAACCCAAAAGGATTAACTAAAGGCTTTAGGCTTGAAATAATAAAGAGGTAAGGGATGGGGTATCATGGGACCAAGCTTATAGAGCTAAGAGAAAAGCACTAGAGATGATTGATGGAGACTCTGCATTAAGGTGTGGGATTATGCAGCTAAGTTGGGGAAAACTAATCCAAGCTCCACAATTATATTGGGAATGGATGGTAGCTTTAGGTCCAGTATTTAAACATTTTTCCTGTTGCTTTGGTACACTGAAAAAGGGGTTTATGGCAGGATGGAGATAAATCACAAGTATAGATAGGTGCCACCTGGTTGGACCTCATAAATGTGTCCTTTTAACTGCTATTGGGAGTGAGCTCAACAACAAGCCATACCATATAGCATAAATAGTTGTTTCAAAGGAGGCAAGCAACATTTGGATATGGTTTAGGACTCTTTTGAAATAAGATCTGAACATAGAGAGGCCACATGAGTTCACCTTTATGTCAAACAAGTGGAAAAGCTCATTCAAGCCTTTGAAGTAGTCTTTCTTGTATCAAAACACATGTTTTGTGTTAGATATTTGACAAAGAACTTTTGCAATTCTTGTTTCAAGGGATTAGAGTTCAAAGATGCTCCTTAGAAAGCTATCAACAATACAACAGTAGCCCAGTTCAAACAAGCAAAGGAGTGAGATGGTAAACTTGGACTAAGCTGCAGCTGATTGGTTTAGTGACAAGCCTCCAGTACAGTAGAGCAAGTCACATTCCAGACGACTATCAAAGTATGACATTGTATTGGATAATTTTGTGGATCATTCAACTGTGTCACATTATATGCTAGAAAGAAGGCCATTATTACCATGCTTGAGTTGATAAGGGAATATCCCATGATAAGGTTGCAAAAAAATAGGGACAAGGCTACCAAGTCATAGAAGGGTGAGATATGTCCTTCAATCAATGATATAATTGATGAACATGTGCAAAATTTGGCTTATTGTATTCCTAAGAAATCTAATGACACACACTACCAAATCAAACACATAGAGAGGATCATGTGCAATATGTGGATAGTTGTTATAGTGTTGAGTGCTAGAAGTGTATGAACCTTCCATAATGGGTATCAACAAACAAAAGCTATGAGATGAGACCTTGTATATACCCTCTTTGCCACTAGATTTTGGGAAGCCAAAAGAAAGACCAATAACAACAAGAATAATGGATGTGGATGAACAATTAATAAAGGGAAAGAGATTAGCCAAACACAATCAAGAGAAAGTAAGCAACTAGGAAATATAGCCATCATAAAAGTGAGGGACATAATTCAAAGATCTATCTTCTTAAGGAATAAACAAGTACAACCAAAACCAGGAAGCAAAAGGTTTTTAATAATTAATGTGCAAATAAATGCTCTTCTATTTTTGTTTTTATATTTTGTACAGTTAGGGTCAATAATGAGATAGTTGACTTGCATGAATTCGGTGGAGTTGCATTTGTAGCTAAAGATGAAGTCAGCAGTTTAAGTGTAAGCTTTCTAATTAGGACTTGTTTCTGTGTTTTTTATAGGTTAGGGCCAGCAATGAGACAATTGACTTGCAAGAGATTGGAGGACTTGCATCTATAGCTAGAGATCAGGCGATGGTTTAAAGTTTAATTTACGTTTATGTTTTAGTTTATTAATTAGCACTTATTTATGGATTTTGTATAGGTTAGGGCTAATAATGAGTCAGTTGATTCCTTTGAGGTAGGAGCACTTGTAGCTGTAGCTAAAAAAAAACTAGAGATAATGAGTTTAAGTTTAATTTTAAGTTTATTTTAAGTTAAAGTTTAAGTGCTTTTAAGTAGAACTATAGGTGGTTTTTAAGTTTAATTTAAGTGATTTTAAGTGGTGTAAGTTTAGTTTAAGTGGTTCTAAGTTTAGTTTAAGTTTGGTTTAAGTTCATGTTCAAGTGACTCCTTTATACAATTCTACTTTCTTCTATGGTTTTATTTTTTTAATATTTTTTCTAGTTTTGATAAGTGAGGAAGAGAGCTGCACGAAATAAAGAAAGCAATGCGAGGAAGAAGGAAAGCAATGTAAGAGGAAAAGCAAGGTATGACAAGTTTAGAGTTTATGTATGAATTGTCTATAGTTTGTGTATAAAGTTTATAACATGCTCTTGGATAATTTTTCTCAGAACAAAATAGAGGAAGCCTCACAACAAGCCCCAACAAAAGTTCTAGGTTCAAGTATGTACCAATAGTTGTAGATTTCACAAAATAATAGCACTCAACTATCTCAAGGTATCCCAATTCAAGCATCTAACTTTGGAAAGAAGAAATATGTGACCCTGAGTGACCTAAATAGAACAACAGAAATATGTGACCCTGAGTGACCTAAATAGAGTTAGAAAAAGGAAGAAAACTTGAACACAGGGTTTAATTTTTTTATTTTTTTTGTCTATTGAATAATGAATTGTATGGGATAGTCTAATTTTGCCTTAAACATTTGCAGTTTTTTGTGATTGAGCAATGTATAGATAGATATAAAACCAGGCATCTTTTGTCAAGTGAGTGGCATTTTTCGTATAACAATACTATGGCATTTATCTTGGTGGTTAAATGAAATTTGATTGCTTTTCTACACAATTCTTGTTGGTACTTTAGAGCTCTTTTAATACTTTCTGTGATCATTTATTTATTTTGGTTTAGGCCATTTATTGGAATTAGATCTTCCATTGCTTAGTATGGTTTGATTTTGGGGATGTTTATGAAGAGCCAAGATGTCGAAAGAGGGACTTATTTAACGTAGTTCTATTATGTTGACGAAATACTCAAACTCAAGTTTATGCATATGATAATTGCATCACCCCACCCAGAATAAAGGACCTAACCTAAGGTACTACTCAGTTTATCTAAATACGAAACACCAAGAGATAAAATATCGATATAATTAAAGTTACAAAACCTAAAACAGACATAATATATTTACAAACGGGGAGGTAGTCTCAATCTCACGCAACTACTATTACACACCCAGTTTCAAAAGTCCTGCACAACCAAGAGTCGGGTGCAAAACATGTCAAGTTCATAAACACATAAACGTCTAGTACCAGCTATAAAACTATACACAACATCCCTGGAGCAAGCTTAAGCCTCCTACCCTCTGACAGACACTATTTGGGAAAGAACTAAGAAATAGAAGGAGGGGTAAGTCCTAAGGACTTAGTAAGGGGAACTATAAGGGGTATCGGAAGGAATCAATACATAAATACGACAAATTGATAGAAAAGCCTAAGCTTTGGAAAGCGGCAAACGATATAATGACATAATATGGTTCAAACAATGGTACATAAAATAAGGAAAACATGACATAATGATATATATCGTAATAGAAACCATTTTCAAATCTTTAGCAAAATTGTTGGCAAAATCCAGCCTTATTGCTCCCAAAACAAAACATAACAAGTATAATAGGAAACAAACATATCATAAAATCTTCTTTATATCTCCATTGCTCGAGCACTTAGCTCGATATGAAATAACTGACATGGTGCATGGCTGGTCGCTTGCCGGATCCCGCCACTCGAAAATAGATACCTCCAACTACTTGCAAGTAAGGATCGTGAGTGGGTACTAGCTGGCAGACCAATTATCGTCGGTATATTTTGGCCAGCCGTCTTTTCAGACCTAGTTCGGGGCCCGACTTCCTGTGGCGTCCCTATGGGTAGCAAACTTCCCAAGGGCGCCCCCAAGGATAACATGACATAATGCCAACAGTAAATATGATTTTCAAAATAATAAGTTGTATACATATCAGCCGGCAAAGCTGTCCCAATTGATAAGCAGAAAATATTCAGAAAACATGATAGGTAATTAGTTGGCAAGACCATTACAACGACATTTAGAGAGATTCGATAGTAGTTATGGGATCAATCGATAACGCTGATGAGTACATGGGACAAGAATGAGTAAACATAACATGAAGTTATCGACATCAATACGTTGGCAAACAAGTACACATGAATAAACAAGTTGCGATGTGCAATCAATGAAGATATCCTTTTTCCATAATAAAAATGGTAAACCTCACCTTAAAACTCCACAAAGGTGCTATCTTTATCTCACGGTCTTGGAGACCCTGGCTCATTGTCACCTATTTTAGATAAAATGTAAATAAATATTAATACATCTACGTAATACTCTTGTAATAGTAATTAAATTACTAGTACATCTTAATAACATAAATTTCCCATTTCAAGGAGTGTACTTCTTAATTTAATCTTGATCTAGTTAGGTACGATAATCTCAAGCTACTAGATTTTGATTCTTCGATCACCAAGGCTATATTACTAGAATTGATATATTTCTGGCTTGTATGAATAATTATAAATTTTATTCCAAAGAAAATTTACATCTATCTCCCTAAAACATACTAGCGCTGTGTAACACTCCTGAAATTCGATATTTTTGAAAAAATAAGGAATTAAAAATCAAGATATTGGTTTATTGGATTTTAGGGCTTCAGGAATAAATAAAGAGGATTTAATTGCAAGAAAATAGAAAGTTTTGGGGTCGAATTGCAATTTGAGAAAACTTAATTGACCAACATTTAGACATTTTGTGGGTCAATTTAGAATTATTTTTGGTCAACTAGGTGAAATTGAGGCATCCATAAGCATAAGGACTGAAATTGAAGATGCTCAAACTTTGAAGGACTCAATTCGAGACTGGATAGAAATCTTAGGGTCAATTTGCAATTTTAAAAAGTGTCATACTATAAAAATTGGGTTTTCATTTTCTACCCCTCATTTTCACTTTCTTCACCACCGAATGCCCTACTCTTTCTCATCAGCGACCTCTGACCACCACCCAAACCCTAAACTAATCACATAAACGTCTTCTCCACTTCACCCTGAACCCAAAATTACCCTCAGCAACCTTCATATCCAGCAAGACCACCGGGAAACGTGAGGACCCATCAGATCGAGATGGACTTTGGTGCGTCTCTACCATTCGGCGATAGAAACACACATACAACTCGCGGGTTTGAAAGGTTTCAGCTCAAGGATAAAGATGGTGGGCTTTGATTGAAGTTTCAAACAATGGAGATGGTGGAATTTGGGTTGAAACGCAATGGTGGAGCTCGAAGGCGTTAAGTTTTTCAGGCTGAAATTAGAGGTCAATTCGGTGGCAAACGGAGAAATTGACTTAGGTAGCTGATTTATTAAGCTGAAAAGCACCATTTGGTGGTGTTGTTGGTCATCTCCAGTGGCAGAAGGATAGATTCTTTGTCTCGACGAGAGGGATGCATGCACGAGGTCTGATCGTGGAAATTGTGATTCGATAGTGAGATATTTTGTAATTAACCGAAAGAAACCAATTTTGTATTGCATGTATATAGATACGTATTTAAATCATATCAAACATTGTATAATTAGAAAGAATGAACAGACCGACTAAAAAATATAGCCAAGCATGGAAAATCAAACATGCATGCATGATCCTGAGCTCGAAAAAGCCCGAAATTGTATTATTTCATGTGATCCATGGTTAGATAAGCCTATTAAGTGAAGAAAACTCTAATTTTATGTAACCACGACTTAAGTGACAAAATTTAGATTTTTATCGAGAATTGGGTTACTATAATCGATATCATGTAACATTTTATGGTTAAATATGTAAATTAGGGATTTCGGTATAGGATGAACTCCATAAATATTTTATATGTCCGGTATAATAGCATGTTTATTGCAATAATACAGAAGCATCAACCCTAACCATAGTGTTAGGCGGATAACTACCGAAAATGGAATTGTTATTAGAATGATTATGAATGTTAGACATCATTAGGGTTGAACAAGGGTTTTGATAGTAAATTACTCTTTTGAATACGTGACGGAGGATTTTTCCCCGAGGATCAATAGATATTGACTTCATTGCCGAGGTTGATAAGGTGAGGATCCGCCAATTTGGAACCTCTTGTACCTATTGATTTTATTGATAAACCCCTGTGAGGGTTGGTATTAACTTGATTACCGTGCTTTGTTAATTATTGTTACCCCTGTGAAGGATCTGCTAATTGGTTCTTGTTTTGTATAAGCTTATTCCATATCGTTGAACTCGTTAGTTTCTGCTGATTTGATATCTATCTTGGTTGCTGTTGTTGATCATTGAACCCTATGAGGTTCTCTTGATTTGAAATTGATTGGTATTTTATTCGTTTTTCTTGAAAATAACTACTTTAAATCAAACTCTGTGAATTTCTTTGAATTTGTAAATTCTATCTGAAATTGAATTGTACGCCTAAGTGGCTTGTGGTTTTAAAACTGTTAGGATGACAAATTGATTTACCGTTCGGGCGCCATGAACTTTCACAGTTTCATTGTATTGTTCTTGTTGAATGGGGATTGTTATTGTTAAAATATCATATTGGTTTCCTCGATTGTTTAATGTATCATAGATCGCCTTGTTGGCATATCTGTTCAGTTGTTCTGCCATGTTGGCAATTAATCATTGAAAATCTTGATTGAAAATTATACGAAAAAATTGTTGGGCCGAGAGCCTTGCCAAGCTGTCATGCTTGTGCTGCTGTTATTGCCAAGCCGTTGTGCGTGTGCCACTATTATTGCCTAGCTATCATGCTTGTGCCACCATTATTGCCGAGCTATCATGCTCGTGCCATGACCTGTTATTATTGATCGATTGTACTATCATGGAGGCATAAGGGTATTCTAATATGCATACTCTGCTCTTTTCTTGAAATGCATATTCTGTTAGGTTTGTACTCTTATTTGTACTTTGGTCGTGGAGCAATAAGGTTGGAGTGAGTTCCCAGTCTAGATCGGGCTGATATCCCAGGCCAACTGAGCCGCTTATATTTCTTCCCAAACTGTGATCGGTTGAGATGCTCTAAACCTCCTGAATAGCATCGGTCGAGATGATCCTAGGCCTTTTGAACTGATGGTTACAGCATCCCGACCTAACATTTGTTAATTGTTTGAAAATTGTCCTTTTTCTTCATTTTGGCATATTATTGTACTTCCATAGTTCAAAATTGTTAAACTTCACTATTATTGTTTACTCTTGATAGCCATCTATTGCTTTGCCTTATCACTAAGTCTTTATGACTCACCCTCATGCCATTATTTCCTTTCAGATAGGTATGAGACATGAGGCTTGGACTGATGGCAGGTTTTGACTTGATGTTTTGTAATAGTATTTGGTGAATGTATGGATATATATGAATTCGCTGTTGATTATATTTTGGTATTAGAAATGTTGTAATATGTCGGGACGAATGTAAGACTTTTGGCATTTATGAACTGTGTTGCTTATGTTGATATCTTGGTTCTGATTATTGTTTGGTTATTAGCGTGAGTTAAGCGCTCTGATATTATTGTATTAAGTTTGAAGCATGCTATGAGTTGTTGATCATTGTGGTTTGTTGGAGATTTGTGAAAAAAAATTATGGGCCTATTGGATAAACTGAGTGGCATTCCAACTTTTGGGCTATATCTCGAGTAGGGTGCCACAGGTATGGTATTAGAGCTTGGGTTTGGAAATTCGAGCTATATTGGGATAGAATCCTAGGTCATATGTTGAGAAATTCTGTGTGATTCAAGGATTTGAGGTGAATTTTATTTATTTGATATTGATAAAAGAAGTTATGTACTATAGGATTGCTAATGAACATACAGAAGTCGATGACCTAGGTTAATATGGGAATGATTTTTGTGACTGGAATCGATAGATTTTATAGAGATTAAATTTGAATCAGGAGTCATCTGGGATGTAAACACTTGGGATAAGGAAAACTGAGTTATTGTAGAATGTGATCCTTGGATATGATTCTTGGACCGTAGGAAATAAGCTTGACTATGGAAATGCTTTAAACGTGTATACTTGAGTTAAGGGATGCTTGGGTATACTAGGATATGATCCGCAAATATGAAATTTTTGGTTAGTGAATGTTAAGCTTGACGTTGGAATTGCTTAAGACAGGAATGAGATAGCGAAGAGGACAAGAACGATGAAATCTTTGTTAGAATTGTAGAATACTAAATGATTCTGTATATATTATATCCTAACCCTTGCACGTTAAGAACTAACAACAACTGTATATTGGCATATGAAACATTCCATTTAATCATTGCAGATAAGTGTGGTTTACTATCGATAAGATTCCAACCCATCAAATGGCGTCACCAAAACTAAACCCAACGCCTTCTCCTGGACAAAAAAATTTGAAAGAAGATACCCTAGAATAGAGACGTCCAATGAATGTTGAAAAAGGGACACGAGACCTATGGGTGCATTCAACAGTAAGAGGAGAAGATATAGAACAGATGAATGCAATTTGTTAGCAACAAGGTTAGATAGGTAGCCCTCGAGAGAAGCAAAGAGCCTTCAGAGTTTGGGACTTTAGCACATTTCCTTAAGTTCCACCCCTAATGTTTATAGGTGAATCAGATCACTAGAAAATAGAAGCTTGGATTAGGGAGATTGAAGATATTTTTCAAATGTTAGGTTATCCAGAAAACCTCAAACTTATAGTTACCATCCATTTGTTGGGAGGAGTTGCACGACAATGGTGGACCTTGGCAAGTCAATGATGGGAGCATAAAAAGATACCTTATACTTGGGACAATTTCGTATGGGAATTTATGGACAGATTCATACCACGAGAAGTAAGAGATGCTTGGGAACAAGAATTTGAGACTCTTACCCAAGGAGATATGATAGTGGGGAAATATGAAGCAAGACTCAATAGGTTGATTCGATATACACTGTAGATATCGAGAAAAGAAGAATATAAGATGGAGAAATTTGTTATGGGGTTGACATTGGAGATATGATAAATCCTTGCACCTTACAGAAGTCTAACTTCGAGGGAGCCTTAGCGAGAGCTTTGCAGGTGGAACAAGAACATCTTGAAGTATCTACCTATGAGAAAAAAGGCAAGCAAGGGAAAGTTTCTGAATTGGAAATTACGGTGAGTAAAAAAAGTGGTTCAGGTAGGAAACGGCAAAAGGTCCAAACTGCGATGTCAAAAAGAGGTTATGGATTTTGTAGAGCTCTGAATCACGAGGAATTTGACTGCTGGAAAAAGCTAGGAAGGTGCAAGGGGTACGTCGGCGATCAACATTTCTTCAAGGATTGCCCTAGAAACAAGCAGTTAACCACAATGGCTCAAGAGGATAAGGGAAAATAGGTGGTTGAAGGTTCCACTTAAGTTTTTGAGTAGCGGATATTGAGTCTGTTATCACCAATATGGAGGATTAGAGCTAGATGATTTGGTATCCATAGATACGTTTGTACAAATGTATGTCGAGTGGTAGTAATTTCTAACCATTGGGAGCATAATGTCGGCTAGGTTATCTAGATGTATGGGGCGATACCCTATACTCACTTTATCATTTTGGTTTTGATCAGGCAGATAGTCAGCTTAGCCGTCTTAATACTTTGAACCTGTATACATACTAATGTATAACCCTAATTCGATATATATACATAAATTCTACCATCGAATATTGAAAATGGATTCCCTTTCTTTTACTTCTTTGAGATTATTGAATCTCGTCAAATTTATATCTCTCCCCTTTTACTCTTTGTAAGCTTGAGAAATTCGAAAGGGTTGAGGATCAATGTATTATTTCACAATTCATGACCCAGGGTTAAATACTTGAGAAATATGCAGTGTAATAGCATCCCATGGAAGCACAGACACCTCTGCACCGGCAAGAACAGGTCGTAGGGGAAGGCCACCTGGTCGACGGGTCAATAACCAACGGGCGCTAAGGCAAGAGGTATCTGCTTACTCTCAAGCTATGCAAGAATAAGAGGTTTCGCAAACCCCTTCAGTGGGTCAGCCAGCAGACCCTATGTATCAAAGGAGATTGAGATATGTGCCACAGGGATAACAACTAGGTGGTGGAACAGGAGTTGTTAAAGAGGTGGTCGAAGATCGAGCTTTGGAATGGTTTCTTCGTCTCAATTCCCCGAAGTTCTTAGAAGACCCTGATGATAGAAGAGCCGAGGAATGGATCAAGGGTTTAGAGAATACTTTTGAGATACTATGTTATTTAGATAAGTAGAGGTTTCGATTCGCCACATTTCTTCTGGAAGGTTCCACCTATAGTGGGTGGGAGATGATTGATTGAAGGTGGATAGCTAAAGAAACCCACCGAAATTGGGAGAATTTCACCCAAGACTTCATGAATAAATATATGCGATAGGTGCTGATGCAAGCAAGAAGAAAGTGAGTTATGGACCTTGTATGAGGGGCACAGTCTGTAAGTCAGTATGAGGCTACTTTTAGCCAACTAATACAATATGCTCCCTATATACAAGATAAGGAAGTTCGACAAGCCCAACGATTTGTACAAGGGTTGTGACTGGAATTGAGAAAAAGGTCTGACCACTTGCGAGATGTCGAACTTCAATTGAGCAATGAGCAAGACACTATAACTTGAGTTAGAGCTGCAGGAGATTCGGAAGGTAAAGATGCACCTCGATAGGCAAAGTTATGCCGGAAGAAAACAGCTGAAGCTTTAGGTTGGAAGTACTGTCCAACAAGCCCTACGTTTGGTGAGATGACATATTTGACTTAAGAAAAACCCCAAAGGCAATATGGATTTTGTGGAGCATCTAGCCATGATGAATCGAAATGCTGGAAGAAACATAGTAAGTGCTTAGGTTGTGGAAACGATCAACATTTCCTGAAAGATTATCTTAGAAGAAGAAGCCTAACACCTACAGAAAAAGAAAAATAGGTGGCAGGAGCTAGTAGGAGACTGAATGTACGAGCTCGTGCTTATGCCCTAATAGGAAAAGAAGTATTGGATCCTACCGAGATGGTAGAAGTTTGTCAAATAAAAGTCTAGATACTATGTATCGAAATTGCCAAGATGACGATTGGGGATAAAGTATATCCAACCAATCTCATACATATGCCTATCCAAGAGTAAGATGTGATACTCGGAAGGGATTTGCCATATAGTCATTAGACAAAGGTGAACTACTACACCTAAGTGCGTCACTCTCAGAGATAAGATACGAAGACCATAATGCCTTCTACAGAAAACACCTCCCAATGCCGGTTATATCTGTGCTAAAGACCAGATGGATTTTGAGGGAAGGCTGGTGAAAATCCTTGGTATATCTTATCAACAAACCCCGAGACCTAGTTTAAAGTCGAGGAAGTAGAAGTATAGCAGAATACCAAAAAATATTCCCAAAAGAAGATCAATACCTCCTACCCCACATAGAAGTATTATTTTACCTTCTAGAAGACAAGAATCTTCGCAAAGTTGGAGTTAGATCGGGGTGCTACCAACTGAAGATTAGAAAAGACCATGTAAAGCACTTACGCATGGTTTTCAGAACCTTGAGAGAGCATTAGGTGTATGCAAAATTTAGCAAGTGCAAACTATAGATAAGAAAGTGGTTTTTCTTGGGCATATCATATCCCAAGATGGAGTAGAAGTTGATCCCTCTAAGATAGAGGTTGTAGTTAACTGGAAGAAACTAGAGAACATAATAGAAGTTCGTAGCTTCTGTGTCTTGTCAACTATTGAGAAAGTTTGTGCAGCACCTTTCTAAAATAACTGACACGTTGACTAAATTAACTGAGAAAGTCAACCATTTAACGAGAATGAGGATCTGAACATGAGATAGCACTGATGGATGGAAATTCTAAAAGGCTGCAATTCCTCCATCACCTATCACCCGAAAAGGCAAATGTTGTAGCCAGTGCCCCAAGTCGAAAGGCTGGAATAACTCATTTACTAGAAGTAGAAGCATCAGAAAGCTTAAGAACATGTGCAGTGTTGAAATTAGTACAGGAAGTGAGATTGCGGAGATAAGTGTAGTCCAAATTATATGAATAAATACGATGAACACTAAGCTTATTATATATAGAGGATGAAATAGAAGGAAATGTTGGAAGTTTTAGAGAGTTAGAGCTCAATACCGAAAATCAAAGTATTATTCTCTTCTGTAAGAAAAATGTGTGAGGCAGAAGTGGAAAAGAGATTAGTAGATGAGGCACACAAGTCAAGATACATGTTTCTCCGAGCGGTGTGAAGATGTATCGAGACTTGAAGAAGCAATTCTGGGAGAATGTGATGAAGAGAGGATGTAGATCAACTGATCAAATCTACTTATTTTTTGCCAGTCTGAATAGTACTCAGATGAGAATCTGGGGATTAGATTCTTTTAAGGGGGAAGGAGTATAACACCCCTGAAATTTGGTATTTTTGAAAAAATAAGGATTTAAAAATCAAGATATTGGTTGATCGGATTTTAGGGCCCAGAGGATAAATAAAAAGGATTTAATTGCAAGAAAATGGAAAGCTTTGAGGTTGAATTGCAATTTGAGAAAACCTAATTAACCAACATTTAGAAGTTTTATAGGTCAATTTGGAATTATTTTTGGTCAACTAGATGAAATTGAGCCATCTATAAGCATAAGGACTAAAATTGAAGATGCTCAAACTTTGAAGGACTCAATTGAAGACTGGATAGAAATCCTGGGGTCAATCTGTAATTTAAGAGAGTGCCATACTATAAAAATGGAGTTTTCATTTTCTACCCCTTATTTTCACTTTCTTCGCCAACGAACACCCTCATCTCTTTCACCGGCAACCTTCGGCCACCACCCCAAACCCTGAACAAATTGCATAAACCTCTTCTCCACTTCATCCCTAAACCCAAAATTACCCTCAGCAACCTCCATATCCGACGAGACCATCGGGAAACGCAAGGACCCATCGGATCGAGGTGGAATTTGGTGGGTCTCCCACGTCCGGGGATAGAAACACATATGTAGCTAGTACATTTAAAAGGTTTCAGCTCAAGGATGAAGATGGTGGGCTTTGATTGAAGTTTTAGGCAACAAAGATGGTGGAATTTGGGCTGAAATACGATGATGGAGCTCGACGGCGTTGAGTTTTCAGGCTAAAATTGGAGGTCAATTCGGTGGTGAATGGATAAATTGACTTACGCATCTGATTTATTGAGCTGGAAAGCACCATTTTGTGATGTTGTTGGTCATCTCCGGCGGCGATGGCAAAAAGGCAGATTCTTCATCTCAATGAGAGGGGCGCATGCGCGAGGTCTGATTGTGGAAATTGTGACTCGATAGTAAGATATTTGGCAATTAACCAAAAGAAAATAATTTTGTTTTGCATATGTATATATACACATTTAAATCATATCAAACCTTGTATAATCAGAAAGAATGAACGAACCAATTGAAAAATATAGCCATGCATGGGAAATCAAACATGCATGCACGATCTTGAGCTCGGAAAAGCCCAAAATTGTATTATTTCATGTGATCCATGGTTAGATAAGCCTATTAAGTGAAGAAACCCCAATTTTATATAACCATGACTTAAGTGACAAAATTTAGATTTTTAACGATAATTGGGTTGCTATATTCAATATCATGTAACGTAATAAGGTTAAATATGTAAATTAGGGATTCAATTGTATTATTTTACCAGTATAGGATGAACTCCGTAAATATTTTATATATCCAGTGCTAATGGCATGTTGTTGGCAATAATACCGAAGCATCAATCCTAACCATAGTATTAGGCGGATAACTACTAAAAATGGGATTGTTATTAGAATTATTATGAATGTTAGACATCATTAGGGTTCAACAAGGGTTTTGATGGAAAATTACTCTTTTGAAGAGGTGATGGAGGATTTTGCCCCAAGGATCAGTAGATATTGACTTCATTGCCGAGGTTGATAAGATGAGGATCTGTCAATCTGGCACCTCTTGTATCTATTAATTTTATTGATAAACCCCTGTGAGGGTTGGTATTGACTTGACTACCATACTCTGTTAATTATTGTTAACCTTGTGAGGGATCTGCCAATTGGTTTTTATTTTGTATGAGCTTATTCCATATCGTTGAACTCATTAGGTCTGTTGATTTGATGTCTATCTTGGATACCGTTGTTGATTATTGAACCCTATGAGGTTCTCTTGATTTGAAACTAATTGGTATTTTATCTGTTTCTCTTAAAAATAACTGCTTTCAATTGAACTCTGTGAAGTTCTTTGAATTTGTAAATTCTATCTGAAACTGAATAGTACACCTGAGTGGCTTGTGGTTTTAAAACTGTTCTGATCACAAATTGATTTTCCATTCTGGCGCCATGAATTGTCACTGTTTCATTGTATCGTTCTTGTTGAATGGAGATTGTTGTTGTCAAAATATCATATTGGTTTCCTTAATTATTCAATGTATCGTAGATCGCCTTGTTGGCACATTTGTTCAATTATTCTGCCCTATTGGTAATTAATTATTAAAAGTCTTGATTGAAAATGATACAGGAGAATTGTTGGGCTGAGAGCCTTGCCAAGCTGTCATGCTTGTGCCACTGTTATCGCCAAGCTGTCATACTTGTGCCACCGTTATTGTCAAGTTGTCATGCTCATGCCACTGAACTGTTATAGTTGATCGATTCTACTATCATGGAGGCATAAGGGTATTATGATATGCATACTTTGCTCTTTTCTTGAAATGCATATTCTGTTGGGTTTCTACTCTTATTTGTACTTTTCTTGTGGAGCAATAAGGCTGGAATGAGTTACCAGTTTGGATCAGGCTGATATCATAGGCCAATTGAGCCGTCTATATTCCTTCCCAAACTATGATCGGTTGAGACGCTCTAAACCTCATGAACAACATCGGTCGAGATGATCCTGGGCCTTTTGAGCTGACGGTTACAACATCCTGACCTAGCATTTGTTAATTGTTTGAAAACTATCCTTTTTCTTCATTCTAACATATTATTGTGCTTCTATAGTTCCAAATTGTCGAACTTCACTATTATTGTTGACTTTTGACAGTCGTCTATTGCTTTGCCTTATCCCTCATTGAGTCCTTATCACTCACCCTCGTGCCATTATTTCGTTTTAGACAGGTATGAGATAGGAGGCTTGGGCTGATGGTAGGTTTTGACTTGATGTTTTGTTATAGTGTTTGGTGAATGTATGGTTATATATGAATTCGTCATTGGTTATATTTTGGTATTAGAAATGTTGTAATGTGTCAGAACGAATGAAAGACTTTTGGCATGTATGAACTTTGTTGCTTGTGTTGATATCTTGGTTCTGATTATTGTTTGGTTATTAGCATGAATTAAGCACTCTAATATTATTGTATTAAGTTTGAAGTATGTTGTGAGTTGTTAATCATTGTGGTTTATTGGAGATTTGTGAAAAAAATTTATGGGCCTATCGGATATGATGTTGCTTGCTACAAGATTGAACTAAGTGGCATTCCGGCTTTTAGCCTATATCCTGAGTGGGGTGCCACAAGCTGCTAGATAGTATTAATCGAGGAGTTTATCGATTTCAGGACATTATTTTATCTTAATACCAATAATACATAATTTGATAATCTAAGTCCACGTCTAATAGTCTGGTCAATCAGTAGAAATTTCTCACATTTTCTAATAATAGTTATCCCTTACAAAATTACACAAAATTAAGGGTTTTGATTACATTAATTAGCTTAATTAACAATGGTTAAGGTCTAATTTAGTGATCCGGGTCCACTTAGCAATGCATATAATTTATATATTGATACATTTCGGCTTGAAGTCATAAATCTCATTCCATTCATACTAAATACAAGGAAACATATTGCAACAATCCTTCTAGATTCAACTAGGCAATAAGTTATTCTTTGAATCGAATTTCACCATATTACTCAAGTTCGAAGCTTATTCATAGTTAGTGATCTCCACACATGCGCTCGTGACGATGCACAGAAGATTTTGCCCCTAATCCTCCAGAGCCTCCGTTGAAACTGAGCTTCGCCGCCACCACTTAATGCACCTCGCCGCGTTTTAAAAAATTCCCAAGTCAATTTATGGAATAGATACCGAATCACCGGTTAATTTTGCCCAAAATCTTCTGCTCTATTGTCGTTGCCTATTTCTCTTAATTCCTTCACTATCAGTGGTCGGAACTTGAAATTGAGATCACCATCTGGACCCTTGAGCTGAACCCGTCAAAACCATTACCTAAACACAACCGTTGTTGCCCACCTTGTGGAGTTTTTGCTTTCAAATTTCAGTCGTTCAACCGACTATCTTCAATAGTTCTTGGTATAGGTATGTTCCTTGAGCTGAGAGGAAAGGAATGGTATGATTGGTTTAGAGGTTCGTTGGTACCAGAGAGAGTTTATCGGAAAAGGTGAGGGAGATTTACATTTGAGAATTTGAGAAAATGGAGGGGTGGGTTTGCTATTATTCAGTTAATTTTCAAAAATTTCAAAAGGAACCCTAGAATTTTATTTTAGCTTACAATTTAGAGGGTTAAAAGGTCTTATAAACTCCTACATCTTATAAGATATTTTTTGGAGCTTATAAGATGTTAAATCTTTTTTTAAAAATAAGTTCTAAAAGTTTTTGGATAAAATAATATCTTGGAGCTTACAAAATGTTAATAATAGTATTTTTGTAAATAATATGATTAAAATTAAGGTAGCTTATTAAAATCTACAAAATAAGTTAGGCACTGCTTACTTTTTTAAAAAGAGCTTATGAGCTTATTTAACAAACACTTTTTCACATCTTATAAGCTCTCAAATATCTTATAAGATGTTTTGATGAGCTTATGAGCTCACCCAAACACCTTCTTAGTCCTAGGTCTTTTTAGTGCCTTAGATTGACCCCTTTGACCTATTTTTATTACAAATTGGTACTATAAGTTTCCCAACCTTCTTCAATTCTATCCTTTTTAATTAAATTTTGGGTCCCCCAAGTTCTTAATATTAAGCAAAAACCCCAAATTTTTACCAAATGACGTATTTTAAGTTTTTACCAATTATTATCATTATTCTTCATTTAAGTCATGATTTTTATATTGAGAAAGTTCAAGGTGTTACAGTAATACTCTAGTTAAAACACCAATAAACTTAAGACTAAACTTAAGTGGAAACCATAGAGAACCCATGTCATAAATAGAATATTCAAGGATAATAGGTAGTTTAATGTACATGATGTACACATCTTAATATTGCATCTACAGTCAATAAATTAAGTTATTCATGAGTAATCTATGCAATGACCATTGGAAGACATTAGTAAGGTTCTTGAGATACCTAGGATTACATTACATCATATATCCAACTTTACTATATATAGTGATGCAAATCGGATATTAGGCACAAAAGATATAAAGCCTACAAGTGGGTATGTGCTTACTTTAGGTGGAGGCATAGTATATTGGAAGTCCTTTAAACAAGCATGCATAGCTCAATCCATGATGTAATTTGAGTTTATTGCTTTAGATAAAGCAGGCACAAAAATAGAATGGCTTCGTAACTTCTTATAGGCAATTGCTTACTGGCCCAAGTCGGTGCTTGCTATCATGATATATTATGACAGCCAGTTGATTATTGGAAAGGCACACAACAGTATGTATAATGGTAAGTCCCAGCATATATGATGAAGACATAATACCATTAGGCAATTGATTTCTAGCAGAGCAACTTTTTATCGATTATGTGCACATGAGGATAATATAGTATATCCGTTAACAATAGGATGATATCAAATAAATGCCTATCAAGGGGAATAAGCTTAAAACCCATGAATTAAGGACCTTAATGGTGAGAACCCAACTATGCTTATTGGAAATGCCGAGAACTTGGTTCAATGAGACAACTAAGTTATGAAGGTTCATGTGAGCACTTAGGAGTTCACTCTTGCCCATTCCTGTGACAAAGAAAAGTGCTACGTATGAAAGTATGATGTTAAGTATTTACTTCTAATGATTCATGTAGCTGTTAAAGTGGAGTAAAGTTAGAGACTCTTGATGGAAGGTCACCTATACAAGTGTGAAGATGGGCAACTCTAAACATAAACACTTATGAATCCAAGATGGTATCCACGGACAAAACAAACACAGCCATGCAAACCAAAAAATGTAAGGGAAGTTCTATTGATACTTTTATCTTGGTTTACGCTAACAATTGATCAATTTAAAATGTCATGTACACTAAGCAGCCAATAAATCTGAAAGAACTCTATTGAAGAAAGTTCAAAGTCGCAAGCTACCTCTTGATGCAACAACTTCTTGTTTGAATCAAAAAATTAATGCCAAAAGTAGACTACTTAAATAATTAAATTGTAAAATGACAATGTGAAGATGAGACGTCGTCAATCTCAAGGGAAATTAGAATTAAGAGTTCTGATTGTATAGAAAGTTACAAAAATATTTGATTAATGTTAACACACCTCTAAGAGTTGTGGTTGTAAATATAATCATAGTTGACATGCATGTCTATACAACTTGCATTGTTCCAAATAACATATCAATTTAATTGAAAACATTGTTGAATAGTCAATGATAATTTAGAAACAACCTCCCGACAACTATAAATAGAGCCCTCAATGTATGCTCATTTCATTCATTCATCTCAGCAGCATCATAAATATTTAGTACTTTAAGCATTATAGAATTCTTAGTTCTAGTATTGAGAAGAAAGTTTAATATATTTTTAGCTTGTTAGTTCAATGGATTTGTAGCTGTAGTACAGAGTTTGAGCATAAGAGGGAGGATGAATTATGCTTTTTCAACTTTTCTCGCACAACATATTACTTTCAAGGTTGATTCCTCCCTAATCATGTTAGTTCAATACTAGCAAAACTCAAAAGATAATTGATTAGCAATAGAGTTTAACGGTATGCAGTGCAACAATCAATAAGTAACAAATGCATAAAGTAAAGAATCAAGCAAGTAAAGAACACCAAGATTTAGAGAGCTTCAAATCAAAAGTTCCTACTGCTCCACCTAAACTTTACAACTTAGGATTTTGGGAAAAGTTACTAGATAAATTTTTACACGATCAAATCTAACCTATTACACAGATTTTTAAAGGATCATTAATCCTAACCGAGATTTTTAAACAGGATCAATCCTAATCCAAAATTTTACATGGGAATAGTCCTAACCCAGTCTTTAAGGTACAAAAAGACCAAACTTTTGCTTTTTTCGGCTCAGTTAAGAACCTTGGTTCGTCTGGGCTCAACCAAAATCCAACCTTTTACACGAATAAGATCGAACCTATAACGAGTGCTTTACCAGGAAATGAATTTCTTTGACACTCTTAATAACATTTTGCAGAATAAGGTTCAAACCCAACTTTTTATGGATAAAATCTGACCTTCAGAGAGTGTGTCCTAAGGAACAAATTCCTTCAGCACCAGATTTATAGCTCAGTCTTAACTAGTACAGTACGTCCCCATGAAACAAATTCCTTTGAAGAGTCTTAACCTTACAAAGATAAACAAGAAGAGAGTAGAGGTTAGCCTTTTCTAAAGCTATCACACAATTTAAGCATAGGTCCCAATCTAGAGAATAAGAGAAAAATGGATTTTAGCTCGCTAGACTTGAGAGATTTTGAGTGTAGGTTGAGAGACTTTGAATACGAGTGAATGTGCAAGATTGAAGGTTTTTGTAGCATCTCTCTTCTTTATTTGAATGCCATCTTGGAGTATTTATAGGCCAACTAGCCATTTGGAGACGGTATTCACAAAAATGGAGTCTTTCCAAACTTTCCTTGTTGGTGTAAAATAGTCTCTGCTTTTAGGTTTGACTTCATGCGATTTTCATTCCTTTGCAAGTGAGTTGTCCTTATATTCTGCCTTCTATATAGTTATTCTAGACTTAAAATTCAAATTTGAAATTTAAACAATGAAACTTCTTGGTCATTTGGATGGAAAATTTGAAATTTTAGCCTTACTCATGAATAAGCACCAACTCCTTCCTATTACCTGAAATTCATTCCTTCTTTCAGGCAGTTTTCAAAATTTGGATTAGATATAAACCATTACTTTGATCTTTTTATCTATCAATCATCAATTCAAGAAATCATTAGTATCAAATGTTGATTTGTTATAAATATATATATATATATATATATATATGATTGGACCAAGAGGTCAATAATAGTGTTGCTATGATCTCTTGAAGTGATTGTTGTATTTAGGGGGATGATTGCCAACTAACGGTGAGCACCAGTTTGGGGTAAATTCATTTTAAAACAAAGAGTCCAACTCTTATCTCAATCAAATGAAGAAGAGAATAAGGAAGAAAAAAAAAAAAAAAATCTAAAGATCTAGTCCCAATCACTATAACCAACAATTTGAACTAATCAAATTGATAAATCTAAAATTGCAAGATTCATAATAAAATCTGCAAATCATTACGACTTTGTTCTTTAGTAATTGTTTTCTTGTTCATAGTAAAAATTGAAACCCATTATTATTTTAGGACATCCTAAAAGGAACACTAAGAAAATAAATTTTAATTGATTAATGGAATTATTCTAAATAAATATAAAAAATTTCGGAACATAAATGGACAGAGTTGCACAATTGCGCTCTAAGACTATCCTCATATCTGTGCGTAAATATATTTTAGAAATGTGTTAACTATTAAAATATTATTAAATTTGGTATTATTTTTAATTTTTTTATTGGTAAGTAATCAATTAAATTATTCTGAACAATTGAAAAGCTTTTAAATTTTAAAAATTAGAATTCAATCAAAATTATATATTTATAGTCAGAAAACTGTGTCCTATGTGTGATTGTATAAATAATAATCTAACTATACTATTATATATAAAATGGAGCTATGAGACTGTAATTATACAATTTTGATCAAATTTTGAATTTTTAAAATTTTAAATTTTTTAATTAAATTAAAAATTCTTATTGATTGTTAATTTCTTCTTAAGTTTTATTTTAATACAATGAACTTATCCATTATAACAAAACTCATATTGTATTTACCCATGGCATTAGTTTTTATTTAATGGGATAATTTTAAATATTGATGAAGATAGGTTTCTATTTCACCATAAAAAGTTCAAGATATCCATAATCATAGATTTAATATTTTAGCCCATTTCATAAATTTAAAGTTCAAAAGTTGTTTGGTTACTAAATTATATTTTATTATTTTATTGTGATTTTTTTTTATTTCTCTAGATAGAAAAAAATGATTATTTACGTGTGCTTTATGTTCTAGTATTTTACCTAGAATTAAATTAAATTAATGAAAAATTATGTGTGCTTTATGTGTGCTTTACCTAGAATAACACTTTCAAATTAAATTAAATGAAAATTTAATTATTTTTTAAGATAATCTTTTTTAAGTATGCAAAAAAAACAATTAGATAAAATCATACGTAAAAAATATTTTAATTTAAATTTGAAGTATATTATGAATATGAGAGATTACTTTTCACAACTTTTTTAATCTCTTAATTTTGTTTTTATATTATGAATGTTTTCAGCTAAAAAAACTTTTAATAGTTGAGCAGTTAACACAATATGAAAAATCTATAATGAAATATCTAAAGTAAATTTCTTGTAGGATACAGAAATATATTATTCATATAGTTGAAATTTGGAAAAGCTTGAATAATGAACACTTAAAATAGCTAATAATGTTAATCTTTACATTTTGAATGTATTTATTTGCATATTTTTTAATATTTATGTTATATACCTTTATTTACACATTTTTGTTTAATAAAATTTACAAAAATATTTTATATATAGTATTTGATAGGAATAATATTAGATCTATAAAGTTCCATTGAAACTAAGAAACATATTAAATTATTTTGTGTTTAAAGAGATTTTGATCCGTATGTATTACATACTAAGTTAAATATTGAAAATTAATTATTATTTTATAACAATTTAAATAATATGTGAATTATGTTATTTGACAAAAATGATAAAATAAATCCATAAACAAAAGTAAATAAATCTTACAATATCGACAAATAATTTACATCTTAAAATTCTCAAGTGTAATAAAATTGCTACTACTATAAACTCTGCAGTCTTAACAAGATTATAGCAAAGATAGTTCATATTTGAAAACAAATAGTTTGATTACATATCATATTAATATATATATATTAATATAAATAATTCAAAACTATATTACATAAAAATATTTTGCTCCATCATCTATTGCCCTTTCTTTCTTTCCTTTTTCCTTATAATTTTTACAATTTTAAGAATTTAGGTATTGTCTATGCATTTAAAATTGGCAACAATTGATACTCTATAATTTAGTGAAGTTATATAAATTATCCTCAAATTTTAACACTTTCAAATGAAATTTCTATTTTATGTTATTAAGTAATAAATTCTCTTTTTGAAATATTAAAGAGATATACTTGGTTATTTAATTACTTGAAGTAAAATGAATATTATTAAAAATAAAAATATTTGAACAAATAAATTTATTTTAAATGCATCAAGCATGTAACACATTTAAAATTCAAAATTTTGGAAAATAAGGATTAGAAAATCAAGATTTTGGTTGGTTGGATTTTTGGGCTCGAAAAATAAGACAAGGACCTAATTGAACATCTTTTGAAAGTTTTGGGGTCAATTCATAATTTTTGAGAATTTGATTGGTCAAAGTTTGGAAACTTTGGGGTTTGCATGGAAGGATTGAAGTCAACTGGGTCAAAGCTATGATTTAAATAATTCAAAGGGCTCAATTTATTTAAGTTGTTTCTTTGTGGGTTAAATTATAATATTTCAGCAATAGCCTATATATATATATATATATATAAGGAAATTTCATTTTCACCCTATATTCATCACCATCTTCACCCATGCATCCTTGAAGCTCCATCTCCGGTGAGCCGAAACTTGCCAAACCAAACCAATCACTCTTTTCTTCTCCTCACGGCGATCACGCTGGCACCAAGAACCACCCATTTTGACAGGAGAAATAGTCAAAAAATCGAGGTTGATGAGAGCTCATGGCAGAGCCTTGGCAGGTTTTCCATTATGGCAACTTTTCACGGCAAACAAAGTTATAATGTTAATGGGCTCAACCCAAGGATCACAACCATGAATTTAGCTTCCAAATTGCACCACCAACGGTAACAAATTTTGGAGAAACAACGACGGCAGCGAGAGATGGTGATGGGTGATTGGAGTTGAAATTGGAGCTCAATTCGATGGAGTTTGGAAAAACTGTTTGGGACTTTGGCTGGGTTGAGCTGAAATGTGTATTTTGATGGTGAGGCTGGGCTTTTCTGGCGACGGCGGTAGAGTTGGGACATATTTTTTAGCTCGTCGCGAGGATCATAACTGTATTCTTGATTCATGATTCTAGTGCTTCTATAGCAGAATCTTGTGTAAAGAGTTGGTTGGGGATTTATATATATACATATATATATGCATATGTTGTATATAATTCCTAAATCTTGTATTATGAAGAAATACACATGTATATATTCCCATGCATGGATTATGACATAGCATAGTGGATCCAAATTATGTATTATTAAATGGTAAGTTTGGATTAATCGAGTTAATTAAGTGATTAAATTATGATTTTATGAAATTAGAACTTGAGAAATGACAATCGGGTCATTTGAGATGATATGGGACTAAGACTCGGTATATCCATGTGTCAATATAAGTTTAATAAACTTAGATTGTATTATTTGTGAAAATTTTGGAAATTATTGAGTATTGTAAGATGAAACCCTAATTTTATGTATTTAAGACCTAAGTGGCATTAGTTGGGACTGATTATGAAGAATTAAGCTATTATTGTGATTTTAGGACGATATTATGAGAACAACTAAGTAATTGAGGATTAGTTTATATTATGTTATCAACTATGATATGAAAACTGGGATTACTTTGGCAATACCGACTTTATTAGTCAATTTAGGCCAATAGTACCGTTTAAGCTCTAAAACTATTATATTAGTCGGTTAACTAGTGACTTTAGACTATTAATGGTTTACTTGGATTACTAAAGTTGAATATGGATTGTGAATGTGAAAACATTATTTTGGGTAGATGATGACGACATGGGATTTGAGAGCAATAGGCAGCGATAGCATTTGGGATCACGAAGGTGAGGCTCTGCCAATCTGGCACTTTCTTACACTATTTAGAATTTGTGATAAACCCCTATGAAGGTTACTATTTCTGTACTAATTGTACTGTGTTATTGAAATCTGTGATCTGTTGAGATCTCTTTAATTTTTTGTTATTTGATCCTGACACCCATGTAAGGGTTACTTTCTGTTATGATTCTATTTCATGTTTGGTTTTGGTACCCAAAACGTTTATTTGTTATATGTTATCCGTTTGTCCTATTATCTGTACTATTTTGATATCTGACTGTCTTGTTATTCAACTGCATGTTGCCTGACTGTTCTGTTATTCGGCTATTCTGCTATACTGCCTGTTCTGCTATCTGCCTGTTATGATATTTGTACTATTATTTTTTACCTTGCCGACATTCTCATTTATCTGATATCAGTGGTGTGCTAGGGATTTTCCCCTGGGCATCTGCAAATTGTTTATTCATTTGTCATTGAACGAAAAACTGAATGGTCTTGGGCTTGACTGGTACGCAAGGAATTTCCCCTTTGGTATCAATGGTACGCTAGGGATTTCCCCTGGGTATCAATGGTACACTAGAGATTTCCCCCTAGGTATTGGGCGTTGCACTAGGGATTTCTCCTTGGGCATCATTGTACGACATACAGTTTGAATGGGCGCAAGCATGTGCTAAGCTGCCATACTTTGACAATACTGAATGACTGTCTGGTATAAGGAGGATCTGATATGCATGTGTGGTTACATTCTGTTGAAAGGCGTATACTTTGGGTTTACTTTACCTGACTGTTTCCTGAGTGCCTGTAACCTGTTCATGGATCAATAAAGTAGGAGGGTTTCTTGATTGCTAAACTGTTGCTGCCTGTTTTCTTGATATGCACTCGCCGAACTGTAAATTATGATCTATTGAGTTGATGTTTCCCCGATACATATCTATTATTTATCTTTGTTATTATCCCTCACTAAGTCCTTTGGACTTACCTCCAACACTATTTTATTGGTTCAAATGCATATAGGAGATGGATAAGAACATTTTGAGCTGAAGGCGTGGAAGATATGTTTTGTAAAAGCACCATTGATATATATGTGCATACGTCTCTGTTGAACTCTAGGTTTTCTTAACTAAGAGAGATTGTGATATGTAAGTCTAAATTGTGATCTCGAATGTGTAAATATTATGAATTGTGATTCAAGACAACTTGTGGCATGTACTTAAAAGATTTGTAAAACCTGTTGAGTTAAACGTGTTGGTGATTTTGATAGGTTTTGAATTGTTACTATGGGTCTTTTCTTATAGATGAGTTAATAGGTTAAGGCTAAATAGTATGGTATCTCATTTCGGGGTTACCCTGAGTGGGGTGCCATAGGGGTGGTATCAAAGCTTAGGTTTTGATGACCTAGGTAAATTTGGGAATGATTAGTAACTGGAATTGATGGATTTACTAGAGATTGAACTTAAATTAGGAATCATTTAGGATGTGAACACTTGAGATATGGAAAACCTAAGTTATTGTGGGATTTGATCCTAGAATATGATTCTTGAAATGTGGAATTTTTGGTTAATAGAAACTAAGCTTGATTTTGAAAATGCTTCAGATGTGTATGCTTGTGGTAAGGAATACCAGAGTCATGTTAGGATTTGATTTTGGAATGTGAAATCTTGGGATAAGAAAAAAAAGAAGAGGTTTTATTGTGAACTTGAATGTGGGATTGAATGAAAAATAAACTTTTGGGATAACGCTCGATGTTAAATATATGAGTACCTTAGGATGAACAATTCCTACTATGTACTCACAAAAGGAATTTGGTTATGTGGAGATATAGAAAAGGATCAGATAAGTAAAACATGAGGGTTTGAATTAAGATTGACAATAGTAGTAAGAGCTTAACAAAAAACAAAAACAAAGTACCGAGTTGGGAATTAGAATATCTTCTTCCCCATAAGCTAGTTAACCTAAAACGAGCACTAAAGTTTGTTTAAGGTCGAAGCCAAGGATGTGATATGATACCTATAAATTGCCTGTATTATTAGGATTGGTTCATAATGATCTATTGGGAACCTTCTGAATTGAGGAAATAGCCGTATTATATATGTGTTTAGGCTATGATCTTCCGAACATTTAAAGAAAATGATTTAACCCAGGTTACAGATAATTAAATATGACCAAAAAATATGTTAAGTACAAGTTCTTGGGATTCTTCTGATTAGTAGCAATAAGTGAATTGATGAGGCCGACTAAGGAAACACTAGATGCTTATATGCTTCGTAAAGGAAATTTGGATATACGAGGATAATCTCATACACCTTGGGAGTCATAGAATAACCTATCTTGCTTATGTTTAGGGATATTGAAATGGTGATTACTTTAACGATACCGAGATATCCTTTAAGAGTGAAAGAAGAAGAATTCTTACGAACTATGGAATTACTAGTAAGATTTGATTTGGGTCAATCTAGGAATGACAAACACTTTGGGTTTAAAGGTGAAATTTATGTATACTTAATCATTGGCGAGATAAGTAAATGATAGGTATAAGTATCACCGGGATAAAGGAAAATAGGTAGTTGAGAGTACTATATAAGTTTTAAATGCTAGAGATAAGTTTGATCCGACATATTTTGATCATATCTAGTATGTAAGTGTCAACTTGTGGTAAACTTAGGCATTGGATATTATTGGGATTTGTGACTAACCTTTTGTTTAGGTTAGTTTGAGTATGAATTTTAGGTATTTTGGTTGTTGCAGAATTCTTGTGTGAATCGAGGATTTAAGGTGATTGTGATCAATTGATGTTAAGTAAGATGAGTTTATGGACCTCGTACGGGGGCACGATTGGTAAGTCAGTATAAAGCTACTTTTAGCCGACCAATACAATATGCTTCCTACATACAAAATGATGAAAGTTGACAGACCTGACGGTTCGTACAAGGATTGTCGCCGAAATTAAGAAGGGGTCTGGCTACTTGCAAATTGCCAAACTTCAATCAAGCAGTGAGCAAGGCACTGCAACTTAAGTTAAGGTTGTAGGAAATCTGGAAAAAAAATTGAGGAAAAGGCCGAAAGGAAAAGATACATCTCGATGGGCAAAGTAATGTTGGAAAAAAATAGCCAAAGCTTCAAGTTGAAAACTCTGCCCAACAAGCCCCTCAATCTGGCGAGATCATAATTTGACTCAAGAAAAGGGACGAACACAGTGCGAGTTCTAAGGATCTCTTAAACACGAGGAGTTAAATTGTTGGGGAAAACATGAGCTGTGGAAGCGACAGACATTTCCTAAAAGATTGCCTTAGAAAAAGAGGCCCAACACCTATTGGAAAAGGAAAATAGTAGCAGGAGCTAACGGGGAATAAATGATGCAGGCTCGTGCCTACACTCCGACTGGAGAAGAAGCACTGGGTCCTAATGAGATGGTAAAGGCATGATTTCTAATTCTGGAAATTATGATAATGCTTTATGTGATCCTGGTATTTTACATTCATTCATATCTGTCGCATTTCCTTGAACTAAATGTGCAACCGGAGACTATGGCTTATTGAATAGAAGTTCAAATACTGTGGATCGGGATTGCCAAGATGACGATTGGGGACAAAGTAAATACAACCAATCTCATAGAGATGTTCATCCAAGAGTACAAAGTGATACTGAAAAGGGATTGGCTGTGTACTCATCAGACACAAGTGAACTATTGCACCAAATGCATCATTCTCGAAGATGATACCATAATGCCTTTTCGCAAATAATGCCTACCCGATGCCAATTATATCTGCACTAGAGATCAGAAAGATTTTGAAAAAAAGGTGGCGAGAGTTCTTGGTATATCTTATCAACAAATCCCAAGATACAAATTAAAATCGAGGAAATGGAAATAGGGGCTAAATACTTGAAAGTATTCCCGAAAAAAGTGAGATTAATATCTCTTACCCCACGTAGAAGAATTATTTGACCTTCTGCGGGGACAAGAATCTTCTCAAAGATGGAATTGAAGCAAGAGTGCTACCAACCAAAGGCTAGAAAAGACCAGACAAAGCACTTACACATAATTCTCGAAGCACTAGAGAGAGCATTAGTTGTATGGAAAGTTTGTAAGTGCAAATACTGTATAGAAAATACAGCTTTTCTTAGGCACATTACATCTTGAGATGGGGTAGAGGTTGATTCCTCTAAGATAGCGACAGTAGATAACTGGATGAGACCAAAAAATGTGGTAGAAGTTCATAGTTTTCTGAGTCTTGTTAGCTATTAATGAAGATTTGTGTAGAGCTTTTTCGAAATAGCTGGCATGTTCACTAAATTAACTTAAATAGGTCAACCATTTGACCAGGATGAGGATCTGAACATGAGACAACACTGATGGACGGAAATTCTAGTAGACTATGATTCTTCCATCTTTTCCCATCTGAAAGGGCAAATGTAGTGGCCAATACCTTGAGCTAAAGGACTAAAATAGCTCATTTATTAGCAGCAAAAGCAACAGAAAGCTTAAAAATGGGTGTTGTGTTAAAATTACTATAGCGAGTAGGATTGCAGAAATAAGTGCAGTCCGAATAATAGGATGAAATGCGATGAGCCTTAAGTAAAAAATATATGGATGCTGAAAATGAAGGGAAGGTTGGAAGTTTTTGGAGAATCTAAGTTAAATACTGAGCCAAGGTATTCTTCTGTTCTTAAAGAAATGTGTGTGTCGAAAGAAAAGTAGAAGAGAGATTGTTAGATGAGTCACACAAGTCAAGATAAACGATGCATCCGAGAGGCCCAAACATGTATTGAGACTTGAAGAAGCAATCTTAGTAGAATGTAATAAAAAGATAATGTAGATCGATTGACCAAATTTACTTCTTTTTTTCTTGCCAGTCGAAACAGTACTTAGATGAGAATCTGGGAACCAGATTCTTTTAGGGGAGGAGGATTATAACACCCTTAAAATTCAAAATTTTGGAAAATAAGGATTTGAAAATCAAGATTTTGGTTGGTTGGATTTTTGTGCTCGAGAAATAAATGAAAAGGACCTAATTGAACATCTCTGGAAGTTTCGGGGTCAATTCATAATTTTTGAGAACTTTATTGGCCAAAGTTTGGAAACTTTGGGGTTTGCATGGAAGGATTGAAGTCAATTGGGTCAAAGTTGGGATTTAAATAATTCAAAGGGCTTAATTGATTTAAGTTGTTTCTTTTTGGGCTAAATTATAATATTTCAAGAATAGCTTGTATATATATATATATATATATAAGAAAATTTCATTTTCACCTTATATTCATCACCATCTTCACCCATATACCCCTGAAGCTCCATCTCCGGCGAACCTATCTGGTGAGCCAAAACTTGCTAAACCAAACCAACCACTCTTTTTTTCTCCTCACAGTGATCACGTTGGCACCAAGAACCACCCATTTTGACTCGAGAAATGGTGAAAAAATTGAGGTCGATGAGAGCTTAGGGTGGAGCCTTAGCAGGTTCGCCGTTCCAGTGACTTTTCATGGCAAACAAAGGTATAGTCTTAATGGGCTCAGCTCAAGGATCACAATCGTAGGTTTAGCTTCCAAATTAGACCACCGGTAGTAATGAATTTTGGAGAAATAACGACGGCGACGAGAAATGGTAGTGGGTGATTGGAGTTGAAAATGGAGCTCAATTTGATGGAGTTTGCCAAAATTGTTTAGGGCATTGGCTTGGTTGAGCTGAAAGGTATATTTTGGTGGTGAGATTAGGCTTTTCCGGCTGCGACGGCACAACGGCAGAGCTGGGATAGATTCCTTAGCTTGTAACAAAGATTGTGACGGTGTTCTCGATTCATGATTCTGGCACTTCTATAGCTAGATCTTGGGTAAAGAGTTGGTTGGGGATTTTATATATATATATATGCATATATTGTATATAATTCCTAAATGCTGTATTATGAAGGCATACACATGTATATATTCCCATGCATGGATTACGGCATAGCATAGTGGACCCAAATTATGTATTATTAAATGATAAGTTTGGATTAATCGAGTTAATTAAGTAATTAAACTATGATTTTATGAAATTAGAACTTGAGAACTGACAATCGGGTGATTTGAGATGATATGGGACTAAGACTTGGTATATGCATGTGCCAGTATAAGTTTAATAAACTTGGATCGTATTATTTTTGAAAATTTTGGGAATTATTGAGTGTTGTAAGAGAAAGCCCTAATTTTATGTATTTAAGACCTAAGTGACATTAGTTGGGACTGATTATGAAGAATTAAGCTATTATTGTGATTTTAGGATGGTATTATGAGAATGATTAAGTAATTGAGGACTAGTTTATATTACGTTATCAAATATGATATGAAAACTAGAATTACTTCGGCAATACCGACTTTATTAGTCATTTTGGGCTAATAGTACCTTTTAAGCCCTAAAACTATTATATTAGTCGGTTAACTAGTGACTTTAGACTATTAATAGTTTAATTAGATTACTAGAATTGAATATAGATTGTGACCGTGAAAATATTATTTTGAATAGGTGACAACGACGTGCGACCTACAAATCAGTAGACAGCGATAGCATTTGGGATCACGGAGGTGAGGCTTTGCCAATCTAGTGCTTTTTACACTCTTCAGTATTTGTGATAAACGCCTGTGAGGGTCACTGTTTTTGTATTGACTGTAATGTGTTATTGAAATCTGTGATCTGTTGAGATCTCTTTAATATTCTGTTATTTGATTCTGACACCCTGGTGAGGGTTACTTTCTGTTATGGTTTTGTTTCTTGTTTGCTCTTATGCCCAGAATGTTTATCTATTATATGTTATCCGTCCTTCATGTTGTCTATACTGTTCTGATATCCGATTGTCTTGTTATTCAACTGCATGTTGCCTAACTGTCCTATTATTTGTTCCACTATACTGTCTCTTCTGCTATCTTCATATTTTGATATCTGTACTGTTATTGTTTGTCTTGTGGGCATTCTCATTTATCTGATATCTTCCCCCTAGGCATCTGGAAACTGTTTATTGACCTGTCGTTGAACAGAGAACTGAATGGCCGTAGGCTTGACTGGTACGCAAAGGATTTCCCCCTTGGTATCAACGATACACTAGAGATTTCCCCTTGGGCATTGCAGTGCATGGGATACGCTAGAGACTTCCCCCTGGGTATCAATGGTACACTAGGGACTTTCCCCTAGGTATTGAACATTGCGCAATGGACTTCCCCACGGGCATCGCTGCGCACCATACAATTCGTATGGGCACAACCATATGCCAAGCTACCATGCTTTGACAATACTGAATGACTGTCTGGAATATTCTGTTGAAATGCATATACTTTGGGTTTGCTTTACCTAACTATTTCCTAACAATTTGTAACATGTTTTTGGAGCAATAAGGCAAGAGGGTTTCTTGATTGCTAAACTATTACTACCTGTTTTCGTGATATGCACTTACATGATTGTAAATTATGATATGTTGTGTTGATGTTTCCTCAATAGATCTCTACTATTTATCTTTGTCTTTATCCTTCACTAAGTTCTTTAGACTTATCTCCCGCACTATTTTATTGGTTCAGACGGGTATAGGAGATGGATAAGAACATTTTGAGCTGAAGGTGTGGAGGATATGTTATGTAAAAGCACCATGGATATATGTATGTGCATAGGTCTCTCTTGAACTCTAGGTTTTCTTAACTTAGAGAGATTGTGATATGTAAGTCTGAATTGTGATCTCGGATGTGTAAATATTATGAATTGTGATTCAAGACAACTTGTGGTATGTACTTAAAAGATTCGTAAAACCTATTGAGTTAAACATGTTAGTGATCTTGATAGGTTTTGAATTATTACTATTGCCTTTTCTTATAGATGAGTTTACAGGTTAAAGTTGTACAGTGTAGTGTCTCAGCTTCGGAGTTACCCTGAGTGGGGTGCTACAAAGCATATAGTGAAGAATTTTTATACATGACGAGACATCTTATGAGAATATGTAGCGCCCCCACTCGGGATGACCCCAAAGCGGAGGTGCGACCAATTCAAGCTTGAAATCTAAATCAAATAATAACTGGGTAATCAAGAATTTAACCAACTCAAGGGAAAACAACTTGTACTAACCCAGAATAACACTACATAACTTAGTATGTACAACTAAGTATCTTAGGTTTCAAACAAACATCTTCATAACATCTCTTAGATGGATGTCTCAATCAAGTATAGAATATATGTACAATCATAATGCCTGATCTATTACAAAATACCCTTTTCAGCCCTCCATAAGCTCATGTTTCTCACTCGGACCTGTCTAGAAAAGAATAAGGAATAGCAAAGAGGGTGAGTCTTAAGGACTCAGTGAGGGAAACACACAACAAGAGATAGAGGAAAATATTAAATTTCAATAACAATAAACAAGGTTATTGATAATAATCAAATAATAAGTTCATGATCGACGAGAATTAGATTTAGATTCAAAAAAACTTATAACACAGGCATGTTGGCATCCTTCCTTATTGCTTCTTAACGAATACAAGATAACTTTACATTAACATTTAATCTTGAACTTGAAAATTTTTCTCCTTATCTCTCCATTTGCTCGAGCAGACAACTCAACGTGTAACAACTTGTTTTTATGGCATGGTCGATGGCATGCCCGATCCCGCCACTCACAATTTGCTACCTCTAGCTACTTGTAAGTCAAGATCGTAGATAGGTTACTAGCCGGGAGATCTGTCACCGTTGGCCCGTACCGCCCGACCTTCTTTCCGGACGTAGCCTTGGGCCCAACTTCCTGTGACGTCTCTCCAGGTTGAACTTCTCTAGGGCATCCCCGTGGGTTGAATGATATAATGCCAACATATATCAATTCAACTTTTCAAGCAATAACATGAACATTTTGGAACTTTACTAGATTTTCAATTTACAAGGCAAAGCATTTTCTGATAATGGCCGGCAATGCCTATTCCAATAAACAAGGTACATGAACAATTTAAGAGAACTTTTGACATAAATAGGTCTACCAGACCCTTTCAAACATTACTTTCACAGATACCAAGAATATCGGGTTAGCCGGCAAGGCTGGGGTACAAGGACAGAAATCCAACCGTATAAAGAAAGTAACTCTCACAGGGGTGTCAAAATCAAATATGGGGTTAGCCAGCAAAGCTAAGGTTACCTCGAAACCTCTTGTACCTTTGAATAATTGATTTTGAGTTGTATTAGGTAGTAAACATTCATGCATGGTTGATATTGAATTTTTGGATTTCAAAATTGTATCAAATGGGATAATTGGGGAATTATTGAGTTAATTGAGCTAGTAAAACAAACCCTGAATTTCGAAAATTGGGCTCTAAATGACAATAATTAGGTTATTGAACTAATTAGCTTACTATTACTGACTAGGGCATTAATATCAGATTGAATTGCTTTTATTTATTGCTCGTATCGTTAAGAACCCTATAGGCAATAGTAAATTTGCGACATTATTTATATATTTCTTAACGATAATTTCGGACGAAGTCTTATATATCAAATTAACTGGGTAGTTAATGATTAAACAGTTAATAGTAGGATTTTATTTATTGGATGTTATTTAGGTCGAATGTGAGTTTTGATAAGTAAATGATTCTTTTGGTTAGGTGATGACGAGCCGGAAACTACAGATCAGTAGATTGTAACCACATTTCTAAGGCTTTTGAGGTGAGGGTCTGCCATTCTGGCCTTGTTTATATCTATATGTTCTTGTGATAAACTACTATGAGGGTTGCTGTTTCTAAACTGCATCTACCTCGTGTTTATTGAAATCCGTGATTTGTTTGAGATCTTGTTTATTGCCTATTATTTTTTACTTGACACTTGTATCCCTATGAGGGTCTGCCACTGTTGCATTTTCTCATACTTGTTTGTTCTATGATGAACCCCTATGAGGGTTTCTGTTTGACTTAATTCGGAAACTTATTGATTCTCGATTGTTAAATTTCATGACTTGCCTGCATCCTTGTATATTATTATATGTTTCAAATTCATTCTGGTGCCCAGAACTTTCTTTACATTGTCAAATTTCTGTCCTTATACCCCAGCCTTGCCGGCTAACACCATGTTCTTGATATCTGTGAAAGTAATGTTTGAAAGGGGTTAGTAAATGTATTTGTGTCAAAAGTTCTCTTAAATTGTTCATGTACCTTGTTTATTGGAATAGACCTTGTTGGTCATTATTGAAAAATGCTTTGCCTTATAAATTGCAAATCTTGTAAAGTTCTGAAATGTTCATGTTATTACTTGAAAAGTTGAATTGATATATGTTGGCATTATATCATTCAACCCACAGGGATGCCCTTAGAAAGTTCAACCCAGAGGGATGCCGCGGGAAGTTGGGCCCGAGGCTAGGTCCGAAAAGACGATCGGGTGGTACAAACTGACGGTGACAGATCTCCCGGCTAGTACCCACCTACGATCCTGACTTACAAGTAGCTGGAGGTAGCAAATTGTGAGTGGCGGGATTGGGCATGCCGTTGACCAAGCTATAAAAATAAGTTGTTACATGCCGAGCTATGTGCTCGAGAAATAGAGAGATAAGGAGAAATTTTTTCAAGTTCAGGATTAAATGTTAATGTAAAGTTATCTTGTATTCGTCAAGGAACAATAAGGAAGGATACCAACAGGCCTGCGTTCTAAGTTTTTTTTAATCTAAATCTAATTTCCGTCAATCATGGACTAATTATCTGATTATTATTAATAAACTTGTTTATTGCCGTTGAAATTTAATATTTTCCTCTCTCTTGTTATGTGTTTCCCTCACTGAGTCCTCAAGACTCACCCTCTTTTCTATTCTTTATTCTTTTCCTGGACAGGTCTGAGTGAGAAACAAGAGCTTATGGAGGGCTGAAAAGGGTATTTTGAGATAGATCAGGCGTAAAGATTATACATATAGTCTATACCATAACGAGACATCCATCAAAGAAATGTTATGAAGATGTTTGTTTGAAACCTAAGATACTTGGCTGTACATACTATGTTATGTAGTGTTATTCTAGGTTAGTACAAGTTGTTTTCCCTTGAGGTGGTTAAATTCTTGATTCTCCAGTTATTATTTGATTTAGATGTCAAGCATAAATTGGTGGCACCTCCGCTTAGGGGCATCCTAAGTGGGGGCGCTACAGAGATGGTATCAGAGCCTAGGTTTGGCTATAACCTAGGCAAATGGGTATTAAGAGTATATATGGCGAGTTTGTTGGAAGTAGGGGATTATATCTAGGATAGTCGACTAGTTTGAAGTCCTCACTTGTAGAAAAATGAACACTGGACTTTAGATTGAGAAGAGAACTTTGATTTATTTTATGTGCGATTGAGAATCTTTCTACGATTAAGGATGGATTATGGATAAGATTAGAGTGGTGAAAGTTTTATGTAGACTTTTAATGATTTAACTTTCGTTATAATGAACTTTGTTAATTTGTGATTATTTATAAAAGATCACAACTTCGTTGTTAACTTTGGATGTCATTGGGTAATCTTCACAATAGTAAGTTAAGGAAGAATAAGGGACGATTTAGAAAAGGCAATGGTATCCTATAAAGGTTTCCATATACCTGACCCCCCTCGAGCAGGTCGGCGTGGGAGAGAGAGACCGCCCGGTCCACGGTCCACTGCATAGCATATTCTTAGATAGAAGCACCAACTGAACCATGAACTCAGACAGGAGATTAGGTCTCACAGATCATTCATGTTAACCAACCAGCTGCGGGCCAACCAGCAAAGTCCATGTCTCATATATATGTGGCAATAGTTTATGCAATTTTGCTAGCAGTAGGGACATGGTAATCAAGCAGGGAATGTTGAAGAGCTTGTAGAAGACCGACCTTTAGATCGGTTCCTCTGATTGCAACACCCGAAATTCCTACGGGAACCTAAAGATAGAAAAGCTGAGATGTGGGTTAAAAGCTTGAAAAAGATGTTTGGAACTCTGCATTTTCCAGATGAGTAGAAGATCCGATATGCTACATTCCTTTTGGAGGGTCCTGCACATGATTGGTAGCAAATGATTGGTCATATATAGAATGCACAGGGAACTCCTCGAACTTGGGAAAACTTCAACCGGGAGTTTATGGAAAAATATATACTGGAGGTAACCAAGTATGCTAGGGAAAGAGAATTTATTGAACCAATATGAAGCCACATTTAGCCGATTGATTCGATATGCACCTCATATACTTGTAGATGAAGGGCGACAGGTTTGCAAGTTTATAGAGGGGTTACAACCAGAACTGAGATGGGGACTACTCTTATGTGATCTTCTGAGCTACAGTCGTGCGGTAAGTAAGGCACTACAAGTAGAACCAAATCAACAGGAGATCAAAAAGATTGAAGATAAAGGGCGAAATGGGAGGTTACTACCTATCGGACATAATAGCTCAGGGAAAAGCAACCAATGTTATAGATTGGGTGCCAACCAGCAAAGTTATCAGATCAGCGAAGCCATGAATAAGCACCCAAGATGTGTGGATTTTATGGAAAATCAGGCCACGATGAAGTAGAATGCTGGAAAAAGCATGGCAAATGCATAATTTGTGGCAGTGATCAATACCTTATCAAGGATTGTCCCAATCTAAGAAGGCCAGCCCCCGTAGAGAAAGGGAAACAAGTTGCAGGAACTAGTGGAAAGCCAAAAATTCGAGCACATGCATATGCTCTGATTGGAGAAGAAATGCCTGATCCTTCCGAAGTGGTTGAAGGTACGATTTCTATTCTTGGAATTAGTGGAAATATTTTATATGATCCTGGTGCTTCGCATTCTTTTGTATCAACAACTATGTTTGAAAAATTAAGTATGCAACCCGAAATCATAACTTACCAAATAGAAGTTCATACACCTTTGGGAATAGGGTTAATGATAGATATCATGTATCGGGATTGCCCGATTATGATTGGGGATAAAGTATATCTGGCCGATCTTATACAAATGCCTATACAAGGATATGATTTGATCCTTGGAATAGATTGGCTATACAAACATCAGGCACAGGTAAATTGTTACACCAAGTGCCTCACCCTCGGGGATAAGATATCGGTACCAACACGCCATTCCATAAATAACACTTCCCTAATATAAATTATATCTATGCTAGAAACCAGGAAGATTTTAAGGGAAGGTGGACAAGGATTCTTAGCGTATCTCATCAATAAGCCCCGAGATACAGTTAAGATTGAAGAAGTGAAAGTGGTAGCTAAGTATCCAGAGTGTTTCCAGAAGAATTGAGCTCGTTACCCCCTAACAAAGAGATAGAATTTGTAATTCACACTCTTCCAGGGGCAACGTCTTTTTCCAAGACTCCTTATCGAATGGCTCCTGCAGAGCTCAAAGAATTGAAAAACCAACTTCAGGAGCTATTGGAAATGAAGTTCACAAGACCTAGCACCTTTCCTTAGGGAGCCCCTGTATTATTCGTTAAGAAAAAAGATGGATCCCTAAGGATGTGCATTCATTATAAGGAGTTAAACAAAGTCACGATCAAGAATAAATACCCTCTACCACATGTGGAAGAATTATTTGATCTTTTACAAGGAGCTATAGTCTTTTCAAAGCTAGATTTAAGACAAGGGTATAATCAATTGAAAGTAAAAGAGGAAGATATTTTGAAGACCGGATTCAACTTTCGATATGGTCACTTTGATTTTGTAGTCATGCCGTTTGGTTTAACCAATGCTCCAACTGTATTTATGGACTTGATACATCGAGTGTTTCGACCATACCTAGACCAGCTTGTGGTTATTTTCATAGATGAAATTTTTGTGTACTCTAAGACCAAAGAAGAGCTCGCAAAACACTTACACTTATTTAGTTCTTAATACTCTGAAGGAACATCAGTTGTATGATAAATTTAGTAAGTGTGAGTTCTAGAAGGAAAAAATGGCATTTTTAGGACACATTATATCTCTATATGGGATAGAGGTTGATCCTGTAAGGTAGAGGCAGTAGTCAACTGGAAAAGACCTAAAACTGTAACGGAAGTTCGTAGTTTCTTGGGACTTGCTGGCTATTACCGGAGATTTGTACAAGACTTCTCTAAAATAGCTGGTCCGTTGACTAAATTAACTTAGAATGATTAACTGTTTATTTGGAATGATAAATGTGAATGAAGTTTTCGAGAACTGAAGAACAGATTGACAACAGCTCCAATTTTAGCCCTTCTAGAGGGATTAGAAGGATTTGTTGTGTTCACTGATGCTTCTAAAAAAGGTCTTGGGTGTGTATTGATGCAGAAGGGGTGAGTTATCGCCTATGCATCTAGAAAACTAAAACCACACGAAGAGAACTATCCAACTCATGATTTGGAGTTGGCTGTTGTAATTCAAAATAGAGGCATTACCTTTATGGGGCTACATTCATCACAAGAGCCTCAAGTATTTATACTCCCAAAAGAACTTGAACATGGACAGGGAAGGTGGATGGAATTTTTGGAGGATTACGACTTCTCTATCTTTTACCACATAGGAAAGGAGAATATGGTGGCAGATGCACTAAGCCAAAAGGCCGAAATAGTCCACATGCTAAAAAGAGAAACATTAGAAGGTTTAGGAATAGATGGGGTGATCCGAATAAAACAACGAGGCTAGATTGAAGGAGTAAAGATACCACCAGAGCTCTACGATGAGATACAAAGAGCTTAGGCTAATGATAGATGGATACTGAAGCAGAAAGAAGCAGTTGAGAATCTTGAAAAACCTGAATTCAGTATAGATTGTCAAGGCACTCTTCTATTTCGCCAAAGAATATGTGTGCATGAAGAGATGAAAGGAAAACTACTATATGAGGCACATAAAGCAAGATATATGGTACATTTGGGAGGAATAAAGAGGTATCAGAACTTTAAAAGGCAATTTTGGTGGAATGGAATGAAGAAAGATGTAACAGAATATGTGCAAAAATGCTTGACCTGTCAGTTAGTAAAAGTAGAACACCAGCGACCATTAAGACTGTTACAGCTACCTCCTATCCCTGATTGGAAATGGGAGCAGGTGACTATGGACTTTGTAACTGGTCTACCAACGGTTAGAGGAGGATGTGACAATATCTGGGTGATAGTGGACTGTTTAACAAAGTTGGCACATTTTCTACTAGTCAGAACGGATTACAAGGTTGAGAAACTAGCAAAATTTTGATCAGTATTGTGTTCGATCGGGATCCAAAATTCACTTCGAGGCTTTGGAAAAGCTTGCAGAAACACTTAGGAACAAGGTTACAATTTAGTTCTGCTGCCCACCCTCAAACTGACGGACAGTCAGAAAGAGTTATCCAAACATTGGAGGATATGCTACGGGCTTGTATCATAGATTTTGGTGGGAGTTGGAGTAAACATCTCCCTTTGATTGAATTTGCTTACAATAATAGTTATCAGTCTATTATCCAAATGGCACTGTACAAAGTACTGTACGACTAAAAATGTTAATCTCTATTACATTGGGATTTGGCAGAGTACAGAGGTACCATTGATGAGTCTCAAGGACAATAGAACCTGAATTGATTCAAGAGACTATCAAGAAGGTACTGATTATTAAGCAATGGGTGAAAGCTGCCCAAGATCGACAGAAAAGTTATGCAAACAAACGGAGGAAGGACTTGGAGTTTAAAGTTGGTGATCGAGTGTTTCTTAAGGTATCACCGAGAAAAGGGGTTAAAAGAATCGAAAAAGGCGGAAAGCTGAGTCTAAGATATGTTAGATCTTATGAAATATGTGAAACAGTTGGACCAATAGTTTATTGTCTTGTATTACCCCAAGACCTAGCAGGGATGTATGATGTCTTTCATGTATCACAACTACAGAAATACTATCCTGATCCTTCCCATATCATACCTTATGAGCTTATAAACTGAAAGGTAATCTGACATATGAGGAACAACCAGTTCGTATCTTGGATCAAAAATTTTGAGAACTTAGGAATCGAAGGATTCCCCAAGTGAAGGTATTATGCGCAACCACAATATGGAAAAAGCCACATGGGAGCAACAAGACTTTATGCGCCAACAATACCCCAAACTTTTTTAGTATTCAGGTAAGAATCAGATGACCATATTCTCTTAAGAGGGGGAGGTCTGTAACACCCCAAAATTTTATGATTAATAGCATTTAAAATTTTATCATTTTAAAATTTATGAAAATTTAATTATTCTTTCTATTATTATTATTTTCTAAATTTCTTGGGGATTAATTCACAATTAAGCAGGATTTAATTGAGCAACTCTTGAAATTTAGAGGTTTATATGAAAAGAAAAAGTCAACTAGGGTCAAATTGGATTCCAATAGATCATTAGGACTTAATTGAATGACTAACAGGAATTGAAAGGCTAAATTTAATTATTCTTTCTATTATTATTATTTTCTAAATTTCTTGGGGATTAATTCACAATTAAGCAGGATTTAATTGAGCAACTCTTGAAATTTAGGGGTTTATATGAAAAGAAAAAGTCAACTAGGGTCAAATTGGATTCCAATAGATCATTAGGACTTAATTGAATGACTAACAGGAATTGAAAGGCTAAATTGAAAATACGAAGAAAAAAAATTGAATTTTATATGAAAAAAAAAAAAACAACAACACATCGGCAATCTTCCTCACTTTCCTTTTTCATTTTCATCCTTATCACCATTTTCATCTCTTCACCCACATCACCATCTCACCATCTTCACCACCCTCACCGGCAACCATTTCAACCATCCAACACCACCAACTACCCCTCCTCACCTTCAGCTACACCTTGCATGGGAGCTTGACGCGATGGCGACAACGAAACTAGGAGTTGCAACGTGGCAGCGAAAAGTAAAAATCCAAGGTAGTGACCAATGGTTGAAGGTCATCCGAGCCTTAAAATTGAAAACCAACTAGACCGTTGTTCTCAAGAGGATGAGACGTAGCCAACAGTGGTGGTTTCGTATTTTTTCAGCGGCGACGGTTCCCAGATAGAATTTTCTCCTCATCGCGGTGGTGCATTTGGTTCGGCATTTTGGGGTCTCGATTGTGCGTTTTGGGGTAAAAATTGATTTTGAGATTAGGATTTTTGTACATTTTCATTTGTTTAAACCTCTTGTACCTTTGAATAATTAATTTTGAGTTGTATTAGGTAGTAAATGTTCATGCATGGTTGATATTGAATTTTTGGATTTAAAAATTGTATCAAAGGTGATAATTGGGAAATTCTTGAGTTAATTGAATTAGACAAAAAACCCTAAATTTGGAAAATTAGGCTTTAAATGACAATAATTAGGTTATTGAACTAATTGGCCTACTATTACTATTTAGGATTTCATATGGGATTGAATTGCTTTTATCTATTGCTTGTATCGTTAAGAACCCTATAACTAATAGTAAATTAGTGACATTATTAAGAGTATTTCTTAATGATAATTTCGGACGAAGTCTTATATATCGAATTAACTGGGTAGTTACTGATTAGACAGGTAATAGTAGGATTTTATTTATTAGATGTTATTTAGGTCAAATGTGAGTTCTGATAACTAAATGATTCTTTTGGTTAGGTGACGAGGAGCAGGAAACTGCAGACCAGTAGACTGTAACCACATTTCTAAAGCTTTTGAGGTGAGGGTCTGCCATTCTGGCCTTGTTTATATCTATATGTTCTTGGGATAAACCCCTGTGAAGGTTCCTATTTCTAAACTGTATCTACCTCGTGTTTATTGAAATCCATGATTTGTTTGAGATCTTGTTTATTGCTTGTTATTTATTACTTGACACTTGTATCCCTATGAGGGTCTGCCACTCTTGCATTTTCTCATACTTGTTTGTTCTGTGATGAACCCTTGTGAGGGTTTCTGTTTGACTTGATTTGGAAACTTATTGATTCTCGATTGATAAATTTCATGACTTGCCTACATCCTTGGATATTATTATATGTTTCAAATCCGTTCTGGTGCCCATAACTTTCTTTTCATTGTTAGATTTTTGTCCTTGTACCCTAGCTTTGCCGGCTAACCCCATATTCTTGATATATGTGAAAGTAATGTTTGAAAGGGTCTGGTAGACCTATTTGTGTCAAAAGTTCTCTTAAATTGTTTATGCACTTTGTTTATTGGAATAGGCCTTGCCGGCCATTATTGGAAAATGCTTTGCCTTGTAAATTGCAAATCTTGTAAAGTTCCGAAATGTTCATGTTATTGCTTGAAAAGTTGAATTGATATTTGTTAGCATTATACCATTCAACCCACGGGGATGCCCTTGGGAAGTTCAACCTGGAGGGATGCCACGAGAAGTTGGGCCCGGGGCTAGGTCTGAAAAGACGGTCGAGCGGTACGGACCGACGATGACAGATCTCCCGGCTAGTTCCCACCTACAGTCCTAACTTACAAGTATCTGGAAGTAGCAAATTGTGAGTGGCAGGATCGGGCATGCCGTCGACCATGCCATAAAAGCAAGTTGTTACACGCCGAGCTGTGTGCTCAAGCAAATGGAGAGATAAGGAGAAATTTTTTCAAGTTCAGGATTAAATGTTAATGTAAAGTTATCTTGTATACATCAAGGAGCAATAAGGAAGAATGCCAATAGGCTTGTGTTCTACGTTTTTATGAATCTGAATCTAATTCCCGTCAATCATGAACTGATTATCTGATTATTATCAATAACCTTGTTTATTGCCATTGAAATTTAATATTTTCCTCTATCTCTTGTTATGTGTTTCCCTCGCTGAGTCCTCAAGACTCACCCTCTTTGCTATTCTTTATTCTTTTCCTAGATAGGTTCGAGTGAGAAGCAGGAGCTTATGGAGGGCTGAAAAGGGTATTTTGTAATAGATCAGGCGTAAAGATTATACATATAGTCTACACCTTAAGATGTTTGTTTGAAACCTAAGATACTTGATTGTACATACTATGTTATGTAGTGTTATTCTGGGTTAGTACAAGTTGTTTTCCCTTGAGTTGGTTAAATTCTTGATTCCCCAGTTATTATTTAATTTAGATGTCAAGCTTGAATTGGTGGCACCTCCGCTTAGAGGTCATCTCGAGATGAGGTGCTACAGAATAATTATAGATTATTTCAAAGCTCAATTGTTAAAAAAATACTTAGTGATTTATTTTATTTTATTTTTTTGGCTGCCTATTCAAAATTTTATGTTATTCATCCATTGAAATACAAAGTCTCAACTATTTCTTGGACATAGAATGTGCTCTTCAAGCCCCCAAGACAAATAACAATAAAGGAGTGCAACATACGAATTAAAAATTTACAAAAAAAATAAAGTTGTATTCATAATTTTATTTTAAAAAAATTATTTTGGCATATTTATATTTATAATTTAATTTTAATTTTTAATTTATTTTTGCAAATTTTTCATGAACATTCATGATTCAAACACATAAAAAATAAATAAATAAAAAAACCTACAACTTTCTTAAATGAAAATACACAATTTGAGGGTAAATATTAAAAAAAAGAAAAAAAAATGACAGATATATGGGAAGTGCATAGAGGCAACAATAGTTATAGAAAATAATATATTAGAAATAATCAAATATATATTTCTATTCATTTGAGCTGCCTTAAAATTCAGTAATTTGTAATTTTCTATGAAAAATATAAGTGATTTTGTATTTTAATATTTTGGTTTTTTAGATGTGATGATGTTGTGATAAATATGACCTTCACTAGTTTTTATATATATTTATAGATTGTGGTTTCATGGAAAAAATTTTAATTTTGTATCATGTATCTTAGTAAAATATAAAATATGATTTAATGATTTAAATACACTTTCACATAAAATTAAGATAATGTGCATAAACTATATTTTCAGTTATGATTAGCTTAATTCGTGCACAATACGAGACACATGCTAGTATTAATATATGTTTGGATGATATAATTAAAATATGTATTAAAGATCATTAATTAATTTGGCTTTGTGATGTACTTTAACACAGAACAAAAAATGTACGACTATTGGTAAACAACTCATAAGAATTATTTTGAATAATTAAAAATCTAGAAATAAGTTAAAATTGAAACGTTCTACTGAAGGGACTGCTTCCCAACATGCTAGTAATAATATAGTTAGGATAAATATCTTATCTGGAGTCCATAATTCTCTTAGATAAAATAGTTAAGAATTTTAACCATACGAAATAAAAAAGTACAACTTTTAACTACTTATGATAATACCTTTAATTTTATAATATATGTTTACATTTATTCTGATAAAAACTCCTAAAAGAGTATATTACCACCGTAAAAGAAAAAACTAAAAAAAAAAAAAAAAGAAGAAGTTAAATAGCATCGTATTCAAAGTAGTTCTCTATGACGTAAAAGAATTCCATCATTACAAATCATTCTAACTATAATTCTAAATCTACGCGGATTCAGAAGATTAACTTCTTTCTGTTATGGATGTACATCAACAGTCATTATTTCACAAGGATTTCGCACTTCAGCCCCCTATATATACCCACCCAAACCCCCTTCTATTCATCATTCACCTCAATCCCGAAAAGTTCATAGTCCTTTTGATTCTCAAAGATCAGAGTAAAACCCAATAGATTAAGAGGAATGGAGATTGATTTGTTACCAAAGCTGGCCAAGAAGGTCTGCGGCGGAGATGGCGGCGCGTACTACGCTTGGTGCCCGAAGGAGCTCCCTATGCTGCGTGAAGGCAACATCGGCGCTGCCAAACTTGCTCTTGAGAAGAACGGATTTGCGCTGCCCCAATACTCCGATTCCGCCAAGGTTGCCTACGTTCTTCAAGGTACATCAATCTCGGCTTTTTCGTCCATGTCCTTTTGTATGCATGTATCATTGTGCGTATGATTTGTGATATATATGTCGACGTGATTTTCTTTTCTTGGATCTATTCGTTGATTTGTGGGTAAAATATGATTTTTTTATTTTTATTTTTTTAATTTATTATTTTGTCTCTGTTCCAGTATAGTTCCATTTTTAATTGAGCATCTCTTTCCCCTTGGTTTTTTTATGATTAATTAATTGGTTGATTTTTTTATTTTTTATTTTTTTTGATAATGTTGTCCCTTTAGCATTCATATTAAGGAAGATAAAACTGATCAATGGATCTTATTATGTTGGAGATGCATGATTAATTAGTTTATTGGATCTTGGAATTGATGATCATTTGAAGATATAAATTCTATTTTATGATTCGAAAAAGTCAGTAGGGATATGTAAGTTTCTCTTTGTTTTTTCAGATATCGTAACTTAATAGCTGTTATCTAAATTTTCCATTAGTATTCATTTAGGATGGTTAATGAACATAAATATGCTTGATTTATGTGGTATACCAATTTGTTTGTCATTGGACGGACAAATTCACCGCGAGGGAGTTGTGGATATTTGGAAAATTTTGATTCTTCTATTTTATGATCTCTGCTTTTTCTATGCAATTCTCCTAGTTCGCAACCATTGTTTGAGTTATTTAATGCTATAACTTCCTACAGGTTATGGAGTAGCTGGAATTATCCTTCCTGAGAAAGAAGAGAAGGTGCTTGCAATCAAGAAGGGTGATGCTATTGCCCTTCCATTTGGTGTTACCACCTGGTATTACAACAAAGAGGACACTGAACTAGTAATCCTCTTTCTTGGTGACACCTCAAAAGCCCACATAGCCGGTTCTTTCACCGACTTCTTCTTAACCGGCCCCAATGGAATCTTCACCGGATTCTCAACTGAGTTTGTGAGCAGGGCATGGGATTTGGACGAAAGCACTGTGAACACCCTCGTCGGCAGCCAATCCAGCAAGGGCACCGTCAAGCTCCCTCCTGGCACCAAGATGCCCGAGCCGAAGAAGGAACACTACACGGGCATGGCATTGAATTGTGAGGAAGCCCCATTAGATGTTGACATTAAGGGTGGTGGAAAAGTCGTCGTTTTGAACACAAAGAACCTGCCGCTGGTTGGGGAAGTCGGACTGGGAGCCGATCTTGTGAGATTGAATGGCGGAGCAATGTGCTCTCCTGGTTTCTCTTGTGACTCGGCCTTGCAGGTTACTTACATTGTCAGGGGCAGTGGCAGAGTTCAGGTTGTCGGAGTTGATGGCAAGCGGGTGTTGGAGACAACGGTTAAGGCTGGCAATCTTTTTATTGTTCCTAGGTTTTTTGTTGTGTCCAAGATTTCTGATCCTGATGGCATGGACTGGTTCTCTATCATCACAACTCCTAAGTAAGTTTATGTGCCTGTCAGTTAGTTACTTTTGTTTTGGATTTTGGTGTTCTTTTATTTCACATTTGCTGATTTTGAAATCTGTTTTTTTCCCATGGTATAGCCCAATTTTCACTCATTTGGCTGGAAGGACTTCAGTTTGGAAGGCCCTGTCTCCCGAAGTGCTGCAGGCATCTTTCAATGTTCCTTCAGATGTGGAGCAGAAATTCAGCTCAAAGAGGAAGGCCGAAGAAATCTTCTTCCCACCACCAAATTGATTAAGGATTAGTGCTTTGTTTCCTTCAGTTAATTCAGTTTAGTCTTTTAGCAATAAGCGTCCAAGTTTAGTAGAATTTGCAATTTTTATATATTTTTTTTTCAGATTTTCTTTTTCTTTTTTATTTTCATCATGGTATTTCATCCGGATGCTATTTCATGGTAACTACATATGGTTTTACCTTAATTTTTGGTAGTTAATAAAATATTTCCTGCTTCATTTTACCTTCTCATATGGCTTAAACTGATTATATAAGTGAAAAATATAATGAGAATTTGGCTTTATCCCCAGTTGACTAATGGTTGTTTGATTAAATTTTAATCGATATGTTTGTCCAAATTTACACTAACATCCACAAAATTCTATCCATGTTTACGCAAACCCCTCTTAAGATTTTAATTTCTCTTAGGTCCAATATTTTAACTAAGATAAAATTTAGAAATTATATTTTTATAATATTAATAAATATATTCTGAATCACTTTAATTGAAATAATTAGTATTAAAATCACTTATATTTCTTCTAATTTTCAAAATTACTTAGCACTTCAACATTGTTGCAAAATATTCATCAATTACTTATGCGGAAAACTTCAATTTTAGAAGCTAAATGGAATAAAAGTATGGTTTCGGGGTGAAAATTTTATTTTATTTCCATCTTACCCATATTTAATCACTTTGGATTCTCTATTTAATTTTGTATTTCATATCCTATTCTAACCTAATGTATATATACCAAATGTATTTGATTTTTAATCAATTATTTTTATCAGAAAATATTAATAAAGTATCAACTCCTTTTCGTATGTTTTTTAATGATTTTTTAAAATATTTTATTATTATTTCTAATTTTTATAACTAAAATTTATGTATAATCAGGTAAGTACCATTAACAACCATTTTTCGTCAGTCTATAACTCGATTGCTTTCACTTTATCAAAATGTTTATATTTTATTTATTTAAAAATTAAAGAAATTCATCAAAATTATTAAAAGATTGTAGTATTATATATATATATATATATGTATTTTTATTTGTTTTATAATATAAAAATTTATGCACATAAGGCTATAATTAAGGGCTGGAATATCCGAACTAAACTACATGCCTTTGCGTCGTTTTGATTGGAAGTATCACCACACTTCATTCCAAATTCCAAGCAAATTTACCATCATACCCTACATATATCATTTTGAACCATTTCATGGCCTTGTCAATTACCATTTTAACCTAAATAGTTTCCCATATGTGTGTATATATATGCGCATATAACTACTATATGCTATTTTAATTTGGGAGAACACAGAAATCAACCTGTTCATTTTAGAGTAAATAACAATTTAGCATTGAGTTTTTTAGTACATACGTGATGCGTCATTACATCTCTTTTTGTAGTATAGAGCTACCCACTATCTAAAGCAAGGTTACGGACCATGCCCCGTCCAATGTTAGAACACTTTATATGGCTTGTAGAACAATCCGTCAAGACGGCCCTATCTCATAATCCACGCTAAACCTAAGGTGAAATATTATTAACAATTTAATTTAATATATACAAAGTTTTTCAAAATAATTGAGAGGGTGTTTGGATGAGCTTAAAAGCTCATCAAAATATTTTATAAGATGTTTAAGAGCTTACAAAATGTGAAAAAAATGTTTGGTAATTATTTTTTAAAAAAGAGCTTATAAGCTCTTATTATAATAACATGTCATGAGCTCATAAGCTCTTTTTAAAAAAATAAAGAGTGTCTAATTTAGAGGGTGTTTGGCTAAACTTATTTAAAATATCTTATAAGCTTTTACATCATATAAGATGTTTTTGGAGCTTATAAGATATTAGATCTTATTTTTAAAATAAGTTATTGAAGTGTTTGGATAAAATAAGATGTTGGAACTTATATGATGTTAACAATGGCAATTTTGTAATTAAAATGGTTAAAAATAAATGAGCTTGTTAAAATCTTAAAAATAAATTAGGAGTTTCCTTACTTTTTCTAAAAGAGCTTATAAGCCCATAACATCCTATTTTAGGATCTTATAAGCTCTTTTCTTAAAAAAAAATTATCAAATACTTTTTATCAACTTAGAAGCTCTTAAACATCTTATAAGATGTTTTGTGGAGCTTATAAGCTCTCCTAAACACCCTCTTCTTTTGAAAATCTTAACAAGTTAACTTAATTTTAATCATATTAATTACAAAAATATCATTACTAACATCTTATAAGCTCCAAAATATTGTTTTATTTAAACACTTTAAGAACTTATTTTTAAAAGAAAATCCAGCATCTTATAAGCTCTAAAAACATTTTATAAAATGTAGGTGCTTATAAAACTTTTTAAATAAAATTAGTCAAACACCCTCTAAGTCACAAACAAACAAAGTACACTTTGAAACTTTTAGAAGTATAAGTTGCCGAGGAATTGGTATACTATATTAGTCAAAAAAATTAAATAGTTGAGCTTTATATCGTAGAAAGGAATTAACTAGAGATAGAATGGGTGTTACCTACAAATATGATGTTTAGTTTTAGGTTTTTGCATGTGCCCAAGTTTTTGCTATTACATGACATTCCACGGTGTCTTCTTTCAATTTTCAAATGCCAAATTTAAAATCTAGGAATTCCATTGTGATTTTTCGAGTTAGGCGATTGCTGTCACGTAAAATGTAAGGTAATTACATAAAATGAATAAGGAATAGCAAGGGGTGTCTAAGTCGGGCGGATTGAATAAGTTTGGATAGAGGTTATATAATATAAAAATATCAAACTCGAACTAATACTATTTGATGTTAAACCAACCTACTTCACAAAAAATTGAATTAGATTTGGGTACACTTGCCTGTTGATCTAGTCACTAAACAACTTAATAAACTCCATCCAACTCAAAACAATCTAATTTATGTATTCTACTTTTCATATTTACAAACTTCAATATAATAGTTGACTAAAAATTTATATTTGTATTTTCCAGACTTATATTAAAATTAACATTAAAATCAAACTTCCAGCCAACATAATCAATTATATTCCAAACAGCATTCATATTAAATATAAAAAATAATCAAGTACACATTGTCAAAATCAAATGATAAAAACATCACACACCAATCACCAACTACCAGAACCATTACATAAACTTTAATGTCTAATAAGCATAATACCTTTAAGAAACATTTGTCAGGATGTCCACAATTATTCTAATTCCGAAAAGGTTGCTTTTCATTTTAAGTCTATGATTTAATTGTCCTAATTCTTTTTACGTGAGTTAGGTTGCGTTGGGTCAAGTTGAATTTATTGAGTTATTGCTTACTCACTGTTAATTTGTTTTCAACTTTAGTGGATTGATCGAATTTCAAAACAATCTTATTTTTTTCAAGTTAAACTTGAGTCCTATCTGACCTGACCAAATGCAAAAACATAAAAACCAAACCTGTTTCGAGTGAGCCACGGTCAGGTAACAAAGCAAAGATTAACAAGACTATTATATTATTAATTGACTACTTCCTCTTAAAAATTAGAAAGCTGTGTTCACAAAACAAGTAGTTAGAATTGTCCATGGAGTACTAGGATTTGATATTTCCCTAGGCGTTGAGATTTTATTCAAACAATTAAGATAATGCTTCAAAATTTTACAAATACGTGTTATGAGTATCTGTTTAATCTTTTTTCATCTAAACAGAAAATTATTAGCACTTGTTCTATAATTGGTTGATTTATGATGTGAAACATATGGATAATTTAGAAAGAGCTTGAACTCATAGAAAATTAAACGGGAGTGAGGTATGTATAAGTTGTCAGTGGAATTTGAAATGCATATTTTTATTTTCTTGTGTAGTTGTCTTTTGTGTCCAATACTACAAATTGTTTTATTATATTGTAGGATATTTTTGTGCCAAGTAGTATCTACTGGCGTGAAAAGTTTTTAGGTGTGTTTTGCTTGTGTTACCACCTCTTTTTATTCAAGAGTGCCTTCTGAGCTGTGGCATAATCACTAAAAAAAATTCGTTGTTTTATAAATTATAAATATGTCCTTAGTATGAAAAATTCATGTAATACAAGTGAAAAATATGAAAATACCCTTACTGAAAAAGAAAGATAAAAGACAATGAATTGCAAACACACTTATGAAATTAGGCGTAATTACAAAAAGATTCTATTTCTTAAAAAATTAAAAATACTACCCAATATAAGTAATCAATATGCAATACAAATGAAAAAAATCATGCGCCAATTATTTATAAAAAATAAAAAATAAAAAATAAAAAATGCTACCCCTATGGCTGAAATAACAAGCAGGGAGTCAATAATCACTGCTAAATTTGTAAATGAAACATCTATTGGTGAGCGTGTTGCAAAATTTATTGTTGAAACCAGTATGAAGAAGAGGCGACATGCTAATATTACAGTCAATATTGACTTACCTGAATCATTTCTTACAAAAAGGAGGAGCCAAGTAACCGTACAACCAAATAAGCAAAATGCAAAGAAAATCACTAAACAAGAGCGTTATTTTCGATAGAAATTTTCAATGGAATAGTTTCTTTGAAAATTTCCAACGTATTTTCAAAGGAATATCGATAGAATTTATGTCCGTCTGAAATTCGACGAGAAGGCGACTGAAGAATTGAAATTTGGTGGGGCCTTGGCGCGTACATATGCGATGGGCAGTTCCTCGAAAATCTGTTGGATTTTTTTTTTAATAGAATTTTTTGACAGATTTTCCATTGGAAAATTGTAATGACTTTTTAATTTTAAAAAATAGCTTTTATATATTTTCTGTTAGAATTTTCATCGGATTTTTGTTGGTAATTTATTAATAAAAATATTTATTTAAATTTTCAATTAATTTTTCCATCGAAAGTTCCATCAAAAACTTAAATTAAAAATCAGATGATTTCTTCCCCCTCCTTCTCAATTCTCTCTGTTTCTTTCCATTTTCTCTCTCGCTCCATGCACTTCGCCATCTCCCAACATTCTCTGTGGCTGTATGCACATTTTCCATTACTATTGTCATTGTCATTGTCGTCGCGTGTGCACATTTGCCATTACTATTTTCATTGCCGTCGCTCTCGTCCGCCAGTAAACCCTTTGTCCCTCTTTTTTTTTTTTTTTTTTTGTTGAATTTGGGAACTTAATTTGTTATTATTTATTTAATAATGTTACTTGTATTCTGCAGACATTTTAATTGTATAGAATGTAGGGTTTATTATAGAAATTAGATATAATTGTATAGAAGTTAGATATTTTGGGTATTTGGTTGATATAATTGTAGTTTGATATTATCTGTATAGAACTTAGCATTTTAATTGTATAGAAATTAAACATTTTGGGCATTTTAATTGTTATAATTATAAATTGAGTCTACTTGTATATTTGGGTATTTTAATATAGATATTTAGGCATTTTAATTATATATAAATGAGGTATTTTAATTTATAAAATTTAGGAAATTCAATTATATAGAATTAGATATTTCAGTTGTATAGAAATTAGGCATTATAATTGTATATTTTGCTAGGCATTAGATTGAGTTTAGATTAATAATCTAAACTTAAGTGGAGGATTTAGATTTTTAGCATTATATTCAAATTAGGTATGCTTATTGTTTTGCTATTTTAATTGTTTGAATAAGTTGATAAATTAAGTAATTTGAGTTTTGGGTTTTGAAATTAATTATGGTCTAGGCATAGTACAGAACTTGTTTGATTATTGAAAGTTAAATTAATAGTAATAATTAATTATAAACTTATTATTAATTAATAGTTTAGTTAGGAATTATAATAGTCCAACTAGAAAGTTGCTTGCGAATGTTCTGTATTTAATATCATAGATTTATAACTATTTTTTAATTTGTAATAGGTTTATTCAATTGTTGCTTACTATGGCTCATCCTTATTATCCTAACTTTTAGGTATGCTATTCTTTTAGATTCATTATCATTTATATTAGAAAAATATACTTTTATGAGTAATAAATATGTGCTAGATTGAAATTTAGATAGGATTAGTGGTTTTAAGAAAAGGGATTGAATTTGGGGGAAAGGTCATTTAATGCTGTTGGATTATTCTTTACTTGCATGCATGCAGAGTAATAAGGGGATGCAATATGAAGTAGTTTCTTGATAATCTTTGTCTGATAGATGTTGTTTCATGTGTTAGAAAATTTTTTACGTGTTAGAAAATACTTGGATTGTTATAGCTGTTGAGGGAACTTTGCCAAAAATTTTATTTGGTTGCAATCTTTTATAGAATCCCCTATAATAACCCATAAGAGAAAATTTTTTGAATTGGTAATTCTTTAATATGGGAGACTATGCCTAACTATTTCCTGTGCAACAATCTATAAAAAAATACCCTTATATGGCCCGTAGACGGTAAATGTCTCTGTCACATAAAAATTCAAGTGTTGTTTCTTGAATCCTTGAAATTTTATATGTATGAGAAATATACATAGATTCGACAAGTTGAAGTATTCGCATCTTTAGTTTCAAGTTAGCATGGAAAATAAAGTAAAAAATAAGCTAGTTAGTATATGTTAAAAGTACTTAGACTGACAAGACAACAATTCTTTTACCAATTATTTAATAGGACACTATTAAATATATAACTTATAATCTTCCATTACTTTATCCTTCTCATCTTCACTCTACATTCATAACCAAGTAATCTCATAATTGATTCATGCTAGAAGCACGTAGATTGACAAAACTTTATTTCTTTATCTAGACCTAACAGATTCTCTAGTAATATTTCTTCGAGTAAATTTGGAGCATCAAACCCAGTAAATAGGGATGGCAATTCAGGTGGATCAAGTGGATTTGTGTTGGGTTAGAATGGGGTTATAATATTATTTTCCACAAATCGAAACCAATCCAACCCGATGACAGCCTGAAAGTGTATAATCCTAAACTGACCTAACGAAAATCAAATCAAGTTCGAGCCGATCTCAAATTCTTAATTAAAGATAAAATAGGTTACAATCAACCCTAATCTACCCCATTACTAGTTAGGATATTTGATTGTATATTAGCAATATAAGCCCTTCCCGCCTAAAAACTTGAAAGACTAAATGGGTCAACTAAAGGTGAGGCCCCCATGCTCAATCAAGGTCCAAGAGGCACAATTCAGCTTCTTTTACAAGCATTTCTCTGTTATTATGTTTGTGTAGCCCCTAGTCACCAAGGTTGGACTTAGAGTGATCAAGTCAAGAAAATAGGGATCATATATTTTATAAAAGAACCGGGCACATTATGTCATAAAGTGCCTGAGTAGATGTGATATAAACTATAAAGTCTTCATGCAAATTATCAAAAATAAAATGTCCAAATACAAGCAAGAAGCAAGAATTACTTGATCACAATGATACTATGGTTTAGATGTGTTCATTAGCTGAGATGAATTACAATATGAAGTTAATTAATTACAACTAAAATAGCTCACAAACAAGACTACTTGCGTATATCCTGTTTGTCTTTTGACTACAGGGATAATATACCTTTCTCATGGTATTTAATAGGTACCAATTGTTTTCCTTGATACAACAATATTTCATGGGGTGCATTCAAGCCCCGTAGTGCCTCATCTATTTAAAATTTAATTCGTTGGCAATCATGCATGGAAGGATATTCTTATCATATCACACGAGGAAAGTGATAAAATTTAGTTAGAAAACTAGAATGTAATCTCTTCTTCGCCTTTTCTTTCTCGGCTTTCTAGTTTAAGAACAAAAGAGTAGAGTTCTAATAAGTTCATGCATTTAATGACTGATCTCACTGATTTCTCTTATGATGTGAAATTACTATAAGACATTCTTATTCATCACATGCATATGTATAAGAAACATTTTTTGTCCCACTTGTGCCGACCCTATATCCCTTTGTACAAATAAAAAGTCTATAGTAGAGAAATACTTGTAGAACACATAAAACCAATCTTTAGATAGGACACTCGCCACCTTAAAAATGAACAGTGGAATTTTTGATATCATGATATGCAAGAATGTTGTCCTAAAATTTGAAGTCATGTTCTCAATCATTAAGGTCACTAAAAGCTTAAAAAGTGGTATTTGATTCTTGCCCAAAAGATTATTATTCAGCTTATTACTTGCTGATAAGCTCAGAAAATGTCACAAATTTGTATATCCAACATGATTTTTTTTGTTTTTTACTAGATTTTCCAATTTGTGGCAAAGAGTTTACACAATTCAAAACAGTTCAAAACAGGATAGCATCCACTGAGGCAAAGATGGACAAAAACTACAACAAAAGAGAAGCTAACTCAGTAGCTTATCTTGTACCTCACAAAAGCCAGTACTTACACAAAGAAAGAGGAAAAAAATGATGAATACAAATAATCGGTTGGCCTTAGTTGAGCCAAATCTTGGTCTTTCTACTCCTATTCTAAGGCTAGCACTAATTAATTATGAGTTCACTAAAGCAATGTTCCAAGGGCCAACATCCATAGTGGCATATGATAGAAATCTTGAAGGAGAGATTACAGCCTCCATCCCACAAATCTGGCAAGGTATAATTGTGTCCTGAGAGACGCGATGGGTGAGTTGAAATGATTTTATAAATTTTGTTTTATTATTGTTTTAATAATTATATATTCATGTTAAGAATTTATGCAGCTATTCACCTCGCTGGATGATATCGAGTTCTTGACAATGGTGATCAAAAGTAAAGTACAGGAGCCCTATAGAACCTGGTTAGATATCCTGTGGGCCTTTCAAGATTTGATAGTCATGAAGTAGAAGGTGCGTGCATGTTATTAATATATTTACCTTACATATTTACTTTTAGAAATTAATTATGTTTGTGTATTGTGAATACACTAATTTATTTTCTTTTATTTTATAGACATATATTTGTTGAAACCCCAACACAAGAGCCATATGCAGAGGGCCTTATACTAAAAGAGGTCACCGACTAAACAACATGTATGGCCGCACCTAAGAAACAGGCAAGAGGCAAAGTAGATTGGTAAAGACATTTGGGATGCCCTATGTCAGCATTGACAATCCCAAAATTCTGAAAAAAAAATTGAGCAAGCGAAGATTAGGCTATTGAGATAGGTGGATCCCTCCATATCGAAAGGAGTATAGCCATTGGGACACATGCCAAGCACCTAGTAAGTTTCCTAAACTTTTGACCTTTGGTAAACTTCATCTACTTTCTAATGTTTATTAAATTGAGTTATATTTATAACATTTGCAAGACATGTTTTGTTTTGTATGTAGGCTCGAGATTGGTAGAGGCCTCCGACGGTGGAGAAGATTTTTGTAAGTACCCACTAGAGGTGGACCGATAGGAGCTGCATAGACGAGAGGGCGAAGAGATTTGCTGTAATTTTACTATCTATGATATAATCTTGTTTTAGTTACGTTATAGTACATTCATTTATTTTATTTTTTATCTTGTAGGAGAGCTTCCAACATGCACTATAGTCCCAATCTCAATCAGAGATGTTGAGAACAATGTAGAGACCCAACAGTTTCAGAATGAGTTGTGAATTTAGTCTGTAGGTAGCCCCAACAAGAAAGGACGAGTTTACGGGTTGAGCTACAAGTAGTTGTCCTCCTACACCAATGCACCTTGAGAAAAGCTGCCTAGTGCATCAGCTATAGCCTAGTTGGAGACCCGCTTAGAGGCTAATATTTAGGATATACAAACCATGTTCTTTGACTAGTTAGGCATGATGCATAATTTACTCATCCAACTAGTTATGTGGAGGGATGCTCCATCCAGATCCTCAAGCCCACCCTCACCACCGCCCTATTAGTAGCAGCTCACGCTGTAGCAGGATGCCAAGCGTGATCAACATTAGCATGGCATTGAGTAGGATCACCGTGCTGCTGATGATAACTATTTCGACTTTGGTGATAATAATGCTAGCCAGTAGTTAGAATTATTCTTTTTATGTTTTCATACTGAAAAAATTTTACTTTTGAAGACTTATATTTATAAATTATATTTTTTGAAATTATTATTTTGATTTATTCATAATTTTGTTGTTTTATACTTGTGTGTATAAAACATATTAACAAGTTATGGGTGTAATTAAATAAAAATTAAAAAATTATTTAAAAATTTTGATGAAAATTTGAGCGGGTATTAAAAATATATTTATTAATAAAAAATAAATTTTTCGTTGGAAGTGCCTCGCTAATCAATCGGAAAAGGATAAAAAAATAAAAAAAATTAGAAAATTCCACCAAAAATTAGATGGAAATCTGTTGGAAAATTTTCCGACGGATTTTTTTATCAAAAACTCAACAAAAGTTGAACTAGTTTGAATTGCCTAAATTCCGTCTAAAATGTGTCGAAAATCCATTTGAAAGTTGTCTGATAAAATTTTCTATCGAAAGCGCATCTGAAAGTTAATTACGACGAGGGTTTTCCAACATGAAATTTTCTATTAGAAATCCATCTAAAGTTTGTCATCTCGTCTGAAAATATGTCAGAATCCATAGGAAAATTCACCAAGCTTTAACCAATTTTTTTGTAGTGAATGTCTCATATAATTAACTTGCATGACTTCTTTACTTAGATTAGTTACTATTACATAATATATATTGCACAATATAAAGAAATACATTGATTTTGGTGCATAATTCCTACTTCCCCAATATTTAAAAAGTGTAATCTATAAAGAATAAAGTAAAAAAAGATCATATTCACTATAAAAAGCTAATAAGATTGAACTTTCAATTTTCATTATTATAATAATATTACAATTAACTACTTAAAATTTGAATTTTTTACTACCTTAAAGAACTTAAACAATCAAATTTACCTTCAGAAATAATCTTAAGAGCTTACATATTTTTTTAACAGCATACGCAAAAAATTCTAATGACAACGAATTATAGGCTTTCATTGTTGGATGGCACAAAATGCTAAGAGATAATTCGTTACAAAACAACGATCAATGATCTTTTTTATAATTACATCAAATCTTAAGGAATGCGGCTATAACTCACCCTTTATTTAAATATGATTCAAATAAAATTTGTGTCTTATTATTCTATTTGAATATGGAAATATTTTTTTTAATCCTTCACAAACTTTGCACTTTGCTCCATTAATTTGATTAACTCGTTGACTACAACTTTCCAATCCAATGTTGTCACCTAGTTTATTTAAAAGACTAAGTGGACTTCTTTTTCTTATTTTATTTTATTTTTTCTTTCCTATTCCTTTTCCTTTGGGTCTTCAAATGAGCAAGTTTGCAAGTGGATGTTGGTTTGCTTTATCTCCTACACTTTTATCTCATTTTCGTGCATTATATTGCCAGTGCAAAACTACGCATTTTATGTATGTATTACAAAGAGGTAGAAATGAAGTAAAGTTGCTTGAAAAGACTTTGATTTTATATACGAAACTTAAGTTAAAATTTTAAAGGCACTACTAAAAAATTTTCTTTATGGTATTCAAATTGTCACCATAAAATGCAAGGCATTTATAGTATCATATTTGCTACGATTATGCAATAATAATTTTTCTATCAACATCCAAATTGTATTTTGCCTGTACGCATTCATGAATTTGCGGTACTCCTTTAACTGTCAATAAATTTAGCGTTTTGTTGACTATACCAAATCCAAACACTAATTATTTGTCTAGACAAATTACTACTATAGCCACCTACAGATTTGCACAAGTTACTCTTAAAAGAAAATTGATGATGCTTCAAAAAAATGTGGCCATGAAAATAATAAATAGAATATATTATTATTAGGAAGAATTATACATTATATTGAACTAAAAAAAGGTAAGGTGTTTTATATAAATAAGTCTTCCTATATAAAAAAGAGCTCAAATTAGTATATAATATAATCTCATTTAAATATGGAATAAAATTCATTTAAATATGAATACTATTGGTTTGCTAATATAAAACCTAACCTGGTGTAACTTTTCACTTCCTTGGAGATATGAATTGTTGTTTAGCAGCTAAAAAAGTAACTATGCTCCAATATTACAAATATGACACAAATTACTTTTTAAAATATCGATGCATTGCAATCTGGAAATTTTGGTGCATGTTGGAATATTCTTTCAGCAAAACCAAATCAAAGCCAATAATCATTCAGTAGTGTGAAAATTTCTTCTTGGTAATTTCTTTAACTTATAGATAGATTCAGATTTCCACAAGCAAGTTCAGATTAGAAGTTTCCAGTATAACTCATAAATCTTATTATTTGACAGTGTGAAGGCGGTAAATATAGGTGATGAAGGAATATAATCAAATCAGTTAATTTATCAATGGGCTTCGAATCTTCAAAGGAAAGCGAGATTACAACTTAATGTTGAGGTCTAAACATTTCGATCTTGGATAAGAAGAATACATTGATTTTCTAAAAGTCTCTCTCCATTGGTTACATTTGGGTATTTATAGGAAGGGAATGTGTACTGATCGTACTATAGCTTGTCCTATCTCCATTTGATGATGCCACGCATCTTCATGATCTACGGTCGCCCCTCGAGATCGTAAATTTGTACTTTGTGCTTGAATACTATTTTTGTTGAGATGATCAAGCCACATATTCGAGAATTGATGATCATGATTCAAGGACGTGCTTCCACTTACTTGTTTAGGTCGGATTGTTCTTCTTTAACCTGCATCATTAACTCCCCAACTTGTTCATGCCTAACCTAGGGATAAGGAAGTTGATCAATTGGATGTGTTCTGGCCTGAAATGATAAAAAAAAAAAAATTATACCTTATTTTATCATTATATATACATATATATGTATTTTTTTATTTTATTATGTATATATATTTTTAATCAATTCAACATTGTGATTTCCCTAGTTTTCTATTCACATTGCTCCACTTTAGGTCATTGCATAATGTTTCATCCACTCTTTTTAATTTACTTGTTCTGAAACATGACTAGTAATGGTGAGATAAGGTCGCAACTGGCTTGGACATCTTAGTCGTGGCGTTTTGTTTATAGCAATCATATGCAATAACTTAGTTTATATTACATCGTTGCTTTTTCTAGACATTTTATGCCTTGGTTGTAACTCAGGTCATGGGTCATCATTTGGTTGTTAATCCTAATTTATGTATTCTGATTGAGCATTTCTGTAGTATTCTATGTTGTATCCTTTTTCAGGTCATAAGCTTCTTGTAATATGTTCTTTTTAGATTTCAAATGTTAATGATATAATAGGTTCTTTCTCAGATCTCCAAATTTTAGCAATAAGATTAGTTCTTTCTCATATCGTTTATCCTTTACGTATCATATTTGAAGATCCTATTTTTTCTCAGATCATTTTGTCATGATGTTCTTTTTCAGGTTAATGTATTTGATTTCCATGGCCGTATATCACAACTATTCTTTCTCAGGTCGTTATCGTGTAGTGCCATTGCTTTTTGAGTATTCATATGTCAAGTAATGAAGGAAAAGCTTAAAATATCAATAACATTCACAAATTCATGCCAACAATTTTAATTTTGAAAAAGAGCTAAGCAAAATCCTTTTTCAGGTTCCTCACTGTCCAGGGCCTAGGTAATGCCTTTCCTTCTAGTGTCTCTAACTTGTATGCCCTTTTTTTGTTCATTTGTGTGATTTTAAGGGATCCAACTTGCTACATGCTTGGATGCTTCCACCTTTTTGAGTACCAGGTCTCCTACTCAAAAACTCCTAGGCCTGACTTTATTATTGTAAACTGCTACCATGGCTTGTTTATAAACTTTTGCTTTGAGGAAAGCTTTCTCTCTTTCTTTTACTCTATGATGTCGAGATCAAGATTTCTTTCCTCTTGATTTTGATCTGTGTTGTAGTGTCTCTCTACAAGTATTATGGCTTCTGATCCATATACTAAACAAAAAGGGGTTTTTTCCTGTCATCGCCCTTGGAGTTGTGTGATGTGCCCAAAGCACCCCTGGCAGTTCCTCAATTCAAGCAACCCTAGCATCACCTAATCTGGTCTTCAAGTGTTTGAGTATAGTTCTGTTGGTGACTTCTGTTTGTCCATTAGCCTGAGGGTTACCGGCATAGGTGATGTTTTATTTGATATTGAGTTCTTTACACCAAGCCAAGTTGTTTTTTCCTTGAAATTGCTTTCCATCGTCGAAAATGAGTACCCTGAGCAATCTATATTGACATACTATGTTCTTCCAAATGAAGTTCATGACCTTTTTTTTTGAGATCTTCACCAATGGTTTGGCTTCCACCCACTTCGTAAAATATTCTATTCCCACAATCACATATTTGTTCTGTCCTTTTGCCATAGGGAAAGGACATAGGATATCCAATGCCCATTAGTCAAATGGATAGGCCGTCTAATTGGCTGCATTAGCATAGCTGGGGTGTGTAGAAAGTTGGTATGTAGTTGGCATTGTTTGCACTTTCCTGCAAACTAAACAGAGTCGTGAACCAAAGTGGGCTAAAAATATCATTGTCTTATGATTTTTTGCACCAAAGATCTTTCCCTTGAATGATTTGCACAATTACCTTCGTGTATTTCTCGCATCACATATTCAGGTTGTCGTGTATCTAGGCATCTGAGCAGCAGCCCTACTACCAAACTCTGATACCACTCTCCATCTTATATCACAAACTTGAGAGCTCTTCTTTTGATTTTCCTCTTATCCATTTCATCCTTCGGAAGTATCCTATTTGAAAAGTATTCTATCATTTCCTTTTTCCATTTATCATGTGTTTCTATTTAAACAACTTGCTCTCGAGGTTTTGTGCATCCTTCATTATGTACGACCTTTGAGCTGTTTGATATTAATAAGGTAACTTGTCTAGAATATTTTCTTGAGATCATGTTGTCAAATTTTGATAGGGCATCAACACTTTCACTTTTACTCCTTGGAATTTGACATAACTCCCATTTCTTGAACTGCGAGGCTAGCTGTTTCACTATCTCCAATATCTCTTCATTATTTGTTCTCTCGCTTCATATACACCTGCTATCTGAAGTGCCACTAATTGCGAGTCAGTGTACACAGTCAAGTATGAAATCTTTCTTTCTAGTACCATCTTTAAGCCTGTTATCAAGCCTCATACTTTGCCTTATTGTTGGTAACTTGGAAGTTCAACTTCAATGCAAATTCGAGGTTAACACCACTTGGTCCTTGGAACTAGGTTTCCCACTCCTCTTCTCTTAGACATAGAAAATTCTTCTACGTGCAGCATTCATATTTCTAGTGCTATTACCTATGTCATCATCACCTTTTTTCCTTCTATCTCGAAAATAAAGTCTTCCAGAACTTGGGCCTTAATAGCGATTCGAGGGACAAATTCAATATCAAACTAGCTGAGCTTGATCGCCCACTTGATCATTCTTCCTAAGGTTTTTGGTTTTCCCAAGACTTCCTTCAGCTTGCTATTAGTTAAGACTTTGATCATATGTGATTGAAAGTATGGTCATAGTTTTTTGGCTATGGTTATTAGTGCCAAAGCCAACTTTTCTTTGTCCAAGTAGTTTTTCTCTACTTTTTGCAACATTTGGCTAGTATAATACACTGGCCTATGCTCTTTTTCTATCGCTCTAACTAGTACAGAGCTTATTGTTGCTTTTGTGGTCACCAAATATAACAACAGTGGCTCCCTAATTTTAGGCTTTGATAAGAGAAGGGGTGTTATAAGATATTTCTTCAATTCTTGAAATGCTTTATCACATTCCTTAGTCAATTAGAAGTTTTTTACATTCTTGACGATCTTAAAGAGAGGAAGACCTCTGTCTGCCGACCTCAAAATGAAACGGTTGAGCGAAACTATCTTTCTTGTCAATTGTTAGACCTCCCTAATTGATCTAGGGCATGGCATTTCCATTATTGTACTAATTTTTTCTGGGTTTGTCTCTATGTCCCTTTAGGTCACTATGTATCCTAGGAATTTTCCTCTCTTCATGCCAAGAGTACATTTTGCAGGGTTCAGTTTCAACTTATATTACCTCATGATTTTGAAGGCTTCTTCTAAATATCTTATGTGATCTTCTTCTCTGACACTCTTTACTAGCATATCATTGACATAGACCTCCATTGTCTTACCTATTTGGTCTTCGAACATCCTATTCACTAGTCACTAGTAAGTCGCACCTGCATTCTTGAGACCAAAGGGAATGACTTTGTAGCAATAAACTCTATTCTTTACTACAAATGTTGTTTTATCCATGTCATGTTCCGCCACGAAAATCTGGTGAAGACTTTAGTACGAATCCATCATGCTTAGCATGGCTGATTTTGGGGTTGAATCTATCAACAAGTTGATCCTTAGTAAATGATAGGGATCTTTAGGGCAAGCTTTGCTGAGATCTGTAAAATCAATGTATATTCTCCATTTTTCTTGTAGTTTTGGCACAATGACCACATTTGGTAACCAGTCTGAATATTGAACTTCAACCACATAACCTGTTGTAAGTAATTTATTGATTTCTTCCTTAATAATCTTATTTCTTTTAGACCTAAAGCTTCGCTTGGGCTCTACATTGAGGGAATGGACAATAATATTGGGGTCTATCCCTTCAAGTCCGCAGGGCTCCATGTAAAGACGTCAGAGTTCTTTCGCAGAAACTCTATGGTCACTGCTTCTATTTGACCACTCATTTGGGTTCCTATTCAAGTAGTTTTTTCTAGATCACCAAGTACGAGTTTGATACTTTTGAACTCTAAGGCTCCACCTTTCCATTTTCTGTCTGTCTTTCATAAGACTCGACATCAGGCATCTTTGACATCTTTCATGGCTCTAGGTTGGTGGTCTTCTTTAATAGGCGCTCCTTGATGAAGTTCTGGTAGATATGTTATAACACATTGACCTATTTTCTAGTTACATCGGACTTCTCCAATTCCTTTTTAAGTGGGGAACTTCATCTTAAAGTGATATGTGGAAACCACTGCTTGAAATCTATTTAAGCCAGATGCTCCCAATATTACGTTATATGCACAAGGAGCATCAACCACCAAATATTTGAGCATAACAGTTCTCCTTTTAGGCTCTTCTCCCATGGATGTTAGCAAATTGTTTGTTCCAATAGATGTGACCTCCGACCCTTCAAATCCCCTTAACGATGTGTATGTAGGCCTTATGGTGGCAATATCCAAATCCATCTTTCATAAAGTGCTCAGGGACTCATCTTCACGTTGTCGTATAGTGAACAAGTATGACTAATTGTTTAGCCTTCTTTATGCTAGCAAAACAATAGAGAAATTTTCAGTACAATTGATCACACAAGGCAAGACAGTGGACCATTCTTGGGCTTTTTCGTACAACATGGTAATGAAAACCCAACACTTTAATGTATCGATATCCCATAAAGCTGCATTATGTGTTCGAAAGCCGTGAGGTGCTCTTGTGGATCCGAATTGCCATTATACTTGGGCAAATTTGGCACTTTGAAGTTACGAGGTAGGGTTTCTAGAAAAATGTCCGCGCTAAAAGGCGATCCTCTCTTTTGTAGAGTAGGTCATTATGTTGCTCTCCTTCTCATCTTATCCCATTTTCTAGTAAGTTGTTCAAACTTTTCTCGTTGGCTACTTTCCATATCACATTTATCTAAATGTGAGTTTTTTAAGGATTTGCTCATTTTCTCTATTTCTTCAGGTTCTTTCGACGTTCTGCTTTTAACCTCTTCAGGAGAACTTTCCTGAATTCTTTGGTTTTCGTCTCCTTGTTCAAGGTCCTAATAGAATAACTTTCTAAGAGGCAGACGTGCAGTTATTTCTTGTTTCAAAATTAACTTTTGAGCTAGAGATTCCACCATGATCTATAATTGCTCCTCCGTTACCTTATATACTTTCGATATCGACGTACCGTCTATTGCGTCTATCACATTTCCTTAATTTGTTGTGTGAATGGTAGGTTGTAAACTTGGAGAAGATGCTAAAGCATTCTCCACTTCTTGATTTGTGCATTTCTGTGCATCTTCCTCAAGTTTTACCATCTCGCTATGTCTCACTTCTAGATTCTAGGTCCCATAGGCGGCGCCAACTGATGAAGAAATATTTAATCAAATCAGTTAATTTATTAATGGGCTTTGAATATTCAAAGGAAAGTGAGATTACAACTTAATATTGAGATCTAAACATTTCTACCTCGAATGACAAGAATACACTGATTTTCTAAAAGTCCCTCTTCAATGATTATGTTCGGGTATTTATAGGGGAGGGAATGTGTACTGATCGTACTATGGTTTGTCCTATCTCCATCCGATGATGCCACATGTCTTCATGATCTACGGTCGCCCCTCGAGATCGCACATCCATACTTTATCCTTGAGTACTATTTTTGCTGAGATGATCAAGCCACATGTCCAAGAATTGATGCTCTTGATTCAAGGACTTGCTTCCACTTACTCGCTTAGGTTGGGTCGTTATTTGAGGTATTAAGAGAAACTTATCCAGATTATTTTTTGACTTGCATCAATGGGAACTCATAAAACGTTTTTCTAAAATTTTAAAACGAAAAGTTCCTTAAAACTAACACTATGTTTGGTTCAAAAATTTTAGTGAAGAAAAGAAAAAAAATGTTAAACAAACACTTTTAATTATTTGATTGGTAAGAAAAATACTAAATAACAAAAAATTTGAAGGAAAATATAGTGTTTTTAAGAAAAATTAATTTTCTTCACAGAATGGTGAGGAAAATAGGAAAAAGCCTATTGGACATCTCTTTCTTTTTCCAACAAATTCATTACCCCTCTTTTTCTCATTCTTTTTTTCATTATTTTCATTGACAACTAAAAAAGATTGAGATTTTATATTTCTTTAATGTTATTTTTTTATTATTTTTCTTTCCTCATCAAAATTCTTAGACAAATCATATTGTAATGAAATTTTAAGTTAGATGGACAGGAAAGGCATAAACTTTGGAAAGAGAGAAAATTGTGAAACTTGACCTGAAAAAATCCGCACATATCGTAGAGCTATGGTCCAAATTCGGGAAAGCTACACAACTTAATAAAAGCACATATAGTACATGACATTCAGACAAAATTTTAGTAAAAAACAGAAAATTGGCCTTTATCCATTTACCTTTCTTTTTCTTTCTTTTCATGTTTCTTTCATATATTTTAATGTATTTAAAAAATTAAGTTTGATATTTAGTTCATTAAAACAAAATGGCGAATTATTTTTTCTAAAAATCAGTACAAAAACAATAGACACTGAAATTTGACTTTGATCACTTGGAGACTAAAAAGATTAAGGAATTTTATTTGATTTTACTTTTTACGTGGTTTTTGTTCTTAGAAGTAGTAATTAGGGAATTTATTTTTACAAATAGGAGTATTTTTTTATTTATTTGAGATACAACTTAAAAGTAAAAAAAAAAAAAATTGAGTCACAAGTAAGATAATTCAATTGAATTAGGAGAGTATTCTTTGATAATTTGACTATGGTTGTATATGAAATCTTATTTCGTTGAGTTAATTTGGTTTTAAACTAAAAATTATATGATGTACTATTAAATTTCTCTCACAATATATGAAAGAACAAAAAACTCTTTTGGGCATATGTTAGTTATGCTAAACTATGTAGATTTGTGTAATTATTAATTTTTCATTATATTTTGTATTCCTTTTACCCTTAAAGTTATTAGTTTGATTTATGAAATCCTAAAAAATTAATTTCAAGTGTCGAGTGGACAAGCAGTCCATGATATTGCATTTATTCTTGTATTTGTGATGTTTAATATTCGAATTTTAATGAATTCTTTATAAGTGTAAATAGAAAACATCTCAAATTTTTATTTCTTTTGTTTGTATACCCAGTATAAATTACTAAACATTTTCTTAAAAATTTATCTGGATTTTTTATGTATGTCACTGCATCTATTTGTTCATACAAGAGTAAGTAAGTTTGATCGAGAAAGATTAAATACTCGAACCTTGAAATTTATTCACAAGATTGATCGAACAACAGTAAACGAGCAGCTCCATAGTTCTATCCCTATCCATCTGTAATTTTTTTCTTAAATCAGTTGTAAATTAACTTTTGTCAATTGGGCCGCATTTTACTTGCCAGACATTAGAAAAATCATAAAAAAAATAAAAATGGAAAGATTATATAGAAATCAACGTTTTGTATGACGACACACTCTCTCTCTGGTCTATGGATCAAATTAATTTATTAGATTTTCTTAGCCTACTTGTGGTGGGCTAGAAGTATTCCAGGGTCATGGATACTGTCTAAAATAAATTGATTCTCCTATAATAGTCGAAATAAGCAAAACATGTTCTGTGATTATTTACAAAAAAAATAAACTAAAATAAAAAAATCAACAACAACAACAACAACATAACACCATCATATGTTTACAGTAATGGTAAAACACCCCCCCCCCCCCCAATCACAGAGGAGACAGTGTACATGTCTTTTAAAATACTTGGTGGTGTTTTGGAGTCTTTTTATTATATGGATATGTTTTGCTTATTTTGATTATCGTAAGCGAAATAATTTATATTTGCCCTTAAGGATACATGAAAAAATATTGAGTATCTTAACAAAGTGGGTCAGATTTCTAGATGAGAAGGCCCATATATACCTTTGTTTGTGTCTGTGGCCCAAAGGTAAGAGATCCAAATGCAATGAGAAAATTGTGTTTCACATAATACTTAATAGTATAATATTTTTGAGTAATCTGTTTGTCAATTTTCTAACAAATTAAACAGTGACGTTTACAGCCGCCTGGCATGTAGCACTCATGTGAATAATCAATAGATATTATTAATTAATAAAAAATAAATAAATAGAAATATCAAGTGATACCTTGGAAGGTGGAACCATGGGGCTTGGGGGCAGCGACGGCCAAGGAGGGGCCATGGCAGTGATACTCCCCATCTGATCTTTATTTTTTGAGTTTGCTCCCCAATCACTTAATTTGTCCAAAATACCCCCCCCCCCCCCTCTATATATATATACAGTTCAACATTCTCTTTCTTTGTTCTTTCTCTCTCCTTCATTTTTTCATGATTCTCTCCTGTGACTTTCTCTCAGAAACACATCAAGGCAATTTCTTTTTTTTTTTTCTCTTTTGTTTTCTGCCATTGACAACCTATTTCCATATGAAGAAACTCAGGAATTAGTAATAAAGTTTTATTGTGAGCCTGTGTTTCAACAGGAAGAAACCTAGATAACCTCAATTTCTCCATTTCATTGTGAGTCTGAGTTTTTGTATTTGATAAGGAACAAAATCTTTTCGGTGAATAGAAAAAAAAAGGAGATAATTTTTTTCCAATTTAAGCTTAATAAAAATATTTTTGAGGGGCCAAGATGCTCAAACTCACTATTAGAAAATTGTGTTTATAATGGAGAATGTTGCTACAATTTTTTCCAGGGATCATTTAGTGAAATAAGTTTTATGTGGCGGGATGAATTGCTTTTTTTGTTCAAATTTATAAAGTAATATTTGAGTACTACTAACTTTAGTTATCTAGTACTTAATTTTTAATAAAGTATTTCAAATTTATGCTTAAATACTTAATTTTGTTATATGCGTACTTCAAAACTGAAAAGTCGTACTTTATCTTAGAGAAACAATATTGCATAAGAGCATTTTTATAATTACTTGTTGAATGATCCAAGTAAATTCCAACATAACAAGCCTAATCACAACACTTAGAAAAGGGAAGTATAAATAGAATGGTATTTAAAGTGTATAAAATTGAAATTGTATAACAGAAATATAATACCTCATTTCAGCAAAGCAATACTTCATTTTTGTATGTAAATACTTGACTTCAGAAGGTAAATATCTCACTTTTAGCATCTAGTACTACATTTAAATGATTCTGGACTTATTAGTCATATGGCCTACTTTGCCTCAATTTATTTATGAAACAACATATAAGACCATTCAAAAATAATAAAATCATGTATCCTTCAATTAATGGTTGAGATAAACATGTGTTCAAATGGTTAGAAATACAATTATTAGTGTAAAGAACTAATATTGATGGTAAAATGTCTCATTTGGATGTCAATACTGTAGGAAAAAAATAGAGTTTCATAGCTATACTAATATAACAAGGTCTAAAATATTTAAATAGGATTATGTTTAAAACATATAAAGCTGATACTACAAATCAGAAGAGAGTACCTCGTTGAAGCAACATAAATACTTCATTTATTTATCATAATACTTAATTACTAGAAAAAAGATACTTCATCTTAAAAATATAATACAACAACAGAGTGTTTTAATTCTGTGACATGGTACCACTTATGTTATCCTTTCAAATTAGTGTACAACATCATTATAGATGGTTAATGTATCATTTTGATATAAATGTTGTAGCACAAATAAGGTCTCATTATTATATTTATCCTAGGACTAAAAAATCATTTCTTGATGGCCAATAATGACTTAAATAACTAAATTTAACATAATTTCAAATGTATTTAGAACTATACCATATTTCGGGAAAGTAATACCTTATTTGTCAAATCCAATACTTCATTATAGAAAGATAATACTTTTTTCCTAGTGTCTAATACTGAAATTTGAATGTCATAATGAATTTTCATAAGCAAGGACATCTTCTGAGTGTTTTTACACTCCCTTTTCCTTTAGCTGAATTTACCTCAATTTGATGGATGAAACAACATATAACACTAGTATAGCAATGAGAGGTTCATTAGTTTTCGGTAGTGGTGCCTGAAAGATACATGTACCTCATTAATCAATGATTTATCCTAGTATGTATGAAAACACAAGTAGTTAGATGTAGCTATTTGTGCTCCCAATCATTTGCACACGCACTATCATGACCATTACTTGAAGAAAACGTAATTTTAGTGTATTAGAGAACTTTATGTGTTGTTTCACCCATCTAATCGAGGTAAATTCAGTCAAAAAAAAGCAAGTACAAAAACATACTAAATAAGTATAGAATGAGGCAAATTAAGTACAAAACTTAAAAAATCAAGTACAAGAAAAAAGGTACTTTTATCTCGATTTACAGTATCATTTTTAGTGCATAAGGGATTAAGATGAATTTATCTTAATTTGGTAGTTGCATGATTATTTAGTCATAATTTATTAATCTTAGGACTGATATAGTCATTAGAGGTTCATTAGTTTTCAATGGTTGTATCGAAATGATATATTTACCTCATTCATCAACGATTTATACTAGTATGAATATGAACACAAGTAGTTGGATGTGGCTATTTGTGTACCCAACCATTTGCACACATATTATCACGACCATTAATTGAAGAAAACATGATTTTAGTGCATTAAAGGATCTTATGTGTTGTTTCACCCATCTAATTGAGGTAAATTCAGTCAAATAACTACAAAATGAGGCGAATTAAGTATAAAACTTGAAAAATCAAGTATGAAAAACAAAACAAATGATGTTTTTTTTCTTAATTTACAATATCATTCTTAGTATGTAAGAGACTAAGTTGAATTTATTTTAATTTGGCTATTGCTTGAATATTAGATCATCATTTATTAGTTCTATGACTGATATAGTCATGAGAGATTCATTGGTTTTAATGGTAGTGTTGAAAGGATACGTTTACCTCATTCATAAATGGTTTATACTAGTATAAATAAGAACACAAGTAGTTGGATGTAGCTATTTGTATTTCCAACCATTTGCATACATATTATCACAACCATTACTTGAAGAAAACATAACTTTATACATTAGAGTCTTATGTTTTGCATTGCCCATCGAATTGAGGTAAATTAGGCCAAAGAAAAAGCAAGTACAAAAACAAAATAAATAAGTATAGGACAAGGCAAATTAAGTATTAAACTTAAAAAATTAAGTACAAAAATCTAAAAATAGGGTCATTGCATGATTATTAAACCATAATTTTTTAGTCCTAGAAGTAATATTAGTCATAAGAGGTTCATTGGTTTTCAATGGTGGTGTCGAAATTATACATTTACCTCATTGATTAATGGTTTATACTTGTATGAATAAGAACATAAGTGGTTGGATGTGGCTGTTTGCACTCCCAACCATTTGCACACATTCTATCACGACCATTACTTGAAGAAAACACGATTTTAATGCATTAGAAGGTCTTATATGTTGTTTCATCCATTGAATTAAGGTAAATTCGGCCAAAGGAGAAACAAGTACAAAAACGCGCCAAGTAAGTACAGAACGAAGCAAATTAAGTATAAAACTTAAAAAATTAAGTACAAGAAACTAAAAAATAGGTTTTTTTTTTCAATTTACAGTATGATTTTTTAATACATAAGAGATCACGTTGAATTTGTCTTAATCTGGCCATTGCATGATTATTAAACCATGATTTGTTAGTCATAGGACTGATGTAGTTATGAGATGTTCATTGATTTTTGGTAGTGGTGTTGAAAGATACATTTATCTAATTCATTAATGGTTTATACTAGTATGAATTAGAATACAAGTGTAAGCCAACCATTTTGACATGTACTATAACGACCATTATTTGAAGAAAACATAGTTTTAGTACATTGAAGGGTGTTCTATGTTGTTTCACCAATCGAATTGAGGTAAATTTGGCCAAATGAAAAGTAAGTACAACAACACACTAAATAAATACAGAACGAGGTGAATTAAGAACAAAACTTGAAAAATCAAACACATAAAGCTGAAAAAGCAATATTTTTTCTCGATTTACAATATTATTCTTAGTACGTAAGAGAGAAAGTTAAATTTGTTTTAATCTGACCATTGTATGATTATTAAATACTATAATTTGTTTTATTGTTTATCAGATATGCCATTGCACCCTCTATAATCTGTTTTGCCTCGAAATTCATTGCGGGGTTTTCTAGCACATTCAATACCAGCATCGCTATAGACAACAGTAGCACCCTTCTCGTACAAAATATATAATTTGTACTAAAAACAATAGTATGATATGTTCTTCATCAATAAATTCAGTATTAAAAAAAACTTATATATAGTATTACTTGTACAAAATTCAATATTTATATAAAGAGATAAAGTAGTAAATTATCAAACTTTAGAGTATTTAAACTCACTTTTAGAGTATCAACAATTTCATTTTCAGTATTCTCACCTATGCAACATTAATTCTGCAAAAAATTTAAAATTTTAGCACTGTGCATGTCCATAAACATATTTAAATTTAACAGTTTAATATCATATTTATGTACAGGCAATACTACATTTATAAAACAATCAATCACTAACATAAAACTATCAAGTATGTATTATAAGATTCAAACATCCCTGATTAACATGACGGTAAAAATATTTCTAAAATTTACTTAACGAAATAAATAATGTATACTATACTTTATTTTAAAGTATATAAATACTAAAATTAAACACGTACCAATTGAAATAAGTATTAAAACAATAAATAAAAGGACCAATATTGCTTCTTCAAATAGAAATATAGTTAGATTAGGGTGTCTTTTTTTCTTTTTTAAATCTAAATATGGATGAATCGAGTATTTACTAACAAAATCAAGAACAATAAACAAAATTGACTATATATAAAACTAAAACAAGAATAAAACAAAAAGAATTGATGAAGATTCAACATCAAAACAGATAATAACAAAAATCTAATTCAAACAATTCTTTGTCTTTGCAAATGGGGCTAAAAATGAAACCTTTTTTGCTAGGTCTTCAGGGATGACAAAAATGTAGCTTGGAAGAGAGAGCAAAAAGTAGCAAAATCGCAAATAGAAGCAATGCTAAGAAAAGCCAAAAGCTTGAGTGAAGATAGAAAATGGCGAGATAGTTCGTGAGATGGAGGGAAATGATGGAAATTAGTTGGAAAAAAAAAAGTGAAATGGGTGTGATAACTGAAGAGAAATGTGTTTGGTATAATTTATTTGAATGCTTTTTGTGATTTTAGTTTTAACTTAGAGCTATTTTTTGTCTTTTTAACTCAAGTGGGGAATGAATCCAAAAATAAAATTCGAAGTAGGGAGTGCATATCATTAAAAAAAAAAAAAAAAAAAGTGAAGACTGAATCCTTAAAAAAAAAAAATAGCTTTGGCTGCTTTTTTCTAATGAATCGTTGTATTGTCCTTTGTGCTGGTATAGGCCTATTAATGGATAGGGTTTTACCCTACCCATGCCCATGACAATAGTACAATACTTATACGGTCATACACATACCCAACAAATAGACATGAGGCCTGGACCCTACCCAGACCCATTAAGAAAAATGGAACGGATAAAGGTAGGGTTTATACCCATAAAATATCCAATACCCAAAAAATACCTATGTTCCAACTCCCTCCTTCCCAACTTTAATCTTTTTTACTCATAAAACTTTATTTAGTTACCATTTTCGTTAAACCTAAACCTAAAAATATATTAAAAATAATCGAATGGATGTAATTATTTTTATATGCAAAACTTATCCGCATATCCCATACCTTGAAATTACTCATTTTTCAAATACTCAAATTTAACTAGCTAACCCAAATTAGTTATATCAAAATTAAATTTATACTAATAATCATGGCATACTTGAAGTGTATACCTAAATTTTTAATATATATAAAATAAAAAAATTAAAATTATTTTAAATTTATTTATTTGTAATTATTGTACTTCTTAATTTATCTGAAATAATAAATTTCTTTCTTACATGTTGGTTTACACATTCCAATTTGGATGTTTGGATGATACTTTCTTTTCATACAAACCATATAAATTTGATGTATGCATAAAAAAGTTAAATGTATACTCTTTTTTAATTTAAAAAAATCTAGTTAACATTTTTAAAATATGCCCCAAAAAATTAGTCAATATTAATAAATTATTCTAGCATTCAAATATTAGGTAGTTTTAGCATTTTGATTGACAATAAGAAAATTTGGGGAAAATGAAAAAATTAGTCGGGTTAAAACACAATTAAAAAATGTAGTCTAATAAACTAGACCCAAACATAGACCCAATGGTTCATGGGTTTGATAGGGTAATGTCTATTATTTGGGTATTTTAGGCCATGGGTAATTGGGTTTATGGGTTGAATAGCGTAAAGTAAACATAGGGTCTAACTATTTGGGTATGTTAGGGTATGAACTTGGATAGCGCAAAATACCCTCCCCATTTCATTGACAGGCTTACCTCACCTCATTATTGAGTGAAGAAATATTAATTATATGTCAAATACATTGAGTGAAGAATTTTTTTGAAAAATAGCAGCAATTTTGCTACCCATCAACAACAGAATCTGATGAAAAAAAAAAAAAAAAACCAAAAAATTGGGTCGGGTTTGGACCCAACCCAAAAGTGATGGGTCCAAACAGTAGACCCAATGGATAATAGGTCTAAGTGGGTAGGGTAGGTAAATGAGTATTAGTTTTGAGTATGGACTTCGGTAGGGTAAAACCCTACCCATTTACACCCTATGCTGGTATGTAACATAATATAAAAATGACATTAGAGATTTATCACCGGTTAGCCATAAATTAAAACTGAAAACACAAAATACCTTTCACCAAAATAAACCCACAGTTTTACCATGATGTTTGTGGCCATACCATTGCCTGTGAAAATACAATGCATCTTCAGGGACAGAAAAGTGTGTTCTTGTACGTGCAACTTCGAACTAATTTTAATTGTACTTTTACTAAATCTTATGTGGGTCTCTTTCATAATTTCGTGAAAATATCATCAAACAATTTTATTGGGTTCAGACGAAATTTTAATTGTATATCAAAGTTACGTATGGAGCCTGAATTTTAATTAGAAAAAAAATAATAGAAGAGTACAATATATATATAAAATAAAATAAAAATGTAAAGTGACATCATCTAAAATGGAAATTTAAGTATGAAAAAAATTCAAGATCAAAACATAACATAAAATTTTCTATAGCCATGAACGATGAAAGATTATCGAGACAATTATTGAACATGAAATATCAGGTATATATATATATGTGTGTGTGTGTAAGTATTTCTGCAATAATTTTTAGTATTTATTAATTTTCCCCTTCATCATTTGTACAGTTTTTCTACTTAATTCTACCGATAAGTGGGCTATAAGTTAATGTTGAAATTATACTTTTGCTAAGAATATTATATATTGAGTAAACAAATGAAATAATTAAGCTCCCGTCATCGATTTTGTTTTGTCACTAAGTCACCATCTTCTTTAACCCTTTAATAGAGGATAGGCGCCAACCCCCAACACAATCTTAAGAGTTTGTAAAATAGAATAAAATAAAGAATAGCATTTATTTTTTTTTAATTATCTTACTTAAGCGAATTCTTCACGTCGAGAAAAATATTTCATGATCAATATTTAATATGAGAAATTCAACTTTTAGTAGTGTTGACAAAAAACCAAGATTACTATATATAATTGCTGGACAATTTTGATCCGGTTAGCCTACTGCGTAGCCATATCAATTCCCCTTTGCTCACGCAATATATATAATTATATGTGTTCTCAACGAACACATTCTTCCCGTAAGGAAGAATTGAATTGCAGCACAGAGATGTGAGTAAAGCAACTTTATTTTCATGGGTCGTAGTAGTGGTCACCTGTGCACCATCAATCATCTTCCAAATTAATTGGCAAGTGGTCCTAAACTCCATAATTAATTTGACTCGCCTTCTGTCAGTCTGTGTTAATTAGGTGAGATAAGTGGTGGAATAGCGTGGTACCTGTCCTTTTTGATTTTTCTTTAACATACTATTCAGTTGCCTGTCTTTGTTGTTCCAGCTGCTGCACTGATTATATATCTTGCCTTTTGTTTTTTCTTAATTAATTAATTTCTTTTCTTTGCTGCGTACCAAATGGCAAATGTCACCGGAGAATTCGAAATAATAATTAATAATGCATATTGATACCACACTATTACATTAATAAAGCAGAAATTTGGGCCCTTTGTCAAGGGTTAACTATATATATAGATAGATATACATCTATTATTTTTGCTTGATTGATGACCTTAATCAAAACTTTCATTATAGGATCCTTGCATGTGTGCCTCTTGTAGTACTAAGTTTGTTATTCAAAGTAGCTAGGGTTCATCATTATATCTACACTTTATTTTCAAATAGTGAAGGTATATATATATATATATATATATATATAAGCTCATTCCTTCTAACCAAGGGCGGATCCATAAATGAGACTGTGGGGGGTGAAAATTATAAAATTTAAAGGTTTTAAATATAATTTTTATATTTGTGAATTCAAAATACACATTTTAATCAAAAATTGAGTGTGTGCTCCTTTATAGCAGAAAGTTTGTAAATCAATCAAATCAATATTTAGTGATAGTTTTTTCAATATAAATAACTAAAAGTCAAAGAAAAAGTTCTAAAGCATGTTTTCATCTTATTCTGAAACATATATGTCCTTGATAATATTCATAATAAAAAAAGTTCTTCCATTTGTAGTTGTTGAAACATAAAGAAAAATATCCACTCACATTTATACTTATCTCAATCTTATTAAAGTCAAAATGAGATAATTTAATTATTTTGCAAGTGCCTTAAAATTTAATCGGCTAAACTCCAGTAATGTTTTCACAAACAAATAAAATAGAAATGCCTTAACTAGCCTACTTAATAGTCTTCATTTGATTACTTGATTGTAAATATGGACTTAAGAATTTGTTTTGAATTTCAAAAAGTAATATAGATAGATACTTCATTAATTGACTTTAATTTTTATCTTTAATTAAAAATAAACTTAATTCAATTTAATAAATCTAGAGAATTAGTTTTTTATTTAAGGCCCATAATAAAAGTTAATTTTTTAAAAAAATTTAATGATAAAAATTAAAATTAGTTACTTTTAATTAATATTAAATAACTTCTTCTCTTTAATATATTCTTTAAATTAATTATACTAATATATATTGTAATAAACCCGGGCCGGGGAGGGGGGGGGGGGCACCTCCACTTTAAAATTTCAAGTGAAAGTCGTAAATTGACCTTTTTTTTCAAAAATAAAAAATTTGTGCCTTGGTAATTTTTATCTACTTGTAAAAGAATATATTTATAATATTTTTACGGTTGAAAGGGTGTTTCCTTCCTAGCTAATACATCACCTGGCATTTGTTTTTTAAAAAATAAATATTTTAACTGAAAATATCATTTTCATCCATCCTCCATTATTAACATGTGTTTAAATTTTGAAATCAACTCTTAAAATGGATCACTCTCATCTTTTGTTATTTTGACTTAATTTAGATAAGCCCAATTCTATAATAGTACTCCCAAATAGTATTGTACTATATAATCCCCTCACCCCCCGCAACATCCATCTCTCCCTCACCAAGGTCACCAGTCACCACACATTTCCATGAGTCACATCTCCTATGCTCCTTCTTTCTTGTGTTTATTTGTTGTTGCCTCCTTCCCTCCCTTTCACATTATTATATTCTTCATCTTCTTTTCTTGTCCACCCACTCTTCTTAATTTCTAGGCCTTTTGTCATGCTCTCTCTCTCTACTGCAGCCCAACATTTCTTCCCATCAGTTCCTTCTTCCTCTCTCTTTTCCTGACTCTCACTCTCTTTTATTGTTCATTTTGTCGGCTCTTTCTACCCACCTATTAGCCACCCCCTACATATGAAATTCTCCACATTAATAATACCTTCAAAAAGAGAAGAAAAATCATGATTAATATAATAAATGGAAAAAGTAATTGATCGACAGAAAGAAATTAAGCAGAAAAATGAATGAAAACAAAAGAAATTTTTATTTTTTTAACGTGTAAAATTAAATCTATTTATTGGAAATTATTTTAATCTTATAATACTAGAAAAAGAGCATAAACTGGATTGTGAGATGCTTCACATAATAAAATTATACATACATAAACTTAATTAGATTTTTAAAAAATATAATTTACTAATTCAAAAACAAGAAAATGGAAGTGAGAGGACAATGATAACTTTCAATAATGTTAAAGTTACAGTATTAGTAAAATACAAACATATTTATTTTGAAAAACTAGGACTCTTGGTATCTTTAAATTTAGTTCTAGCAACTGAAGCACTGACCTATATATATAGTTTTATTAGTATATATGTATTTGTTGTAACTCGCGTCTCTCCTGTAAAAGTTCTCTTTCTTCACTTTCATTACGAGTTATGATATATGCATTATGTACTTATTCACCTTCATCCGTACATATATAATATATAATAATTGGAGAAATCATATACTCGAGGCACAATATAACAACTTTCCTAGATTTGTTGTGGTTTTAGACCCTATTATATTCATTTCATTTCCTTTCTGTAATGTCTTCGAAAACATTTTTATTTTCTGTATGTAGTTCAACTCTACAACAGTAAAAGAAGTGTTTCAACAAGTTATTTTCATATGACAAATGCAATTATGATTTTTAGTCTACCATATATGAATAATATAATGGCTATTTTTTCTTTTCTTTGCCTCAAGAGCCATTTTTTTCCAACTGATATAATCAGTACATAACACAATTTTTATAATATTTTTTCTTTTAATTACAAAAATATTACATGCACACCCCTTAAAATTTTGAAATCTTACCAAAAGCATTTTAATCACTAAGTTATAATAGTTGTGGGTTTAAGGGCACAATAAGATAAAAAATATATAATTTTTTGCTGACTTCATCATCTTTCCTCAAAAATTTAACCTTAACGATAGGGGTTTTAGTAACATTGTATTTTTAGAGGAAAAATTTTGATAATTATGAATGTTAGATGAGAGTGGTTGATAATTTTACAATTTTAGGAGTATAGGTGTGTAATGAACATTTCGATAAAATATAAATGTGATGCTTTTTACCGTTAAAATAATATTATGATGGTGTAACAAAACTTGCAGATTTCCAATTCCTTGAAATATTTGCAGGAAACTATTGAATATATTTTTTTCTATGTTTCGGTGTGAAATTAAATTTGGATTAAAGAATTTGAATTTTGAAGAAATACTAGAGTTAAGTTTTCAAATGACATCAATATGAAGTGAATTTTATTTTTACCATAGTCATTGAAATATAGTTTAAAATGATTACTAGCTAAAATATTTGAAATACATAAAACTCAAATTTATCCAATAAAGTATGATAAGTTCAATATGAATTTTAAATCCTTATTTATGAAAGTAATCAAATGATGTCATAGAAGTGTAGTGTTGCGTTTGGATGGAACAGCTGACTATTTGAAGTAACAATTTGTGGATTTAGTCATTTAGATTATATGGATTTCAAATCTGCCACAATTACCCAAAAAGTAACTTGAAATAGAAGTTTATCCATATTGTCATTTATAGCAGGGCGCTATATTTTTTTACTATAATTTAATTTGAAAAAATTCTAGTTTTTTAGGACTTGTTCTCCTATGTTTTGGGAAAAAAATTTCATTCCCCAAAACAATCCCAAAATATAAGTACATTTTCTAATCTTTCTCTTGAAACATTACAATTTTATATCCAAAAAAACCCCTCTTTAAAATTTTCATTCCCCAAAACAATCCCAAAATATAAATACATTTTCTAATCTTTCTCTTGAAACATTACAATTTTATATCCAAAAAAACCCCTCTTTATTCACCCACAAAAACCCTACACTCTAAAAACCACACCTATCCCCTCATTTTCTAACTCTATCTATCATATTACTCATTCATTTATTACTCTATTACTTCACTTATATATAATATATATACATATAATAAAATATTAAAATTTTACTAAAACAATTCTAAAACTTATGCTTACAAATTTAATTAAACTAATATCGAAAAACTTAATTAAATTTAATAAACAATTTATTTACTAAAGTAACACATTAAATTAATTAAATCACTTTCACCCTACAAATCTAATAAAAAAAACTAACTAATTTGATATTCACAATAAAGTTTATCTTTCCCCAAAACATAAAGAAATAGACAACTCATTCTTAAATTATTTTCCATGTTTTCCAAAACAATAGAAACGCTTGGCACATTTTTCAAATTTTCTCCCAAAACCACATTCCCCAAAAAAATTTCAAGAAAATAGCCAAAACATAGGAGAACAAGGCCATAGAATTTTAAAATTTTCAATTAAATTCAAATATGCTTATTGGTTTTTAATACTTATCTTTATCAAAAAAATCTAAAATTTAATTAGATAAGTAATAATTTAATTCAAATTCAGGCATAATTTATTAACATAGTATTCAAATTTGAAATCAATAATATTTAAATTCAAAATTAAATAATATTTCTTATCTATCTTTACTAAATATTAATTACTGATAATTTTAATACCTTAATTAGATAGAAATTTTTTTATTGATTTGTTATTTTAACTTATTTTGAATTCTAAAAAGATTCTTATTGATTTGCAAATATAAGTTTAAGTGCAAATTTTTTTGCCTGCAATAAATAAAGTTACAAGACAAGAAAAATTTGTACAAATAAAATGAAATTCAAACTTATCAATTGTGAATTCAATCTCTAATCTTGTAGCACCCCCACTCGGGATATAACCCAAATGTCAGAATGCCACTCAAATCAATCCTATAACATGCAATAACAAATCCGATAGGCTCATAAATTTTTTTCCAAAATTCTCCAATAAACCACAGTGATCACAACTCACATCATGCTTTAAACTAAATACAATAATATCAGAGTGCTGAAGTCATACTAATCACCCATCGTCAGTCAAAACAAATGTCAACATAAGCAATATCATTCATACATGCCAAAAGACTCATATTCTTCCTGATATATAATACCCACACATATTCAATGGTGAATTCACATATAAACATACATTCACCAAACTTAATACAAAACATTTAGCCACAACCCTCAATCCAAGCCTCTAGTCTCATATCTGTCTGAAAGGAAACAAACAGTACGAGGGTGAGTCATAAGGAACTACTCCTAGATCTCCTCAATGAAAGGGCGGAAAAGATGTTGGTACATTAGCTTCTTATCTCTGTGCGTCACTATCTAGAGTTAACAATAACAATGAAGCTCAATAACACGAAACTATAGAAGCTTAAAACAAGCCATAATGAAGAAAACACATTTGCAAGTAATTAATGTTTGCTAAGTCATGATGCTGTAACCGTCAGCTCAAAAGGCCCAGGATCATCTCAACCGATGCTGTTCGGGAGGTATAGAGTATCTCAACCGATTGCAGTCGGGAGGGCTCAGTTGGCTTGGCTTCAGCCCAAGCCAAACTAGGAACTCACTCCAGCCTTATTGCTCCATGAGCTAAAACAATTTAAAAGTGAAAGCTCAACAGACTATGCATATCAAATAAAAGCAAGTATGCATATCAGAATATCCTTATACATCCATAACAATACAATCGTTCCACAATAATAGTTCAATAATCACAATGGCATGAGCATCAGCTCGGCAATAACAATAGGACAAGCATGACAACTTGGCAATAACAATGGCACAAGCACAACAGCTTGGCAAAACAATAGCACAAGTACAACAGCTTGGCAAGGCTCTCGGCCCAACAATCCTCCTGTATCATTTTCAATTAATATTTTGAACGATCAATTGCCAATAGGGCAGAATAACTGAACAATGATGCCGACACAGTAAATCCACAATATACTAATCAATCAAGGAAATCAATACGATATTTGACACTCAAAACACCAATTCAACATGAATGATACAATAACACTGCCAAAGTTCATGGCGCTAGAACAGTAAATCAGTGTGTTCAGATTAGTTTTAAAGAAAACACAAGCTACTCGGTCGTACAGTTCAGTTTTCAGAAAAAATCAATTTTCACAAAGCTTCACAAAGCTGATTTGGACTATCATTTTCAATAAAACGAATTAGATATCAATCAAATTCAAATCAAGAGAACCTCAAATCAATTTTCACAAAGCTTCACAAAGTTGATCCTTTAACTCCTTCAACTCTGCTGGGGCCATTCTATAGGGAGTCTTTGATATAGGTACGGCTCTTGGTAGAGTGTGAATAACAAATTCTATTTCTCTATTAGGAGGTATTGAATTCAGCTCTTCTGGAAATACTTTCGGATACTCGGCCACTATATCCACTTCTTCCAACTTGGCGGTGTCTCGAGGCTTATTTATGGGATAAGCTAAAAATCCTTGTCCACTTTCCTTAAGAATTCTTTTGGCCTCTAATGCGGATATTAGTGACATCGAGGTGGCTTTATCTGAGATGGAATGAGCAGATATCAACATTTTGCCTCCTAGCTTGATACTCTTCGTGAAATAGCTCATCTGCGCCTGATGTTTATATAACCAATCCATTCCCAAAATGAGATAATATCCTTAAAGAGGCATCTGTATAAGGTTAGCTGGATCTATCTCATCCCCTATTAGCATTGGACAATCTCAATATGTTATATCTATTGTTAAACTTTCCCCTAGTGGTGTCAAAACCTCTATTTGATAGGTCACGATTTCTGGTTGTTTGCTTAATTTTTGAGAAAAGGCAGAAGATATGAAGGAATGAGATGCACCGGGGTCATACAAAGCATTACCAAAAATGCAAGTTATTGAAACCATACCTTCAATTACTTCATTTGGATTGGGTGTGTCTTCTCTAGTTAAAGCATAGGTACGGGCCTGCACATTTTGTTTGCTTTTAGTTCCTGCCACTTGTTTTCCTTTTGCTGCTGGGGCCGGGGCTTCCCTTCTAGGACACTCTTTTAAAAAGTGTTGGTCACTGCCATATCCTAGACACTTCTCATGTTTCATCTAACAAGTAGCCTCTTCATGTCCTGATCTACCATAATATCCACATTGTTGCTATGTTCCTTCCTGAGTCTGGTTAGGGTTTTTGCCAGACTAGGGTACTCGAGACACTAATTTCCCGATTCGTAAACGAGGCTATTTTCGTCCCGAGCTATTTTGTCCCCTATGATATGGATTATTCTTTCGAGTTATGTCCTCGATCCTTCGAATGTCTTGTAGTTCTGACTCTAATTGTAAAGCTTTATTGACTGTCACGTTATAATTGGGTATATCACAAAGAGCTAATCCATGTCTAAATTCCGGCCGCAATCCTTGCATAAACTGCCGTGTCTGGCAGCTTTCATCTGCTAATATATAGGAAGCGTACTGAATTAGTCGACTGTAGGCAGCCTCATACTGACTAATAGTTTGACCTCCTTGTATCAGGTTCATGAACTCTCTTTCTCACGACTGCTTGACTACCAGTGGAACATATTTATTCGTAAATTCCTTGGTCAAAATTGACCCAAGTCCGTTGGGTCCCTGCTGAAGCCCATCTCTAGTCAACCATTTTCCACCAACTGCGTCCAGCACTAGTTAATAGGAAGGCAACAAAACAAACCTTTTGTTCATCAGAGTAGTGAAGAGTTTCAAATATGTTTTCCAAGTTATCTAACTACTCTTCTGCTTTTTTTTCATCAGGTTCTCCTAAAAACTTAGGAGGTTGAAATCGTAAAAATCTCTCCAAAGCTCGATCATCAACGACCTCATGAACTATTCTCACCCTTCTGCCTCTTGCATGCCCACGCGACTGGTGCCTTAGTCCCTCCCGATTTTTAGGCTAAACAGGTTGACCTATGGGTGGCTAACCCTCCAAATTGGTCTGTGAAACTTCCTCTTCATTCCAGGGTTGCTAATACACGAGTGCCTCTCGTCTGGGGTTTCAAGCCATATTAGGTCTTTTTCCAATTGGCCTTCCCCTACAACCCTCTCGTACTGGGGCGGGAACATCGTTGCTTTCATGAGACGCCATCATTCTTATTTAATACTCAAGCCTGAATCATCAATTCATGAACAATTCTCAATCACTAATCAGTTCTGAAAATTTCAAAATTTAAAAGAATAGAAAAACCAGTATAATACCACACACCATATAGTTTATAGTAACATATGGAAATTTTCATTTATAAAACAAGTTAGCATTAGTAGTTACGATAGTATGTACAAGTCAAAATTCAAAATTTCAAAAAGTTGCTAAGCTAACTATATGTCAGGTCGTAGAAAAATGACTTGACTAATGTGAAAGATCATTCATCGCCTGCGAGCAACAAGCTCGTACTAATCTGCTTAGGGTCATATCGATAGTTTATATATAGAAAAATGCCATATCTAGGCTATACTGCTATCCTATATACACAAAAGGCCACATCTTAGTCAAAAATACTTAGTCCACATCCTCAACATCGGTAATAACTGACTCGGTATCCTCTTCATCAACCACCTCATCATCCATGTGTATCTCTATCTCATCATCATCATTGGGTATCATCATCTCACATCCGCCTCATCTGGCATCAATATCTCTACATCCTCATCTGGTATCAGTATCTCTACATCAACATCCTCAGGTGGCTTATCTACCAAGACTCCAATACTAGATCTATCTCAAGCTCTTCCTCGGGATCCTCATCACCTCTGTCATCTACTGGCTCTACTACAAGTGCTGCAGGCGAAACTCTCTCAACTACCTTCTCGATATGTATGCCTGATCCCTGTTCCTGCTCCGATGCAAGATGTATCCCCAAAGGTCCTGTACTAACATCGATACCTAAGCCCACACCAATAAACTGATCAATAGCTCTACCGAAATGAGCTATCATTCCTTGAATCATTCATGTTGAGGTGATCCATATCACGAATTCTCATAGAGCCAACTTCCAACAACCTAAAAGTCTCTTCCATATGTTCACGAATAGACCCACGTTCTTCAATTTGAGCTTGAGCAATGCTAATCCTTTGCTCTTCCCTCTCTACGTCTTTCATCAATTTGGCCACCGTATAATTTCAATTCACCATAGCAGACCTCAGGTAATTATTCTCAGCCTGACTGTCTCTCAAATTGCCTCTTATATCATAAAGTCTAGCCTGAAGATTTTGGCATATCTCATACATTTTTTTCTTATCCGCTTCCAATGCCTTAATTCTTTTCCTAAGAGACTCTAAACTCTCGTTTTCTTCCATAGGTTTATTGCCCTCTCTTCGCCCATTCACCATCCTGAAATACATAAATTCTTTTTATTAACAACAATTCACTTAAATCTAAAGCCGTAAAACACATTACAATCTCGTCCCATGAAAATATCCAAAAGTTGACTCCTAAAATCCTTTATTAGCAAAGCTCAGGTTTCCCAAACCTAAGCTCTGATACACACCTGTAGCACCCTCACTCAGGATATAACCCAAATGTCAGAATGCGACTCAAATCAATCATATAGCATGCAATAACATATCCGATAGGCCTATAAAAAAATTTCCAGAAGTTTCCAATAAACCACAGTGATCACAACTCACATCATGCTTTAAACTTAATACACTAATATATGAGTGCAAAAGTCGTACTAATCACCCATCGTCAGTCAAAATAAATGTCAGCATAAGCAATATTATACATACATGCCAAAAGACTCATATTCTTCCTGACATATCACAACATTTCTAACACCTATACATATTCAATGGTGAATTCACATATAAACATACATTCACGAAACTTAATACAAAATATTTAGCCACAACCCTCAGTCCAAGCCTCTAGTCTCATATCTGTCCGAAAGGAAATAAACGGTATGAAGGTGAGTCATAAGGACTCAGTGAGGAATAAGGCAAAGCAATAGATGGCTATTTAGAGTCAATAATAACAATGAAGTTCGATAACACGAAACTATGGAAGCTTAAAACAAGCCAGAATGAAGAAAACATATTTGCAAGTAATTAATGTTTGCTAGGTCAGGATGTTGTAACCATCAGCTCAAAGGGCCCAGGATCATCTCAATCGATGATGTTCGGGAGGTATAGAGTATCTCAACCGATCACAGTTGGGAGGAAATACAGACGACTCAGTTGGCTTGGCTTCAGCCCGATCCAGACTGGGAACTCACTCCATCCTTATTTCTCCACGAGCTAAAATAATTTAAAAGTGCAAGCCCAACAGACTATGCATATCAAATAAAAGCAAGTATGCATATCAAATAAAAGCAAGTATGCATATCAGAATATCCTTATATCTCCATAACAATACAATCGTTCCACAATAACAGTTCAATAATCACAATGGCACGAGCATCAGCTCGGTAATAACAATAGCACAAGTATGACAACTTGGCAATAATAGTAGCGAAACACAACAGGTTGGCAAGGCTCTTGGCCCAACAATTCTCCTGTATCATTTTCAATCAATATTTTGAACGATCAATTGCCAACAGGGTAGAATAACTGAACAATGATGCCGACATAGCAAATCTACGATATACTGATCAATCAAGGAAATCAATACTGTATTTGACACTTAAAACACTAATTCAACAGGAATGATACAATAACACTGTCAAAGTTCATTGCGCCAGAACAGTAAATCAGTGCGTTCAGATTGGTTTTAAAGAAAACACAGGCTACTCAGCCGTACAGTTCAGTTTAAAAAAAAAATCAATTTTCACAAAGCTTCACGAAGCTGATTTGGACAATCCTTTTCAATAAAACGAATCAGATATCAATCAATTTCAAATCAAGAGAACTTCATAGGGTTTGAAAATCAATAACGAATCATGACAGATATTAACTCAGCAGAACCTAATAGTTCAACAATGACTATAGATTAGTCTCAAACAAATCAAGAACCAAACAGTAGAACCCTCACAGGGGTAATAATAATTAATAGAGTACGATCATCAAAGCAATACCAACCCTCACAAGGGTTTATCAAGGAATCGATAGGTGCAACAGTTGCCAGATTGGTGGATCCTCACCTTATTAGCCTCGGCAAGAAGTCAAAATCCTACTGGTCTCCAGGGCCCAAATCCTCGTCACATATTAAAAGGATAATTTATAAATTAAACCCTCGTTCAATCCTGGGTATCTATATCAATCATACTTAATTATAGTCCATTGCAATAATCCCCAAATAACATAATGGTTAGGGTTTTGCTTAAGCATCATTGCTGCAGGTTATACTGGTTGTATGACATATTTACGGCTTGCAACCTATACCATCAAAAATAATACAATTGAGTCCTTAACTTACCAATTTACCTTATAACAAATACTAGGTCAATAATAACAATATAAGTTTTGTAAAAATCCCAAAATTTATCACTTAAGTCGCAATAACTTGAAATTAGGGTTTTCTATGCTTAATAAGCCATCTAACCTATAGTTCACAGGAAATAATACCATTCTGGATTCAATAAACTAAATTATCATGAATGAATATTCCATTCTTATGTATGGTTGTTCTAATCGATCATTTCCTTCATCATTTTTCGAAATATAAGGTTTGAATGGAGAATACATGTATAGAAATACATACAACAAACTTAATCCCAATTTCAGACATTTACCCAAATATTGAATTATCGATAAGGAGAAACGATGATCAGCCCACATGCATTTCTTCCTCTCGATGAGACGAACAAACTGCTTGGTCACCACCACTGCGCCGTGCCACGCCGCATCGTCAGTCGTTGTCCGCTGCCGTCGAAAAATTCTGAAACCACCCCCAAAAGCTGCTCCTCAACCCCAGAAATCCAATGCTCCAATTAGTTTTTCATTCCAACACTAGAACAGCCCTCTGTCCACCGAAAAACCGCAACCCTGCCACCAATACTGCCGTGTGGTTTTTGTGAAATTTCTTCTCCCATGGTGGTCCGTTCAACAATCTGAAAGTATCGAAGTGACCCTTGTGTTAAGCCCAACAGAATGGTACCAATTTTGGCTGTCAAAAGTTGCCAGAGTGACAACCCATTTCACCTCCCATATTCGTCGGTTTGCTTGAGTGTCCCACGGTGATTCCGCCGGAAATGAAGGATGGAAGGTTGGTTTCGAGTTCAGGGTATAAAGATGATGGTAGAGGTAAGTTGGGTTCAGGTCGGTTTGTGGTGGTCGGATTTTTCGCCGGAGGAAAAATGGAGATGGTGGTACGGTGGTGAAGATGGTGAAATGAAGGGAAGAAAATGAAAAATGTATATTTATTCAAGTAGCTTTCCATATTTACAATTTAACCCAAAACTTTCTGCTAATCTAAATTCAAGTCCTCCAACTATGCTTACTTCAATTTGGTCCTTAAATTAGTTGTTGCTTCGCATTAAGTCCACATCTAGAAAAAAAAAAATTCATTTTCCCCTATTAAATAGAATAATGAAAAATATTAAATCCGCTAAATTTACATATAAATCCACGAATTATGAATATCTCGATATTTGGTATTATATATATACGTATTTATTTATTTTTTTAAATCAAAATTTTGCAATAAAGAAATTCTAGGGATGTTACAAATCTAATCCTCAAATTCTTTCATTTCAAATGTGATCCTGAAATTTGATGAGCTCCGTGATGAATGCCTTGAATACTGTGAATTTCCTGAAATTTGATTTGAAATAATGCTAATTTGAGAGCCCCACACCTTAATCTTGAATCAATCGCCAAAATATATGAGCTTTGCGGAGAATGCCTTGAACGTCGTTGATCTACTTAACTTTAATTTGAATAAAATAATGCCAATTTGAGAGTTCTTCCCTTAATCTTGAATCAAAGGCCAAAATATGATGAGCTCATCGAAGAATGCCTTAAACTCTGTAGATCTCCTTGAATTTGATTGAGAGAATTGCTAGACTCCGTCAAAGTTTTTTTCACTTACTAAAATTTATGTTGTGTATTGAATGAAATTTGGTCACTCCCTTTATATAGATGTTTAATGAAAGACTTCCAGATTGATTGAACTTCTTTAATGATTATCTTTTTAATAAGATAATATTAAATATCAAGAGATAATATCAGATTATCAAGATCAACTATCAAGAGATAATACCGGATATCAAGAAATAATATCATATATCAACAGATAATATCAAATATATTTGATTTTATTGGTCTATAGACATAGACACTTTACACTTATCAGTATTTGATTTGAGTATAAAATAAATACTAAAGTATTAATTAAAATTAACTATTTATCTTTTGAAATTAAATTTAATAAATTTTCAGGAACCAAATAGAAATTTTAAATTAATATCTAGCATATTATTTTACATGTGTCACTTCTCTATTGGCTAAAAATTGATATGTCTACAAATGCCCCCACCTCAAGGCTTGAAGAAAGATATGCCAATCATCCATGAAAGAAGCAAGACTTGAAGTATTTGAATTTTTTTTTCTCTCCATTTCTTCAAATATGTCTATGACAAAAAATCCTCCAAGCATTCCTTGAGCTATGAAGCCCTTTCACAAATATGTTGCACACTACTATCAAGAACTATATTTTTTTATGGAATCTTCATGGATTCTGTGGATTGCAAATATTTGGAGATTTTTATGATGAAGTCCTCCCATTTGCCTTTGAATCTAATAAATAGATCAAGTCATAATGCAGCTTAAAGTAAACATCCTTTTGAGGGGAGTGCCGTACACAGTTTATACTCATGCGAGCTAGGAGTAACATGCAACTTAGGCTCATGCGTCAAGGAGAATATTTAACTTGAATAGACATTTTATACTCGTGTCAAGGAGTCCACTTGAATTTGATTGGCAATTTATACTCATGTCGAGGAGTTTAATTGAGTTTGACTCAATAGACAATTTACACTCTTATCAAGCAGTACATGGGGAGACTTTAATTTAAAAAAAATTTAGATAGTTTATGCTCATATCTAGGAGCATTATTGAAAGTTCAAGCTCTTATCAAGGAGCACATAATAAGACTTTGAATATTTAGGTAGTTTATTCTTGTATCGAGGAGCCTTATTTATAGTTTAAGCTCTTCTCAAGGAGCACATGGGGAGACTTTAAATATTTAGATAGTTTATGCTCGTATTTAGAAGCTTTATTAACAATTTAAGTTCTTGTCAAGGGGCATTTGGAATTTTTAAGACTTGAGCTTTAGACTTGAAGACTAGAAGATTTGAATCTTTGATTTAGAGACTTAAAAATTTGAGTCTGGGACTTGGAGATTTAGAGACTTGAAGACTTGGAGACTTGAGTCTTAAACTTGAAAGACTTGGAGACTTGAGTCGTGGATTTGGATACTTGAAGACTTGATCCATTGATTTGAAAACTTGGAAACTTTGAAATTCGAATTCAGATACTTGGGGACTTGAGAATTTTAGATAGTTCATACTTTTATTTGGGAGTATTATTGATTATTTAGACTCTTATCAAGGAGCATTTGTGATTTGGAAATGAAAACTAATTTCCCCCAACATCTTCATCATCCTCAGTATTACTTGAGTCTTCTTGTTCATCAAAATTCATGCTCATTTCAATATTATGTGCATAAGTTGCCAAATCTGCAAAAGTTTTTGGTTTAATTCCTTGAAGTATGTAGCAAAGACTCCAATACATTCCTTAGATGCACATCTCAATGGTTGAAGCCTCCGATAATTGATCTTTACAGTTAAGATTCAAATTTCTCCAGCGATTTATGTAGTTAATGACATGTTCTTCTTTCCATTGGCGAAAGCTGGTGAGTTTTAGCATGCTAATTGTCCTTCGAGTGCTATCAAAATGATTGAGAAACTCTTATTCTAGTTGCCCTAACTATTAATAGAGCCTGCATCTAAGTCAACATATTAATCAAAAGCATTACCTTTTAATGATCGAATAAATTGCTTGATCAAATGATCTCCATATGTCCTAGCATTACTACAAGTCTCAATAAAATAATCCATGTGCTGCTCTGGGTTGCCTTTACCATCAAATTGCTAAAACTTTGGGGGTTGGTAACTAATCGGCATCTTCAAGTTATCAATCCTTTGAGTATATGGCTTGGAGTAAGTCATAGATGACTTAAAACTTCCATCAAGCTTGTCTTTTGACAATCGCCATGATAAACTCCTTCAGTGAGTCAATGGGAATTAGTCCAGTATGAACTTATAGTTCTTTTGTTGCAATCTCTTCATTTTTGGCTGATTGTCTCTTTGTGGATGTTTCGCCTTCATCCCAAGCTTCAGTTTATTTCTTCATCATGCGGCTAACATCAAGAATGCCCACTTTGCTCAGCAATTTGAAGATTTGAAAGTCTCGCTCTTGGACATGCTTTGTGAGTCCTTCAATAGCCCTCATCAAATTTGAAATTTGTTCCTCGAAGGTTGTAGTACTTATCACCATCACCATCGCCATGCTCGAAGAATTTGATGTTGAGTAGGGAATAGATAATGCAAATTCTTCATTCGAGTCTCCACCATCTTCATTTATATCATAAAGTGCAGCAACACCTTTTCCATAGCAAATGAAGGAGCTACCTCCAAAGATGATTGCGACTTCTTGGATATATCTCTTGGGATGACGCCAACACTTTTTGCTCCAACACTTGAGGAATTTGAGGTAGTAATTTTCAATGCAACAGTTTTGTTCGTGGCTATTTGATACTTCAATCTTGATGAAGAAAAGAGATGAGAGATAGAGATCGTCCCACTGAGCGTGCCAAAATTTGTAAGCACAATTTTTTTTGCCTACAATAAATAAAACTACAAGACAAGAAAAATCTATACAAATAAAATGAAATTCAAACTTATCAATTATGAATTCAATCTCTAATTTAATCCTCTAATTCTTTCTTTCCAAATCTAATCCTGAAATTTGATGAGCTCCGTGATGAATGCCTTGAACACCTGGATCTCCTTGAATTTGATTTAAAATAAAGCCAATTTGAGGGCCTCGCACCTTAATCTTGAATCAATCACCAAAATATATGAACTTCGCAAAGAACACCTTAAACTCCATGGATCTCCTTGAATTTGATTGAAAGAATTACTAGACTCCTTCAAAGTCCCGCTCACTTTCTGGAATTTTTGTTGTGTGTTGAATGAGCTTTGGTGACCCCCTTTATGTAGATATTTGATTAGAGACTTTTAGATTGATTGAACTTCTTTGATGATTATCACTTTGATAAAATAATATCAAATCTTAAGAGATAATATCAGATTGTCAAGATCAAATATTAAGAGATAATACCATATAACAAGAAATAATATCAAATATCAACAGATAATATCAAATATATTTAATTTGATTGTCTATAGACATAGATACTTCATCTTTCACACTTATAAATATTTGATTTGAGTATAAAATAAATAATAGAGTATTAATTAAGATTAACTATTTATTTTTTGTAATTAAATTTAATAAATTTTCGGGAACCAATTAGAGATTTTAAATTAATATCTAGCATATTATTTTACATGTGCCACTTCTCCAATGGCTAAGAATTGATATGTCTACAATAAGTTTCATAGATTTAGCATATATATAGAAAACTTAATTATTAATATTGAATTTATCAATTTATTTTTCTTTTTACCAAACTTCTCTCGAGTTCCTTTTTCCATAATTCTATTTGTTTTCTTTTTGTTCTTAATCTCTATAATACTTTCAACTTCATTTAATCTAGATGATGTATATTGATAGAAGAATCACACGCAAGAGAAGTTTGTATCAATTTTTCGGTTTTGGGTTATTTAAAAATCAAATTAATGATATTTGAAGAGCCATCTATCTATTAATTTTATTTTGAACAATTTCTTTTTTTTTTTTTTTTTTTTGTCTTTCTTGTTAATGATTTCATATAGTTTTCATTTTTTTTGGTTGGCTCTACATTCCTTTTGTTTTATTTCCTTAAATAATAGTGAGCACAATATTCTCTTTCTTTCTTTCTTTTTTATTAATAAGATAACCCGTTTAATATGTTGCATGTTCTTTTTTTTCTATGAATTTCTTGATTTATATGATCTTTACAGAAAATATAGAGAGTCTGTTTGTATAACTATTATATTTTTTTTCTTTTTTTTCATTTATTATGAATCCTACATATGGATAGTGTAATTTTTTAAAGTAGTCGTACAACAATTGGTTTACTTCATTCCTTATTTATGATTCTCTATCAATTAATCTTTCTTGGATAATTAGTTTGGGTTTTTGAGAAAATAATTAAATGCTAATTTTTTAGATTACAGTTTGTCTTTAAATAATCCATTTTTTTTAGTTATTTTACATCATTTCATTTTCAAAATTTTTGTTTTCTTTTGGTTTTAGTATTAGATTGAAACTCAAATGAATGATAATTTGAGTTGTTTTTCTTCTTTTTTGTTCATTAATTTACTAATTCTATTTTTCTATCATTTTCACTTTCTTTTTATGATTTCACACAATTTTTGACTTTATTTCTCATTTTCTTCATTTTTTTTTAACTATCTTAAAATTAATTAGCGTAATGCTTTTTTTACTAGTAAGAATTTTCGTTTAATTCATTGCACGCTTTCTTTCTTAGAACTTTATTTATTTTTGGCCTTCATAATTTTTTATTAACTAAAGTTATTCTATTTCTTTCTCATTTATCATACTAAAAAGTATCTGTTTCATTTATTATAAATCCTATAAGTCGAAAATATAATTATCGAATTGGTGGTGCTATAATTGTTTTCTTTTCCTTTATATGGTTTCTCTACTTATATAATATAATTCATTTAATTTTGGTTTGTATTGGAAAATGTGAATATAAATACATTATTACTATCTTTAATTACCTTTAATGTGTTGGTTTGGATCGTATTATTTTGTATTAAATGCTCTCATATAAGTATTGTGGTTCTTTCAGTTCCTCATACAACTTATTACAGTTTGATTTCATTATTCTTTTCAACTATTAATATAGTGTATTTTCACCGTTGATCTTGATTTGACCTGCTTCATCAATATTTCCATATATTATTAGTTAAAGCATATATATATGTTTGGTATAGAAAGAGCAATAAGGCACTAGCCAATGGATATTTAGCAGAATGCATCTAGATTTTATAAATTCTTTTGACGATATATTTTAGCAACGCACAGAATTTTTGCAAGTATATTATTATAACTTGATATTATCCAAGTAAACTCAGTAAGCTATGATATGAAATCTTTGACTTCAAAGCCATCAATCCGAACATAACTTTCACGAATTACAACACAAGCATTCCTGTAGTCTTGGGTGACTTGGGGGCCCTTAGTCTTGTTGGGCTTAAGTTATTATCGCATTCAAATTTATTTTAGCGATAAGTCTATTATCATTCCATTAATGTTTGAATTCATTGAGTCCGATGAGTAATCATGTGCAAAAACTCATATTAAAAGAGGAAACACTAAAATTGGTATAGCTAAATATAAGTAAGAGCACTAACAAAAATTTTAAATGACTTTAGCTCGTAACAAATTATAAAAGATGTATTCAGGGTTTTATCAGCCTATAAAACATTGAGTTTCATGGGAAAGAGTTTTAAATAATTATAAATAATTAAAACATTGAGTTTCATGGGAAAGAGTTTTAAAATCTTGAATATTATTTATTTTATAAATAGATGCAGATTTTCATAAAAATCAGTATAATTTCATAATGCTACCTATGAGTATGTATTATATATAGAATTCAACTAAAAATATAACAATAGAAATTAATGGAAATTATTTACGAGATATCATTTTGACAAACATAGCACACTCAAATATGAATTAGTTAGTGAAACATTTCCCATATTTAGAAGATATCGATGTTACTCTTTGATATCAAAGGAATTGATCAAATAATTAAAAGTTAGGTCTTGATCCACATAAATGTTTAAAGTGGTAGCCTTTTTTAGGGGCTAATTGCAATTTTCCCTCCTGTGATATGGATAATGGGCACCAAACCCCCTTGTCAAAAAGAAATATACTAAAAACCTCCCTGAGATTTCATAGATCATGCTCACCACCTCCCATGGCCTATTTAGAAGGATTCTCAGTGATTTTAATATTGAAAGGACAAAATTGCTCTCATGTTAGTTTAAACACTTTCACGTCTCATTCTTCCAAACATTTTTTATTCAAATAATGAAAAAGGGAGAGCGAAATCGTAAACTTCAAAATCCCAAAACCCTAGCTTGAATCTTCCTATTTTCCTCATCACATTGAATTATTTTTTGCAATACCAAGTGGATTGGAACAATATTGGAGGCGAAGACTGGTGTAGAGAGTCGATTGGAGGCATTGGATTTGGTGTTTTAACTCGTGCGCACGGTAAGCATTTGTTCCCCCCTTCACATCTGTTGCTTAGGGTATTTATTTGGGATTTTTTCTTTGTGAAATTTGTTTATATCTATAATTTTTTTATTTTTAGATGTTTTTATTTGTCCATTGGGTGTGAAGTGGTGAAATATGCTTTACTACCATATTTATTTCTAGCCCAAAATGGTTTTTGTGCATTACAGTTCTCATTTATATGTTGTTTAGTTGTTCTTTGATAGTTTGGTTGTTTCTGTTTGTCCGTACTTATCAACGTAGGGTTTCAATATTAGTGGTCCTGATGGAACTCTTATGTCAGTGGTCTCAATACGAGTCAGACCTAAAAAAGACTTGAAATATTGAATGCATACATTGCCCAATTTAAAGTTAAAATACTGTAAAATATTGTATAAAATGTTGTCTCTACATTGAACCATTTTTTGTTTCACATAGCGCACCGTTGTTCCTATTTAAATACCATACGTATAATGTCTATTTAATTGTAAGCACTGTATCATGGTCATTGACATAGTAATTGACATGGTAATTGAAATAGGGGTTTGACATTTACTGTATCAATGCTAACTATTCATACTTTGAATAATTGTTATGCACTATACCACTTGTTAATTGAATATAATTTTTTTTACTTTTGAATATAGATGACTAAATTTCATGAATTAGAAATATGGAGTGGAAGGGAATTTGTGCGTACTCCAAAACTAATATATAGGGGAGGGAAATTCATACACATTCTAAAATTTGATTTGGACTACTTGAACTTGGATATTCTGTGGGACTTGTATGTAAAACATGCAGGCAAGAAAAGCATAGTCAATTTCTACTATAGAGTACCTGTCTCTTCCCTTGAAGGCCGAGGAAAATTAACAATAAGGTCCCTGATTACAGTACAACTGACTTAAAGAGGCAATACGGAGGTATAATTTACCAGTGGTGTTGTACGTAGAGGAGGTAGCAGACCCAATCCAAGTGATGGATGAACATGGGAATCTCATTAGTTTGGAAGAACTTCAAAAGATGAACAACAAGGAAGAAGAAATTTATAAGGATGAGGGCATCAGATTTTTGACACAAGGGGTGGATTTTGAAGATGATTTGGCGGATACATAGCCAGAAAAGATGGAACTTGGGTGTTTAGGTGCACAACCCCCTCAGCCAAAAGAAGAAGGAATTCATGTTGTTGTAGTGCATCATGAGGAATATATAATACATAATGAGGATCATGGAGAAAAAAGCACCTACATCTCAACAACCAACAGAACAAACTGATCATGGAGAAGAAAAACCTACAGCTCAATAATACCTTGAAACACCAGTAGAACAACATGATGAAGCACTTGGATCTGACCAACATCCTGAAGCACCTGTAGAACAAACTGAAAATGAGGAAGTATATGCAGCCTTACATGATGAAGAAGCACCTGTAGCAAATATTGGAAAAAGATATGAAGTTAAAAATGATTCAGAAGCAGCACAATTTGATGAGCATTGAGGAAAAACTTGTAGTCCAGCATACGGAAGTAGTACTTGAAGTTGAAAATGAATCAAAACTAGTACAATGTGATTAGCATGAGGAAGAACTTACATTCCAACATAAGGAAGAACTACCTGCAAAAGGAGTTTATTTTGATCAATCTGTAGATGGAGTTTATTTTAACTAGGAAATTCATGTTGAGGCAGAATATTATATAGATCAATTTCTACATGATTTTCAATTTGAGGAAGAAAAGATGGACATAATTGAAGAGCCTTCATTATCTCATCATGAAGAAAAGGAAGTTGCAGATCATAATGAATATGGAGAAGGCTTAGAGGATGCAGGCAAAAAGGATGACTCAGGTAGTGAATAACTTGAAGAAGAATTTGAAGCTAAATCAGGGAATGCAAAACTTCACAGATGAGACATGGCCACAAAAGAAAACAAGCCAGTACTCCTATAGATTTTGAGGATGAGGATTATGATCCAGATGATTCATAGAGTGACATTGACATTGATTCAAATACACCAAGCCTTGTGCTTGAATATTTGGACGGGTCCAATGATGATGATATCTTCCGTGACAAGAACATGAGTAGAGGAGAGCTACTGAGTAAGTTGAGAAAAATAATGAAATCAAAAAATCCAAAGAGAAAAAGGCCACAAAGAGCTCAGCATGTAGAGGAGAATGACTGGTACAATAACCTAACGGTAGATGATGAACTTACTAGTTTAGACAGTTTAGATAAAGAAGATCCAAAGCATCCATATTTCAGAGAAGGGCACGACATGAGAGACTTTAACATGGTGGTGGGGATGAAATTTGCTAATGCAAAGGTGTTTAGAGAAGCTTTGATAGATTGGCCTGTGAGATAGGGCTTCAAGCGTGAATGGATTAGAAATTAGAATGCCAGAATAACAGCTAAGTTCAAGAATGAGACATGCACTTGGAGGACCGATGCCTCACCAGTCATGCAAAGTGAAACTTTTCAAGTGAAGACAATCAAAGGAACATATACATGTCCAAGAGTTGATCATAATAGCCTTGTAAAAGCAAGATGTTTGGCTTAGAAGACAGAAAATATCATTAGAGACAATCCTAATATTTCAATTGAGAAGCTGAAGAATACTATTCAAAGGAAGGTGAATTTGAATATGAGCACATGAAAAGTGATCAGAGCCAAAAGACATGCACTGCAGAAAATTAGAGGAGTTAATGGTCAGCAATTTGAGAATTTATGGGATTATTGAGCCATAGTTAGAGAGAAGAATCTTAGAAGTAAGCTCTTATTAAGGAAGGTTGAAGACAGTGGTCCGCCTTTATTTGAGAAGATGTATTTTTCACTGGATGCCATGAAGCAGCCTTTTCAAGCTTGTAGACTAATTATTGGTCTAGATGGTTGTTTTTCGAAGACTGCATATGGAGGGAAGCTTTTGGTTGCTATAAGAAGAGATGATAATGATAACATGGTTCTTATTGCTATGGCAGTTGTTTTAGTAGAGAATAGAGAGACATGGACCTGGTTCTTAAAGGAGATGCTTGAGGATATTGGGGACAAGAGATAAACTTTCATCTCGGATAGGCAAAAAGGTCTTATTGAGGCATTGAAGGATGCGGCTCTAGACAGTGAACATAGATATTACTTGTGACTATGACAACTTCAAGAAAATTTCAGTGGACCTAAGCTCAAGGGGTTATTCTAGAAGGCAACATCTATTGGTAAGAAGGCAAATTTTGAGCATTACATGAAGTTGTTGGAATAAAAAAATCCTAAAGTGAATGAGAATGCTGAGACAACAATTGAGTGGTTGAGGAAAGTTCCACCTAAACATTGGGTCAGGTCATATTTTTCAACTAATTGCGAAAGTGATATTTTTATTAACAATCTTTCTGAATCTTTTAATAGCTACATTATTGATGCAAGGAATAAACTGATATATTACCATGTTTAAAAGTATAAGTAGCATGCTAATGATAAGGATTCAAACTAAGAGGGCGAGGATTGAGAAATATGCTGGATGTATATGCCTAAACATCCTCAAGAAGATCAATAAGCAGCAATTGAAGACTAGGCATTACTATGCTAGATGGTGTAGAGGTAAAGATTTTAAAGTTGATAGTCTAGATGATAGATATATTGTGGATTTGGAGAAGAAAACTTGTACATGAAAGATGTTTCAGCTAAATGCTTATCCTTGTTGCAATTTAAGAGAGGAGGCTGAAATTGGAAGAATATGTGGATGATTACTAAAAAAAAAGAGACCTATATGAAGATATATGAACATATGATCTATGGGATTCCTGGGCCAAAGGACTACATCAAGACTAACTTTGTTCCACTAAAGCTACCTCAAATCAAAACCAAAGCTGGGAGACCAACTAAGATGAGAAGAAGATGTCTTGATGAATTATATAGGACTACTTCAACTAGGAAGGGGCTTACACGGTTGCAAAAATTATCTAGAAAGAGGTCACAACAAAGCTTCTTGCAAGAACCCCACTCATCCTAAATCCAAACTTCATAAGGTTAAGATTTTTGGCTTTAAATAACAATTATATATATTACTATTGATTATCTAGATTGACCATTAAATATGCATTTTGCAGGCTACTAATATCTCACATGGTGCACAGGCTCTAGCAGAGTTGACTAACCAAGAATCTGAAGTCCCTCCACCTAGCCAAGATAATGTAAGAAAAAGTATCACTATTGAACAATCAGTATAACCTTCCAACTCAATAAGATATTGTTTATTTAGTTTTTGACATCTTTAAATTATTGGATTTCATAGGTTTAATAGATTGATCTATTGGTTGCAAAGCTTAGGTTTGAAATCTTCATTTGGTTGTTGCTTTGATATGTTGCTTTAATAGTGGGTTGTTTGTTTTAGCACGCATGATTTTAGTTGTGCCTGGTTATGAAACATTTTGTTAGTTTACTTGGTTTCTTGTTAGTTCTTGTTTGGTTTAGTTAGTTACTTTTTGGTTGTGTTTATGCCAGTTGATTTCTAGTCAGTTATCTACATCTGAATCAATTTTCTACAAATTAGCAGATTAGCCCCTCATGAAATACACAATCCCTTGTAAATATGCAAAAAAAAAAAAAAAAAAAAAAACCCTCTACTACAAAAATCTGGAAATGACTAATCATCAAAAATTTCTAGATTATTGTTGCTTTCATAGTTTGATAAAATATGCCTTATTCTTTTTTATTGTAGAAACAAACCACTTATGGAAGAAAAGGTAGACCTTACTAGGGCCTTAGAAATGCAGCTTTACTAAGGAAAACAAGCCAAGGAAGAAAGGGCGCACCAAGTAAACATATGGCTTCTATCCCAACTCAAAGAAGATGTAATGCTTCAACCAGATCTACTGCAAAACCAAACACTAGAGCACCTCCACCTGAAACAGCTTCAATTCCACCTACTGGTATGTCTGCAAGTTATCCCAAGCCATCCAAGAGAAAGATAAAAAAAAGTGTTAATGAGGTTCGGCAGAACATAAAGAAAATGGATGCTGAGAGGAGAGCACAATAGCTATAGATATGTTGTGAGGGATTGTTAGAGATTTATTTTGTTCAACAATTATGTATTTTGTGAGTATGTATCTGTGGGCATGTGATTTTAGGGAAAGATGCCCTTGTTGCCTTTTTGTGGGGTTGAAATATTTAGACAAATTTGACTGCTTTATTTTATTTGGGTGAGTGGTTGGAATGTATCAAACAATGCCCATTGCTCTTTATAGTGTGACTTGTCTTCTTTTGCCCACTTTGAAGATTGTTAATCTTTAGACATCTTTGAACATTTTCTATGTTTGGTTTTGTTGGTTTTCTATTGATTTGGTTTTGTTGGTTTTTGATTGGATAATTCATTTTGCAAGTTGAACTCTTGCAATTTTGTATTTCCATAAATACGCAATTTAACCCCTTATGATTTCATTGGCGTGTTGTATAATAGCAATTTACACCCCCTTTCGATTAACTATCAACAAGAAAGAATCAAGAAAGGCAACATAGCAAAATGAAATTTATTAATATTGCAGAAACATGACAAATAAAGATAACATTCCACTTCTCTACTTCATTGATACTGCAACAACCAAAATAGTAAGTAAAATAGCTATTAATAGTCAATAAATAGGAACAACATTTGAAGTATTCTCCTTCTTTGTAGACACAGCTACCCATGACACCTCAGAAACAACCTCTTAAACATTTGCCAAATCAATTTCCTCACCACCATAACATGCATCAACACCAAAATCCTAGGGGTATATAACTGGAAGACCACTTGGAGACCGTGTTGCTCGGAGTGACACACACCATTCAAAAAAATTGTAACATTGAAGAGCACAAAAAAATTATAGCAAGTAGGAAATCCAACCAAACGAGTTTTTTCTGTCATTCAAAACTACTTGAAGAGTTGTGTTTGCCAAGCATCTATATACTAGAGGCCTCCCATACCTCAGGTCAAGTGAGGGCTTGGAGGGTCTAAATCTGTTCTTTGCACTATTGGAAGAAGAAGTCATTTTTGAAGATAATCTTGGTTGAAAGAGAAAAAAATAAATTTGGGGGTGGAAAAAGTAGATTTTGATGTTCAGGTGAGGTAGGAAGAAAGGATTTTCATTTATTTAGGGAAGACTGGAGTAAAACAGATTTTTCACACGTAAAAAAAGTATAACAAGTCGTATCCAGATGCGAGTGGCATACACTAGCGCTCAAAAGGGTAATGTTGCATGATTTGTGAAATCTCAGGGAGGTTTTTGCTAGTTAGGCTTATCCTAGTAGGGTTGCTGGCAATTTTTCCCCTTTTTTAGTTTAGCAGGAACTTAAAAATAACTTTTGCCTTGTTGGACAATTATACCCTTACTTTTATTAGTTGAGGCCACCGATTTGATATAGACATGATTAATTTGTGTATAACCCGTTCAATAGCCCCTTGCTATTCCTAAATTCAATGAAGGAATAAGGTAATGAAAAAGGCTCTCCTTTTTCTAAACCTCTTGTAGCAACTCTTGTTGTGGTAGCTATATAGCTTATGTTGCTAATCGACTAACAAGTCTTCTAGCTATTTGGGCCTGATGTTACTCTGTAATTCCCTCCTTACAAATTCTAAATCTCACTCTAGCTTAATTTACATTGGACTTAATCCATATATTTCTTAGATTATTGAGTTAGGTTTTAAGGTATAGCATTTTCATCCAATAATATTATGTGAATCGAGTATATAGCACTTGATTCATTCAATAATTTCACTAATGTCACGCCTTTTTGTAATATTAGTATTTGGGGAGATAGGTGCAATCATTGTATTAGTGGCAAAGTAATAGGTAACAAAAAGAAAGGCATGTGACAAAGACATAACACAATTTTGAAGTATAAACTCTTAAGTAAGTCTATGTCATAAATTGGTAGCTAGTTGTGTTAGGTAAGCAAGTAAGTAGACCAAATTTTCATGTCATGTTTGAATGCTAATGTATTAATGAATGATTGGCCAAGTAAATAGGTAATGAAAATAAATGTCTATGATATGATGAAGACATAACAATAATTAAGCTTCAGAGTACAAACTTGAAGTAAGGGTCATAGCATAGAGTATATATGTAGTTGCGAGTTGTGTTAGGTAAGCAAGCAAATAGACCAAAATTTTGTATCATGTTTTGGTATAAACGTATTAAAGAGTGATTGGATGCGTATGTAATGATCCCATATAGACAATATTGAAGAAGAACAAGAAGAATGGAAATTACGAGCGAAGCTACAATTCTACATGGGATGATCATAAAGTAATAAACTATCATGCCAAGGAAATATAGATTGCAATAAAGTATTAGAAACGTCACAAAATGAATTTTTGATAGGAAAAATGATATGGCTGTAGTGAGCAACTAACATGAGATTTTCTCTTAAACCATTCAAATATACACATTATTTCATAAATAACTAAGAAGTACTTCTTATTATTTATATAATAGATATAAATTTTTTTTAATATTGATATAGTAGGATTTTCCACCTCAGCGAGGTAGGTTAGATATGGTAAATTAGAAATATTTAGTACTTAAAATTAAATAATTTAGTATATGGTCTAAACCTTTTTTTCCCATGAGAAATAATAATTATATTTACATCAAGGGGATCTTATTTAAAAATACCTAATCCAACATTCACTTTGCGATTTAGTCCTCACCTCACCCTTTCTTATTTTGAACTCCCCATGTGAAGGTTGTGTTTGGACTTCACTCCTCAACCATTTAAACTGAAGGAAATGGCCTCATTGTAGCCTTTTTTTTTTGTTTATTCCTAAACCTTATTATCCTAAGCATTTGTTGCCTCTATCTCTATTTCCCACCAGTTTTGTTTCACCCCTGCACCAGATTGCAATGCTTATCTCTTCCTTTTTTCTTTTTTTTTTTTTTCCATTTTCTGCAATTGACTACAAGATTTTCACAGGAAGCAAGGCCACTTTGTCCTTACTATCACACGTGAAGCAATATTGCAATCTTTCTTGAACAACAATAAATTATTTTTTAGCTTGAAAATGTTAGGTAGTGGGAAAGAACCTCAAATTCAACTATTAGGGAGTTGTATGTACAATGGGTAACTCTATATCATGTCCATTTTTGAGAGCATGACTCTAATAGGACTATATTTCCAATTGGAGAAAAACTAGTGTAAAATTTGCCCTCAATTCCACATAGTCCGATACCTTGCTCCCTATAAAAAAATATACGTGACTTTGAATGCTGACAAGGATGTGTCCAACATGATTCACCTGCATTTGTGCTTAAATATGACCTTAATTGACATGATGGTTGTCAAAAAAGGTAAACCTAGTGGATGAGGAAGGCAAAGTAGCTATATAAGCAGGTAAATACTTTATATCATTAATTTCGTATTGCATTTATTGTTTAGCATACTTCCATTGTCCCAATTTGTACCTATTTGCATTTTTAGTTTTATTCAGTTTATCTTACAGAATACTTTTTCTTATGTGTTTTAGTGCTTAGGTCTTCTATGTTAAATACTGGATTTGTTTATTTTAGTACTTGTGTTCTTCTATGTTGAATACTGGATATGTGTGTTTTAGTACTTAGGCTTTCTATGTGAAATACTAAATTTGTTCATTTTCATACTTCATTCATCTATGCTAAATATTGAATTTTATGATTTGATTTGTTCATTTCAATACTTAGTTCTTTCTACGTTAAATACTGCATTTGTTTTTTTGTACACTACTTAGTTCTTTCTACGTTAAATACTGGATTCTGTCATTTTAGTACTTATCTCCTATATGTTAAATACTCAAATTGTTTATTTCAATACTTAGTTCTTATATGTTAAATATTGATATTGTTTACTTAAATACCTAGTTATCTGATTGTTGAATATTGAAATTTCATAGTTGAGTACTTACACACTAATCTTGCAGCACTTCATTGGCAATTATTATACATTTAAGTATGTTATTTCTTTGCAATGAACACCCACTTAGGAATGAAATAGAAGAGGACATTTCCCCCACAAGTGAGTTACAATATGGTTTATTATTATAAATGAATTCAATCGATGCTTGGAGTCATTGCATCCATGGAGAGGGGCAAACATTCCATAATGCTCAAGAGTTTAGAATTAAACTTAAAAACTATGTTGTTGCTACTAGAAGGTCCTTCATATATAATAAAAATGATTTCAAAAATATTATAGCAATTGGTAGTGATAATAATTGCAAATGGAGAATATATGCCTCAAGGCATGAAGCTGACAAACTCTTTGGCATAACACTACAACAATTTACACAAATGGTAATAAAAGATTTTGTTACCATATAAGTGAAATTCACTACTGTAGGTTTTGGTAACGAAAGTTTTGTTACCAATCTTTCGTGAGCTAAAGCCCGTCGCCAATAATAAATGGTAAACAAAATTTGGTCTTCGTTACCAATATTAATAGTTAAAAAAATCATTTTTTTACCTTAAAATGAAAATGGTGATGAAATATGTCATTACAAAACATCATGTAATGATAACAAGTGTGTTTCAAACACAATAAATTAAATACTAGTAACGAACTTATTTGTTCCTAAAAATAGTCAGTTTTTTGTGTAATATTTTTTTCATTACTAGAAGTTAATTTAATTACAATTATATATTTGATTAATTTTCGTTACCAATAGAATGTGTAACCAAAAAATTTGTTACAATAACTTAGTAATAAATTAACCAGAAAATAATTGTTTCGTTACTAATAGATAATATAACAAATAATTTTGTTACCAAAAGAATAAAAGCTTCTTATTAAGATATACTCGTAACAAAATATCTTGTTATCTATAAACTTACAAATCAAGATTTCATTACAAATAGTTACATTGATAAAAAGATGTTACCAATACCCAAAAAATATGCACGCTTGTGTTACAAATAAATATAGGTAACAAAATTTGGTATTATCTATAATTTTTTTCAAAATAAATATTATGTTACAAATTATTAAAATGACCAAAATCATTGTTACTTAAAATTGTTTTAGTAACCTTGGAATAGGTTCAGGATATATTAGATGCAAAATAAGAGATTACAAGACATGAATGTTTGAGCGAGATTCAAATAAGGAAGTACTTACTTCCCTTACATTACAAAATTAAAAAACAAAACCAAAGGATTCATGCAACTAATATCCTCTAACAAATAATAATAGAGAAAAATAATTTAAATAAAATGGGCCCTAAAAAAATTAATTCGGGACCTAGCCCATCGAAATTGATTACTCCAAGGAAGGTCAAATTTTTTTGCTGCCAAAGCCGGTTCCAAGTGATTGCCCCCAGTTAACATCCCCAACAGATCAATTGGGCCCATCAAATAAAAGGTGTCTTCAAGCAGCCTAATATTGAGATAAATTGCAAAGATCCACCAGGTGCAAATGATTATAAAGCTTGCTAGCCAATTCAGTGGATTTGGCGATAGTCACGGATCGACACCTCAATCCAGCAAGAATTGAAGCGAATAAACCAAAAGGGCCCATGTTCGAATCATCAAATGAATGCCAGTTTTCAGCAAACTCTCAAAGAAGACCCAGGCTCGAGTTGGCATGTTAGCAGATTGAACAATTAGAACAAAAGCAATTCAAATGCAAGGAGTACTCTTCCAAAATCCCTGGATGAAATCCCAGTTGAACCCAACACTAGCAACTTTCCAACAAGACATAATATATTCCAAAAAATCAAGTATAGTAGAATTTCAAAAGAAATTTGGTCAAGAAATGGCAACCAGTATGCATTCAACACTCCATGTTATGAAGATAATGAATAGCAAAATCTAAAGATTTCCAAGATTGCTATATCAATCTCCTCCAACACCTGCAAAAATTAGATAATAACAATAGCAAATTTTGATAACAAAAGCACCCAAATTTCATCTGCCACTAAAAATATCTAACCATCATAACATCGATTTTGAACAAAAGCTGCAGTTATACACCACATTAATCCAACCCAAAATTATTATCTCCAAATAAAGCTAGGAACCCATTCTAAACAAGTTATTCTGAACTACTACTACCAAAATCCTCCAGTTTTAAAGCACCACAACTTGCTACCAAGTAAATTAAAACACACCATCGAACACCTTAAAAACAAAATCACTAAATAGAAGCAAGGCATGTTGTTGCTTTTGATTTACTGAAACAACACAACCCATTCCAAAACCACAAAACTAAACTCTTGTAGTAGGGTTGAAATTAGAGACCCATAACGATATAGGCTCAAAATTTGAAATTCTATGCAACCAAAACATTGTGACAGATTCCAAAAATCCAACAAAACTAGCAATTACATTATTCCAGTAGATTTACAACAATGCAAAATTGTTGTAACAAAGTTCAACAGACGTACAAAAAGCACAATAGCAGGACAGATTCATCCACAAAATAGGTTTCCAAATCAGTTCAAACTAATGGCAACTTGTATAAGGCAAAAGCAGATATCACTACAATTACTTTTTTAATCAACAAAATATTAATAGAGAGAATATACCATTTCCCATCATTGATCCACTTGCATAAGGAGGGGGGCTAGATAAATGTAAATGCAAGGGCTAATATGGGCTGCCTCCAGAAAGGTGACTTCCATAGTTGTAATGATATGCTGAGCCCCCAGAAAATGGCATATCATATGGAGGCATTTATGTTCCACTGAATATAGAAGAGCTATAAGGAGGCACACCCATATACATTGAGGAGGGTGCACCAGAGCCTATGTACGGAGCTGCAGCTGAGTAGCCCTAAGATGTTTGCATTGGTTTAATAGCTGATTTCTAAAATGAGAGGTGTCTAGTTAGTGGATTGTGTAAAGTGTAAAGACCAAATAAAATTTAAGATACTGGTAAAAAATCATAAAGACAGAAGTACAAAATTAAAAGGAGTTGTATTGCATTCCGAAGAAAGGCTCATTCCACCAGATACGAGCAAACATTAGATAAGTGACAAGCTACTTTATCCATGATCCTTATTTGATGAATAAAATGCTATATCCTGACAAGCAAAAATTAATAATTACGTAATATTATGATGGCGGAGAAGTTCGGACACGAACTTTGATGTGATACTCACTTTCTTTATAAAGAAAGAGATATCCAGAGATAGTATCCATAATCTGGAAATGATAGAGAAAATTCTGAATATATATCTTGTAGTAATGTGCACATATATATATATATATATATCTTAACAAAATACTATTGCACGTAAGATATCAATACCTTAGTTCATGAAAAAAGAAATACAACCATCTCTTTATGAGGGTCAATTTAATGGCACCAGGGTCCTGGGATCGAGCCCAACTACCTGTATTTTGCATGACAATAAAGGCAAACCAAAATCCAATACAGCTTCTATCAAAGGAGCTAGGCAAGATGCCATACTCATCTTCAAGAGAATGCTATTAATTTGTTCAAGAAAGATGCAAGTGACCATTTAAATCAAGAAATCAGCAACTAATCAAATGTTCTGCAAACTGCACTGATTGTAGCAATCAATACAAAACCTTTAGCAACAATCTCAATAAAGTTTCAATCCATGAAAACCCAATCAACCTCATAGTGAAGACAGAACTGGATTTTCTGTCCACGAAACAGCATTGCAAATAAAGCCAAATGAACATTAAAAGAACAAAATATATACGCAAGTCCAACTATATTAGATGATGTAAAATAAGTGATTCCACCGACTGCAGTATGCGAGACCTTTCTTTACTTTTTCTAAGGATTCGAGTTTCCAGCTTGCATACAGAGAAAAATATGTTCAACTATAACAGCTAATAACCATGGAACAAAGAAATGGAGAGTTTAGCAACAACTATAATAAAAAAATTATCACTCCATGTAATCAAGTTTTGGCTTTCATCTCCTAAGCACATAGATCAAATTAAGAGCAAAACATAAAGATTTTTCAATGAACCAAAATTAATTTTAATTAGAAAGTAGAAAAACCCAACAAACGTATAACCCTAATTTGGTGTATATGTTCCAAAAAACTCATCCAATTCATTAAGTCATTCAACAATTAGTATAAACATCAATAAACATCAATAAAGTTTTGATCTTTTAACTGTATGGTCAATACCCAGAAGGTTTAGCAGGAACCCTCAATTGAAAGCCATACTAATAACAATTAAGATGCGTAAACCACTTCACAATTAATCCCACTAATGCAAAACTCTCACAAGACTAAAATCAAATATCAGAAGCACAAAATTTTCTCAACCTCCAACAAAATACAATAGAAAATTAATCTTTAAAATCAAGAAAAAATATTGCAACCATTATAAGAACCTACTTAGTCTAGAAATCAATATTGTTGCATTCTAATCGCACCCTGGCTTTAGCAGCAGATGTTGACGCAATCTTCTATAAAATAAATTAAAATTATTTGGAGGAAGAAATTCAAAAAAAAGTTAGAGTTTTATATCTAATCATGGATTGAAACTGCTACCCTCTAAAATCTAAATCCCAATTCTCTCAAGAAATAAACTATCCCTAAGGGCTTCAATAGAACCAACATTATGATAAGTATGCAAATGCCTTGAGAAAAAAAGAAACAAGTGAAAAGTCAATATTAGACACAGATTTACATTCCAGAACCAGTAAATGAAGCCAAACCATTTTAACTACATTACAAGTAGCTTATTGACAATAGCTTCGTCCATTTTTAATGGCTTCCCAATCGATTCTTCAATACGGGTCAAGGATTTATGGTTGAAAAGATGGAGTGGAAAACCATCCAATCTAACCCAAAAAGGTACAACCGATAGTTCATAGAGGGGATTAAGATCAGGGGGCCAATAAAAGGGTTCTTATGGGATATCCATCAACAGACTATTCATTTTTTAATCATAGCAATGAGTAATCCTCAGGGGAAGAAAGAACAATTATAATATGCTTAGGGTTCAGGCCTTGAATCGAGAATCCACCTACAAGATTCTCAAAGTGTTTTATAATAGAGAAATATTTAGGGATTCCAAATGAGAACTTACCAATCAGGGTATGTTGGAATGGCAAGGAGAGTTCTCTACTTACAATATTCTCCTGAGTGACAAGCACGAATGATTTAGAAGGAACCGCTGACGAAGGGTAAGGATTATCAGACGTGCCGCTGTTGGGAAGGGTGGAGCGTTGGGTCGAAGAGTGAGTCGACGATGGCGAAGTGTGAATCGAAGAGAATGAGAAATGAGAAAGGTGGCTGGGGGGTTACGAGTCAGTAACGCAGGAAAAAGGAATAAAGGAAATTGATTTATTCTAATTCTTTATTTCTTAACAGATGAGGGGAGGGCTAATTTTGGAGGGAGATAAAATTTTGAAGGGTGTTAAAATAATGAGGGAGGGAATATTTATTTGGGTAATTATAAAAGTATAAAATTATTATTCTCTAGTTTTCCTATTTACATAATTATTAAAATATATATTAATTATATAAGTATTTTTATTTATATAATTATTAAATATATAATTTTTCAATTGGAGAGAAAGGTTTCAAAAACTGACGGGACTATCAAAATGAAGTGAAAAGTACTTTGTCATGGAAATAAAAAAATTTCCAGTTGATAATTAGTTTTACCTGGTCAAATTTTATAGGTTTTTTTTCATATATTTATATTATATATTTAGCAGTCTTTAGACTTAATTTTCATATCAGCAAGTTTATATTGTAAGTTGTTATTGTTCAGAAACAAAATTGACTTTAATTTGTTGAGTGGTCCTTGGTTCAGTGTCATAAGTCTCACATGTAAAGTGTAAGGTTGAATGTTCGAAACTTAACGAACTCCTAATGTGAGTTGAATTTAATTCAAGCAATATATATCAATGCATTCTAGTTGAGTTTGATAATTGTTGATTTATCAAATTTTTAAGATTTTAACATTTGATATAGATTAACTAAAATTATGAAGAAACTAAAATCATAAGTTACAATATCCATGATAAGTTTTAAGTTAATGCACCGTTCAAATATATATGAATCCAATTATCGAGGGATAAAAGAAATAAACTAATCACGAGTCCAAGTTTCATTTTGATCATTTTTATTTAATTATAGTAATTAATTTTTTTAATTTAAAAATTTTTAAATTCAAAATTTAATTATTTACTAGTTTGTTATATATGATTCTAATTCATATCTTGAAACTTAATATTTTTATATATTATATTTTAATATAATTTTAAAAAATTTGATTTTATGATGGCTATTGAATATTGACATTTAGTTTTAGATATGTAGATATAATATTGTTAATCAATAAAAATATTCTCTATTTGTAGCACTCTGCTCAGGATAATCCCTAAGCTGAGATGTCACCTATTCAGACTTAAATCTTAACCTATAAACAATCAATAGGCCTATCAGAACTTTTCAAAACTTATCAGAGACAGCAGTTGACTTCAACTTAAGTAACCTCAACAAAAGTATTATACATACAGTAGATCATAATTCAATCTGACATATCAAAATATCTCTAAGTTAAAGCTTAACATTTAAGTGAACCCATAAGCAGATACAAACATCTATTCTATTACAAAATGTACTCGCTGATCCAACTAGGAGTCCAAGTCCATCACCTAATCCTTATCTGGGAAAAACATGAATAATATAGGAGGTAAGTCCAAAGGACTTAGTGAGGGATAATTTTAACAACAGGCAGTTGGGATTTGTCGAGGAAGAATCAACTCAACAAATCATTAATTAACAATCTAAATAGGAACATATCAAGATACAAGCATTAACAAGTTTAGCAAACATGCATTATCTCATTCAAGGTTATTAGTGGGTACTAGCTAAGCAGTTGTGATTGTCGGCTCGAACGGCCCGGGATCGTCTCAATCGAATCAATTTTGGAGGAAATACAGACAACTTGTTCAGCAAACGGCTTAAGAACGTCTTAATTGAATCAGTTCAGAAGGAAATACAGATGGCTTGTTCGACTGGACAACAACCCGATCTAGACTAAGAAACTACAACGTCCTTGTTGCTCCATGAGTAGAATACAAACAATCGAGTCCAACAAATCATAACATGACATGCATATCCGATTCTGTTTATTCTAGTTAGTTTGGTACTTGACAGATTGCTAATGCCTAGGGAATAGCTCCCGGCTCATCACTGATACCCAAGGGATAGCCCCAGCGGTATCCCTAATACCCAGGGAATAGCCCCTAGCGGTACCGTGATTCCAAGCATTTCGCTAGGATCAACACTCGGCTAACATATCTCAGTACATATATCAAAAATCAACAAATAGATTTCTGATAAGGCAAGTCAATAACATACATGAGAGATTCACACAAATCGACAGGACTAAACATGTGATAAGCAGAACGAATTCAGATCGATCGATATCAAGCAAGACAACATGAGTTCTTGGCGTTATAATAGATAGGCTGAATTTTTATCTAGAACAAATTCAAGAAAGGAACCCTCACAGGGATATACCAAACAGTTAACAGATAACATGCAAGATTTTGAACGATTCACGGATTTCAATAAATAAGATACAGTTATAGAACAGAAACAAGATTAATCTATACAACGGTATACCACCAACAACATATAGGTATATAAAACAAGTGCCAGATTGGCAGACCTTTATAAGGGTTTACAATATAATGAACAAATAACAATCAAGAGTTCAAACAATAACAGAATTTAATAATCGAGAATAAATTATTTCCCAGAACAAGAACAACTTAACCCTTACAGGGGCATACAACAAATAACGAACAGGCTTATACAAGTCAAATACCAGAGCGGTGGACCCTCACCTCCGTAATCTTAGAGATGTAGTCATAGCATAATAGTTCGTGGGACCCAGCTTCACAGCACCTAACCAAAAGAATAGGTTCACTATCAAGATCTTCATTCGATCCTATAATTAAAATTATACGAATAACAACCTAAAAGTACTAATTACTCGGGTAATACGGTAATTTAAGGTTCATTCGGCATTATCATTATGAAATATGCTAATTATATCGTTATTACGAAAATATTTACAGGGTTCATTTTGGTTCCTGTAAAGAGGACATAATCAAGTCCTTAATTACATATTTGACCTCGACATGTTACACCAAGTTAATAATAATAGTCCAATTATCTTAAATAACCCAATTTGTCACCTAAGTCTCAAATCCATAAAATTAGAGTTTTAATCCTTTAATAAACTCAATTAACCCCAAATTATCATATGATAATACAAATTCGGGCGCATTAATACATATAAATACACATGTATGGTCCATATCTAAATCCCATATCAAATCCTTTCATCTTTCTTAACAATATACAAGATTCGGTAAAATAAATGGTACAAAATATCAATTCCAACTTCTGGTCATTACCCAAGATATCTCAACCGAAACCTCAAAATCACAAACAAATTATACCACCACGATCATCCCAATGAGTCGAAGATTCTACCTCAACTTCGTTGTCGTGCCATAGCTGGAATGGCCAACACCACTACTGTTTAACGCCTTTCAATAAGAGCAGTCCAACGCGCTAAGAAATTTCATGTGTCACCATCGGGAAGGCCCTCAATTGGCCAAAAAATGCCACAGCACCACTACCTCTGCCATTGTTGTCTAACTCCAAATTCGCCACCACCATCGAGCCAAACTTCAATCCAAGGCTACCATTATGATCCTCGGGATGAGAACTACTAGAGCTATCACCCAAATTGCAGCTTTCGCCACCAAAGACATCGCGACTGCCACCCCCGCCGTGGCCAAACACGACTGAAATTTTGAGCTCCAATTTCGGTCGTTACATTGATGGGTTTTGGAAGAAAATAGTATCAAAGTGTTCACTGTGAAGAGAGGACCAAAATGGTGTATAATATACTGGGTTTTGTTGCTCGACGAAGAAGGTTGCTGGAAGAGGTTGAAGACGGGTGCATGTGAAAATGAAAAAAGCTGGGGAGGAAATGCTATATATATAATCTAACTTTCTAAAATCCAAAATTGGCCACCAAAACTTCTACCCAGCCTCTAATTGAGTCATCGAATTCTTTCATTTCTCAATTTGGTTCCCAAACTTCCTTAGTGCCTAACATTAGCCCATTTGTCCCAAAATATTCCCACTTTGATCCAAAAAACTTTCTAAATGTTGGTCAATCAAGTCTTCTCAAATTATGATTCGACCCCAAAACTTCTAATTTCCAAGCAATTAATTCTTTCTTATTTATTTTTCGAGCCCTAAAATTTAACCAACTAATATCTTGATTTCTAAATCCTTATTTTCTCAAATCCCCAATTTTAGGGGTGTTACAGACCTCTCCCTTAAAAGAATTTGGCCTCCTGATTCTTATCTCTGACTGAAAGAACTTTAGTTAACACTGGTATATGTAACACTCTTGTTTCCTCATTGCCCTAATCATATGTGAATTTTACTCTTTATTAGGATATACCTTCTCAATCCCTCGGTGACATTTATCTTGCTAAGGTATTAAGAATCTCCTTTTCCTGATTCTCTCCAACATATCCATTTTACTAAGGCAGTGGTGTCACCTTATATTTCTAGGATTTACTAATAATCCCATGATTCATAGTTTTGTTAGCTATCATCACTTAAAGTTTTCTTGATTTCCACAATCGAATTTATGTGAAGTAAATTAAACTTTCCCAAAAAGAAATTTTAAACCTCCTTGGTGATTCCATAAACCGCTGAGCGCTTCATGCTCATCGTCATATATCATTCCCTTACTTAAAAGTTTCTCCATTCTATCCTGATTGTGTGCATACTGCTATTTAATAGGTCACAAAAGCGGGTACAACAACAAATGACTAACAACACCATAAGTTCATACTTACATGATATTTACGTTAAAGAGGTAGTCAAGTTAAACTTAACATACTAGATATAGTCACAGGAAACCAATCTGCTACTCCATTATTTGCATCTAAGAGATATAGTCAAAATACGTGGGATCAAACTTATTTATGATGTTCAAAACTTATATAGTACTCTCAACTATCGATTTTCCTTTATCTTTGTGATATTTATACCTAACCTTCACTTATTTTGCCAACACTTGAATGCAGTAATTTCATTTCCGAACCCAGAGTGTTTGTCAATTCTTAAGAGTGACCCAGATCATACTTACTAGTACATTCACAATCCGAAAGAATTTCACTTTCTCTACTCTTAAATGATATTTCGGTTTCATTTAAGCAATCACCATCTCAATAATCCTAAACATAGGAAAGATTGTTTTCCTATAGCTTCAGTTTCCCAAGGCATATGAGATCATTCTCATTTAACCAAATCTTGTTTACAAGATATATATACACTTAGCATTTCCTTAGTTGATTTCACCAACGCACTTATCGGTTGGAAAAACCCTCAATATACCATTGGTACCAATTGGAAAAACTCTAGGAACTTTCATACTTTTGATATATTTTCTAGTCGTACTTAATTATCCATAACCTTAATAGAGTCATTTCCTTAATGTTTGTGAGATTATAGCCTAAACACATGTAATATGGCTATTTCCTCAATTCTAAGCAATTCAGAGGTTCCAATAAGATCCTTATAAACAAATCTAAAAATATTATCTTAATTCATAATATCTATATTACAAGTAGAGGGAAATTCTTGGCCCATATTCTTCTTGAGTTTCTCATTCAATAGTATCTTTAACTTTGATTCTAAACAAACCTCAAACAGTGCATTTGGTTAAATAACTTATGAGGAAAAACGATATCCCAATTTCTCAAACTTGATGGGTTTTGTCAAGCTCTTACTATTGTTCTATTGATTCTTATCAGTGATGCTAGATTCCTCATAAAAGTAGGTAAGTACTCATCTCCTTTTCATCAAGTTTACTAACCTTATTTGCTCATTAATAGGGTTATAAGATCCATCCCCCCCACTACATTAAGTTTATACCACAGTCTTTCTGTCTTCAAATCTATAAGCAAGGGAGAGACAAGACCTAATATCACCTTCGTCTCTTCCCATGGGATATTTTTAATGCAAGCATCCTCAAATTGCACATGCTAGCACTACGTACCTTCTCAAAATGATCCTTACTCATTATTTATAACTTCCATGAATATCACCCGTACAACATTGATTTATCAAATAACTCTCTTCATACTGAATACAAATTTTTCTCAATCGGTCATCTACTCATCAAATTCAACCTTAACGGATATTGCTCACCTAACGTCAAAATTTCAACAGCATCATTATTACCATTAACCATACATTTATATGCCTAACATAACAGTAGTAAGAGGTTATACACTGGTTGGCCACCCTGGCCATAACCATTCATTTTTTTAACGTCGAGCCTTATCCCAAAGATTCATATCCTACTCAATTCCTCAAGTAATTCCATAATCAAACTTCATATTTTCCTATCCAAAATTTCATATTCCAAAAATCATATCCCATCATGACTCGAGTACTCTTTAATTCAAGTACACACATCTAAAGTATTTCCAAAGTCAAGCTCAGTCTCTATTACCAAAAAATGTCTCATTCCATAAATCATATTCCAAGATCAAATCCTAGCATAGCTTATGTTTTCCTTAACCCGAGTGTTTACATCCAAATCAGTTCCCAATACAAGTTTAATCTCTAGTAACCTATCAATTCTAGTTACAAAAATCAACCCCATATTAACCTAGGTCATCAGAAACCTGGGCTCTAATACCACCTGTAGCACCCCACCCGCAGAATAATCCCTAAGCTGAGATGTCACCTGTTCAGACTTAAATCTTAACCTATAAACAATCAATAAGCCTATCAGTACTTTTCAAAACTTATCAGAGACAACAACAGACTTCAACTTAAGCACCCTCAACAAAAGTACTACATACACACCATCACTGATCCCATAATGTGCATCATATTATACATACCGTACATCATAATTCAACTTGACATATCACAATATCTCTAAGTTAAAGCTTAACATTCAAGTGAACCCATAAGCATATACAAATATCTATTCTGTTACAAAATGTATTCGCCGATCTAACCTGGAATCCAAGTCCATCACCTAATCCTTATCTAAAAAAAACATTAATAATACAGGAGGTAAGTTCAAAGGACTTAGTGAGGGATAATTTTAACAATAGGCAGTAGGGATCTTTCGAGGAAGAATCAACTTAATAAATCATCAATTAATAGTTAGAACATGAACATATCAGGATACATGCATTAACAAGTTTAGCAAATAGGCATTATCTCATTCAAGGTTATTACTAGGTACTAGCTCGGTAGTTGTGATTGTCGGCTCGAATGACCCAGGATCGTCTTAATCAGATCAGTTCTGGAAGAAATACAGAAAGCGCATTCAGTAAACCGCCCGAGATATTACCAATCGAATCAGTTCGGGAGGAAATGCAGAAGGCTCGTTCGGCCCGGATAACAGCCCGATCTAGACTAAGAAACTACACCGTCCTTGTTACTCCATGAGCAGAATACAAATAATTAAAATACAATCAAAATCAAGCAAACCCAAGTAACATATGCAATCGATCATAACATGACATGCATATCCGATTCTCCTTATTCCAGTCAGACTAAACTTGCCCAAACCTGACAACTTGGTACCTGATAGATTGTGGATGCCCAGATATAGCCCCCGACTATCGTTGATACCCAAGGGATAGCCCTTAGCAGTACCGCGATTCCAAGCATTCCGCTAGGATCGACACTCGGCCAACATATCTTCATACATATATCAAACATTAACAACCAAATTTCTGACAAGGCAAATCAATAACACACAAGACAGACCCACACAAACCGATAGGACCAAACATGTGATAAGCAAAATGAATTTAGACCGATCGATATTAAGCAAGACAACATGAGTTCTTGGCACCAAAATAAACATGCTAAATTCTTATCAGGAGCAAATTCAAGAAAGAAATGCTTATAGGGGTATACCAAATAGTTAACAGATAACAAGCAAGATTCTGAATGATTCACAAATTTCAATAAATAAGATGCAGTTACAGAATAGAAACAAGATTAACCCACATAGGGGTATACCACCAACAACAGATAGGCATATAAAACAAGTGCCAGATTGATGGACCCTCACAAGGGTTTATGATATATTAAACAAATAACAATCAAGAGTTCAAATAGTAACGGAATTCAATAATCGAGAATCAATTATTTCCTAGAATAAGAACAACTTATCATAGGGGTATATAACAAATAACGAACAGGCTTATACAAGTCAAATACCAGAGCGGTGAACCCTCACCTTCGTAACCTCATAGATGTAGTCATAGCCTATTGGTCCGTGGGACCCAGCTCCACGGCACCTAACCAAAAGAATAGGTCTACTGTTAAGATCCTCATTCAATCCTATAATTACAATTACGCAAATAATAGTTTAAAATCAATAATTACTCGATTAATGTGGTAATTTAAGGTTCATTCGACATTATCATTATAAAACGTACTAATTATATCGTTGTTAAGAAAATATTTACAAAGTTCATTTTGGTTCTGGTAAAGAGGGCATAATCAGGTCCTTAATTACATATTTGAACTTTACACGTCACACCAAGTCAATAATAACAATCCAATTATCTTAAAATAGCCCAATTCGTCACTTAAGTCTCATATCTATAAAATTAGGGTTTTAATCCTTTAAAAAAATCAATTGACCTAAAATTATCAAATGATAATACAAATTCGAGCGTACTAATACATATAAATACACATGCATGGTCTATATCTAAATCCCATATAAAATCCTTTCATCTTCCTTAATAATATACAAGATTAGATAAAATAAACGGTACAAAATATCAATTTCAACTTTTGATCATTACCTAAGATATTTCAATTGGAACCTCAAAATCAAAAACCAATTACACCGCCACAATCGTCATGACGAGGCGAAGATTTTGCCTTAACTTTGCCACCATGCCACTGTCTGTCGTTTGCCACTGCCAGAAATAGCTAACACACCACTGTTCAATGCCTTTCAATGAAAGTAGTCCAACACCCCAAGAAATTTCAAGTTTTGTCGTTGGTAAGGCCCTCAATTAGCCAAAAAACATCACAACACCACTACATCTGCCGTTGTTGTCTACCTCCAAATTCGCCATCACTGTTGAGCCAAACTTCAATCTAAGGCTACCATTATGATCCTCGAGCTAAGAACTACCAGAACCACCACCTAGGTTGTAGCTTTCGCTGCTGGAGACGTCGCGACCACCACCTCTGTTGTGGCCAAAACTTTGAGCTCCAATTCTGGCCATTCCACCGATGGGTTTTGGAAGAAAATGGTATCAAAGTATTCACCGTGAAGAGAGGAGAAAAATGGTGTATAATATACTGGGTTTTGCTACTCGACAGAGAAGGTTGCCGTAAGAGATTGAAGAGGGGTGCATGTGAAAATAAAGAAAGCTTGGGGGAGGAAATGCTATATATAATCCAACTTTCTGAAATAAAAAATTGGCCCCCAAAACTTCTGTCATGCCTCCAATTGAGTCCTCCAGAATTTTTCCATTTCTCAATTCGGTCCCCAAACTTTCTTAGTGCCTAACATTAGCCCATTCGACCTAAAATATTCCCATTTTGACCCGCAAAACTTTCTAAATGTTGGTCAATCAAGTCTTCTCAAATTGCGATTCGACCCCAGAACTTTCAATTTCCAAGCAATTAAGTCCTTCCTATATATTTTTCGAGCTCTAAAATTTAACCAACCAATATCTTGATTTCTAAATCCTTATTTTCTCAAATACCCAATTTTAGAGGTGTTACACTATTATTAATATTTTGAGGTTTAAAACTTATAGAGTTGTGAGATTTTAGGATTTAGAGTTTAAGTTTTATATTTAGATAAATGTTATTAGTTTTCTAAATTAATAATAGTACAAATATACAAAATAAAATTATAAAATGATATATTCATCTTATATTATAGGTATAGAGTATAGTTAGATATTGTGAAATATTTAAAAGTTGTTTGGGTGAGTTTATAAGCTTCTCAAAATATTTTATAAGATGTTTGGTAGTTTGTAAGATGTCATAAAGTGTTTCGTAATCTTGTTAAGAAAAGAGCTTATAAAGATTTTAAAATAAGATGTCAAAAACTTAGAAGCATTTTTTAAAAAAAATAAGGAGTTCTTAACTTATTTTTAGGATCTTAACAAGCTCCCCGAAATTTAATCATATTATTTGTGCAAATAAAAGCATCATGTTTCCCATTTTCAATATAAATTTAATATCATTGTTACGGAAATCTTATATCTTTTTCTTACACACGCATTCCAATTTAATTAGATAAGATATAGATAATGATTGTAATCATAAGAAAAATCCAATTGCTAGGCACCTTATAAATTAGTCAATTCTAAGAAATTAATGGAAAACAAAATATTTGACAAAAATAATGAGATTTTTCTAGTATATGTGTGGTTATAGAAGAAATGATGGTAGTTTTTAGTACATTAGTGGTTTTAGGAAAAATAATAAGAATGCTTTAAAATATTAGTGCTTGTAGGAGAAATAATGATAACTATTAAATCAATGAGTGGTTGTTTGAAAATCATATTATGATTACAATCTAATTTAATTGAATATATGCAATAAGTGAAAAGGGTAAATTTGGTACATTCAAAAATTGGTATCATAACTATTTTTAGTATACATGAATTTTCAATTTTATCATTATATCTCTAGATTTATTCTATAGAAAATTAAAGCTTAAAATTTGTAAAATCGCATCAAGTAACTTCTATTTTATAGATAAAATAGGCTTTCTTTTTATAATAGTATAGATGGATAAATAATTTGTATAGTGGTTATGGCATTCATTTATACTTAGTCAACGTTTATTAATAATTCATTATATTTAATAATAAATAACCTCTAAACTAATACTTTCTCTACATTATACCATATCAGGATGACTATCTTTAATTTACATTACCAATTCATGTAGTAAATGAATGTAAGCATAGTTGTAGGGAAAATTACATTTTTAGCCCCATAATATAATTGCGTTTACACTGTTGGTCCCAAAAATTAGTTCTAGATCATTTTTAGTCCAAATTTTATAATTTTCTAAGCACATTTGGTCCTCCGTCCAAAATTTCCTTAAATCCTTAATGGAAACTGTTTTAAATTTATAAAACAATCCCCTCAAGTTTGATCTATTTATGAAAAGACCCACTGATACTTTTAATATCTTTTTTGGATTAATTACATATAACCCCCTAAGGTTTGATTCATTTACAAATCAACCCAAAGAAATTACAAGGAGTCCCTAGTATTTTGCTCAATTCAAGTTAGCTTCCATTAACAAATTTGCTAATGTCATTTGAAAATTTATGTCAAAATTCAAAAATATCCCTTGATAATTATTCCGATTATTTTTTAAATAGAAATGTCCTTGAGCCTATTTGTAATATTTTTCATACCATTAGGGTGTAATTTTAATATTATTTAAATTACTCATAATAAATTTAAATATATTTTATTATTAATAAAATTTCATATGTATTGAATGTTTGTTAAATCAAAGTTGAATTAAAACAAAAATTAAAACTATCAACATATTTGAAGTAGTTCTATCAAATTTAATTAAATAATTTTATTAAGTAAAAACAAAATAAACAAAAATTAGAAAAAAATAAAAATTAAATCCACCTCTTAAATAATATAACTTTATAATTTTAAATCACATACATTATAGTATCAAAATAATAAATATATGTAAAATAATTTAATAATAAAAACTAAGAAAACTTAATAATTTGAACTAGCATATAATTTTAATAAATTGGAATAAGTAATTTTTGATAATTTTAATCATTTTGATATAATATTAATCATTTTAATCTAATTTAAATTATTTTGAATAATATAATGAAATAATTTTAAATAAATAAAATACATAAAAAAAATTAATTATTTTTTAATAATATTAAATTAATACTCAATATTAATGCTTAAATTAATATTTAATAAATTAGTTAGAAAATAAATAAACAAAATAATTAAAAAAAGAGAGAGAACTCTTCTCCTCCTCCTCCTCCTCAACAACCCCCATGACAAAAACCATTAAAAATAAGAATGACTAAATTATCCACAAACCCTTAAAATTTGGTTAATTTATAAAAAGAACCACAAAATATGAAATGTCTATTTAACCCTCACTAAAAAAATTTAAAAATAAATAAATAAATAAATTTCTAATACAACAAAAGTTCTCTATAAGAAATATTTTAAAATAGTATATATTACATATACGTATTTATATATATATAGACATATACATATATATTATTTATATATAAATATACACACATATATATATAGAAACATATATATTTTATTTTAGAGGGGTGGGTGGCCGGGGGAGGACCAAAAATGCTTAAAAAATTATGAAATTTGAACTAAAAATGGTTAAGTGCAAGTTTTTGGGACCAACAGTGTAAACGCAGTTATATTATGGGACTAAAAATGCAATTTTTCCCATTGTTGTAGCACATAAACTTCTATTTAGGGAAAATTGCATTTTTGGTTCCATTGGATAAGGGGGTTCACACTTTTGGCACCTAGGTTGACACTTATAGGACCAAAATTCTAAATTTTTTAGCACATTTGAGACAACATCTTAACCTCTGTTAGTGTTTGGACAAAACCGTTAAATGAAAAAAAAAATTAATTTCCCAACAGCCACAAAAATTTGATTTATTTATAAAAATCCCACAAAATTTGAAATGCCCAATCAACCTTTATTAAAAAAAATATTTTAAAAAAAAATTTAAAAATATATAGCACAAAATCCACATAAAAAATTAAAAATTTTATATATCAATATAAATATATACAAAATAAATATCGTATAAATACATATATATATATATATATAATCCACCCCCTTCCCCTAACCCCACACCACCGGCCGTTGGCCTGGCTATGGACAAATGGCTAGATCTTGCTGCTATCTGCGGCTTGCCATGGTTGAATTTCCCAGCAGCCTGCCATGGTCGATCGGCCACTAGCTACTGGCTGGACATGGCTTGGTCGGGGGTTGGGGGGGAGGGGGGTAGAGGAAGGAGAAATATATATATATACACACATTTTTACTTATTTATTTGTTGTTAATTAATAAATTTTAATCAAATTAGCCTAAATTGATTTTTTTACTTATGTTGTTTATTTAAAATCATTACATTATTTTGTTCAAAATAATTAAAAATATTTATCTATTTAAAATTATTAAAATTATATTGTTAGGATAAAATTTTAGATTTTATTTTTATTTAAATTATTTACTTTGATTAATACATAAATTTAATTTTTTATTTTATTTTTAGATTATTTATTTTAATTAATAGATAGATTTAATTATATTTAACTATGTTATTTTAATACTATAGAATATGTAATTCTCAATTAAGAAATTATGTTATCTAGGATAATAGATATTTTATTTTTATTTTAAATTTTTAGTTTTTTAATTTTTAATTAATAAATAAATTCAACTCAATCTAATTAAATTATTTTAGGTTATATTTATAATTTTAACATTATTGA